>JADMNL010000025.1:245722500-248122500 GCA_016271365.2 Neoceratodus forsteri
GGTGCGACTGCAATCAGTCCTGCCCCCTAGCCAGCTTCAGAGTGCAGCCCAGTGTTTAAGAAGGAGAGAGTGAGTGGTGTGCAAGCTGGTTAGCCAGGAGGAACCATCGAGGGACTTGTGAATGTTCTAATCTGTAAATACAGACATTTGCTGTTAAAATTCAGGCTCAACCCGTTATCCAACCTCTGGGAAGAAAGCGTGGCAATTGTGGTAACAATCGGCGGGATCGTCAGCCCATTTCACCCCAGAGGCCTTCCAGGATCGGCTTTAGGCCGAGAAATTTCCATCGGAGAAAGTCAGCTACTGATTAAGTGAGTACCATTCAAAATATCTGTGCCTCAAACTGAGTGTGATTTTAAAAGCCAGCTGTATCTGTGTGTGAGCAGTGAGGTTGTTTTGCAAAGAAGGACTGTGAGTTGGAGCGCCAAACACAACAAAAAAAAATTCTGAGCATAGACTGTAAGCATTATAATGGATTCAGCAACAGTAAAATGTTCTAAGCAAGTGGGAGACTGTGAGTTGTATATTAGGCTGCAACAAACAGGCAATCCTGTAAAGAAATACTGTGGCTTTCAGTGACTTTAAGCATGTGTAAATGGTTGATTTGTGTATTAATCATAACGTCCTGCAAAAAATCATATGAATGTGCTGAGGGATGTAAAGCAGTGCAATCGATTACAGTTTGAGCAGAAATCAGTAGCAGAGAGGTCAGATGCGCAGTTTAGTTGAGTCAGAGAAAGATTTGATGCAAGAGGTGTTCTGCCGCTGCCATTACAGGGTGGGACAGTAAATGTAAACACAGCAGCAGGGAGCCATTTTAAGAGACTGTTCAGAGCATCGTGAACCAGTAGGAATAACAGACTTTCATGTGTTTAAATTGCAGACATGGCTTCGGGAACATCCTGCTATCCGGATCATGCCTGAGCTATTATACAAGAGGAGGTGGCCAAACTAAAGGAAATAGAGCAAGTTTTCTATGGTGAAAGATTGCCTCCACATGTATCAATACCCAACTACCTTGTGAGAGTATGCTTAATGTGCCTCGAGGCTGGAAGGGACGTGTTTTTAATACCTCATTGTTCGGGTTGCCTAGTGTAGTATAGTCTGTCCAAGGCACCACAAATTCATTTGGCTCCCACCTGGACCAAAGTAGGAAACCCTGCAAGCAGCAGCACACAGCACCAGGTTGAACCTGTTGGGGGAGGCCCCATAGAGTGTGGCACAAAGTAAGAGAGTATGGATTTACTGCAAGGGTAGGCATCTCATGATGTTTCCTCACCTGTGTCTCATATGGGCATTGCGGAGGAAGGATCTGTGGACCCATGGAGAGAGGGTCTTAGTCCTAGCCTAGTAGGAGAGGATGAAGTTTGAGAAACTTTGGATTAGGAGGTGTCTACCTCCACGCCCAGTGAGGAGTGGACTGTCTCGGGAGTGAGGATAAACTGCTCACTCCTGGGCCCAGATCCTAAGCGAGGAAGAGGAGGATGAGGATATGTATCTTCATGTTGAGGGTCCCAGTGAGCAGTCTCAAGCTCTTGCCTGGGAGAAGCCAGGGAGAGAAGATGGTGACTCCACTGCCCTGCCTGCAGAGATGGTTGGGGACAAGTTCTTTCCTTATTTAAGTATGTGGCACTGGATGAACCAGGACTGGCCACCCCCAAGCCATGCCGATGACCGTGTACTTATGAAGAGTAGTAAGGAGGAGAGACAGGTTCGTAGGAGGGCCAAAGCCATATATGGGAGGTCCTTTCCTACCTCTCCTCGTAGAGTCTGGGAGGAGATTGAGCAGAACAGGCAATCCTGGTTATTGGAAGAAGCAAACAAAAATCTGCATCCAGGTGCAACACCCTGTGTCAGAGACAGAGTTATCAGTGATAGACTGAAATTCTGGAAACTGGGCAGGACATTGTTTATGGACACTGTGAAAACTGTGGACAAAGCAGGGAATGAGACAGTCTACAACATCAACTACAAATGCCCAGATGGGGTCATAGTTCTTGCACCTTACTCAGAGTGGTGCTACCCTTAATGATGCCACTCCCTGTGAATATGCCCATGCTTACCCCGAGGGAAGCAAAGCAGTGGCAGCGAAGTGTCTGCGATCCAGCAGTAGCTGTATCCTAGGAAGAACATGCAGCCCGACTGGTGTTCCAGGATCCAAGGTGCATCCACGATTCGTCAGTCTAGCAGTGTGTCTTCCCAGTTTTATCGCCTGGCCTTCCAAGATGACCTCAGGCCAGCTGTTTTCCTGATTCATCGCCAGGTATGCCAGATGACATTAACCCAGCTGTTTTTCCTGGTCCATGGTTTGATTTCCGAGATGACATCAACCCAGCTGTATCCGAATGATGCCACCAGGGGGGAGCATCTTTGGCCGGAGAAGTAGGTAATTTCGTTGTTCGGTCTTTAAGGAACTGGTAAGACCCATCTTTTCTATGTTTACTGACTTTGCAATACACATCCTACACCTGGCAGACTTCCAAACTTTTGTTTTTTTGAAAATCAGCTTTATTAAAGCATTCAGACGATGTTATACAGAACAATGAGCACCTCTTCCACTATTACACCTGCAAAGTACAAGACTAAGGCATCAACAATATATCCATATAGTCCAAATATATTCATAGTCCATTTTGGAGGGTAATAACCCACTCCAATTGTGCATCTTCATGTAATAGCCCACCTGGCGAATAGGATCCCCCACCATATCTCAGTGAACACCTCCCCCACTCTTCTCATCATGTACCAGGTGCTACCCGAAATCTTGAGACCAAAGTTCCCATTTCTGCCATCTCTCAGCATGCTTTTCCAAACTAAATTGTAGCTTGGCTGTGTTAGATTCCATCAGAACCACCTCCCTCATTCTTCTAACCCACTCTACAATGGTTGGGGTTTCTCTGAGAGCCAGGTACTTGTGATACGGAAGGATCACTCATACACTGTAATTACTGCTCATGCCATTGAATGACTTAGTCTATTTATTCTGTATGTGTATATATATATATATATATTTTTTTTTTTTTACCTATTACTGCTTACTGTAGACTATCTATGTTCACCTGGCTTTTTTGTGACTCTGTACATTGCTCTACTTGCTGTTATGTACCCTGTTTGAACCTGTATTTTCACTGTACTCTCCTGGGTCATACCTGAAAATAGACATATAACTTGTCTAGTGTACCTACCTGGTCAACAAAAGCTTAATAAATAAACACATTTTAAGGCAACCGAAACCAGAACCAAGGCTACCCTCCTTATATCCCCCCTAAGGTGCGTTATTGTAGGCATGCCCAATATCCATTCCTCCCCCTGCAGTGGAATATCTACCTCTATAATAGATAGCACTGCCTGTTAGATATCCCCCCCAGAACTAGCGTAGGATTGGACAGTCCCATAAGATGTGCCAGTGGTTTCCCTGCTGTCCACTTTTCCTCCAACACAAATCACCTGCCCCTGTCGAAAAGTGCTTTGTGACCACAGGGACCCAGAAAAACCGGACCATCACCTTCCAAATAAATTCACACCAGTTTGGAAATGAGGTCACCTTCCAACCCCATTTTAGCTTGTGCTGCCAATTCGATTCTGTGATCTGAGTGTTAGCCTCTTTTTTCCATGCCTTTCGGCATGCCTCAAGTGGATCAAGAGCCTCCTGGGACATGAGCTTGTAGAGAGAGGAAATGTATCTATCTGATCCCTCGATGGTCACAGCCCCAAATAAAAAATCTTCTCACTTCGAATAGGGATGTGATAAATGTAGAAGGTGGTCCTCTGAGTTTATAAAGTGTCTTATCTGCATGAAGTGGAAAAATTCTGCATTCGACCACTGAAACTTTTCCTTTGCTCTCTGAAATTTATTTATTTATTCAAGAGTTTAACCAGGCAGGCATACTGAGCGGAGGACCACTCGTTTCCAGATGCGACCTGGGGGAAACAAGGGGGGAACATAAGGAAAGGAACAGTAATTACACAAACATACAATTACAGATGAGGAGGCACTGTTATGGAGCATATACAGTAGGTAGCTAAGGTAGGCATGAGCTTAAATCCAGGTATTAAGTGCAACAGCAAGTTAGAACTTAGGTATGAGAGAGGTGAGTGCCACCATAGATTATTGCGCTAGGTTAGGAGGAAGGTTAGGAGGGAGGGAGCACCAAGTGGAGCTAACTAGCCGGGTGGTTATAAGGTGCTATATTAACCTGATTGGTAGGCCATCAGAAAATTAAGGAAAAATTGAGGCCTCCTATGGGGCAGGGCGGGAGCAAGGGCAGTCTGAGAGGAAATGCTCTAAGAGGCAGGTGTTGAGGTGTCTGATATTGGAGTAGTGGCGGATATCTGCTGGCAAGTCATTCCAGAGTTTTGGTATACGGTAGCTTAGTGCTGCCTGACCCATGGAGGTGCGCATAAGAGGGATTTGGAATAGCCTAGCATCCGAGTGCCGGAGCGAGTACGCCGGGAGGAGCTGAGAAGTTAGGGATGAGGCCAGGTATGGGGGGAGAGAGAGGGACCAGTATTTAGCAGCAACTCTGGAGCAGTGGATTAGCCGGCGGTCTGCTAGTGAGGGGAGGGACAGGGAGCTGTAAAGGTCGCAGTGGTGGGTTAGGTTTGGACAATCCAGTATGAACCGGCAGAAGGAGTGGAAGAGGGTGTCCAGACTGGACAGAGTGAAGCGGTGAGCGGTGCCGCCAGACCACATACCTGTAGTCAAGATCGGAAGAATCATTTTTGTACGAGTTCCCGCCTGACCATGGTAGACAGGCAGCCTTTGTTGCAGTAGAGGGCCCCTAGTTTAGGATTAAGTTTTTTGTGCAAGGATTCCACATGTATAGAGAAGTCTAGGTTTTGGTTGAGCTAAACACCTAGATAACGGAATGAGGTACAGGATTCTAAGGGAGAGCGATCCAGAGTTTCGAAAGGGGGGTGCTCAGCGAGCCGAGAGAGACGTGGCTTTGAGCCGAAAGTTAGAGAGGCAGTCTTTTTTGCATTTAGGAACAGCTAGTTTGTAGAGAGCCAGTGTTGAACAGCATTGAAGTCCTGTTGAAGGTGGCCATGTACTGTTGCCATGGAGGGGCCAGTGTTGTATAGTACCGTATCGTCCGCGTACATTTGGATAGATGAGTGGGAGCAGGATAGTGGGAGTTCATTAAGAAAAACCGAGAATAGGATTGGGCCCAGGACTGACCCTTGAAGGACACCTGTGGTGATGGGGAGAGGGGTAGATAGGTGGGGGCCAATTTTCACCACTTGATGTCTGCCGCTCAAGTAAGTCCGAAACCAGTTAGTAGCATGGGTGGAGAGGCCGGAAGCCTTTAGTTTATCTATAAGGAGAGTGTGTGAGACGGTATCAAAGGCTTTGGCCAGATCAATAAAAATAGCCGACGTGATATGCCCTTTGTCCATACCTGAGAGGATGTCATTTGTTAATCTTAGTAGGGAGGTAGTGGTGGAATGAGATTTGCGGAAGCCAGATTGGTATGGGGTGAAGAAAGCAGTATCAGATAGATACTGGGAGAATTGGACCAGGGCAAGTTGTTCATGTATCTTAGCCAGAGTTGGGAGGAGGGAGATGGGGTGGTAATTCCCAGGCGAGGCGGGGTCCCCCCCTTCTGCAGAGGGATGATAGTAGCCAGCTTCCAGGCGGAGGGTATTGAGGAGGTCGAGAAGGTTGAGATACAGCTCCCCCTCTCCAAAAACTGTGTGAACCTAGTGACCCCTCTAGAGACCCAGACTGCATACCCTGAATCTAACAGAGGTGGCATAAATGTGGGTTCAAATCTTATAATGAACAGAGGTCCCAGGCCTGGTGATGAACCCAAGAGCTTTTGAATCTTTTTGAGAACATTACGACCATGTTGTAACCATCTGTTTTGTATCTAATGTTAATGACCTGCGGGTAATCCGTCAGCACTACAGAGAATAGTAGCCTGTCTCTCACGGCTACGTCCTCTAATTGGTACCACTGCGAGGAAGTTCTCTGCTTGGCCCATGTCATCAGGCTGGCTACCTGCACTGCCAGATAATATAAAAACAAATTTGGTAATGACAGGCCACCCGCCTCCTTAGGAGACTGCAGTATCCACCTTGATGTCCTAGGTTTTTTATGATTCCAAATAAAAAAGGAAATATCCTTATCCATCCTAGTCCAGAATGCCTTTAGGAGTTGAAGTGGGAGGCTCTGAAAAAGGAATAGGATACAGGGCAAAACAGTCATCTTTATTACTTCTATACGGCCTGCCAGCATCAGAGGTAGGAGGCACCATCATGCCAGGTCGCGCTCAACCAGATTCCACAGTCTCCCATAATTGGCAGGAAAGAGTCTGACCAAGTCTACTGATACTTGAATACCCCAGTACCTGATTTGATTTTGAGGGGCCCACTTAAACGCAAGAGAGCACTTAAAGGGATCCAAGGGGGTGCCACTCACTCTAAGGGCCTCTGACTTAGAGATTTTGATTTTGTAACCAGAAATCACACTGAATTCCTGCAGAAGGGTCATTAAAGGAGGGAGGGAAGTCTCTGGAGAGGATGAATAAAAAATGGAGTCATCCGCATAAAGGGAGATCTTTTGTTCGAGTCCCCCCCCCCACCATTATGCCCTTAATCTCTAGAGTTTGGTGAACTCTGGCTGCCAGTGGCTCCAGACTGATTGCAAATAAAAGTGGCAAGAAGGGGCAGCCTTGTCTGGTTCCCCTAGAAATGTCAAAGGTAGCAGAGCTGATGCCGTTCACTCTCACCTGTGCCTCGGGGTGTGAATACAGCTGAGAAATAAAATGTAAGAATTTAGGGCCGAAATTTTGCTTCTCCATGGACAATTTTAAAAATTGCCATTTCACCCTGTCAAAGGCTTTTTCTGCGTCCATGGAGATAGCCAATTGAAACTCTGGGCACTTTGTCTGGGATGAAATAATCTTTAAGATTCTCTGTATGTTATCCATTAGATATCTCTTAGAAATAAACCCTGCCTGATCTTCATGTATAACAGAAGGGACCTCCTTCTGCAGGCGAGTGGCCAGAAGGCCTGTGAAGATCTTAAGGTCAACATTAAGTAAGGAGATGGGTCGATAAGACCCACATTTTAAAGGATCCTTTCTCTCCTTAGGCAACACTGATATGAGGGCTGTATCCCAAGAGCCTGGGGGAGCTCCCCCTCCCACCACCTCCCTGAAAACCTCCAAAAGAAGGGGAAGCAAAAGATCTCTGAACTCTTTATAAAATTCTGAGGAGTAGCGGTCCAGTCCAGGAGACTTACCATTCCTCAAGGACTTAACCTGTTCTTTAAGTTCTGCCAGAGTAATATTTGCCTCCAGTTTTACTCTCGAGGTGGCAGAGTGAGATCGAAGAGCAGTTTGGTGGAGAAAATCCTCCATAAGGCCCTCAACTCCAGGGGTAGATTCCTGGGTATACAGTTCCCTATAGTAATTTGCAAAAATGATGGTGATCTCTTCAGGCCTACGCTGCACATTGTCATTATCCTCTGGGGTTTCCAATCCCAAGGACAAGCCTACTAGCTAACTGAGTATGTAAGTTATTCACTAACAGTTTCACAGCTTGATTTCCTCCCTCATAGTATTGCTGTCTAATTCTCCTATATGCTCCCTCCAACTTTTGTGTTAGTATTCTATCTAACTTCTGCTTACTTATATCCAGTTGTTTTTTAGTTTCTGGGTGGAGGGTGATTTTGTGTTGAAATTCTAGTTCTGCTATGTCACTCCGAAGCTGCTCTGTTTCTTGTGAAAATGTTTTTTCTCCCTGGAGGCAAACCGTACAATGTTGCCCCTCAGGACAGCCTTAAGAGCATCCCAATGGACAGAGTGAGTAGTCTGCCCTGCTGGGCTGTGCTCCAGATATTCCTTAATGGAGTCCCTGATGTAGGTTTCAAATTATGTGTTGTTAAGCAGGCATGGATTGAACCGCCAATGTGAATTACGCAATGCAGGGGCCAAAGTTAGTGTTAGCCTCACAGGGGCATGGTCTGACATGGTATGAGGGAGAATCTGGCACTGGTCTGTTGTGTAAACCCACTCACCTGAAATAAAGAACATATCTATTTGTGAGTAACAGTTATGTCTGTCTGAATAGTACGAGAAGTCCCTGAGTTGGCCATTGACCCACTGGCAGGCATCCACCAGGCTCTCGATCTGAGTCAGCTTATTAAGTGTCCCACTTGCCGGCCCCGGCCTCGTCCCCTCTGCCCCTTCCCGTCTATTCAGGCTAGGCAAGGCCACAGTTAAAATCTCCACCGAGGACTAGAAGGCGGCCCTCTACCCACATCACTTCTGATAAAGTAGATTTGAAAAAAAGGGCGGCCTCCTGATCCTCATTTGGTGCATAAATATTAATGAGACAACACTCCACTTCCCCTAAAGTAGCTGACACCTTAACATATCTGCCCTCTGGGTCCATCTGCATCTCCCGTACCTCCAAAGGGCAAGTTCTGTATACTAGAATCGTGACCTCTCATCTATATGGGTGCTCCAAATAGGAGGAGGCATATACAGCCCCCATCCATCTTCTGACCAGCTTTTTATGCTCTATTTCAGTGAGATGGGTCTCCTGCAGAAATGCAATCTGCACGTCCAATCTTGCCAGCTCCTACAGTATTTTTTACTGTTTAGCAGGGTTATTTATTCCTTAAACATTATATGACACTATATTAAGTCCCCCCATGGTGGTAAGGTCCAGACGGAGTCCATAGGCCAGAGAGGGTCAGCATGAGTGGCAGCCAGCCCAGGAGGGAAAAAGCACAGCCCTATTTAAGTAAACAAACAAGAAATCTAAAGTAAAAACGTTTACATTAATATGGAGAAAAATACAATTTAGTAATGAAAAGCTCTCAACCGGGGAGAACAAACGACTTCCAAACTGTTTGAACTGTCCACAAAGACTCTCCCTTTTGGGCTATAGTGCTCTTCGGGACTGTGTTTTAGCGGGCTACAGCCCAGGAGAGACTCTTTCTTGGACCTTGCCTTTGGGCAACAACACTGTGTTACTAGTATGAGACATTTGGGGCATTCCAACCCCCCCAAAAAGTGTATTGTGTATAATGTCAGTGTTTTCTATTTTTTCTACTTTTGTACTTTTCTGTATAATATTTTTGGAAATCTTTAGTGTTTGATGGAGGGGTCATAACACTGTGGTATGCAGATTTGTGTGTTTTTTTGTGTGTTTTCTCTTTCAGGTCATCAAGACGAAGAGGATTTGGGGAACTCATCGGAGCTCTTCTGTGCTTTAGAGTGTTTAGGATAGTGTGTAGTTGTTAACATGTGTTAACCATTGTTGTTTTCTCCCACAGGTGTATGTGTGGGGGTGTGGGAGTTTAAAGCTTTGTATAGTATTGTGCTCTGGTGTTGTGTTTTGGTTCGCAGGAACCCTGGGTTGGGGGGGGTTCCCTTGTGGGTAGTTTGGATAGATAGATTTTCCCTAGAGGGCTAGGGGGATAGACAGGCTGTGGTCCCAACCAGCCAGAGGGGCTGCAGCTCTGGTCTATTAGGGCATGCTTTGGGCAGTTCTCCCAGAGCCACTGATTCTCCATAGTAAAATCATAGAGTAGGGGCTGATGCATCAGCCAATGGCCTCTGGGCCTTTAGTGTTGTCTACCTGTGCCTGGCACATGGTCGGAGAGAAGGTAGTGCTACCTCCCCGTAGGCAACACATAGGGTAGGATAGACTGGTGCCGGGGTAAGAGAATGACTGCAGACAGTCATTTACCTGGCTGAGGGCAGGTGTAACACCCTTATTCCCAGGGGTTACAAGAATTCCGTTTAGAATCAGTGGTAGGCAGGGAAGGTAGCTAGTGATTTGCCAGTAAATGGATTTCACTCTGTCCCTCTCTGTTTCTGGTCTCAGCTGGGAGCTGGAGAGGTGATGTCACCTTAGAACTCTCGCAGCAGCATAAGCCACAGCAGTTGCTGTGAGTGGGGAACTTTAGAATTCTAGAGTCAGTTGTTGGCTGGAGTCTGCAGAGTGCAGTTGCAGTTCCAGTAGCAGCTCTGATAGAGAGCTGCAGTGTTCCAGTTTTCTCACCCTAATGGAGTACAGCATTTTCCAGCTTTGTCTAAGTGGTGGAAACCGTCTCCAGGAATTTCCTGTGCTTCATCCCAGGAGGGATGGAGCAGGCTGACAGGATGTTAGGGACAATCCTCTGATCCTACCAGGACATTGTGAAGCTGCCTTGTGTGACAACATCTTGTGAGTACTTTCGTTTTGTCTGAATCTGCCCAGGAGTGCCTGCATTTAGAGGTGTATTTCTCTGACAAAGGGACCTTATCACCTAAGACATTTAAAAGTTGACTGACCACAATGGAGTCCAGTCTGTGACCGTCCATGTGAACAGAACTTTTACCTTTGACACCCCAAGGTGTTTTGCTGATGTTAAGTGTGAAATACATTTCTAAAAAGCATCAACAGTGACTTTTGGTACAATGTGAGGTGTATTTTCCAGAGGGATGGCCGAGTATGAACTTGGAAACAAAAGTTGGGAGACCCCCCCATCTGGAGTGACCACTTTAGCACTCTGGATTCTGAAGGGTACCTGTGTCTTTTCTGTCAGTGCATGTGGCTAATGCCTGAAGAATTTCTACCCCAGAGAGTGGATTTCTCCAGCTGAGCCTTCAGTGCTCTGACGTGGTCTGTGTGCCACATTCCATCCTATGCAATATGGCAAGTGTTCAAATGCTGGCCGGCTGTGGCAAGTCCAGAAGAATTTGTGTGTTCACTTGTGGCTAGTCTACAGTTTCTACAGTAATTCTATGCCATATGGGATTTCTAAGTACTGGCCAAGTATGCCTAGTCGAGGGAATTTGCTTGGTGTGTTTTACTGGTGACTAGTTCCACAATTTCTAAGTCATTTTATGCTATATGGGAAATTTGGAGTTCTGTACCTCAGATGTCTGCATTTACCATGTGTGTAACTCTTAGGGGTCCATCTTTGCTTTGTGTGCTCCTACTTTGTTACGAAATAAAACCACACTCTAGAATCCCAACCTGGTATGGACATTTATGCTATTGCTTCCCGTGTGGAGTTACTTGGGTACCGCTGTCCAGAAGTGCAAACCTAACATAGCCTTGAGCAAATGTTTTCTCCTTGGGACCTGGGTTTTGGCAATGCTATTGGTCCCACCAGGTGTGTGCCTTGTAGCTGCACTTGGTTTGTGTTTTATAATGTCTACTCCATCTGCATATCCCACCTTGTCTGTGGTGGCAATCAATGTAACCCCCAACCCTCTCTTTTCCCCTAGACTATGGGAGGTGTGCCTGCTGGTTAAATAAGGGGCCGGTGGGGGGGGGGTAAACATAATTTTAGGGGTTTCATAAATGCCCTTTATCATCACTTGCTGGGGGTCAGGACTGACATAACTTGCTTGTGAGTTGGACACTTGTGAGTTACTGTCCTGACGATTTACTCTTGAAGATAAATGGCATACTCTAAGTCAGGCCACTGGGTATCCCCTATATCAGGGATGGGAAGGACAGTTGTGACCTAGTTCTGATTCATCTCTTATCTGTTTCCAAAAGGTTCTGATTTACTCTGTTTGGCCAAAACAGGTAAACCTTTCCACAATGAATCACAACTGAGTCAAAGGAAGATCCAGACCAGGTAAAATAACAGAATTAGGTTGCTCCTGTTCCCTCATTATAAGCTTTTTCTTTATGTTCTTTTTATTTTTAAAATAGTTATTTTATGTGTTTTCCACCAGTTTCTCACTTTTAACTAAAACAGAGCTTCACAATTATTTATATTATCCAGACCGGCTTAGACCCGAGTCATTCACAGATCAGAACCTGGTCAAGATGCAGGACTAGGTCAAATCAGAGTCAAGTCACAAATGACTCTGATTTCCATTTTGGGGGAAGGGGTCCTGATCTGACACAGAGCTGAACCTCCCATTCCTACCACACATATGTATATATTTATAAAATTGGGTACCACATATATAAGTATAACAGATCATCCACTACAGGGTGTGTGGTTGTGCACTGACATATGCATGCCTTGGTGTGTGTTGTGAGGCACGAGGTTGCAGGTCAAGTGCATTCAACCACCCAAAGCATGTGTATATCAGAGCATGATTACATGCCTACATGCCCTGTAGTGCATTATCTGTCTTACAAAATGGTCAAAATTGTTTTGGAAGGAGGTGAAAAACAGAAAGAAGTGTAGGCATGCAGTCATTGTGGAATAATGCACAATCATGTGGTCTGTTTCATCCAATCAGGAAACAGCAATTTTACTGATTTTTTTCCTCACCCATTTATAAATATATAAATATATTGTTATAAAATTATACCATATATATAATTTATAAAATGAGGTTCATAAAACTGAGCAATGTGAGAAATTTAAACACATCACCTGACTATGCATTAATTCCCCAGGAAACACACAATTTGTAACTAAGTTACCATTATATACTGAGCAGCAGACTAACTAAACACATTCTGCATGCAGATACACAGAGCCACTCACTGTATATGTGGTGCTGGTAGTAAAAAAAAAAACACAAAGTAAAAGAAAACCACGTGCACTCACTCATGAAAAAGACTTCAATGATAAGTGAAGGATGCTGCCAAACACAATATTATTCAGTTGTGTCCTGTCTTTTATTCTGCAAGGTAAAAAGCAAGAAAGCAGGTACAGCAAGCACAGGGAAAAAAAACTCAACGTTTCGCACTTGCGCACTTTATCAAGAGGCTATTGTGGCAACCAAACACCATCCCTTTTATACACAGAGTTCTTAAAGGGATATTACAAATTTCATATTTCACACATATTTGTATGGTGAATAAAAAAAGAAAAACAGTTAAAAACAATTCATACATAGCACTGCTGATGCCATCAGGAACAACAGGGTATGCCTCAATTTCTTAAGATACACAGATAATGTATGCAACTCCATTAGAGTGTTCACACATGACCTATTAACAAATTCAACATCAAAGACAAGAGTCAAAGAAGGGATAACAGTTCCACTCTATCATTCAGTCTGAGAGGACTGGTAGCACGAAGTTTAAATTTCCAAAACTATTCTCTTTGTGCAAGGCGCATGTCAGCATTGCGACCTTGAGCACCCACTCTGACCTTCTCGATACCAACAAAATGCCATACATGTTGAGATGGATTTTCAGAATTTAAAGTATGTGCTGCTGTTACATTTTCAATATTACAACTTAGAATCAATCACATATGCTCACCCACTCTCTCTTTTAGTTTCTGTTCAGTGCGCCCTATATAAAACACACCACAGCTGCAGGTGCCCAGATAGAGTACGTATGTAGAGTCACAATTAATAAACCTCTGTATCTCAAGTGTTTCACTGCCCTTTTCCATTAAAATAAAACTTTGCCCAGTTTTAAATGTTGTAACCCATGACAGGGCACAGGACTCTTCAAAATTATTGCTCCTCCCAAGTGCATTCAAAGGCAATCAGCCTTCATTATCAAACTCATATTTTATCTAGTAAGTAAAAGCCTAACTGCAGGGGAAATAATCCTTTCCTACATAAAAAAGCATCTTTTTCCATTTTATAAGCACAATAACCCACTCCAGGGCATTTTTGACTTTTTTTATACATTATTTGTCCTCCTAGCACCAGCGCTGCCCCTTCCATCTACCTGCTCCCAGACCTGTCCAGCCCCTTCACAAGCTAACCTGTCCTTCCAGAAGCTCCACGGAGCTAACCTGGCTCCGTGGTGGATTCTGTAGTGGGTGGCAGATATCCCAAGCATGGGTTTCTTTAGAACTGATGCACATCCCAGGTGCTTCTACTTCACCCAGGGCATGCATTTATTCTCTAGAAACCCATGCCCTGTCGTAGGTTGATAGTAAAGACTGCTGTCTATTGCACAAGCTCTAGGGAATCAGCTGCAGACTGCTGTCAAACTGTAAGGGAAATGCTGGAGTGAAACAAATCTTAACCAGTTAACTTTCTCCAGGCTTGCATCACCACTGATGTAAAAAAAATGGACAGTCAGAGCCAAAAAACACTTTTATATGGAAAATAATTTCCACAACAAGATAAAATTAATGTCTGTGCTGCTTATTCACATCTTCTGCATGCAAAAAATATCTTGGGATGAACATTTTGAAAAGCTGCAGTAATGGAAACCAGGCATTCACAAATGGAAGACTGCAAGCCATTGGCGCCACCGACAATGGCCTAACCCCCCTGCCACCCTCACCCCTAAGGATCTCCATGCCACATGAAATACCTAGGCTCTGTGACCAAATGACTACTCATTCAGTACCTGCCTAACCAAAACGTCAGCATACTCAGCCTTTGCACAGTCCTGGTTTTGATCCACATGATCAGTACAAGATGAGTTAATGTGCAAAGAAATATATTATGCCTAGGGCACGCAGGCTGTGCAGCCTAGTGGTTGGGAAAGTAAAGGAATTTGGTTTGATTATAGCCTCTTTCATGCACACCATATCCCAATCAAATTCCCAAAGTGTTTTACAAGCCATAGACAGTTGCCAGCAACCATTTGGAATGCACAGAGAATTTCAATTAGATCTAAGAAGGTTCAAGATATCTTGTGCGTAGGGGGACGGGTTAATTACAGAGAGAGAAGGAGTGAGAGGTTAAGTGACTTGCCCATGGTCACTCAGTAAGTGGCTGTGGTGGGATTCCAACCTGGGTTTCCATGTTCACAGTTCTGCACTTTAACCACCAGGTCATATTACTAGTTCAGAACCTACCATAGCAACATAGCCACATGGCCACCAGCTCAACGTTTGCTTTCAACAAACCAGTTATCCTCCCTCTGCCTTTGTCACTCCAAGTTTTAAAATTGGGTACAAGCAGGATACCACTGAAAACTGCTGCTCAAGCTGTGTTATCCTACATAGATAAATGATACAAAAAGAAACACTGTAAATAAATCATGCGTCTCTGATTTTAAATGCAATTATTTATTACAAAGCTGGTCCAGCCCTATTTGATGGTGCCATTTTAATGGGCCAAAAAGACTACCGTGGCTTATCATTTTTTTCCATCCTCACCTGGAATGTGCTGTGAGCAAATGTCTGCCTTTGCAAACAATACCAGCGCTGTATCTGGCTGACTGGTTGACATGTGTGCTAGAGCACTGGTTGGCTCTCATTCCCACCTCCTCAAAACCAGAGAACCGCAGTACATCTCCATGATGTGCCCCCCCCCCCCACTTCAAACCATCATCTTCCAACACATATACACCAGTCCCAGTGCTTGTAAGCCTGAGAAAAAATACAGACCTGGGTCTCTCAGGCATTAACTATGTGTCTAGATTCAGCACCAACCACAAAAATTAACTTAGTTATACTCATATCACTTATACCATCAACCCCAAAACTTAACTAACTCAGTCATACCCACATCATTTATACCATCAACCCCAAAAATGAACTAACTCAGTTATACACACATCATTTATAAAGGAAGGAACCTTATCACACCCAGGATGGAGGTTTTTGTCTGCCATTAACTAAACAGGGAACTGACTCACAGTTTTATGCAGAATTTAATTATGTGCATTTTCTCAAAACTGAGTTTAATGGGGGGCATGGCCTGCTATCACGCTGAGTGGCAGCATTTTAGCAAGGTTCTTCCTTTGCACAGATATGTATATAAATGTGAAAGCCTCTAACTGCAGCCATCACTGAAAATTTGACAGATTTACATTTCTGGGGGTGTTAGGGAGTCTGCCGATTCTGGATTTGTTTGCTGTGTCCCTGGGGAACCCAAAGGAAAACAATCCCCAAGCTAAGGGAGCTTAAAACTTTTTCCACCCAAAGAGGATGCAAAAAAAACTTCCAGCTCAGCAAGGGCCGAGGCTCACATGACTACTGCTCTGGAGGCCCTAGAAAAAACTGTTCCCCAGCTTTGCACCTCCATTTCTACTCCGGACAAGAAATTAGATTCAGTCATGACCAGGTTAAGTGCATGGAGCAATCCATCAATGCAATGAATAAATGAATGAATTAATTAATTACTTTATTTATTTATTCATTGAAGAGTTTCACCAGGAAGACACACTGAGCAAACTTCTCATTTCCAGATGCATCCTGGGGGAAGGGGAGTGGGGTACAGTAATGAATACAGGATACCAACAGGCAATTACATATGATAGGCAAAAATACAATATGAAATGAACAACGTAATGGTACAAGGTAGTGAGGATGCATCCAGGGGAATGGAGGTATAGTACTGCGTGCAGGGTACAAAAAGGCAATTACTTACTATAGGCAAGATATACGATATGAAACATGCAATGCAGTGGCACAAGGTGTAGTAAGCACAATACCATGGGATACAATGATAATATGATTGAGTACACCATTTCATTGTTAACAAGCAGTAGAGGGAAGTGTTAAAGATACCATGTCATAGCTAGTCTCCCTGTGCAAAGCAGGAGGGGGTGGACCTAGCAGGTATTGGTGGGTAAGTGCTACAGAATGGACACAGCTTAAAACCAATACAGCTGATGTTAATACCCACGTGGACCGAGCTATGTCCATAGCCTCTGGTCTAGTGAAGAACTATTTGTTACAGATCCATTTAGAAAACTCAGAAAACTTACTCCGAGCAAAAAACATGAATATGCTGGGTTTGCCTCGGTGGGGGGGGGCTAAAGGAGCACGATATGGTTGATTTTGTGGAGAACTAGCTGCAGCAAGAACTGAAACTCTATCTGATCCTCCAACGCTGGAGAAGGCCTATAGGATCACTTTGACAGGAGCAACTACCCAAATGGATCATCCCAGGGCTGTCCTATTGGGCTTCCTATCTGTGAGATACAAAGTATTTGTTGTGGCTAAACGAAATCCTGTGTCTGTGGAGGGCCAAAAAATCTTACTGTATTCAGGACTAGTCTTATGCCACATGGCAGAGGTGTAAGGCCTTTGATGGCGTTAAAAAAGAACTCCATCAGAAACAAATCCCGTTTCCCTTGCTGCCACCTGCCTGCCTGCACTTAACTGTTCAAAATAAGGCATATTCATTCTACGAGCCGAAAGAGGTAATGAAACTACTGGAAAGACAAGAGGCTTCAGGACCACGGCGATGCAGCAAGGAGGATGTTTGAGAGAAGGACCTGGCTGACTCTTCAGGAAGGCACGATACATTAACTCTTTGTTCGGACCATTTTCTCTAGTTTTAAACTTCATGTTTAACGTTCCCTGACCCCATTAGCTGTTGAAAGACCAGGCTGGCAGCACTTTGAGGTATTGAAGTTGAAGTCTATTGCAGGAATAACTCCATTGAGCAAGCTCATTCACAAGGACATGTAACAGTTAATTATACAGACAAGGCAAATTATATACAACCAGTCGAATTCCAAGGATAAAGTATAAGATACATATAAAAAAAGCACACAAAAAATGTAGCAAATGTACAACTTGATAATAGAACATACCGACTGTGTTGCAGTAAGAAGGG
The DNA here is from genome assembly GCA_016271365.2 of Neoceratodus forsteri. NCBI lineage: Eukaryota > Metazoa > Chordata > Ceratodontiformes > Ceratodontidae > Neoceratodus > Neoceratodus forsteri. Next base: position 245,739,912 of record JADMNL010000025.1, read on the forward strand.
GTACCAACATTCAAGAACATGGAAATGAGTACATATGAAATGGGATAAAAGAGAAAAGAGTGCGAGAAGGAGAGAGGAGAAGGACAGTCGATGGAGGTCCAGGAAAAGGGAGAACACAGTGTTCAGATAGCAAGGTGCGAATGGGCCAGTGTGGCGAAGATGAGGAGGGGGAAAGAAATGCTGGGTATGCAGGAGGAATAGTGAGGGGAAGGGGGATACTGATTGTGAGACAGTGGTCAAAGAAGACTAGCAGCAGCAATATGTTTTCTTTCAATTTGGTTGCAGCTAAGGTTTTTTAAAGGAGGTGATAGAGACTAGGCTGGAGAATTTAAATACAGACTGAAGCTGATTCCAGGCAGCAGGAAGGGCACAAGAGATGGCACATTTACCAAAAGAGGTACGAGTCCTAGGCACCTCTAAGAGGATAAGGTTAGACTTCCTAAGGGAATAAAAACTGTGGGAGATGCGAACAAGGGAGGACAAATATTCTGGGAATTTGCTCAATAAATTTACTTTATTTGTTCTGGATCTGCTGGATCGGGTATGCTTTCAGAATTTCTAAAGGCCTGCTATTTAACAATTATTTGTGTACTCCACTGCTGAATATGGGCACGCTTCTCTACTTACTGTATTAATACCTGTGTGGTTTAAAATTATTTGACTTGGCTTTTGCCAAAATAAAGACTAGAGGCATCATGGGTTTAGTAATGACGCAGCTCCTATTTCGCCATGGCCCTCAACAGTGTAATTTCAGGACTCATACATTGCCCGATCCTCTTGAGGGACTGAATGTTTTGCTGTCTTAGCCAATTGGTTCATGGTAGAGGGACATTGTTATTCCTGAAGTGTTACTGTAATTGAATGCTGCAGTTTATGTAACAAGTTCTGCTTTTCAGCTGGGGCTTTGTGGTTCAGTAATGAAACTGGAACACAACAAATGTTCCTTGGGTATATGTTAAGTTTACAGGATACACCGGTTTTAAACACTCACCATTCAAACATGCGTCTTGCCTCTACCCATGCATTTGATGGCGAATTGATCTTCCGTCAGAAATATTGATTTTGTTGTCTCAGAAAAATCTATTAACTGCACCATGTATGTAACAAAGCAGGGAACATGACTGCACTCCTATCATAACTGCAGTGACTTTCTCTGTATTGTGTATGTTCATAAATGGAACTGTTAATAAAAACATTTTATGAATTCTCAAAAAAAAAAAGAGTTTCATTTTTTGCTTTTCTATTTTGGTATATTTCTCCATCAAGGGCTGGCTCTAGCTTCCTTGGCAAGCATAGAAACATAGAAGTTGACAGCAGATAAGGACGCAAGGCCCATCCAGTCTGCCCATTTATTTTCTACCTTATAAATGTGCCATCGGCCTTTGCTCTGTCAATGGCCTATCTATTCATACTCATCTGTATTGCTCCCTTATGCCTATCCCATGCCTGTTTGAAGCCTGCACTGTATTCATATCCACCACTTCCTGAGGTAGGCCGTTCCATGCATCCACCACCCTTTCTGTGAAAAAGAACTTCCTCACATTACCCCTTAATCGGCCTCCCTCTAATCTCATGCTGTGTCCTCTTGTCCTGCTATTTTTCTTATATTGAAACATGTTAGACTCTTTCACCTTGTTAATGCCCTTAAGGTGTTTGAATGTTTCGATCATATCACCTCTCTCCCTCCTTTGCTCTAGGGTATACATATTGAGCTCCGTTAATCTGTCTTAATATGTTTTCTGATGCAGTCCCTGCACCATTTTGGTTGCCCTTCTCTGGACTGCCTCAATTTGGTTAATGTCCTTGTGAAGGTGTGGCCTCCAGTACTGCATGCAGTACTCCAGATGGGGCCTAACCAGTGTCTTGTAAAGAGGGATTATTACCTCCCTCTTCCGACTTGTGTTACTCCTACTAATACACCCCAACATCCCCCTAGCCTTACCTAGTTCTTTAGTGGTCTGCTTGGATGATTTCAGGTCATCGGTGATAATGATGCCCAAGTCTCTTTCTTCCCTTGTGACTGCCAGCAACTCCCCCCTCCCAGCCTATAGGTGGCTTCAGGGTTTCTCTTCCCTATGTGCATGATCTTGCACTTCTTTGCATTAAACCCCAGTTATCACTCTTCTGACCACTTTGCCAGCTTATCCAGATCTCTTCTCATTCTGCTGACCACAGCTGGATCATCTACTCTGTTGCAGATCTTGGTGTCATCTGCAAACAGACAAACCTTACCCTCCAGTCCATCTGCAATGTCACTGATGAAGATACTGAAGAGGATTGGCCCCAGGACTGATCCCTAAGGTACCCCACTTGTGACTTGCATCTCTTCTGACTGCATACTGTTTACCACCACTCTCTGTTTTCTACCCGTCAACCAGTTTGCCACCCAGTTGACCAACTTCTGGCCTACCCTGAACCTACCCAGCTTATTAATCAATCTTCTATCTGGAACATTATTGAAAGCTTTGTTGAAGTCAAGGGAGGTGACATCAACTGCTCCCCCTTGGTCCACCACTTTGGTTACCCAGTCAAAGAAATCTATGAGATTAGTTTGACAGGACCTTACTTTTGTAAACCCATGCTGTCTTGGATCCTGTGCTCCTAAGGATTCCAGGTGTTGCACAACCCTTTCCTTAAGGAGTGCCTCCATAATCTTGCCCACTACTGAGGTAAGACTGACTGGTCTGTAGTTCCCTGCCTCCTCCCTGCTACCACTCTTGTGGAGCAGGATCACAAGAGCCCTTCTCCAGTCTTCTGGGACCTCTCCTGTGCTCAGAGACTCACTAAACAATTCCGATAATGGCTCTGCTAGTTCCACCCTTAGCTCCATTATTACCCTGGGATGTATGCCAACAGGTCCCATTGCCTTGTCTACCCTGAGCATATTGAGCTCTTGTAGGACCCTTTCTTTTGTGAAGGGACTAGTGCACACCTCCCTTCCTCCCTCCTGTGTCCATAGTGCTGAGCTGTGGGCCCTGCCCTACATTCTCTTCAGTAAATACTGAGCAGAAGTATCTATTTAGGATAGATGCTTTTATGTGGTCCTCCTCTTCACACGGCCCCTTATCTCCTTTGATCATAGCAATACCCAATCTGGACTTTCTCCTTTCACTAATGTATCTATAGAAAGCCTTGTCACCTTCTTTTACTGTTTGTGCTAGTGTTTCCTCCGTTTGGGCTTTTGCCTGCCTTACTGCCTTCCCTTAGGGAAGTTTGGTATGCCTCCCAATCTTCATCCCACTGTGTTCCCTTATATTTCCTGAAGGACAGCCTTTTGGCTCTGACCTTTTCTGCTACTGTTTTTGAGAACCAAAGTGGTTTCCTTCTTCTTTTGCACTTCCTTTTCTCTCTAACACAATGGGATGTCTCTTCAAGTATTGCATCCTTAATGCTTGCCCACTTTGCCTGTACCCCCTCACCTGTATTTCTTTTTGCCAGGGCTAGCTTAACTCTGTTGGCCATCTTATCAAAGTCAGCTCCTCCGAAGTCCCATATTTTTGCCTTGGAATGGGATGATTTAGTTCTAGTGGCCAAATTGAACCATACCATGTGATGGTCACTGGCCCCCAGGTGACCTTCTACCTGGAGATCTGTGATCCTTTCCCTGTTAGTCAGTAGTAGATATAGGATAGCCCTGTCTTTTGTGGGTTGTTGTACCAGTTGTTTGAGGCCCTCCCCCTGCAGGGAATCCACCATGTGTCTAGTTCTGGCAGATGTTCCTGCTGGTATTGATCAATCTGTATCTGGCATGTTGAAGTCTCCCAGTATCAGTACCTCCCCTTTAGCTGTCATGTTTTGTATATCTTCTAACAGTAATATGTCTATGTCCTCCCCCTGGTCTGGGGGCCTGTAGACAACCCCAGTTTGTATGGCTGTCCCATTTCCTGTTTCCAGGGCGACCCACAGTTCTTCTGGCTCCTTATGTATATTCTGAATTTCTGTAGCATTGATATTTTCATTGACATACAGGGCCACTCCAACCCCCCTTTTTGCACCTCGGTCTCTTCTGAACAGTACATAGCCAGGTACTGAAGTCTCCCAACTGGGGTTACTGGTAAACCACGTCTCACTAATCGCTACTATGTCCAGTTTAACCTCTGTCATTATTGCCTGCAGGTCTGGGATCTTGTTTCCCAGACTGCGAGCATTTGTGTTCATGATTTTTCATTGGCCAGATTTTGGTGTGTTAGTTGTTGGGTGAGCTGTTTGTGCATGCCATGGACCCCTTTGTGTGTGTGTGCATGTGTGTGTGTGTGTGTGTGTGTGTGTAAGTGGGGGGGACTTACAGTTTGTTCATAATCAATGTCATCTACCCCAGAAAAGTCTTCATTTTTATTCATTTTATAATGTTTTTTTTTTAATTCAATATTTTTATTTATAAAATGAGTAAGAGAAATACTGTACTGTGATTGGTGGAATCCAGTCATATGGGCGTACTGATATCCCAGCTGAACAGCACAAGTCAGAAGTGCTTAATATTCTGAACCTCATTACTTGGTTCTAAAATTAAAAAAAGTCAGGGAAGCCATTTTATAATCGCAATAAGGCATTCTGGGGTGTGTGTTATTGAAGGATAACAGCACTTCTCGGGTGCGTAAAGCCCTTGGCTTTGCCTCGAGCTTCACTTCTCAAGGAGTGCTGTTATCCCACAATAACGCACACCCTGTCATGCCTTACTGCTTAAACATAGTAGCCCATTTTATAATAGCAGTAACTGACATCAGGGCATGCTTTGTGCTGAATTCAAAACTTTTTGTCAGCATCATCTTCTATAAACTGTGTGCTAATTTGCCCAGCCAGCATGTTTTATCAGTCATTATAAAATGGCAAGAAAAAAATCTAAAAATGTTATTGGTTAAAGCAGGTCACGTGACTGTGCATTAAATCTATATAGATGCACTAGCTAGGTCTCCGATCTCCTTTCTGTGCACTTAAAAAACTGCTAGTTACACCAGATCGATTTTATAAGTGCAATTATGAACTGGATCAAAAAAACAGAGAAAGCTGATTGGCTGAGAGGTTTTTGAAACTGAAGATATCGGAGTACATACTCACGACTTCAAAAAACCTCCGGCTAGCAGCCTCCTCACTCGCACCTAACTCCTTCTACCACAGTGCTTCTCATGTCCCTCAGTATGGCAAAAAGTATACTGCGAGGAACAGCAAGTCAGGTAGCCGTTGAGAACAGAAACACAGCCCTGCTTACAGCATGAAACTGCTAAAGACTGTGGCATCCAGAAAAACAGCATACTGTGCACCTACACAGAAACTGCTGCCGACTGCGGCATACACCACTCTCCTCTCTCTCTCCTGCCATCACCCTGATCCACATAAAGCAACAGGGAAACTGCCGCTGACTGTGGCATAAACAAACAAACCTGGTCTCACGCCAAATGAAACTGCTGTCACCATGATCCACATCAAGCAATGGCTGCTCACTCAATGGCCCCTTTCAGCCTAAAACAAAACAACAGCAACCTCACCATTCCCAGACCTCATCCATTTAAGGTGGCATTCACCACTTAAGTGCACAGCTCAGGTCCATTTAAAAAAATTGTCTTGCTCACTCCAAATGCCAACCGCTACCTCTTGCCACCTGTACAACCACAAACAGCGCTGCTTCCGGCCACCTCTATCATCAACCATAAACAGTGCCAGAGACTTTTTTTTTTTAATGTATAGCTACACCACCCAAAAAAATAATAATTATCACAACCTTTTACTTTTAAACATTGTTTTGTTTACTTAGCAAGTCAATCCAGTTCATAATAGTGAAAATGCACTCCGGGGTGTGGTATATCATGGGATATCACCACTTCTCAGGTGTTGGACACACTCGGCCTGTGGCCTTGTGCCCAACCACCCAAGGCGTGACGCAAATAAACAAATCAAAACGAAAGAAAAAGCCACTATGGTTCTCAAAAGAGGTGGCGGGGAAAGTCAGGGAGAAAAAAATAGCATTCAGGAAGTATAAGAAAACACAGAAGGAGCAGGACAGAGAGCTGTACCAGTTAAGGCAGAAGGAAGCAGGGAAGGAAGTCAGAATAGCAAAGGCCCAAACTGAGGAAAAGATAGCCAACTCCGTTAAGAAGGGGGATAAAACCTTTTATACAGTAGGTACATCAGGGCGTGTAGAAAGACAAAGGGAAGGATAGTGAGGCTGAATAGAATGAATGATGGGTGGGCAGAGAGGGGCAGTGAAAATGCAGGGATACTGAACGAATATTTCTGCTCAGTATTCACAAAAGAGGAGGGGGGGTAGGTGCCTAATCCAATTAACAGAAGCACTCTTGATAGTGGGGTCGATCCCAGTCCTTTCACAGAAGAAAGGGTTCTGAAAGAACTCCTAAAACTGAAGGTGGACAAAGCAATGGGGCCTGATGGAATTCACCCCAGAATTCTAAAAGAATTAAGGGGAGAACTAGTGAAACCACTGACTACCATTTTTTTTTTTTTTTTAAACTTCTTTATTGCAAGTTTTATCTTATCCAACAATATACTTACACACACATATATCCCAGGGTTACTCCCTGTCCCACATCCCCAAACTGGATATGGCAACTATATACATCCCCACAACTATTTACAGTCATCGTTATATTTTATCAAGGCCAAAAGTTTAGTTCCGTTTTGCCTAATGCCACAATCAATACTATTCCTTGAAAGTTGGCTCTAATCTAGTCTAATTCTTAGCCCAAATTTTTTAATAGTGTCATCCCAACTTCCAAGGCAGGTAGTATCTTCCTGGACAGAACTCTAATAACTGTGTCCCTAGGGGAGAGAGAGAATCCATCCTTACCCGTCAAAAATAAAAACCTGCTAATCCAGCTATAGACCATCTCATGCGAGTATTATGCCTCATTTAATATAAGAAATATCCTATACAAAATCCTATATTTCCATACAGTCTTATCCCCTTCTCACATTTTCCTGAGAGAAAACACCATACAAGCTAAACTCCTTCAGACAGACAGATCTGTGTCTGAGCACTTCTCAACTGTATCGAGTACACTGCCCCTAACACCCTCCATCTTTTATCATATACCTTCTTTTTCCCCTCTATTACCATCTGTTTTTTAAGTCTGTCCAAGACTTGCAACAGGTCACTAACCCATTGGTCATAGCTATAAATACTATCATTTTTCCAGTGCCTGAGGACAAATGCTTTAACCAAGGAGGACATCAGAGACACATGCTATTTGGCTCAGTCCCTCACTACCACTTGCATGTCCCCCAATAAGCATATCTCTGGTTTGATATACTCAGAGTAATTTAGTAACGGATCCATTTTTTGACCAATTTGAACCCACAATGGCTGGATTATGGGGCAGTTCCACATTACATGCAACAGATCCCCTGATTCTGCTCCACACCTGAAACACAAGTCTGTCTGTCTGAGTTTTCTAGAACATAATTTAACAGGAGTATAGTAGATGTTTGAACAAATAAAAAACTGCATGGTTTTATAATTCGGTATAGGCAAGACCTTAATATTTTTCCAAATTTCCTTCCATTCAGGCCTCAGGGGGGGATAACATTTTCTCCCAGTACACTATCTGAGCCTTAACTTCCAAGCTCATAAAATCCAACAACACCCTGTAAACTTTTGAGAGGGGGTGTTGTAGGAGGTCAGTCTCCTTCAAATGGTCCCAAGTAAATAGTATTTGTCCCCTTTCCTTATTGTCCCGCATAAATTTCTGCACTAGATTTGTAATTTGGATCTTTTTAAAAGGATCCCATGCCCTGGCTTGCACTGGTAGTTCCACCCTGTCTTCTAGTATAAAATCTGACAGGTTCAAGTCAGACAGTTGTGGTGCCCATTGACCACTAATTACTTGCCCCCCCTAGGCGAAGGTTAGGGTTTCCTATTACAGGCTGATCTCTGGTTCCCCTCTGCGTCTTCCTTTGTACCGAGTTTAGTAACTCCCACCACGCTTTAACTGATTTATAAATTGGTGACTGCTTTCCCCTTTCCGGCAAAACCTCCGGGTCTATAAGCAGCACTGCAGCGGGGGAGAGTTTTAGATCCTTTAGCATAAGCTGTTCAAGCTGAAGCCATGTTGGAGTGTATCCCCCTTCTTCCCCACTCCTTGTCCACCACCCCATCGCACCAAGCTTGCCTGCAACATAATATAGGAAAAGGTCCGGAAGCTTAATCCCCCCCTTAGAATAAGGAAGGCGTAAGACAGCGTGCTTCCTCCTAGGAGGTTTGGAGTCCCACAGAAATTCTGAAATTACCCTTTGAATACTGTTAAACCTTCCCTTCGAAATGCTATAGGGTGAGAGATGAATCGGGTATAATAATCTAGGTAGGAGATTCATTTTAATCAGTCCCAGTCTAGCAGTTAGGTTTAGAGGGAGTTTATTCCACCTTAAAATGTCGGTTTTAATTATAGCTAACAAGTTACCCACATTTTCCTCCACCCCATCCTCCGACCTAGAAGTGATCCAAATTCCCAAATACTTATTTTTTGGGGGGGCCCAATTAATCTTAAGGTGCTCAAAGTCTGCTCTATGTGTATAAGCAGTAAGCGGGAGAACTTGAGTTTTGCTTAAATTTAATTTATAGTTGGATACCTCCGAGAATTTCCCCATAATTTCCAACGCCTTTTGGAAACCAACAGCGGAGTTATTTAAGTGTAACAAAATATCATCGACGAATACCGAGAATTTGAACTCAATCCCTTGAACTTCAATCCCCTGAACCCCGGGCTCCATATTAAGTGATCTTAATAAAGGTTCCAAATAAATATTAAATAAAATTGGTGACAAGGGGCAACCCTGCCTAGTCCCATTTCAAGAGGAACTCCTTAGATAAATAACCATTACATAGAACTCTGGCTGTGGGGGCTTTGTAAGATTTTTGAGGCATCTGAGAAAACCCTTCGGAAACCCATTCTCCATTGTAGAGAATAAAAATCAGAGACTCGATCAAATGCCTTCTCGGCGTCAAGTGCTATCAGGGCCATAGCGGATTTTGACTAGGAAGCCCTGTATAAGATATGATGCATCTTTCTTAATGCGTCATATGCCCCCCTTCCTGGCATGAACCCAACTTGGTCCCGACTGATTAATAAAGGGGCGACTTTCAAAACCCTGTGGCCAGAATCTTTGTAAGTACCTTAATATCCTGGTTAATTAAAGCAATGGGTCTATAATTACCTGGTAGGTCCCTAGGTTTATCCGGCTTTGGAATCAAGGTAATATAAGCTTGGTATAAGGGAGGGTGAGGAACTCCATCGTTCATAATATTCGAGAATAGGTCCTTCAATAGAGGGATTATTGTCCCTAGATGGACTTTATAGAATTTTGCTGACAGCCCATCCGGCCCTGACGCCTTACCATTTGGGAGGTCTCTAATTACCTCCCTGATCTCCAGTTCCGAGATTGAGGCGGCTAATGCCTGGGCTTGCTCTAATTCCAGTTTGGGCAATGGTATCTCATCAAGGAACCTTTCAATTTCCGCCTCCATACTTGTACCCCCCTCTTGATATATCCCTGAGTAATAATCCGCAAAAGCATCCGCCATTCTCTGCGGTTCTGTAATAATCCCTTCCCCAAAATTCACTGCCAAGATCGTTCTTTCCGCCTCCCACTCCTTAATTCTATGAGCCAACAGCGCCCAGGCACATCCCCCTGCAACAGATATTTAGCATTTAGTCTTTCCAACCAACGATCCACCCTAAGGTTCAATATACTTCTATATTCATCTCTTAGGTCCCCTAATTCCTTATCCAATTCTGTGCATGAACCTTCTAAAGGTAATAATGACTTAATGGCCCCAACTAAAAATTCTTCCCGTGCTCTATTCAATTTATTCCACCTAGAGGTATACTCCTGCGCCATTCCTGCATATAATAACTTACAAGCAGGCCAAGCTAGTTTCTTGTCCACTAGTGTTGGGATTTGAGCTTGAATGATCCCCTTAAGTGCATCCTCTAGTTTAGACACCATACTGTCCACCGCAAATATCCCTTCATCCAGTCGCCATCGAAATGGCCTTGGGGGAATGTTGTCCAGTTCCTATAGCAACTGGATCGGCGAATGGTCAGATAATACTCTGTTATAGGTATTCAACCCTTTGATACCTCTCAGCACTTCCCTGTTAACCACAAAAAAGTCAATCCTAGTATGCGTCTTATGGACCCCGGAGTAAAAGGTCATCTCTGTATCCCCTTTCTTGTACATTCTGTATGGATCTACTAATGCTGCTGCTTCCAAAAATCTATTTAAAGCTCTCTTCAGGGGAGTGGGTAGTTTGTTGGAGGCAGGGTTCCTATCCATCCTGTTATCAAAGCAGATATTCCAGTCACCTGCCATAATAAGTGGGCTATGGGAGAGCATAGTAATATCAGTTTTCAATGAAGCAAAAAATTCTGACTTAGCTGGAGTAGGGCCATAAATTGAAGCACAAGAAAATGGGCATCCCAGGATCGAACCCATCACGTATAACCCCCCTACCATCCTCTCTTGACTGGGTTCGTTCGACTACATATGGGCACGTTTTTCTGATTAATAGTGCCCCTCCGACGTTTCATTTTCCCAACTCCTATTACCTTGCCTACCATCCTCTTAAGAAGATATAATTCCTCAGTCAGTAAGTGGGTTTCTTGGAGTGCAGCAATATGCAACCCCAATTGGTTTATATACTGCAGTATAACCAATCTTTTTTTCCTCCCCCTGAGACGTTTCACATTCCATGAAAGAAATTTAAGTGTTACCATCTTCTGTGCCACAGCCACAGATATTCACTCTCATATGTTGTGTCTTCTTTACATCATACATTATGGATTCTCTCTCACTCCTTTCCCCCCAATACCCCCCTTTCCTACCTCCCCCGATCCTTCGATCGCCCTCCTCAATCCTCATGAAACGTGTATGAGTCAGCCCTCAAGATGTCACCAAACCCCCTCAAGTCTCAGCATATCGTCTACTGAGAGACCCCCATATTTTCCAACCCCGACATTAAATTTGGCTTTATCTACCACCTTCTATAGCTTTCGATCAATAGCAGAAAAGAAAGAGCTTAACGGCCCCACCACCAATACATAACCCAGCTTAATAACAAGCAAGCAGCTTTCCCCAACCTAACAGTTTACTCTTGTATCTTGCCCAAATAACAATACCCCCTGAGGTAAGAAACCAAAAAACCTTGCCAGAGGAAACCTAGAGGAAAAGGAAAAGGAGAAAGAGAAAGAAAGAAGAAGGAAAAAAAAAAAGGGGGGTATGCAATGATCCCCTTCTAGTTTCTCTAGGGTGATATCCACCCCTTCACTTTATTTCGCTAACCCCTTCGTCGAAAATAAAACAGGCTCCCCCCTCTCCCTTATCTTTGTCTCATTACAGTTCAAAACCACCTAGCCCAGTGTTACTCATGCTGCTTCGAGCTATCCTCTCCATACTGGGAGGCTCTATTCATCTGGTATATATCTAGTAGATGCGCTGTAAAAAAAAAAAAAAAAGGGGGGTGACTAGCCATACAGTCACGCTAGATGGTCCGCAAAGGGGCTTCATTTCATCCCCTCTTGGCACTTTCAACTAACATAGCCCCAGACGAGGAAAGAAAACCATAATGAAAAACAGCCGATCTCTTTTCCCAAGTCCAAAAGTCAGTCGAGATCAGGAATTAGCTATATCTGCCAGCTCACATTACTTTCCCCAATGTTACATCACATCATTAAGTGTTGCCAGCGCCCTTGCCAAACCCTCTTTACTTCAAGTTACCGACTTGAATAGTTCTGGTAGCTCCATTCTGAGGCTTTCCAAGGCGTCAGTAGCTGTAAGATAACGTTTGTCTCCTTTTGGTAATTTCACAGTCAGTATAGCTGGGTATTGGAGTCGAAATTTCAAACCCACCAGGTACAGCTTCTTTTTTATCTCCGCGTATTCTTTCTGTTTCTCTCTCACCGAGGGCACTAAGTCTTGAAAGATCCAAATTGAAGCCCCATTCCACTGCAAGGTTCTATTTGCTTTTTTCAGAACATAAGTCTTTTCCTTGTAGTTCAGGAACCTCATAATAAGAACTCGAGGTCGAGCTCCAGGTGGGGGTGTCTCTCTCAGTGACCGGTCAGCCCTCTCAATGTTATATGAGGCACCATATGGCGTCGGACCAAATAGCCTCAGGAGAAGGTCCTGCATGAAGGTAACACAGTCCGAGCCCTCCGTTTTCTCAGGTAGACCTGCCATTATTAAGTTGTTCCTCCGACTACGTGACTCTTGGTCCTCCAAGCAATCTTCTAATTTTTTTACTTGCCTTTTAAGTCCGATCACCTCCAGATCTATGCCTCCCGTGTTTCTCTCCTGCGAAGCCACTCTAGCCTCAACATCCCCCACCCTTTGCGTTAAAGCATGTAACGTAGGCTTCAATATGGTAAAATCAGCGACTAGCCCCTGCAAAAGTTGTTTGATCTCACTGATATCCTGTGAAGTTGAATGCCCCCCTTGGGCTTCTGCTCTCAAATCCTCAGCCTCATCTGGAGACGGGGAGTGGGGCTTGGAGCGCTTAACCGCCAGTACTCTTGCAGTGAGAGGCTCGGGGTTTTCAATTTCCAGCTCGGCCATTTCCCCCACCTGACGCGCTGGTGCTACGCTGATCTATTGCCCTGTGCAGTTGAGCCTGAGATAGTCGCCGCAACACCGGGCTCGCCTAGTCATCAAGGATCCTCGCGGTGACAAGCTTAAGGGGTCAAATACTGCTTAAATTTTATATTTTATTTGCCGAAGCTCGAGCGTGGTCTCTGAGACATCTGAACCCTGCGTGATCTCTCCTGACTACCATTTTTAACAAATTATGGAAGGGTGGTGTGGTACCTGAGGACTGGAGGAAGGCAGATGTGATTCCCCTTCACAAAAGTGGGACCAAGGCAGAGGCAGGAAACTACAGACCTGTCAGTTTGACCTCTGTGGTAGGGAAAGTGATGGAATGACTTCTGAAGGAAAGAACTGTTGAGTACCTAGAGGCCAGTGGGGCATAGGACCCAAGGCAGCAAGGGTTCACAGTGGGAAGATCATGTCAGACGAATCTAATTTATTTCTTTGACTGGGCTACCAAAGTAGTAGACCAGGGAGGGGCTGTGGACACGGTCTACCTAGACTTTAGCAAGTCATTTGACACAGTCCCACACAAAGGATTGTTAAATTAACCAGCCTGGGAATGGGTCCCAGGGTGGTAGCCTGGGTAAAACATTGGCTGGACAACAGGACACAGAAGATAATTGTAAATGGAGTCCACTCTGAAGAAAGAGGGGTTACTAGTGGGGTACCGCAGGGTTCAGTACTGGGTCCAGCCCTTTTTAACGTCTTTATAAGTGACATTGCAGAGGGACTGGAAGGAAAAGTATGTCTCTTTGCAGATGACACAAAGATCTGCAACAGGGTTGATACACAAGGAGGCGTGGAAAGGATGAGAAGGGATTTGGCAAGGTTGGAGGAATGGTCAGAAATATGGCAGCTTGGATGCAATGCAAGGAAGTGCAAAATAATGCACCTGGGAAACAAAACCCAGGGGAAGATTACACAATGGGGGAAGTAACAACAACAAAAATGGAAAGGGACCTGGGGGTAATCATATCAGATGACCTTAAGGTTAGCAAGCAATGTGAGAAGACAGTAGGGAGGGCTGGGGGTATACTGGGATGTATAGGGAGAGGCATCACCAGTAGAAAACAGGAAGTTGTTATTCCTCTGTACAGACAGTTGGTGAGACCCCATCTGGAGTACTGCATCCAGTTCTGGAGACCCCATCTCCGCAAGGACATAGACAGGATAGAGGCAGTCCAGAGGAGGGCAACTAAAATGGTGCAGGGTCTGCAAGAGTAGCCATACAAGGAGAGACTAAAGGAGCTTAATATGTATACCCTTGAGGAAAGGAGGGAGAGGGGGGACATGAGTGAAACTTTTAAGTACCTCAGTGGAATCAACAAAGTCCAAGAGGGTAGCATCTTTCAGAAAAAGAGATGTGCAAGAACAAGGGGACACAATTTAAATATAGAGGGGGGGGCGGTTCAAGTGCAATGTAAGGAAGTATTTTTTCACAGAGAGGGTGGTGGACGCATGGAACAGCCTTCCTGAGGAGGTTGTGGGGTCTAAAACTGTGGGAGAATTCAAGAATACATGGGACAGACATAAGGCAATTCTTGTGGGGGGGGTGAGAAGAAATAGGCTGTTGGTTAACTAGGATCTGCAGCTTATCCTCTAGGTAGGGAAATGGGCAGACTTGGTGGGCCAAGCGGTCCGTATCTGCCATCAAAGTCTATGTTTCTATATACCACACCCTGTTGTGGATTATTGCTTAATAATACTCTTCGTGGTCTGCATCGAAGCATTTGTAATGCACTTACCAGGGCATAAGGACACGGCCTTTGGCCTAATGCCTTGCAAAACCACTGAGGCATGCATCAGAAATGTTTTAATGTACACCCTGTCGTGCATTAATGCTTACAAAAAATGCTCAGAGAATGCCCCAATAAATGTCATTTTCTTAATTGCCATACTTACCACAGGGAACTTAGAAGCATCTGAAACAGTTTTAACAGTTTGACAATGTGAAAGTAAAATAATTTACAGTTAAGTTTTAAGGTTCAAGGACTCTGGGCTTTCCTGGAAGATGATGATGTGATGGTATTTAACTCCTCCCTCAGTTCATTATCCTCCAGAAGTGTCCCCCTTCTGTGACTCTTATTACCTACTTGCAGCCAGGGGAGTGTGTTAATTCAGCACAACCTTTTTGTGGGCTATGGGTCGGGGGAAGGGGTACAGAATTTAATTTTCCATTTTGGAAAGGGGCCCCTTAGAAAAGAAAATTTGCACATTTCGCACACTCATCCCACCAAATCCTTTTCCATTCAAACAACTGGCATTCATTAACTCTCTTCCTGTTGCATAAGTTATTCTTGCCACAAAAACAAAATTGATAAAAAAAGACTAAAACCTACAATTAAAAAAAAATGATTCTGTTCTTTTTTTAAAGTGTCTGTCTCCTGATAAATGCCGACAGCGGTGATTACCATGCAATCGGACTTTATTTGGCTGTCTAAATTACTTTGGTCTATTATTTCAGGCTCCCCTGGTCTATAAATATATCTGTTTATTTTTACAGCATCAATAAAAAGGGAGAGACATGGGGGTTGGCAGACGCTCAGTGAATGGAATACTGTTTTCAAAGTGATTTTATCTTTGCTTGATTTTTTCAGAGCACAGATCCAAGCTGCTCTTCTGGGACTGCATTTTTTAGTTCAAGAAGAAAAAAAAAAGAGAGAAACATATTGTAATTTAAGTACTAGAGGGCACTTATCGGAACAGCCTTCTTTAGCAGTTCAAAAGCAGTAAACTCTCACCATAGGAGTCTGGCCACCAAGCTGCTGCTTCTAATCATGTGAAATGACTCTTATCATCAAACCTGCCATACTACAGTAAACAAAAGATCCCGTGCCAATAGTCCAGTATTACTGTACCACTTTCCGTTCCCTCTGCCCACACGGATATAGTGCCTCCCCACACTGTACAACAGAATTCATACCTCTCAATGTCTTACATTACTCTACCCCAAATGGAGAGGGTGCTGTCCCACACTGTATAATGGGATTTATACCTCTTGACTGTCATATACTGTATTCCCACCTGGAGTTCCCTCTGTCCCACATATAGAGGACACTGTCCCATGCTGTACAGTGGGAGTCATGCCTCTGAATGGTCTTACATACTAACCAGAGTTCCCGTTGTCCCATATGAAGTGGGTACTGTTAAACACTGTGCAGTGAGGTTCATACCGTACAGCCTTTCTACATTATAACCCACAATTCCCTCTGACCCAGAAGGTGCTGTCCTACACTGCATGGTGGGTTCATGCCTCTCAACAGTCCTACATACACTAGTGCTGTCCCACACCTTACACTGTTATTCACTCTTCTCAGCTGTTTTGCATTGGTGCTGCCATTTACAGGACAGTGACAGTCATACCTCTCAACCATCTTACAGTATAGTGTCACCTCTCAGCTGTCTCAGTGCCGTCCCAGATTTACAGTGGGATTCACAACAGTCCTACATACACTAGTGCTGTCCCACACCTTACACTGTTATTCACTCTTCTCAGCTGTTTGCATTGGTACTGCCATTTACAGGACAGTGACAGTCATACCTCTCAACCATCTTACAATATAGTGTCACCTCTCAGCTGTCTTAGTGCCATCCCAGATTTACAGTGGGATTCACACCTCTCAACTGTCCTACATTATGAGATAGATAGATAGATAGATAGATAGATAGATAGATAGATAGATAGATAGATAGATAGATAGATAGACAGATAGATAGATAGATAGTAACATAGACTTTGACGGCAGATAAGGACCACTTGGCCCACCCAGTCTGCCCATTTCCCTACCTACTGGATAAGCTGCAGAAATTAGTTAACCAACAGCCTACTTCCTGCCACCCCCCACTACAATTGCTTTATGTCTGTCCCATGCATGTTTGAATTCTCCCCACTGTTTTAGACCCAACAACCTCCCCTGGAAGGCGGTTTCATGCATCCACCACTCTCTCCATGAAAAAAAAAAAAGTCCTTACATTACCCCTGAGCTGTCCCCCCTCTATCTTTAAATTGTGCCCCCTTGTTCTTACACGTCTCTTTTTCTGAAAGATGCTACCCTCCTGGACTTGGTTGATTCCCTTGAGGTACTTGAACGTTTCTATCATGTCCCCCTGTCCCTCCTTTCATCAAGGGTATACATAGTAAACTCTCTCAGTCTCTCTTCATATGGTTTCTGATGCAGACCCTGCACCATTTTAGTTGCCCTCCTCCGGACTGCTTCCACCCTGTCTATGTCCTTGCGTAGATGAGGTCTCCAATACTGCACACAGTACTCCAGATGGGGTCTCACCAACTGTCTGTACAGAGGGATAACCACTTCCCTTTTTCTACTTGTGATGCCCTTCCTATGCATCCCAGTATCCCCCTGGCTCTCCTTACTGACTTCTCACATTGCTTACCCACCTTTAGATCATCTGATATGACTACCCCCAGGTCCCTTTCCATTTTTGTTGTTGTTAGTACCTCCCTGCTATTGTGTACTCTTCTCCTGGGTTTTGTTTCCCAGGTGCATTACTTTGCACTTCTTTGCATTGAATCTAAGTTGCCATATGTCTGACCATTCCTCCAACCTTGCCAAGTCCCTTCTCGTCCTTTCTACCCCTCCGTGTATCAACTCTGTTACAGATCTTTGTGTCATCTGCAAAGAGGCATACCTTTCCCTCCAGACCCTCTGCAATGTCACCTATAAAGATGTTATAAATATAAAGATAGATAGACAGACAGACAGATACATACATACATACATAGACAGACAGAGAACCTGAAAAGACTTCAATCCATCTATCTGCTAAGGTTTCCTACCAAGAGTTAGTGGCTCACTCCTGCATTTTCAATACCTATGTAAATTTGTTTTTTTTCCTAATTATCCCTTTGTTTCAGTCTTATTTGATTCTGAAGTCTGAGATAGCTCCAGCAAAGATCCGCTTATTAGACAGACTCTCACCACCCTCTCAGTGAATAAATATTTCTTTACATCTTTTTTAAATGTTCCTATCACCCCTCAGTTGCACAGACAGAAGACCACTCTTTGCTCTAACATAAACTCACAGCTGTAAGCTTGCTCTACCGCTTGACTCAGGAGTGCCCTTCAGGTATATATAGCAGAATTTAAAGTTTGAACAGACAGATGCTGGGGGGTCATCTGGAGCACTCTCACTGAAAGGCACTGCCTAACTTAAATCAGCTGCCAGTAGTGGATATAACGAGTCAACTGTTAGGGTTCTCAGGGCGTACAAGTGGCACCAAATAACTTAAAGTATAATTTACCCTGACAGCTGTGTACCTATTTTGTTGTGAACCTGGTGTGGAATTAACGTATTGAATTTATTTAGATGTTTTGGCCAGGAAAGGTTGCTAAGTCAAAACACATTTCCATGTGTGATGGGGGCAACAAACGGAAGCAGGAATAGGAGGGCCAGCTCTTCATAGTAATAAATATACAAATTGAAAATATAAAACGTAACAATACAGTGCACTGACTAACATAACAATAAGGAACAAGAAATGCACTATGTAAATGTATACCCTATACAGAGATATGGATGCTTGTTGCCATTTGCAGATGGAATTGCTTGAGCAATGTGCATGACTATGCATTAAAATGCATATAGAACAAAATGCATTATGGGCACCCTGAGGCCCAGCAGCAGTGAACCCAGGTGGTCACGTTGGGAGACAAGCCAGGCCAAGGTAGCCGCCATGCGGCAGCATACCTCAGCTGGCGAGGGTCGATGGCAAGCTTCCGCAGCAGGCAACCCCTGCAGCTAGGTCAGGGAGCTTGCTCCCATCACAGGGGATGTGCTGTTTGCCTACAAGGTCACCAGAGGCTGCACTCCTGTCAGGGGGCTGCAAGAGACCAGAAAAGGAAGGAAAATCTATGACTGTCTGAATGACAGCCTGGACTCCTGGCTCCCCTGGGTCCTAGTGCCTGCCTTTTCCTAGAGCCTGGTCCACATGTTGGACTACCTCAGTGGGGGGAGGATGGCCCTCCCCTGGAGCCCCTGCCACGGTGGGAAGATCCAGGGTGGGGGGGGGCAGGACACAGTCCTGAACAAGGTACATCCCTGAGTCCAGGGTGCATCCCTGATTGATGGGCATGGCCAGGGTAGAAAAATCTGTATGGAAATAGAAGAGCAGGACGTACTGCCATTAGTTAGTATACAGAAGTGCTTGCACGATACATTGGGGAGGGCTAAGGGGAGGTGGGTAAAGGACTCTTTGCAGTAGAAGGAGTAGATTCTGAGCTCATAGAGCTGAGCTCTCAGAATGTAACTTGTAGGAGACGAGCAAATGAAGAGCAGAAGTTATTCCAGAGATGAGTGAGTCTGTAGAAGATTTACTGCCTGTCTACCTGCCTGTCAGAGGTCTTGAAATGGGGGTTTGGAAGGAGCAGATGTCAGAGTTTCTGAGAGAGTAAGCAGGGGGATGGTATGAGGGGGAGGGGCAGGGTAACGAGAGGGCAACAGACCGGAATGTAGATATGAGGGAGGCACAGTGAAGGAGGTACCTACCTTCCAGGGAGGAGAGTGAGCTGTCAGGGTAGAAGGAACAGTGGTGGGTCGGGGGGCCGGGGTTGGGGGGCACGTGAGGGCAAAATGCCAGAAAGAGTGAGGGGGGGTAGACCGACCAGGGGTAGATTTGCAGCCTGCACTTAAACCACATCCCCACAATCCAATGCCAGGAGGATCATTTACAGCATTTTCACAATTAACACAAACAACGCTTACCACAAGCTGTTAGGTTTGCAGTAGCAAATCAGACAGACAGCTTGGCTGCTGTCTTTGGGTCTCGGCCAGGTCTTAGGTTTGATTCTCAGCAAGGGCCAGAGCTGTGTCTTTCCAAATAGAGCGGACAGACATAACACTAACCCACCCCTGCTCCATCTTATCAAGACAGGAATATGGTAGGATGTGAATACTTTTCCAATGTACAGGGAGAGACAAGGTGAAGAGCACAGCAAGGCAGGTTGTCTCAGTGATGAAATGGTAAATGTTCTGTTCTGTAGGATTGCTGCTCTGTTATTTGTTTTACCAGCAGCATGGGTCCTGAGACTGATGCTGGGGGAAAAAACCTTATTCATTAAAAGGATCTCGCCAACGCAGTCCTTATTTTAAGTAGCAGTAGTTGTTCAGTTGACAGGCAGATGCTGCTACTAATGTTGCACTCTGTTGCTGCAAATATATTGTCAAGATGACTTCCTATAAAAAGCTACTTGCCATTTAGGTTCATATTATAAAAATGATGCAGCCATATTAAGCATTCTTACTGGGCCAACAAAATCACGTGACCAGCCCCCTCCCTCCCCCAGAAGGTGGTGAACTTATGGAACAGACTATCAGCAGAGACAGTGAACATGAAGACAGTGCAGGGCTTGAAGGCAATCCAGAACAAATTTCAACTGGTCAAGAAAATCACAGGGTATGCTCAGTAGTAGAGTGGGCAGGCACATCCCTACAAATCATACATATTTACACTGTATAGTTACTCCTCCCTGCTTATGAAGCAGGGGGGAAGAGGGCGGACATTATGGACAGAGTGTGCCATTCAGCCTTAAATTACTAGTTACTACGTATACAATAACATTTCTGTCTTACTGCCTGCACAGTTGTGCAAGAATCTTGTTTAACTTAAAAATGCTACTTTTGTCTTTTGCACTTCTATGTTTTAAACCATTTTATAAACACAACAGCCCACTCCAGAGTGGGGGATAAGCCAGTTCTTACTGCACTTCCCGTGTGGTTTTCACAATGTACCCCAGAGCATACGTTAAGATCTGTCTTACTGCACACCCTGTTGTAAGTGACTGTTTTTACTCTGTGGTTGGCATTTCATTTAATTCATTCATTGATTCATTTATTATACTGGTAAAACATAATGAACAAAAAAATTGCCCAGTTTTATATATCACCACTTAAAATACTATAAAAACAGCAAAACAAATAAGACAAAATTATTAGCACAGTTACAATAAGAACTAAGCTATAACCCAGTGACAAGCCATGGGTGTATGGGGCATCAGTGCACTCTCCAGGTCTGTTGAGAGGCATGAGGCCGATGGCCGAGTGACCTCCAATCACCTAAGAAGTGCATTAATGTGTCCATATACCATAGCCTGGAGTGGATTATTGCACTTATAAAATAGGTCATCATAATTAGTTAAAAAAAATCACTCACTTTTTAATTATTGTTTTAAAGATGAAAATTCATTGTCTCATTCTGCTTTGTAAAGTAGTTCCTTTCCTACTTTGCGCCCCCTTCCCCAGGAAGTTTACTAACTTGATGTGCGGCTATCTCTCTTTCCCAGTTCCTGAGCTTCTGTGCCAAGGACCTTATAGCCACCACTATTTTTCACTCTGTCTGCTCCTTATGTGTTGAGCTGCCAGGAACTCCTTTCTCTCTCTGTCTCTCTCTTGCTCTCTGCACTGTTCACTGCTGCCACTACCTTGTCTCCTTCCCTCTCTCAGCTCTTGTGTTGTGCTGCTACCTCCCCCCCCTCCCAGATCCTGATCTGCTAGTAGGAGGCAACAAGATTTATGGTTGCTGCTGCTTCCACTTGCTCTCTTCTTGGTCCTGATGTGCTTGGAAGAGGCAGCGAGATTTGTAGCCACCACTACCTCCCTTCGACCGTTCATGGCTCCTCATCTGCTCTGAGGAGGCAGTCACTGAATGTGGTGCTACTATGCACTGTGAATAAAATGCATAGCAAAATTCTCAAAAAGGGCACAGGAAAAGGGGAGGAGGTTATGTATATTTACTAATTAACAGAAAAACAGTGTATTATTGTTAGTTTCAGAAATCTATTGCTTCACTCGCTTTTTAGATATCGGAGCTGAATGTTTTATGAAGCAGGGGAATGTAATGTAGTGATTTCACTTGCTTTCATATGCAGTGTTACATGACAGACTGTAGTTTGTGAGGCAAAGTGGTCATATGACTGTTTATCCCATTAATTTATTGTATTTAATGTTTATTTCTGAACCCCTTTTATAATGTTTTTTCAATAGCTTATACAGCATGTTTTCAAAAAGTGTAATAGATTTGCTATTGGTGACTGATTTTGGTAAATTATTATATAATCCTGTGGCCTGAAAATCGAGAGCTCAGTGACCAGCCACACTGTTTGTTAAAGAAATGTTAAAACACAAACCATCTTGTGACCTGATACTTTTTTCATTCAAATAAAAAAGGAAATAGTTCCAGCATGCAAGGAGGCAGTTGACCAAAGACCACCTTGGCCAGGATATTGGAAGCCACCACCATCATCAAAAGTTTTATTGTTCATCCAGGATAAAATATTGGACATTACAACATTTATACATAAATGGAGGGAAACGGAGAGGGGTAAGAATAAGAGCAATAAAGTTAAACATGTATTTGCATAAAGTGCACTGCAGCTAAAAATGTCTTATCCAACAACAACGAGTGGTTCAAAAGTAAGTACATAATAAGACATCTTGATCATGTAAATGCCATAGTGTAATCCTTCTCAAAAACCATATCTTTAACAGACGTTCTCTATAACCGGGGCAAATGCTTCCGTTTGGACTTTACTACTGAATCAAGGAATTTTACAATTAGAAAGGCTTCAGAAACGGTTTTGGGATGTAATAAAATAAACAGGGCATCATAGTCCATTTTTGCATATTTCATTAAAAACGATTTTAGTAATTGATCTCGTGCAATATTATAAAGGGGGCACTGTATTACAGTATGGTAAAGAGTTTCTTGGAAACCTCTGTTGTACCTATACAAATCTTGTGTCAAACCAGTTTTGGATAATTTATTAAAATAAGAGCATTTGGAAACAAGCGTGACAACTCGGGCCCAAGTAATTAATTTCCTGATACCGGTAATAAATGGTAATCTTCTACATAAGGGTCGATTTTATTCAGCCCAAACCAAGGAGCTTGTTTCTGTGTCCTAACTAGGACCATTTGTTGTTTCTGTGCTTCAAAATAAAGCTTTTGTTTTAAGGTAACTTTAAAGAGAGAAGCTATTTGAATCCCTATCAATGAATCTTCCCATAGATGGGTTAAGATAGATTTTGAAAGTACTGCTTAAAGTTTTTTCAACCGGGGGACAAAAAACCCTTCTCAACCCAGCTTATTTTCTCTTTAAGATATAATTCTGGTAGAATATTAAACTGATTACTAATTATTTTCAACCAATAGGAGGCCACTCGTACATCTATTATGGTTGCCATGGGGACTCGGGGAGCCTACCTAGTTCAGCCTGTACCACTGAATTGGCAGTTGAATTAGGAACCTATAAAAGGGCTTTATAGTAAAATGATAATGGAAGCTCAATATTTTCAGGAGGGTTTGTACCCCATACTACCTCAGAGCCATAAAGTATAACTGGATTTAACTTGGCTTCGCCTGCAACCAATGCTGGTGCTACAGTATGTCCCCCATATTTATAATTGAACATTAGTAATGCCTTAGTGGCAAGTTTAGCTTTAGAAATCTGTTCTTTTAAGGTAAGGTCCATTGTGAATTTTATGTAAATAATACCAAGATAGGTACAGTATAGGATGAGGCCACCTCAATTAATTTATCTTCAAGGTATATTTTAGGTGAAGAGGATCGTAAATTCTGAGGCCCAAAAACTACAGTTTTGGTTTTATGTAAGTTAATCTTAAGGGCCAATAAGTCACTTCGATTTTAAAATGTTCAATTTTCGCTGGAGTCCAACCACTGAAAGGGAAAGAAGAAGAAGGTTGTCTGCATAGGCTAATATGTGCATATTCTGATGCCCAATTTTAGGAGAGTCAAGCACTAAGGATGAATCAAAATAAAGTAATGAATCAATGTATATACTGAATAATGAAGGTGCAAGTAGGCCTCCTTGTTTCACACATTGGGCAGTGCTAGAAAATTCTGATAGGTTCCCCTGGTTATCATATATTTTTTATTTTATTTTTTTTATTTATTCAATCTTGGATTACAATACCTTTGAGCGGGAGACTGCTCTTTTTAGAAAGGTTCCACATCATAAAGAGTGGGTATACATACATTGTGGGTTTAGGAGTATCCAGCTAGGTGAGTAAACATAGACAAAAATACATTGTAAATAGGAAACAGAGATGGTTTCAACACTAGGATAATTTAGGTAACAGTAGCAGCCTAGGTGGCGTTGTCAGGTAAAAGACAGTAAGCAGCTATCCAGAAAGGAGAGTAGGGGGCACTGAGTGGGGGAGGGGGCATGATGACTATTTAGGGGAGGTGGGAGAGGAGAGTGCAGGGTATTTCAGGGCAAAAATGGGGACAATTCAGGGTAGAAGGACAAAGTAGGAGTAGCAAGGAGATGGTAATAACCTGAAAGGTGAATAAGACCGGGGTCAGAAGTGGGTGTGTGTGGAGTAATTAGAAAGTACAGTCACAGGAGCTTTTCTTCAATAGGTTTTAGTCTTAGGTCTTAGCCTGGTCTGGAAAAGCTCCAATCTCTGCATGGCGTTATGTTCAGTGCCAAGATTATTGAGCCAAAGTGGTGCCCGGTAGGCATATGACCTCTGCCCTAGGGAAGTTCTGCAGTGAGGGATGGTGAGAACCTGATGGTCAGAGTTCCTGGGTGCGGTGTTGGCCTGTGAATAAGCTTAATAGGCTTGTGACTCCAGGAGGCTGAAGTCCGAGTAGTGATGTTTCAGCTAAGAGGCAGGTTTGGTATTGTATCCTGTTTTCAAGTTGTAGCCACCTGGCTTGCTCATAAAGGTCACATGTGTGCGTTAGTCAGGGGGAATTGGTGAGCAGTCTGCAGGCTTTGTTTAGGGCTACTGCTATCCTACGTAGTGAGGTGGGAGTGGCTGAGCTGTGTATGACCAATCCATAGTCGATGACGGAGACAACTGTGCTATGGATTGCGGTTTGGAGTGCTTCAGGTGTTAGGCATTTCTTGTGCCTGTGCAGGAGCCCATTTCTTATGTTGACTGTTTTGACCACATTCTCAATGTGTTCTGCATAGGAGAGGGAACAGTCAAGCGTAACCCCCAGATATTTGAATTGTTCCACTTGTTCAAGTGATACCCCTGTGCAGTTAGTGATGTTAAGGGATGCTGCTTTGTGTTTGCTTCTAGCACCGCTAAAAAGCATTACTTTTGTCTTTTTGTGGTTCAGAACCATCTTGTGGGCTCTGAGCCAATCTTCAGTTTGTTTAAAAGCATGTTGTAGCCGATAGTTTAGGGTGTGAGGGTCATGTTGAGAAGTAAAAATAACAGCATCATCTGCATAGAGAAGTATCCGTTGGTCACACGATCGAGGTAGGCTATTTAGAAAGATGCTGAAAAGGAGGGGTCCTAGGATTAACCCCTGGGGACCCCACAATGAACTGGCAGGGGCCCAGATGTGATGTTTCCAATCTTTACCTGTTGGTAACAATCAACTAGATAGCTTTTGAACCAGTTAGTAGCCGGGTTAGAGAGGCCTATCGAGGTGAGTTGTTAGAAGTAGTAGGCAGTGACTGACCACGTCAAAGGCCTTTGTTAGATCTATAAAGGCTGCGTCAACAAGGTTACCCTGGTCCAGTGAATTGTGTATGCAGCTGGTGAACTCCAGAAGAGCTGTGGAGGTACTGTGCCCTTTCCCGAAATCCATGTTGTTCCAGACACTGAATATTGTATTTATTAAAGTATTCAACCAACTGGTCTGAAACTATGCGCTCCAGTGCTTTTGACAGTGGTGGAAGGATAGAAATAGGTCTGTAATTGGCATGCAGTGCCCGGTCACTGCTCTTGTGCACCGGAGTTACCAGGGCTGACTTCCAAGGTTGGGGGAATTGAGCCAGCTGCAGGGATAAATTCAACAGTTTAGTAATGGGAGCTAGGATTTCATCAAGTGCAAGGGAAATACATTTGAGGTCAAGTGTGCTGCCGCTTTTCATGGATTTTCCAAGTACCTTACGAATGTACTTTCTTGCTTGGTTGTAGTTGACAGATTTGAAATAGAAGGGAGGGGGCATGTTTGAGTGGGCCCTAGGCTTTGGCTTGAGCTTGGGTTGGTTTCTACAAAAAAAAATTTGTCGGAAGTACACTGTTAAGGTCAGTAAATGCTTTGTTAAACGTGTTGGCAATAGTCAGGGGGGTCAAGGGTAGGGGCACCATCAATGTTGAGCATTTGTGGAGCCTCTTTCTTGACTTTCCCTGTTACATATTTTAGGTTATTCCAAAAAGACTTGCTGTTTCCCCATGATGTTTGTAATGCTTCCCTAAAATGTTTACTTTTGACAGAGTGGATGGTCCGGGTGCAGTCATTCTGTAGTCTTCTGTATTCCTGGAAGTCTGATTGCTTGCCAGAGTTCTGTGCCCTATGCCACCAGTTGTCCCTGTTTTTTATGTGGCCTATTAAGTCTGGTGTGATCCAGGGGCTGTATCTTCCACGGATCTTTTTCCTCTGCACTGGGACATGGCAGTCACAAGCAGCATTGAATTGTTTGATGAAGTACTTGAGTAAAGTGTCCATATCCTCCGCTGTGTCAAGGGGGCTCCCGTCCGTGTTGTGTAGCTGCTCCTTAAGGTACTCCAGGTGACCCCTTTTGAGTTTACGATTAGAGATTATTTGGGGGGGGTTGTTGCACTGAATTTGTTGGTCCTGCTGCAGGTTACTGGAGAGTGGTCACTCAGTGAGTCTGGGTGGACTGTCACATTGGAGATACGATCCGGGCAGTTTGTGAGGATCCAGTCAAGTAGTGTGCTAGATCCAGTTTTTTAATTTGTTTTGGTGGGTGAGTCAACAAGTTGTGTAAGATGCAGTACAGCTATAGTGTCCTTATATGTGCCAGTCAGTGGTGCCAACCAATTGATATTGAAGTCCCCTAGAATGATGGATTCAGAGTTGAGGTGCTGACATCTGATAACCTCCATGAGTTCTTCAAATCCTGGAAATTTCACTTCAGGAGGGATGTATACAGTAAGTATAGATAGTGCTTTATTGTGGGCCCCCAACAGAATTTTTATGGGGAGAATTTGTGCAGTACTGGTAAGGTGGGGTAAAGGAAGAGCAAACCCCTTTATTGGGTCTTTAATGTATAATGCACAGCCCCCTCCTCTTTTTGAGATCCTGTCATTCCTGAATAGTGTGTAACCAGGTACTGAGACAGCGGAATCCGGTGTTTTTGGAGTAAGCAACATCTCAACGACTGCGAGTACATCAGGGTTATGTTGTAATGTCCAGACCTGCAAGTAGTCTATCTTTTTGAGTAGACTGCAGATATTTATGTTGGCGAGTGTAATTGTTCCTTCCTTATTATTGTTGCTTGACAATGTGACCCCTATCTTACAGCAGTAATTGTATTTGAATGAAGTAAGTAAATAGGAGTTAATAGATTAATAGGGAGTCCTCTAGAAGCCACTTTGGGACCACTAAACAGGTTAGCGACTCGCTAACACTACTTAGTGCCTGCACAGCAGGGTAGCAGCATCAAATTTTATATTGGATGACATGGTTAGTGAGTCATTAACATGTCTGCGAGTGGCCCACACATATGTGGTGTGCCTATGCAAAGCAACTAACGGCACCCTGCAAATAGGTGCACCAGCATACTGGTAGGTTTGGAAAGGCAGTAACTAACGGTTAGCGCCTCGCTAATAACCATCTCTCCATACCAGGTCTTATGGCCACTGAGCTCACAGCTGCCCCCCCAATTCCCCACATATTAATAGCTCTGACTCTGGTGTCCACTGGTCCTCCCATCCCAATTGCCCACCCATCTTATATGATAGTCTTTCCCAGTGTGCAGTGGTCCTCCGCCCCCCCATTACCCACCTACTGTAGGTAACAAGACCTCTGTCCCTGGTGTCCATTGGACTCCCACATCCCACCGTACAACAGTAGAACCCCCCTTCAGCCCTCAGAACCCCCTTTCGGCCTTCCTCCCCATGTAGCACCCCTTGACAATGAACGGCACAACCACTTCGCTCACATCCTCAGCTGGTCATGCTTCTACAGTAGGCTCATGATCGCACCCTGTCATTAGGATGCCTGAAAGCTGAGGAGGTCAGCAGAAGGGTTGTGACAGCCGCTATGGGGGGGGGAGTTGTTACATGGGGAGGGGGCTGCAAAGTGGAGCTACTGCTATACCCGGGAGCAAAGGGATCCACTGGACATCAGGGACAGATTTCTTATTATCCAGGTGAAAGTTCAACTTGGTACGAGAATCTTGAGACAGCCCTACAGAAGCAAGGCCTCCAATATCTACAGAGTTATATGGAAAAGGTTTACCATCAGTCTAAAATACAAATCCCATTGTATCAGGAAAATCATTAATTATAGCAAAGAAAAAGATTTTAAAATTATTGCAAAAGTTAAGATCTCCCCTTGGATTGTCAAAAATGACAATATATTTATTTATAGATTGATCCTGACCTTAGAGTGCTGTACACTAGATACTGCATGGAACAGTTTCAAAGAAACATACTTACAGCTAGATATAAGAAATCATTTGACCCAAAGGATGCTTTATGCAACTGCACAAATCAAGAAAAAGAAGATTTAGCTCACGTTGTCTTTTCATGTCTTTGGTACTATAAGCCTCGAGCCTTCTGGTTAGAACCATTATGGGCAGAACTTGACACTAGGGAGCAAGATGTTTTGTTAAATATCATGTTCACTAGAGAGGATCAATTTACAATAAGAAAAGTAGCAGGGTTTCTCAGGGCCATTTCAGCTATTCGTAGGAGGTTTAAATGATTTATCTTTAAACCACATATCAGATTATTAAAGTTGAGAATTGCTATTTTTGTATTTATGCACAACCGATGTAAGTACACCAGTGTTTGAACATTTACATATTGCTATCTTTTAATTGTTTAAGTATGTTCTGATGTAAGCAATAAGACATGACAGGGTGTGCATGGAACATATTTTACCGCACGGCCAGGGGCATAATAAGGCACAAGGCCTTGGCCGAGTGCCTTTAGTCCCTGGTGAGTGGTAAAATATGTTCCATGCACACACCTGGAGTCTTATTGCGCTTATAAAATGGGCACCTATATGTATCGTAATTTTTACAGGTAGAAAAATCTTGCTTGTATGTACAAAAAAAGATTTAAAGATGCTAATGTATGGTAAAATAGTCCTCCCGCAGACATTGTGTTAATATTCATGAGCTCATATGCATGTGACTCCAGGTTGCTACCAGATTTGAAAGCTGTGGCACGCACTTTGTTGACTGCTCTGTGGTTGTTGCAAAATGTTTTTATAAGTAGTGGTGGGGGACTGTGTCTTTTTTTTTTTAGTTCAGCAAAGAAGCAGAGGAACCAGGTGACAGAGTGGTGACAGTTGCGAAATGTTTTTAGAAGTAGCGGCGGGGGACTGTATCTGGTTTTTTTTTTGTTCAGAGAAGAAGCCGAGGAACTGGGTGACAGAGCAGTGACTGCAGACAACCTGCACTGCTGCAAAATTAGCGGGACAGCTGCGATCGTGGCCGCCAAATGCACTGTTCAGTGAAGAACCCGAGGAACTGGGAGACGAAGCGGTGACTACAGACAACCTGCACTGCTGAGAAATTAGTGGGAGAGCTGCGATCATGGTCCCCTTTAAACCTGGGCTTTAACCAGAGTAAGCAACACAGGTCAGACTTCTGTTTAAAAAAAAAAAAAAAATATGGGAGGGGGATACAGTTCCGCACTGCGCCGTTGAATAAACTGCTGTTCAGCATTACAAAATGGGTAGGCTAAATGCTGTGGCATTGGGTAACAAAAAGATGGCTGCCAGTGAAAATGCCAACATTCTATGGCACCAGAATCTTGGCCTTTTCACTGCCAGCTCTTTTTTTTTTTACCCATGCATGGAACATATTTCATGCATGGACAGGTTGGCTACTGATTGGCTGGTTTAGCCTACTCATTTTATAAATGTATATGTCTGCTGTATGGAATTTGTAGTCTATGACCGAACAATAAAGGTTTTATCTATCTATAATCCAGGTGGGCAATCGGGTAGGGGAGGGGGGATTACTAGACACCAGGGAAGTGGTATGGATTTAGCAATAATACAGGATGGCAGATCTAGGGTCAGGGGAACCACTGCACACCAGGGAAATAGTATGGATATACCAATAATACTAGGAGGCTGAATGGGGGGTGGGAGGACCAGTGGACACCTTGGAAATGGTACAGACTTACCAATAATAACAGGCAGCTGATTGGGGGGGCTACTTGACAACAAGGATGTGGTAGGGACTTTCTGATAATACCAGGAGGTTGATCAGGGGAGCAGGGGGACCACTTGACAGTGGGGAAGTGGTACGGCCTTACCGATAATACCAGGTGGCAGATCTGGGGGGTAGGGAGACCATCAGACACCAGGGAAATGGTAGGATAGTACCGATATTACTGGGTGCCTGATCATGGGGTGAGGGAACCAATGGACACCAGGGAAGTGGTATGGACTTAACAACAATACCGGTTGGCTCATCAGGGGCACAGGGGAATCAGTGGACACCAGGGACACAGAACTGATTTACCAATAATACCGGGTGACTGATTGAGGGGTTGGGGAAACCACTGAACACCAGGGATGGGGTACGGTCTTATTGATAATACTGGGTAGCTAATCAGGTGGGCGGGGGAGCACAGAACACCAGGCTGGAGGTAGGATAACACTAATATTATTGGTTGGCTGATCAGGGGGGTGGGCAGCCAACAGACACCAGGGTGCAGCCAGCCCAGACAGGAGCTGTGAGGGGGATGCACACTCAGTTTGCTCCAGGCCTGTAATGAGGCCCTAACTGGATGCAAATGAGTTTGACTACATACTGCCTTGCTAGTGCAATGGGGTCATTTGCATATAGAAGTAAATATGGCTGATTGCTCCAGAGGAGCAGTTACCATTTGCAGACCTTAACAACCGATTGCTCCAACAATCCCCATAGTACCCTACTGGCCACATACTTCCTGTGACAGTAGGGGGCTGGGGTTTGCAGGCACAGTCGAGATAGTGCCTGGTCGTTATATTGGAGCATGACATTAGGACTTGCAATGTGTTAAAGCATGTTCAATAGACCTCTGGTTTGCTCCAGGCACAGACTTGCTCCCAGAGCACACATTTAAAGGGCCCAATCCAGGAGCTTCAAATATACTGGAGCTCATGCATAAATGTGAATGCCCTGCACATTTGGCTGCTCTCAAAAGACAGACTACCAGCTGTCCTGGTGGCACTGAGGGTTGAGGTGCTGGACGCCACACCTCATGCCACACTGGCAAGCCCGGGCCATCAGGGGTCGGCAGGGAAGACAGACGATTGAGCATCCAGAGGACTGCTCTCCTCTCTCAAGGGAGGGAGGGTTTGCTGTCCAGCTCGGCAATGGCTGGAGGAATATGCGAGTCGGGAGGCACATTGCTGATGCACAATGTCAGTAGGGAGGGGGTGGGAGAAAAATAGAGGGAAAGCCGAGCTGGCAGGCTCCGTGATGGCTCCACCAGCACCTGTTCTGGCTCCCCGACATCTGGCTATTTGTCCAGGGGTGGGGGAAAGCCAGTGCCCCTTTGCCTCAGCCCTGTCTTCAGGGGGGAACCCCCGTTGGGGATCGGAGGGGAGGTCGGATGGGAAGTGGTGGGGCCGGAGACTGAGTCCCCTCTGAGGAAGGGACCATAGCTGCCTGCCAGGCTCCCGGAGGATAATATATATATATGTATGTGTATATTTATATATATATATATATATATATATATATATATATATACACACACATACATATATAAAATATCTATAAAGACAGACTACCACCAAGGAATAAATCTTTCATTATTATGTGTGCACCTTGCTAGTTAATGAGGCAATAATAGAATACAAATGACCTCTTTGCACCTTCTTTGAGGAATTAAGTATTTTGGCATGGGGACTTTCAAATATAGCAGCTTAGTACAAAAGCACTAACAGGTTTGGGGCACCCTTACTGCTTTTGCTCAACGACAGCCTGTGTGCTCAATGTAGGCACATGCCTTTCTATGGCCAGCAGGGCATTGTGCCTTGTGTTTAGTGCATCTCTTACTGCATTAGTCAGTAGTTGATTTTTCTTTTTTTTTTCTTCTTATGGTTTATGCCCCCTACTCACCAGCTCCTCCACTATAACGCCCCTCCAGGCACCTCCCAATCCCCTTCTACCCCCCAGCTGTGGCCACTTACCTCCATGGAGCCATAGTTTCTCCCCCAGGCAGGGTCAGGGTGGGGGGGGCTGCCCCCGGACATCTAGTTGTGTTACGCAGTGGCTCACATGCTGGAGAGGCAGAGGAACCAAGATATACTGGGGCCAACTTTATCGCAGAGGTGCTGGAGTCAGTGTATTTTTCCCATTGCTGTCCCCTAGGATGTCACATACAGTGACACCAAGGCATGGACGTGCACACTGCGTGCATCTTCCTGACGGTGTCCGTAATGACTCCCTTCCCATTTTAACATCCCTTCCTGCACTGCCACCTGTGGTCACCAAGGTGGCAGTATCGCACTGGGAAATGGAGACCTCCTACCCCAGAGGAGGAAAGTATCTGATGGTAGACTTGGTCCCCCCCCTCCCCCGGCTGGCCCCGAATGACGTGAGCTCAATCCCGAACTCAGGTCACCAGTGTCATGCACGGTAGCGCTGCCACTGCACCGATGGACCAGCTCTCGCATTTGATTTTTCAAACTGTCATTTATTTTTGATGAAAGTCTCTAGTATATGGAAAGAGGCTAAAGTTATTCCAACCTTTAAAGGGGGGGGGCAAACAACTAACCCATCTAACTACAGACCCATTGCACTCTTACCAGTGGTTTCAAAGCTTCTAGAGAGATTAGTGCATGGCCAATTATATAAGCACTTGGAGGAGTGTGATTTGCTAACCAGTCACCTGTTGGGGTTCAGGAAATGACATTTCATAGGCACCGCGCTCACTGATCTTGTAGCAACATTTTTGGATCGTGGCTGAGTCAGTGAGCGCAGTGTTCATGGATTTATCAAAGGCCTTTAATACAGTGGATCATCAGACCCTACTGTATAGGCTTAGGAAAATAGGGGTCTCTGAGGAGACCTGTGGTTGGTTTAGGTCTTCTCTAACAGGGAGGAAACAGATCACCATGGTGGGTGGCGTGTCTTCCTCCCAACTTGATGTTAAATGGTGTGTACCACAGGGGTCAATACTGGGGCCCCTGTTCTTTTTGATTTACACCAAGCAAGTGCCCACCATTGTACAGAGGCCTGTGGTTAGATGATATGCAGATGATACGGTACTTGTTTCTATGGGAACAGATGTAGTCAAATTTAATGAAGGTCTCCAAACGGATTTTCTGGCCATCTAGGGTTGGTTTCAAAATTCATACCTAATCCTGAATGGCAGAAAATCTAAATCAATGTTGTTTATGAGCTACTATAAAAATACATCTTATTTATTTATTTCAGTCTTAGAATTAATACCTTTGAGCCATAGATACATAGATACATAGACAGTGTCGGCAGATAAGGGCCTATGGCCCACCCAGTCTGCCCATTTGAGCTTGTAAGTTCAGTTTATGTTTTCCTAGAAGTCTGTTGTCCCTTACCCCTGACCTCCAGAATTCCTTTATGTCTATCCCATGCATTCTTAAATCCTGTGATTGTTTCAGCCCCCACCACTTCCTCTGGCAGGGTGTTCCACTTGTCCACCACCCATTCTGTGAAGAAATTCTTCCTCATGTTTCCTCTGAATCGTCCTCCCTCCAACTTCATCCCATGCCCTCTAGTCCTGGAACATCTTTTTCGCTGAAAAACAGTGTATTCCTGCACCCTGTTCCTCCCTGTAAGATACTTGCATGTCTCTATCATATCCCCTCTCCTCCTCCTCTCCTCCAGGGAGTACATGTTCAGTTCCTTCAACCTGTCCTCATAGGACTTGTGATGCAATCCATGCACCATCTTTGTTGCCCTCCTCTGAACCTTCTACCCTGTCTATGTCCTTACGTAGGTATGGTCTCCAGAACTGTACACTGTACCAGGAGGGGCTTCACTAGTGTCTTGTATAGCGGAATTATGACCTTCCTTTTCCTGCTGGTGATGCCCTGCCTATACATCCCAGCATCCTATTTGCTTTACCTGCTGCCTTGTCACACTGTTTCCCTACCTTGAGGTCATCAGAGATGATAACCCCAAGATCCTTTTCCTGCTTGGTGCATGCTATATCCTCACCCATAACTGATATATTGTGCCAGGATTTTTGTGCCCATATGCATTATCTTGCACTTCCTTGCATTGAATTTCAACTGCCAAACCCCTGACCATTCTTCAAGTTTCTGCAGGTCCTCTCATTCTGTCTACACCTTCTGGTGTGTCTACTCTGTTACAGAGCTTTGTGTCATCAGCGAACAGTGAAATTCTGCCTTCTAGGTTCTGTGCAATGTCACTGATGAAGATGTTGAATAGGACCCGTCCCAGCACTGATCCCTGTGGTACCCCACTGGTCACTCTTCCCTCTGTGGAGTGACAGCCATTTACCACCACCCTCTGTGTCCTGCCACCCAGCCAGTTACCTACCACCACACTA
This sequence comes from Neoceratodus forsteri, assembly GCA_016271365.2. Classification (NCBI taxonomy): domain Eukaryota; kingdom Metazoa; phylum Chordata; order Ceratodontiformes; family Ceratodontidae; genus Neoceratodus; species Neoceratodus forsteri. Next base: position 245,773,985 of record JADMNL010000025.1, read on the forward strand.
CTGTCTTGCCCACACCATATTCCCCAGTTTGTGTAATAGTCTTCTATGTGGCACAGTGTCAAAGGCCTTGCTGAAGTCCAGATAGGCCATGTCCACTGCCCTCCCTGATCCACCTCCCTAGTCACCCAGTCAAAAATTCAACCAGGTTGGTCTGACATGACCTCCCCCTGGTGAAACCATGCTGCCTTGGGTCCTGTAGTCCATTGACAACCAGATGTTCCACCAATCTCTCCTTCAGTAGTGCTTCCATGATCTTCCCTACGACCGAGGTGAGGCTGACTGGTCTGTAGTACCCTGCTTCCTCTTTGTTCCCACTTTTGTATAAGGGGACTACATCTGCTGTCCTCCAGTCTTTGGGTACCTCCCCTGTTTCCAGTGATCGGCTAAACAGGATAGCCAGAGGTTCAGCCACCACCTCTCTTAGTTCCAAAGTAGCTAAAGGCTCTTTTACATAGGCTCCACGTCATATCAAAGAACAGAACAAACAGTATAATGAGAAAATACACAGTGATCCTAGGAGTAAAGGTAACAATAAAATAGGCACATATGGATTTAAGTTACAAAAACGGGTATTTTGCACACATACAGAGGCTAGGAGTAAGCTTAACTAGCAAAAAGGGCATTAGGGTTGGGATCCAGCTACAGGAGGAAAAAGATGCAGCCAAGTGACATTGTCAGAGACAAAATGAGGGAAGGACAACAACTAGGGACATAGTATTACAGGATAGACAGAAGCTAAGGGCTAGGGCCTAGCATTGTTCCAGAGTAGGGATATAGCCAAAGGCATTGTCCGAGTGGGGGGGGGGCATTGCCAGGAGGGGGAATATCAGCAGACAGTGTGGGCTGTGTCATTCAGTTTAAGAGTACACTCCACTGGGGCAATTAGTGCAGGAACTGATGATACCCTCTATGGAGCAGCAAGCAGAGTTTGATGCTGGGATTGGTTAATGGGGACCTCAGGAAGGCAGGTAAGTTCCCCAACCTACAGCTAATGGTTTTGACTAGTGTATCTATATGGTAATTAAAAATAAATCTCCTCCCGCAGCACTGGATATAAAACCCATAGCCGGTGACTCATTACAGCAAAGTAGTGACTATAAGTACTTGGGTATCTGGGTTGACTGTGGTTTGAAATTTAACTATAATATAGATACATTAGTCAAAATCATTAGCTGTAGGTTGGGGGCTTTAAGACGGACTAAACACTGTATGGATCGAACCATGAGGCAATTATTGGTTAACCAAATGTTGGTCCCAGTTATTGACTGTGGGATCCATACTTAAGGACATGCTACCACTACACAGGTAATAAAAGTTGAAGGCATATACAATAAATGAGCAAGATTTGTTTTACTAGCCGATAGATGGACCCACCATTATGACATGTTTGTAGAACTAAATTGGCTTACAATAGGGAATATGTTTAAAATCTCTAGTTAAACAAATGAGAAATACTGTGGTTACTAGAAAACCTATATATCTAATAGATAGAATGGAAAGAATTACTCACTCACACAATCTTAGGAAAAATGGCCAACTGAGGGATTATTATATTAGGACTCCAAGAACTAGGTATGGAGAGATGGCAGTCCTGTATTCATCCACAAAAGCAGGGAATGATTTGAGTATTCAAACAAAAAATGTATGTGATAATTAAGCAAAAATGCATGACAGGGTGTGTGTCGTGTTGGGATAACCTCACGCCTGGGGTGGTTGGGCATGTGTGTCCAACGACCCCAGAAGTGAGGTTATCCCAGCACGCCACACACCCTGGAGTGCATTATTGCTATTATACAATGGTTCGTTGTTATACAAAATAAAAAAACATTTACAAAATGTTTTTAGTAGATTTTTAGTGTGGCAATCTATCTTTGTTTCTGAAGAGACAAATAGAACAATCCAACAAATCGATACAGTGAGGTTGTACTGGGATAACATCATGGGTCCAGTTCCAGACTTGACCAATCAGAGGCAAGCATTCTTTATTGCCACTGTATAATGTAAGATGAAATTAATTGAATATCTGTGATATGATGTACTCTAAGTCTCTGTATATTTGACGTTTTACTGCTTTCAGGAGCACCTTGTAAATAGGACTTTGTCCTAATGGTGTAAAAGTAATTCTTTCCTGACTAAAAATAAAGATTTTACTACTACTAGTCCATTTGAACTGCCCACTTTACATGATAGGCTTGTAATACTTCGGAGTCAGCAGCCAATGTGGCTACTAGAAGGCACAAAAGAGAGATTTTTCTTTTAGGTTGCAGGAAGAACATTTAATCCCAATGGTTTGGCTTGCTTGCTGAGTATCTTGGCTTGCTGAGTTCTTGGCCCTCCATCATTTGGAAGAAAGTAGATTTTATTGTAATTTTACCACAACTGACAAACGTCCAAAGTAAAAAAAATGAAACATCCAAAATATGCTCTCTCTCTCTCTCTCTCCAATAGCACCAGAAAACAAGGAACAACTCCTTAAAACATAGAAAAAGGACTAGAACAGAAATAGGTTTTATATAGTGTGTTTCATACACACAGTAACCAAAAGCCTTTTGCATAGAGTAGATTATAGAACCATAGAAACGTGACGGACAGAAAAGGACCTGTACAGTCCATTCAGTCTGTCCCAAGATTCCCTACTTGGAGATTAGGGATGTCAGAACTAGTTTGAGTAAGATTCAAACCCATTTCGAACCCTGGTGTTCGAGTTCTAATGTAGAACTCGAACACTAGAGGGTTCACAAAAGGGTTCGAATCTTTGTAAAAATCCAAGTCTCGAAGGCAAATTGGCCCCAGAGTGAAAACATCTTACTTTTTATTGCTGGTATGCAAAAGTGTCAGCTCTCGAGAGTCCCGACTTCAGTTCCTCTTCTGTTCTCTTCCCAATCCCATCCCGGTTCCAGCTGCGGTTACTGTTGTTGTGGGGGGGGGGGGCATTGTGATGAGATTGCGCCTGCACATTCCTGATCGCAGTCACCATCACCACCTGACCAACTGCTCTGTGGTCATGTGGTGTGGTCAGACCAGCACAGTAGTCGTGCGTGGCTACGTTCTTCACATTCAGTCTCTGAGATGGAAATAGGTCTGCTGACCCTGCTAGCGTTGCAACTTGCGAAGTTGCGAGCGGAGTTGTGAACTTTTTTTAAAAAGTTTAGTGAACTGACGACTTGCTTTGCCTGCAGCTAGAGTAAAAAAAGAAATAAATAAAGCTAAAGTGTGGGTGGGGGACGGGGTGAAAAGGTTGGAGGGGATGGGGGACCGAGGAAAGAAAGGGTGGGTAGGAGAAAACGGTTGGGTCTATTCTCTCGTGTGGGACACAGAGAGGGATCTATTCTACAGCTGACTGCCTGCATTAATTTGGAGTGCTGCCTAGTCTTAGTTGCTAACTTGCTACTATAACTTGCCTTTGCCTCCTGAGCTGTTTAAGAAAGATTAACTATAACTAGTCTAGTACTAGTACTCATCTCTGTCTGGTGGAATTTGTCTGGAGACACAAAGCACCCTGACTGGGGGAGAGGTGAAGAAAATAATCAGATTTTGACACAAAACAAAGTAAAAAAAAAACAATGTATGAATGAATGAACAGATAAACTTTTATTGAACTGAATTGTTTAAAGCCTACAACAAGTATCAGGAGGGAGGATCTTGCTGTGTTCCCTTCCCTTTGACTGCAGTGACTGTACCCTAATTATTACTGTCCGGCCAATGTGAGTTTTATGGTGGTACTATTGGGAGGAGAGAGAGCATCTCCTGTGGGCAGCCCATCACCATGCTGCTGCTAAATACACGACAGAAGCCTAAAAATATATTTCCCTGAGGAGAGAGAGAGAGAGAGAGAAAAATCTCTTTCCTCGGTTTGTGTATGTAACTCCGTCTCTTGTGGTCAGCCCATCACCATGCTGCTCTGCGCCCCTTGACTGCACTGTACCTTACCCAGTGTGTGTTACTGTGTGAAGCCCAGTGGCCAGGTGTGTGGTGGCATTATCCTTAAATACACGACAGAAGCCTAAAAATATATTTCCCTGTTGGGAGGAGAGACAGAAAAATCTCTTTCGTCGGTTTGTGTGTGTAACTCTGTCTCTTGTGGTCAGCCCATCACCCTGCTGCTGTGAGCCCCTTGACTGCTATGTGTATGCCTATGCCCAGCAGCCCAATCATTCTGTAAGCCTTGAACCTGGGATCCTTTAGTTGCAAACCATCATATTCTTCAATTACTTTCAGTCCACTGCATCACAGTGTCACACAACCAAAATAAAATTTTGGAGTTGTAGCCAGCGATCGCAGATCACATTGCTTTCTTACACAGGAATTGTGTGGGTGTGGGTGTGTTCACTGCAATATACTGGTACTGTTATGGCTGACACCAGCTTAGATGAAGCATCTGGTGCTGGTGTTGGAGCAGGTGTTGGTGGTAGTGGTAATCCTGGTGCTAGCAGAAATAACCAAAATGTTTCATGTGATAAAAATTCAACAAACAGCAAAAGAGCAACAGTGAAGTGTGGTAAAGGGGAACCTTTTAAGAAAACCTGTGCAGCTGCTGGGGTCACATGGAGAGGCACCATAAGGTATGCTGTTCATGCTGTTAAAATCCCTGTGACTAGCAGTAATAATGCAAGTGACAGTGAGTCCCTCTCTGACTCAGACAGTAGCTCTTTGTCTCAGTCTGACACTGTTGTGTCTTGCGACGTATCATTACTTCCTCAACAAAGTGAAATGAGAAAGTCTGCTGACAATGAATCAGGTAGTGCACTTGCAAATACATCCAGCACTGTTGACAATGAAAAGGACATATCCATTGAATCCACCACTTCTCTGTCGGCCAGCAATGAAAATCCATCAGAATCTTCTGCCCACTCTTCTAGCACCAAGGAGCATGTCCTGGGTTCTGTTAGGACACGTGAAAAGACGCAAACAGTCTTTAGCTATCTTCCTAGCACTCGAACAAAATCTGTCAAATCTGAGGTGTGAAATTATTTCTCTGTCAGTAAAACTGATCCATGCAGAGCAATTTGTTCCCTGTGTAAACAGAGTGTAAGCTGTGGTAAAGTTGTGTCATGCCTTGGCACTACAGCTCTTAAATGCCATCTGAAAAAAGCATTCAGTTTTGCTTGATCATCCAAAACCCATGTCCTCCATCTTACAGACCGCACGTGAGAAGGGTCAGGAATCTGAAATGGATACTGAATTGTCTGAACTTGATGCGGACAGAACCACTGCCAGCCCTAGGATCACTGTTACCACCAATGCCAGCACCATTAGAACCAGTTGCACATCCAGTGATGGCACTGAATGTATAAGTCCTAGTCCACCATCCCAGCGTCCATCTGTCCATCGAAGCACGGTGTATAATAAACCAGCAGGGACATGTTGTAAACAGCTAACACTGTCTCAGGCATTTGAAAGGAAGAATACCTTTACTAAAAATCATCCAAAGACCCTTCATCTTAATCACAGAATTGGTGAACTGTTAGCTGGAGCCCTTCTCCCATACTCTTTGGTAGATCATGAGGATTTTAGGGAGCTCTTGAAACTAACATAGCCACGTTACAATGTTCCTCATCGAAGGTACTTTTCCTATGTTGAAATACCAAACATTTATCAGGCTTTAAAAGTGACAGTGATGCTTGCACTTAAGACTGCAGAGGGTGGGGTTATTCATGTCACAACATATATGTGGACCGGTACTCAAAACATAGATTACATGTCCCTTACCACTCATTGGGTCACGTTTTCTTGTGGTTCTTCAAAAACAAAGACACTCCAGAAGATGGCGCTGCTGCATATAAAGAAGTTTGGGCAAAGTCATACAGTTGCATACATTTTGCAGGAACTAAATGTCCTCCTTGACGAATGGGTTTATTCTCACGGTCTAAAATGTGGCTTTATAGTAAGTGACAATGGAGCCAACATCTTGAAAGCAGTACAGGATGGAGGATTTATGCATGCTTCTTGCTTTGAGCATTGCTTACATTTAATTGTCATGGGATTTCTCAGCAATGAAACACAAGTGGAAGATATGACTGCTGTTTGCAAAAAAATTGTGACTCACTTTTCACATTCAACCAAGGCTATATGGACATTGTCCGAACTGCAAAAAAAAACACAAGCTGCCCCAGCAAAAGCTGATTCAAAATGTTTTCACTCATTGGAACTCAACACTTTATATGCTGCAGCGCCTCTAGGAGCAAAAGCAAGCTGTACATGAGTATTGCTTCAGTTGCATTATTGGAGATGGCATTATGCTGTCTGTGCTGCAGTGGAAATTAATGGAGACAGTGTGCTGCATCCTAGCTGCTTTTGAGACAGCTACAAGGGACATGTCTTCTGAAGGCACATCTGTGAGTCAGGTTATCACACTCATAATGCTGATTTCACATCATCTTAGTGTTCTAAATCTATAAATAGAAAAAGACAGATCTGAAGCTCAGACAACATGTCGCCTATATCATGGGAATGTCGTAAAGAGAATGAGCGAGCGCTTCAAAACCAATGACAAATTAGTTGCAATGACGAAATCAAAACACTACATCCTTGCAACTCTCTTAGATCCCAGGTTCAAGGCTATACATCTTCCAAAAACAGATGATATAGAGCAGTATAAATGTCTGTTGTTAGATGAGCTGCAGCACTCACAGGAGTCAAACACAGACACACACAGTACCCTCAGGTTGTCATCACAACATGCAGGTTCATCTTCACAAAGGGATACAGAACTGGAAAAGTCACCAAACATTAACAGTAGTTGCTCCACAACAGCAACTTCTTCAACCCTTAGTAGCAAGCTAAATCTGTAGCAAAACCTTTCCCAAATTGCTGCTATACCAGCTTATGCTGATTCCTCTTCTGAGTGGCCTCTGCCCATCATGGTAGACAGTTACTTGCTGCAAGAACTGCCTATTCCTATTGATGCATGCCCTTTTGAATACTGGAGATCAAAAAAGTCGATTTGGACAGAGCTATAAGATGAAGCCTGTAAATATCTTGGTTGTCCTGCAACAAGTGCCTCTTCAGAACGCATGTTTAGTACAGCTGGCAATACTGTGACAGACACCAGAAATAGGTTGCTGCCAGAAAATATACACACATTAACTTTTATTAAAGTTAATAAGTCAAGATTTTCGTATCCCTACAAGAGTATACAAACTGATCCTGAAGTGATTGATGTTGTGGATGTTGATGGTGATGACAACTCAGATGGTGGTGGCTGGTAAATACTGTGTGGGACAGAGTCTCTCTGCACCAAAAAGGAAACTTTTATAGACTGTGATGACTTTGGTTGTCTCTCTCCTTTCTCGATCTACTACCTTGGACTATATACCCCACACAACTTTCACCATTTCATGTCAAACTGCTTTGTAGCTAGGGTCTAAAGTCAACAAGTTTTATACACAGGGCAATTTTAACATCAGTGGGAACAGGCCCACATTTGGCATAAAAGGGACACTGTCATGTCAATCATTTCTGTACCATATTATTTATAGTTAAAGTGCAAACATATATTTTTGGATTTACCTTCTGTGACTTTGTGGTGCATCAGTATGGGCTGGGACCGGGGCGGTCTATTTTTCAATTTTAAAGAGGACGAAACAATGAGTTCTAATTGGTAGCTGTTTATTATTTTTTCTATTACAGAAATGTTAGCCATAAACCAAAATGACCTATATGTAACTTATCTTACGGAATAAAAAATTATGGAAAGAACTGTATTTTGTATTGTGATGTTTCTGTGGGCAAAGGGGAGCATCCTGTTACAAGTCTTTCCGGGAAACAGAATCATCTGGAATTTTACCTATGTCTTGGTTGAATACATATTCTGTAAGCATAGGTCTCATACCACAATAGCTTGTGTTTAACATTCTGTTGTACACAGACCATGGCATAACAGCAACAACTCTCAAATTACTGGTTCCATGAAGAGGACTGTAGAGAATGTTGTCCATAAGAAGAAAGCAATTGAAAAGACAGTTTTTCACATAAGTGTCGTTTATTAAGGAACAGTTAAGTATGGCTCATTTGGAGACAAGAGTTTCATTTTTCTTGAGTAAGCATGTGGTAGTTTTAGCATTTGAGAGGGGGAGGAGGGTAGAATGGGTGCTGGAGGGTGGGAAAGGGCTGGAGGTTGGTTTAACATGGATGCAAGAAGGAGAAAGATGGCATGGATGCTAGTGCATGGGTGAGGGTTGGGGGTTGGTTTTAACATGGATGCAGGAGGGAGAAACATGGCATAGTTGTTAGTCCATGGGTGATGGTTGGCGGAGTGGGTTTTAACATGGGCGAGGGACGGAGAAGGGTGACATGAATGGTAGTTCATGACTAAGTGTGGGGGTAGTTTAAACATTTGGGTGAGGGAGGAGGGTGGAATACGTGCTTGAGGGGGTGAGGGTTGTGGGTTGGTTTTAACACATGGGTGTAAGGGTGGTATGGGTGCTACTGCATAGATGAGGGTGGTGGAAGAAAAGTGGAATGGGTGCTGGGGTGAAAGGTGGGTGTTGTTTTAGTCCTTTCGTTTACAGATTCGTGATCGGCTGGGGATGGTGAGGAAAAAGATGATGACAGACCGATGGTATGGGAGAGCTGTACTGACTGCCCACTGTGGAACCTACTATAGATACAAGCCCAGATATTCAAAAGGGTTGCGCATGGCGCAACGGTGTTGCGCCATGCAACCCACTGATGCATGATGCGATATTTAAAAGGGAAAAGTGCGCGCACAAGTCCCGATCGCCAAGTGCATCAGTAATGTATACAGGCACAGGTAGGGGAGGCATGCCCATGCATAAACTGCACAGCCCGATATTCAGCCCGGGCCGTGCAGAGTTATGCAGGCACAACCCCTACCTGCGCCTGCACAAAGTTAAGCCTAAAAAAAAGGAACAAGTCGAGGGCCACCTACAGGTGAGCTGCCGCATTGCAGGGTGCAACACAGCAGCTGCCACCTGTGGGTGGCCATCACATGTTCCAGCCGCACCTGGAGGCGCCCCCCCAATGCCCCAATCACGGGCAGTACTGTATCCCCCCCAGGTCCAATATCCCTGGTGGTCCAGTGGACTGCAATTAGCCTGATCGCGGGCATTACTGTATCCCCTCCAAAGTCCAATATCCCTGGTGGTCCAGTGGACTGCAATTAGCCCGATCGCGGGCATTACTGTACCCCCCCAAAGTCCAATATCCCTGGTGGTGGTCAGTGGACCTTGATTAGCCAGCCAGCGAGTGCGGCATTCCTCTATCCTCCCAGTCCAAATCCCTGGTGATCTAGTGGACACCGCCCACTGAGCCCCACCACCTGCCCCCCGTCAGCCGGCGGGTGGCAGCACCCACCTGCCTGCCCCCCGCCCGCCGACTGACAGCTCGGTATGGCTGCCGCCCATTGGTTCAGGCATGAGCCAATGGGTGCGCAACCATACCGTACTAGTCCGGTCAGATATGGAATGTCTGGACTGACTGATGCGGTACCGCCGGCAATCGGATCAGACAATGCGGCGCTCTAAGCGGTCCGGCGGGTGGTGGCATAGAATGCTACCGCCAAACTGATGAGGCCGTGGTGAAGGCTCAGTCGGAAGGAGGGATCACTAGATCACCAGGGTTTTGAGACGAAGAAATGAAGAATGCCGCCAGCGACGCCTATCGCATCGACTGGACCACCGAAGGATAATGAACTTTGAGGATATAATGCCCACGAATTGCTAATCACGTCCACTGGACCCACCAGAGATATTGAACTTTGAAGACAGTAATGCCCGTGATCGGGCAACTGTCGTGGTCCACTGGACACCAGAGATATGGACTTTGGGGGGGGTACAGTAATGCCTGTGATCGGGCTAATCGCGGTCCACTGGACCACCAGGGATAAGAGACGTTCTTTGTCCCTTACGGGACATCCCGCGATCGGGCTGCCGGGGGCATCGGTTCCCAACAGCTGCTGCCTGGCAGGGCGCCAGGCGCAAGTCGTCAGGGATCAGCACACCTGCATGCTAATGGCATGCAAATGGGGCTGTAATCAGATGCAAATGGCCCCCCCGTGAGCCTTGCATAAATTATGGCCCCATTTGCATGTCACCCTTTGAATATTGCAGGTGCTGTGCATGGCGCAATGGCACTTGAGCCACCGCATCTCAATGCTCCACTCTGACCACTTGCGTTGGCACAGTGGGGGTGGCCAGGGTGTGATATTCAAAGCAGCTGTGCCATAGCGCAACTCCATTGAATATCTCCCTGGCCACACCCCTGTACAACAAATTTGAGCGGCAAGACAGGCTTACGCCACAAACTGGCGCAGTTTGAATATCTGGGCCTAATATATAAATATATATATATATATTATGGTAGCACGGTAGTGCTACCATAGTTAAGTTGAGGAGCCATTTACATGTTAAATCTAAAATGTTGCACCTTAATAACTTTGCAACCATTCAACAGATTTGCCTGAAATTTGGAATCACGATCAAGAACCATAGATCTTGGGATCTGCCAACTTTCATACTGTTTGGATATCGGCTGCAGAGTTATTAAGCGTGATCTGTGCTTTTTTGTAATTCTTTGGTCGTCTCTAGAGGTTGAACGGTTTGCACGACCAGTCCGAAATCTTCAGGGAATGTGCAGCTGGGGTCCCCGATGTGCCTTTTGAAGATTTCATGAAAAAATATTAAACGGTTCAAAAGTTATTCAAAAAACAAGTTCCCATTATACGTCAATGGAAAAAGTTAACCAAAAGTTCGACAGTGTCGCAAATGCAGTTTTTACTTTCGCAAATGGCCCTTTTACTGTCACAAATCCGCCATTTTGTTTTCAGTTGGTCATCAGAAAAATGCTTGACATTTAAATTTGGGACCCTCTAGCAACCTAATTCTTTTTGTATTCACCTAGTCAGACCCTGAGGATGCTAGGCATGTCTTTATTTTGGGTAAAACCCCCAGAAATATGTTTTCAGATTTCTGGAAAAGTACTTGCAAAGTACTTTCGCACTTGCGACAGTGTCGAATGAATCTCTGAAGCGACAAAGCGAGGAAATTGAGTGTTAGGGTTGCAGCCCCTTGGACTCCCCACCCACCCCCAACCGGCATCGGGGTGCCGTTGAGGTTGCGGTCTAACTCTCACCCATTCCCCATACCTCTGCTTCTTCACACATCTGATGTGTGAGAGTTAGGGCAGGCAACCCCCATCGCTACACCTCGATGCTGGTTGGGGTGTATGGGAGGTCCAAGGGGGCTTTCAACCCCAACAATCAATTCTCGCTTGTGGAACAACCCTAACTACTGCATTAAACGGAGTTTTTGCCTCATATATATATATATATATATATATATATATATATATTTTTTTATTATTAAATACATTGCAAACTGCTACCACCTAGCACAAGTATCCTGTCCCCTTTAAAAAAGAATAAAGGAATCAGAAATAAAGAAAATCTGCATCAGCAGGTTTCACAGAATGTGACCTATCATAAAGTGTTTTTGCTTTACAAGTAGTGATAATTTGATACATAATGGTGTTGACAAGCACTGTCCCTTAAACATCACATGCCAACTGCTGCAGCTACATTAAATATTCCTTAAGTTAGTATGTGGTGAGGAAACCATTTTTTTATTTATGTGACTGAAATACAGATTTTATTGATGTATCAGCTGGAAAAATGCATCATCTTAGAGAGTTGTATGTATTACTTCAATTTGCCAACAAGAATGTTGGTACATGTATGCATTATCTTAGAAAATTGCATGCAGTTTTTGCCAGCAACAATGACTGGCATATTTTTTTTATTCAAATGTCTTGACTAAGTTATGACATAATGTGTCTTGCAACAGTTCCATGTGCTGCAGCTGCAGTACCTTGGTTTGATTTTATTATAAAAGCTTTCTTTTAAACATAGCAACTTTTGATTTACTCATTTAAAACACAAAGCAGCAAATGGCTGAAATTTAGGTAATATCAGTTATTTTTCTAATAATTCACGACAATGAGTATATATAACTGAGTACATAAATGGCTAATGTGCCTCTTTCTTTCACTAAGGAACTATGATGCAGCTACAGTAGGAAAACTTTTAACATATGGGTGGGTGGTGGGCCTGTTACGTATTAAGTTGCTGGCTTTAGCAAACAGAAGAAACATAGATAAACCTAGTTGTATTCCTACCAATGTCACACATGATCATTTCTCTCCCCCTTATATTAAACAGTTTTTCCTTTACATGTATTTCATTACTGGCAGCACAATTAAAAAATAGCGTTCGAGTTCTAAAAAGTTCTAAAAAAGATTAGAACCCTAGAACTTTTTCCAAAGTTCTAGACTGGAACTAGAACCCAGAACTTCAGAGGGTTCTGATAACCCTATTGGAGATGCTCTAGTCTCTGTCCTCCCTCCCGGTCAGCACTTCCCCTCCCTTCCCTTTCCATCTGATAGGTCCTTAATATGTGTTGCGCTTCCTCTTGAATCCTACTATTGCCTTTGCCTCATCAACCTTCTCAAGAAGTTTGTTCCACCCATCCACTACCTTTTCCGTGAAGTACTGCATTATTTCTGAATGCACTTTGTGAACCTTCCCAGACTTTCCCCTTCCAGCCTGGGCACATGTCCCCTGCTGGATGCACTGTTTCTTAGTCTGAACAGGCTTGCTGTGTCCACTCTGTTGAACCCTTTCATAAACCTGAAAGTGTCTACCATGCCCCCCCTCCATCCTTCAGTGGATACATATTGGAACTTTTCAGTCTCTCATCATACACCATGCCCTGATGATCACAGATCACCTTTATGGTCCTTTGTTGTACTATCCCTAAATCTATCCCTGTCCTTCTTGGAGGACACAGTATTCCAGATACATTCTCATCAATCATCCATACAGAGGTAATATCACCTCCCTTTTCCTGCTAGCAGTCCCATTCCCTGTATGCCCTAGCATTCTGTTAGCCCTCCTGTATACCCTGTTGCATTCTGTGGCCTGCTTTAGGTTAGTGCTAATCACCACCCCTGTGTTTCTGTTCTCCTCCATGCTCTCTACCAGTGGCCCATCAATATAGTATGCTGATTCAGGATTTTTCCCTCCTATGTACACTACCTAGCACTTTTGGACTTTGAATTTCAACTGCCAAATGCTGGCCCACTTCTCCAGTCTCCTCACATGCTGTCTCATAACCTTAATCCCTTCTTCACTATCAAGCCTCCCATGCAGCTTGATGTGTGAGAGGTGCTATATAAAACAAAATCCTTTTCAATTCTATGTAAAGCACTTTGGGATACAGTCTGGATAAAAGGCACTATATAAAACTATAGAAACATAGACAATGATGGCAGAAACAGACTATTGGTCCATCCAGTCTGCCTGTAACACCCTATTATACCTTGAGACCTGTTGTCTATACAGGGTTTCAGCCCACGCTATCCACCCCCCATGCTTCCCCTTTTACTGCTACTGCCCTAAGTAACCACTAAGCCCTTCAGTCTGTCCCAGCTGCGCTTTTAAGCATTAATTGCTTTGGTGCCCACCATATCAGCTGGCAGACTGTTCCATGACACAACCACCCTCTGTAAAATAAAACATTCTCATGTCCTTCCTAAACCCCCCACCACCATTTTCCACTCTTGTCCCCGTGTTCTTGATCCGCTATTCGTACTGCATAGTTCTTTGCAGCTCACCTCGTTTATGCCTTTAGCCTGAAGGTCTCTATCATATCTCCCCTCTCCCGTCTGGCCTCCAGCGAGCGCATGTTCAGTGCCTTAAACTGATCTTCATAAGATCTGTCCTGCTGACCCAGAATCATTATGGTTACTCTATATGTCACCATCTCCAGCCTGTCCTTATCTTTCCTCAGGTGGGTACTCCAGAACTAGGCACAGTACTCAAGGTGCAGTCTCACCAGTGATCTATAGAGAGGTAGTTATAACTCCTTCCTTCTGCTTTCGGTACCCCTCCTGATGCACCCCAGCATCCTGTTTGTCTTACTGCAGGCCTTGCTACATTGGCTGGATTGTTTAAAGGAGTCCCTTATGATGACTCCTAGATCTTTTTCCACAGAACTAGTGCCCAGTTTAACCCCTCCCATCCAGTACTCTGTCCTGGGGTTCTTGTTCCCCATGTGAATCACCTTGACACTTTTTGGCTTAGAATTGCAACTGACAATCCTTGGACCACCTCTCTAGCTTTTGTAGGTCCCTCTGCATCTCCCCAATTCTCGCTGTCTATCTGTCTACCCTACCACACAGCTTAGTGTAATCTGTGAAGAGACAGTTTTATTCTCGTCTGTGCGCAGATGACACCATGCTCTGTGGAAGAACTGACAGTGCTTATCAAAGGAATCACAGTTTAGGTACCCTGGGTAAAAGGGTGGGTAGTGAATTCCTATAAATAAGTACATATCTATACAGTATACTTGTTGTCCCTTCCTTATGAAGTGGGGGCGGGGGCAGGGGTGGACCTGATGGAACTAGTCCTTCCCTACCCCAAATTACTATGTTATTATATAACACTGTATCCCCAGCGTTTGCATAGACTAGAACAGAATTTGGTTTTATATGGCACCTTCCATGTACATTGTATCGAAAAATGCTTTAAAAAGCAACACGTTCGATACTGACTGTGTAGGGGCTTTATCCACACAGCAACCCTTAAATACACTAATACCACACACACACACACACACACACACACACACACACACAGCCCTAGGTAGAAATAAAGAAAATAATCAGGCATGGATGATGCAAAACCAAAAACTCAAAGTGTTGTATTCTACCTCAGGGTCCAGTGTCACACCTATCCAAAACACCAGTGCCATAGAATAAACCACAGAGCCGCAGTATGGTGGCAACGAACTCTAGATGGAATACCAGCATGACAAAAATGGTATTACACGTTGAAAGCTGATAAACAAAACTAGGTACAATATCATTCATTTCGGTCCCTGTCACTGTGTTATAACCTTTTTTGTTGAGCGAGGGAATGTAGGTCAGGACACGGGGGATAGCTCCCCTTCTCTTTCAAAAAGTGCCATGATATCTTTAACGTCCCCCTGGGCAGCCACCAAAGATGGGCAGAAGGGAGCTCGGTTTAATGTCTCATTTGAAGGACAGCACCTCCAACAGAGCTGACATGAAAAACAATACAATATTGTATTTAGCGCAAGATTGTGGAATAAAGTACATTTATTACTAGTCTGCCATCAGAAGTGCAGCAGCAAGCACCCCTACATATTACTTCACACAGGCGGGGCTCTATCATGTGGCAGGGTTAGCTGACTCAACAAGTGTTATATACATGTATCAATTAATCATTCTAATAATGCGCCCATATCTCAAAGTAATAATTGTTGGTAATACAGTCAGAATCAGACTGAAACTGTAAACAGTGTAAACACCCATATTTGTATGACTCTGGAAACCAGCTGTTAGCTCTGAATGTTTTTCCTCGTGAAACTCTCGAAATAAATAAATGAAAGCATATTATGACAGAAGAATTGTTAAAAAAAAAATGATACTGTCTCTACTGCAAGCTACATTATAATTTAATAGTCATCCCTGATGATATTATAAATTCAAGTATAGTGTTGCCTAAAGAATAATGGTCCCTTCAGGAAACAAAAATATCTGCCTCATACAAGCATGCCACTTGAACTGTTTCCTGTGGGCATGGGCGGTAGGGGTAGAAAAATTCTATCATACATTACATGAGACATTACAAATGTAATCCCACACAAATCTGTGAATTGCCCAGACCATATACAGTATAAACAAACTTTGAATGCAAGTAGCGAATTTTCAAAGGTACTAATGAGGGATGCAGGGCAAGGGAGAATTTTTATATTACATAAATACAATCTAACACCTTCTACGAGAAAACAGTTTTCATATATAAAGAACAATTCCCCAGCACCCTTAAATCCTGATACTGAGGAAAACTAACCTCCAACAGAGCAGACCCCCACCAGTGCAGTACTGCAGTGTCAGTTTTGGGCAAGAATCTATAACCATCTGATCTTCCAGGCCCAGATATATGTACCTCATGAAGGAAATGCAGACAGAATGCTCAAATGTGTGTGCGTGTGTGCATATGTGTGTGTGTGTGTGTGTGTGTATACACGTGTGCATGCCTAAATGGAAATAAAGACAAGCTACAGAACAGTAGCAAGATTTAAATGCTGACAATCCTGTAGGAAATTATACCCTGTCCCTGGGACTACATGGAAATTCTACACTTAAAGCACCTTCCTCCTGTGTTGTATGTCACTCACTCTGACAACAGTTCTTTTTGGAAATCTCGGCAATCTACACAGTGAGCCAGCTGACAGCAAGCCCTCCTCTTCAGCTAAAATATTCACGCGTCAGTCGCTCTGGGCCCACTGCTGATTCACACAGCATCAGCAGCAGAAGTCAGTGATGCTTTATCACTGAGGACATCCAGGGTAATAGTTTTCTATAAGGCAGATAAAATCATCCTCTATGGGGGGTGCACTTCAATCCACCCCTCCGCCCAACCACCCTCTGAAGAAAATCTTCCTCTCCTCAGTGAACTGAACAGCAATAAAATGTAACAGAACTTACTGAGGCTCTGTGTACCACTGGGAATTGTAACTCTAATCTGAAGTGCTACATATCCACTAGTAATTTAGGTCTTATTATAACATTACAGTAAATCCAAATGGGAACAGGAAAAACAAATGCAGGAAGTGTAGTGGAACTGTCTGAGTGTTCTGTACTTTGTGCACTTTCAGGGCCTGCTTCTCAAAGCTCCTGGGGTGGCACAAATGGCTTGCGTCCCACTGATTGGTGCAAAGTGCCCCTTGCGCCATATACAATACCCCGGGAGTGATTCACAAAGGCAGGCTGCGCTTACCATATGCAGCCTGCACCTAACGGGACTTACGCCACCCTTGCAGCACACACTGTGCCGCGGCACGGTGTCGGGGCGTGAAGCAGACACAGGCTGACAAATTCCCTGAGTCGCGATTCACAAAACTCCCCCGGTGGTGACATTTCTAAGTACCCTTAGAACAGCCAGGGATGATCTAAGGGTACTTAGAAATTTCACCACCGGGAGTGTTGACCTGGTAGTGGCAATGTGCCATGATCACCCCTCCTCGATGTCCCTGACATTAATGTGTAAGAACCCCTGTGGTGGTATAGTGGCCCTCCTCCCCGGTCTCTGATGTCCCCAAATGTAATTTAATAAAAAAGTGTTGCTGGTATAGTGGCCCTCCTCCCCGAACCCTGAATGTAATTTAATAAACAATCATTGGTGGTATAGTGGCCATCCTCCTCGATCCCCGATGCCCCTGAATGTAATTTAATAAACAATCATTGGTGGTATAGTGGCCCCCCTCCTCAATCCCCGATGTCCCCAAATGTAATTTAATAAACAATCATTGGTGGTATTCTGGACCCTCCCCAATCTCTGATGTCCCTGAATATAATGTAATGAAAAACCCTGGTGGTCTAGTGCCCCCCCCCCCGATCCTGCACTCCTGAAAATAATATATACAAAAGCATCCTGGTGGTCTAGTGGACCCCTCACCTGGCGGTGCCCTGCCACCCGACTCCCCATCCATAGCCCAGCTGATGACTGGCACAGCCCCACTCACCATGGCCAGCCACCAACTGGGCTCTTAATGAGTGCATAGTGCATACAGCATGCATTCAATTAGCGCATACTATATACAATATGCACTCACTGAGAGCTCAGTAAGTGGCTAGCTATGGTGGTGGTGGTGGGCTGTGCCAGTTGCTGGCTCGGTTACAGGATGGAGGCAAGGTGGTAAAACACTGCCGGGTGATCCACTAGACCTGGTATAATATTTTTTCAGGGACTCAAAGTGGGTGGAAGGCACTAGACCACCGTGTTTTCATTACATTTGTGGATATCATGGATCAGGGAGGGGGACCACTATACTGCCAACGATTTTTTATTAAATTATATTTGGGGACATTGGGGAGGGGAGCCATTATACCACCAAAAATCTTTTATTAAAATACATTTGGGGACATCGAGATCAGGGGGGGAATCACTATACCACCAACAAATTTTTATTAAAATACATTTGGGGACATCAGGGATTGGGGAGGGGGGCCACTATACCACCAACGGTTGTTTCATAAATTATTATTTGGGGAGATTGGGGAGAGGCCACTAGCCACCAGGGACTAGGTAGAGTGGCACACAGCCACCCCACAGCTTGCAGCAGACCCTCAGGATACGCAGTATGTTCGATGCACTGCCAGGGTTGCCAAAAGGCGCTGGACTTTTTCACTGGGACCCTGCCCAATAGGGAATCGGGTGCAGGTTCCCTGGCCCAGCAGACTTTGATGCAAGCTGCCTTTGGTGGCAGCTTGTGTCAGTCTAGGGCTCTTTTAGAATGAAGACCTCAGTGTAGAAAGTCAGCCCATTAGCTAGCCCGGTGGTGTGGATGGCTGAGGTACTGTGCCCCACCTGCTACCACGCCGGTGACCTGGGGTCAGAAGTGGGCTCTGCTCACTGGGGGTTGGCTCTCCTCTTCTGTGGGGGAGACATGGGTTCTTGGTGTTCGTCTGGCCTCTAGCAGTGGCTGGGAGTACAGGCAGCCAGGGATCGCAATGTGGGGATGGGAGCATTGGCAGCTGGCAATGTCCTATGCATGGGAGCTTGCATGGTGCATCTGGATGGCAGTGCATGTCTATTCCTCCAGGGAAGAAAAATCAGAGGAAAATAACCGGCACAAGACAGGATGATACCGACCCCTCGCAGGCTCTGCACTCAGGTTACAGGGTCCTCTCCTGGGAACCGGATCTGTTTCCTTGGCTGGGGTGGGAGCTGCCAACCCCCACCATGGGGAGCAAGCCATAGAAGAAGCACCGAGATCATGGTAAGTCCCTGAGATGCTGCTTGACGGGGCTGGGGAGGGGATCCATGGAAAAGAATAGCCTGTGCTGGCTGGGGGAGAAATAGAAACAGAAATAAAAGAAAAGAAGTGGGCCCACTAATGACAGTGCTGGCTTTGGGACCTAAGTCTTCACTAAAGAGGGTGGGACCTCTAACAACCACAACAACACCTAGGGCAATGCTAGGCTTGGCCCTCAGCTCACAGTGTAGAGGGTGGGCCCCTTAACACACAGCGCTGCATTAAGATTTGGGTCTCAGACCTCAGGGTAGGGGGTGGGCCCACTAACACGGCAGTACTGGGATTCAAACCATGATCCTCTGTGTAGATGGTAGCCTTCTATTAATGCTAACACTTTGGGGCAGTGCTGTGATTCAAATAGCAAATCAAAATATAATGGGTAATCCACAAACAATGGCACTTGGGGAAGGAACTGAACTGTGAAACAGGAGATCAGAGTTTTGATTTACTTCAACTCAGAATCTCATATTTACCCATTATTCACATCAATATTTTAATTCCTGATATAATTTCTAACTTTGATTTAAAGCTTGAGCCCTTCTCTAGGACTACTTCCTCTTCTACACCTGTAGATATAATAAAATTCTCTCATCTGTCATTGACCTTCTTACACCACCTAGGACTTGTACTCTCGCCCACTCCTCTAGAGCCCCATGGTAGAACAATCACCTAAGAGAACAACAATGTCTAGTTCAGTGCTTTGAGAGATGCCCGGCATGAATCTCATATTCATAACCATCAGAAGGTGAGTAAAAATGAGCTCATCAGCTATGTAAACGCTAAGTTATCTTTTACCAGTAGGCCACCTTATTTCTGAATTCAACCTTGCCTATCCTTTTTATGCTGATGACACAGTTCAGTACTTCTTCTGATTCCTTAAATGACCATTCTGCATCCACCCTCTTCTCTTGCCTGATACAAGTCAATTGTTGACTTCACTCAAATTTTTCTGCAACTTAATGTTTCCAAAACAGAAGTCCTCCTCCATGTCCAGTAGCAAGGTGCTTGCTGACTGGCTTGGGGTAGGACGCAGAGTGGAGTGCTGGATGAGCAGTTCTCCAACTAGAGAGGTTTATTCAGTGGTATCCCTCAGGGATCAGTGCTGGGGCCACTACTGTTTAACACTTTCATTAACGGATGGAAGCTGGAGTCCCCAGCTGGCTGCTTAAGATCGCTGATGAAAACTACCTACACAATCATGACCTCAGGAATGCCTTCATTTGCAGCTAAAAACATAGGTGATGGAAATAAGGTGCCATAAGTACCAGCTGACAGACCAAAATTTTAAAACCAGCAAGAATTCACTGGTTTTATCATCAGGTAGTACATCTCTGTAATATCCTACTAGGTGATGTGGTTGACAGCGGCACCTTGAATATATTTAAATCCAGGCTAAATAAGTATCTTACTGAGGGAAGGTCTTCTGGTAACCACCGCTGAATTCGGCGGCGGACAGGCTAGATGGGTACATGCTCCCTCCTGTCCGTACAGTCTATGTTCCTATGACACTCAGATGACCAGAGTGGTGGACTCCCCAGAGGAGTGGTAATAATCTCTAGAAGGACCTGAACTAGCTAGTTGATTGGTAAGACTCCTAGAGCCTCTGCTTCAATGTAGCCACCTGAAAGGTGTTACACTTGGGAAAGAAAAACAGTGGAGGAGGAAAGAGACCTTAAGGTCATAATAAGACAAGGGGCAAAAGAATAACAAGCAGTGTGTGTCTGCTGTCAAGAAAGCTGGCAGAATGCTTAAATGCATCAAGGTGGGGATTAATCAGCAGAGCAGAGGAAGTAATCCACTTTACAAGGTTCTGGTCAGGCCTCATCTGTAGTACTGTGTACAGGTCTGTCTGTAGTACTATGTGAAGGTCTGTCTGTAGTACTGTGTGCAGGTCTATCTGCAGTACTGTGTACAGGTCTGTCTGCAGTACTGTGTGCAGGTCTGCCTGCAGTACTGTGTGAAGGTCTGTCTGTAGCACTGTATGAAGGTCTGTCTGTAGTACTGTGCGCAGGTCTGTCTGCAATACTGTGTGCAGGTCTGTCTGTAGCATTGTATGCGGGTCTGTCTGTATTACTGTATGCAGGTCTACCTGTAGCACTGTGTGCAGGTCTGGGTGCCTCAAAACAAAAATTATTTAAACAGTCGAGGGGGTGCAATTCAAGGCCACCAAAATAATCAGGGGTACGGAGACAAAAGCTAAGAGGAGAGGCTAGAGAGCCTTATTATATTCACCATGGAGAAAAGGAAAGAAGAACAATAGGGGTGATGGTTTCCATTTTCTGCATAGTCATGGGTATCGACAAAACTGAACATATGGAGAGTGTAGGTCTAGTGTCCTGCAGTAGGACTCAGGGACACACAATGAAGCACAGAGGTGGCACATTCAGGGGTAACAGTATAACACATTATTTTGCAAGTGGGTCCTGTGGGACTTATAACAGCAAAGGGGGGCACAAAGAAATCAGAGATTTATTATCTGGCAATTCATGTAGGCATAACACCACCCTCTACATTTTGCCCAGACTTTATACAGTCTAGGCAAAACGTAGGGGATGATGTCATGCCTACATCAATTGCCAGATAATAAATCATATATCTGAAGAAACTGACTGCATATTGGCGATTTCTTTGGCCCCCTCCCCCGTGTTCGCCTCTTTTATAGACTTGCATCCAGGGGTGGCAGAATTTCAGATTTAACTCCTTGGATAGCACACCATTCCCTGTGGCACTGCCTTGCTTCACAAGGCCCTTGTACACGTGTACACAGAACAGCAGCAGAGTTTACATACTTATATAATAGTTATAGTTACTAGCAGTAGTTACTCTAACAAGAAACAGACAATCATATTCAATCATACCAGAAAATGGTACAAAATATTATGAATATTACTAAGTAAAATAGCATACAATTCACAGTGTAATGTAGTACTCAACAGATAATCAAGTTGGGGGATTACAGGAAGATTCCTATAGTCAAGGCCCCTAGAATTCTGCCGCCGCAGAGATTTTCATGAAACTTGAATCTACGCACAACTTCTGCGGTGCCAAGAATTCACTCTTCTTGGTGATTTTTTATTAATATTTCTGTTTTTCCATAGAATCTGGTCCCCTTCCCCTCTTTTTATATCCTAAACCCCCTATATGCTCAGAATGTGAAGTTATCATTGCTATAACATCATACGTTAGCTAATGAAGTGACTGCATTCTGCAACAGAAATGAACAGTCACTTATCTATCACAGCTCCCACTGCCAGAGACAGGGGCACAGCACATCAGGCATGGTGATATTTGCTCAACCTGCACTACAGCCTAACACAATTTTCAGTCTTACATTGTTGCACTATGGCCAACTTAAACAAAACCTTGTCAATAGCACAGACCTGTTAAGTCCATACCTCACTTTGTACAGACCTATTTGTGCCTTTAAGGTATAGAGATGCCATCTGAAATGAATAACTGGTAAAATGAATTTAACTGTAATTTTTAAGAAAAATAAAGTAATTATGCCCAGAAAAGTGGAATATAATAATGTGTAGACCTGTTGAAAGAATAGACCTGTTAAATAAATAATTGCACTGTACGTGTTTTTGCCAGGGTTATTGATTACATATTGTCATTGGTTGATAGAATCACTTAAAAGTTATGGAGAAATGTTGTGTGCAGGGACAGCTGTTGGGCCAGAGGGTAGCATGCTGTGTTTCCGTGCCGGCAACTCAGGTTCAGACATTAGCTCTGGGAGCTGGCTGGGCAGCACAAGGATTGGGGGAACACATCACTGCTCTGAGCCTGGGAAGGTATGGTGCAGATTTCTGTCACATGGTGGACACATTGTCCTGGTCTGGAGAGCTGTATCTCACAATTGGTTCACATGCATGTCATGGCCTGATGGTGTTACGCAGTGTGTCAGGAAAAGCAGGTTGACATCAAAAATGAGTTTTGCAATAACTCCTCTATTCCATTTCTAATGGGACCTGAATGAATGAGGATGCAAGTTCATAGAAATTAAAAATATATATATATATATATATATACTGTATATATATATATATATATATATATATATATATATACACACACTCACACACGCACTTGTATGTATGTTACAGACTGCATATAAATATAAAAGTGATACACAGTGGGAACCTCATGAGTGGTGTAGAAAGCACATACAAATATATAAGTGATAGACAGTGGAAACCTCATTAGTAGGATAGATAGCATGCATTATAGAAATACCTTATTTATCACATAAGATCCCCTCTGCATATGTCATTTATTTAACAGGCTAGGACCTTTATTTTGCTTTTTAGGCATAAAATTATTTTTATAAATCTCTTATTTTTTGAACTAGTGTTACTGTGCTTTCCACCATCCTGATTGCTATAACCACTGCCATGAAAGTGAAGTCAGGATGATAAGCTGTCACTGTAATGTGGTAGTTTGTTAGTGCCGCAGAACTTCCGCAGACATTACAAACCACCGCCGCAGAAGTTCTGCAGCAAATGGTAGTCTTGCCGCAGAACTTGGTCCTACTGTGCCGAAGAAAAGTAGGGGCCCTGCCTATAGTAGAGGAAATTGCTATGCATTTTTCAGCCCTGCTTATCAAGCAAGGGGCACTGACATGATGGAACTAATGCCCCTTCTGACCCTACATTACTATGTTACTATCAAGTTAGCTCTGTTTGGGAACAGAAACTCTTTTAGACTGAGCTGGATTTCTTTTGTACACTAGATTCAAACATTTGCTTTGCCAATAATCTCTGTAATCAGGAAAGCATTCTTTAACCTGAATTGACCTTTCGTTCACACATATTGTGCAGAACATCTGAAAAATATTGTTTATACGCTTATGAAATACTGACAGAATTCATCAAATTATCTGCTGAGATACTTATGTGTGCCCTTATTACCTCTCATTTTGACTTCTGTAATTCTCTTATGTATGGTTTTCAGCCGGTCCTACCCTCGAGCACCCAGTGACCATAGGGGCTCCGAGCCGCCAGCGGGCGGGCGGCGACCGCCAAGCAAAGGGAACCAGGAGGCGGGAGAGACAGCAAGGCGGTCTGCCTCCAGGCACCCAGTGACCGTGGGGGCTCCGAGCCGCCAGTGGGTGGTGACCGCCAAGCCGAAAAGGGAACCAGGAGGCGGGAGAGACAGCCCAAGCTGGTCCTGCCCTCGAGCACCCAGTGACCGTGGGGCTCCGAGCCGCCAGCGGGCAGGCGGCGACCGCCAAGCGAAAGGGAACTGAGGCGGGAGAGACAGCCAGAAAGGTACGGGACAGCCGCAGCCAATCGGAAGGCGACCGCCAGCTGAACCTTGCCTCTGATTGGTGCGCCTTCCCCATAGACTTTTGCTTTGCTTGCACCTCCAAAACTGGCCGGGATTTCTGCCCTGTTTTAGCTAATTTCTCCAAAAAGAGCTGTTTTTGCCTTTATCTTTGTAATAATTGTAAAATATTTGCCTGATTACTGTTTTTCTGTGATTACAGTCCTTTGGTGGGACTTGTGCTGGGCTAGACGCATAGGCGCCGAACCCCCAGTCTTTGTTGTGCAAATCTTTTTTAGCACCAGTTGCAGAATCTTTTGATTGCTGCAATCTAAGTGCTTTTTCTGACTACCCTCTCCTCTGTCTCTTCCTTTTCAGCCGGTCCTGCCCTCGAGCACCCAGTGACCGTAGGGGCTCCGAGCGCCAGCCGGGCGGCGACACGCCAGCAAAGGGAACCAGGAGGCGGAGAGACAGCCAGAAAGCGGTCCTGCCTCGAGCACCCAGTGACCGTAGGGGCTCCGAGCCGCCAGTGGGTGGGCGGCGACCGCCAAGCCGAAAAGGGAACCAGGAGGCCGGGAGAGACAGCCAGAAAGCTGGTCCTGCCCTCGAGCACCCAGTGACCGTAGGGGCTCCGAGCCGCCAGCGGGCAGGCGGCGACCGCCAAGCCGAAAAGGGAACTAGGAGGCCGGGAGAGACAGCCAGAAAGGTACGGGACAGCCGCAGCCAATCGGAAGGCGACCGCCAGCTGAACCTTGCCTCTGATTGGTGCGCCTTCCCCATAGACTTTTGCTTTGCTTGCACCTCCAAAACTGGCCGGGATTTCTGCCCTGTTTTAGCTAATTTCTCCAAAAAGAGCTGTTTTTGCCTTTATCTTTGTAATAATTGTAAAATATTTGCCTGATTACTGTTTTCTGTGATTACAGTCCTTTGGTGGGACTTGTGCTGGGCTAGGCATAGGCGAGAGCCCCAGTCTTTGTTGTGCAAATCTTTTTAGCACCAGTTGCAGAATCTTTTGATTGCTGCAATCTAAGTCTTTTCTGACTACCCTCTCCTCTGTCTCTTCCTTTTCAGCCGGTCCTGCCCTCGAGCACCCAGTGACCGTGGGGCTCCGAGCACGCCAGCGGTGGTGGCGACGTAAGCCGAGGAACCAGGAGGCGGAGAGACAGCCAGAGCAGTGCAGGACAGCCGCAAAATTTTTGCCCATCCCCTCCCCCTCTTGGGTGTTTCTTTTATACACTCCTTCCTGCCTAAACTCCGATCTCCGCCCACAACTAATTCCGAGCCAATACCGTGCGCCACTCCTCACACCACCTTTAGTATTTTAACCCTTACCTATCCTCCACCATGCTGCTGTTACTCCTAATGCTGCTCTGTCCCTCACCTTCCTCATTTCCTGAGAAGGAGACCGAAACAGCCCATGCCCTGGTGCCTAAAGCGGCTATTCAAGCTGGCCCCTCTTTTTCCAAAGTGGATGTCTTCAATTTCCTCAAGTATACACTGCAACTTCTACACAATAATCCTTGGGGTATCCACAAAAGGCTCATATCAGTTCCATATTTCATAAGCCCCAACTCCACTCTTGGCAGTACAGAGCCCCCTATGCCTGTCCATTAAGCTGGTATTATTGGCAATTTATCTAACTACACAGCAGGCTCAAGACCCTCTAAACACTGGACCCCAAGCAAGAAGAGTAAATCCTCTGGCTATTCCTTCCTTTATCACTTGAAGCCCTCATTAAATTAATTCTCTTCCTGCTGATCTGTGCTGGCACTGTTGAAACCAATCCTGGACCACAAAGCTCTATCTCCCAGCCGACTTGACCTCCATAAAAGGCCTGAGTTTTCTTCATATCAACGTCTGCAGCCTCCTAAAAAGTTCTCATTAATACAGGCCTGGGTTGCACACACCTTACGGACTTTCTGGTAATCTCCGAAACATGGCTCAAATCTACAACAAATGACAGAGAAATAAATCTTCCCAACTATCAGCTCTTCAGATCTGATCATCCATCCAGGGCGGAGTGGCCATTTATGTTAAAGCAAATATCTCTGCATCCAGCCTCAATATTACATCACAGCCAAAGGAATTGAATGCTTATCCTTAAAATATCTCTTCCCAATATGTCAGCTTTTCAATTGATTGGTTGCTATAGGCCCCTCAGCAGGCCTAAAACTCCTATCCCACCTGGACACTATAATTAAATTAGGCCCAGAAGACACCATCATTTTAGAGCGACCTGAATTTAAATTGGCTAGCCAATGCATCCGCACCACTAGTATCCTTTTGTGACACTCATGGCCTCACTCAATTAATTAAAGAACCAACAAGGATTAACCCAAAAAACAAAAATAACAGCACACTTCTGGACATTATGCTGGTCAATAAGCCTCACCTGTATTCTCATGCTGGAGTGCTATTTAGTGACATAAGCGACCATTGTCCCATAGCTGGTATAAGATCTTCATTCAAGCCATCCAACCCAGCAAAATTTCTCCCAAGAAGGTCTAAAAAGAACCTTAATATCACAAGATACCTCCATGATTTGTGTCACACCAGCGCTGCAAGATTTCTATCTCACAGGTTCAGTAGAGATAGCTCTACAAGTCTTAAATTACATTATCACTAGTGCCCTCAACATATATACCTCTCTCAGTGTCAGAACCAAGCTCAAAACCTGTCGATGGTTCTCTGCTGACCTTAAATCCGCATTGCTTGCTAGGGACAAGCTCTGGAAAAGGGCAAGAAAGACCAAAGACTCAAATGATTGGCTTCAATTCAGAAAAGCCAGAAACTCCTGCACAAATAAAGTGAGAAATGCCAAGGCTGCCTTCTATACAGCAGAACTGGATGCCTCCTACCATAACCCTGCCAGATTCTGGGGGACCATAAAGGGGATCTTAGGACAAGATTCTACCCCTGTCTTACCACCCAAAGTGCACCTAAACAATGTGACTATCATTAACAAGCAAGAAATCTTGAATGCCTTCAACAACCATTTCACTACAGCCAGCCTAGCATTCGACTCCTCTCCAGCAGATCTATTGCGGTCACAATTAAACTTCCAGACTACTGAGGCACTTAAGGCTACTTCCACATTTTCCTTTAAGCCTATACTTCTAAAACAAGTAGAACACCTACTACTCCATTTGGATACAACTAAAGCGCAGGTGCAGACTCTCTGGACCCTATTTTCTAAAATTGCTCTGCCCTAGCAGCCCCCAACTCACCTTTTCAACTTGTCTCTAGCCACTGGATCTATTCCTGCAACTTGGAAAACAGCTCAAGTGTTTTCTCTACTCAAGGCAGGTGACCCCATGGACCTCAATAACTATAGGCCCATTTCCATCTTACCAGTATTGTCCAAAATGCTTGAAAAACTAGTGAACAGCCAATTAAGTGCCTATCTAGACACCAATAATCCTTAATCCAGCTCAATCTGGTTTTAGATCCATGCACCATCTCTGCCTTAGCAAAAGTCACTAATGATTGGCACACTGAATTAGACAAAAGAATAATATCTGTGCTGTATTTCTGGATTTAAGCAAAGCCTTTGATACTGTGGACCATGAACTACTAATCTCCTCTCTACACTCCATAGGCCTCGACTCAGTCTCTCTTCAATGGTTCAGATACTACTCTCTGGTAGACTACAGCATGTAAAAATGAAGGTGACCTATCTACCTCAAAACCACTCCTAAGAGTGTACCACAGGTTCCATCCTTGGCCTATCCTCTTGCCATTTATATCAATAATATTGATTCCAACCTCACCACATCTAATATTCACCTTTTTGCAGATGATACTGTCCTATATGTCAGTAGTCCTACACCATCAAAAGCCTGTGAACTTTTACAATCTGAGTTCTCTCTGCTGCAGCACAAACTACTAGAAAAGAAACTCCTACTGAATGCCAAGAAAACGAAAGCCATGTTCTTCTCCTCCAAAAGCTTTTCTTCCACTCTCACACCACACACCCTTCCCCAACTATCTACCATCCTTGGTGAAAGTCTGGACTATGTAGATAAATTTAAATATCTTGGGGTTTGGATTGACAATAGACTTGACTACACTAGCCACATTGAAGAACTCCTGAAGAAGCTCAGGCAGAGACTTGGCCTATTCTACAGAATAAAACATTACCTAACCAAAGACTCTAAACAAAGATTAATCCTGGCATCATTCCTATCCCTCATTGATTATGCTGATTTCCTGTATAGTCACTGCTCCTTTCCCACTTAAACAAGCTGGATACCTTGTATCATAGAGCTCTTAGATTCATTACAGACCTTCCTTTCAGCACCCACCATTGCTCTCTATACTGCAGTCGGCTGGACATCCCTATATCATCGAAGAAACAAAAATGCTGCTCTATGGATCTACAAAGCTCTAACAAACAAATTACCATCCTACATTTCAGATTGTTTACCCAGGTCATATCCAGACCATATGACCTAGGAACAACAAACTCATCATGCTGAAGATACCTATTACCTGTACCCGGCATGGGAGGGCTGCAATCAGCTACTCTCTAGCACTTATTTGGAACTCTCTTAAAAGATCCTGAAGTTGAATACCCTCATTCCATTAACATCCTTCAAAAGCTATACACTAGTCTCTGTCCAGAGCCATGCAACTGTTTTCACAAGGCCTAGTCCTACCACAACCCACTTTTCTCCCACCCCTTAGTTCCTCACATTTCCACCCTTAATTTGTTTTGTAGCCTTCACCCACTCAACTCATACCTGACCTTATTCCCACAATCCCACCTCCCTCGCTTTAATCTCTCATTACTGTCTTATTTTACTCCTTTTATTATAACCCAGTTTCTTTGGCTCATTGCCTTGTATATATGTAAATATTCTTGCTTTTTGTTCATTTATAATGTCCTTGTTTTTGTACTCAATCTATATCTTGTATTTGTGTAAAAAATTGTACCTTTACATTGTTATGACCAATCAGGTCCATCTTGTAAATGAGCTATGCTCAATGATGCTCGCCTGAATAAAAAAAGATTTTGATTGATTGATTGATGGTTTCTCTAAAACTCCACTTGCTAAACCACAGCATGTCCAATACAACGCTGCTCGTCTTCTTACTTGTTCCCGGAAGTCTGAGCACATTACTCCCAGCCTCAAAGATCCATACTGGCTTTCTATTCACTTCAGAATACAATTTGAAATTGCACTTATTGTTTTCAGAATGTATTTATGGAAATTGTTTTACCAGGTAATCATACAGAGCAGAAAAAATCTTGTTTGCAGATGAGATCTGGGGAGAGGACAAGGGACGATCCGGAAGTATGCAGGCTAAAGTCAAACAGAATGCAGTAAGTAGATCTACAGATACAGTAAACAGTCAATACAATACAGTGCTGAATACAGAGACAGATTCCCTAGTAAATGAATCGGGGGACGGAGGGTTCTAGGCAGGCTTATAACAAAATCCGGTATAGATCTAGTACAGTCACAATGAGATGTAAACAAACCCTCCGCTGAAGAGCTACAAACTACCTTTCTGAAATCATTCATTTAAACACTCAAACAAGATTCCTCTGCTCCTTTGATACTCATCTTATTCAAGCCCCTATGGTGAAATGATCCACAGTCAGTGGTAGAGCCGTCTCCTCAGCTGTACCTGCAATCTGGAATAGCTTTCCTTCCTATGGTGTATCAGTTTGCTTGACTTTCTTCCTCTCTTCAAATATCAAACTAAAAGTTGAATTATTTTCTCTTGCCTTTTCTTCTTAACCCTGCTGTGTCTCTAACTTTAACTTTATTTGTATATTATTATTTTTTAATTTATTTTACTATTTAATTTTATTATCAGCCTACTGTGAGCTTTGTGGCATTCTAAGATGCCTTTGGATGAGGAAGCTATATAAAACTGAAATGTATTCAAACAATAATGTCTGAACAAACAGTCATTTCCCAGAGATAAATGCCCAGATGGGGTTGGGGTGGGAGGGCTGTTGGTGGCTCGAGCTATTAACACCAGCAAGCGCATTAATCCCACGGAAATGCCTGGTTGGAAGGGCATTATTACTGTTACGAGTCTAACTCCATAACTTAAAACAATGCTTTTTTCTAAGACAGTTTCAAATATACACATCACTCTGAGCTATACTGGGCACGAATAATAAATTAGACTTACAGGGCAGGATTCTCAAAAGAGATGCTGCCCAGAGCATCTGTGATGTGCCGGCGCATCCCCGACTTGCACATTGGCACGATTCTTCAAGGGGACCGATGCGCCGGCACATCCCCGATGCACCAATGCATTGCAGATGCGCCACATACTGCCTATAATTATATGTGGCGCATCTGGAGGGACTGTGAAAGGAGCGTGCCCATGCACATGGTGCTGAGCCCCATT
This sequence comes from Neoceratodus forsteri, assembly GCA_016271365.2. NCBI lineage: Eukaryota > Metazoa > Chordata > Ceratodontiformes > Ceratodontidae > Neoceratodus > Neoceratodus forsteri. The sequence goes on from JADMNL010000025.1 coordinate 245,804,482, forward strand.
CACAGCAAGACCAGAAGGCGCATCCCCGGGGCAAGTCCGGAGATGCACCTCCTAAAGATAAGTCTACAACAAGTAGACTTAAGTTGCTTGCCACCCACAGGCAGGTTGCCATACTGCAGACAGCAGCATGGCAGCCTACCCACCCTGACAGTCCAGAGTGCCTCCCCGCCTGAACCCCTGTTTAGTATGCTGTATCCTGTGGTGGTAGAGCCATGTGCGCAGAAACCTCCCAGTCTACCCTTAGTCCCATTTCCAAGCCACATCCTGCGGCAGTATAGACATGTACATAAGAACCCCCCACCCTGCCCACCATCCCGGTTGAAAGCCGCACACTGCAGCATTGGATCCTTGTACAAGAACCCCCCTCCCACCCCAAGATGTACACACCACTGACAGCACTCCAAATGACCCTCCCCATCATTCCAGCCCCCCACCCACTCAGGCACCCTCTCCCCACTCCACTCCTCCCTGTCCCAGCAGGTCCCGATGGTCGGCAGGCAGCACAACCCACCCTTATACTGCCATGACTGCTCGCCAACAGAGCTGTTGGAGAATGACAGCTACTGTACTACTGAAAGCCCATTGGTATAGCCTGTTTACCAATGGGCTTGCAGTGAGTACTGTACTCTGTCATTCGCATCTTTGTGAATGACAGAGTACAGAACTTACTGCAAGCCCTTTGGTTGACAGGGTCCATATGGGCTTTCGGCTAACCAGTAACTGTCCTCTCGGACAGCTCTGTCGGTGGGCAGCCATAGCAGGCGATGCAGGTGGGTTGTTCTAACTGCTGACCATCAGGACCTGCTGGGATGGGGGGAGCGAGGTGGGGAGAGGGTGCCTGGGTGGGTGGGGGGCTGCTAAAATGACGGTGGGGTCATTTGGAGCACCACTGGCAGTGCGTGCATGTTGGGGTAGGGGGTTTCTTTGTACAAGGACCCACCGCCACAGTGTGCAGCTTTGAACTGGGACTGTGGGCAGGGTGGGGGTTCCTCTATACATGGATCTACCGCTGCAGGATGTGGCTTGGATACGGGGCTATGGACAGGGAGGGGGGTTTTGTCGTACATGGATCTGGTGTCGCAGGTTGCGGCTTGGATGCAGGGCTATGGGCGAGTTCTTGGTACATGGTTTTGTCGCTGCAGGGTGTGGCATTCAGGATAAATTACGCACGGGGAGGGGGACCACTGGACTACTGGGGCTCATTCACGGGCATCCTCAAAGCCAGCGAATAGGCTAGGGACAGTTGGGAGGGGGCAAACTGCCTCGCTGGGGCTTTGGAGTAAAACTGTTATGGGAGTTTTGATGCCCTGCTTTCCTGGAGCTGCTTTCCCCCTGAGCTAGCCCAGCTGGAAACTGTGTGGCTGGTGGATCCAGACTATCAGGACACTGCAGAATGCTGGGTGAAGCAATTTGGAGCAGAGTGGAGCTGACTGTGAGTGGAGGACTGGTTGGCCGGACTGGCTGGCCCTGAGGTGGGTTATGGAGGGCAGCCGCTTTTCCCTGTGGGGGTCAGGGGGATGCAAACTGGACGGCGAGAATTGCCCAGGCACCTAGAGCAGTGGGGTCTACCTGAGGGGGGTCGGGTAGTTCCAACAGCCAAAGTAGGGAAGATTTGGCTGTACTTTGGGGTCCTCTTTGGGTTCGGGACGGGGCCTGGCAAATTTAGATCATCTAAAGGACCACCTGTTGAGATCCTGCTCCTTTGTGGAAGTTCTGTCAAATGAAGAACTGCTGGCTGCGGGACTACAAGATGTTTTGTGGCCAATATGAACTATTCAGTTTTCAGTTTTGACTGGCAGTGTGAGTGCCTATTTTTCTGTATTTAACTGCTTTAAAAATTGCACTGTGAATGTGCCAGTGAGAGTGCGGCATTTCTGGACAAACACTGGGGGACAGCGGGTGGTGAGAGCCCCCCCTGCCACTATCAAACTTTTTGGGAGCCATAGAGGGCCCTATGGACATTGTCTGATTTACAATTTTAAAGTGGACAGTTATGCTACTGGACATTAATTTACAACAAAATTGACCCTCTACTGCTGTTTTCTGGCTGTTTATTTGCTTTTTATTCTTTTTTAGTTATTTTATTTTCTTTTGTTTAGTGTGATTTGGGAAGTAGGTAGTTAAGTTGTATTCATTTTAGTGGAGGGTGGGGGATAGTGGTATTGTTTGGGTATTTAAATGTATAGGAGTGGATGTGATTGTTTGATTGATTGAGTGAGCTGAGTGATTGTTTTTTAGTTTCTGCTGGGTGTAAAATTTGCAGGATGTGCTGACAGAGGGCCTCGATGGGTGGGTATTACTCCCCCGCTGAGCTCTAGGCCCTTCGTCTCTTCGATTTTCCCCCGCTACCAGCTCAGGTTTATAGGCGCTATCGCGTCTTTGGGATTGTGAGGTGGCGTCAGAGGGGTGGGGGTTTAGGTGGGGGAATGGAGTGGGGGGGACAATTGGGGTGGTAGGGGTCAAGGAGACACCCTGGGGTGAAATGGGTCCAGGAAAGGAGTCCACCCTTCTTGATTTCCATACCCAAGGGCTCCACTTTTAGTGGGCAGGTATCTTGGTCAGCCTTGACTACTCATCCAGCTCGGGCAGTGTTATGCAATGCCAGGTTGATTTGAAACAAGACAGCAGTAATTGCTGATCTTCTGGAGTCATCCAACCTTGTTTGCATCACCGAGACCTGGCTAGACAAAAATGCTGGCCCCATTCTAGAGTTAGCTGTTCCGGCTAGGTTCTCAGTGATACAACTCCCGAGGTTGGATCATAAGGACAGAAGGGTAGCTATCTGTTTCAAGACAGAGCTGGGCCTGGTAGATGTGCCAGCTGGGGTCACCAGATCCTTTGAATGTATTGTGTATCGTTTTAAGTCTTCATTAAAAACATACTTATTTCAACTGGCATACCCTGACCCATTCTGAATCTTATTATCAGTTTTAATGGAATAGCTTTATTTTAGAAATTTAACTGGATCTAGTTTTAATAATTTGTACAGGCACTTTGGCTTTTGAAAAGCGCCTTCATATAAATAAAGTTTGACTGTGACTTTAGGCACAGGTATGGCTGCAGGATACTTCTCGTTTACTGTTCACCTGGGAGCGAGAAGGCGTTCCTGCAGGAGGTCATGGACTTCATCGCTGAGATGGTATTGGAGGCCCCCAGGTGGCTGGTACTGGGGGACTTCAATGCCTGGGTTGAAGATGAACTCTCGCAATTTGGACAAGACTTGCTTCAACTGATGGCTTAGTTGGGGATCACACAGGTGATTACCTCTGTGACCCACATACAGGGTCATTCATTGGATCTGGTGTTCCTACTGGGGATGGAGATCTCGGCCATGGTGGTAGAACCTGATGGATGGTCTGATCACCACACTATTGGGTCAGCTTCGTGGCCCCCCAATAGATCTGCCCTTATGGAGATGGTCCAGTACCGCCCTTTATGGGGAGTAACCCCAGATGGTCTGATGGTGGTTCTGGACCTATCGGGTAGTGCGAGTGTTAGCAAGGATCCAGAGAGTCTGTTATGAGCCTATAATAAGGCAGTGGGGGAAGCCCTGGATGTCATTGCTCCAGTCCGTGTTCGCCCGCTCACCCATCACCCTCGGTCCCCGTGGTTTGATGGAACCTTGAAGGAGCTGAGGAGAGCAGGTAGAAGGTTGGAGCGTTGCTGGCGGAAATCGGCCTGAATGATAACAAACTTAGATTGCTATCCCATTATAAGGTATATCAATCTGAGGTCTCCCATAAGAAGGCAGAATTCCTATCTGGGGAGACTGCAGAGGCATAAAATTGACCCACTCAGCTCTTCTGTACTGTGGACAGGCTGTGCAATCCAGCCTGTCTCCAGAATCGGAGAGCCTTTTCATAGATGTGTGAGGAGTTTGCTCGATTTTTCGTGGATAAGATTGAAACCATCAGGTCGGAGATCCATGCAGCCCACTCAAATGGAAAGAGTGGAGATCAGTGTGAGATCACAAGCACCTAGTTTGTCTGGTTGGACTTTGCTCAGTTGGCGATCGATGATGTTGTGAAGATGGTCCAGGGCTTGCGACCGACTTACTGTAGTTTGGATCCAAGTCCAACATGGTGCGTGGAGGCAACAGAACCAGCCCTTGCTGAGGTAGTTTGGTGTTCATTAGAGACTGGGGTGTTCCCGGACACCCTGAAGGAGGCAGTGGTTCACCCCTCCTGAAAAAACCTTCTCAGGACCCTGACTGTCTTGCAAACTACAGGCCTGTCTCTAACCTGCCTTTTGTAGAAAAGGTTATTGAAAAGGCAGTCGCGTTGCAACTCAAGGATCATCTGACCACCCACGACATCTATGATCCTCTCCAGTCCTGTTTCAGGAACAGATATAGTACTGAGATGGCACTGGTCTGGGTACTAAATGATCTCCTGATAACGAGGCATTGGAGGAGCCGTTCCAACTTGGTCCTCCTTGATCTCTCTGCAGCATTTGACACTGTGGACCATGGGATGTTGCTAGAAAGCTTGCGGCTTTTCTGTGGGCTGAGTGGCACAGTCCTCAGATGGTTCCATTCATTCCTCACTGGCAGGATACAGAGAGTGGAGTCCGGAATATTTTCCTCGGACCCTCTTTCCCTGCCATGTGGGGTGCCACAAGACTCTGTGCTTTTTCCCATGTTGTTCGCTGTGTATATGCTACCGCTGGGAGATGTTAATAGGCAGTATGGGTTGAGTTTTCACCGTTATGCAGATGACACTCAACTGTACTTGTCTTCTGTGCCCAGGCAAGGTGATGCTGTTACAGTATTTAACAACTGTCTCTCTGAGATCCAGGATTGGATTAGTGCCAGCTGGCTTAGGCTGAATCCGGATAAGACTGAGGTGTTGGTTGTGGACCCAGGTCACCGAGTGGAGGGATTATCGGCTGAGCAGCATTCCGGGCTTTGGCTGGGGGGGGGGGCGATCAGCTGATGACCCCTGACTGGGTGCGAAATCTGTGTGTCATGCTTTATTTATTTATTTTATTTAAAATTTTGGTGACCGGGTAGGCCCACTGAGACCATAATGGTCCCTTTTTCAGGGGTGACCCGGGGTTAGTTATAGGCAACAGTACAATGAAAAGTAGGAACAATTCAAGGGAAAGTGAGCAATACAGACATTACAATCAGGACATATTGTACAATCACAGGCAGGTAAGGTACAGTTGAGGATAACAGGAAGGGTAAAAATAGTTTCACAAGAATATCAGTTACATAATGTTCATTTAACAGGACAATTTTACAAATTACAATTACAAGTGTTTCAATCAGTGAGAAAGTTCCAAGGAATGGGAGAACAGCATGTCAGGCAGATGGCAATAGCGTCAGAGGTAGTCTACTATAACGGTCCTCAGCGGTGGCATGCACAGAGGCTTAGCTCTAGCAGGTGCATCTTTAGGCCTTTTTGAAAGCCCCCAAGGGAGCTGCAGTCTTGAAGATTGCTAGGAAGGCCATTCCAGAGGGACGGAGTGTAGGTTGTGAAGGACCGAAGACCTTGGCATGTTCGGACTCTAGGGACATGGAGGAGTCGACAATATGAGGACCTTAATGTTCTTTTAGGCTGCTTAAGTATTAAGGTGCAACTCAGACTTGGGGGGACATTTGGTTGTAGAAGCTTGAAAGACAGGCATAGGGAAGTGTAAGCCAGTCTGCCCTCCAGGGAGGGCCAATTTAGTAAGTGCAGTATTTTAAAATGGTGTTCTAGAGGCTGGGCACCCAGGGCAAAGCGTCCAACTCTGTGATACAATTTTCCTAGCTTTCGCATCTCTGTATTTTGTAGTGAGTGTAGCACTAGGGCCCCATAGAATACGGTGGGCAGGAGCATGCCCGTGGCTATCCTTAGCTTGGATGTCTGAGTGAGAAAAGGGGTTAGACGGTACAGGAGACCAAGCTTTTGGTTTAGCGTCTTGGTTAATTGGTCAACATGAACCTTGAAGGAGCAGTCTTGATCAATATATACGCCCAGGTATTTAATGCAATCCACCACCTCAATAGGATGGCCACTGGACAGATAAGGGGATAATAAGCATGACCTATCAGGGCCCAGTTTATTGGGTCTAAATAGGATGGCTTTGTTTTTTTTTTCTCATTGAGGACTAGCCGATTTGTCCGGAACCAGGTTTCCAATGTGGAGAGGTCCTGGTTCAGGACTTGATTTAGCTGTGCTGCATCTGAAGCAGATCTGTACAGCATGGCATCGTCGGCATAGAGGGTCACTTTGGCTCCACCACAGTGCTGTGGTAGGTCGTTGATAAACAGGAAGAATAGGAGGGGCCCCAGTATTGAACCTTGGGGGACACCTTCAGCAGTGGGGCGCTTGTCTGACTCCACCCCCTGCCATCTGATTATCTGAGATCTATCTTGTAGGTAATCTTTGAACCACTGTGCTGAGTGGTTGTCCAGTCCGAGTGAGCTAAGCTGCAAGATGAGAAGTTGATGGTCCACCAGATCAAAGGCCTTGGTAAGGTCTATGAAGACTGCACCAGTTAGTTGGCCTTTGTCTTGGGCTGCAAGGATGTCGGATGTAAGACTCACCAAGGCAGTATCAGTGCCATGCTGTTTTCTAAATTTGTATTGTCATGGAGTGAGGAGGCTGCGTTGTTCAACATATGCCTGGACTTGTTGGTACACAATTCTCTCAAGCATTTTATTTGGTGTGCAGAGAATGGAAATCGGTCTATAGTTTTCGACCAGCTCACTGGGTCCTCCCTTGGGGACAGGGGTAACCAAGGCAGTTTTCCAGGCTGTGGGGACTTTACCTTCCATCAGCGACCTACTGAATAACCACGTGATTGGCACGGCAATTTCTTGGTCTGCTAGTCTGAGTAACCTGGGTTCAAGCTTGCCATAGCCTGCAGAACCAGTGACCTTAATATTCCTAATTAGCTTTAGGATCTCGGTTTTGGATGTCAACCTAAGGCGGAAGTTAGGTGATGAGGAGGGATTCATTATATCATCACAGGATGCCCGACTAGGGCTGCAAGAGTGAACCCTATACCTGCCAAGGTCAGTGAGGAATACATTAAAGGCATTTGCAGCATCTTGTGGGTTCGTGTGATGTACATTCCCCACAACAATGTCACAGGCACTTTGCGTGTGATGCCCCTTCAGGAGCACATTAATTTGGGACCAGAATTTCTTGGAGTTAAAGAGATTTTTTTGCTTGTAGGTTCTTGAGGTACAGTCGTTTGGCCTGTTTTAAATCTCTTTTACATTTGTTTCTGAGCATTCGGTACAGGACCCAGTCGTTGGTCAAATTAGTGGATTTGTACCTGCCTCAGGTGCTGTCCTTTTCCCTCATGAGCTTTTTTAGATCACACATCAACCACCTGGACTGTTGTCCTTTGACACTCTCATTTGTTTAAGGGGGGGTGTGTTTGTAAGCAGCAGAGAGGAAATTCTTGGTGAAAAAGTCCAAGGCAGAGTCAAGACGGGGGCAAGTTTTATTTGAGCCCAGTCTATTTCTGACCGTGTATCTCGGAAGGACTTAATGTAGAATTTGGAGTAGTCGCATGCCAGAAAGGTTCAGGGGGGTGGAGTTGGATAATCATTTTTCCATATACCAAAGATAGGGGCGTGGTCACTTAAGGAGTTTGCAAAAGTGCCGGCCAGCTTGAATCTGTTGGGGTTGGACACCAGCAACCAGTCCATAGTGGTGTGGTTTCCGGATTTCAAGTTCAATCTTGTAGGTTCATGACTCAGTTGGGTAAGCTTGGACTCTTGCAAGTTGGACTTAATGTCACTCTTAATCGAGGGGCCCCAGTGGAGATTAAAGTCACCCAGGATTATTTTCTCATGGGAAGGCAGGTCCGGGATAAGTTTAGTAAGGGCCTTTAGTGCTTCCACTGCAATCTTTGGAGGGTTGTATACACATCCTATCCGTAGTGGCTTTGTACCACCCAACAGTACTTTAACAAATAATGCTTCTCAACCCTCATCAGCCATAGCTGGGATCTCTACTAAAGACACCGTTAATGACTCCTTAGCGTATATGATAACCCCTCCACCCTTTTTTCCTATTCTGTCCTGTCGAAAAGTTTTAAATCTAGGGATCTTAATCTTGTGTGCTAAGATCCTAGGTTTGAGCCATGTTTCCGAGATGGCTAATACATCAGGGGAGTGCAGGTCAGCCTAGGCTTCAAGTTCTTGCAGTTTAGGTCTGAGACTATTTATTTTGATATGAACCAGTTTCAGCCCTTTTGTATTGGTCCAGCAAGGCACAGAGGGAATTACATTTGGGATACTGGTACCGGGAGGACCTGGGTTGGTTTCAATATCCCCTGCTAGCAGGAGCTTTAGAAGAACCCACACCTTCCGGAATGCCTGGAATGGGTGATGGAAAAATAGGAGTTTGTATAGTCTGAGGAGTGTTGCGCAGGCATAGCAATGCCCATTTTTCCTGATACTATTCAGAGTAAGTAGGCTGGGGTAGTGTAGAGTTAGTATGAGGTCAGGTGGCCACTTATATTCCACCTGGGAGTTTAACATTAGGTGGTCCACACATAATGTAAACAAGATATAGCCACTCCCCAGAAGTATGCCCACAAACATGCTCGGTCTAATACAGTAGTTTCTGACACCCTAGTTTACAGTCACAACTAGCAGTTGTGTGGGTAGCAAGGCATTAGGTAGGGAGAAAAAGAGTACGTCACGAATTGCTCCAAATTAAGCAGGTGGTGTAAAAAAATAAAAGGTGGAAACTGGAGAAGGCGGGTGTAGTGGTGGGTAAGTGCCACTAGAGGGGGTTATTAGAGTATAGTGTTGAGTGTTGGACATGATTGTCAATGCTATTTTGTTATAGTGGCCCCTAGAGGACGAAGCAGATAACCTGCAAATGGAAAAGTCACCTGATAGGTTAAATTCAGTCAGGTGATTTACCCTATAAGTAGCACTGACGACCAAGGGTGGTGGGGCAGCCGATGTGAAGCATCGGCGGGGTCCTCACTCTGCCATTTCCACTTCTCGTCCTGGGATCCTTTACCTGGTTAAAATTTTTAAAAACTCGCACGTTCTGGAGATCCGGCTGCTGTAAGGGACTTCAGCTTTGGGGGAGGGCTGTTCGGTCACCCGGCCTTGCGGCCCAGGAGGCACCCGGGGAGACGGTGTGCAATCTGTAGGAAGAGGAAAAGGAAACCTTTTATTACAGCTACGGACAAATAGGCAGGGCTGAGGAACAATAGGGGTGGGGGTCGCATCGTGTTGCGATAGCCAATAATATTACTATAATTAACAAAGACTATGCAGAGGCAGTATCCCAGCCCCGGTTTCAGATTAAATGTATGGGCACTGCTAAGAAACAGCTAAGGCAGGTATCACTAGTTAGAGTGGGAATAAGACTGCAGATAAGGCCCTGGACCATTGAATATGGCATGAGCAGCGCACAAACTGCACATGATGCAGTGGCACTCAAGCCACAGATAGGGTGCACGGGATGCGCCAGCGCAAGTGCAGTTGTACTAGGCACAGCACCCACAGTGTTCAGCAGGGGGCATGCAAATGAGGCCATAATATATGCAAGGCACAAATGGGGCCATTTGCATGTCATTATGGCACCATTTGCATGCCTTGCACAAGACAGGCTGGTGACTTGCGCCTGGCGACCTGCACAGCATGACATGTGCTGTGGGTATCCCGGGGCATCTCCCGCCATGTAGCCGTGATTGCACAGTATATGTTCATGAAGTAATCCCTGGTAGTCTAGTGGCCCCCCCCAGTCCCTGATTCCCCGATGTGTAAGAAACATGACCATCCCTGGTGGTCTAGTGGTCCCCCTCCACCCAAGTCCCCGATTCCTTGATAAATGACAATAAGTGTGGACCAATGAGCTACGGGGCATACTGTACTATACAGTCCTACATATGTGAATGATTCCATTCACATATTTGGAACTGTCTAGTACAGTATGCCCTGTAAGCCCATTGGTCCACACTGGGGAACAATGGGCTTACAGCCCATACTGCACCTGTCATTCAGTGGGCAACCGGGCAGTGTATGGGTGGGATGCAGCCCACCCGCCGATGATGGGGGGGAGCGGAGTGGGCAAGAGGTTCTGTGTTCGTGGGTTGGGGGTGCCACTGGATCACCAGGGCAGTTCAATATGGGATTTTTCCGTAATCACGGCAGCGGGCAGGGGGTCCACTAGACCACCAGGGCCATCCTATTGTCATTTATTGGGGACTCGGGTGGGAGGGGCGACTAGACCACCAGGGATGGTCATGTTTCTTACACATCTGGGTATCAGGGACTGGGGGGCCACTAGACTACCAGGGATATCTTTATAAACATATACCGCGATCACGGCTACGGGTGGGGGTTCCACTAGACCGCCAGGGTTGTGAGTGCTTGCGGACAGTGTTCTGAGTGGGTGGGTGGGTGGCCACCCATGGCTGGACTGCTGTGTTGCACCCTGCAATACAGCAGCCCTCTATAGTGGCAGGGATATGCTCCTACTCTGCATGAGCACAACTTTGAGCCCCCCTATGTGGCGCAGTGCTGGGGTGTGCCGGCATATGCGCCACACATCCCGGGCTGAATAACGGGATGTGCCGCATATGCATGGGCACGCCTCCTGCATCTGTGCTGCATACATTATCATTGTGCTTTGGCGCATCAGGATTTGCACTGCACCAGGCAGCCTTCTCAATATCCCACCGGGGCGCAGTGCAGGTTGCGCCGGCGCAGCTCCATTGCGCCAGGCGCAACCCCTTTGAATATCCGGGGCCTTAATCTGCATATAACTCAGGCACCTTTGGAGTTAGACATAGGTAAATTAGTATGGATAACCTTTTTGTAATGCTTACAGAATGATCTAAATCTGGAGAGAATTAGATAAGAGATTTTTAAGTTACAGGGGTTCAAAACCTTACTATGTAAATATTTGCAAAACTTTGTGAAAACTATACAAAAAATGTGGATGTTTGTAACTTCTCTGCTCTTGCATGCATAGAGTTAACATTTAACATGCATATCCATAGTCCGTGTATCCTGGTGTCTAACACAACTGGATAAATTGGTTAAGCAGTTTTAATTTTGCAGAAGGAAGAAAAAAAATGATTAGTAACATTTTCTCACATATTTATAACAGCATATACTGTAGATGAAGCATCCAGATTGTTTTTTTTTTTGTGGAATGTAACATTAACAATGCACATATCACTAGTATTTCATTTGATAAGCTGGGCTGAGCCTTTTGCAGTCCTACTGTTCCTCTCTGGGTGACTATTCCCCCCTTCTATTTTGGCATAGCCAGACTGACTCAGTAGAACTGCTGATCCCACTGATATCCTCTTTGTTCTTTACAGTGACAAACTCCCTTAAAACATGAGTCACCTACTCCTTTTCCTATCAACCTACCCTGCTGTAATAGCCAGAATTCTTTCTTTCTGCTGCCCAACACATTGCCTTCCCCTCACTACATCGTTTTGCGTACCTCTAAGTCCTAGACTTGCATGTACATCAGGCTCCCTGGATCATAAATTTACTGGATGTGATCCTTAAATATCCTGCATTCAGGCTGGAATTATTGACACGCTGTGCTTTCTTGCTCCAACCTGGGGGTCTACCATTGTTGTGCTACCCAGCTCAGCTGTCCATTTCTTGGTGAAACTGTGCATCTAACTCCAGAACCTGGTGACCCCCTGCGCTACCTTCCTCTTATACCCCTATCCTTTAATTAGAATCCCCCAGATAAGGCTAAGTGAAAATAGAAAATTCCAGTTTTATGGAATTTTTCATGAAATTCTACAATTTTTACAAAGACTCATGGATTTGACTTTAAGAACAGGTGTTATTTTGCAATTTCTAGCAGCAAGCAATTAATAAAATTTGCACACACAGTCTCCGTGTAAGGTCTAAGAACCTGCCGTATTTAATGGTATTACATTCTCTAGTTTGAACGTTTCAGGGGTTTATAAATTTGTAGTTTACATTCTTGCAAAATTTAATTTTTAAATGTTATGAAAGTCCTACTACGTTTAATTCAATCCCATTTAAAGCTGCAAATATGAACTTTTTCAGAAATGACCATGTGGTATAGTAGTTTAAATGTTTCAACTCTGGTTAAATTTGGATATGTAGTTTTAAAATTAGAAAGAACTAACTGAAATTTAAATTTTGGCAACATGTTTGGCAGGCTATAACTCAGTCCCATTTAAAGCTAGAAATCTGAAACTATGAGCATTTACAAATGTAGTGATAATCTGTATACCTCTCAATTTTTGTAACATGTCAATGAATACTATCAATATTATACTAGAATTACAGAAATCCAATTTTTGGCAAAATATTTGGCTACCTATAACTCAGCTCCCATTGAAGCTCGAGACTTAAAACATGGTGCATATATGCAATCTATGAGCTTCTCTAAATCCTGATATTGTGGAAAAATTTGGATGAGAAATGTTAAAACTATCTCAAAATAACTGAAAATTAAATTTTGATTAAATGTTTGGCCACCCAGGACTCTGCCCCCTTTCAATCTGCAGCTCAGAAATTTGGTACACTCTTGTAAGCCATGGGGTACTGTTTAGGTTCCAAACTTGGTGTTATGTGACACGTACTTTAAAATTATAGTGAAATGACTGACATTTAAAATTGTGTGAAATTCCACAGAATTTTCACCAAAATTCTGCAGAATCGGAACGGTCATTCCGCGGGCATTCCACGAATGGAATTCTATATTCTGCACAGTTCTACTGGATGTGTATGGTTGCCCAGCAAGTATTCTCTATGTAACATGTTTTATGTGGCTTGTACAGTATTTGCCCTGGGTCGCCCTTGAAAATGGGAATTTGTTGCTCAAGGGCCTACATGGTTAACAATAAGAATCACAACATCAACTAACTAAAACAATAAATAAGAAAAATTACGCATTTTTCAAAGTTTACGCAGAGGCACTGGGGGCTTTTCAAAATGAATACTTACTGCAATGTTGATAATCTGCAGTGTGGAATGGGCACTTATTAGTACACAGGACACTTCTGGGATTTGGACTTCAGACCTAAATACAGAGGGTGTGTTCCTCCTAAACTTTGGTTCACAGACAACACAATGTAACTGGCTATTCAGGTGGTCTTAACCTCTAGGGAATGATGTTAGAGCAGTGTGCTGCGTTTCTAAGGGAATGGGTACATAACATATGAGGCAAACAATTTTAAAGAATGGTTTTGAGGATGAGCCCTGGAATCCCTCACGAGAACTGCCTGGGGGCTGGGTATGTCACAGAGGGGAGGTGCTCAGCTCCTGTGAGGGAAGGGAGGAAGGGTATGGGCCACCCAGTATTCACACCGCTCTTGCCAGTTGTCTAAAGAGCAGCACTAGCATTAGCTTTGAATGCAAGAGCAGTGGCACAGCCATGGGTCACACATGTGTGCACCCATCCCGTCCCCCTCCCATCCCTTAACACCACCCCAGCAATGGGTCATACATGGATGCATCCATCCCGTCCCCCTCCCATCACTTGACACCACCCCAGCAATGGGTCATACATGGATGCATCCATCCCGTCCCCCTTCCATCCCTTAACACCACCCCAGCAATGGGTCATACATGGATGCATCCATCCCGTCCCCCTCCCATCCCTTAACACCACCCCAGCAATGGGTCATACATGGATGCATCCATCCCGTCCCCCTCCCATCCCTTAACACCACCCCAGCAATGGGTCATACATGGATGCATCCATCCCGTGCCCCTCCCATCACTTGACACCACCCCAGCAATGGGTCACACATGGATGCATCCATCCCGTTCCCCTCCCATCACTTGACACCACCCCAGCAATGGGTCATACATGGATGCATCCATCCCGTCCCCCTCCCATCCCTTAACACCACCCCAGCAATGGGTCATACATGGATGCATCCATCCCGTCCCCCTTCCATCACTTGACACCACCCCAGCAATGGGTCATACATGGATGCATCCATCCCGTTCCCCTCCCATCACTTGACACCACCCTAGCCATGGGTCACACATTTATTTTTTGTTGACCAGGTAGGCCCACTGAAACTAGAAGTCCCTTTTCCAGGGGCAACCGGGGGGGGGGGAGGATACAAATGGTAACCAACTGAAATTGAACCAGATTAAGCTGTCGGTGGTATTTTTTTTAGTGAATGGGGGAAATTTGGCTAGGACAACAGGGAAATTCCCCTACTCTGTATCATGATGTATATAATTTCTTTTGTTGATTTCTTTAAGGTTTGTTTTTGAATACTAATAAAAATTTCCCCTAGTCTTTTTGAGAAGTGCTATGGGATCTTTCACGTCAACCTGAGGAACCACCAGAACAGGCAGATGGGACCTCGGTTTAACGTTTCATCCGAAAGATGGATGGGTCACACATAGATGCACCCATCCCATCCCATTCCCATCACTTGTATTCCCCTGCTTTGAGCTTCCTGACCCCTCACTCCTCCTTACCCCTCATAACTCCTTTCTAGACAATCCCTACTCTTTACATTGCCAGGCTCCCCCACCCTACTCCCCAGGTCTAAGAAGATTGGCATATTCTTTCCTGATGACAATACTGTCAGTCGACTTTCGTGCTCCCTGTGCCCTATGTAAACTTCATTTTGCACTTTATTCCATGTAAACAGTTTATATATAATTGCACTTTATTCTCCACACAATCACTGTATATTACATATAGTCACTGTATATTTTCTTTGTTTCATTTTGGTTAATATACCTGCCTAGTTCTTTTATTTGTCTGCTCCTCAGTGCTTTATGCAATGTAGTCAAATTGTGTAACCAGTTGTTGCATTTTGCCCTTTTACCTATTTTTATATTGTCTTGCGCATGCACAAGCAACATCTTGAGGTAGTAGGAGAAATGTAGAGGTGTGTCAGTTTTGGCAAATGCAGGGCATGCTTTAGAAGGTGCACCCCTCATTCCCCAATTAGCGAGCATGCTAGCGCTGACACAAGTTTATGAAAAGTATCTCCAACTTGAAACAAACTTGCCGCTGCAATCAGAGACAAGCTCATCATGCAGCGGCACAGATGACATGACTCCTAGGTGCCTTTTCTGATGAAACATTTCAATAAACATGGCGGCAGTGGCAGCAGGAGAGCAAACAACTGTTTGCTTTGTAAGGTCTCTGCCTCGCCACCCCTCCGCTACCTGCCTGAAAGGTGGGAGGAGGTGCTTTTCTTGCCTGCCTCCTCCATGTCCCACTGTTTCCGGCACCAAAGTTTCTCCCATCCCTGCAGAGCAGGCCACAGCCTAAGCTCTGTATGGGCTGGGAGTATTCAGTGCCCGAAGGCACTTGTACTCTAAGCATGATCCGATCACGCTGGCGGACCCCCCTGCCTGGCGACATTGGGGTGCTTAATCCCCCCCAAACATCCTTTAATGTGGCACACTGGGAGCCCACCCCAGTGTGTCAAAACCTGCTGTGGTGTTTCTGACACTGGGATGCTCACTCCCAGTGTCGGATGCGCCCCCTCTACATATCCTCCAACCTCAGGGTGCCCAATCCCCAGGTCAGCATTGATTCCCAGTACAGTGGCACACTGGGAGCCCAACCCAGTGTGCTGAAATCCAGTTTCCCTGTAAAAACATAAAATGGACCCAGAACGTCTTTTTTTTTTAATTTAACCTGAAAAACAAGAAAATGGTCCCTCTTCCTTGCCACCGGCCAGCTCCTCCAACCTGCACCCTCCCTCTGCGCACCCCATCTCCCGCACTCCCCTCACCCATACTTACCTGTGGAGGTCAGGAGCAGCAATCTTCAGTGGACGAGGAACACATCTGCACTCTTCAAATGCCGACCGCAAAATGAAGAAATGACGGTAAGTCCTATAATGACACTGAATAGGGGGGTTCAATTTGGATTGATATCTCAGTCATTTTTGGGAGTTTTGGTCAAAAATTTTCAACATGGGGTTCTTGGGACCCCACCTCATGAACACAGTCACTGTCATTTCGTTATTCGGTCCCGAAAAGTCATTTTGCGGTCACTGTGCGGAATCACCTTTCGGGACTGATTAACAAAACGACAGTGCCACTGTTCGTGAGGTGGGCTACTAAAAAGCATTTGTTACAAATTTGGTGCAAAAAAAGTTCAAAAAATGACTGTTATGAGCGTGTGTTGTGCAGTTTCCATGCACACTCATAACTTCGAGAATGTTTAATATTTTCACTCCAGATTTTCAACATTGCCATTTTTTCACTCCTCCTTACGAACGGTACAGCTGTCATTTTTCACATCCTGCCCGAAATGTGTTTTTGCACATCTGGCACACAATGGCATGGTCACTGTGGGAAATCAATGTATGGGACAGGTTAACAAAATCACAGAGCCACTGTTCATGAGCAGAGGTCCCAAAAATGCCTATGTTGAAAATTTGGTTAAAAAAAATTCCCCAAATAATTGCATTATGGGCGTATGTTGTGCAGTTTCTACGCACGCTTGTGACTTCAATTTTTCATATTTTCACTCCAGATTTTCAACATTACCATTTTTTACACCTCCTCATGAACAGTACAGCTGTCATTTTTACATCCTGCCCAAAATGTGCTTTTGCACCTCTGGCACCAAATGGCGTAGTTGCTGTGCAAAAATCACCTTTCGGCTAATGAACTGACAGTGCCTCTGTTCATGAGGTGGGGGCACAAAAAGCCCATGTTGAAAATTTGAAGTGAAAATACCAACAAATGCCTGGGGCATTAGGGTTTTCAACCATAATGCTCCACCCTGTAGAGACTGACAGGCATCAGGGGTGTGACTTGGGATTTTCGGCTGTAATGCTCATGCCATTCTACCCCCAACCCCAGCCTGCAGCCAGCGACAGGCATCAAGGTGTGCGTTGGACTGTTCGGACCCAAAGTTCACCCCATTCTCCTATACTGCACCCATCTCAGCGTATTCCCTTATGGAATGGGGTAAGCGTAAGGCCCGAAGACCCCAAGGCACACCTCGACACTTGTCGGTGTCTGCAGGGTAGCGTGTAGTGAAATGGTGTGAGCGTTATGGCTGATGACTCAAAGGCACACCCCAATGCCTGTCAGTCTCTGCAGGGTGGGGGTGGGGTTGGTGTTAGTTCAATACTTCACTACCATTCCTAGAATGCATCTCTCTAACTTCTGCACTATCAATGCCAATGCAAGCAAGACAACATTCAGCATTGACAAATGCTTGTTTTTCACTGTGTTATTGAACCTTTTGTTCAATTTCCTTTGTTACCCACCCCCCGGCTGCACCTGGAAATGGCCTCAGCTCAGAGTGCCTCTTCCAGTTACCAATTTAAAATACAAATAAATGGAGTTGGAGTACAGAGGAGCAAAAGGGAGACAAAAAAAACATTTAAATAAACAGTGGGCCCCCCCCCCCATGACTGAGGCCAGGTGCAATGTGGCCAGTGAGCGCTAATATGGGTGAGGGGGTGGAACAGGTTGTGAGGTGTTTGAAACAGAGCATTTGATGACAAGAGACACTTTTTCCATAGCCAGTAAGTTTTAAACTTATAGGAAACTGAAGATTACTATAAAATACTCTTACTAATTTTTACAATGTTTGTAACAGGGTCACATTCCAGTAATCCCCTCCCCCCCACTGTTGTGAATGTTTATAGTAAGCCTTCCCCTTACAGTAGTAAACATTCCCTTGGGCCCTTGTGTCTCACTGATTAATTTAAAAACAAAAGATGCCCGAAGAAGTGGCATTGTTATTGCACAGTACAACTTACTCAGCATGCTAAAATAAAGTGGCTACAGATGAAAATGATGAGGAAAACCAAAAGCCTTGCTTTTATGTCCACAATGAAAGTAAAATCAGTAAAACGTAGCACAGGGAAGAGGGGGTTAATCCCACTTTTAAGTTAGAAAGGGCTCAAATTGACCCATTGAGGACTGACAGTGTCCCTTTACCAAAGGCATCAGAAGGATTCTAAAAGTGGGAGGGGGGGCACATGCCCCATTAGTGATTTTTCAGAAGGGGGGGGCGGGGGGATTTGCCCCAGAAGAAATTTTAAAGAATTTGGTGGCAAATGGTGCATTTTAGAAGCAAATTCCAGGAAATTTCCAGCTAGACAAACAGGAATTTACAAGCTGAAACCCATGAAATACCTCAGGAAACTTGAGCCAGAGAATGAGGAAACATGCTTATTCCAGAAATGCTTTATTGCCTCTGTCTTTCAATCAGGTCTTCTTCCTACCCAAATTGCACACAAATGAAAAGCACTACAGACTGCATGCCAGGCACTGCCAGCAAACACTGCTGTTATTTATTTTCTGGGGTAGGAGTCGGAGATATGAAAAACGTGGGAAATAAAGCAGTGGAGTGCATAACAGTCACTGCCAGCAAAAAATACTGTTATTTACTTATGGGGTAGGAGAAATACCTTCGGGGCATGGGGCAATAAAACACCATGGACTGTGCCAGCAAACCCTGCTGTTATTTATTTCAGTGGTAGGAGAATTACCCTGTGGGCAATAAAGAACCACGGACTGTGCCAGCAAACACGGAAAGGAGCCCAGCAATTTTTTAATACAAAATTCTGCGTGTGGAGAAAAAGAGAGTTGTGGGACAGAGATGACTTGTGTGAGAGAGGGGCTGAAACTGGGCTAGCCCTTGTCATCAAGAGAGGAGTAGGGGCATTTTTAATCTCTTTGAGTATTTTTCCATAAATAGCAACAAATAATGAGAAATGCTAAGTACTAGGTCTCAACTACTGAGTGCTCCATTATGGTGGTATTCATATTAATTAAGATACTCCTACTGGGTACTACAATACTTCATTGACTTTGTATACTGTAGCATGTTACTACAGTATGTCCGTAGAGTAGATAACCATCCTTTTACCTCAATATAACAGAAATCGTCACTAGCCTGCTGCCTTTCTCACTGTTTTTTAGTGCTTGTTTATACAAGTATGGCCCTAGTCTCTATGGTATACTTCACCCCGTGTCTTAAATGCCATTCATGTTGGTCCTACTTATACAGACAGGACAATTTCACCTGTTTACCACTTTACTCCTCATGGCAATGTAGTGATTCCCACATATTTTAATATCCCGTTGATGGAGTTCATCCTTCCAGAACAACTTACAGACTGAATTACTTTTAACCTAAGCACAGCCACATCTGGGGTGCAGCGTTTACGCCCCTTGCTACAAACTTGTCAGAAATTTATCTTCTTGAACTCGGAGGGTTATATTCACTTTCGATAAATCAGGATATGAGTTACCACAATAATTAAAATCACTACCCACTACAGAAATCAAATCCTCAGATAAAGGGGGACATTTTTATGTTTGCTTGCATGCATGTGCAAGAAACATAGTGTCATCATCCGAGTTTTCGGAGGTGTGTCACCCCCTCTTCCAATTCAGTCAGTGTGTTGGCAGGCGCAGCCCCAGTCCTCCAATGCATGCTGGAGCTGTCTATGACAGCTCCAAAATGCAGTGGCATACAGTTGAAAGGAGGAGCTACGCTTCAGTGAGCAGCGATAAGATATCGCCTGCTCATGCGCAGCTCCCCTACACACACACACACACACACACACACACACACACACACACACGCAGGCATACTGCGTGCGGCCCCCCCACGCACACACTGTACAGCCGGGGGTGCCCAATCCCCGGTCGGCTGTGCTGCGCCCCCCAAAGCCTTCCACATGCCACACTGGGTGCCCACCCCAGCGTGGCAACTCATCCGTATAGGACCCGGCGGGTGCCCAATCCCCGTCGGCTCCACTGTCCTCCCCCTCCCCAGAGTACAGGGTGCCGCTGGGAGCCCACCCAGCGTGGCAACTGACTCTATGGCCGACGGAGTGCCCAACTCGCCGGCTCCACGCCTCCAACCAGCCATCCTTGTGCCACACTGGGAGCCCACCCGCATGGCAAACGTCCCGCCATCGTCATTTAAAAAAAAAAAAACCTGGAAATAAAAACTGTCCCTCGGGCCTTCTCCCTGCCCCTCCCACAACCCGCACCCACCCACCCACTGTGCATCCTGCCTCCCCACCTCCCTCACCCCAAACTTACCTCCGGACCTCGGCGCGATGATCTTCGGTGGACCGGGAACACGTCTGCAGTCTTCAAAGCCGACCGCGAACTGAGGAATAGCCGGTAAGCTGTATAATGGGATAGATAGGGTTTTTTCAACTTTATTGCATATCTCAGGTATTTTTTGGAATTTTTGCGCCAAATTTTCAACATGGGGTTTTTGGGACCCCTTCTCATGAATGCTGTCACTGTCATGGCGTTACTCGAACCCGAAGGGTGATTTCGCAGCCACTGTGCGAAATCACCTTTCCTGAACAATTAACGAAACGACACTGTCAGTGTTCATAAGGTGGGCTCTCAAGAAGCCTATTTTGAAAATTTGGTGGAAAAATTCCCAAAAATGACTGTTTTACGAGCGTGCGTTGTGCAGTTCCTACGCAGGCTCTTAAGTTCTCAAATTTTCAATATTTTCACTCCATATTTTCAACATTGCAATTTTACCACACCTTCTTATAGACAGTACAGCTGTCATTTATACATCTCACCCAAAACATGTTTCCGCCCATGTGGCGCACAATGGGCGCGATCGAAAATAATGAAATCAATGTACGGGACAAATTAAGAAAATCACAGTGACACTGTTCATGAGCAGAGGTCTTAAAATGGCTATGTTGAAAATTTGGTGAAAAAACTCCTAAAAATGACTGTTTTACGAGCATGCATTGCGCAGTTCCTATGCATGCTCGTAAGTTCGTGAATTTTCAATATTTTCACACCAGATTTTCAACATTGCCATTTTTCTACACCTCCTTATGAGCAGTACAGCTTTCATTTGTCACATCTTGCCCAAAACATGTTTCCGCCCATGCAGCGCATAATGGCACAGTCGGTGTGCGAAATCAATGTATGGGACACATTAAGAAAATCACAGTGACACTGTTCATGAGCAGAGGTCTTAAAATGGCTATGTTGAAAAATTTGGTGAAAAATTCCTAAAAATGACTGTTTCTGGCGTGCATTGCGCAGTTCCTACGCACGCTCGTAAGTTTGCGAATTTTCAATATTTTCACTCCAGATTTTCAACATTGTCATTTTATTACACTTCCCTATGAACAGTACAGCTGCCATTTTTCACATGTTGCCCAAAATGTGTTTTCGCGCATATAGCGCACAATGGTGCAGTCGGTGTGCGAAAGCAATGTTTGGGACAGATTAAGAAAATCACAGTTACATGGTACATGAGCAGAGGTCTTAAAATGGCTATGTTGAAAATTTGGTGACAAAAGTCCATAAAATGACTGTGTTACGAGTAAGCATTGCGCAGTTTCCACGCACCCTCGTAAGTTCATGACTTTGTAATATTTTCAGTCCAGATTTTCACCAGTTGCATTTTCCACACTTCCTTATGAACAGTACAGCTGTCATTTTCACAACATGGCGAAATGTGTTTCACACTTTCAAGCGCGGGGAATGCGTGGTAAGCTGTGGGAAATCATTGTTCGGGACAGATAAAGAAAATCACATTGACACTGTTCATGATTGGAGGTCCCAAAATGCCTGTGTTAACAATCTGCTGTAAAAAATTCCGAAACTAATTACATTACGGTTGTGTGTTGCACAGTTTCTATGCACGCTCGTGACTTCACCAGTTTTTTTAATATTTTTACTCCAGATTTGCAACATTGCCATTTTTTACACCTCCCCATGAACAGTACAGCTGTCATTTTTTACATCCTGTTCGGAATGTTTTTGCACCTGTGGTGCTAAATGCCGTAGTCGCTGTGCACAAGCAGCTTTTGGCTAACAAACCGATATTGCCACTGTTCATGAGGTGGGGTCACAAAAAAAACATGTTGAAAATTTGGAGTGAAAATACCAACGAATGCCTGAGGTATTAGGGTTTCCAACCATAACGCCCAACCCAGTAGAGAATGACAGGCATCAGGGATGCGACTTGGGATTCTTGCCTGTAATGCTCATACCATTCCACACCCTGCAGCCAGTGAGAGGCATCGGTATGCCTTGGACTCTTGGCCCCAAAGTTCACCTCATTCTCCTATATCGCACCCATCACCGTACTTTCTGATGGGAATGGGGTGCACATAAAGACCAAGACCCCAAGGCACACCGTGACACTTGTCAGTGTCTGCAGGGTGGGGTGTGGTGAAATGGTGTGGCCGTTATGCCCGATGACCCAAAGGCACACCCCAATGCCTGTCACTCTCTGCAGGGTGGTGGTGGGGTTGGCTTCAGTTCAATACTTCACTGCCATTCCTATTACGCAGCTCTGTAACTTCTACGCTACCACTGCCAATGCCAGCAAGCAAACATTCGGCATTGACAAATGCTTGTTTGTAATGTTGAACAAAACAGATCACTGAAGAATCCTCACAGGAAGTGAAAAAAACAACTGAGTGATGGTAAGCCATGTCAATGCGAGAGACTGCTGTCTGTCCCACCTTGAAATTCAAATGGGAACTGGACTACAGTACTTTACAGAGAAGGCTAAAAACAGAGGCTGGATTGCAGTAAAAGAGATAAGAGTTCTATTGGGATCTGACCATCCTACAGTCAGACCTTTTTTAGTTCCCAAAACACATACAGTAAAGTGAATGTGCTAAAAGACAAAAAGCTCTGAAAAGGGTATACTTATCAAATACAGTATACATAGCTGTCCAAAAACTTGGAAAGTGGTTCTGTGACCCAACCACTGCCAGAAATTATCAGGCGCTCCGGTTGTTTCCGTAGGTTCCTATGTACGTCACTGCAAAGTGTACATAGTAGAGCCCACAGGGTTTGTGATTGTCAAGGCCCCATACATACATTCAAACAAATAACTCTTCAGGAAGTCGACATTCAGGGGTTCATCCACCAAGTGATTAAAAAAGGATGTTTGGTTGGATGGGAGGATGGCATAAAACTAGTATCTGAAAGCCGACAGTCTATCTTATTTATGTAATCGGTGGTGTGTAACTATAGTGTAACTATGTGAAACTATAGTGTGTCCATTTCTAATCATGATATATGCATGACTGAGTTTTTCATGGTAGATCCCTATGTGAAAGATGTTTGTACATGTGTGGCCATGGTGTGTACATATAATCATGGTTCTGTCACATGTGTTCATGCTGGCCCTTGGTGTGTCCATGTGTGATTAAGGTGTGGCCATGTGTGGCCAAAAATGAAGGGGACTAGGGAAGAATAAGGGAGAAGGAATAGGAAAATGCAGAGGGGACAGGAGAAATATGGAAAAGGGTGTGCCTTAATGGCAAGAGTCTAGGAAATAAAATTAGTGAGCTCCAAGCAACGGTAGCAGACACTGTGATGGACCTGACAGCCATCACAGAAACTTGGGCTACAGAGAATAATGCCTGGGACCTGATAGTCTCAGGCTACACTATGTTTAGATGTGACAGAGCAAACGATAAAGTAGGTGTAACCATATGTAACCCCTAGGTGGCACTATCCCAAGGGCTACTACCTCTGCCTGCTTGGCTAGTAGCAGGTTAAGGGGCCCGAGTTCTGAAACGGATGCCTCCACCTGGAGATCAGGGTTGGTAGTGGTCAAGCCAACCTGGGCACAGCCCTCTGGGACACTGTAACCCTGCTCTTTCCCCTCTAGTGGCCTGAACACTGTACAATAATCACTTTCACAATACCCCTGGTACACCACACAAGTACCCACACTGTTTGCACTTACCACCAGGGCTGGTTCCTCTGGCTCGACCCTGGGGACCCCCTGTAAAACAAGGCTATGCACAGCAAATAGCAACAGTACAGTACTTTGAGCACAAACTGGAACCACAGTCAGATTACATGCAGAAAAAGTTAGATCTGATTTATTCAGGGGACTTGAAGAAGGGAGGGACAACATCAGGTTAATTAGCTTAAAGGTTATATCAATCAAGCAGTTATGCATGCACTTTGAGTCCCCCCACACAGTCTCACCTCTGGGTACCCAGATGGGGAAGAGAGGGGCTAGCCAGGACTGTTGCCTGGGGTTGGCCGGCGTCGCAGCTGGTTGGGGCCCTGTGATAGAAAACACAACATGCACAGTTCACAATATTTGTAATCCAGAGTCAGAGGGCTCAGTTCATAAAGGAAACGAAACAAGACAATCAGATGATACACTCAGATTAAGCTATTGTTGCAGGGAGCTACCCTGGTATTTACTCATGATACCCAAGACTGGACACAGGCTGGACTAAAATCGAGACTGCAGGTGGTTGATCTGGAATGCCAGGAGAAGCAGGGCCCACACGAGTCGCAGAGGCATCATTCCTGTTCAAGCGTGGAGCAGGGGGCTGATCCCCAGGTAGGTCTCTCATCGATGGCTTCTCTGTGCAGTGGGTAGTCTGGGCCAGTCTGGCAAGGCCCAGACCGCATGGAGACAAATTGGAATGCAGTCCGTTTTGGGCTGGATACAGCTTCCAGCAAGCAGAACACAGTTCACACAGTGGGGAACTAACTCACTACCCACTAGCAGCTCATAGCACATTTACATGTAAGGGAATTCTATTGTACCAGGCAAAGCACTCCCCGGGCACAATCGCAAAGTCTCTGCACACACCGGGAGCTTAGGGATAGCTGGAACTCCTGACAGGCCAATGGCATTCAACAAAATCTTCGGTCTTCTTCAGGCTGAGCCTGGCCCACTTCAGTAGCTTACTTTAGTCACACAAACTTGGATTTAGTCCAAAATAATTCTCTTCTCTCCCTCTCAGGAGCAGCAGGCAGACATGGAGGCCAAAAACTTAGTCTTTTCACAGTTCTCCCATGCGAATCCACTCAGGACTGCTGCTCACAATCACTTCAGCTCCTTCTTGTTCAGCTTCCAGCTGAGATCTGCTAAAAACTGCAAGCAGCCCGGGACTTCCCTCAGATCCAAAAGGTTTGGTTGGCTGATTTGGCTGTCAGTCAAAGCAAGATCTCCCCCTTCAGTTGCAAAAAAGGCGCAAAAAGTTCAAAACTACAATTCCTACAAATTTTGACTTCAGACAGCTCCTGTAGTCCAGCTACATTTTAGGTCCCACCAGAACTGATCGGTCCAATTTGCAATCCAGGACCAAGATAGTGGAGACAAACAAAACAGTCCTTGCTGCAAAAAAAGCATGTTAGACAAACTACATTACCATTATCACTCTAAATGATTTTCAGAAAATAGTTACATCTTTCAACAGAGCTCCCTCTCAGATTACTTAGGCTGCAATCAGGCAGCTCTTAAAGAGATAGTACACAGAGGCCATACAGGCTCTGGTAATCACATTTAAACTGCTAAAACGCAGGACACGAGCCTGGCAGTGAGCATTTAGGCAAGCTCAAGGAAGACTTTTTGAGAACCCCCATTTGTACGGGGGTTACACCTATACGTCAGGGAAGACATAGAGGCAGTGGAGGATGGAAACATCAGGGATAGTACAGTGCATGCTGCTTATAATGGACAAATGTGTCATGTCACATTTGTTCCATCATAAGCACTGTCCAACTTATCATTTAAGTTAAATCTGTAAGCGTCTGCAATGATACAGCAGAGTGGTCATGATAGTGATGCAGCCCTTCTGGTGAATATTTTTTTTTGTGTGAGTTACTTTAGTTTAGCTCCATATTTCAGTTAAAACTCTGTATTTATTGAAAACATTTAAAATTTTTTGTTAAAAACAGTGTTTAAACTTGCATGCTCCTGCGTGCTGTTAGTCAAGCCCATGAATGCCGTAATCTTGGTCTGTTTTTTTGGATTTTTGGTGTACTTCCTCCATGCATTTTCCTGTAGCTGCGAGGAAGCTCCAGTCTGGAGCGATGTCACTGCACTTTTCCATGGCTCTTCTGAGTGTCAGAATTGCATTTCTGACATTGGTGGTGGTCACAGCTATCTCCTCCTCATCCTGTGCATAAATCCCATCCTCTTCTTCCGTTTCTTCCTCTGGCTCTGCTTTCAGGCCCCGTACCAACTCTTGTATGTCATCCTGCTCTGGCAGTGGGTCTTCGGGACTCCTTAGACTGCAGAAGTCAGCAAACTCATCCGGTGTCAGACCGGGTGGTGCTGGCAGTGTGTCTTCCGGGTTGCAAGGGTCATCAGGATCCTCCAGGGTCGTGGCATCTTGAACAAAGCCACTCTTTCTGAAGCACCATATGATTGTCTCCATGCTGACACACTACCAGGCATGCCCTATCATGCGGACTGCATCAAGTAAGCTAATTTTTTAACACAAGCAGCTGTTGTTAGCTCCTGCTCATAATCCAGGAGCTGTAGCATACATGCCCTCATGTGCCAAACGTAGTGCCCCTTGAAACTGTAAATGATCCCTTGGTCCAAGGGCTCTAGTATACATGTCGTGTTAGTGGGTAGAAAAATCAATTTTATATTTTTCAGCCCTGTGACTGCAGGGTGGCCACTTAAATTATCTAAAGTCAGTGCAATCTTACGGCGCTGCAGCTTTCTGTCCCATTCATGAAGCCAGTTGGTGAAAATGTCACTGGTCATTTAGGCTGTACGGTTTGCATGGTACAGCACTAGAAGATTTCTTATGCCACGGAAGCATCGCAGCTGCGCAGATTTGCCGACCACCAGGATTTCCTTCTTTTCTGTGCCAGACATGTTGCATGTAAGGAGGACTGAAAGTTGCTCCTTGGCTTTTTTTAAGCCCATGGGGGTTTCAGCTTTAAACGACAGAGTCCTGTAGCCCACACAGCAGAAGAAGAGACCCATTTAGTCAGTGTTAAAAATGTCATGGGAGGTATAACCATCAAGAACTTCAGGCAGCACATCTCTTAGCCAAGCAGCATCCCCCTCTGAATGTGCAGTTTGACCCCCCACGTGGATATTTTTAAATCCATTGTTGTGCCTGTTTTTCTACCTCATTAATCAACCATCAGTTGGCTTAAAGTCAGGTTTGTCAGGGGCTATTGCTAACTGCTGGGCTTTCTGTAGCAGTAGGGGACCAGTGATTACTGCTTCATGGCCCCAGACATTAGCAAACCACCGCAACAGCGCCTCCTCAACATCACTGTCTTTGCCCTCCCTTTTGTGCTTTCTGTCTGGATTTTGATTTGAGTGCCACTCAGAAAGCAGGCATTCCTTGGCTTTAATTAAACTGCTAAGGGTAGACTTCGGAATACCGAAGTAGATAGAAAGGTCTCTCAAACTAAGCTTGGATAAGCTGTCAGTCTTCTCCAGGGTCAAACTTTTTCATGCTAAGGTGAGACCACGTCTCTTTACAATGGACATCTTGTGGGGGTGCATCAAACTGTACAACAGACAGCAGAGACTACCACCCGAGCCTTTTTGGGCACCTGACAATGACCACAAATTACCACTTAACACCTACTCAGGTGTTACAGATTGCTCATTAGCTGAGGGGTGGCAGCCGATACAGACATCGGCCATAGTTCATTGTAACAGCTTGCTTTTACATTGTGGACAATATAAAATGGATTTTGGCTACCATGAAATGTCAGTCCGGCATATCAGTGTACATTATAAATGGCTCATACTGTAATGGGGAAACGGAATTGCTGTGGGTTCAACTCACAGCATCCTCAGGCAAGAAACTATGAATACTGTAAGAATGAACTATAGACATCCAGGACATTGGGATGAGAGAGATAAGGAGCTAGGGGCAGAGCTAGAAAGGGGGTGGCAAAGGGGAGGTTGTGGTGGATGGAGATCTAAACCTGCCAGATATCGATTGGGTCATTCTAGTGACCAGAAGCTCCAGATGTCAAGTCCTGCTGGATACACTGCAGGACTGCCTGATGGTGCAGCTGGTTAAGGAACCCACCAGGCAGGCTGCCATGTGATGCTCACCAACTTGGAAGTGGGAGGAGGAGTTGGGGGTAGGGGAGCCACTAAGGTCCAGCAACCATAACTCTGTATGGTTTGACCTGGCCCTTGGGACAAGTAAGCCCTCATCAAATGCTGAAATCCTCAATTTCAGAAGGGCAGACTTCAACTGGATGAGGGGGCTGGTCCGGGACAAGTCAGTCAGGGTGGACAGCATCAGGGATGTGGGGAAACGATGGGGAGTCAATCAAGTGGATCATTCTCAAGGCAATACAGTCTTGCATGAGAATGGTAATCAAAAGAATCAGGTACAAGAGAACAATACGGTTCACTGGAAAGGTCAGGGAAATAGCAAGAAGCCAAAAAGCAGGCCTTCACCAGGTATAAGGAAAAACAAGGGAAGGAAGAACGAGGAGAGTACCAACTGAGAACAAGGGAAACCAAGAGGAAGGTAAGGGAAGCAAAGGCAGACACAGAGTTATATATTGCAAAGGGGGTGAAGTAAGAGGAAAAACAATTCTTTAGATATATTAGGGAAAAAACAAAGAAGGGAGGAGGAATTGTTAGGCTAAAGAGAGAGGTAGGGTAATTGAGGAAGACGGGTAGAAAGGAGCCATTCTCAGTTTATTTATTTATTTTAGGTTCAAATTAATACCTTTGAGCCAACAAGCACTTTTACAAAGGTTCCAAGTCAGTTATAACACAGAATAATGCCTAGAGTACAGACAAGTTCAACAAGACAGATCATTAAAATATACAGGAGTGCATTATATTTATGGATTGCAATAGTTGCATGGTGGTAGCAATAGCAACAAATACGTGCAGCACGTTGCTTATTAGGCTGTGAAAAATACACTTGAGTAATATAAGTGCCAGACCAAATGGGATAGTAGCAGCCTGAGTAGGCATTGCCAGCAGGGCGGGGTGGAGTAGGGGGGATTGGAGGGAGGGTAGGAGATAGGTGAGAGAACAGGAGTGTGACATCGGTAGTTGTGCATGGGTCAGCATGCATCTAGAGTGGGACAGTCACGGTTATTTACTTGTGCAAGGTGGAGGCGGAGTTCTCAAGCTTACCACACTTCTACGGGGCGGGATGTCATTAAACCACTGAAGCCATCGGTAGAATAGGGAATGATGCGCAAAAGAGATGCTTCTAAACAATCAATCAATCAATCAATCAATCACTTTATTTAACCAGGCATAAAAACAGAACATGAAGTACTCCCTTAGTTGTGCTTCTAGTCATTTTATAAGTCTGGGCACACTGGAACACACCAGACGTAGAGTCTGGGGTTAGTCCAAGGATGGCCTTTTTGCCAAGCAGGCAGGCCTGGTATCACACCCTTTGTTGCAGTGGGAGCCATCCTGTCTCAGAGTATAGATTACAGATGTGTGTTAGATGATCAGCCCCTAAAACTAGTCTGCAGTCCTTGTTTAGGAGAATTTTAGCAGTGTCAGAGCAGGCACTGTAGATTGCAAACCCACAGTCAATCGTAGACAGTACCAAATTTCGAGTGACTAGTCTCGGGGCCTAAGGGTGAAACTGTGTGCCTGTGCTGGTAAAGGTTTCCAAGCTTGACATTAGCAGCTTTGATTGCATGATCAATGTTGGGGGAGAAAGCCAAGTTGTCATCAATGTGTATGTCAAGGTACTTGAAAGAGCTGACTTGTTCAACCGTGTCTCCCTTTTGGCTTCGAATGACCAAGGGGACGGCTTTTTCCTTGCTGAGGCATTGTGAAGAGCATATCCTTCATTTTTTCTATAATTAAGGAGAAGTCTATTCTGTGAGAACCATGTTTCTAGTTTTTGGAAACTGTCCTGTAGGGTCGCTGTTATTTCACTTAGTTGGTTTCACAGTACTGAGATTGCAGCGTCATCAGCATATAACAGCATTTTAGCTGGGCATGCAGAGGGTAGGGAGTTTATGAATAAATTGAAGAGCAGAGGGATGAGTATTGACCCATGGGGACCCCCGGGGTCACTTTCTTAGGGTCGGATAATGTACCGCTTATTTTCAAGCGCTGTGATCTGTGCGACAAATAGCTACTGAACCAGGAAACAGTTTCTTGGGACAGGCACATGCCAATGAACAGTAGGTTAGCAAGTAGGATCTGGTGGTTCACTGTATCAAATGCTTTAGTGAGGTCTATGAATAGGGACCCCACTGCCATGCCATCATCCAGTGCCTCATACAGGTGTGTAGTTAAGTCTATACGCACAGTCACAGTGCTATGGGTTTTTCGACACCTGTGTTGCTGTGTACACAGAAGGTTACACTTATTCAGGTAGTCAGTTAATTGATCGGAAACAGTCCTCTTAAGGGTTTTTGACAGGGGGTAATATTGATATAGGTCTATAGAAACATAGAAACTTAGAGTTGATGGCAGATAAGGACCGCAAGGCCCATCTAGTCTTCCCAATTTTTCTACCTTATGAATGTGCCATAGGCCTTTGCTCAGTCAATGGCCTATCTATTCATACTTATCTGTATTGCTCCCTTATGGCTATACCAAGCCTGTTTGAAGCCCTGCACTGTATTCATATCCATCACTTCCCGAGGTAGGCCGTTCCATGCATTCACCACCCTTTCTGTAAAAAAGAACTTCCTCACATTACCCCTTAATCGGCCTCCCTCTAATATCATGCTGTGTCCTCTTGTCCTGCTATTTTTCTTATATTGAAACATGTCAGACTCTTTCACCTTGTTAATGCCCTTAAGATGTTTGAATGTTTCGATCATATCACCGCTGTCCCTCCTTTGCTCTAGGATATACATATTGAGCTCCGTTAATCTGTCCTCATATGTTTTCTGATACAGTCCCTGCACCATTTTGGTTGTCTTTCTCTGGACTGCCTCCATTTTGTTAATGTCCTTGTGCAGGTGCAGCCTCCAGTACTGCATGCAGTACTCCAGATGGGGCCTAACCAGTGTCTTGTAAAGAGGGATTATTACCTCCCTCTTACAACTTGTGATATCCCTACTAATACACCCCAACATCCCCATAGCCTTACCTACTGCTTTAGTGGTCTGCTTGGATAATTTCAGGTCATCTGTGATGACAATGCCCAACCTCTTTCTTCCCTTGTAATTGCCAGCAACTCCACTCCCAACCTATAGCTCGTGTCAGGGTTTCTCTTCCCTATGTGCATGATCTTGCACTTCTTTGCATTAAACCCCAGTTGGCACTCTTCTGACCATTTTACCAGTTTATCCAGATCTCTTCTCATTCTGCCCACCCCATCTGGATCACCTACTCTGTTGCAGATCTTGGTGTCATCTGCAAACATACAAACCGTATCCTCCAGTCCATCTGCAATGTCACTGTTAAAGATACTGAAGAGGACTGGCCCCAGGACTGATCCCTCAGGTACCCCACTTGTGACGTGCATCTCTTCTGACTGTATACCATTTACCACCACTCTCTGTGTTCTGCCCGCCAACCAGTTTGCCACTTAGTTGACCAACTTCTGACCCACCCGAACCTACTCAGCTTATTAATCATTCTTCTATGTGGAACAGTATCAAAAGCTTTGTGGAAGTCAAGGTAAGAGACATCAACTGTACCCCCTTGGTCCACCACTCTAGTTACCCAGTCAAATAAATCTATGAGATTAGTTAGACAGGACCTCCTGTTGTAAACCCATGCTGTCTTGAATCCTGTGCTCCTATGGATTCCAGGTGTTGCACTATCCTTTCTTTAAGGAGTGCCTCCATAATCTTGCCCACTACTGAGGTAAGATTGACTGGTCTGTAGTTCCCTGCCTCTTCCCTGCAATCACTCTTGTGGAGCGGGATCACATAAGCCCTTCTCCAGTCTTCTGGGACCTCTTCTGTGCTCAGAGACTCACTAAACAGTTCTGATAATGGCTCTGTTAGTTCCACCCTCAGCTCCTTTAGCACCCTGGGGTGTTTGCCATCTGGTCCCATTGCCTTGTCCACCCTGAGCTTAGCAAGCTCTTGTAGGACCCTTTCTTTTGTGAAGGGACTTGTACATACCTCCCTCTCCCTGTGTCCATGGTGCTGAGCTGTGGGCCCTGCCTACCTTCTCCTCAGTAAATACTAAGCAGAAATATCTATTTTGGATAGATGCTTTTCCTTAGTCCTCCTCTACACAATCTCCCTTATCCCATTTGATCTTAGCAATACCCCCTCTGGACTTTCTCCTTTCACTAATGTATTTATAGAAAGTTTTATCCCCTTCTTTTACTGTTCATGCTAGTGTTTCCTCGGTTTGGGCCTTTGCCTGCCTTACTGCCTTTCCTGCTTCCCTTGGGGAAGGTTGGTATGCCTCCCTATCTTCATCCCGCTGCATCCCTCATATTTTCTGAAGGCCAACCTTTTGGCTCTGACCTTTTGTGCTACTGTTTCTGAGAACCTCCATCTTTTGCTCTTGCTTTTTTCCCTAACACAATGGGATGTTGCTTCAAGTATTGCATCCTTAATGCTTGCCCACTTTTCCTGTACCCCCTCACCTGTATTTCTTCTCTACCTGGACTAGCTTAACTCTGTTGACCATCTCATCAAAGTCAGCTCCTCTGAAGTCCCATATTTTTGCCTTGGAATGGGATGATTTAGTTCTAGTGGCCAAACTGAACCATATCATGTGATGGTCACTGGCCCCCAGGTGACCTTCTTTCTGGAGAACTGTTATCCTTTCCCTGTTAGTCAGTACTAGATCTAGGATAGCCCTGTCTCTTGTGGGTTGTTGTACCAGTTGTCTGAGGTCCTCCCCTGCTGGGATCCACTATGTGTCTAGTTCTGGCGGATGTTCCTGCTGGTATTAACCAATCTGTATCTGGCATGTTGAAGTCTCCCATTATCAGAACCTCCCCTTTAGCTGTCATGTTTTGTATATCTTCTAACAGTAATGTGTCTATGTCCTCCCCCTGGTCTGGAGGCCTGTACACAACCCCAGTTCATATGCTGTCCCATTTCCTGTTTCCAGGGTGACCCACAGTTCTTCTGGCTCCTTATGTGTAGTCTGAATTTCTATAGCTTTGATATTTTCATTGACATAAAGGGCTACTCCCCCAACCCCCCTTTGCACCTCGGTCTCTTCTGAACAGTATATAGCAGACACTTAAGTCTCCCAAGTGTGGTTACTGGGGAACCATGTCTCGCTAATGGCTACCATGTCCAGTTTAGCCTCTGTCATTGTTGCCTGCAGGTCTGGGATCTTGTTTCCCAGACTGTAGGCATTTGTGTACATGATTTTCCATTGGCCAGATTTTGGTGTGTTAGTTGTTGGGCGAGGTCCAGTGTTTCCCCTGCACGTTATATGGGGAGCAGGACCTTTTTCCTTACCTGGTGATGCAAATAAACTACAAACATGCTGAACTCCTGTTTGATATATCGGGTGCTGCACCCCTCTCCCCACTGGCTAGTTTAAATATTCTGCAAAGACATCAAACGTCTGCCCCAATGCACTGACTCCCTCCTTAGTCAGATGCAGGCCATCAAATTTAAAGAACTTTCGCTCCCAAAACTGTTGCCAGTTACCTACAAATTTGTGTACCTTTTCCTGGCACTAGCCCTTAAGCCACACATTTAGTTCCCCTATACCCCCTTCCATCCATCTGCCCCCCTCTCCCAGACTGGCAGGATCTCAGAAAAGGAGATGCCGGATGAAATGGATGACAATTTGTCTCCCAGGCCGGTCAGGTGTTCATTGGTCTCCACAACTGACCGGCTGGCGAGATTGTTAGTCCCTATGTGTACCAGGACATCGATGTTTTCTCCTGCTTTCTGCATGACTTTAGCAATGCGGTCAGTGTCTCTCCATGCTGATGTACCTGGGAGACATCTGACCATTAACCCAGGCTGGAGATAGGTATCAGCTCCCTGAATCATGGAGTCTCCTATGATCAGAAGTGTTTTGGATTTCCTTTTTGCTTTTTTTTTTGGTTTTGGTCCCCGTTTTTGGAGAGTTTTGTAGCACAACCTCCTGTGCAGCAGTGCCCTGCTCTGCAGCGTCCTCTACCCCTTTGTTTGATTTTGGAGATAGAGACAGATATCTGTTTGTAGTTTTTATATGGTTTGTGGAAGTGATATGTTGAGAGCACTGAGTGATGGGGAACCCGATTTGCCCCTACTAACCACCTGCCAACGTCCAGGACCAACTATCCTCTACGGTCGAGATGCTTCAGTTGGATGTTGGGGAAATGGCAGGCAGTTCTTATAATATAGTTCCTAAATATGCTATTTAAGGCACACAATCTCTGCCCATATTGCCTGGAGCCAAGCCCTTAGATCTCCAATGGTCCAGCATGTAAGACAGCGTCCTAAATCCTGTATAACTGCCCTTTTGAAAAGTGTCCCACAGTACCAGCAGTTAATAATGTCCATTCTAGTTGAGCTGCTGAGTTTATAACCTGGTCAGAGTAATTAGAAGGAGGAAAATGAAAGCAAAAGTTTGATTTTTGTTTTTGTTTTTGTATAACTTGTTATAACAAGTTAAATTACTTGTGCCCCTGTAAGTGAGGTCACTGTGTGGATATCTCTCTGATCCTCCCCTTCCTGCTTTGCTACAGGAAATGTCACGACTGTGTTATTTTATAAAAGGAGTGTAGCATGGGGTGGTTGGGGATCGGGGTGGGTGGCTGGGCCCTTCCCCTGCCGAAAAGGAAGAACCACGGACTAAAGAAACAAGGAGGTAAGAGCAGAAACAATCAACCAACAACAGATGCAGTAGCCCTGAAAGTTTAGCCTAATGATAGATAAAACTGTAAACCCTGTAAGCACCACCTGTAACAATTTCACAGAAGATATACCCTGCAAAAACCCTTTGCTAAAGAGAAAAATAAAGCAGTAACAGAAGATATACCTTGCAAAAAACAGTTTGAATCAGAGAAAATTACAGCAGTAATCTGTAAGCACAAAAGAGTAACAAATCTGTTAGGCCCTACTGGGTCATAATGTCATACGCTTAATAGCGTACAATATTATAGCTAACCCGAAACAGTGCTGTCCATGACAGTGAATGGTGCAACACCGCGTATATTGCTGTACGCGGTATTGCACCATTCACACAATCTCAGGCAGAGGATAAGACCTCTGCTTTGAGTGGGTCCTGCCAAGCAGCTGCCGTGGCTCTCTGGACTGAGCCAGAGCAACAGGAACCCAGGCGCTGCGTCTGGAACCGGGTTTGATTCCCGGTTCCAGACATTTTATTTTTTTCCACAATTTGTGCACTCCCTGAGTTGGACTCCCCTCCCAAGAGTTGAGAATCTTTGGTCGGGGCACAGACCCCATGAAGGGGTGTGGGGGCACAGAAAAAGACTTATGCCGATGTAGAATATCGCCATTGTATTGGCAGCTGCCATTTTGCCATGCGACATTATAACTCTACGCTTCTGTAGGAACACCCTGCAATAATGCAGCAGAAGTATACCCTGCGTCAGCAATTTGAATCAGAGAAGATTACAGCAGTAAAATGCAAGCAAAAAACAGTATTGAACCTTGTGAGCACTAAAGAAAATAGTAACACACAGTAAATCTGCCTAGCAAAAAGAAGTCTTAATCTTTTTCCTTTGCTCTGATAATGTTGTTCCTTGCTCTGTCCTTACAAGCAAACCTAGAAGAAAAGAGCTCAGGTGGAGCTAGGTGCCATTGCCAGCAAACCTAGTTTGCTAAGTTGGTTCTATCTCCACTTTCGAGCAAGGAGGTGACGAGAGCAGTCTTCCATCTATCTTGGAAAACCCCAGTTCTTAGCAATATATTGAATATTTTTGTGAAGAGTAAAGCTAGTTCATCTAAGGTAAGAGCGACAAGCTTCATGTCTGTCATGTCAGCTCCGATCCTTGTTTTTCCTAGGACCCTCTTAACGTATTTTATGGCTTGTGTCCGAGTGATTTGTTTGAAGTAGAAAGGTGGTACGCTGATGTTTAGGGGTGGTGGGAAGTTCAACATAGGGGGCTTACTAAACGGCTGGGTTGTCAAGTACTCTGGAGGGAGTACTACGCTTAGGTCCAAGAAGGCTGTGTTAGAGGCATTTGCCAGTTCAATAGGTTCATGTAACGTGCTGGACGCTGTGACAATCAGATCTGGTGAGGCTCTGGAGTCCCTACTCATCAGGGTTTTTATGGTAACTGTCTTCCATTTCCCCAGTTTCTATTCATAAGATCTTTATAGTAATTTGCTTTAGCCTTCCGTATCACTGCAGTGCAATTATTTCTTGCAACTTTATAAGCAATATAGTCAAGAGTGTCTACCGGTTGCCCTAGCCTTGTGCCATAAATTGTCATGGTAATTCATTTGCTCAGTAAGGGAGCCCATGAGCCATGGATTAATAGTCCCTTTGACTTTAGAAGATCTGAGTGGGGCAAATATGTTGCATCTGCATAGGTGAAGGTTGATGTGAAGTAGTCAAGGGCCTGATTTACATCATCGGTATTGTCTAGAGGGGTCCAGTCAGACTTTTTTTTTCCTTTTATTTATATTTTTTGTATGTTCAACTCCCCTTATATCTCCAGCTTGCCCTCCAGATGTTCTGCTGCTGACCCACCCCCACAGAACCATGGTTTATCCTCCAGGCAGGGGCAAGGGGTGGCCGGCTATGCCCCGCAACACATCCAGGCATTGGGCAGGTCTTGGGCAGCAGCGGCATGGAGACCAGTTGGGGTCATGCATGATTTTCTTTTTGTTTGTTTCCATGGAATCTGGAGGTGTGGCATGCAATTACATAATGGCGGAGTCCCACCCAGCATCCGCACGCCTCCCAGTCTCAACCTCAGCCCCCCCCCCATGAGCCTCCCCCATGGTCACCCGGGGCACCACACCAGAAGGCATGTCCCCCTCCCCCAAGAGATGGAGAGCGTGCAACTGCCACTCAATCCATCTCCCTCCCGGCCAACCCTCCAGTCTCCTGGGTTTGCTCCCGAACCAGGGTCACTGGCATCGCAAGCAGTAACTCCACCACTGCGCCAATGGGCTGTCCCATCCAGTCAGACTCAATAAGATATTGTTCAAAGTTCTCTAGTTGTCCTTTCCTTAGTGACTGTTTTTTAATGAGCTGAGAGGTACATTTCTTGCCCTTATTTGCGCACGAGCACATCACTGGGGAGTGGTCACTTAGGGAGTCTGGTAGAACTGACACGTCTGTTATGTGTTCTGAGCAAGTGAAGAGTAGCCAATCGATAAGGGTGCTTGTGCCAGTGCGGTAGTTCCTCCTAGTTGCTTGGGTGACCATTTATGTGAGGAACATGCCAGTGATTTGATCTTTGAGGGTAGCAGTATCCTGCGCTAACCAGTTAGTGTTAAAGTCACCTACTACAACCTGTTCCCAGCCCTGCTTAATCTATTTAATATGGTCAACAAACTGTTCTATACCTGTTCCCTGTCTTCCTGGGGTTCCTGGGGGTATATAGACTGTGGAGAGCACCAGGGTCTTGCTCTGACAGCAAAGGGTGAGCTTGATGGACAGAATTTGTGCCTCTTTTGTGATGCAACTGCTTGGCAGCACCTGACTTCTGAATTCGTTACTCAAGTACACCAGGCAACCTCTCCCCCCCCCCCCACTTGGATAGTCTGCCTTGGTGGAAGGTGGTGTATCCATCAAGAGATATTGTGGCATCCGGAGTCTTGGGGAGTCTTAATGACTACTTCTGGTCTGTACTCACAAGGGACGACAGGGCCTCTGCCAAAAAGTGGCATTAAGTAAGCAATAAGACATGATGGGGTGTGCATTAGGCAGTTCTAATGCACGGCTAGGGGGACGTAGTTAGGCACGAGGCCACAGGCAGGGTGCATCCAGTCTCTAGCCGCATTAGAACTGTCTAATGCACATCCCCGAGGGCTTATTGTGTGCTTATAAATGGGCCTGTGTATTCTAAATGGGGTTCTAGTTTAGCTGTGCATTAGACACATCTAATGCACGGCTAACAACCAATCAGATTGCTTCAAATCCTTTGCCCATTTTATAAGGCAGCTGTAAGGGGTGTTCTGAGATGGGGCAGCAACTATTTACCAATGACAGGGTTCAGAAAGGACTAGCAGCCCTAAAGATAGACAAGGCTCCAGGGCCAGACGATATGCATCTGAAGATGCTCAAGGAACTGGCAGTGGCACTGCCGTGGCAGGGCTATTTAATAGCTCAATTGAAACAGGGATAGTTCCAAAAGACTGGAGGTTAGCAGACACAGTCCTGCTCCATAAGGGAGAGGGGGGCAAGGAACAACTAGTTAAATACAACAACAGTATGGGCTGGCAGTATAGCCTAGAGGTTAGAGGAACGAGGTGTGAATGAGCTTGGTACATCCAGCAGAACAGACCTGAGTTTGATTCTCACAACCTCCACTTGCATACTGTATGACTCTGAGCAAGTCACTTAACCACCCAGTGCTTCCAGGACACTCCTGAAAACAGGCACTTGTGCCTAGTGGGCCTTACCCGGTTACCAAAAGACTAAAATAAAAAAAAAAAAAGAATACAGACCTGCCAGTCTTACCTCTATTGTGGTTAAACTGATGGAGACAGTAATCAAAGAGGACCTCATGGACTACCTGGAGAGCAATGAACTCCAGTATAGTAAACAACACAGGTTTGTGGCAGGAATGTCTTGTCAGACCAAACTAATAGCATTCTTTGACTGGGTAACGAGGGTTGTGGATAAGGACCATGCTGTGGATTTACTCTACTTCAGTTTCAGCAAGGTTTTTGACTCGGTGCCTCACAGAAGGTTGCTGAAGAAGCTACCTGATCTGGGTGCAGTGAAGGTCACAGTTAGGGGCTGGCAGTATAGCCTAGCGGTTAGAGTAAGGAGCTGTGAATGAGCTTGGTACATCCAGCAGAAAGACCTGGGTTTGATTCCCACAACCTCCACTTGCACAAAGTGTGACTCTGAGCAAGTCACTTAACCTCCTCAGTGCTCTTGGGATGCCCCTGAAAACAGGCACCTGTGCCTATTGGGTCTTACCTGGTTACCAAAGAAAAAAATAAATTACAAAAAATAAAAGATGGTCGAGAAACTGGTTGGAAGGATGACAGCAGAGGGTTATGGTTAACGGAGTCATATATGAAGAAAAGGAGGTCATTAGTGGGGTGCTACAAGGATCGGTCCTGGGTCCAATCCAATTCAATATGTTCATCAGCGACATGGGAGGAGGAATCCAGGGAAAGATGTGTTTCTTTGTAGATGACACTAAGCTCTGTGGCAGGGTAGACAGCGAGGAGAGGGTTAGGGAGCTGAAAAAGACTTGCAAAGGCTACAGAGGTAGGTATAAGTCTGGCAGTTGAAATTCAATGCCAAAAAGTGCAAGGTGATGCACATAGGTATTAAGAATACAAAAACAGAGTTCTAGTTGGAAAGGGTCAAGCTAGGCACGGCCTCTGAGGAAACAGACCTATGATTCATCATCGGTGACTCAATGAAACAATAAGCTAGTATAACAAGGCCTACAATAAGGCAAACAGGATGCTGGGGTGTATAGGAAGGGGTACTGACAGTGAAAGGAGAAGGTATTATTACCGCTCTGTAGATCACTGCTGAGGCTCCACCTGGAGTACAGTGCCCAGTTAGAGTCCTCACCTAAGGAAAGATAAGGACAGGTTGGAGACAGTGCAACATAGGGGGACCAAAATGATTCAGGGCCAGCAGGGCAGATCTTATGAGCATTGTCTCAAGGCACCGAACATGGACCTGCTGGAGACCAGCCAAGAGAGGGGAGATATGATAGAGACCTTCAAGTTCTTGAAAGAAATGAACAAGGTAAACTAGAAATATTTAACATTCATAGTGGATCAAGAACACCAGAGCATAAGTGGAAACTGATCGGCGAGGGGGGGGGTCAAGAGGGAGTGAAAACGTTTTATTTTATAGAAAGGGTGCTGAAGCCATGGATTAATCTGTCAGCTGATGTGGTGGGTGTCAAAACTATCAACGGTTTCAAACATGGCTGGGACACAGTGAAGGGATTAAAGGAAAACTGTCATTTGCAGGGGTTCCCGGCCCGGCAAAGCTTACCCTCCGGTTTAGCTTTAATGAGAAAAGCGGCTTTTTTTCTCACGCTGCAAAATAGTGTAATTTAATTATGAAAAGTCCGCTGCCTGGAAGTATGGTGGATGCTGGGGCGGCTCCATTAACTGTAAAGGTGCGGACACACACTGTGCACTTTAATACAAATGCATTGAGCGCACGGTGCGGCGCCGCACCTTTACAGTTAATGGAGCCGCCCAGCATCCGCCATACCTCCGGCAGCAGACTTTTCATAATTAAATTACACTACTTAGCACGAGAAAAGCCACTTTTCTTACTGCAGTTAAACTGAGGGAAAGTTTTGCAGGGGCGGGAGCCCCTGCAAATGACGGTTTTCCTTTGAATGGTTGCTCGGGGTGGTAGCAGTAGGGCAGGGAGCATGGGGTGGACAGTGCAGGTTATAACCCTGTATGAACAATAGGTCCTGGGTTTGTTAAGGTTTATGCGCAGACTCAATGAACCAATGGTCTTTTTCTGCCATCATTCTTCACGTTTCTATGTAACCAACGCTTCTCTATGTGTAAGCAAGCTGTGTGCATGCAACCTTGGTGTATCCATGCGTGACTGATTTTTGTCCATCTGTGGCCAAAGCATGTCCATGCATGACCAAGGTGTGTCCATGTCTGACTGACGTTTGTCCATGCACGAACACTGTGTGTAACCTAAGTGTGTCCATGTTGACCACAAAATGCCCATATGTACCTCTGCTGTATCCATGTTGGACCATGGTGGGTCAATGTGTGACCACTGTGTATATATGTGTAACTGTTGTATGTACATGTGTGACCAAGATATGTCCATGAGTGATCATGATATATCCATGAGTGAGCAAGGTGTTCCATGCCCGGACCATGGAGTGCTAATGTGTCCTTGGTGTATACATATGTGGCCTTGATGTGTGCATTTGAGACCATAGTGTGCACATGTGTGACTATGGTGTGTTCATGTGTGACTATTAATATATAGAATAAAGTGCGGGGTGGGGTGTGTAATGAGAAGTTTACATATACCTGAGGTGTTAAATGCTACATAAACCCCGAGAGCAAAGCTCGAGGGGTTTGTGCAAGCATCTAACTCCGAGGGTGTGTGTAAAATTCGAGTTTACACACACAACCCCATATTTTATTTTATATAATTGCTGGGTTTGCCTTTTTTGCCACAGCAATTATATAAAATGAATAGAGGTTGCTGTGCGTCCAGAGCCCGGTTTGGTTTCAGCGTGCAGTCTGTGGTCACAGTATTTTTATTTATTTATTTATTTTTATTTATTTCTTTCTGTTAGCAGTTGAAATAAGTTTTTTCTCCCTGGTACAGTAGTAGATTTTGTTTTTAAAACTCACTTACCACTGAGTCCAAGTGGTAGTTCTGTCTCCAGGAAAAAGACAATGCGGCTAGTGGTGCAAAGGGAAGTGCTGTGGCAGGTGCATGCGTACAGCGAGAGAAACTGTGCGTGTGTTTGCTGTTATAAACATTCCTTTGTAACAGCAAATTATGGCCACGGTTTCCCTATGGGAGAAAGGCAAAGTCAGTTATTATGCATCCATATATGACTGTGATGTGTTTATGTCTGAATATGGCTTATCTTTTTATGACCATGGTGTGCTGATATATGACTATGGTTTGGCCAGGTGTGACCATGGGTTAACTATATTTTGCCAGAGGTTGTCCATGACTGAGCAAGAGTTGTCTATGTGTGATTAAGCTGTGCCCATGTATGGTCAAGGTTTGTCATTGTCTGACCTGTGTTTATTGTCCATGGTTGATCATGGTGTGTACACATTTGATAGTAGTGTGCTCATGTTGGAGCAATGTTTATCCATGTGTGACCAATATTTGTCTATACGTGACCATAATGTTTCCAGTGTGACTATGTGTCACCAAGATGTGTCCATGTGTAACCATGAATTGTCCATATATGACCATAGTTTGTCCATTTGTGACCATGGTGCATTCAAGTAGGGCTATGGTGTGTCCATATTTGAACTTGGTATATCCATGTGTGATCTTGGTGTCTCATATGTGACCAATGCTTGTTCATGTCAGACCTTGGTGTATCCATATTTTATTTAGGTCTACTTTTTGGCTCACTGTTTGTGCTAACAAATGACTTTCTGCCTTGAGTGCAACATTTTTTGTGTGCTGAGGACATGTAGAGTTCTCTAGCAGTAGCTAAACCTATGGATGGGGTCAAATCAAAGCCACCGCTCAGCTAACAAGAGCCTTGTTAGTTGAGCGGTGGCTTTGATTTGACCCCTGTACATCCCTAAAACATATAGAACTGTAATTATAAACCTACCCCTATGCTCTGTAAGAACTATATCACAAAACCTCAGAGCGTGGGGGTGGCACAGTGGCGGGACTTCAGAAAATCAGGATCAGAACAGGGAAGGGACCGGATGGCCAGCTCCTCTGAGCCAGGAATTTACTAAGCCTTCCCCTTCAAATACTGCAATGCAGATAAAAAATCTAAATATGGACTGTTTGGGCCCAATTCTCAAAGGAGATCGGCCAATACAGGGGATTTGTATCCAAAGATTGTGATGCAAGAGGTGACTTGCATCATAACTTGCATCAATCAGGATTGTAAGGGAGCTTGTGCCACAGCAGGAATGCAACACCCCCTTTTTCGGGATTTTGTAAGCCCTGTCATGGATGCAGCAAGGGGCTCAACTTAGACCAGCCAGGAGGTGGTCTAAGCCCTTTGCGCCAGTGTCACACACTGGAATTAGAGGAGTCAAGGGAACAGCGAGCATGAATGGGATTGATGTGGCACCCGGCAGGGTACGTATGCTTTTGTATTTATGCCAGCAATGTCTATTACTGCAGTGATGATTACTACAATGAACTGTACCTATAAATTCTACTGTATATACATTAGACAGTTGAAACCCAAAACATCTATGGAGGGGCAAGTCCTATGTACATTTCAATATGCTGCTGTGAATGTATAGGTACAGTACATTGTAGTAATCACCAATGCATTGATAGACATTGCCATATCATCTGAAAACATCACACACCAGTTACCATCAATCCCATTTCATCTATTCCTCGACTCTAATGCCATCTCCTGTGCCCCTTCTGCCCCTGACTCCTCCGGTCCAGCAGCTGCACGCCTCACCCCAACCATCCCGGCCCTCTAGTGTTGCGCTAGGCAGAGGGGGATGGATCCCTCCGGCAAGTCCCCGCAGGTGCGCCATCTGTTTGGTGCAGCTGTTGGATTGCAGCAAACCCAGGGAGTTTGGCGCTGGGACCCTAATTTTTGCAGAATCGGACGCAGGGTCTCTGGTGCACCTGAAGTTTGCCGCAGCCCTGGAGCGACACAACTTAACGTTGCTCTAAGGGCTCTTTGGGAATCGGGCCCTTTAAGTCCAACTGAGGTAAGGCACCAGTGGGGTGTGTGATATAAACACTAAAACTGGTGCTCTTTAAAATAAAAGAGACCCCAAATCCACAAATGACAATAAAAAAAACAGTATGTTTTGATTAATAATTTAGTAACACTGTTCCTTGGTCAGAGCTTAACTTTTTTTAACAAATCAGCAAACTGTTCAGATTTTTATGTTGCTTGCATGCATGTGCAAGAAACATAGTTCCATCATCGGAGTTTTCAGAGGTGTGTCAGCCCTCTTCCAATTCAGTCAGTGTGTTTGCAGGCGCGGCCGCAGTTCTCCAATGCCTGCTGGAGCTGTCTATGACAGCTCCAAAATGCAGTGGAGTACAGTTGAAAGGGGGAGCTACGCTTCAGTGAGCAGCAATAAGATATCGCCTGCTCATGCGCACTCCCCTACACACACACATATGCTGCGTGCTGCTGCCCCCCCACGCACACACTGTATAGCCGACAGGGTACTGCCCAATCCCCATCGGCTGTGCTGCGCCCAGGCCACAGTTCCATGTGCCACATGGGTGCCACCCCAAGCGTGGCTACACTCTATAAGCCGATGGGGATCCACTGTCTCCCCCCACCCGAGTACAGGGTGCCATGCTGAGCCCACCCAGCGTGGCAACAGATGCTATGGCCGACGGGTGCCCAATCCCCGTCGGCTCCACGCCCCAACCAGCCGTCCTTCTGCCCGCTGGGAGCCACCCCAGCGTGGCAAACGTCCCATGCCGCCTCATTAAAAACAAAACCTGAAAATCAAAACGGTCCCTCGCTGTGTCTGCCCCCACCTGCATACACCCACTGCTCACCCTGCCTCCTCACACCCCCACCCCATACTTACCTCCGGACTCCGGCGCGACAATCTTCGGTGGACGGGGAACACGTCTGCACTCTTCAAAGCCGACCGCGAACTGAGGAAATGCCGGTAAGCTGTATAATGGGATAGATAGGGTTTTTTCAACTTTTGCATATCTCAGGCATTTTTGGGAATTTTGGCCCCAAATTTTCAATATGGGGTTTTTGGGACCCCTCCTCATGAATTATTGCACTGTCACGACGGTATTCGGGCCCCAAAGGATTTGATTGCAGTCATAAAATCACCTTTTGGGACTGAGTAACGAAACGACACTACCACTGTTCATAAGGTGGGCTCTCCAAAAGCCTATGTTGAAGGCTGATGAAAAATTCCTAAAAATAGCACTGTTTTACGAGCGTGCGTTGCGCAGTTCCTACACACGCTCGTAAGTTCGCGAATTTCCAATATTTTCACTCCAGATTTTCAACATTGCCATTTTACCACACCTCCTTATGAGCAGTACAGCTGTCATTTTTCACATCTTGCCCAAAACGTGTTTCCGCCCATGTAGCGCACAATGGCGCAGTCAGTGTGCGAAATCAATGTATGGGACACATAAAGAAAATCACAGTGACACTTCTAATGGGCAGAGGTCTTAAAATGGCTATGTTGAAAATTTGGTGAAAAAATTCCTTAAAATGACTGTTTTACGAGCGTGCGTTGCACAGTTCCTACGCAC
Source organism: Neoceratodus forsteri (assembly GCA_016271365.2). Taxonomy (NCBI): domain Eukaryota; kingdom Metazoa; phylum Chordata; order Ceratodontiformes; family Ceratodontidae; genus Neoceratodus; species Neoceratodus forsteri. The sequence goes on from JADMNL010000025.1 coordinate 245,849,106, forward strand.
GCTCGTAAGTATGCGAATTTTCTATATTTTCACTCCAGATTTTCCACATTGCCATTTTATTACACTTCCTTATGAACAGTACAGCTGCCATTTTTCACATGACGCCCAAAATGTGTTTCCGCACATGTAGCGCACAATGGTGCAGTCGGTGTGCGAAAGCAATGTTTGGGACAGATTAAGAAAATCACAGTTACACTGTTCATGAGCAGAGGTCTTAAAATGGCTATGTTGAAAATTTGGTGAAAAAATTCCTAAAAATGACTGTTTTACGAGCGTGCATTGCACAGTTCCTACGCACGCTTATAAGTTTGCGAATTTTCTATATTATCACTCCAGATTTTCCACATTACCATTTTATTACACTTCCCTATGAACAGTACAGCTGCCATTTTCCACATGTCACCCAAAATGTGTTTCCGCACACGTAGCGCACAATGGTGCTGTCGGTGTGCGAAAGCAATGTTTGGGACAGATTAAGAAAATCACAGTTACACTGTTTGTGAGCAGAGGTCTTAAAATGGCTATGTTGAAAATTTGGTGACAAAACTCCATAAAATTACTGTGTTACGAGTCAGCATTGCACAGTTTCCACGCACCCTCGTAAGTTCATGACTTTGTAATATTTTCTGTCCAGATTTTCACCAGTTGTATTTTTCCACACTTCCTTATGAACAGTACAGCTGTCATTTTTCACAACATGGCCGAAATGTGTTTTCACACTTTTAGTGCAGAGATGTGTGGTCGCTGTGGGAAATCATTGTTTGGGACAGATAAAGAAAATCACAGTGACACTGTTCATGATCGGAGGTCCCAAAATGCCCGAGTTGACAATCTGCTGTAAAAAAATTCCCACACTAATTATATTACAGGTATGCGTTGCACAGTTTCTATGCACGCCGTGATTTCACCAGTTTTTTTTAATATTTTTACTGCAGATTTGTAACATTGCCATTTTTCCACTCTCCCTACTAACAGTACAGCTGTCATTTTCACATCCGTTCGAATGTGTTTTGTACCTGTGGTGCTAAATGTCAGAAGGTCGCTGTGCATAAGCAGCTTTCACAATAACAAACTGATATTGCCACTGTTCATGAGGTGGGGGTCTCAAAAAACATGTTGAACATTTGGAGTGAAAATACAAACAAATGCCTGAGCTATTAGGGTTTCCAACCATTAAGCCCCACCCTGTAGAGAATGACAGGCATCAGGGGTGTGACTTGGGATTCTTGCCTGTAATGCTCATACCATTTCACACCCTGCAGCCAGTGAGAGGCATCGAGGTATACCTTGGACTCTTCGGCCCCAAAGTTCACCCCATTCTCCTATACCGCACCCATCTCACCATATTTCCTGATGGAATGGGGTGTGCATAAGGGCCAAAGACCCCAAGGCACACCGTGACACTTGTCAGTGTCTGCAGGGTGGGGTGTGGTGAAATGGCGTGGCCGTTATGCCTCACGACCCAAAGGCACACCCCAATGCCTGTCACTCTCTGCAGGGTGGTGGGGTTGGCTTCAGTTTAATACTTCACTGCCATTCCTATTATGCAGCTCTGTAACTTCTGCATTACCAATGCCAATGCCAGCAAGCAAGCATTCGGCATTGACAAATGCTTGTTAGTGTCTGACACAGTAAAAAGTCAGCTCATTGTTCTGTCAGTTATTTGGTACCTTCAGCAAAAAGAGGCCCTAAAACAGAGTCCTTCTAGATTTTAAAAAAGTAAAAAAACAGCATTGCATGAGTTAGATTGTCTTGTTTCTCCAGTTCACATTGACAATTAGGTGAGGACACTTCAGGCTTCTTTTGTTTAAAAGGTAAATGGTTGCTCTCATAGAGTTCCAAGCTGTATCTGCAGTACAACTGATCCTCAGGGTTAATTAAACAGTTCAAATAGAATTATTTCTTGTGTGTAGCCTTGTTAAGTGCAAGCCTCTGGTGAAGTTTTGAATTCTTAAGCTGCTCCATATCTTGTTGCTTAGCATTGTCTTAAACAAGTTTTGATGAGGGTAAAATACTGTACCTCTTCCAAAGCCTTAGAATACATCACTAGAAAAATACACAAGCCCCACGGGTTATATAACACTTTGTACAAATTTAATATGATTGGCATGAAAACTCATGTGACAGACATCGATTTGTTCCTCAAAACAAAGTCAAGGATATTTACCAAAAGGAAAAAATGTATCAGTTTTGAGAAGGTACGAAATAAGTATTTCATTCACTAGGGTTTTCAAAGGGAAAATTACCAAGTTCAGCACTAAGAATTGGTGCAGCCACTGCCTGAAGAACTTTTAATATATACTGACAGATATTGTTAAAAAAAAAACAAAAAAAAAACTTCTTACTCATTAAAATTACTCAAACCCCAAATCTCAACACCATAAAGTAAGGTAGATTTAACCTTGGTATTTAATGCCTTTAATACCCCCAATACAGATTCACTACCAAATTTTTTTACCAAACAATTTAAAGGCAGCACCAGTCTGATTTGCCCTCAGAGCCAGCCTTAGGAGGTTGCAAATTGTGGATTCGTACAGGGCCCCAAGAGCAGAGGGCCCCCCCCCCCCCCAAAAAAAACTCAGCTGTCCAGTTGGCCTCCTTCTTCCTGGTCCTGTATGAACTAATTTAAGTAAAGTGTAAAAATGGTACAAAACTAGCTAAAAATGAAGCTGCAGGGAGGCCATGATAGGGATGAGGGTGTTCCTTGGGGGCTTCATGACTTCTGATATGAGGTCCCAGCAAAGAGGTTCACACAGGGCCCCGAAATAGCTACAGCCAGCCCTGTTTGCCCTTAATAAAGTTTGAACAATATGGCATTTCCAGATATTATTTGCAGAAAACGTAATTCCCAGATACACATAATCAGGACTCATTTCCACTTTTTGCTCATCTATTAGCAATTTATATAATTTGCGACAAGCCCAAACACCACTAATTTAGTTTTCTCTATAATAATTGCTAAGTAGTTGTCTGAACAAAGGGTAGAAAACCAATCAGTCTTCCTCTGGAGACCTAATATGCAATATGTAATATGTACTGCGATATTGTACTTGCCTTCTTATTCAGGCTCCTTTGTAACCCGCCTGAGTCACCATTGTAACTGCTCTGCATATCATGTATGCATGTTTATTTTTGTCTCCTCTTGCCCCTTCCCCAGGGTTGCACCTGGAAACAAGCCTCGGCTGAGTGTGCTTCTCCCAGTTACCAACTTTTAAATAAATAAATAATGAAGATCAAAGCCAAGTCACCTGCATACACTACATGACCAATATAGGTGTTTAGGACAATGAAACTTTATATTATGATGTTTGGAAATGGTAATATTCATATATATGTTAAACAATTTAGGGGCCAAAATATAACCCTGCCAGACACCCGTATTGGTATACATTTTTTCAGTGGCATCCTCTGTTAGTGAATGTTTAACTCTGGACCAAATCCTGTCATGCAGCCAGATAACTGTATCTAACAAAACTGGATCCATACAGTTTTAGCGGTACTTCCCAGAGTAAAGGTCTACATACTGAGTCAAAAGTAGCTTTCAGGTGGATGAACAGGCAAAATAACTTTGACTTCCTAATCTTTGTTTAACCCCCCCTGTCGGGGGTTTACCTGCTTGCCCTCTCGGGGCTGCCCCATTCTTCCATTTCCCCCCATTCTGGTCCACCTTGCCTGAGTCCCTGTTTGGTCCCTCAAAGTCTCCGTCCAGCCCCTGCATTGTTTTTGAGCCTGAATGGGGCTGGAGGAGCCGAAGCGAAGAGGCAATGCTTTGATTTACACTTCAGTGCAGTTCTGGCAGTCCGCACATGCGCATTGGCGCATGGCTATTTTGTGGCCATTTCTATGGCTGAATGGGTGCCTTTCCAGTGGTCCCGGTCCTGAAATCCTACTACTCGGGGACTGGAGACCCGGAGGGAGAGCTAGAGAAGCTGCAACTGTTTTTATTTAAGGAATGCCAATGAGTGCTCTTGTTGGGTCCTGAGCTCATTAATATTAATGGAGGGGGGGGAATTAATATGTATAAGAGAGCCTGCTTAATGCCTGGGGACAGTGTGAATTGGTGCTAGCGACAGGCATGGGGCTAATCTAAAATGTTAAATGCTGCACATGTCTAAGAGGGCACAAGGACTGTTAAAGGACTATGGGGCAATAAATAGATAAAACTGTTTATTCTGGCAGCTGCAAAGGTTCAACATTGGGACATTGTGTGGACTGTAGTGGGACTGTTCCTTCAGCAGCCATATTTGCAGCCATGTAACCTTAGTTCAGCCAACTGGAGGGCCAGGATTCTTTCAGAGGGTTATGGGACTGTGCCAAAGGACTATGGGGAAAAAATTTAAAAATGCTTGGCGCCTTTTTGAAGGACCAATCAGGCATTCAGAGAGCCTGATGCATATTCATTTTTGGAAGGGACAGTTGTTTCAGCCAATGGGGAGCTCCCAGAGAGCTCCCAAAACCCAAGGACTGTTGGGTTTGGTCTCAGTTTGGAGGGAGCCCCTCCAGAGGGAGGAGAAATCCAGCCCTTTGGAAGAAAATGGGGCTGCAAGGCTTGGGAAAGGCCTGCCTGGGGGCTGCCAGTCACTTGTCCCCCAGGGCCTGCGTTTGCCTTTCCTAATGGTGGTTCAAGGAGTCTTGTTTTTCAGTTCAGAGAGAGAGAGAGAGAGAGCGCTGCAAGGTCCTGCAACAGTGAGCTGTGGGAGGAAGCTACACCACAGCAGAGAAGGTTTTGTCTAAAGGTTTTCAAGGAAGGTGGCGGTCTTCTCAGGGGTTGTGGAGCTCTGATCTCAAGGAAAGTTTGAATTTTGTCTACAACCCTAGATGACACAGCATCACAGAAAAGGGGGAAGAACATTTGGCCAAAGGTATGGAAAGAAATGGTTCTGGTTTATGGAAGAAAAGGTTTGTGGAAAAAGGTTACGGGAAAAAGTTTATGGAAACTTGCTATAGGAGTCTCCTGGACCCACGAAGGCTTGGCCACTAAAACCAGGTAGTCTTCAAGAAGAGAAGAGAGGGCCTCTTTTGGTTTGTTGGCACCTGCACAGTGAAAGGAATTGATTTCTGCTAGTTTGGGACTGCTTGAGTAAAGGTCTGCATCTCGGTGCAGGCTCAGGGTCCTCAGAGGAGCCCAGCTGAATTTGTACAAGTCTCACTGAGACTGTTGTGTTCAGTGAGAGTCTAGAGACTGGGTTCTGTAGGCAAAGGGCCACAGCTGCCACGCTGGTAGTTGTCTGAAAGTGTCTTTAATAGCCGGATGTGACTAAACCTCAAAATTAAAGTTTGCCAACTTGACTATAAAGCTGTGAGAGACTGTGAGCTTCTAGCATCAGCCACTAGCAAGGCGAAGTCCAAAAGAAAGCATCGCTGCATCAAGATGCTGTTAACTCCAGCTCAAGCGGAAGACTGTGACTGCAAGCTGCAACCTGGAGCCAGGTAGGGAAACAGACAGCCCCTAGCGAGTGGGGCAGACTGGGCCACAAGGAGCCACGGGCACGGGCCTGAGTGTTGGGGCACTCTGGATCCAGTGGGGAGCTGGACCATAGAATCACTCCTGAGTCTGGGTTCACGTGTGGCCTGGAAAGCTTTGCATTTGTGCTCTGCATCTGGCCTGCTTGATGGGCTGAAGGGGACAAGCTGCTAGAACCTACAAGCAAGTAAAAAGGGTGCCAATGTTCCAAGCTGCAAGATGCTGACCGCATGTCTACTCGTCTCCAGCTTCTTCAATTCCAAGGTTCTGCTGTTCCATCTCTCCCAGGTCTACAGTCCCAGTGTCACCAAGACTGTCTGCAGAACCATGAGTAATGCAGGGACTGTCCTGCACTTGGGGGCTGTAAATAGTTGTATTCAAGTAATGCCCAATTATGTAGTAACCTGCTAAAGTAGTTAATGGATGTACAGAACGTTTACCCTTGATTTAAAGCAAGTGCGCCAATGCTGGCCATCCAACTGCACCTCAGGCCTGCAACCAGTAGTGCTGGGTACCCAAGGACAGATTCTGGGGCATCATCTGAACCGGGGAACTGGCACCAGTTGGGGCTTGTTTAAGAATAAGATCTGCAGCTAGTAGGTAGTCAGAGGGTTGGTGGCTGCAATTATTGAAATACGTTTGGGATTAAAAGGGGAGCTGATGGTTCTAAAATGTGAATTTCTAAATCCCAGTTGCAAAATACAAAATGTTTGCTTAACTTCTACTCCAAACACCCAATCCTAATCCTTTCCCTGTAAATAAATGGTGTTTTAATTGTTTTGGAAAAACTTTGACTCGTGAGCATATTATTAGCTGAAGCCACAAATTAAAAGTGTTGGATTTGGGGGTTTTGGAATATGTAATCCATGCTTTGGGGTGATTCTATGGGGGAGGTGGGTTGATACAGCATCCCAGGGGGTTGTACTGTTAAATATCTGACCCACTTAAAATGTACTCTGGGTGGAGGCACTGCACATTTCTTTTTCTATTTTGGGAAAGAACCCCCGTAACAGCAAAACAGGAAACCAGGCCCTTCAACCTTAGTCAGGGATGCAAGGTAGGGGCAGTAGCCCTCTTGCTACACAGTGCCAGGGCTACATTTGTATATTATAAGCACGTTAGTAGTAGTAACAGTGATCTATGCTTAATCTGGTACTTCTAAAATGATTTTGGCCTACTTCAAAATTTTGATTTTCTGTAACCCAATAATTTTTACTATCTAATAGTATTTTGCAGAATATTTTTGGGTTTGTGCCCAGTAGGCTAACAGACCTATACATGGACAATTCAGAAAGTGAACCTTTCTTGTGAAGTGTGTGTGTGTGTGGGGGGGGAGATAATACTAGATAATGTACTGTAACAGGTCAGTGACACTGCAACACCATTTCTGAAGGTGCAGGTGACCAGGGCCTCTTTCCAGAAGTCAGATACATTCCTGGTTATTAACGATCAGCTGAAAATACACAGACTGAGAGATCCCATCAACTGATAATTTTAGTAGCTTTTGATGGTTCAGATTTATCAGAGCCTGATCTTTTAACTAGGTTTTATCCAGGTAGATGACAACAGATCTCAGCAGGTGCTACCTCTCTAACATGCCAATAACTTTCTATGGATGCCTTTTCTTCTCAGTGTATGCACATGTTAGAAATTAACACATTTTTAAGTGTTCCCTTCCTTGATTACCCAGATGCAGTTAAAACTTCAAATACACAGAGGCTGCTCAGTGGCCCTGACGAAGTGCATCATTCACTGATACAGGCTACCCAGGTTTGAGAGTGGACTAGGGGGCTTGCTTCCCAGCCATCGTTCTCAGTCAGGTCGTGTGGACCGGCAGCCTGCAACTGCAGAACTCCCCTCTCCCCCCACAGTGGGTCGGAGAACCTGCTTCCTTGCAAGGGGTGGGCACCTGGCACCAAGACACTGTGGTGTGTGAGGCCAGTGAAGACTCTGTGTGGTATCAGGATGGAGGAAGCGTCAAAGGGCACAGAGCAAGCACTTGCTTGATCACGATCATGAAGGGTCTGGAAAAACTTCCCAGAACCATCGGGATAATAGCAAGAACAGGCATTCTTGGACCCCAACCAGCTGACCCACCTTCTCAACACATCCTAAGCAGTCAGGGCAGGGGGGTGAACACCATTATTCCAAGGACCTTGTTATGGGGGGAGGGGTAAGCCATGGAGGAATAAGAGATGGGTTGACCTCAATGAACTGGGAGGTCTCTGGTGGCAGCCTGCGTGCTGGATGACCTAAAGCCAGAAAAAAGCTAGACAAAAACACTTGGTTATGTGCTGTGCAGTGGAGCCAGCCAGGATGCAATGCTGTTATCACAGTTTCTGCCAGTGACATTCTGGAGAACACTGTAGGAACACAACGCAATCCAATGGCAATTACTCCAATGTCTCACGCAGGAAAGAATTACATGCATATCACAGAGTGTTGAATCCTGGTAGACTGATATACATTTTTAGTACCTTCCCTGGGTGCCCCCGTTTCATGTCAAACTGACCTTCTGCTGCTGTCTGTGCTGTGCCTCCAGACTCCCACAGGTTCACCAATAATCCTTGTAGGTCCAGCATAAGGTCTGCCAGAAGGGGCCTTCCCACCTCAGAGGGAACTGAAATGTTGCTCATGACCAAGGCCACTGGATGGGGGGGATGACAGTGCACTAGAGGGTCAGGTGGTGTAGGAAAGGGCATAGAGAGCATCTTCTGGTGTGCTAGGATGCATGAAATTTTCATTTTACACCCTCTCCCATTCCCCAAGGCGTAGCTTATTGCAGCATCTAAAGAGGATGTGCAGCAGTGCGGGGTCACACACCCTGCTGAGCATACTTCCACTGGGCCACAGCCAGCAGCCTCTACTGGAACAGTGCTTGTGCTGCCCATCCACTCAGGATGACAGCATCCATGTGGATGCTCCATCGCCCTTCCACCAGCCTCTGCTCCAGTCATTCTGGGTTCAAGTTGGGAATCAGGGTTGGCAGTGTGCAGAGAAGGTGCCATATCGCTGTACATCTGATTCATGGAGCCAGCTGTGATATCGTTCTCCAGACTGGTGAAAATCACTTTATACTCAACTTTCAACAATCACAGAGCAAGTTTCTGCACAAACATACTTGAAATAGTTTTTTGGTTATGTGTTAAAACCATTTATCAAACTCCACTAGATGGCTGAAAGCCCACTGCATGTGCTGGCACTGCCAAATGGACACCTGATTATATGCAATTCCTAAGAGTTCAGTTAATTTATTTTTAGTGAAAGTCTAAGACTTCCATGAGTCAAAATCTGGAAGACATTTCAATTTTTTGGAAGTCAAAATACTTGCAGAATCCCACTTTTGGAAGCCAATACTCTAGGAAGGACGAGTTTATGGACGTTAAAGACCTGGTGACAAGTTCAGGAGAACTTTAACAAAACCTAATATTTAGACACAGTCCAGCTTGTATTTCCCATTAGTGCTGTATTCCTCCTCCCCATTATTTATTACTGAGGTCATCTGTATGAAAAAAGGATCTTTGATCCTGAAGAGTTTGTCTATTCCTGCTGCTTTCTCCCTACCTGAAGTCACAGAGCACTGCTTGTGATCTCACAGTTACTCCCATGGCAACAGATTGTGATGTCACAACAGAGGATTATGACTTGAAGTAGGGAGTAAGCTATAGAGGCAGATGGACTCTAAAGAAACCCTAAGGGATAAAGATCATATATCCATGCAAATGTCCTTAGTAATAAATAATGAGGAGGAGAAATAAATAAAATGTAAATGGAATGTAGTCTCCACAAGTTCACTCCTTCACTCAGGTAGCCAGCACAGAAGCACAACACACTTATGCTGAGCAGCTAGGCAGCCCAACTCAATGTTTTTTAATTTCCAGTAAGCCTATTATAAGCGTACAATGACAAAGAGCAAGTATCTGGAAAGTGGCCCAGTTAGTTAGCCAAGATGCGTTATTTCTTTTCAGAATCTGCAGGAGACCTTTTCCCTTCCTATGTTGGAAACTTTTTTCTGTTGCCAGCTACAGCATTGCTTTAATACACATTGCAAAGGTGTCTCAGGACTCAGTTTGGATGTACCGCAGGAGTCTGATTTACTCTAGATGATTCAGTCATATACAAGAGTGTCTCATACTGTGATGCCCAGTGGCAAGTTCTATCATATTGCAATGTGTCAATCATTAACTCTTGGAAACTCCAGTTAACAATGGTTTTATTGATTTACGTTATTGAAAATTTGGTCACCAGATAAGCCCGAAGGGCATCAAATACCCATTTACAAGGGGGACCCAGGAATCACATGTAGTACAATACAATATAATGATAAAGTTGCACATGAATGTTACATAATTAAGCAATAATGACCGAAGAGCTGGTCATTTTCTCAAGATTAACGACCAGTTGGGGGGGGTGGCCCGAGGTGCAGTCGGGGCCACCCCACAGCGATCAGTAATCTCGAGAAATAACCAGCTCTGAGGTCGTATGGATTATAAGTCTAACTGTAATATGGCTTCTTTTAAAGACATTTATTTACTTTTCTGTAGCAGCAGTGGAGCGCAACAGCAGGAAGCGTAGAAGCGGTGGCATTGCTGTTGAAACTTCTTAGAGATTTCAGACCGTGAGGCAACCAATCACGGATGGCGCTGCTCTCATGAATAATTAATTAGACTTATAATAAAAAATATTCATGAATAGCATTTACAGGATGAATTGCTTAAAGAGTCACTGACACCTTGAAGAACTTTAAAAAACATAATGTTTGGACACAAAGCAGCTTTATATTTCTCATTAGCTTAGTATTTCCTTTCCCTATTATTTATTATGGAGGTCATATGCATGAAAACGGGATAGTTGCTCCTTGAGGTTTTATCAGCTCCTATTGCTTTTTTCCAGCTTGATGTCATAATACTCTGCTTGTGACATCACAGTTATTCCCATGGCAACAGACTGTGAGGTCACAACAGAGCATTATAATTTCAAGTAGAGAATAAGCTACAGAGACAGATGAGCTCTACCTGAGAAAGATATAATTTTGTCATAATTTCTTCGGTATTAAATAATGGAGAGGAGAACTCTATAGAAGATACATGAAATACAAACTGAATTATGTTCAAACATTATGTTTTCCAAAGTTTTCATAAAGGCGGTTGCTCTTTAAGTCATATTTTTTCAAAACTGATTTGAAGACATTATGGGAGTTGATATTTTGAAAGCTAATAGGCAGGCTACTTCAGCACCCTATTGCACAACAAAGAAATTATCTTTAACCCAATGATGACTTAAAAAAGTGGTAACCTAATGTGATGCCCTTAAGAAGATCTAGTGGAATTAGATGAAGTGTTCATGCTACGTAAAGCCTTAAAAGAAAATTGTACACATTTTTTTTTTAAATTGCCTAAAACTACTCAAAGTAAAATAAATACAAAGAAACTCAAAAGAGAATCAACCCAACCTATTGCACAAAACACAATGATAAGTAAACTTAGGACCATAAATATCAAATCAACAAATGGTGTCTAAAATCATAACCCTGTGTAACAATGATTCGCTGGCTATAGAGTACGAAGGGAATCCATAATCCAGCAATGAATATAAACAAGACTGGGCTAAGATCTCTTAGAATGGGCAGACAGACAACTTCTCAGACAATAAAAATTACAATGGTTAATCCTATCAACTTGATGCGTTTTTCACACATAGGAATTTCCTATGACTAGTTAAGACTAAGGATATTGTGATAATAGTATCAGGATAACTTCATATATACAACAGGAGTGGGGGTAAAAATGATGACATAAAAAGATATCTTGGCTAGGGACACCAGTAACAGCAACAAAGAGGATAGCGTATGATCAATCATACACAACAAAGGATGTTTTTCACTTGAGAGGTTTCCGTGGTAACAGGAGACCTTGAGAGCACAGCTCGAGAGGTCTAGTTACCATGAAAACCTCGAGAGTAAAAAATGCCCTTGTTGTGTATGATTGATCATACACTGTCTTTGATTGTATATGGTCAATCATAACTGTATGTCTTTTCCCTTACTTTTGCTCTTTTTCTTGACACCGCTCTCTTCTGAGGCCCGCTCTTACCACCATAGCCATTTGATTAAGCTCGGAGGTTCATGCACCGCGCATGTGCGCAGACTTTTGAAGTTGTTGTGCAGTAGCTACGTAGCTAGTGCAGCACAACAGCTATGATGACATAGCTACTGCAGCACAACAGCATTGTTGGAAGGATGGATTTCCATCCACAGCAACATTCCACCATACACTATATATCAAAAATGTGTTGTTGTTACTGTTGTCACAATGTATATTTTTAAGGTTACTGTCATCAGCATGGAATACTGATCCTATAAGAGAGCAACTTTCACACTGCTGATGACATCACAATTCCTAGTAAAGCACTGAAGCCAGCTTTTAAAACCAAAGAAAAACAGCAACATCTTCAAACAAACTCTATTAGACAGGATACAGCCATGTTTGCTGGAGCTGTAGGCACCATAGCAAAGTCTGATGCCAATGATAATTTCACAACTGTAGACATGATTTGGTATAGTCTCTAACCACCTCCTGTTAGGGGGTGGAGGGAATGAAACAAACCTTGTGTATGAAACACTTTTCAATATGAATAAAGCTGTGGTTTAAAAAAAAGCTATAACCTGTAAACAACAGTTGTATACATGAGATATAGAATGGGCTGACTCAAAATACAAAATTTATCTTCAAGTGTTGGTAGCAGGACCATAACATGTGCATGGCAGAGCCACAAGTGAGTTATGAGAGTCCTGCCACTCACAAGCTGCTCTCTGACTGGTTCGGTATTCTGCTGTGATAACAGCAACCTTAAAAATATTGGGCCCTATGCACATATGAAAAGACTGCCTATGCGCCGTGTATCTGAGGCGCGTTGGTAATCCTAACTCAGAATGCTGCACAGCAGAGGTCCTGCGGACCCCTGGCAGCATTCATGAATTGTGCTCAAGGCAGCTACATGCCCGATCTCCCAGCCGCATGGGCAGCAACATGCCAGGGGTGGGTGGGGGAGACATGTCGGGGGTGTGCCTGCATTACATGCCATTCATTAAGGCATGTAGTACCAGGTATACAGGGCACAGGTTATGGCAGCCGGGACCCTGCCGTAACCCACTACGCATCCCCATGGACTTCACCCGCCGGGCACAGTGGGACCGGGAAATGACCCTCCATACTACCCCAGTCCACTAGGCAGATGGAGATGGCTGGGGGCAGTTGATCGGGCGAGTGGCCGTACGAATGTCCCCATGGGTCCCGTTGTGGTGGATCCGCACCCCTGCAGTGCACCCGTATACCCAGATCCTACAATCCTCCACCAGCCATCCAACTGACATTGGTAGCATGTCGTCAATATAGCAGCATGCTCTCAGCATCAGTCAGAAGGCCTGTGGCCAGGGTGATGTAAGGAGGGATGTGCCGCTGGCCATCCTTAGGCATGGCACCGACTGAGTGGTATGGGGGTTGGGGGTGGTTGTCGGTGCCCTGGGTGGGTGGGGAGACCACTGGCCACCGAAGATCTTGCTGGGGTTCCAGGTCGGGGGTGGGGGATGTCAAGCCGGGGCATCTCATTGTGTACAGGGAGGGGTGTCTTGAGTTACATTACGGGGACTGGGCAGACATGTGTGGTGAGGGGGATGTTTTACTTATCAATGGGGACGGGGATGCCATGCATGTGGGGAGTATGTTTGACAAGGAGGTGTGAGGAGGGATGTGCCGCTGGCTGTCCTGAGCCACGGCACCAATTGACTGGTACGGGGTTGGGGGTGGTTGTTGGGTCCGGGCAGACATGTGTGACTGTGGGGGAATGCTTTACCTACAAGGGGAATGGGCAGACATGTGTGGTGGGGGGAGGATGCTTGTACACAACAGGGATGTTGCGGACGTGTTGGGGGGCTGGCATCCCAGCCTGGGTGGGGGTCCTGCTTTTAGCAGGTCTGCTATGTGGTGGGAGTCCACGGTGCACCACGGGATTGGGCAGGGGTCCTCCGGCCAACGGTGCATGGCCACACAGGTCTGGGTGCCTGCATTGACTATTCACATACCCGGACCCGTGCCTTAACACACAGGTGATCTGCTGTGGGACCCAGAATGGGCATCCGTTGGATGCCTGCCTGGGTCTGCTACTTCACCCCTGGCTGCCCTGCATAATCCTGCACACTGGGGGGGCAAAGGCCACAGACAGGTGCCCCATGGGTGCATGTGGTAGTAAATACCGTGCACCCTGTGCCTGTCCGGGGCTGCAGAGCTATGCGGGCAGGGTACACGCCTACTATGCATACTTCACGCCTGTTCATGCATAGCACCCATCCTTTGTGACAACAGTAACAACAACATATTTTTGATATGTTGCTGTAAATAATGTCACTAACAAAAATTTATTTTATATCTTGTCATTTTTACCCTCACTCCTGTTGTGTGTGTGTATATATCAAATATACAATTGTGTAACTCAAAATAGACACTGTATTATCACTTGTGAGTGTGCAGGACTTTCATAACTCACTTGTGGCTCTTCCACTCATAAGTTATGGTCCTACCTAAGGAGGCAGTATAGCGCAGTGGTTTAAGGCTCTGAGCTGCAGACCTGGAGACCTAGGTTTGAATCTCACAGCCCCCACTTGCATACTGTGTGACCCTGAGCAAGTCACTTAACTTCCTTGTGCTCCCAGGTCACACCTGGAAACAAGCTTCGGCTTAGTGTGCCTTTCTGGTTAAACAATTTCCCCTTCCCCTTCCCTTCCCTTCCCTACCCACTCACATTTGAAGATAAATTGCATATTTTGAGTCAGCCCACTGCCTATCCCTGATTTATAACAAAACATATCACTAAGCACTGCTGTACATACCTGGTTCTGATAGACAAAATAAGAGGTGCAAGCCTCAAAGTGGAGGTATGGTGGTCTAAGGCTTTGGGGTGTGGGCACATCTAAGTGGCAGTTGTCAAAAATCTGGAAATCCACCAAATCTGGATTAACTATAGTGGCAACATAGGCTGGACTGATGGCCGATTGGCACTGCAATGCAGGTGACCCACATTCGAGAGCAAACTCTGGATGCCTCATAAGGAGACATGCCTTACTACAGCAGCTGCTGCACGGTAGTGCACTGCAGTCAGGCTGGGATGGCACTGAGCAACCATTACCACAGTGACCACTGTTGCAGGCCAAGGGAGCTTGCTCCCTCTGCAGGACTTTGCTGCACGCATCTGAGTTTCTACAGAGATACACACACGCCAAGGGGAGGAGGGAGGGCAGGGGAGAAAACCAGGACGAAAACCCCTGTACTTTCTATATGACAGCCTGGGTTCCTGGACACCACTGGGTCCTAATGCCTGAAAACATCCCATAAAAACAACTTGAGACAGCAGCAGGTTGGTACCCCAGCTTCGAGACCAGCTAGATGGCAATAGAATAATTAGTCACCCTGAGGCAATTACTGCAAGGTTCACAGACTTTTATAAGAATTTATACACTCAGGAAGTGATTCCAGAATATGAGACTAAACTCTTGGCTTTCTTCGAGGGTTTGGAGCTGAGATCTGAGATCCCTGCCTAAATCGGCAGCAGCCCAGCTAGAGAGGGCTGTCACCAGGGGGGAACTTCTGACTCACACTGCTAACCTGAAGAGTGGTAAAGCCCCAGGGCCTGATGGCTTCTCTTCAGAATTCTTTAAGACATTTGCAGACCTCCTTACACCATTTTTGCAGAAGGTCTTCCAAGAAATTATGGACGGGGGAGAGACCCTGACTCCTGGTGCATATTTTGGTTATCCACCACAAACCCGGGAAAGACCCCTTGGAGTGTGGATCCTACAGGCTCATCTCCCTACTAAATATGGATCTAAAAATATTTACAGGTTTGCTGGCCAGCAAACTCCAAACCCAGATCACTACGCTGATACATCCGAACCAGACAGTTTTTTTCTCTGGCCGCTACCTCTTTGATAACATCAGGAGGCTGCTGAACATTATCTCCTCTCAGAGCAGCCAAGACCAGTTCCAGATTGCCATATCCATGGACACTAAAAAAGCCTTTGATAGGGTCAATTGGAACTTTCTAAAAGCATCCATGGAAAAAATGAAATTCGGCCCCAAATATTTGCAGGTTATCTCCTGTCTATATTCCCAACCTCAAGCTTTAGTGAGAGTAAATGGCATTAGTTCTCTCCTCTTCCAATTAAGGAGGGGGACTAGGCAGGGCTGCCCTCTCTCTCTCCCTGGTTGTTTGCTTTATGCTTGGAGCCCCTTGCCACCAAGGTCAGACAGTCCCTGCAGATTTCTGGGGTCACGGGAGGAGGTTTAGAACAGAATGTCTCATTGAACGCTGATGACTCGATATTTTTTCTCTCTTCTCCAGAGAAATCTACCCCATGCTCTGTGACACACTTCAGGCATTTGGGAGAATCTCAGGCTATAAGATCAATTTTTCAAAGTCTGAGGCCCTGATTTTGAGTGGCAAGCCACCACAAGGGTTTAGAGAGAACTTCCACTTTAAATGGATCCCCAAAGGACAAATCAGGTACTTGGGCATACAGATCTGTGTGGATTTGTCCAGGTTATTCTCCCTCAACTATGGAAGGTTGTGGGAGGAGGTTAAGAAAGATTTGGCGAGGTGGCGCTTGCTACCCCTCACTTTGGTGGGACTGGTTTCTGTGATCAAGACGAATATCTTACCACAACTTCTATTTCTGTTTCAGTGCCTTCCACTGAAGCCTCCTGTCACCTTCTGGAACAAGCTGGTAAAGGCAACTCAGAAATTTGTTTGTCAGAACAAAAGGCCCAGAGTGGCTCGGCATTTCCTCTCACTCCCTCGGGAGGAGGGGGGGGCCTAGACCCGCCTAATTTTCACCTATATTATTTGTCAGCACAGATGGTTCCAGTTATGACCTGGGCTAGGCAGCGGGTCGACTCCAGGTGGTTTGACTTGGAAGACCAGCTGCCAGAGGGGAGACCGCTGCACTCCCTAGCATTGGCCCTGCCTCCTCGAGAATACTCCAACATCATCAAGAACAGGTGGGTCAGACAGGGGCTTTATGTACTTCGTAAAGTCAAAAGGCTGCTAGGCTCACCAGAGGGGGCTGGTCCCTTATCCCTAATCCGACATGAGGTGAATTTTTTCCCATCTATGTTAGACGCAGGGTTCACCAGATGGGAGGCGTGGGGGATCACCCGATTCTCACAACTGATTGAGGGGGACAGGTGTATTTCTTTCTCGAGAGCAAAAGAAAAACTTAGCTGGGGCAATGCAGAATTTCTTAGATACATGCAGGTGAGACACTTCATACTCCCCCCAGGTCATATGGAGAAAATAACCAGACCTTTCACCAGCTACAAAAACTTTTTGTATGGGGTGGTCACCATAGCAGCTCCAGTTAAACTGGTGACAGGCCTATATAAAATACTCCTGGGGGCAGGGGGGTATCCCTGGATTGTCACAGATGGGCTTGGGAAAAGGAGGCAAGCATAAAGATTAGAGAGGTGGTCTGGAATCGGAGACTGAAAGTTGGCTGGAAGGTAACTTCTTTTCCTGTGTGGCAAGAGTTTTACTGGAAAATTCTCACCCGTTACTTCCGGGTACCTACAATTACATGACATTACACAGGTGGGGATGCTTCATGCTGGCGGGAATGTGGTGGGGAGGGCAATCATTGGCATATATTCTGGGATTGCCCTAGACAGAGTATTTTTTGGAAGCAGCTTAGGGGGACCATAAGGGAAATGATGGATATAAATATTCTAAACACTTTCACAGACTGGATTTTAGGGGTTCTGACAGTGGCCCACCTATGTGTAGATGCTTGTAAAGTGCTGCTCATATTTTTAGCAGTAGCCTTAAAGTGTCACAGCCCATTGGCTCAGCAGAGACCCCCCACCATACAGGAATGGACACGGAGAGTTGAGGAGTTGATGTTGATGGAGTCACTCACAGCCAGACTGAGGCTTCAGCAGGATCGCCACATCCTTTGCTGGCAGAAGTGGGAGACCTGGAGGCTTCAGTCCAGCTCAAAAGTCTAGCGGGAGCCTGGTGCTCCCTGAGGGCTCCCCTTTGTGTTGACCAGATTAGACTGGCATTCGCTGCTTGGCCTTGGAACAGTTAATAGATCGGTTCTCCCCTAGGTATATGTTAGTCTAAGGGAGAGTGCCCTTGCAAATATATCATAAACACTTAGTCACAAAGTAGTTGGGATTCAGTGAAACTATTTTATGCAGCCGGGACATGTCTTCTCTGTCTTTTTTTTTCTTCTTAAGGGCCCAGTTAGGGCCAAAGTTATTTTTAAGGTTGTTCTATATTAGTTTTTATGCTTAAAGTCTCAATTTTAGGACAGGGCTTCATGCCTCCCATTCAGGAATAGCCAGCCCTGCTGATAAACACACTTTTGAGTGCCACAATTGATCCAGCATTTTGATGCCTGTATTATTCACTTGACAACTGCTGATTTTCTTATGATGCATATTTTTATACTGTTATCATCTGTACTCAAGTGGCCATCATTTTCATTGAATAAAGCTGAATTTAAAAAAAAAATGGTTGACCTTCCTCTAACCTGAGAGGCAGCTGCTTGCCAGGAAGCTAAGGTTACATTTCCAGGTCCCTTAACAGAGATATGTTAAAATCCATTTACCTGTCATTAACCAGGCACTTCAGAGGCAGGATGCTCTGATTCCAAGAAATTGTTATGGTATGTTGCATCTTATGAGGTGAGAGGACCAGGAACATCCTTTCTGGCAGACCTGTGTGAATTCTCTTACAGGTGTCATAATTATCAAGGAAGGATGACATCACAAGGTAGCTAGAAAACTGTGTTGTGGGGAAGGTACAAGGGTGACGTCTACAGGCCTAAAAGAGAAGGCCCCTTTGGGATTAGACAGTTCTTTTTCTTTTTTAAACTTTATTTTTATTTTTTTCCATATATCATTACAATATATATGATGCATATAGTGAACAGTCCTTACAGACATTAAGACCATTGGGAACACAATTGATCCCCTACAATAGAGGATATAGACATTGCATCCACTATATTTTGATACATCATGTGAGGGTCCCTTCTTATTACTATCAATAAAGATCCTAAATATGCCATGGGAAACAGCCCGTGAGCTACATGGCTAGCATAACATTATAGGATTGTCCATCAGTGTCCAGCCTTATAAAAAGAAACAAGCCCCAAAAGGGACTTAGGGTGCCATGATAGTACCTTAAGGTGATATTACAACTGCTAAAACCTTAGACATTAAGCAGCAGAATCAATCAACATTCACAACTGAACTTTTGAATCCTAAACTGAGAATTTCTCATTTAAAGATCCTCCTACATTTATGATGTCTTATCCCTCCCTTGTATTATTACTCTTTTAACAAATCTCCCCTTCACATTAAACGCAGCATAAATACTCCAAACTTAAGATTATAACATGAGCAGTGTGATAAGTCTCAACCCCCAGTTACATAAACATCATAGTAGACTTGAAATAGCCCCTTTGGATTTAAACTCAAAATGTTACGAATACGCAGAAAAAAATTAGACATTATGTAAAGTCACTTTAGTGAAAAGCTAAACATCTGTTTAACATAAAAAGGGCAGAATGGAGCAGTCAAAGCACAGAGTCACTTATCTGGAAACTCCAGAGGGAAACATAGCCAGCTTGTTTACGAGTGCCTCCCATTCAGGATCTCTATCAGAATCTTTGGATTCAGCAGCTTCTTTGTGATGTCTGACGGCTGAAGCCCAATGCGTAGCCCATTTCCCTGCATCGACCGGATCCGAAAACAGAAAGACTTTCCCTTGGTGGGTAATCCGGAGCCTTGCTGGGAAAATCATGGAATGCGCTATCCCAGAATCTCTCACAGTCCTTCTCACCACCATCAAAATGTTTGTGCCTCTGGCGAGTAGAATAACTAATGTCAGGAAAAAAGTAAACGTGTTGTGCCTCCTGCATGATAGGGCTTCCCTTCCGAGCATATCTGAGGATCCGATCTCGGAAGCCCACTCTCGAGGTAACAACCATCAACATCCTGGCTTCGTCTGTATTCTGGGAGCGTCCTCTGGGATTAATTCTGTAGGCTTTCTGTATATCCCATGCTATATCATCCCCTTCTGGTACAAACCTTTCTGTTAGCCACTCTTGTAAATACATAATGGGATGATCTCCCTAGCTGCCTTCTGGAAGGCCTAAAATCTGAACGTTCCCAGAGCAAGACTGATTTTCTAAGGCCTCTAAACATGCATGCAGATGTTGGTTTTCCTTCACCACGAGGGCAATTGGTAGTCGTGTTGGAATCCGTTTGCCATTGGACATTGTGAAGCTCTTTTTTAAGGCCATCCACAGCTGTTTCCATGACTAAAACCTGACTATTAAAGTCATCCACCATTTGACTGAGGGTGGAGACCGAAGCGATTAGAATTTGGAGCTTATGCCCCAAGGAAGCAATAGTTTCTTGCAATCCAGTTTCTACATCAGCCTGATGTGTAGGTTGTGATCGTGAGGCTCCACCAGATCCTTTGCTTCTATCCACTCCAGCTTGCAGCTTTTCTTTTTTTGGGTTGCCCATTTTAGTATATCAGAGGCGCCCAATCTGATGATAACCCCGAAATTGGCTTTACTCGATGTTAAATAGCGATTTTAGGATTATATAAAGGAGAATTCTCAGGAGCTCTATAAACTGCTGCTTCTCTGCTCAGGCTCCACAGCACCCCCCCAGACAGTTATTTTTTTTCAGACTTCCTCCAGCTTTAAGGAGCTGACACAGAGCAAACTCTCTCAGTTTTTGCTGAGCAGCTACAAGGCACACTGTTCTCCTGACAATACAAGAAGCAAGACTGCCAGTACAAAGGAAACTGAATCTTTCATTTACTTTCTTTGACTTCAGTTCACTACGGACTTAAGGTAGGCTTTAGATAACAGTTATAGTGCATTTTTCACGCATATTTAACACTTACATTTCTGTTATTCTGTGACCAATTTAGTGCTTCTTTTAATTGTAACTGTATGATTATTATTTAAGTATTTTAGTAAAAACATTTGTTTTTAAGAAACCTGCCTGAGTGAGATTTTTCTAAATTGTGTGTGAATTATGGGACTGTTATTAACCCTTGCTAAACCATGGACTGATATATCAGTCCAGAATTCCTATACATTCTAATTCTGTTGGCAGCCTAAGGATTAATAATCTGTGACAAACTGTTATTGCTAAGTAGTGCCTCCATAAGCAACCAATCAAGCAAGGGTCTGTAAGGGACATCTGGGTAGAGATAGGGAGAATACCAAAATCTCAATAAAGAGTTTCTAAAGATTATGAACCAGGTTGTTGCATGTTCTGTTGGAGAATACAAATTCAGGAGCACACTGCTACCACGAAGACTGTGTGACACCTGGATCTTCCCCATTTGTGTAACAACCAAAAAGGAGCCATAGTTGGCTACAAGACTCAAGACTGGTATTGTGCCGTAATCTAGAGTTTAGAGGGACACCTTCGGTCCTCGTGGTAGGTGTTCAGGCATGACCTTGGCAAGCATTCTAACAGGACTCGAGGAGGGTATCCCTGTTCCACCCCCGTCATGGATTGCACTTAGGGGTGGGCACTGTGAGCTCAGTGAACTGACCCTCAGGAGTGGGTTCGTGACAAGGTCAATGGCAGGGTAAGGAAACACTGATGACATGGATAATGACAGAGACAGCGAACAGCCCAGCTCCGCCAAACCACCACTAGCTGTAGTAGAGGCACTGGGGCCCAGCACCAGTGGACCTCACAATTCAAGAGGTTGCAATGGTGGGGCTGGGGCCAATGACCCAGAGGCAAACGGCTCCTCTGCAGCTCTAAAAAGACTGGGAGAACTCTCCATCATGGGGGACCTGATAGGAGCAAAGGCCTGCATGGAGAGAGGTGTTGAAGCTGAAGCATTTGATGGTGTGGTCCAAGGTGAAGAGGAGAAAGAATCCAACAAGGACTGGGATCACCGTCAGGGAGAACGGTCCTTAGGCCTGTCCTTATCCTGGTGAGAATGCTTCCCTGAGAACTTGTCCCAGGCCTTGGCAACCTGACAGCCCAAAGAAGACACCAGCAACTGGGAGGGGGGAGTCCCAGAAGACCCCTGCTCTCCACTGGCTGCTTGCTGCTCCATGAGAAACTTCTGCATGGCTTTCTTTTGGCGCCGCCGGATGGTGAGGTTGAACTTCAGGCAAAGCTCGCAAGCAAGAGTGTTGCAACCAGGCCCAAGACAGAAGACAATGTTCGTGGATATTGGTTGAAGAAATCTTTCCGCAGTGGCAGCAATGGAAAAGAGCCGATGAAGATAGTAGTTCTTGACAAACAAAAATAAAAGGAATCACTTTAAAATAAAGTGATTTGAAGGCTATAACAAAAGAAAAACATATGTAAAATTTTGGCAGTCGACTGAGTGACGGAGCTTCCGCAGAGTCCATGCGTGAATGGTCAACAGTGGGAAAGAACTGAGGAGAGAGTGGGGCTGCCTACGCTTATGTAGGGCTGTGACGTCAGCATGGGCAGCCCCTGCTAGACTGCTGCAGAAAGCTTCAATGTGATCATAGCAACTGACAGCTAAGTTCTATAGGTGTGACCTGATCACAGAGACATCCCTTGCATTAGGCAAGTAAACAAAAGCAAGAGGATAAAAAAACACCATGGTTCTCAAATTAGGTGGCTTGGAAGGAAAGGACAAAAAGGTTAGCATTCAGGAGTTACAAGGAGATACAGAAGTAGGAAGACAGGGAAGTGTATCTGGAAAAGCAGAGGGAGTCGGGAAAGCAGTCAGGAGCACAAAGGCACAAACAGGAAAAAATAGCCTAGGCAGTAAAGACTGGGGACAAGACATTTTTCAGTACATTAGTGAAAAGAGAAAGACCGGGGGTGGGATTGTAAGGCTTAGAAGGGAAGGACGGGAATGTGTGGAGGGGCATCAGGAAAAAGCAGAAATCCTGAAGAAATATTTTGTTCAGTATTCACAGAAGAAGGGAAAGGTGAGGGACCACAGAGAAGAGACAGGAGAACAAACGGAAAGTGAGAGGACACAGTCCATTTTCAGCTCCTTCTGCTGCTTCACCCTGGACTCCCCTCCTTTCACCCATCACTGCAACCTCAATCACTCCCTATCCCTCACTTCTCTCTAAAATCGCTGCCGTCACCACTGTGCAAAATTTGTGTGTAAATTTTGGTTTGGTATGCTACCTCCTTACCTCTCTTCCTTACTGTCCACTCTGCCTTCTCCAGACCACCATCTTAGATCATATGCTACACGTCAACTGGCAATTCCACACTGCTTAACTTCAGTAGGTCAGTTAGCCTTCTCGCATCACTTCCCTAAGCTATGGAACAACCTCCCCCCTCAAATCCGCTTATCTTCCTCCACCTACTCTCAAGAGTGTGGCAGCTAAAATTTAATGGGAAGAAGTAAAATTATGCATTTGGGGCACAGAAACCCAGGGGCAGAGTACAGGATGGGGAGGAGATGTACTGACAACCAGTAAAGAGGAAAGGGACCTGGGGTCGTCATATCTGATGACCTAAAAGTGGCCAAACAATATGACAATGCAGTGGGGAGAGCTAGTGGGATGCTGGGGTGCATAGGGAGGGGTATCACTAGCAGAAGAAAGGAGATAGCAAACTAACATGCGGAGCTTTCTGGATTGGTCGCAGGCTGAGCGCTGGGTGCGATGAAACATCACGAAGGAGTACCCGGGTGAAAGTTATCCCTACCTGTGTGAGAGGGTGTGGGATGTCATAGAGGAGAAAAGGGAAGACTGAGTTTTCCAAGGAGCCTTGGACAAGGTCAAGCTGAGAAGTCATGGAAGTGCCATGGATGTGGGAGGGCATGAGCAGGAAGCTATTAAGAGGGTAAGACAAATGTGCAACTCAACTGCATGGACTGGGGTGACTCTGTTCAAGACTTTTACTATGATCCAGGACGGAGAGGGACAGAGGACCAAGTACTATATTATCTGCGAAGATGCTTCTGGGGAGGAGTGTACCAAGCCCGGCCCAAAACTGTATTCTGCCTCATGATCCTCAATGGTGCCCTGTTCGTCAGATTGTAAACAGACTGCCCCTGAAATATCTCAGCTGGACTGGTCTCCTTTTCCCATCAGTGCAGGCCTTGACAGGGGGTACCCTGGGCAGGACCATATAATATGGGCTCCTACCACTGGATGCTAGGTGAGATCAACCCCTCTTGTTTGCTGTTTAAAAATATTTAAATGTTTAAGGGGTTGACACCCCAGTAAGTAAACCAGATGTCTTTTACCGTTTAAAGTTAAGAATGAATGTTTACTTGTTGAAAAAATTGATGATGGATGATGTGATCTGTTTAGACCTGTTTCTGGATAGGTGTCTGAATTGCAAGGTGCCCCTCCCAACAGTAGTTAGATCTTAATGTAGGATGGAAGGTATGTACGGCTGAAATGAGTGGGATGCGTAGTATGGACGAAAGTTCTGTGTGGTCAAGTGTGAATCTATGGGTGAGTGGTTAGTTAATTGCCATAGACCTGCTTACAAATGTTTCAAATTGCTATGCATTTTAGTAGCAGTATAAGTATTCCAGTTGGCAGA
This sequence comes from Neoceratodus forsteri, assembly GCA_016271365.2. Taxonomy (NCBI): domain Eukaryota; kingdom Metazoa; phylum Chordata; order Ceratodontiformes; family Ceratodontidae; genus Neoceratodus; species Neoceratodus forsteri. The sequence continues at coordinate 245,873,169 of JADMNL010000025.1, forward strand.
AAATGAAAGAGTTTACGCACTGTGTTGTTACCAATGTTCTGGAGGTGCTTTAGTAGTTTTGGGGGTGCATATTTAGTACCCGTTCTTGTCAGCAACTTTTTTTTTAGAAGTAAGCCTCCGGTTAGTACTTGGTAGAATGGACAAAAGAAGGCCGTAGCCCATCGAGATTGTCCTCCACAAATGTGGATCATTGTATTTGGGGCTATCCTAGTAACTATATATCAATTTTATTTTTGAAAGTCATAATAGTAGGAGAATTGACAATATCTTGTGGTAATGAATTCCATAACATTGGGGTTCTAATATTAAAGAAATTTTGTCTTTTATTGGTATTACACTTTCTAATGTGAATTTGTTTATTATGTATCCTAGCAACAGTTTTTCTGTTGGATAATGTTAAGCCACACTGTTCCATTAGAATAGGAGATTTTTTCATAATTTTATATGTAACCCCTTTGTTACCCGGGGTTACTAGAATCCCAGTAAGACCTAGTGGTAGGCAGGGAAGGCAGCTTGTGAAACTCCAGTTAAATGGGTTTCACACTGTCTCACTCTGTCCTCAGTCACAGCTGAGACTAGAGGGATGACACCATTATAGAATTGTCACAGCTGCATGAGCCACATTTAGAATCTTCAGCTCAGAGTAAGTTAGAATCTTGGGAATTCAAAGTCAGTCTTCAGTTTGTCCTTAAGCAAACAAGAAGGACACCAGTAGTGTCTGTTTACCCCCCTCCCTCTGGGGGGGTGATGAAAAGTTCTTTGTGGGTTCCAGGGGCAATCCCCTTCTCCCACCTTGGGAAGAAAGCTGCCTGTTTTAATTTAAGTTCAGTCTGTTCATGTATAACAGCAAGGTTACATTTCTTACGCCTGTGGGCACCTGCAATGAATGGGTGAGTGTTTGGCCTCATTGGAAGGGGCAAACAACTTCTTTTCTTCAGTTGGATTTCAAGTATTGGGGACTGCTATTTGGGAGAACTATGTCAACTAGGACCAACAAATAGAGCAGTCATCTGTTTAAAGTGTTAAAGTTCATTGTAGAGGGGGTGCTTCAGGTCATCCACCGTCAATCTACAGTTTTAAAATCTAAAGTTCTGTGTGTCCAAAGAAATGGCCAGGTATGGGCTGTGGGAGCTGGAGGTGGATAGATCCCCATCTTTAGTAACCAGGTCCCTCTCTGTTTCTTCTGTGTTTTGCTACTTGCCTCATGCGCTTGGCCAGTGATGGGGTGGGTACCCAGGCGTGGAGTGCATGGAAATCTCTCTAGGAGTCGTAGACCTCAAGTGGTGTGGGGAGCCACAGGATGGGAACATACTCCTTGTTTGATGGGAGTCTCCCTGTTTGATGGGAGTTTCGAATTGGAAGTACGAAAACAAAATCTCTCTAGGAGTCGCAGACTTCAAGTGGTGTGGGGAGCCACAGTTTGGGAGCCTCCTTGTTTGATGGGATGTCTTTCCAAGTAGAGTTTGGGTTCATTGCCAAGTGGACCGTCAGTCGAGTGGTCGGCAGGGGAGCCGGGCCAGTCGGGCTGTGTATCCAATGCGCATGCAAAGTCCGGGCTGAGTGCCTGGTGGGTCCAAAGCCAGACAACTGTTGTAGTGTTCATTCCTCAAATGGACGCTGTGTTTAACCTCTAATCTGCATTACAGCTCGTAGCCCTGGAGAGACCATACAGAGCTTTGTTTATGTTCAGTGAGTTAATAAATAAAGCCACACTGAAAAATCCAATTCTGGTTCTGCCATTACAGTTATTGCTTCCTGTAGTTGGATTTACTTGGCTGCCCTGTGCAGAGTAGTCAAACCTAGGTCTCTTGTGCCAAGTAACCTCATCCTTCCCGAACCCGTAGATACCTATGTATATCCATGCTACAAATGTGGGACGCATAGGGGGTTACAAAAATGGAGGCACCGCTGTGGATTTGTTTGGGAAGGAAGGTGCTTGGGCAAGAAACTAAGCGTTTGCTTATCTGGCAGTCGGTAGCCCAAAAAGTTGAAGCAATTTCCCTAGTGTGTGCTGTGTGCTGTGAATCTTGCGCTGCTGTTTAAAAAATGCCAACTGTTTACCAAGGAGCTGTAAAGCCAAAGTGTGTGTCCTTGTCCTGCATCAACATAGTTTACAGCGTTTGTCAGTTTTAAAATAAAGTTCTGTGAAGAAAAGTGTGGAAAACTAGGGGTAGCAACAGAGAAATTATGCCCTGGACGTTGGAAATGCTTTCTGTGCAATACTAGAGACTGCAGAGTTAATGGCAATGTTACATGGTTGAAATGGGCTCCGCATGATAGAGTCAGTTGAAAAAAAAAGTGCATCGTTTCAGTTTAAATTTGCCTGCTCGTGATGCGCGTGAGAAAAAGGAGCCCTCGTGAGGAAGAAGAGGCTCATTTGCATGGCGTCATGTGGTTGGTCAGTTGCCATTAGTCCGCCCCTCAGCCAGCTCTTCAGTGTCTGCTTCAGCATTTGAGAGAGACAGAGAGTAGTGCGTGTACTGGCAGTGGAGGCGTTCGCGAAGTGTTCAAAGCACTGTAAACAGTGAAAAGTGACTTTTCTAGTTCAAATCGGGCTCAACCCGCTGCTCGGTCGTGGGATCAGTAATTGTGTGATTAATACTACGATCACGGAGACTGCCCGCCTGTTTGAAATCCGAGGCCTTCAAAAATCTGGCTGCAGGCGTTTTCCTCCATCGCAGCAATCTGCTACCATAACAGTGAGTAAATGATTTAAAACTGCTCAAATCAGTGATTTTCAGTAATGCCATATAAATGTGAGTGCAGCTGTATAGTAGCTTTGCAAGTAGCGATTGTGTGATATCCTGCTGGCAAGTGCAAGTCTGTAAAGCCATTAAATGTGTGCATAGCAATGAAAGTAGCCTCAGTTTAAAGTTTGCAGCCAGAGAGAGCTGTGGGTTGTAAAATAATTGCAACACTAGTAACAGCAGGCAATCCTGTGCTGAAACCTGAAGTTTTAAAAGGACTGTGATTAAATAAATGTTGCCAGCATGTGAAAAGTCCAAGGAAAATCCTGTAAATGTGAGAACAGCCAGAAAAGAGCAAGTTGTGCAGTTTGAAATAAAAGTTATTAGTAGCTGATGTAAATCGGGTGTGCAGTGGCTTGACCCAGAGTCTGAATGTTAATGCACAGAAGTGCTGCCGCCGCCATTACAGGGTGGGGTAGTAAAGTAAACACAGCAGCAGAGGAGCCATTTTAAAGCTACAGAGTGTGTTCATTTAAAGTGGGACTTTCAGTTACAGTGAACTTTTGTTTGTTTTTCTGCAGTTATGGCCTCAGGACCAGCTCGTTACCTGGATCATGCCCGGGTTGCAGTAACAGCAGCAGTAAATAGATTGAGAGACATTGAAAACTGGTGCTATAGAGGGCAACTCCCTCCTGATGTGGCAATTCCTAATTATCCAGTGCGTGTATGCCAGATGTGCTTTAGTGCTGGAAGGGATGTCTTCATGATTCCTCACTGTGCTGGTTGTCTACAAAAATATGGCTTGTATAAAGCGCCTAAAATTCGTTTGGCTGCCACATGGACACAACTTCAAGAATCTGCAGTTGGCAGCACACAGCATCAGGTGGAGCCTGTGGAGGAAGGTCCCCCGGGGGAGTGTGGCACAAAGTTAGAGAGTGCAGAATTAAAGACTGAATCTGAAGTTGAAGTTTTGGATGCTGGATCTCAGAAGGCAAGTTCAGATAAAGCATCAATAGACCCCTGGGTGGGGGGGGGCCTAGCCCAAGTCTCGAAGGTGAAGATGAGATGCAGGAGGCCGTTGAATGGGAGGTGTTGACCTCCGCTCCTAGTGATGAATGGATAGTCTCGGGGGTGAGAACTACTGCTCATTCCTGGGCTCAGATCCTCAGTGAAGAGGAAGATGAGGAGGAACCTAAGTGGCCTTGTGAGATAGGAACGGGTACACAGCCTCAAGATCTTGCCTCGGAGGAATGTGTTCTAGAAGGTGATGATCCCACTGCCCTGGCTTCACCAGAAGAAGAAGAAGTCAGGGATCCATTTTTAATTTCGTTGAGGATGCGAAGCTGGCAGAACCAGGACTGGTCACCCCCCAAGCCAGGCCAGCGGTCTCAGATTGACCAAAGCAAGTAAAGAGGAGAGACTGGTTCGTAGAAAGGCCAATGAAATCTTTGGTATGACCTTTCCTACCTTTCCTCGGAGAGTCTGGGAGGAGATTGAGAACTGCAGGAAATCCTGGATCTGGGATGAAGCAATGAAACATGTGCATCCTGGGGCTAACCAGCATGTAAAGAATAGACTGTTCCACGAAAAGTATACACAGTGGAAGAGAGGCAGGACACTGTTTATGGACAGAGTGAGAATAGTGGACGGAGAGGGACGCGAAGTCTCCCACTGTGTGCATTATGTGCGTCAAGATGGAGTAATAATTCAAGCCCCTGACCCCCTCTACTAGTGGCCTCAGTGCAAGGACCTCCCAGTAATTAAGCCTGGGCCTACAAAATGGAGAGCCGAGCAGTGGTAGTCAATACTGCCACATCTACACTGTGAAGTAACCTTATTGAACTGCCAATATGAATAAACAACAAATCAGGTGCTCCACATTCTTCAGTCCACAGTGTACTGCCCTAATCGATAACCATCTACTGCTACTACCAGATGACTTCAGATCCAGAGAGGACACCAGCCCAGCTGTTTGCCTGATCATCGCCTGGTAATCGGATGACGCCGGACCAGCTGTTTCTCTTTTTGTTCCTGTTCTAAGGTTCCTTCTCCAGTTATGACATCAGCCCAGCTGTTTCCAGATGTGCACTCCTGTGGGTTCCCGGAAGATGTCCCCAGCTGTATCAGAAGAAATGCTGCCAGGGAGAGTCTTGGAAGGGACCAGGTTTGCTAGTTCAAATACTTCAAGAGGCTGGTGAGTCACAATCTTTTTATTCTATCTTTATGACATTGCAATCGCACCTTACCTACAGACTTCAAACAGTGTGTGAATTGCCCCAAAGACTCTCCCCTTCGGGATTATGGCCTTAAAAGACTATGTTCACGGGGCTCCGGCTCAGGAGAGACTCTTTAATGGACTGGCCTTCGGGCCTTGTAGTCACTAGTGGGACATTTAGGGCATTCCATCCTCCCAAAAGGTGTATTGTTATCAATGTCATTTCTGTACTTAATGTATATACTGCATTTTCTACTTTTCTAAAAAAAAAATATTTTTTCTTTTTGGGATTGTTTAGTGTTCTGTTTTTCCTGTATGGTAAGGGTTGTTGCTGTTTTTGTCACTGTTGTTGTTTAGGTAGATCGTAAATGCAGATTAGGGTGTGTTTTTTTGTTTTGTTTTTGTCTTTTCTTACAGGTGTTCTTGGAAGACAGAAGAGAAGATAAGAAGAGGAGGAGGGGCTCATCGGAGTTCCTCGTTTCAGTGCTTATGTGTAGAAATTAAAGTACTGTTTGTGTTTCTAATGCTGCAGTTGCAGGCTGCCCAAGGTAGGGGAGGTCCCCGGGTTTTGTTTTTGTTTGGGATGTTATGTTAGAGGCAGATAGGTTTCCCCTAGAGGGTTAGGGGGGATGGACAGGCTGTGGCCCTAACCTGCAGTAGGGGCCGCAGTGCTGATCTATCAGGGCTATGCTCTGGACGGTTCTACCAGAGCCACTAGGTGTCCATAGTAAGTGGATAGAGTAGAGGCTGATATGTCAGCTGTAGGCCTCTAGGCCCTTAGTGTTGCCTACCTGTGCTCACACATGGTAGGAGGGGGCCTGATCACCCCCCTCCGCAGGTAGCACATAGGGTGGGATGGCCTAAGGCCGGGTGCATAATGACTGGGGACAGTCATTTTCCTGGTCAAGGGCGAGTGTACCCCTTTGTTAACCGGGGTTACTAGAATCCCAGTAAGACCTAGTGGTAGGCAGGGAAGGCAGCTTGTGAAACTCCAGTTAAATGGGTTTCACACTGTCTCACTCTGTCCTCAATCACAGCTGAGACTAGAGGGATGACATCATTATAAAATTGTCACAGCTGCATGAGCCACATTTGGAATCTTCAGCTCAGAGTAAGTTAGAATCTTGGGAATTCAAAGTCAGTCTTCAGTTTGTCCTTAAGAAAACAAGGAGGACACCAGTAGTGTCTGTTTACCCCCCTCCCTCTAGGGGGGGAGTGAGGAAAAGTTCTTTGTGGGTTCCAGGGGAAATCCCCTTCTCCCACCTTGGGAAGAAAGCTGCCTGTTTTAATTTAAGTTCAGTCTGTTCATGTATAACAGCAAAGGTTACATTTCTTCACCTGTGGGGCACCTGCAATGAATGGGTGAGTGTTTGGCCTCATTGGAAGGGGCAAACAACTTCTTTTCTTCAGTTGGATTTCAAGTATTGGGGACTGCTATTTGGGAGAACTATGTCAACTAGGACCAACAAATAGAGCAGTCATCTGTTTAAAGTGTTAAAGTTCATTGTAGAGGGGGTGCTTCAGGTCATCCACCGTCAATCTACAGTTTTAAAGTCTAAAGTTCTGTGTGTCCAGAGAAATGGCCGGGTATGGGCTGTGGGAGCTGGAGGTGGATAGATCCCCATCTTTAGTAACCAAGTCCACCTCTACGGATTTCTTCTGTGTTTTTGCTACTTGCCTCATGCGCTTGGCCAGTGATGGGGTGGGTACCCAGACGTGGGTTGCAACTTGAAAATCTCTCTAGGAGTCATAGACTTCAAGTGGTGTGGGAGCCACAGGATGGAACATACTCCTTGTTTGATGGGAGTCTCCCTGTTTGATGGGAGTTTCGAATTGGAAGTACGAAAACAAAATCTCTCTAGGAGTCGCAGACTTCAAGTGGTGTGGGGAGCCACAGTTTGGGAGCCTCCTTGTTTGATGGGATGTCTTTCCAAGTAGAGTTTGGGTTCATTGCCAAGTGGACCGTCAGTTGAGTGGTCGGCAGGGGAGCCGGGCCAGTCGGGCTGTGTATCCAATGCGCATGCAAAGTCCGGGCTGAGTGCCTGGTGGGTCCAAAGCCAGACAACTGTTGTAGTGTTCATTCCTCAAATGGACCGCTGTGTTTAACCTCTAATTTACATTACAGCTACGTAGCCCTGTGGGGGACCATACAGAGCTTTGTTTATGTTCAGTGAGTTAGTAAATAAAGCCACACTGAAAAATCCCAATTCTGGTTCTGGCCATTACAGTTATTGCTTCCTGTAGTTGGATTTACTTGGGTGCCCCTGTGCAGAGTAGTCAAACCTAGGTCTCTTGTGCCAAGTAACCTCATCCTTCCCCGAACCCGTAGATACCCTATGTATATCCATGCTACAAATGTGGACGCATAGAGGGGTTACATATATATCTGTAAGAGATCACCTCTTATTCGTCTTTGTTTTAGTGAATATAGGCCTATCTTCTGTAATCTGGTGTCATAATCTAAATTTGCATAATGTGGAATTATTTTTGTCGCCCTATGTTGAACTTGTTCGATTCTATTAATGTCTGATGCTAAGTAGGGACTCCAGAAAGAGGAGCCATAATCCAGGTGAGGTCTGACATGGGATCTGTACAAGGTAATAATACACTGCTCAGACTTTGAAACAAATGTACTTTTAATCCTACGCAGAAGAGCATTAGTTTGGATTGCTATTTTATTACAATGGGAATATGACGAAAGTTTATTATTTACTAGTACCTGAGATCTTTTTCCAGGGAGGACACTCTGATGGTTGTGTTATTTAAGGTATATACCTGTCTGGGGTTATTTTTTCCCATATGTAAAACTGCACATTGTTTTACATTGAAGTCCATTTTGTTTATAGCGGCTGAGTGTTCGATAGATGCAAGGTATGATAGTAGTGTTTGGATATTACCGGCGTTGTTAACCGTACCACCTAATTTGGTGTCATCAGCAAATTTCATAAGTATATTAGGGGAAAAAATTTTCATATCACTGATGAATAAGTTAAAAAGTGTGGGGCCCAAGACAGAACCCTGAGGAACTCCGCTCGTTTTACCCTTCCTAAGTCTGACAAGGCACCATTAACTTGTACCCTTTGAGTGCGGTTACTCAGCCAGCTATTAATCCAAGAAACCAATGGTAATGAAAATCCTAGGTGAATAAGTTTTTTAATCAGAATATCGTGTGACACTCTGTCAAATGCTTTACTGTAGTCCAATAGAATAACATCAGTTGGTATGTTTAAATTGAGCTTCATGCTAATATAATTATAAAATGAAAGTAGGTTTGTAGTACAAGAAAAAACAGTTTTAAATCCATGCTGGGTTGTATTGAGTATTTTCAGAGATTCCATTTCTATTTCAAGAAGAGTTTTAATTGATCTTTCCATTAATTTACAAGGAATAGAAGTTAAACTGATTAGACGATAATTATCTACTCTAGAGTAAGAACCTTGTTTAAAAATGGGAGTCACTATTGTTGTTAACCAATCAGAAGGTACCCTAGATTTGTGAAGTGATTTATTGAAGATTATAGTAAGTGGTAAGACTATAGTTTCTTTAACTCCTAGTAGAAATTTAGCACATATGTCATCTGGACCAGGACTGGTAGTTCCCTTTAAAGTTAATAATAAATCATAGACCTCATTTGGTGTAATTGAAGGTTTTATATGACTAGGAAAACAACTATCAGGAAGAATTTGAGGTGGATCCTGAACGAAAACTGATGAAAAATAATTATTTAAAGCTGTGGCAATGTCGGAGTCTGAAGTGATTGTTGTATTATTTATAATTAATGGCCCAATTTTTCTGTTGTTCCCTTTTTTACTGTTTAGGTAAGCATAAAAAGCTTTATGGGAATCCTTAGTATGTGCAATACGAAATTCTAGATTGCATTTTGCAATGTTCTAACCAATTCCCTATATTTAATTAATATTTCATCTTTTTGTGTTGGTGAGCATTTTTTTAATAGTGAAAATAATTTCTGTTTATGGGTAATTTGTTTTTTTATGGTACTATTAAACCAAGGGGGGATTTTACCTTTGTTATTGTATTTGTGTTTTACAGGAACAAACTGATGTTCAAGATCTTGAATTTGTTTTTTTAAGAATTTAAGAATTTTTAAGAATAGTATGTAATAGTAATGGTGGTGGGAGGGGAAGGGAGGGGAGGGGCGCCCCTGCTGCAGTACCTGGCAAACCATCCATGGGAACCAGCAGGTGGGTTGCCAGAATGCCCAATAGGGAGTAATTTAGTGTAGAGTAGGTTAAAGCTTGTTTTAACAGTGAATGAAATTCCACCATCTCGGCAGTGCAGCTGGTTACGGCCCTGGCCTTTGGGGGGAGGGACAGATGCGCATATCCCTCCTCCGGGGGGTTGCTGGTGTGGCTGGGCCGGCACTCACCAGGAGGCGAACATTTTGGGGGGAGAATGTAAGCACTCCTTCAGGAGCTTACTAGTTAAATTATTGTAGCTAGGTGTAGTTAAGCAGAGGAGGTTTTGATGCCAGTAGGTCTGGAGTGTTGGGACTGCCTGTGGCCAACAGGGACCCCCACTCCAGAGGTATATAAACAGGGTGGTTTTGGTGCCAGAACAAGAGCTGGGAGGTGGGGCCTGCACAATACTGAATCTTAGCCCACATTGTGGGCAGACTTGGGTGGGAGGGGAGAACATCCCTACCCTGAAGCCCCAGCCACTTAAGGAAAGCTGTGAGGAACATCGGGATGGGGTTGGACCTAGAGGAGTCTGGAACTCAACAGGCCAGAACACAGTAGATGCCTGTGACCAGGATATATCCCTTAAGGATGAAACACTGCCAGGGAGAAAAAGTTCTACAAAAGAAACTATAGTGGAAACACTTACTACCCAATTTTTTATTTATTTTTTAATTTTTTGTATTTATTCCTCCTCTCCTTCCCTCAGCTTTGGTCTCCTCGGGAGCACCAAGGAGTCATCCCTCTGCGGTCTGCCCTACCTGGACAGTCCTCCATCACCCATGTAGCCTCGGATTATCCCCCGGGCGGGGACGAGGTGGGCTCCAACACCCCGAGCAGTCGGTAGCGTCGGTAAGGAGGGTGCCAGGTGGGCGGCCGCAGATCGAGGGCACGCTCCGGTGCTCCATCTCCGCTGGAGCTGAAGGGCATTTTTCCCCTGTTTCTTGGGGAGTGGCTAGCGCCCTGATGTCAAGGCATGGAACCGACACCTGCCACTCCCCCGCCCTTTCTCTACATCGTCAGCACTTGCTGCATCTCCGGCCTCTGCCAGAGGGCAGCTGAGCACCGACTACAGACCTCTGTCCCTCTCGGGACAGGAGAGCTGTCCTCCGGATGCTTAATCCTCTCCTTCCTCTGCTGACCCCCAGCAACCTGGGCTCGTTCCCGAACCCAGGTCTCTGACGTGGCGCGAGGTGTGGTGTCCAGTGCCTCAACCCTAAGCGCCACCGGGCCGGCTCTATTACCCAATTTTAAAGTTTAGAAAATTTATATTGCGAGCCAAATAAATTGCACTAAATGACGTTGGTTACATATTGTCTGTGTGGTACATGTGTGGATCTCATGGGGAATCAGTTGCGTATGATGTGGTCATGTCCAAAGACTGGAATAATTTTATTTTTACTGTATCTATTTCTTTCACCCAGTTGTGCTTACCTGTTGTGCTCGGGGTCTCACCACTGTCTCCCATCCAAGGACTCCAGTAACAGGTTGGAGCATCTTCCAACACAGACATCATTGTCTTCAGTTGACCTATACAGTCCTTGACATAGCCCCCCCCCCACCAAGGCGGGGTTCCCCCCTGCTTGAGCCTAGGCATGGCATTCTGTAGGGACCAGTCAAGATCACCTCAGCTTCAACTGTCAGCAGTGAGGGAAGGAACAGCCATTTCTAATGTGACCTTAGGGTGTGGATAGTGGTCAGAACTGTCCTTCCATGCTGCCACCAAAAAGGGAAGATTCTGACCATCTGCTACTGGTCTTGTCCATGTAATGGTCCAGAAGGGCCCTGTACAGTCCATTGTACCCCTCACAGCCCATTGTACCCCTTACTACCTGTAGGTGCTCCGGAGTGGGGGAGGACCTGTCCTAATCCAGCCCCACCCTGGGGGGAAAGCTGAAGGCTGCAAGGTAAGGCCCCAATTGGGGGCAACAGGGCTGGCTGGTCACCTGGGGCAAATAGTTTGCAGAACCAAGATGGAAAAAGTATAAGAAAAAACAAAAAAAACAACAACAACAATGTGTTTTACCCAGGGGAGGACTACATGATGGGGGGGGGACTGATGGTCACCAAACAAGAAAGGGATTTGGGGGTAATCATATCTGATGACCTAAAGGTGGCCAATAAATGTGCCAAGGCTGTGGGGAGAGCCAGTGGGATGCTGGAGTGCAAAGGGAGAGGTATCACCAGCAAAAGGAAGGAGGTGGTGAATCGGATGCCACTGTACAGATCATTGGTAAGGCCTCATTTGAAACACGGTGTCCAGTTCTGGAGGACGTACCTCTATAAGGACATAGACAGGGTGGAGGCAGTTCAAAGAGGGGCCAAAAAGATGGTGCAGGGCCTGCACCAAAAGTCCTATGAGGAGAGACTGGGAGATCTCAATATGTATACTCTGGAGGACAGGAGAGACAGGAGATATGATAAAAACCTACAAATATCTAAAAGGCATAACTAGAGTAATGGAGGGTAGCATCTTTCAGAAAAGGAGATATCCAGGAAGTAGGGGGCATGACATGAGGTTGGAAGGGGGTAGACTAAGGGGTTGCATGGGGAAGTATTTCTTCACAGAAAGGTTCATGGATGCATGGAGTAGACTCCCAACAGAGGTGGTGGGGGCAAACACTGTGGAGGGATTCAAGCATGCAGGGGACAGGCATAGGGGAACCCTAGCAATTGGAACAAGCAGGTAAAGTCGGAGATCAAGTAGGGTCTGCGGGTTGTACGGTAGGCAGGGAAATTGCCCAGACTAGATGGGCCTAGCAGTCCTTATCTGCCGTCAGTCTCTATGTTTCTATGTTTTAGCTAGGTTCTGTGTATTAGCAATGGGTTCATCTTGTACAGTTACAGGGCATGTTTAATGTCCCATATGTAGCCCCCATTTACCCTTGGTTCCATACCTGGAGCCATTACATCCCCTGCCTACAGTCAGCCACCTCTGATCTTCACTTCCTGGTCCTAAGACTGCATCATAGAACCAGGAAGCAACACCAAACACTGGCATCTGCTGCTGGTTTCCCACCAAAATCAGCAGGGAAGCTGATTGGAGCCACATGGCTTGAGCCGCGCACATCAAAGGGGTAGCTGGTCAGAACTGGAGCAGAGGCCAACATGCTTCTACATGCTCCACACTCACTCCCAGTCCTCAGGACAGGCAGCAGGGGCAGGGATCTAGTTGCTAACAATGGTCAGACGCTGCGCTGAGAAAGTTTTAAAAGAATAATGAAAAAAAACATGATGGCACAGGCAGCACCATCTTGGATCCCCTGACCCTCTGGGACTACAACTCAGGACAAGAGGCTACAAGAGCCTCACATGACCCAGAGGGACAAAGGAAACTGCTCGAAGGAACCCTGGGGCACGTAGTCTCAAGCAACTCAGGTGTGAATGCACAGCAAATTAGAGGACAGAACTGAAATAATGCCCTCTTATCACCCAATCAGTAACAAAGAGGTGTATGAAAAGGAGCTGCACCATCCCTGTGAGAGGGATTGAGTGAGAGAGCTGTGGAGAGTAAAGCTGCAAAAGACAGCTCACAGCAAAAGCCATTGCTGTGATTAAAACTGGGGTTTCAAGACAGCATTTCCCACAGTCCCAAATGGGGTTCCTTGTTATTATCTGAGAACGATTTATTAAGAGAGCAGGGCTGCCTTGATGGTGCTGGGTCTGTGGAAAACCTTACCGGTTTTCTTAGGCCTCTGCTGCTGGGATTTGTTCCAGTAGGGGGACTTTGCCAAGTCTAATCCCAAGTTCCTGCTTCCTTTCAGGGAAGTTAAGAAAAGGATCCCCGTGCCGTGAAGACAATGGTGAGGAATAGACCAGAGGGTGATCATTTCAGCCTATACTCTGCTGAGGAGCCAGAACACAGAAAGCACAAACATGGGAATGCCCCTCATCCAGCTTCAGCGGAGATCACTGCCTAACACAGGAGGCTATGAGCGATGAGTCACCTTTGCCTTGCCATGTAGTAAACAGACCTGGGGCAGTTCTGCATAATCTTAAACTCAAGTCCAGAAGGCAGATTAAAGATAACAGACTTTTGTGAATTTTTTCTTTAAATCCCCCAGTGGAGAATTTCTCCAGAACTTTAGGACTTAATTTGCACTTGATCTGGACTTTTGTGTTTAAAGTCCTCCCTTCCCACCAGCACTGCAACACAACTTCATCACAGGCCTGCAACTAGTCCATTCAATAGCATGCACGTGCAGACTGTTGGGAGCTCCCCGTGGGAATGTTACTTACTGCACCAATGGGTGGGGGATTTTGAGGGACTGAGGGGAAAACTGAGATTGCTGGGGGGCAGGGCCCGTGCATGTTGGTATCTATTTATGAATAGATACATGAACGTGTCGGCAGATAGGCCTGTGGCCCGCAGTCTACCCATTTGAGCCTGTAAGTTCAGTTTATGTTTTCTAGAAGTCTGTTGCTTACCTGACCTCCAGAATTCCTTTATGTCTATCCCATGCATTCTTAAATCCCGTGATTGTTTCAGCCCCCACCACTTCCTCTGGCAGGGTGTTCCACTTGTCCACCACCCGTTCTTTGAAGAAATTCTTCCTCACGTTTCCTCTGAATCGTCCTCCCTCCAACTTCATCCCATGCCCTCTAGTCCTGGAACATCTTTTTCGCTTAAAAATACTGTATTCCTGCACCCTGTTCCTCCCTGTAAGATACTTGTATGCACTGCGTAAGGGCAATGCATAGGCATTCTTATGACTGAATGCCATGCAGCGGTGATCTGCACATCCCCTGCAGGATTTACTCATGGGTACACTGGATCCCTCATCCACCCTAGCAGCTACGTGCCAGGCGTGGGCTGGGGGTGTGCCAGAGGGCACGGCCCATGCTGCACCCGTGCACAACAGCACTGTGCGCCATTCAGGGGCTGAAAAATGTATGTGAGGTGGGGGACCCTGGCATAATTCATTACACACACACCCACAAGTCAACGGCAGAGTGCAGCGGCCACAGGATCCCCCCCTGCACACAGCTGCCATAGCCTGCTGGGCTACCTGGGAGGGCATGGGGTGGCCCGTTGTATATTCACTGGACAGTGTGTGCCATTCCAGGACCCCCTGCCCGTGCATAGATGGGGATCCACTACGGGACCCAGGCTGGGCATCCTAATGGATGCCCACCAGTGTCCCACGCTCCACCCCCACACTGCCATAAGCCTTGCCATGTGGCTGAATGCCAAGGGAGCAGGGGCAAGAGCAGGCAGCCAACGGTCATGAATACTGGCCAGCACATGCCTGTGTGGGGGTGCGTAGCAGTGCAGGCGGGTTACGCGCATAATTCCTGCCCATTAGTGAATAGACCCCATAGTTAATTTACTGATTCTGTGAACATGTTATTAATAATTACACTTTATGTTACATTTTCACACTAAAACTCCCTTTTTGTTGCCCCATCCACAAAATAAAACCTGTGATACTAATTGTTTAAGCTGTATATATTGTTCCTACTGTATTTACTGCGTGTTTAACAGTGATTGTGGTTACAGTTCCAGAGAACAGCACACTGTCAGCAGTGGGGTTGTTATTTATTTATTTATTTAGTTAGTTATTTATTTATAACATAGGAATTACAATCCTTTGAGTCATAGACTTGTTTCCAAAGGCTCTATGTCAAATACAGAGTATTACAGAAACAAACAATGGTGAAGAGTCATACAATTGTGAATGTGCAAACAGATAGTACGTATATGCAGTGTTCATACATAAGAAATTGCCTATACAGATAGTACGAATGTGCAGAGTACATACATGAGTAATTGCCTATACAGGTGGTAGCTAAACCGAGGCTGAGTTTCATGCATACAGATGATACAAGTGTGCAACGTACAGACATAGGGTAATTGCCTGTACAAGTGGTAGCTAAACAGTGCAATGTACATACATAGGGTAATTGCCTATACAAGTGGTATCTAAACAGAGGTTGCATTACAGGTTACAGTAAGAGTGCAGGGTGCAGTCTCCAGGGAGGCTTTCTCATGTACCTAACAAGGAAATGGGCTATGTGGTTGCTAAGTTAGGCCTAGGGCACACATGGGCCTCAGAGGCGGAGGAGTGTGTGCTGTCTCGTTAGAGCCATTGTCATGGGCCAGGTATGACCTATAGTGGTAAAGCAGGGCCTAGGATAAGGTTAGCGGTCACACTGGCAGTTACGTGAAGATAAGATGTGGGTTTTCAGGGCTGCCTTAAATAGACCTAGCTTGGAGATTGCGGTGATAGCAGGGGGGAGGGCATTATACCATGATAGGGCTCTGAAGGGGGAAGGACCTTTGGGCTAATGCAGTCCTAACCCTGGGTACCTTCCAAACAGTTTTGGTGCCAGTGCAAGTGACCATGGAGAGGGTGGCAGACTGAAGGGAGGCTGTGACTCCTGCTGGGGTCAAACCCAGGTGGATTTTCTTGGTGAGGAGACAGGTCTGATATTGCAGCCTTTCCTCTAGCGTGAGAACATTGGTGAGTGCATAGAGGGTGCAGGTGTGCATTCGTTTGTCTGCACCAGAGAGGAGCTGGCATGCCTTATTGATAGCTAGTTGGATTTGGGAGAGTGCAGTTGGGTCTGAGGCAGCATACATTGTGAGTCCATAGTCCACAAGTGACAGGACTGAGGACGTTACGGCCAGATGAAGTGCTTCTGGTGGTAGGCAGTCTTTGTGCCAGTATAAGAGACCAATACAGGCACTGGTGGCTGAGGAGAGCATTTTGATGTGCTCATGGAATGAAAGAGTGGTGCCAAACGTGACGCCCAGGTACTTATAGGTTTGGACTTGATCCAGTGGGAGGAGTGAGCTGAAGAAGATTTTCAGGTGGTAATCCTTTGCCCTGCATTGGCGGTGGGCAAAGAGCATAGCTTTTTTTTTTTTAATGTTGACAACTAGTCTGTGTTCAGCAAACCAGTTTTCTATCTGTGTGAAGGAGTCTTGTAGTGAGAGCTGGAGCGAGGAAGGGTCAGGGTGCAAGGCATATAGAACTGCATCGTCCGCATAAAGGAGAATGTTCCCAGAGCAGGATTTAGGCAGAGCGTTAAGATATATGCTAAAGAGCAGGGGGCCCAGTATGGATCCCTGAGGGACACCAGAGCGCACTGATAGTGTGGTAGACAGGGTATTGTTAATTTTAACACACTGGGTTCTGGAGGAAAGGTAGCTACAGAACCAGGAGAGGGGGTCCTGGGAGACCCCAATGAGTTGTAGAGTGTTCAATAGGAGGGGGTGGCAGACCATGTCAAAGGCCTTAGAGAGGTCGATGAACATGGCCCCAGCAAGGTGCCCTTTGTCCAGCACAGAGTGTCGTGAGTTAGAGAATTCTGTAAGGGCAGTAGAAGTGCTGAGACCATCTCTGAAGCTGTGCTGCTCCCAGCATAGTAAGTTGGGAGTGAGGAGGAATTCAGTGAGCTGGTCAGCCAGGACTTTTTCAAGGGCTTTAGAGAGTAGGGATTGTGCATTTTGTAAGTCCCCAGGTACTGAGTGGGTGAAACCCTATTTTTAGTTTCCTGGTAGGGAACCCCAGGCACCAAACCCCCTTTCAGCCAGCTCTTGCTAGGTGGAGGCACCGCCCTACTTGTACGACTCCAATTAGCAGTTCAGGACCTCTGAGCCACCTCTCCCTGGGCCTGCAGGTTCCAGCCTACTGCAAGAAACACTGGACCACACCTAGGGGACAAGGGTTACACATAGATAGTAGAAAGTCTGAAAGAGGGAGGATGCACTTCTCACGGCATCTGGTTAAAAATTCCAAGTGGCAGCCTTAGCAAATGAGAAGACCCTGCCTGTAGCTTGTAGAGTGCAGGGGAACACTGAAAAGGTTTATTTTAGATACATCATTTATAAAACTAAACCTTTTTTGCCCAACATTTTTAATAAATCACATATCTGTGAAAGCTTTTCCTGGCCTTCTGTTCAAATTTTGTTTTGGTTTTGGAGGGGGGAAGGTCAACTTTACTCTCACTACCGCAGATCTTCTTCAGTCAGATCCCTGTTGTTCTTCTTGCAAAATTCTGGAGTCATTTTGGAAACAACAGTCATTCCAGGTTGATGCTGTCATAAATTTGTGGAACATCTCCATCTCTTTGCTAGCTACCCTCTTCCAGCCTCCTGTCTGCCAGTTTGTCTGTGCACCCCATCATACCTTTTCCTCAATCTCCTTACGGATTCAGTTGAACTTCATCCCACCCATCTCATTCTGTCTCCCGCCTCCCCAGCTCCCCAGCACTACCAAGAAACATTCCAGCACTTTCGCAAAAAGTATTGCAACAGCAGCAAAAGGAATCACTGGGTGGACTCTCTCCACATCCTATTTTTACTGTCAATTTAGCACTGTCATCCCCCCCCCCACCCCCCTCAACCAACCAACTAACCTTTATTCAGTGTTTGGTTTCAGGATCCCTGGACATCTGCTATCAGTCTGTGCCTATCCTGGAAACCAGGAAAACTACTTCCCTCATGCTTTGGTCCCTCCCTGACCCAGCTGAAAAACTGAGTTGAGGCTGAATTCCCCCACTGCTAATCAGATTCTGCATATACAGGTAAGATAGGTTGTCCTAGATAAAGCAGACTAAGAAAAAGAATAATAAAGTAATAACTGCACTCTCTTTTGGAAATTACCAATATTATTATTATTATTATGAGATTTTGGTATTTTAAACAGATTAGAATTAGGGAATTTGTTTTCCACACATGAAAATGTTTTAAACTGTAATAGTTAGACACAATGAAACTTGCATTTTTCAAATTGTCTGTATTTATTTCCCTTCATTCTTTTGTCTATTTGTGCCTCCTAGATGTTAACCCCTTTGGCTATGTCCAACCCGCACATAGCAGGTCAAAAGCACATGTGAATAAAAGCATTGTAAAAACTGCGCAGAGAAAACAGTACAAGTGAAAACAGCTACACGTGAATAATAGTGCGGTCATGACAGCGCAGTACACATAGCTTTTCTTGGTGATGTCGAGCAATAAGAAGTGCACAACTGTGTGGTGCTTCTCTATACTGACAGCATGGTGTACAGAGTAGTGGCACTTGCTGTGAAGGTCCTTGCAGCAGATGACTGGGGTTTGAATCTCAAGTATGATTGTTTTGTCGTTATTACAGTAAATTCCCCCCAGTTCCCCCCTGGAGTTGATTATATATATTTAAGGGGGGGTACGGGAGACATAGCCCCCTGCATAGAAAATTACTGATGAGCATGTTGAAGTCTCTTCTGCAGTCAATCCGAAAATTCATTTTATTTTATTTTAGTCTTTGGTAACTGGGTAAGGCCCACTAGGCACAAGTGCCTGTTTTCAGGGGCAACCTGGGAGCACTGGGTGGTTAAGTGACTTGCTCGGAGTCACACAGTATGCATGTGGAGGTTGTGAGAATCAAACCAAGGTCTGTTCTGCTGGGTGTACCAAGCTTGTTCACAGCTCATTACTCTAACCTCTGGGCTATACTGCCAGCCTCCACAGCCAACCCCCCCCCCCAAGTTGCATCCACTGCAGAGTTTTATTAGTAAATGTGCCTCCCCGAGTTTGCCCCACCCTCCCACTTGCTTTCCCCCCTTTCGAAACATCCCAACCCCTGAACTTTCACATTCCCTGAGTCTGGTTTCTGATGCCACTTTTCCGCGGCTGTATTCGCACTGTCTGTGCTGTCGCTGTTCTTTGTCAGCACTATCTTTACTTACGCAGTTTTGCATGCGGGTCTTGAACCGCACTATATTGTATACGCTCTTTTGACCTAGATCCCTGCCTGCAAACCCCACTGCTAACTCTGGCTCCCCTCCTGAGATACCGCCTTCAAGCCCACCAGTTCCCTTGGTTCCCCCAGCCCCTGTCCACTTTACCATAACACATTCTGTATCACAGAGTGATCCAGCTATATAATTATTATCAATCATTTTAATAAAATTATTAAATGAAATTCTATTAAGATTTTGACCCTTTTTTCTTTAAAGAGCAGGTGTTTTCTTCTAACAAATAGATAACTGATTTATTTATTGTATTCTGATGTGTTAGTAATGACTTTCTACTTTTATAATAAAATATTTGTGCAGTGAAACAAATGGGTTTTTACATTTTTTTCATACTATAGTACTAGCAAAAAAGAATTCAATAAAATTCTGGTATTGTGATGTCAGAAACGGCCAGCTACTTATGAGCCCAGTACATTTCAGGGAGAAACTAAATAAATATTTTTCTTTTGTTTTCAAAAGAAAGAGATACTTCTTCCAGCAACAAACTTTGCCTTTTATAGGTTTGCACTATTGTGGTCCATCCGTATGATTTTACCATTTTAAAACCAATAATCGGCTTCTCTTCTTCCCAAGCAAAATCTGGTTATGAAGAAAATGTCACCTGCTAAATTATAACAAAAGATAATAGGTTATCAAAAATCACATATTTCTATTAAATATATATTTTAGTGGTAGAAAATGTCATTTCTCCATAAAAATCTGAAAACAGATTTACAGTTTCCCATTGAAATACACTGGCAACCTGGATGCCACACCGTGTGCTACGCCGGCGACCCAGGTTCAGGAGCGAGGTCGGGCCACAAGAGGTTGGCCGGGGTGGGGGGAGAGGAAGGAGACATGAAGTTTCCCTGACTCTTGGCTGCCACCCGGTGGAGGCTAGGTGGCAGTGCCAGGCCTGGGGAAACCTAGGCGCTAGGCTGGGAGGGAGGATGGGGCAGTCACTGGAGCCGAGGGACAAATACACACTTCCAGACGCATATGCAACCACGTACCGGGGTCCTGGGAGAAAAGGGGTAGAAAAAAATACAAATACCATGTCTCCCCCATTGTCATAAGGTGGGAGGGGCAACGGGGGAGCACCAGGCTAAGGAAAAAAATACACTGGCAGCCTTGCCAGTAAAGAGTTTCTGATATCATAATACAAGGATTCTACTGTTTTTTTTTTTTGTTTTTTTTTTGTTACTAGCAGTTGGCAAACTACAAATAAAATAAAATAATGAAAAGGTAAGTAGAGAAACAAATAAAAAAATTGAATGATTGCAGAGGCATCTAAAGGCCCCAAACCTTCATTCTTTAAGATATAGACCCTTACTAAGCACTCACTCTTTAAGTAAAAGTTGACAGGTCTGGTATCACGGATAAGGGTTTCCTATGCGTTCTTAATTTCATTAAGGAATGATGAGCAAATCTTTTCAAATAAATTCTATTTGTTCATTATGTCATAGCTTATGCATTCATTGGAGGCTAATTCACTAATGTTTCTCCACCAAACGTTTACAGGTAGGGAGGATTTATTTCAGCATAAGACATTTTAGGCAGAAAACAGCTGATTG
Source organism: Neoceratodus forsteri (assembly GCA_016271365.2). NCBI lineage: Eukaryota > Metazoa > Chordata > Ceratodontiformes > Ceratodontidae > Neoceratodus > Neoceratodus forsteri. Next base: position 245,893,561 of record JADMNL010000025.1, read on the forward strand.
TATTTAAATTGTTGTGTTTTGCCATCATTTGAGATTTTGTCACATTCTTGTCTGTTCTGCTGCTTCTCGTGCTCAGCCTACAGACTGTTTGAATTAGTGGGATTTTATTTTTTTTGCATTGCAGTTTTTTAATTTAACAGAGACACCAAGAATGTGCTGCGTCATTCCATAATGTTGCTACCTACCAGAGGCACTTTGAATGGAGCAATAAAACGCTCTTTTATAGTAATCAGATGCCTAGAAATTAATCAGTTTTGGACCACGGTTCCCCTGCAACGTTGCCCCCCTCTCCCTCAGTCTTACAAAGACAGTGTCCCATGCCTATGTCTGACTGGTAGAACACTTGTTTAGTTCAGTTCTTTTATTCCTCAGTCAGTAAGAAAGACCATTACAACATTCAGAAAACAATTATTAAAAAGACACCCATGGCTATTGTGACATAACTGTTAAAACAAGGTATGTAAATTTCATACTTGTACTAACAGTTTATGCTTTTTCTGAGAGCCTTTTTTTCACTTTCAGGAGGAACTTTCCTACCTTAATAACTGCATACTCATTTTGTACTTTAGGAAATAAAACAGACTCTGCAGTTGTAAATGTTGCAGTCGATAGTACTGGGCCCAGGAATACATTTCTTTCCTTGCTATACCAAGGACAAATTAATAATACATAATTTCGTAGTAGTTACGAGTCTTAGCCTGGGCAGGCATAAGAGACTTGACTCAAGAGACTACTGAATGGCTAATTTTTTGTTACCCATTTCTAGATCCAATGACCACCTGAAACTATCCATGGATGAACTCATCACTACTTTTTCAGGAAGTCTGTTCCAGACTGAAACCACTCTCTGATTAAATCAGTACTTTTTTATATCTGTTTTGAAATGTTCACCTTTTAATTGGCATTGGTGGAACCTGCTACTTCCAATAGTAACCGGATTCTTTTTTTTTTTTTTAATTTAGTTGTTTAACCAGGTATAGCACACTAATCTGAAAGCTTTTTTACAGGAGCGACCTGGGAGCACAAGGAGGTTAAGTGACTTGCTCAGGGTCACACAGTATGCAAGTGGATGCTGTGGGATTCAAACCCAGGTCTGGTCTGCTGGATGTCACCAGATTTGCAGCTCAGAGCCTTAGACCACTGCGCTATACTGCCTCCCTTCATTCTCCCTTCCCTTCCCTTCAGATTCAGACCAAGTAATTCCAAAGCTTGCTGCCTCTATTATGCTACCAACTGGCTAAACCTCGACAATATAATCTGGTTCTATACTTGCCTTATGGCCAAAAAGATTGCCCTCGGCCTCTCCCCTCCTGGACTCTCCTCCTTAGTCCACCCAGCCCCAATGATTGAGCATACACATAGCACTGACAAACCTCTCCTGTCAGTTCCCTTCTGCCGGACCTCCCAATTCCAAAGGTCCTTCAGTTACAAGGCCCCTTCTTGGATGAACTGTCTACCTGCTTCACTATTGAACGAAAATAGAATTGGCCCCTTCAAAACATACCTCAGGGCCCACCTGAGGTCCTCAAATACCTGCGACTGCCAATGATTCTTGCCTGTATCCTCCACATCTACCATTTGATTTCTAGCCCTGCCTCTGTACTTCCCTGACTAGGGCCTTTGGCCTGCTTACCCCTTGACCTGTTTTAAGTTGATGACTCTGTTATTTGTCCAAACTATAAATGTACTACTAATGACTTGTATGATTTACTACTAGCAACCAACTGTTAGCCTCACTGTTTTGTAAATATGTTGGATTATGTACCTTGTCGAATTATTAATGTATTATGTTTTTTTTTTGCGACGTGGAACCTTTGTACAGGAGTCTTTGACTCAAAGGTATATCCGAATTACTCAATGGCCCAGATATTCAAACTGCACCTGGCTGTGGCGCAAGCTTGTGCGCAGCTCAACTTGGCTGCGAAGGTGTGTGGACTAAGCAATATTCAAAGGAGCTGCGCCATGGCTCAGCAGCTTTGAATATCACACCCTGGCCACCCCCAGTGTGCATGGCGCAGTGGCACTGCACCAGTGCAAATGGCCAGAGTGGAGCATGGAGATGCGCTAGCGCAAGTTCCATTGCGCCATGCATAGCAACCGCGATATTCAAAAGTTGACATGCAAATGGGGCCATAATGTATGCAAGGTGCACATGGGGCCATTTGTATGTCATTATGGCCCCATTTGCATGCAGGTGCGCCAATCCCAGAGGACTTGCGCCCGGGGTGTGCCTTTGGGTTGGCAGGCATAACGACCATGCCATTTCACCACACCCTACCCTGCAGACACTGACAAGTGACGCGGTGTGCCTTGGGGTCTTTCGCCCTTGTGCTCACCCCATTCCATCAGGAAATACGGTGAGATGGGTCCTGTAAAGGAGAGTGGGGTGAACTTTGGGGCCGAAGAGTCCAAGGCACACCTCGATGTCTCTCACTGGCTGCAGGGTGTGGAATGGTATAAGCATTACAGGCGAGAATCCCAAGTCACACCCCTGATGCCTCTCAATCTCTACAGGTTGAGGCGTTATTGTCGGAAACCCTAATGCCTCAGGCGTTCATTGGCATTTTCACTCCAAATTTTCAACATGTTTTTTTTGTGACCCCCACCTGATGAACAGTGGCAATATCAGTTTGTTAGCCAAAAGCTGATTTCGGACAGCGAATACGCCATTTGGCACCACAGGTGTGAAAACACATTTTGAACAGGATGTGAAAAATGACAGCTGTACTGTTCATGGGGAGGTGCAAAAAATGGCAATGTTGAAATTCTGCAGTGAAAATATTAAAATAACTGGTGAAGTCACGAGCATGTGTAGAAAATGTGCAACGCACACCCGTAATGTAATTAGTTTGGGGATTTTTCTACAGCAGATTGTCAACACAGGCATTTAGGAACCTCCGCTCATGAACAGTGTCACTGTGATTTTCTTAATCTGTCCCGAACAGTGATTTCCCACAGCGACCATGCATGTCTGCGCTGGAAGTGCAAAAACACATTTCGGCCATGGTGTGAAAAATGACAGCTGTACTGTTCATAAGGAAGTGTGGAAAAATGCCAGTGGTGAAAATCTGGACTGAAAATATTAGAAAGCCATGAAGTTACGAGGATGCGTGGAAACTGCACAATGGTCGCTCGTAACACTGTTATTTTATGGACATATTTCACCAAATTTTTAACATAGCTATTTTAACACCTCTGCTCATGAACAGTGTCACTGTGATTTTCTTAACCTGTCCCAAACATTGATTTCGCACACCGACTGTGCCATTATATGCTACATGGGCGGAAACACGTTTTGGCTGAGATGTGAAAAATGACAGCTGTACTGCTCATAAGGAGGTGTAGTAAAATGGCAATGTTGAAAATCTGGAGTGAACATATTGAAAATTCGCGAACTTACGAGCGTGCATAGGAACAGCGCAATGCATGCTCATAAAACAGTAATTTTTGGGAATTTTTTCACCAAATTTTGAACATAGGGTTTTTGGGGGCCTACCTCATGAACTGTGACACTGTTGTTTCATAAATCAGTCCCGAAAGGTGGTTCCACGCAGTGACCGTGAAATCACCTTTCGGAGCCGATTAACACAATGACAGTGACAGAATTCATGAGGTGGGGTCCCAAAAACCCCATGTTGAAAATTTGGTGAAGAAATTCTCCAAAATTCCTGAGACATGCCCTAAAGTTGAAAAAACCCTATTTATTACATTATACAGTGTACCAGCATTTCCTCAGTTTGCGGTCGGCTTTGAAGAGTGCAGACATGTTCCTGGTCCACCGAAGATTGTCGCGCCAAGCTCTGGAGGTAAGTATGGGGTGAGAAGGGGATGTAGGGAGGCAGGGTGCACAGTGGGTGGGCGCAGGTGGGGGGAGATTGGGTCACGACAGTCAACGAGGGAAGGTTTTTTCTTTCAGGTTTCTTTCTTTTTTTTTTTTTACTTAGACAACACAGGATGTTTACCACGCTGGGGTGGGCTCCCAGCGTGGCAGCTGGAAGGCTGTTTGGGGGGCTGTGGAGCCGACGGGGGATTGGGCACCCCCGTCGGCCATACGATCTGCTGCCACGCTGGGGTGGGCACCCAGCGTAGCATCTAGAACTCTGTTGGGGGGAGCACAGCACAGCCGGCGAGGATTGGGCACCCCGTGCGGCTATTCAGTGTGCGTGGGAGGGGATGCACGAGCACACAGTATGCGTGCATGTGTGTTGGGGGGGCGCGCATGAGCACACGATATCTTATCGCTGCTCACTGAAGCGTAGCTCTCCCTTTCAACTGTACGGCCACTGCATTTTCAACTGCTGTCATAGACAGCTGCAGCATTCATTGGAGAACTGCGGCCGTGCCTGCAAACACACTGACTGAATTGGAAGACGGCTGCTACAACTCCGAAAACTCGGACGATGGCACTATGTTTCTTGTACATGCATGCAAGCAAACATAAAAACACATTTTATGATTGCCAACATTCTGTAAAGATTGCTGATGTAGCTGGTAGTATGATTCTGACTCTTTTTTCCTTAAAAAATGTGGAAAACAGACTGCCTACCGTACTGGTGTTACTACACAAACACAGGTTTGTTTACACTCCTTGATCAGCTCCATCTGCACCTTTCCTGGACTTGGGAACACCCACAACACAATCTAGCCACTCATTATGCAGTGGGAGTTTAGGAGGCTACTGCCTCATGAGTGACTGCACTGTTTGGGGGTGTTTCGAATGCTCAGAAATTGTGCAGTAAGAACAGATCCAGGATTGTAAATAAAACAAAGTTGTTTATTAATATACATTAGCATGCATTTCAGTTCTACTAAACAGTGAGACAGACAAACAAAAAGCAACATCAATGAATGTTAGAGAAGATAACCCATCATAAAATGCAGGTTTTGAACTAGATATAATATGATGAAAAACAGGATGACAGTGTCCCTTTAAACTTCTGACATTAATAAGCAGGATCCTTAAGCTACTACACTTTGGATTTGTCAACCCCCAATTCTGAATTAGTTGAAATTGCCACTGGGTAAATCTGACTTCATGCTAAAATGTTTTTCCCTGCTTTGTTTATAAGCAAGCCATCGTTTGCATAGAGAAGAGGTCTACCCTTAAAGTCATTCCAGTTATTCAAGAATGTAAAACCTAACTGTCTGTACTGAAATTCGAGCCGAGCATTCATTCTCTGTATTGTTAAATTTTTCTTCAGATGACAGTTTACTAGGGGTAGGATTCCTTAAAATCACTGCATTTGCACCCTTGTTTTTAATAAGCATAGCCATAGTTATTAACTCAGATACAATACCCTTTTCATGCTCTCTGCTGAGATCATTTATACCAGCATGTACCACAGCTGTTTTATTATCAGTACCACTGCTGAGCAGTTTCATCAATATTCTGTGAATATCCATAGTTCTAGCTCCTGGTAAGCAATTGACCTCCTTGGTATATTTATCAGGATTACAAGTTATTGAGTCACATCCCCTGAGTAGAGAGTCATCTATTACTAGTTCCATACATCATGGGTCCTCATTAATTTCAATATCAGATGAAGTAATTATGCCTTGTCCACTTTCACCCTTCAGCTAACACTTCAAATCTGTTTGCAAGTTCTAAGGTGGTGAGTAACAATAGTCCACTCAGCCTCATTTTTTACATTAGTTATACTTGTACTAGAGCCATCTTGTATATCTGGGCTCAACTTTCTCTTATCCATTTTTATTTTATTAGGAACGTCATTCTTTGTATGCCCTTGCTTTAACGCTAGTAGCTCACTTCTGAGTTAGTCAACCTCAATGCATTTAGGCCAGGGCATTTAAATTCGGACATTGTTTTTTCCAGTTCCCCAGACATATACATATTACATACTGTATATTTGATAACTGATCCAATTTCACACAAGATGTCTAGCAATTGCTCATCTGGTTCTGTCATTATTTTTTTTTTATTTTTATTTAAAATTTTGATAACCGGGTGAGCCCTCTGAGACCAGAGGTCCCTTTTTCAGGGGTGACCCGGGATTAGTTACATAAAAACATACTTTCACACATTGGACAGCATACAGTGGTTGTAATAGTTATATACATTGGAATGACAGTAATTACAAATGACAGCATAAGTTACACCTGTGGTATGATACAATGGGGTAGCATTAGACACAGTAGATACTATCGTAAAAAATGAGTGTGGAGTACCATGGTCACGGGTAAGACCTGTGTAGGAGGGGGTGATATGCAGGGGCTAACGATTGCAGCCACGGAGGCTGAGTTCCAGGAGGTAAACTTTGAGGCCCAGCTTGAAGCTTTGGCGAGACGGCTTGTTGACCAGGTAAGCTGGGAGGGTGTTCCATAGGTGCGGGGCAGAGTATTTAAAGGAACACCTGCCAGAGTTGGTGCTGACCCGAGGGATGGCCAGGGGACAGCCAGCAGAGGACCTCATGTCATGGCCATGTGCCCTAGGGTTGAGCAGACCCCGCAAGTGAGGAGGGGGGGCCTGCGGTGGAGAATTTGTAGGTCAGGCAGGTGGAGGAGTAGGCCAGTTTGTGCCTTAAGGAGGGCCAATGGAGGTCGGCAAGGACCTCACAGTGATGTCTCCTAAGGGGGATCATTGTTTGCAAAGCATGCTACTCGATGGTAAAGCACAGAGAGAGTACGTAGATCCCCTTCCCAAAGGGACTGGAGGAGGGGGGCCTCACAGAGGAGGATGGGAAGAAGAAGAGTGCAATTGGCGATAGCTCACCGAGCCTCATCAGAGAGTGAGTGTCCCAGGCAGTAGAGGAGCCCAATCCTCTGGTGGATGGTTTTAGTTAAAGTGTCAATATGAGGTTTGTAGGACAGCTCCTGGTCAAGGAGGATTCCAAGGTGATTGATCTTGCCAAGGACCTCGACTCTCTTCCCCTGGGCTGTTTGGAGTTTGAGCAGGTCAGATCTGACAGCCCCCAGATGCCTGGTTCCAAACAGGTCCGCTTTAGTCTTTTCCTCATTCAGGACTAGAAGGTTGGTGGAGAACTAGGCTTCAAGTGCTGAGAGGCTAGCTTGCAGTTTGGCAGTGATGACACTAGGTTGAGGGTCACTGCAGTAGACAACGGTTGCATCTGCATAGAGGATTAGGTTACACGGCCCGCAACCCCTTTCAATGTCATTGACAAAGAGGGAGAACAGCAGGGGGCCCAAGATAGAGCCCTGGGGTATCCCAGAGACCACTGGTCGGATATCAGATTGGACACCTTTCCAGACAACTTTTTGGCTTCGGTTGAGCAAGTAGCTCTTAAACCATATTATGCAATGTAAAGTCAGGACACAATGCAGCACAAAAAATTATAATCAGCAGACTGGGTTTTAACCCCAGTACCAGGGAGACAGTGGTTATAAGAGCAAGTGCAATGCAAGGTATAGTAAATCCAATTATACAATGGCAAGAAAGAGTCCTGGACTCTGACTGGTCAGTGTATGCCTGAGACAGTGATGTTATTACACAATAACATCACTGTATGGATGAGGATATTCTTTTCCACATCTTTTCTTAAGAAACAAAGATATACCACCTCACTAAAAATCTACTAAAAACATTTTTTTAAATGTTTTTTATTTTGTATAACAATGAGCCATTGTATAATAGCAATAAGGCACTCCAGTGTGTGTGTTAGTGTGTAATAACGTCACTCCTGGGGTGGTGGAAGCACTCGGCTTCACCTTGTGCTTCAACTCACCCTAGGAGTGATATTATTACACGATAACACACACCCTGTCGTGCCTTATTGCTTAATTAAAGGATCAAATAGTGCCACAATAGCAGAATGACAAACAAATTACTCAATCTTAATAAGTATTGAGGGAGACACTTACAGAGCGTTGTGCTTTCTTCCCCTTCAGCCCCGCCGGACACACGCACCCTGCCTGAGCTCACCCCGCTCGCTAGGGGCGATATTTAAATAGTGTCCATGACCAGGAAGTGGAGACCTGGTCACGTGACCTCACTACTGGTGAGCGCTACTTTTAAAATAGTAATTTTTATGGAATGTGAGGCAATAAAGGGCTCCCTCACGGAGAAATGGTTAGCTGCACAGGTTTTACACCTTATTATGTAGGTTAATCAGGCAAACTCAGTGTTCCCTCGCCCCCACTTCCTGCTCAGTGCTGGTTGCTAGGCACCTGTACACTAAACCCCAGTGTCTTACAAAATAAAATAACGATGCCGTTAAAACCAGAGCTTTACTGTCTCACAGGTAATCCTGTTTCACAGCATCAGCCTCTGGACTGCTGCTCCAATCACTCAAACCGGTCTTATCTAAAGCCATTGTTACAGTTAGAATGATCAGCACTGGAAGAAGAGGTCTTCTATCTATAACTATTACACCATTGCTCAGAAAGGTTTCAAATGTTAAGATGCACATACATTTCCGAGTGATTTATCTGAGAGACACTGAAGATAATATTTCATATAATGACCAACTAAATTATTAGATAAACTTGGCTATTTTTCTGCTGACCTAATTTTTCCATATCCTTATTTCCATGGCACGTGAAAATTCTTTCTTTAAAGGGTACCTAAACAAGCAGTTTTTTAAAACTGCAAACTCCAAAATCTGGCTTCACTGCAAGGTAAAGTAAAGGCTGCTGTTTACATTTATGCTAAAACTGCATTTATGTAAATAACATAAATGCAGTTTCATAGCTTTTGAAAAATGTAAACATCAGCCTTTCACTTTCAAGAAACAGCCTTGCTTGCTCCCTAAAATGTCTGCCAAGTGTGTTAAGTGATGAGTCATGATGACATCATTGGAGCCAGAGACAGATACCCACATGGCTCCCTATGGTGTTAACTAATTCTTCTTTCCCCCTTTGTTTGAATTGTTTCACTAGATAGAATGATCAACACCACGTGTTAACATGTGGATTATTTTGATCAGTACACATGTTAGGCTATGGTTTTGTTCATTTTGTTTACTTTAACTTGCTAAAAATGTTTTTTAATCCAGCTGACTTTCTCTTTGGCAAACTGCAGTACAGTACAACACTTCAAATACCTGTTGATCTAGTGGTTATGTGAAGCCCTGAAATTTGTAGCAAAGTACTGGTCTGGTCCAATTCCAAAGCTCATACTTTCTTGGTAATCCACAAACAAGCTTCTCTTGTAGTCTTTTTCCACGTGAACCCCCTGCACCTAGCCTGCCTTCTGTTGAACACCCCACCATCCATACTCTCTCCTTAGTACTGTCTGGGGCCGCATATGAGCTTTCGGTCTCATTAAGAGAATTATCACACCTCAGATTGTAATCTTGTACCTCAGAGAGTTGTGCACACCTATACCGATATGCATCATCAGCTGGCAATGTTAAAAATTGCCTCCCAAATCACTCTCCAGTCCACTTTCTCAATGTTTGACTTCTGCTCCCACAGTAAACATTGAGTGGATCAGCACCCTTCTGCACAGTGAAGGCAGTATGTATAGTTCCCCTGTTGTGGTTTTTTTCCACTTCATTAACCAACAACTAGGTCTTCCTGGAGATCCAAGCAATAATCATCAGGACTCACCAGAAAAACTGCTGTTTATACCCTCACAAGGGCTGCACTTACTATGGATAACATTATTATTAGCAGGAGAGGCATACTAATGCCTTGAGCGAATCCACCCGACTTCCAGTGTTGGTCTACTCCTTTACCTGTGATCTGCAGAACCCCGCAGGACAGTTCCCGGCAATTCTTCTCCAGTACTTTTCAGTGCCCTACTCCACAATGTGAATTGGCTGGCTACCACCCTTCCAAATCTTGAATGAGCTATACACAGCTCCCTCGATACTGTCCTAAAAAACGTCAACGTCCCCCCACCACCCAAGGGTAATCTCCCTACACTGAATTCAAGTGACACTTTAGGTGCTGACCTGTCACTCTGAGAATTTGGTTATCGCTGGCTGCTCTCATCCACAGTCAGGTAGTGATCATGGCGCTGGCAGCCCCACATATCAAATCCCACAATTATCTGCTAAACTTCCCCCTTCCTGTCTTCCCCTAATCTGAATATAGCTGTACCCTGCTGGAATGTCCTCTTCAGTCCTTCTCTGGCATTCATTCTTCTCACCTGCTCCCCCACACAAAAAACGGGTGCGCTCACTACCCTTCCGCATCATGAATGTGGTTAGTACAGTCTCCTGTGTTATTTTTACATATTAATAATAAACGTGATCTTCTGGTAAGCCAGGCTGATAGCAGCTGGGCACAAGGGGAAAAACAGGCAGGGCCCCGTGTTTACTGCATTATAGTGGACCTACATTCTGCGACAGGACCTCATACTTTCTGCGGCAGAACAACTGGTGATTCTGCGGCCATTCTGCAGCAGATAATTTGTGGCTAAACAGTATACCTTCAAAAGGATTAAGTCTTAGTTAACCCTTTGACTGCCTTCGTGCAACCACTCTGCTACACTGAAAGTGGAACAGCAGGCCATTTAACAATATGTAGTCTTCTTATCACAAATATTAAACAGCAATAATCCAAACCTGGCACAGCCATGGGCATCAGTGTTCACTTTTAATGAATTTTCCCTCCCACCCCAAATTTGAAGCTCATCTGTTCTTCTTCTGGAAATTGGTGGCCTTTGCTGTTCTCCAGGTTATAATCAGAGGAGGACATGTACACTCAGCTAAAAACTACACAGAAGGCAAAACCTGCTCGGATTTCTTCTGGTTTATACTTACAGTTAGCAGATATAGAGAGACTTCAACCTGAAAGCCATTTTTTTCTGATTTTGATCAATGTTCTTTTAAATTATTATTTTTTTTAAACTAGAAATACCCTAACTGCCTTGCAACAAACCTGCTGAGTGCAGTGTACAAATCTGTGTGCTGGGGTGGGGGGACTGTCTTCCTATAACAGTGAAGGAGAGTGTAACTTGCTGTGTCTGTAGGATTTGTTGACTCCTGATTTTTCTTTTGGGGGACACGCTAAAAAATGCAAGCAAATCATTCTTATTAAGCTGGAGTAACCTTGGTTAGCATGTTCTTTTCTCCTCTCAACTCAGGGATTTGTGGTGTTCTTCAAGCAGTGACCCTCATTTCACTTATGTATAGCTGCAATCAAACTCTCCATTCCGATTTTTTTCCACACATGTTTGCTCCAGTTCTAGTATACCCTGGTCCCCAACTCTGCTGCAGCTGGGCAGCTTGACCCTCCTTAAGAATTGAGCTTGATGCCACCACTTAGGCTGCAGGTTCAGCTCTGCCAAGAAATTACTCTCACACTTGCAGGTACAGAACTGCGGCCCACAAATCAAAACTGTGATAGATGTCCACCAGTAAGGACCAAGTGCTCTGTTCAGTCAGCTGCCAGCCCTGTGTTTCTGCAATCAGCTCCTCCTCCTCCTCCTCCGACACCTGTCACCACACCGAGATCAATTCCACCTCCACGGGCACCACTGAATCTTCTCACTTCTTGACTACAGCTCGCCTTCCAGTTCTTCCTTCCAAATTCATCTTCCAGGGATTCAGCATGCACCATGAGCAGCCTCACAATGAAACATTAACATGGCTGAGCTACCCACACCTACACAGCAGCAAATCATAACTGCTGTGGACCTAATCAAGCTCTGCTACTCTTACGTCAGTCCCTCCCCTCCTCCCACAATACTGACTGGAAGGAGTTATGTAACAAGAGCCAGCACGAGTCAAGATGCCATGCAGCCACTAGCTTTTTGGTTTTGTAGTGGATGGCATCAGTTTGTTGCCCCTTCTAATGGGCATGTATGCCATGGCATACTTAACATATCAATAGCTATGCCCTTGCCTTGTGTGATCACATAGCATAGCTAGCATTTCTGTGGCTCTGTGACTGGTTTTCCTGATTTCTGTGACAAATACCAATTTCTGCGGTCAGCCCTGATTTCTGTGGCCACTGCTGCAACCGCAGAATCGCAGAAAACATGGGGCCCTGAAAATAGGCTTTCCTACCCATATAAGATCTAAGCCACTTATGATTAGGCACTATTAAATGACGTGCAAAATGATGCGCACACCCGTCATTTAATAGTGCGTAATCAATGGTAGCCTAGATCTTTTAAGGATAGGAAAGCACATCTTTCCCCTTGTTCCCTGTTGCTATCATCCTGACTTACTGGAAAGATTTGTTATTTTTGATATGTCAAAAAACCTAGGGACTGTACTACCTGCATTCATGATGCAGAAAGTTGATGAGCTCACCAGTTTTTGGTGTGGGGAGAAAGAGTGAAGAATGAATACCAGCGAGGGGGACTGAGAAGGTCACTCCTGCAAGGTACTGCTATATTCAGGGAAGGGGGAAGACAGAAGGGGGAAATATGAGCAGGTCACTGTAAGATATAAGATGTGGGGCTACCAGCACCATAATCACTACCTGACCCTATTGTCTTGGCCAACATTCCCCTTCCCATAAAATCAGTTCATGTAATTGTCCAAGGCTGTGTGTGGGTATTAATGTGTGAATTGGCTGCCACTACACATTCAAGCACTTCACTACCATTCTAGCATTGCTTGTAAAGCACGTTGGGATACAATGTGTATGAAAAGCACTGTATACAGTAAATGCTGATTCTTCTTCTTCTTATTTTTTCCCATGGAAAACGAAGACGAGACAAGCATATTTTTGATTTCTGAGAAAGTATGAACTCTGGCATTGGACTATACAAGAACTCTGCTACAAAGAAGTGGTGGCTCTAGGGGTGGCGAAGGGTGCGGCTGCACTCTCCCCTACTCCCCCCATTGTAACTTACTTGCTTGCTGCTGCTGCTGCATTTCACTTTGATGAAAAGTCTGATTTATTGATTGTACAAATGTTTACATTCAAAACTATGGATTACATTTGTAGGGTCTGTCAAAAACATACTAAAAAAGAATAATAGCAAACAATATAAGGGTTTAATACAAATGTTAAAAAGTGCATATCAAGTATGCACACCACCCCAGCACCCCCATTGTAACATCCTGGATCTGCCATAACCACTAGACCACCAGCTTATTTAAGATTTGTTCTGCACTGTGGTTTGCCAAAGAGAAAGTCGGTTGGATTAAAACTCACTTTCAGCATGTTAAAGTAAACAAAATGAACAGAACCATAGCCTAACATGTGTATTGATCAAAATAATGCACATGGTTTTGACCATTTTGGTGAAACAATTCTAAACAAAGGGAAAAAAGAACTAGTTAGCACTATAGAGAGCCATATAGCTCTCTGACTCTGGCTCCAATGATGTAATCACTTACCACATTTAGCGGCCATTTTAGAAAGCAGCTCATGCAGGTTTTTTTTTTAAATTGGAAGGCTGATTTTACATTTTTCAAATGCTTTGGAACCGCATATAGGTTAATTATATAAATGTAGTTTTAGCATTAATGTATATAGCAGCCTTTCCTTTAGTCCCCTATGAAATCAGATTTTTGAATAGTTTGTTGCCAAAATGTTGTTTAGGTATCCTTTAAAGTATTTCTTATATTACTGGATAATACCGCCCCCTTTATTGTTAGAAACCATGTACTGCCGGCCCGCCAGCGCAGCAGTTGGATTTCCGCTTGCGACGCCGGCGACCCAAGTTCGGGAAAGGACCTGGGTCGTCAGAGGGCCGGCCAGGGAGAGAAGGATTGAGTGTCCCTCAAACTGCTCTCCTTCTCTGGGAAGGAGGGGGGTTGTGTGCATCCGGTGTACAGCGGCACCCAGCGGAGGCTGGGTTCCCCACACTGCACTGGCGCCAGAATGTCTCAGAGGCAGGGCGGATGCTGGTCATCATTGCACGACCCCGCCCCTGCTTACAGGGGGATAAAATTCTGCACCGGATTGTCTCCATGGCACCCTTCCCCTGTGACCTCAATAAGCCTCCAGTACCAGCTCTTCCGACCAGTCCCAGTAGTGCGGCACTGGACAGTGGACCCAGTGTCGCAACCCCACCCTCTGGGGGGCAAGCCAGGGGTGACTGGGAGAGCACGGTAACTGCCAGAGGTGGAAGTATGAGGGGGGGCTGTGACCAAGGGCTGAAAATACCGACAATCTGGAGCAGGCAAAAAGTATAGTAAATAAATTTAAAAAAAAAAAGAAACCATGGACTACTCAATTCAGAAAGGTTGACACAGCGCTTGTGTCAAGTCCTGCATCAACCCCGCAACTGCGTCAAACACACTGACGCTGCTTGTGCCAATTCAAAAAGGCTACATGCATTTGCAACACTTTTCCCATTTTCTGGCAACTTGTGACAACTATTTGGACACAAACCCCATAAAAAGGTCCCACGTTTGACACAAAGTTAAACCAGCAAAAAGCTGGCCTAACTCATGGCAAATGGCACATGAGATTGTGAATCCCAGTTGCCAGCCAGGGAATGAAGCAAGCCCCATGCGCCGTGTGTTTGGCGCACCCAGGGCTTGCGCCATGCAGAGGACATCTCTGGATTGTGCCCCATAACTGATTTAGACTTTAGTTCATTAAGTCTGGTTTCAAGACTACAGTACTTGGGTGACTGTGATTCTTTTTCCTTCAAACACTTAAAGACTAATCTATAAGCTTGGTACATCCAGCAGACCTGGGTTTGATTCCCACAACCTCCACTTGGATGCTGTGTAGCTCTGAGCAAGTCACTTAACCACCCCAATGCTTCTGGGTTGCCCCTGAAAACAGGCACTTGTCCCTAGTGGGTTTTACCTGGTTACCAAAATAATAAAATAACAATAAAAAATAATCTGTTTGGATCCATCTATCTGTATTATTCTAATCCAAAAATTTTATTTAGTTTTATTTACCAGGTAGGTGCACTCGACAATCAAATGCCTATTTTCAGGTACGACCTGGGAGATTACAACAAAACTTGTCAGTGCAGTACAGTGTATACAGTTATACATAGTAGATTACAGTCAGATATGAACAAATGACAGGCATAGTGTACAAAGTTAATTCAATATTAGTCTTGACAGATACAAACATTTTAAGGCTTAAGCAAAACGCATTAACATAATGCATAAACATATGAATCAAAGAGGTCACGTGCATAAGAATTTTACTAAAATACACAACGTGCATATAAGAAACAGGACATGCATTAATAAACACAAAATCAGTGGGCCAGAGGGTGAGAGCAGTGAGCTGCTGTATCTTGAGAAGATGCTCGCAGTGCCTATGATGAAAAAACTTACATATGAGATGACTGATGAGCTATAAATGGAAGAACACCTAATTCAGATCTGATCACTGCTGTCAGCATTGATCGAGGCAACTTTAATAATGATCTGTATGTCTTGGGGTAGGGTAGGGCATTTATTTGCAAGAAGGTGGGAAAGGAAGTGGGGGGGGGGGTTCTGTCACCAAATTTAACAGAAATAGGGGAAGTCACTGGGGGCTAAGCTGTCCGTAGGGGATGAGTGTGAAAAGATGCTGTCGGCTGCTGGTATAGTGCCATGAACTAACAATTGAATGTCTTCACTTTGCCACTCCCTCTGGGGCATCAGGAAAGGTGGAGGTGGGTGGGAAATTATTTGGAAGGGCTGAGATGGTGGCCAGGAGATTAGCCTTTGCCATCAGGTGAGGGGATAGAATGTTTTACACTTTTTTTTTTCTTCTTCAACATACAGACAAATAATGAATCACAAATAACCAAATATATCTGGCCCAAATATTCAGGTTAAGGTATTCATACAGCTCGAGCGCATAATATATGTATTTACTTGTGATTTCATTAACCTTTCTGCACTATTCCAAGCGGTGCACAGTGGCTGCTGTATTGCCGCTTAGGTTGTGTAAACACTTGTTAGAGTCGAACCATTTCAGTCTTGCTGAGCTGTTGCAGTGGTGTTAGCCAAAAACATTACAAATGGTTTCTGTCCCTGTGTGGGTACTCCCCAGCCACCCATAGCTTGCAGGAATCTGAATGTGGGGCAGCAAAGAGGGTGGCTGGGAGGGATTTTCTTAAATAAAAGATGCACCAGCTTCAGGACTGGGGAAAGGAGCCAACCCACCCACAACATGGCACAGATCCCAAGTGTGGACATACGCAAAATTTCTGCTGCACTGCAGGCTGCATGTAGGACCAAAAACACTGTCAAAATGCAAAAGTAGAGCTTACCAGTGAAAGTGTACATGTGATTTATGCATGACTGTATGTATATGTGAGAGTGTGTGTGTGTGTTTGTGTGAATTTGTAGCATTTGTGTATGAGTGTGACCGTGTATAGGGTAAAGTGTGTTATGTGTTCAGAGGTATATGTGTAATTGTGTATGAGTGAAAGTGAATGCATGTATGTGCTTGTGTTTATGACAGACAACTTGGTCTAGTGGCTAGAGCACAGGCATGGGAAGTAGGGGACATGGGTTCAAATCCTGCCAGAGCCAGCAATTACATAATACACTCCATTCCTTGTGCATGAAATGCTCTTATTCTGTAAAGAGAGTCTCACATGAAGTTGCCCTAGAAACAGACTGATTTGGGTGGGTTTTTAGAAATGTTAAATATATTATTGATCTACCATGATGGCTGGCTCCCTCTCCCGGGGCTAAGATACAGATATGGCACACTGGAGTCCAAATGAGGATGAAACACATGTCTGTGTCTGCTCTTTTCAGCCTTTGCTGATTGTATTGTGAGGCCTTCCAGCACCATACAATTCTGCTTAAAGTTGAGCCAGTCCAAATTAATTCATTGGCATTTGCATATGCTCTTCATGATGCTTTGCATTATTGAGGTATGTGCAATTTCTGTTTTCTTTAAAATTTGTATGTAAGGCCAATATCCTCCAGGATAACCCATGCCCCAGTGCATTTGCTCTAGGGTTCTTTTGTAGTTCTCTTCTCTCTCTACTTTGGGCTGCCCATGACCCAAACAAATAAGATCCCCTATAGGGTGGCTGGTTCCCTGCCTCTGGGCTGAGATATAGCACACTGATGGGTCCAAATGAGGACAAAACATGTGTCTGGTGTTCTCAGCCTTTGCTGATTGTATTGTGAGGCCTTCTGTCACCGTGCAATTCTGCTTAAAGTTGAGCCAGTCCAAATTAATTCAAGGGCATATGCTTTCCATGATGCTTTGCATTACTGGGGTACGTGAAATGTATGTTTTCTTTACAATTTGGCTGTAAGGTCAATATCCTCTGGGATAACACATGCCCCAGTGCATTTGCTCTGGGATTTTTTAGTAGTTCTCTTCTCTCTCTACTTTGGGCTGCCCATGACCCAAACAAATAAGATCCCCTATAGGGTGGTTGGCTCCCTCTCCCTGGGCTGAGATACAGATATGGCACACTGATGAGTCCAAATGAGGACAAAACACATGTCTGTGTCTGCTCTTCTCAGCCTTTGCTGATTGTATTGTGAGGCCTTCTGGCACCATGCAAGTCTGCTTAAAGTTGAGCCAGTCCAAATTAATTCATGGGCATTTGCATATGCTTTCCATGATGCTTTGCATTATTGGGGTATGTGCAATTTCTGTTTTCATTCAAACAAAATATAGCTCACAGCAAGAATCGATTACATATAAATACACTAGTGAGGGCTCAGTCCATATACGGCCTTATAAGACAAAAATAAGATCTTGAAGTCAGTCCTTCTTCATAACTACTGCTACTGTTAGTGCAGGAATTCTAAGGATTTACTGTGTTTAACTGCTAGTGTAGGACTAAATGTGTGTTGCTACTGTTAGCACAGGAATATTTTAAAAGTGCCTGACTCCTGTTGCTGCTAACCCCCTTCCGCTGAATCCTTCTCTCTAGTCCACCCACTTCTAGCTCCTTCAAACTTCCCTTCCCCCTTGCCTAGATGCCCCACCCCCAAGGCTGCAGTTTGTCTGCTGCCAAACCCACCCTGTTTTTTTAATCTGCCCTTTTGTTCCCCAGACCCTCCCACCATTTAAGTCCTCGGCAGAACCTCAGCCATCCTGTACTTAAATTTAACCTCTCTACTCTTTTTTTCCCCTTCAGCTCTTCTGTCCCTGACTGGGCTATTGATGGCTGCCTCCATGGCCATGCGGCTCTGCAGCTACCAGCTGTTGGCCGCTCCTCCACTGACTGCCTGCCAAGAAGCCCCAGGGAAGGTACAGAGACCCGCTCCACATTCGGCCCTCATAGCCACCAATTTCATTGGTGGCACCTTTCTCTGCTATACAGCTGATTGACTGCTCTATGCCTGGTCTCCATTGTATTGGCTAGCACCCCTCTCTCTGTTCTCTGCGCTTTTGTCTGAGTTTTCTCTCTGCTCTGATCACTGTGAAATTAGTCTGCTCTGTTTACTGTGTAATTTGTCCCACCCACCCTCTCCCACCCCCAGCACTCTTTAAATCATCTCTCTGTCCTGAAAGCCACACCTCCTTGAGCTGCTGTCCAATAGATTGCTGGACCTTCCTCACTACTCACCCGAAGACCACTCCTCTCTCTCTCTCCTACCTCATTAACCCAGCCCTGACTTACCTCCCAACTGCACTCCCACAGACGTCATTTTACTCACTCACCTCTGTAGTCCTATCTACAACACATTCATCTGTGGTTCACCCACTTTCCTGCACCCTTACCTTCTAGTTGAGCAAAACACAAGCTCCCAGCCCTACTTGGGTAAGCTCACTATTTCTCTTTCCCATTTCTTGTTCACCCCCCAACCACCACCCCTTATCTATAGTAAGTAGGTTTCACTACCTCATTCTGCTCCTCCCTTTTCTGGCTCCCACCCTAACCCCCTTCACTTCCGCATAACCATTATAACCCAGTACCCTTCTTCAGCCACCCCCAGTGCAGTTCCTCCTAATGGCACTGTTAGCCCTCCTTATTCTTCTACTCCTACCCACGTGCTACGTTCTTCCAGGCTCCCCATGACAACCCCTCCCGACCTTTGGATTTCTTGTGCTCTTTGGCACTGACCCCTGTAGAACATTCCACTCCTTCCCAGATAAGCCTAACTGGCACTCTCCCACCGTAATTCGGCACCAACCTCCATCTGCATACCCTATGCTTCAGCTGCTGGTGATCTCTGACCGTCTTCGTAATCCTGCCTACCCTGACAGGCATAAATGCCCACTCTCGTACAAACTTCTCAGGCAATATTTAGCCAGAGTCACCTTACTTCTCCTTCTCCTCTCGGGCAATGCCCACCCCAACCCTGGCCCAAGGCATAGCCCCTCACAGCACCACCTAAAGAATAAGCCCTTAACACTTGCCTCTATCAACATCAGGAGCTTGCTACCTAAGCTAGCAAAACTCAAAGTCTAGCTGGCTCAACATACTCCTAATGTTCTCTCCATCAATGAGACATGGCTCACCTCTAGGGTCCCTGACAATGTAGTCACCTTGCCCGGCTATAACCTTTATATGCGAGATAGGCTGAGCAAATGAGATGGGGGCTGCATACTTTATATTAAAGATCACCTAAAGAGTATTGCCCTCCCTCATGTCACCCAGAGCAACAACTGCCAGTTACTTGCTGTCAAAATCCTGCTGGGGCAACCCCGGAAATCCCTTAACATTCTCTCAGTCTATATTCCACCCCCCCCGGGCACAGACATCTTCATTAACTATGGTCACAGACTACCTTGAAACTCTTCCTCACCACTCTGGGATGGTGATACTAGGCGACTTTAACATAAATTGGCTCACCCCTGAAGTTGCACTGCTCGAAGATGGCATCACATCTATCGGCATCACTCAGATGGTTACCTCCCTCACAAGATTTAACCACAAAACCAGTTTGGGAACCCTCCTGGACCTCATCCTCACCACACATCCACATAGAATCACAAACACTCTGGTCCTCCCTGACTTCTTGAGTGACCACTCTCCTGTTCTTTGTTTCTGGTCAAATAAGACCAACAACCCCCCAGTGAAAACTGCTCACTGTAGGACCCTCAAAAAAAGGTAATCTCACCAACTTTAAAGCCTTTCTAGCTCAATGCAATTGGTCCCCTCTCAATAACTTCAATAACGTGGATGACCCGCTTTCAAACTTTATCTCCGAATTTAACAAAGTCTGTGACCTTTTTGCTCCTTTCCGTAAAACAAAGGTCAAGGGTCCCTCCAGTCCCTGAATCACTGCCAGCCTAATTAACCAAATGAAACAAAGAGACAATCTGTGGCACCGGGCTAGGGCCTCCAGGAAGCCCTGTGATATGCAACTCTACAGAGTGGCTAGAAACTGCTGTACCCATGCAATCCTTGAAGCAAAAAATAATACTTCAAGGGAGAACTCACCAGCTCATGGGGTAGCAGCCACAACTTTTGGGAAAAACGTTAAGACCTCACAGACAAGCCCAACAAAAACGTCCCCTCCCTGCTCCAGGTTAACGGTGTTAATACTCAGGACCACAAACTAACAGCAAATGCCTTTAATAATGCATTTACTGACCTAAGTGGTATACTCCTGCCCTCGTTCTATGACCGTCCTTGCTCTGACTGAATGCATGCCTCTTCTACCCCAGCTCAATATGTCCCCCCCTTCTATTTCAGATGGGTCACACAGTCCGAGGTGAAGACATACATACTTAGAGTCATTGGAAAATCCAGGTTAAGTGGGGACACCTTGGACCTCAAACTCCTCCACCTCTCCCTAGAGACTGTCATTGCCCCCCTCACCAAGGTCCTTAACTTATCTCTCTCCCTTAAACAATTTCCCAGCCAATGGAAAGTTGCTATAGTCTCACCGGTCCACAAAAATGGGGATAAAACACTAACTAATAATTACCGTCCAATCTCCACACTCCCCCCTTCCCTAGGCCCTGAAATGCATCGCTGCCGACCACCTTACGGAGTACCTTACCAAATATAATCTACAATGCACACAACAGCACGACTTTCCGAAGTCACAGAGCACCACAACTGCCCTACTGGCTTACATCAACTACATCCATCAGGCCTTAGATGATGGCCGCTTAGCTGGATCAATCTAAATTGATCTAAGGCATTTGATACAGTGAACCACTCCCTTCTCCTCCACTCCCTCCTTTCACTCGGGCTCTCCCCTGATGTTACATGCTGGTTCAGAAGCTACCTTAGTGGATGGACCCAGCAAGTCAAGATCTCCGACACTCTTTCAAATAGTCTTCCAGTTCATTCTGGAGTCCTACAGAGCTCCATCCTTGGCTCACTTCTTTTCAGCTTGTTCATCAATAATCTCCTCCGTGCCTGTAACACTAACATGGCATTGTATGTGGATGATGCTGTCCTCTTCTCCCGTAGCCCGAATCCATGCACACTTATGGCTGACCTACAATCCAAATTTGAACTGGTAGAGCTCTGGTTTGAGCAGCACAAACTGCTCATGAAATATAAAAAAACCAATGTCATGCTCTTCGCCAACCCCCGCAACACTCACAAATCCACTAGCTTAGTCATCTACAACAACCAAAACCAACCCCTTGAGCAAGTCCAAGCATTTAAATACCTTGGCATAACGCTGGACACTGCCAATTCATACAACTTCCATATTAATCTAATTGCCAAAGTCATTAACTCTAGGGTTGGGATTCTATACCGGCATCAACACTACATGACCTGAGGCTCTGAGACTAGCGATCACTAGCTCAGTCCTTTCACTTGTCGACTATGGCCTAGTTATAAATGGTGCAGCACCAGACACCTCTCTTATCACTTGCACTTAACAAATCTTGTAGGCTGGTTTCTGGAACAGACATGCGGACCCACACCTGTGATCTATATGAGAGCACCCGCTGGCTCCCATCAAGGTAAGGGTCACCTACCATACGTGCCTACTAGCAAAAAAGATCAGTCCTGGTCTCATCCCCTACCCCACTGAGTCCTTTATTCAGCTGGCACCTAAAGCTAGGTGCACATGGAGCTTCAATAAGCAAACCTACCTTGTCCCCTTCATCAGGACTTCTCTCGCCCAGCGGACCTTTGCTTATAGAGCACCCACCCTTCTTAATGGTTTCCCCTCGGATGTTTTGGCTGAACCAAAACTAGGAACTTTTAAACTAAAACTTCATCAACACCTTCTAACTCAAAGCCGCAGTGACTGCTTTACCTAGGCCTGTATCCTGTCCCACCCCATCAACCCTACCTCCCCACTCCCCCCGCCTTTTTGCTACCCATGTCTTCCCCTGCTCTTTTTTCGCTACAACTTCCCCCTGCCCCCTCTTTCCATCTCCTGCCCACACTTCCTAGCTTCCTGCTTACAGTATCTCTCTCTACCACTTCTCCTGCCCCGTCTCCCCATTCTCCTGCCAGCACCTCCTAGCTTCCTGCTTATAGTATCTCTTTTTATCCACCCACTCCCTATATTGTTCCTCCCCCCCCTGCCCTCGCCAATCCCCAAGTCCCTGTTCTTCTTTATCTCTGTGTCTCCCTCCTCATCCCCTCTCCGAGCCCCCAAGTACACTCAAATCCCTCTCCCCTCTCTTCCTCTGCTTCCTCCCCTTCCAAACCTCTCCCCTATCTTATTCTCCCACCTCTGCTTCCCCCCTCCTACCCTCTCCCCATTTTATCCCCCACCTCCTCATACTGCACTTTTAGCCCACCTCCTTGCACTTATCTCTAGACAAAATCATACTGCTGACTGCTCACTGTACATGCAATTTCTCTTGTCTTAGTAACATTGTGTTTAAAGAAACTGCAATCCTGTGCTTTGGAATCTGTAACCTCTAATTTGCTCATTGTATATGCAACTTTTAACTAGTCATTATAATACCATGTTTTTTAACTCAACCTGTGTTTTACTCTGTAAGCCACCAAGCTATACCCCTATTTGTTGTTCCTCTCTATATTGATGCGGAACCTTTGTAAAAGAACTTCTGGTTCAAAGGTTACTGAAATCCTAGTGTAACCCCCGTTACCTGAGGTTACTAGAACCCTAGTTAGAGCTAGTGGCAGGCAGGGACAGGCAGCTAGTGAAACTCCAGCTAAATGGACTTCACTATGTCTTGCTCTGTTTTCAGTTTCTGCTGAGCTGGGGCTATGACATCATTTAGAATTCTGCAGCAGCATATGCCACAATGGAATGTTGCAGCCGGGAGCAAGGCTAGAACGTTGGGGTTTTTTGAATCAGTTTGAGTCAGTCTGTTGAAGACTGGAGTAGGCTCAAGAGAAGGAAGGATGTAGATCCTGCAGTGCAGTGGAGGGAGGGGGTGCCCTGCAGGGGCAGGCCACCCTGCCCTCAGCTCTGACACAGAGCTACCTTAGGGTGTGTGCTTCCACCACAAGAGAGGCACAAGGAACCAACTCCCAGGGGCAACCCCCTGGCCTGGGAAAAGGAAGAAGCTGCCTGATGAAGAGTGCTGGGGCACTACAGTTTTTTGCGAAATAGAGATTCCCTTCAGAGTTTTTAGACATCTGCAACAATGAGGGTGATGAAGCTTTGACAAAAGGCCAGCGTCATTCACCAAAACAGTGAGAAAATAAGTCTCTGGAGCTGTGGGTCAGTCAGGATGCTGAGTCCAGGGCTTATGGAACAGTGAGATGTAATGACTGTTGTATGTGCGGGGTCTTCAAGGGAAAGACAGTTTCAAACAACATGAAGTCTTGCTATATTATGACAATTGCAGTTTGTCCCACCATTAGAACTGCTCCGGAGGTGAAAGAGTTAACTCCCATTCTAAGAATGGAACTTAGAGCACAAGCTCGGTTAGAGAAGCTCTGTCTGGGTTATTTCAAACCCAAACTGTCAGATTCTTTACTCCGCCTCACTGAACAGTCGCTCCGAGATTTCTCCTACTGCCGGTTCATTTCGGTTTAAACAGTGTTTTCTCGGTTCAAATCAACTGAGAATATTATTATTTTAACCGCAAAACCGATCGGTTCAAGCTCTGTCTGTGGTATCGTAAATAATTTCAGTTTAATTTCTGTGTGGAACTTGTAAATGTTATCGGTTCGGTTTTGAACTGATCAGCTTGCTTTAAAACTTGAACTTACAAAAATTAGAGGTTTTAGAGTGCGGTTCCCGGTTCTTATCGGTTCTAAAAAAAACGGAATTCATTACGTTTTTCAAGACCCGCGACACGGTTAGAACCGATAAGGGTGTTCCTCAGCACTGCCGCAAAGGGCAAGCTTTGGTTAGTTGCGCATATGTCTGAGAAACCCAAAAGAAAACTGGGCCCAATGGGTTTCAACACTGTGATGCTTGTGGGGAAGTCTTTGCCAGGCTGACCCACACACCACATGTGTATATTGTCCGGGGTTTGACCACCTCAATTCAGACTGCCAGATTTGTAAAATTTCCTGCAGCCACCCTGGATAAGAGAGTTGGCAGGCTTAGGGAACGAGGCCAAAAGTCCGCTGACCGGATGGCCAGCCCGGTTCGGTGCCAACCGAACCTGAGGGAGTTCTCAACCAGGGCGAGATTCTCGGCAATCGCAAAGCTGGCTCTCGATGAGCCAGTTCCAGTAAGGGAAAACAAGAAAATCAGTGGTGGGAGCCCAAAATTCTTCTCCAACTGCTGCAGAGATAGCAAGAGCTATTCAGATTGTCCAGTCACTTTCTCCGGTTCCGTCCGAACCGCCACTGTCTGGTAAAGGTTGGTTCGGTCGGTTCCACCGGTTCAGGAATATGATGTTGAGGAGTTTTATGAACCAGAGGAGGGGGAGGATGATTATGAACAGTATGAATGTGACTTGGAGGGTCTGGGTGTGCTCATTTTACGGACATCTCCCCAGACAGACCTTTAGAATCTCCCCTATGCTTTCTGAGTCCCCTCTCACTTTATGTTTTACAAAAAAGTTGCTGAAACCCTCCAGCTCCCATTGGAGGAAGCTGTGGATGAGCAGAGGAACCTGATTTTGTAGAAATGATGGATATACCAGAGTCTAGGAGATTGTCTATTCCTTTGCATAAATCATTTAGGAAACAAACAATAAAAATTTAAAACTCCTAATTCTGTGCCTCCTGTGGATAAAAAGATGGACAGGAGGTACACACTGTCAGGTCCTGACACAGAATTCCTTTCACAGCAATGCAGTTATGTTGGGGTGGTTCAGGCTGCAGCCTGTGATAAAGCTAATATTCCCCTGGCTTCACATCCTCCTGACAAGGATTCCAGGAAGATTGATGCCATGGCTAAAAAACAATACATGGCAGTGTCCTTGGGACTCAGGCAAGCAAATGACATGGCTTATGTAGCAAGGTATCAAAAATCTAGATGGGACACTGTCATGGCTTTGGCCAAACAGGCCTCTGGCCAGCTTGCTAATGAGCTGGAACAGGTGGCTGTTGATGGCATTGAGGCATCAAGGTGCAGTTTCATGCTGCTGTGGATTTTAATGATGTATCCTCTAGAGTCATGGCTACGTCTGTAGCTTTTGTAGAGTTGGCCTGGCTCAGGTGTACTAGCTTGTCACAGGATACCCAGACTAAGGCTATGGATTTTCCTGTGGTAGGAAATTCTCTGTTTGGGGAGCAGTCAGAGAATTATATGAAGAAAATGGATGAATATAGGACTACCTATAAGAGTGCCCAAGCCAAGGAGCGGCAAGCCACTCCTCAGAGGCAGACCCCTAGGGGTTGGGGTAGGCCTTTTCACAGACCTTTTTACCAAACCCAGGCCTCCTCTGCTTATGCTCAGAGGGGCTTCTTCAGAGGCAGAGGCAGATAGGGTGTGGGCAGGCCTGCTCCCACCTCTCAGCCTAAAGCACCTGCCAAACAGACACCCTGATGGGGTGCCCAGGGCCAATTCTCCTTTACCCGTGAGGGGGTTGGCTTACTTCATTCAGAACTGGGAGTCTCTAACTTCAGAAAAGTGGGTCCTGGAAGTAGTAAGCCAGGGTCTGGTTCTCAGCTTCAAAAGTTCCCAAAGATGAGAATCAGATCTTTCCCACCTGCAAACTCTTTAGAGACCTTTACTCTAGAAACAGAAGTCTCAACCTCCTGGCTCTCAGAGCTGTAGAAAGGGTTTCTCCCTATACCAGGGCAAGGGTCTGTACTCCAGATATTTCCTTACCCCAAAAAAGACAGGAGAATGGCGGCCCATGTTAGACCTCAGATATCTGAACAAACACCTTTTGAAACCAAAGTTCAGAATGGTAACTCTGGCAATGATTTTACCCTCTCTAAGGCCAAGGGACTGGCTAGCCTCCCTGGACCTCAAGGATGCCTATTTTCCGTCCTAATCTGAAGCTCCACAAAGTACCTCAGATTCGAACTGCCTCAGGTCACTACCAGTTCAGAGCAATGCCCTTGACCTCACCTCTGCCCCAAGGGTATTCACAAAATGTCTGGCAGTAGCAGTTGCTCATTTAAGGAGGCAAAAGATTGTTGTCTTTCCCTATCTGGACAACTGGCTCATTGTAGGCCAGTCCCCAGAACAGGTAAAATCTCACCTGCAAGTTACCCAGCAGCTGCTCACTCCCTGGGCTTCTCTAAATCTTCCAAAGTCAGTTCTGGAACCAGTTCAGGTGCTCACCTTCATAGGTGCAGAATTGGACACAAAGCAGGCCAGAGCCTTCCTACCCTTAGAGAGGGTAAGGAACTTGGTGGTTCTGGCCTCCTCCTTCACTCTGCAGGTCTCTCGACCAGCAAGACACTTTTTGCAGCTCCTGGGGCACATGGCTGCATCCACAGCCGTAGTGCAAGGAGCAAGATTTCAGATGAGGGACATTCAGTTTCACTTGAGAGCCTTTTGGTCTCAGAAAAGAGACCCCCTTTCCAAGTTGGTCCCAGTGACCCGAACCCTGATCCAGGCCCTCCAGTGGTGGCAGGATCAGAGCAATTTAAGACTGGGGGTCCCCTTCATTCCTCTGTCTCGCTCCTTGACCCTCACTACAGATGCTTCCCTCCTGGGGTGGGGAGCCCACATGGGCGACCTCTTCACTCAGGGAGTGTGGTCCCCCCAGGAATCTCTGCTCCACATCAATTTGCTGGAACTCAGAGCTGTCTTTTTAGCACTTCAAGTGTTTTCTGCGTCTGTTCAGAACAAAGTGGTACAAGTCAGAACAGACAACACCACAACAATGTGGTACATCAACAAGCAGGAGCACTCGGTCTTGACCTTGTGCACCGAGGCAATGAAGTTGTGGTCTCTGGCCTATTCCTGAACACTTCCCTCATAGCAGTTCATCTTCCAGGAAAGGACAATGTCCTAGCAGATGCTCTCAGCAGGATTTCCCAGGGCCATCATGAATGGTCTCTGGATCCTCAAGTACTGGGGATAGTTTTTGCCAGATGGGGCACCCTCAGATCTTTTGCAGCCCCAGACAATCACCAACTTCCACTTTTCTGTTGCAGGCCCCAGTGTTGGGCTCAGTCCCCCTGGATGCCTTTCTCCTAGATTGGGAAGGGAAGTTTCTTATGCCTTTCCCCCCTTCCCTCTCCTATTCAAGGTGCTAGTCAAAATCAGATCCCAGCCTTGCAGGGTGATTCTGATTGCCCCAGATTGGGCCAGGCAGCCCTGGTACCCACTCCTTCTGTCCCTAACAGTCCATCTTCCCCTGTGTCTCCCCAGGAATCACAACCTGTTAACCTGTGCCCAGGGGAGAGTTTGGTATCCGAACCTCAAATCCCTCAACCTCAAGGCCTGGCTCTTGAGGAGTTAGAATTTGCTGACCTACACCTTTCTCAGGGTGTTCTTGAAATCCTAAAGGCTTCTAGGAAGCCTTCCACTAGAACTACTTATAATTCTAAGTGGAAAGTTTTCCATTTGGTGTGCTGGGAAACATATTTCCCGGAATCTGCTGATTTGCCCATTGTTTTGGACTATATGGTCCCATCTTAATTCTTTGGGCCTGAGACCAGCTACCCTGAAAGTACATTTGGCAGCTGTCTCTGCTTTTGTTTCAGCAGGAAAGCCCTCCTCTTTTTCCGCTCACCCTGTATTTTCCAAGTTTTTTAAGGGATTACTTCATGCTAATCCACCTTTTAGGGATCCGACCCCTGCCTGGGACCTTAATGTTTGCATTGCCCAGTTAATGCAACCCCCTTTTGAACCTCTGTCTTCTGCAGAGCTTAAGTACTTAACTTGGAAAACTGTTTTCCTAGTGGCTATCACTTCTGCCAGGCGCATAAGTGAGTTGCAAGCCTTGTCAGTAGAAACTGACTTTATTTCTTTCCACAGGGATAAGGTAGTCCTCAGGACTAACAGGAAGTTTTTGCCTAAGGTGGTTTCAGATTTCCATCTTAACCAATCTATCTCCCTTCCAGTGTTTTTCACTGAACATTCTTCCTCTGGTGAGAGGAGATTGCACAGTTTAGATGTTAAGAGGGCCCTAAGTTACTATATTGAACGTACCAAGGGTCACAGGTGCAAATCCCTCCAACTTTTTCTCACTTACGGTGAGGTCGGAAAAGGGAGACCTGCCACTAAGAGATCAACTGCCAGGTGGATTGTCTCTTGTATCCAATTTTGTTATCAGAAACTGGGGAGAGTTCCCCCCTCTGGCCTGAGGGCTCATTCTACCAGAGGTACAGCCGCGTCTCTAGCTGCTGCCAGAGACATCCCTATCTTAGAGATATGTCAAGCTGCTACCTGGAAAACGGTACACACTTTCACCAAGCATTACTCCTGGATGTCCAGGCCAGGAGAGATGCTCGGTTTGGCACAGCTGTGCTTCAGAGCCTATTCCCTAAGTAGGTTCTGTCCCTCCTCCATGGAGGTACTGCTGTGTAGTCTGCAATTGTCATAATATAGCAAGACTTCATGTTGTTTGAAGAAAAAATTACTCACCTTAGTAATGTTGTTTCTTCTAATGGAGTCTTGCTATATTATGACCTCCCCCCCAGCCTGCCCCTCTCAGAACTTCTACTTGGGTATGGGGTGGGCAGCCTAGTGTGGGCACTAGTTATGCCCATTATATGTTTTCCACCCCTTCTTGGGGTTTTTTGGGGTGTGGTGTTTTTATTTTATATTATATTATTACTTCTGGTCCCCTGACTTGAGTCTTTGTGTTGGGACCAGCAATAGGTGTTAATATTTAGGTAGCCAGTTGGCTAGTGTAGGTTACAGCTTCCACACAGACCTTAGTGAGTTTTTGCTCATAAAGATCTGACAGTTTGGGTTTGAAATAACCCAGACAGAGCTTCTCTAACCGAGCTCGTGCTCTAAGTTCCATTCTTAGAATGGGAGTTAACTCTTTCACCTCCGGAGCAGTTCTAATGGTGGGACAAACTGCAATTGTCATAATATAGCAAGACTCCATTAGAAGAAACAACATTACTAAGGTGAGTAATTTTTTCTTCTGCATTACAAAGCCATGTACAGTCTGCACTATAGTAGCCAAGGAAGAGGCTTATGGAACAGTGAGATGTAATGACTGATGTATGTGGGGGGTCTTCAGAGAAAGACAGTTACTGCATTACAAAGCCATGTACAGTCTGCACTACAGTAGCCAAGGATGTGTGTGTGTAAACAAAGGAATGGCTGGGTATGGATCTATGGAACAAAAGGTGGGAGACCCCCCCACCTGGCGTAACAGGGCTCACCTCTACAGATTCGCTTTGAAACACCAGTCACCTTTCTGTCAGGTATTGGCCAGTGCCTGAAGAGGGTGCCCAGACGTTGGGATGGAGTAGAGGGTGGTAGTGTGCCACTAGTTAAAGAGTCCATGACATATGGAAGCTTAGGATCCAAGTTTGAATATGTGTCTGTGTCATCACCTTATCTGCATTACAAGGAGTGTAGCCCCATGGGGGTCCATCTATGCTTTTCATTCAGTGTTGTTGAATAAAGCCACACTTCAGAAACCCATCTCCTGGTGTTGGACATTATGTTATTGCTTCTAGTCTCTGGATTACTTTGGGTGCCCCTGTGCAGAGTAGTCAAACCTAGTCACCATGCCGAGTAACACCTTTCTCCCCAAATTTTCAGCTTATAAAAATGGAGGCACCGCGTCATAGGAACCAGGCCCCTCAACCTGTTCACTGGCCATACAGGCAGGGGTAGTAGCCCTCTCAGTTTAAGCACCGACTGGGGGTTACATCAGTACTCAATAAATAAATAACAAAGAGTGCAGAGCAGGAATAATGTGTTAAGATCTCACTGAGGAGATCAACAACCTTGCAGCAGCATTTTGCACCAGTTGTAGATAGCAGATCAACCCAGCAGGAAGACTCCAGTACAGTGTATTGCAGTAGCCCAAATGGGAGATGATGAATGCATGTACTAGTGTGATCAGGTCATCCTGATCAAGGTAGGGCCACAACCCCGTAATGATTTTAAGATGGTAAAAGCTGCTCTGGACCACTGCTGACACCTGGGAAACTAATGTCAGCTCTGAATCCAGCGTGCCCCCCTAGGTTGCTGACAACCTGCCTAGTCTCAGTTCTCACTCCATCAACTGTGGGAAGACCCAGGCTACTCATAGATGATCTCAGATGGTGGTCTAGTCCAGCCAGCAGCAACTCTGTTTTGCTGGGATTTAGCTTCAATCCACTGCGAACAATGATTCACCATGCAAAAGCCTGTGCATGAAAACTGTAAATAAAACTTGTTCTTGTTGTTAGAAACTTAGTCTGTGTGCTATGAGTTAATAAACCAAATGCAGGGACCAGCAACTCAATGGTGCTAAGAGGTGCACCGAAGAATCCAAGTTCAGTTGGGAACTGTTGTTTACAGAAGTTTAGAGTCTGATGCCAACAGCATGGAGTGTGTCCAGCCACAGGACTGTTTACTAGTGTGCAACAGTGCTGAGAGACATCGTGAGACTGAGGGAAAAACTGGGACTGCCAGGTGGCAGGAGTCGTACATGTAGTTAATTTACTGACTGCTTAAGCATGTTATGAATAATTACATGGTAACTTTTTTATCTGTGAATAGAGGATTGCAATAGGTTGAAAGGCAACCTGTGATGCAAAATGAAGCGGGCATTAATCCCCTAGTAATGCTCGTTTTATTTTGCAGTACTGTCAATATCCACACTCGAATCACTAGCTGAGCAGTGGCTGAACTAGCTACTTCCCATCCACCCGCCTAGCAGTCACAATTGCATCTTAGTAGATACTTCCCTCCTGGGAGCAACATTCCAAGTCCTAGTGCATGCCACAGTAAAAACTTGTAACAAGTACCTGAGGAGTAAAACTCCAGAATGTCCTGAGGATCAAATCTGCCCGCTGATGTTCTTTGTAGCCACACTCACCTGTTTTTGTTAGCGATCAGCAATGTTGGAGCAGAGCATGGTAATCAGCGATCCCACAATGCAATGCTCCACATATAGCGAAGAAATGAGCAACTTACGAGGACTTTTGCCAATTTACAAGTAGATGTTAGTAAAATTTTGTGATATAGCACTTATTAGCATGTCTTACTGCTGCACATTTTCTATGTTTTACTGGTACAACAGAATACAGCAGCCACAATATAAAACAATGTTCCGTTTGTCAAAAAGCAAGTGCACGCATTAAAAAAAATTTGTAATTAGCTGAAACGAACTTCTCTGTGTTTTTTCCAAAATGCAATTGTCTCAGATGAATTTTTGTAGCACTTGCCATGTTACAAGTGCATTAGTGCACTCCAGAGTCGGGCTCTACTAGGAAATTAATGCCTGCTTGGTGGTTGTAGGCACTCAGCCTTCGGCCTTATGCCCCAACAGGGCATTAATTCCCTAGTAAAGCCCTCCTCTGTCGTGCATTAATGCTTACTTATGTTAAACTCCTGTTTTTTGCCCTTCCCCAAAATAAAACCTGTAATACTGTTTAAGCTGCATGTATTGTTTCTGTTACATTTATTGCCTGTTTACCATGACTGTGGTTATAGTTATAGGGAATAGCACACTATTAATTGTGGGGCTGTTATCCACTGTGTACATCCCCAAGTACTGGGTGGGTGAAACCCTATTTTTAGTTTCCTGGTAGGAAACCCCAGGCACCAAACCCCCTTTTAGCCAGCCAGCTCCTGCTAGATGGAGGCACCGGCACCACCCTACTTGTATGAACTCCAATTAACAGTCCAGGTCCTCTGGGCCATCTTCCTCAAGGGTCTGTACCAGTAGCAACTCTGTTTTGCTGAGATTTAGCTTCAGTCCACTGCAAACCATGATTTACCACCCAAAGGCCTGTGCATAAAAACTGTAAATAAAAGTTCTTTCTTGTTGTTTGACACCTAGTCTGTGTGCTCTGATTCGACAAATCAAATGCAGGAATCAGCAACTCAATGGTGCTACGACAGGCACTGAAGAATACAAGTTCAGTTGGGAACTGTTGTTTATGTAAGCATTAATGCACAACAGAGAAGGGCTCTACTAGGGAATTAATGCCCAGTTTGGGGGGGGGGAGTGTTGGAGCACGAGGCCAAAGGCGAGTGTCTTCAACCACCAACTAGGTATTAATTCCCTAGTACAGCCCAATTCTAGACTGCATTAATGCACTTATAATATGGCAAGCACTACAACAATTCATCCGAGACAATTGCATTTTGGAAGAAAAACAGAGATGTTTGTCTGGGCTGATAGCAATTTTTCTTTATTTAAATGCATGCACTTGCTTTTTGACAAACGGAACACCTTTTTATATTGTGGCTGCTGTATACTTTTGTACCAGTAAAACACAGAAAGTGTGCAGCAGTAAGACACGTTAATAAATGCGATATCACTAAATTTTACTAACATCTACTTATTAACTGGCAACAGACCTTGTAAGTTGCTCATTTCTTCACTATTTGTGGAGCATTGCATTGTGGGATCGCTGATTACCATACTCTGCTCCAACATTGCCGATTGCTAACAAAAACAGGAGAGTGTGGCTACAAAGAACATCAGCGAGCAGATTTGATCCTCAGGACATTCTGGAGTTTTACTCTTCAGGTATTTGTTACAAGTTTTTACTGGGACACGCTTAGGACTTGGGGTGTTGCTCCCAGGAGAGGAAGTATCTACTAAGATGCAATTGTGGCCACTGGGTGGGTGGGTGGGAAGTAACTAGTTCAGCCGCTTCTCAGCCAGCAGTTCGAGTGTTGACATTGACAGTACTGCAAAATGAAGTGGGCATTACTAGGGGATTAATGCTTACTTCATTTTGCATCTCGGGTTGCCTTTCAACCTATTGCAATCCTCTATTCATGGATAAGAAAAGTAGCCATGTTACAAAGAAGTTTAGAGTCCATTGCCAACAGCATAGAGTTGCCCAGCCATGTAAAAGACATTGCATACACCCAGCTTGCACCTGAGTTCCCTCACCCCATGAGGATTCCTAAGCCAAGTGCCACAGTACCATGTACTGTACTGATTTCCTGAGGGGCTGCACTTCCAGGTATGCCTGGAAAGGAGTCACCATGGGATGAAGCACTGCACCAAACCATTGACTTTTGTACCACCAAACTCAGGGTCATCTACCCACAGGACAGACCATTAAATCTCGTTCAGGTCCTGTTATAAAATAGGCCATGAAAATCCAGTAACTGCATTGGTCGAAGCATGTCCCATGACCATTATTTTCCTGACAACCCCACACCTCACCTGAACAACATATTTTTGTAACAAATAAAAGTCCATTTTATAAGTAGGATAACACACTCCAGGCTTTGTGGTCATAAGGGAATAAAGCACTTCTCAGACGGTTATGACACTTGGCTACACCTTGCACCTAGCAACCACCCAAAAGACGTCTTATTCTCTTATAGCCACACACCCTGTCATGTGTTATCCCATACTTGTGCCAGAGCTTCAACCATCCTTGTTGACAGGGGTTGCATAAACATATACACACATTGCACAAAGTTGAAAGGAAAGCAGATGCTAGCATTCCATATAAATCAATAAATATTAGAGTAGTGGACAAGAAGAGGGTTGTAGTGAGAGGATAGCTACATTGATCTTTGAGTTGCTCAAGCAGCAGCCTTTAGAAAGTGGAAAGGTAAGGAATAAAGTTCTATGATAAGATGCAGCACATTGAAGCTGCTCTGGAAGTACTACAAATAGTGATAAACAGTGCACAACTTAAACAGTATGTAACCTCTTCAATAGTTTGCTGAAAAAAATCTCTTACAGCTTTGTGTCAATATTCTGGCTCATAACCTTTCTGCTTGCTATTGGAGATCGTTACATTTTGTGTAATTTCCCTTGGCAAAGCAAATCACCTGCCATCCTGAGGGACTCATTCAGAAGATGGAACTGCAACTACTGCCCCTTTGAATGTATTTGAGTTGGGGGGGGGGGTGCCAGCTAAAAACATTGGGCCCTTGTCCTTAGAATTTGTGATAAAATCCCAGCTCCCCCCTTTCCGTTCCCTGTCATTTGTAGATTATACAGTTCCTCCACAAGTAGACTCTCACATTAAAGTGAAACCTGATCTCTGTTTAACAGGGTAATTGCTTCACCTGCTCCTACTCTTGGCTTTACCAATGCAGCAATTGCTGAAAACAGCTAAGCAGAACTCTGGCTCCTTTTCAGTCAAGAGACCTTGCACCCCTTCCCCCACCATGCATACACAAATACATGTACAGAAACACGTCACTTTGGGGTGGTGGTGAGTGAAACGAGGCAGCAGCTTCATGACCAATGTTATGCCCCCCCTCCTTGTGTGGTTCAATGGGTAACACTGTAACTTCTGGGCCAGAGGGTCATGGGTTCACATACCACAGAGGGGTTCAGGCTCATATCCAGTACTGACACTGCAGTGCATTACAGTTACGGCATGGGGTGGGAGGGGGAGGATACTGCTTTGTTGTGAGTGCAGTTCTTTGTAGCCAGCCCAGTGGCGTGGAGTGCTGAGGCACTGTGAGTACCTTACCTCCTGCTATGCCAGCAACCCATGTTCTGGAATGGACACAGGCTGCAAGGGGTCAGCAGGGGAGGGAGGATCAAGTGTCTTGAGGACAGCTCTCCCTCGG
This sequence comes from Neoceratodus forsteri, assembly GCA_016271365.2. Lineage (NCBI taxonomy): Eukaryota > Metazoa > Chordata > Ceratodontiformes > Ceratodontidae > Neoceratodus > Neoceratodus forsteri. The sequence goes on from JADMNL010000025.1 coordinate 245,928,222, forward strand.
AAGGGGGGGTTCTGTGGCGTGCTGCTGGACTGCCACCTGGAAAAAATCCAGTTGGAGGTGCGAGCAGGTCACATCAAGTGGGAAGGACTCATGTACAGAGCACCAGGGGCATATTGTAGAGGTGAAATTCGCACAGCATGCTTACTGCATGTTCACGTTCGTGATTGGTCAGGGAGAATATGGAGGAAAAATGGAGAAGGATCTCCAAGAAGCCCTGTCTGTCAAGCTGCAGCCTGCTCCACCACTCCGGGTCCAGGGCACGTCCGGATAAGGTACAGAGGGAGGCGATGGCCCTCCTCCCATGGCCCCGCCATGGGGGGGGCCGGATTCAGCCCCCTGACTTCGGAGGTGGCTGGAAACGGCTGTGGCAGATGGGAACAGTGGCTGATGTAGCACCAGACCTGCCAAGGAGGAAAAACACATGATTAAAAACAAAAGTGTAGTTGTTTGGAAAAGGTCATGAAGTTAAACTCTTGCTTCCCACGAGTAGAGGTTGCCCAAGTGGAAGTTTGAGATCTAATGGCAGTTTTCGAAAAGGGAAAAGACTACCTGAGGAGTTTGGGACACCAGTTCCTCTACAGATGTCATTTTTGTGTGTGGGGGTGCAGGTGGGAGACCCCTACAACTTTCTCATAATCCTATCAACAGAATTGCTGCAAATGCTTCATGTTGTGGGCTCTCCAAGTTGCCCACACACGAACATTTGTACCAAAATTACTTCACAGATTTCCTCTCAATGTTTAATTTTTTTAATTTTTTTTTTAATTTTACCCATTGAGGTACTGTCTCTTCCGGGAGTGTTGCTTCAAAAGGACTATCTGTGGAACAATTCTAATTTCAGTGGCTAACAATCTTTCATTCCTCTTCAGCTATGCCCTCTCCCTCAAATCAACAATGGATATTATCAGTCACTTACATGGATTTAGCCAATCAGCATCGAGAATGGCTGAACCTCATACCTGGCATACAACTGGTGTTTCAAGCAGTGGCTGGAAGCTCAAGGGCAAAATGGAGGAGTAGCATCACATTTATTTATATTTTTCTTTAAATAAAAAAGAACTTACATAGTTACATAGTAGATGTCAGCATAAAAAGACCCCATGGTCCATCTAGTCTGCCCTATTTAGCTTATTTCCTACTTCCTTTCTACAGACCTTGTCAGACCTGCTACCTTACTTCCTAGCTTTCCTGATTCCACAAGTCCTATATGCCTATCCCATGCATGTTTGAATGCCCCTATGGTGCCTGCACCCACCACATCCCCCCGCAGCTTGTTCCAGAGTTCAATCATCCTTTCAGTGAAGAAGTACTTCCTAACATTACCCCTTAGTCTTCCCCCCTCCATCCACATATCCTGTCCCCTGGTCCTTAAGAACTTCCTTCTATGTAGAAAGCTACCCTCTTCTACTTTATTTATCCCCTTGACATATTTAAATGCCTCTAACATGTCTCCCCTCCCCTTTCTAAACTCCAGTGAGTACATATTCAGTCCCCTCAGCTTCTCTTCATAGCTCTTCTGGTGCACGCTCTGGACCATCTTGGTAGCCTGTCTCTGTGCTGCCTCCACCTGTTCAATGTCCTTTTTGAGGTGGGGCCTCCAGAACCGGACACAGTACTCGAGGCGAGGCCTAACCAGTGACCTATACAGGGGAAATATCACCTCCCTCTTTCTATTTTTAATTCCACTCCTATGCATCCCAGCATTCTATTCGCCTTCCCCACTGCCCTCGCAGACTGACTTGCCACTTTGAGGTCTTCTTTATGATGACTCCCAGGTCACTTTCCTGATTAGTTGTTGCTACCTCCTCTCCCCCCAGCTGGTAGCTTGCCCTTGGGTTCTTGCACCCCACATACATAATGTTACACTTTCGTGCACTGAATCCCAGCTGCCAAACTCTTGACTATTCCTCTAGTCTTTTTAAGTCCTTTCTCATTATATCCACACCCTCCGGTGTATCAACCCTCTTACAGATCTTTGTATCATCTGCAAACAGGCATACCGTCCCTTCCAGACCCTCTGCAATGTCACTAATGAATACAATAAACAGTAATGGCCCCAGAACCAGCCCTTGTGGCACCCCACTTGTCACCTCCCCCTCCTCCCGTCCTATCCCATTTACTATTACCCGCTGGCTCCTGCTGCTCAGCCAATTTTGTACCCACCTTACCGCTTCTTTCCCCACCCCGAGTTTGCTTAACTTGTTTACTAATCTCCTGTGCGGGACAGTGTCAATGGCTTTCCTAAAATCCAGGTAGGCCACATCCACCCCCCCTCCCCGATCCACTACTCTTGTCACTGAGTCAAAGAACTCGATTAAGTTTGTTTGGCATGATCTCCCTCCTGTGAAACCATGCTGTCTATGATCCTGCAACCCATTTTTGGACAGGTACTGACCCATCCTTTCTTTAATCAGTGCTTCTATAATCTTCCCTACCACTGATGTCAGGCTTACTGGTCTATAGTTCCCTGCCTCTTCCCTACTCCCACTCTTGTGGACTGGCACCACATCTGCCCTCCTCCAGTCCCTTGGTACCACCCCAGTTTCCCATGTTGATTGAACAGGGCTGCCAGGGGAGCAGCTAGTTCCCCCTTCAGTTCTTTTAAATTTGAAGATAGAGGGGGGACGGCTCAGAGGTAATGTTAGAAAGCATTTTTTCACAGAGAGGGTTGTGGATGCATGGAACAGCCTTCCTGAGGAGATTGTGGAGTCAGGAACAGTGGGAGAATTCAAGAATGCATGGGACAGGCATAAGGCAATGCTAGTGGGGGGTAGGAGGAAGTAAGCTGTTGATTAACTAGAATCTGCACCTTATCCATTAGGTAGGGAAGTGGGCAGACTGAGTGGGCCAAGCGGTCCTTATCTGCCATCAAATCAAATTCTATGTTTAGTATCCTTAGGTGCACTCTGTCTGGCCCCATCGCCTTATCCACCCTTAATTTCTCAAATTCTCTGAGTATCCTCACCTTAGTAAAGGGGCTCATGTCTACCCCCCTCCCCCCGGTAACTCCTTTTTCCTCTACCTGTGGTCCATTCCCCACTCCTTCATTTGTGAATATTGAACAAAAGTAATTGTTCAGTATGTCCACCTTCCTCTGGTCTTCCTCCACACTTTCCGCTCTCTCACCACTAATCCTAACTATCCCCACTTTGTTTTTCCCCCTTTCGCTGATGTATCTGTAGAAAGTTTTATCCCCCAGCTTCACTGTGTTAGCTATGTGCTCCTCTGTATGTGCTTTTGCTTTCCTGACAGTTTTTGCAGCCTCCCTCAGTTTCTCCTGATATACTTCCTACTTATTACAACATACTATAAATCACTCTAGGAAACTCGTGTATTTTACATTGTGTTTATTGGGCCCGCCAGAAAAGTATTTTACTAAAGTGAAAATGTTATTTTTTTACTGTTCTGGCCAACAGAGCTACTCAACTTTGCTTTGCGGTCCTCTCACCAAACAGCATGAGTTTAACACTTGTATTTAGTAAGATGCATCATCAGCAGACCCCATATATCACAGAATCATAGAACCTAATGGCGGAAAAGGACCTCTTGGCCCATCTAGTCTGCCTCTTCCCTCTCCCCTCTTAAAGCGCGCACCTCCCTCCCCTGTAACTCCATGTGCCTGTTCTATGCTTTCTTGAAACCCGACACAGTCTCGGACCTCACCACCTCCTCTGGAAGCCTGTTCCAGGCCTCCACCACCTTCTCAGTGAAGAATCGTCCTGTCATTTAGCCTCTGTGGTGCTCCCCCCCGGTAGTCTCAGGCCATGCCCCCTTGTTATGGTGCTTTCCTTCCAGTGAAATAATAGCCCTGGGTCCACTTTGTTTATCCCTTTGACATATTTAAAGATCTCTATCATGTCCTCTCTCCCTCTCCCTTCTGGTCTCCAGTGTGTAGAGCCCAAATTCCTTACATCTCTGTTCATATGGTTTGTCCTTCATCCCTTGCACCATTTTGGTCACTCTTCTCTGGACCCTTTCAGTCAAATCTATGTCTTTGCACAAGTACGGCCTCCAAAACTGGACTCCGTACTCAAGGTGCGGTCTCACCATGGCTTGGTGATGGGCACCAAGACTTCCCTCTGTCTGCTAGTGATTCCCCTACCTATACTTGCCAGCATCCCATACGCTCTCCCCACTGCCCTAGTACACTGCTTCCCCACCTTAAGGTCACTGGAGACTACTATCCCTAGATCCCTCTCCTGCTCCGTAACCCTGACTTCCTCTCCCCAAGTGTGTGTCCTGCCCTCGGGTTTCTGTGCCCCAGGTACATAACTGCACACTTCTTGATATTGAATTTCAGTTGCCAGGTCTCCATCCACCCCTCCAGTGTCCTCAGGTCCTGACTCATGTCATCAACACCCCCTGCAGCGTCAACTCTGTTGCAGATTTTCGTATAATTTGCAACTAGGACACATGACCCTTCAGTCCGTCCGCTATGTCACTTATGTAGATACTGAACAGGAGTGGTCCCAGCACCGACCCCTGGGAGACCCCCCTCATCACCTACCCTGGCCTGGAGTGCATTCCATTTACTACCACCCTCTGGCTTCTATCTGCCAATCAGTTTTCTACCCATCTTGTTATTTTGTCCCCCACCCCCATGCTTTCCAGCTTGTTGCCCAGCCTTCTGTGGGGTATGGTGTCGAAGGCTTTATTGAAATCCAGATAGGGTCCCCCATCTCAGCCCTGGTATGGTGTGACTTTATTTCTAGCCCCCCCCCCCATTCAGTTTAAATTATATTCTCTTTCAAAGAACTCCCCCAGCCTGCACTTCAGTACTGCTGCACCCTCCTTGTTGAGATGTAGCCTGTCCGGGCAAAGAGACTCTCATCATCCCAGGTTGCCCTCCAGTCCCCTATCATCCTGTACCCCATCTGCCTACACCATCTCGCTAGCCACCTGTTGAACTCTTTTATCCTGTGCTTTCTTGCTGTACTAGCTCTGGGTACCAGCAACACCTCCGAAAAGTCTAGAGATTTGAAGCATAGTCCACCGCAGAACCTAGCTAGGGCCTTAAATCTCACCTGTTGCCTTCCAAGTCATTAGTTCCCAAGTGGAACACCAGATGTGAATTCCTATCTTGTTCCTTGCCCCACAAGAGAATATGGTGGATTACCTCCAGCGCTGTCATCCCCAGCATGCACTCTACCCACACTGCACTCTTTCTGCCCCCCAATTGATTCCCTTTACGATAGAATCCCCTATCAGTAGCACCTTGCCCCCTGTTTTCTTCTGGTTCACCTGTGTTGCTATTCACCTTCACCGAGGTGCTGGTGTCTGTTCTACCTTCCTATCCCTCATTGCCCCCCCCCTCCCAAAACCTTGCCCTGATCCCTAGTCCCCTCAACATCGGTATCCTCTCCCTCGCCTTCCCTGTTAACTTCTGCCACTACCTCTGTCGCCCTTGCCCCTAGCACTCCTATCCCTTGCTCCTGCACATGCCTATCCCCTGCCAGTGAATTTCTAGATCACCTCAAGGAGTAGGCAGCCTCTTCCAATTCCTTTACGCTGTGATTATTCAGCCCAGTGTTACCCTGTGGCCCTTCCTGACCTCCATGGTCCCTGGCTTCTTCCCTCCCATCATCCTGTTTTCTATGCTCCCCCGAACAGCCTCCCTGTTGGCCCCTTGCCCCCTGGGTTCCATCCTTCCTCTCTCTGCCCCCTCGTCCTCCCTTCTCGTGTACTCCCGACTCCCAGCGTCTCTGCCCTTGTTTTCCCTTGCGCCTCTGTTAGTCCTGGTGCTCCTCCCCTCACCCCCCCTCACATTTTGCCTCCTTCTCCTTTCTGCCCCTGTTTGCTGCTCTCCCTGCTTCTTCTGTGATCCCTTCCGCCATGGTATCCACCAGTGGCGAGTACCTATTGGAGACCGGAATCCCCCAGTAGGCTGCCTACCAGCATCCCCTTCTTGTGAGTTGCACTCCCCTGCCAGGGTCCTAGGAATCCCTTTTCCCCTGCTACCAGTAGCCCTCACTCTCTGCCAACCTTCACCCTCCTCCAGGTCTGATCTCAAACCCCTTCCCCTTTTCCTCCCCCAGAGCCGGCCTGACCTTTCCCAGTTCCAGCCAACCCCCCCACCCCTGTGCCCCCGCATTTGCAGACACCCTCCCCCCAAATATCTTTATACATGTACCTCCCAACCCCTGCACTCACGCCCTTCGTCCACCTGTCCAGCTCATCCCTGAGCCTGTGCACCTCAGCCTGCAATTTTATTAATCTGGCACATATAGGATAGTGTCCTAGTCTCCACAGTGTATTCATGGCCATAGCTCCACAGCCACTGCATCCCACTAGTCTGCCTCCCGTCCATCGAGTAGCCAAAGTCCTCCTCTCCTTCCAGTAGTGACCCTGCTAAGGCCGGCTGCCGCTTCTTGCCTCTTCAAACAGCGCCTCCCCTCCCATACCAATTCCCTCTTGCATGTCCCCAGCTTGGTATGGTCATTTGGCCTTGGTCGCCTCAGGAGACAACTAGAAACAGTGGAGTAACACAAGGGTAATGACTAGTGACTAGAAATTCCCCTGCTGCATGAAAGAATTAGTAAGCAAATCAAGTCAAAGCAGTGCCGTATAGACAACTAGAAACAGTAAAGTAGACAAGGGTAACGACTATTGACCATAATACATGGTTGGGACCTTTTCCCCATAGGAGCCCATTATCATATATTTCTTGTAACACCTGTAACCTGGTGCCCCATGCCATCCATATGCTCTGTGTTGGCACCAGTGAATGCCTGTAACACTGGTTGCTTTTTCAATCTAAGCATTATGTACTGTACTGTTTTGTTTGCTGTGATGTATTGCTCTTTTGAAGAGGTGCCTTTGTAAATGAGTCTTTGACTCAAAGGTCTATAAACCGATGATCTAATAAATAAATAAAAAATAAATAAATATAAAATATCTAGCACCAGTGTTGTATTATTTTTAGGAAAAATCATAATGTTGCTGTCCTGACCTCAATACAAGTGGTCCGCCACTCCTGCGAGCTCCCAACTGCATACAGACTTGGAGCACCAGTGTACTCGTACATGAGCAAGTTTTTTTTTTCCTTGAGTGTGAGCTAAATGGATAAAATGAAAGAGTGAGCCACGGTAAGCTATACAAACTTAGTGGCTTTGTACAACAAGCGCTCTTTGCTATTGAAATCTGTTTCAAAAAAGTAAAAGCGTGATCCAGGACATGTGCATCACTTATCTAGTTTGCTAGATTTTTAGTTATTTTCTGTTTCATACTTGCTGTAACAGACATTCCTTCAACCTTATTTTTCTACATTTTCCATTTTTTTATTAAGTGGTTTAATGTGTTTTTCCATTTTTCATATTTAAATTTAAAAATGTTTAAGTACAGTATTGTTTTCATTGCCAGACATCCTAATTGTATTAGATAGGTTTCTGTTTTTGTTAGTGAGAAATTATTTAATCCTAGAAGTCCTACCAGCAGCAAAGTTGGGATATGATTATTGACCATTTCTGATAGTTTATTTAAAAATTGATGCCATCTTTTATAAATGTTGCTATATTTACCCCCTACCGCATATGTAAGTAAGTGCCTTTTTCTCCACAGCAGTACCGACACAGATATGAACATACTTGACTCATTTTAGATGCTTCAACAGATGTACAATAAATCCTGGATACACATTTGTATTCTGTGAATGTCTGTTTTGTGTTGATTTTGTGTATTTCTTTTTTTATATTTTTAGCTCCGAAAAGTTCCACCTATGCTTTCTCTATATCTTTTCCTATGCTACTTTAATTTTGGTTTAACTATACCTCTTGTTTCTTTATCATTTTTTTTATATATCATGCTTACTTTGTACCTCTTTTTATTTAAACCCTAACTGTAATGAGAAAGAAATTATGTGACCTAACTGGAAATCAAACTCAAGAACCCTGAACACTGTTCCAATCCCAGTTAGGTCGCACTTCTTATTTTTATTGCAATTTGTGCTCCAGTTGCTTAGAAGTGGCTGATACTGTGCCAATAATTAATTACCATCCCTATTTAAATCCCGTATTTTTTTTCTCAACACCATATGTGATGGGAAAGATTTTCCTTATTCCCCGTCTTTAAATATATCAAGTTGAAAATAAGTTAAATAATCCTGGATTTGAAGTTCTTCTTCTTTTTTTTAAATCAGAAAAGCATATCGGTTCATTCCATAAGGAACAATCCATTGTTGAGTGTGTGGCATCCCAGGGCCTTCGACCACCCAGGAAATGAGGTTAGTACAGCATTGACTTACATTCAGAGTGGATCATTGCACTTACAACATTCAAAAAATGGTAAAAAGTGTTATAACATCATATAATTCTCTAATGGTATCATTCCCTCTATTTTCCCCAGGTCAGCCCTGATAACGGGACTGCAACTGTCTCAGTGGACTTACCCAGTCACCAAAAGTCTCAATACCATATGTGTCACCATTTTTTGACTGGCAGTATAGCCTCAGGGGTTAGAGGAACGAGGTGTGAACGAGCTTGATACATCCAGCAGACCAGACCTGAGTTTGATTCTCACAACCTCCACTTGCATACTGTGTGACTTTGAGAAAGTCACTTAACCGCCCAGTGCTCCCAGGTCACCCCTGAGAACAGGCACTTGTACCTAGTGGACCTTAGCCAGTTATCAAAGACTAAAATAGAAAATAAAAAAAAAATAAAATAAATAAATAATAAATTTTGCCATCCTTTTTTTCTAAATATCAGTGACATGCCTAATGGCTTCACAGTCAGGCACTGCAGCAAGCAGAGCGTCCACTTGCAACCACAGAAGACGCAGATAAACCCATGTGTGCCTAATGTGAGGAAAAACTCAAGAGAGAATGTGCCAGCGAAAACATCTTCCTACCCCATCCACTGAATTCAATGTATTCCAGACTGGGGGGCTGGTCGCATCTCCAAAGGACCAGAAGCCCCAAAGTGGGGTGAGAAGCAGCCCCAGCAGAATTGGTGGTGGTACCATACCTGACTAGGAGGTCCTTGGGCATGTGAAGGCTGAGACGGAATGCCTCTACAGTGCCCTGGTTGCCTCCTCTATGTCCCTGAGCCAAGGAGGAATAACACAAGTGTCTGCATTGGGGACTGCAAGGAGTCACAATGGCAGGGTGACAGTATCTGGACTTGAGTAAATGGGAAGGTCCAACACCTGCAAAATCTCCTCCGTGAATTGCTGGTACACAACTTACTCAGCAGATAAGGCCAGGTGGAGAGATGATTTCTTGTCCTGAGAGAAGAACTTTGAGGGAGAAGAGTCACAGAAACAACCTGAGTGAGATACTGAGGATGGGGCCCCGAACAGTGTACTGTCAATTCCTGTACTATGACTCTATGGACCACAGACATGTGGTTTTGTTCCTACATAAGAGGCCCAGGTGGTCTGCACAATGTGGGCATTCTATCAACCCACTCCCAAGGCATTTGAGGCAGCTGCCTGAGGTAGGATGGAACAGCCTGCTGGACTGTAGTATCTGTGTCTTGGGAAGGATCTTGAGGGCCCCAGCAGCACCCTCGCCCTAGGGGAGGATTGAGCAGAGACTCCCACTGCTGTCTCTCCTGTGATGGAGGATGCAGCAGAGCAGTGGCCTTTGGGGAAACCCCAGAATAGGCAGAGACAGCCCATGGCTGAGTAGGCCCCGCTGAGAGGCGTGACCCACACGCAGTGTTGATGCCAATGCCAGAACTGGGGGAAAACTCAGCATTGAAGCTGTTATAATTGTCTGAGCCAGTACAGCTAGTGGCAATGACACCAGACACTGCAAAGGCCCTGGCACTGAAGTCACCGTGGCACCAACAGGAGCACTGACCCTGATGTTGATGCTGTGCTCAATGTTAACGAGCTGGCCCCAACCCTGGCATCAACACAGTGAACAGTGTCAGCATTGGTGTTGGTGTTGCTCTCGGTGTCATAACAGTGAATGGTGACAACTGGCATCAGAGTCACTGAAGAAGTGGCTAAGGTGAGAGGCTTTCACCCTGACTTCGGGATGGTCCATCGTTAAGGCAATTGAACTGTGGTAGGTTTTCCACCAGCCACCTAGAAGGAGGTAATGGTCCACCCAAAACTACCACCAACACAATCTCAATGCATACCTCGACTGACTCTGAAAAGAGGTGAAGAGACCGGGGAGAAGGGCCTAAAGTCCTACCTAAGCACCTTCTGGTCTGATGCCTGTCACCGGAAGTTGGATGTTCCCTGCCAAACTTCAGGCAACAAATTTGGAGTGTGCAGCAGTTGAAAGAAAAGCAGGCATCACAGGAGTCCATGTCGTGGTCTGGTCTTAGGCAGAATATCACCAAATATCCATTTCTGTGGCTACGTTTCTTGCCACAGGCAATGAAACAGATGTGAGGGGTAGACATGCCTTATTTTTTTGATGACAAGCATTCTGGAAAATAATGAAATGAGAAGAAGTAAATGAAGTTGAACTGAGGCGATGCAATTCATTCCAATGGTGTTCCCTCAACTGTGGGAAAACAGAACTGAGTTAGGCAAGGTGGCAGCAAAGGCAACTGGCAGGCATACATAAAGATACAGTGTAACACAGACACCCTAGGCCTGTTGCCATTGCTGGCCCCTGGCCAAAGGATTTGCTACCGCAGGATCTTGGCACCTCCAGCTTAGACCCAAGAGTGGGACTCAATGGAGAAGATTTATTCTAGGATGATAGTAGATGCTCTCTCCTTAGAGCACTTTTTGGTCTTAGGGCCAGAGGTGTCATGACCGAATTCTTGAGAACAGCGTTGGCACTGGCATATGCCCATGTGCAACATCATCCACTGGAGGCAATAACTGTCATCGGCACCCTAACTGCCTCAGTTTTGCTAGCGAGGTGAGTGGAAAGAACAAGATTTGTGCTTGCAGTAAAACAAAGAAAAGAAAGTGGATACAAACAGAAAAAGGAAAAACTGTGCATAAATGACTAACAACCTAACATATAGGAAGGGTACAGCTTCCTGCTGCCACAATACTGCCCTCTAAAGGGCAGAGAAGTTGTGCATAACCAAGATACAGGAAGTCCAGAGTCAGTGCTATCACCTACAAAGCCTAGGTAGACCCGCAAAGCCTAACGCAAAGAAGGAAAACTAAGGCAATAACACCATACAGCTGGCATCTCAGTACTTTCAAGCAGGATATTCTGTGCCTTAATGGCACAGAAGCAGTCTAAGGCTGCCCAGGGTAATCTGCACGTGCCAGGTACCAAGGCAGCTGATATGTACTGGTGCCTTTCCTTATAGAGAAGACTGTGTATTGCCAGATGGCATACTAGATTTTGTCAGCAGTGCCCAACTTAAAAAAAAAAAATTAGTAGGTAGTAGGTCATTGGGACACCAGCAAGAAATACTCAGGTCAAACCCTAATCGGGGAGGAAAGCAGACAAAAAAACAGCCTCAATAAAATGGGGTCTTTTGACAGTGTTGGCAAGAGAAACACAACTGAGGGCTTGGCACCGAGCGGCCACACTAACATTTTGTCAGATGATCACAGCAGCCTGTTAGGACTATCTGCCACACTGTGAGCCCAAACTGGATTGGAGATTGGATACTGTAAAGAAGGAAAAATGTGAAAATAAAAAACGGGGATGTGCCCCACTGAGACAGAAAGAAAAGGTAATACATCATGCTTGTGAATGAGTATTAAAAGGGATAGGATGCAGGAGGGTGAGAAGATCTATCTCACCTCCTGTCAAATTATCTATAGTTCTTATATTTTCTTTTTCTTTTTATAAGCACCCATCTGGGCAAACAAATGATCAACAGTTCAATACAGGAGTAGGACCTCTGAGGGATATCGCGCCTGAGGCTGCAGAGGAAGAAAAAAATTGCCTGTCAAGTGGATGTAGAGCCCAAGAGGGTGATCCATAGCAGCCAATAGCCTTGGCTCTGGATCCCCATAAGAAAGAACGAGGGGGACCACGGGCAGGTTAGTACAGTTCTATGGAGGACATAGACTTTTTGTTTTTGGTTTTTGCATAGATTTTTTTCCCCTCCCTATTACTGCCTCAGAGATATACCCTGTTCCATTCATTTAAGCCATCATTTCAAATGGTAGGGGATTTTTTGCTTCCCTTGGTTTTCTCCACAGAGCTATCCTCCTCTCCTTGGCATATTCCATGACCTAGAGCCTCGTTCATGCAGTATATTCCCTGTGGAAGGAGCAAGCTCCCTGGCCCCACCAATGGAGTCGCTGTGTGACAGAACCCCCCCACCTACCCTCCTTGTCCAAAGCTTGCTGCCTTCTAGCAGCTGCCTGCAGCCTGCCCTGCCTCCTGCTGTGGTGACTGGTCTCAAACTCTGGTCATCTGCACAGCAGCAGCACAACATAAGCCCAGGAGAAGATATTCTTGAAGATCTAGAGTTACAGTAAGTAATTATTCTATCTTTCAAGAACAAATCTTCTCCACAGAGCCCCAATTTTTTTATCAAGTAGCAAATTTCACATTAAAGATGGATGAACAGGTCCAGCCTTGGAGGAATGAAAGCCTCAGATCTCAGTGGGAGAAACTGAGGTGCGAGACTGCCCAGGCTACCCTCACCTGGAGGCAGGATGGGTGAGTGTGACTGATCCTGAAGGATTGGATGGCTAGCTGGTTCCAACTGCTGTTGCATCATCTGCTGTGAAGTAAGGAATGGCCCTTGGAATGGAGCATTCAGGGGCTTGCGGCACGTGACTGGACCTAACTGGGACAGGTGCAGCCATGACTCCCACCAGAGGCAAACAGTAGATGCTGTTGAATGAGAGGAAAACTCAGAGGTGTCGTAAGATGCTGTTAGTGGTGCCAAGCTGCTTCAGTGCACTTAGCAACTATGCCAAGGCCAGCCTGTACTTTGTCACTTGCAGGCATCTCAGACAGCAATGTATGCATCTTAGAGAACAGGCATTGCTAGTGAGCCGCCCTGTGAGCCTGGTGTGATAACTATGGTCAAGGAAGACCAGGCCATGATAAACATCTTCCTCCCCAAAGCAACCATCTGCCTGGATTCTGGCAATGGAGGGTATGGCCAAGTTGCAGATATGACTCTGCTTCCAACTGGCATGAGGAGGGATGTCACATCCACAGCAGGGTGAATGATTTCTCCAGGAGACCCAACTGGGGCCAAGTATCTATTCAGGTGACTCCTCAGAGCAGGGTGTACAGTGCAGACTACCATGGTAGCCTTTCCCAGTGCAGTGTATATATCATTACTGTGTCCTGACAGGACAGCATCAAGAAGCCCAGTGGCATGGTGTTAGGGTTCCTGCCCACTAAATAGGGCCAGTCCAGTGCCTCCTGCATCTCCATCATGAATCGTTGGAAGAGTGTATCTTCTGGGGCAAAGAAGACATGAATAAATTATTGCAGTGTTGCACATGCATCGGTTCTGAATACACAGTCAGCGGCCTGCCAAAAATTGTGTTCTCACAGGGTCCTAATGCCTCCGATACTAATACCAAAGAGCAGAACTCTGTGGAGAAGATTGATTTTTAAAAGATGTATTACTCATGCAGTAGTTGGGTATGATAGCCCCTGAGGTTGTGCTTTTATACACACAGGTACTACTGATAGTCAAAAGTCAATGATGCCTGTAAGCTGCAATGGTAAACAACATGGCAGCCACAGTGTTTCCACCCCCCCAAAGTACAACTGTTTGTTTGTTTGTTCCTCTATGCTCTTAGTACCCCACTTCATCAGTAATTAATTGGAAGGCTCCGCCTGTAGTTATATGGGGGAAGAGCTCCTCCCCCATATCCTATTTAAGCAGCAGAGCCCTGTTGCTCTGCTTAGAGCGAGATGCACTCTGTCTGCTTTGCTTGCTTTTTCTGTGTTTTATCCCCGCCCGCGCCATCCCTCCTGTGCTGTTTCTTCTTTTTGGGGGGCTTTCTCTCTGCCGGCCGCACCTTAGTTCGCCCGCCACTGCTCATGCACCTTACCGGCTGTTGTTCCTTGTAGCTGGCATCCTCTGCTTCTTCAGGCAGTCCACCTACTCCAGCAAGCTCTCCGGATGCCGTCAATGAACCGGAGCATGGCCCAGGAGCGACTGCTCGTATCTCATTGACTGGCTTCTGCCTCCTACCTACTTAGTCTACCTGCTGTCAGTCTGCACACTGTGGTCATCAGGGCCAGGATCTCCTCGTCGCATTGGGGAACTGGACGTACTGTATACCACCATTCACCTACAAGCTCTCCATAGTCTGTACACCTCAGGAGTCCTCCTTCTTCTACGTATCTCCTAGTTTCAATGACATACAATAGCAGCACACTGTCTTGCTTCATTACCTGACTGCATACATGGCTGTAGTTTTATGCCCTCATGAGAAGCTAATCCCCTGCCACTTGCTGCATTACTTGTGCTCACAATTGATGTATATTTCTTTACACTGTCATTAATGCGGGTACCTACCAAGATTTTAGTGCTCCGGCCAACCTCAGCTGTGCCATGCTGGGATCTTCTTGCGGCGCTCTGCCACCACCATTTGTTGAGCTTCCCTCTCCACTGCTGCACCTCTACTACAGGGCTATCACTTCAGTGGCCATGGCCTCACAACTTATTACAAACATTACTACATGCCACGGTTTCTGAAGTATCATGCTTTGCATTGGAGAGCCGGTGGGCAGGCTGAACTATGGAAACACAGAACCAAGTCAGTTTCAAGACCTCCGTAGCTCCAAGAGGAAATGAAATGGACAGTGTCATTGCATTTCTTCCTTGCCATGAATTCTGACTTACTAACTTTTCAATTCGTGCTGCTCACTAGCACTCAGTATTACTCAGACAGGCGGTATTTCCTGGTTGCCGCCCTCAAGTTTTACCCTTAACTATTGCTACCATTGTGCCTGCCTGGAACCATTGCCGCTGCTGCCTTGGGGAATCTTCCCTGACTTGGCTACTTCCGTATACATCTAAGTGTGCCCAGAATATGTTCTTACACTGCATCTAAGGAGGAACAAGTCTGCTCTTACTGTTAGTCAAATGTATGCTTACATCCCCCACTGTATGGCCACTTAACAAACGACGCTAGGAGGGTTAGACTCCCCTGCTATTTACCTTCCTCATCGATCCCCACTATGTACCGTATGCAGTTATGCAGTACTACTACTCGCTAGTCCATCTGCATCTGCATGCCATGTAAATCCAATGACTACTACTACTACTACCGACCTCCGTGTAGTCGCTTACAATTCATTTCATATTGCTCGCACTATTCATCACATTCCTGCTTCCTGCTCTCTGGCTGCCTGGAATCTGCCAACTATATATATTTGAACTTGCAAGGATCTCACATTCAAACGCTCTTTCAGATCTGCTCTCTATGCTCATTCAGTTGCTTTCAAGGTTGCTTTCTTACTCCACCTGCCTCGCCGTGTCGCAGCCTGGAGGTGCGACTATTCGTTCACCATGCCGGCCTCGCCCAGCATTGGGCCTGGAGGTTCATAATTCCATCAGCCTGCCACGCCCAGTCAGGGCCTGGAGGTTCATATACTTCTGTCTAATACCTGCTTCGCCTTCAGGGCCTGGAGGTTCGACTATTCGTACGCTATGCCTGCCTCGCCCAACATAGGGCCTGGAGGTTCATCATTTCTTCAGCCTGCCAAGCCCAATCTGGGCCTGGAGGTTCATACTTCTATACTGTATCTGCTTCGTACACTATGCCTGCCTCGCCCAGCATCGGGCTTGGAGGTTCGTATACTTCTACCTCATACCTGACTTTCTACCCTAACTTGGCATCGACTCCAAAACCATATTTTCCTACCAGACTTCAGTCATTCATTCAAGCTCCTACACTCCTCGGAATGAATTCCTCATCTGCTAGAATGACTCGACAAGTACAACTCGACCTAAGTGGATCGCATATGCTCGCTTGTGGATCTGACCGTTTCACACAGTAGTCACCCTGGATATACTCTATACCCTCACAATTCATTCATGCTACTCATCAGCTGACTTACGTGGGGAGCAACTGTGCACACTAGCCTACGAGGGCTAGCTGCTACTCTGCTTACTTACCAGCAGACCTACGAAGGTCTGGCTGCGCTTACATGTTACCTGGAGTTAGCCGCCACTCTACATACCTCACCAGCTGACCTACGAGGGTCCAGCTGCGCATCTCAGCCGTGGGACTAGCTGCCACGTTCTCCTACTTATCAACAGACCAACCTGGTCCATATTACATGCTACTTACTACCTCATCTTCTATCCTACGAGGTCCAGCCACACATCTTTACCTATTAAGGCTCGCCCTGTTCTACTTCCTTGGATGCTTCTTAACTTTACACTGTATTGCTTCAGTTTTACTACCCTCAAATCCTGCTAGGATTTCAGCTCAGCTCTACTACCGTATGCCTTCTAAGTTATGACTTAAGCATAATTTCAACTTTCTTGTGCTATTAACTTGACTGAGTTTATCAATCATCAGCTTCATTTCAAGCCTTCTACCATTCCACAAATTCATAAGCCTTCTATAAGCAGAAACCCGGAGGTTGAACTACTTCTATTTCATCCTGCCCGACAGCGTCACAGCCTGCGTATATATGTCCTCTACATTCCTCTATGAAGTTCCTCATTTTAGCCCTATCCTGAAACTGTTAGATGTGTTCTAACAATGCTCACGTCAGTGCACATCTACCTGGATGCTTCACGAGTTCATACAGCTACCTGTTTCGCTCACGCAAGACTTGGAAGCATGTTCCTGACCTTTCTATGAACTGTTCCACTGGATCATCTGTAATCTGCAACTTGGACTAGCCAATAATTTAATTAATTAGGATTATGCTCCTTTAGTATGCCCAGAAGGACGGGTAGGTTGGCAGCCATGGGTCCTCAGAGGTTTCCCCCTAAGGGGGGGGGGGTTCCTCTCCTGTGTGCTGCCGGCCATACTCTCCGGAGTTGGAGGAGATAATCGTGGATATCATATTTCTTTTGGGGTTGTCATGTCCTAATCAACTAACCATCCTTCCTATGGTGGGATACAGAGTAAAGCCAAACCATCAACTCATATCGAATAACTCATCTGTTCCAGTATCAGCACTATCTTACTGTCAGCTTATCATGTACTATATTCATTGACTTACTCATGTCCATGCCTAAGTACCTAAGCACTATTCATTCATACAATTATACCTGGAAGCACATTTTTACTTACTGGTCTGGCCTTTGTATCCAAACTCGAACTTACATCATGTAGATACAGTATATAACACAAGCACTGAGCTCTGAACCATATATAACTATAAGTGTCCCTTCTGCCCGCACGACTTACCTCTGGCTGCTAGCGACCCACCCTAGGCTCCTTGAATGGTCCCTCCCTCATTCTCTTCTGGCTTATCCTTGCTGGCCCTCCTCCTCCTCCACAGCTAAGAGTGGATGATGCTTACAACCTCTGGAAGAATGGTTGATGGTGGGAGGGAATACACCAAGGTGGCAGCTGGTGTGCAAGGAGCACAGTGGGCCATAATCCAGTGTGCTTAATAAGGCAGTTCCTTGCTTTTTCTCTTCCTCCCACATGGGTGCTGAAGTCACTACACCTGGGAGTGCCTGGCAGTGTGATGTCACCCATGTGATCAACTGTATCTTCAGCAGACCACGACTAGGAGGCACTCTTAACAGCAGTGCATGCCAAACCCTCCCCCATGTGGAAGGACAGCGTCCCCACAGATGCTTCTCTTCCTTCCCTGCTGGCTTCCTCTCTAGTTTCCCAAGTTCTGGTTGGTAGCGTACCAATACTTAGCCTGACCTCTGGATTACAGAGAATGACATCAGTCTGTTTTAGCAAGATTCTGAAAAGTGAAATAAAGGCAGGGGATGGCTAGACCCCAAGTGAAGGCAGGGAGGGAAGTTAAATTATAGGAGTTCCATGCCGTCTAATTTCGAACAAAGAAGCATAGTTATGATGGAAGGTGCTTAGACTTAGGATCCAGCTTGTCTGCTCCTTCTACCACACAACAGTGGCTACAGCTGACAACCAATTTGAGTATGGACACCAATCCAAGCCAATCAGCCAGCATGCTACCCCACTCCTTCAATTTTCCCAATGGAACTGGTCTAGTCCTGCTTTGAGAGCTAGTGCTAGAGTTCACAACCTCACCATGTAGGTTATTTAACATGTATGTCACCATATGTGTGAAGTAATGAGGTTTGAGGCTGCATACTCTCTTACTGAATGACACACAGGGACCATTTTCCAGATACAAAGGCTGCAGCTGCTATGGGTAGCCGACTCTGCTCTTCCCATAGGTAGCTCTCTCACACACACCTCTACCCACCTGCTAGCAACCTCCTCCCTCTCCAATCACTGAGATGTTCCCCTTCCTTTACTTTGCCCCCCGTCGCCCTCCTCCCTCCCTCCCCTCTCCTCCCTACCTGTTGCAAGTGTTTAGCATCTGCCTATTATCTCCTGTCTGCATATTTGTATAAATGTATATATCAAATTGTACTTATCTCACTTGTTACCTTATGTAACCCCCCTACAAATGGGGGTTCCCAAAAGACTTCCAGGAGCTTGCTTGAATGCTCCAAGCCTGAATGGTGTTTGGCGTTTAAGCCATTTATCAGTGAGTGTTTTTAGAGCCTCTGGTACTGTCTCTTTAAGAGCTGTCTGCTTGCAGACATAATTAGTTTGTATGGGGGGACTGTGTGCTTCTCTGTTTGAGTACCACTCGAGCTGCTGCCAATTCACTCCATTTTTGCAGTCACTAGAAGCGCAAAGGGAACCTATCTGAAAGATGTAACTGTTTGCCAGAAATCATTTACAGTAATAATGAAATTACAGTTTGTCTAACCTGCTTTCTTTGCAGTCAGAACTGTGTCTGCCTAGTTCCCCATTCTGGTTTTGAACTGCTGAACTGGACCAATCAGTGTGGGGTAAGCTTGCTCTAAAATGGTGCCTTGGACGAATCAGAACTTGGACTCATAATCTGAGCCAGCCACAAGAGGATTGTATGGGCAGTGACTCTGAGAGATGTAGTTTAGACTTGGCGCCTTTTTGGACCAACAGCAGCAGTCTATTGTGAGTGACAGCCAATCCAGTCAAGAACTGGGAGGAACTCAAAGGAAGTGCCGGTTTTGTCTGTTGGAGTTTCAGTTTAGATCTGGCAGTGAAGGAAAGAAACCCTGTGCTCCTTCAGTGCACAGTTTCAGTCAAAAAGCGTGTGTAAGGCCCAGAGTTCTGGTCTGCAGCTTGTGTAACTGCTTGTTAGGACTGAATCCGTCCTGTGAAAAGAATCAAGGATCTCTGAAGAGTAGAAACCAGGCTCACCCTGTAGAAGACTGGAGAAATTGTTGAATTGCACTCGGTCTGTCAGGAACTGAATCTGCTGTGTGTTCTCCGGGTATTGTGCAGTAATTGCGATCGGGATAGAGAAGCAGCCTGCCTGGTATAGTACTTTCTTTTTTACCATATAAATGTGTGAAGAGTCTCGTGGAGCTCAAGAGTAGCCCTCTGCTGACGTTGAAGGACCCTATCTTGTTTGGAGGTCGTGAGTACTAATTCAGGGTCGCTCCCTGTTAGATGCCACATTAAATCCAAATGGAATCACTGTACTGCTGACTGTTTAAACTAATTTTCTTTTCACTGTGTGAAAGGGCCCCTACCAGCTGCCACGGTTTGGACTAGCCACTAGGGCTTGGGTACCCAGGGACAGTAACTGGTAGGGATAGGCCTATGCACAGAGCCATAGGTAGATAGTAAAGTGATAAGCTAATTAACCTGATTCCCCCTGTCCTTGTTATATCCCTAAATAAATCAGAGCTGCTTGTTTCAGCAAAGTTATACTTCCTGAGGTATTTGTCTGTGTTAAAGTACTGTACTGTGATTGTTGCACTGTATCTTATTTCACAGGAGGTCCCAGTGCGGAACTAGTCCTGGGGTAAGTGTATACTGTGAAGGTAATTCTGATATATTGTGTGGGCCACTAGTGGGAAGAAAGGGGTTGCAGTGTCCCAGAGGGCTGTGACCAAATAAGTTTAACTATTGCAAACCCTGACCTCTGGGTGGAGGCACCCGGCATTGGATCCAGGCCCCTCAACCTGTTAGTGGCAAATCAGGCAGGGGTAGTAGCCCCTGGGATAGCGCCATCTAGGGGTTACACTTACAATGTATCCTAACTCTAGATCCTTTGAAAATAGGCACTGCCTAAAGGGCCTTGTGTATAATAAATAAATAAAAAAGCTGCATGTACAAAAGAATGCTCTAATCTTCAAACCATAAAATGCCTCTGAATATTACACTGGAGCAGCACATTCCTATTTGGAGAGACTAAAATACAAGTCTTGAAAAGACTGCCCAGTCTCTCTGCTTGTAGTACAGATGGACTGGGAGTGTTCCACCACCACTGCCCCCTGCTGAGCACTCCCAAACACTGCTGTGCCCCTTTACCAAATGAGGAAACTGCTGGGGCCCCATGCAGAGTCACAGAAAGTGTGGCAGCACTAACTGGGGAACAATTACATACAAACATACGAATGTGCCAGCAGAAACAGACCACCCGGTCTATCTAAGTCTGCTCGAGTGTGCAGCTAGCACCCCTAGTTTGCAGCTGCCCCACCTCCCTTCCCCTTTGTCATCCCACTGCCTCCCCCACCCTCACTCTCTCCTGTTCCCTGTATCATGCCCTTTTAAAGCTGTTCACAGATTTACATGATACCACCCTTTCTGGTAGTGCGTTCCATTTTGCTACCACCCTCACTGTGAAATAGTGTCTCCTCATTTCCCTCCTAAATCTTCCTCCCTCTGTTCTTAGCCCATGCTCCCTGGTGTCCCTCCCCCTCCTTAGCTTAAAGACCCCATCTGCCCCATCCTTATTGATTCCCCTCAGATACTTGAATGTCTCTATCATGTCCCCAGTCCCTTCTGTCCTCCAAGGTGTACATATTCAGGTCACCCAGCCTGCTCTCATAGTCTCTCCCCTCCATTCCACATATCATCTTCGTTGCCCTCCTCTACACCCCCTCCAGTAGCCTGATATCATGCTTCAGGTATGGCCTCCAGAACTGCACACAATATTCCAAGTGCGGCCTTAGCAGCGACCTGTAGAGGGGCAAGATCACATCTCTTCACCTGGATGAAAACCCCCTCGCTGTGCACCCCAGCATTTTGTTCACTTTTGCAGCCACTCTCCTGCACTGGGCAGTGTTGTTCCTGGTCCCTGTTACCATTACCCCTAGGTCCTTCTCCTCCTCAGTGATCCCCAGCTTAAACCCTTCCAGCCAATATTCTCTCCTTGGGTTCTTCGTCCCAAAGTGCATAACCCTTACACTTCTTTGCATTGAACCCCAGCTGCTACCTCTCTGACCACTACTCTAACTTGCTTAGGTCCCCCTGCAGCTGCTTCCATGCCTCCACTCCATCCACCACTGCTTCCATTTTGATGTCAACTGCGAACAGATTTACCTTGCTCACCACCCCATGCACAATGTCTAATATGAGAAGCCCAAATAATACTGGTCCCAGCACAGAGCTCTGTGGCACCCCGCTCATCACTGGCCTTGGGGTTGAGTGCTCCCCTCCCACTGCCACCTGTTGCAGCCTCCCACTCAGCCAGCTTGTAATCCAGTTTGTCATTTTTGCCCCTACCCCTACACCAGTTAGCTTCCCCCCAAGCCGCCCATGAGGCACCAAATCGAAGGCCTTCCTGAAGTCCAAGTAAAGAATATCCACCGCATGACCCTTATCCAGCTCACCTGTCACCCAGTTGTAATATTGTATAAGGTTGGTTTGACAAGACTTCCCCGAAACGAACCCATACTGCCTCACATCCTGGAGACTGTTGTCCTCCAGGTACGACACCAGTCTTTCCTTTAATATCATTTCCATGAGTTTGCACACTATGGAGGTGAGACTTACTGGATGATAATTACCCGGTTCATCCCTTGGTCCGCTCTTGTATAATGGCACTACATGTGCCATCCTCCAGTCCAGTGGCACACATCCCAACTCCAGTGAGGTTCTGTACAGATCTGCCAGCGGCTCCGCCAACACCTCTGTCATCTCTTTCAGCACCCTGGGGTGGATACCATCCAGCCCTGGTGCCTTGTCTACCCTAAGTGCCCTCAGTCCCTCTAGAATTACATCTGGTAGCACCACATCACTTTTTTACCACGTCCAAAGCCACAGTGCGCTTGTGACAGTGTCGCTCAGCACTAAATCTAAATTAGTTGATGCAGATTTTGGTGGGCACAAACAAAGGTTTGCACGTTAGTGGGTGCAAACAAAGGTTCTGCCCGCAAAACAAGCTGGTCTGTGGCCAACAAGGAATCAATGCATGGCACAGTGCCAGTTGTATGATGCTGAACCATAAACAACACCCTGGCAACATATCACTACCACCACTGCTGCCCCAACTTACCCATCCAACCCTCAATTTGATAAATGCAAGTTAGTTTCCAAGGCATCCAGTCACCATCCTTGGTAGTCCAGTGGGCCCCTCCCTAAACAATCAAGCAACATTTTTACATTCTCTGGTGTCCAGCGGATCCCCTCAGCCATGTCCCTTATGCTAAATGATCAGAGGCAGTGTGCACCATCTAATCTCTTCCCTTGACAGAACTCTGGTTCCAAATCACAGGCCTGCACTCTCTCTCCCTGTAGAACTCCTCTAATAGTTTTACAGGGCAGAGGGCGCTGTGGTTTGCATCCAGGGGTGTGGGACCAACTGGCAGCAGATCATGTGACAGTGGCTCATTACCATACTGGTCCCCACATTTCCATGCCAGTCACTACCCTTTCATTGCACAAGTCACACTACAATTAGTGACCATGCAGGAAATGGCTTGTAATCACAAAAAGAGATACTAGTCCTAAGTAGTCGTGCGACCACTTAGCACCAGTACTCTGCGACTGTGTATGGGACCCCAGAATTAAACTTACAACCCTCTGACTCCAAACCAAGGATTCTGCTACCAACCTACAAGAACAGCTCCACTTCTGAACTAATAGATCACTGTATACTTTAGCCTGGTTGCTCACGTCGTCCGCGTATTACATCACCACAACACAAAACATACCCTCCTGCTCAAGAGGGAAACAGCATTCCTGAACTTACTGAAACTCACCCTCTGTCCAGGATATGATTCAGGATCCCACTGCTGTCACTATATATCAGGATCTGTGCACTGTACCACCACCTGCTGGACACTTCGTTGAACTGCAGCTTTCTTTTTCCAAATGGGGGAAACTCAGATTTGAACTTGTGCACCTCTGACTTCCAACTCAGGATTGTAAAACCAAGCTAAATGAGCAGCTCCCCTTGCTATGCTAGTATTAGATCGTTAAATATTTGAGCCCAGTTGCTCATCCTCCCCTTATTACATCCAGGGTTTCCTTTAACCCCTTACTGAAGTCCCCAAAGGGGATTTCGGAGCACAAATATAAAAGCTGTGTTTGCCAGTGCAGTGGTAGAGCTACCGCGCATGACACCAATGACCCGAGTTCAGGAACGGGCTCGGGTGGTTGGAGGGCCAGCTGGCGGGAGGAGGACTGCGCATCCTATGGACTGCTCTCCTCCTCTTGGGGGGGAGGGGGGGAAGTCACTGGTGCTCGTGAAGACCCTGTGTGGCAATAGGAGGTCCAGCAGCCAGGACTGTATCTTAGGGGAGGCATGTCAGACGTTCAGCATGCTGCCCTAACGTCATTGCATATGTCATGCCTCCACAGAGTAAAACTGCGAAAATGTTCTGTCTCTGCAGGATGACATCTGCCCCATGTAGCGGATCTCGCACTATAGCCCGGGCTCCTGCTCCCATGCTACGTACTCATCTCCGTCGGGGGGGAGGCTCCCCCACAGTGGCCCCACCCCTGTGGGGTAAGCCAGGGGTGTTCAGGAGTCAGGTCAGTCCATGGTGGGAGGTGCGGGACAGAGTGTG
The DNA here is from genome assembly GCA_016271365.2 of Neoceratodus forsteri. Classification (NCBI taxonomy): domain Eukaryota; kingdom Metazoa; phylum Chordata; order Ceratodontiformes; family Ceratodontidae; genus Neoceratodus; species Neoceratodus forsteri. The sequence goes on from JADMNL010000025.1 coordinate 245,952,053, forward strand.
AAGGGACCAATGACTGGCGGACGTAGAGCCCAAAAAAAAAAAAATGTTGTGTTTCACCTTTGCCCCTGCCTGGATACTGAAAGAGTTGCACCTGTATCATTAGCAATGAATGTGTTGAGTAATGCTGTCAGTGGCAGAGATTCAGCAGGTTGCACACTCGCCTCTGAGGCCGGAAGATCAGAAGGCTGTGGGTTCCATCCCCACACCAGACACTTGGGGTAAAATCTCAATATTGACACTGTAGTGCATCATGAGGGGGATGCTGCACTCCTGAGGTGCTGTCTTTCAGATGAGACATTAAACCTTGGCCCCATCTGTCTACTCTGGTGGTTGTTTGATGGACATTAAAGATCCCATGGCACTTCTCTTGGGGAATTTCCCCTGTGTCCTGGCCAAATTTCCCCCATTCTCTAAAAATACCACCAACTGCTTAATCTGGTTCAACTTCAGTTGGTTACCATCTATATCCCCCCCACTCCCACCCCAGTTGCCCCTTAAAACAGGACTTCTAGCCTCAGTGGGCCTACCCTATCAACAAAATTCAATAAATAAATAAATACATAATACAGTATAGGGACACTTAGTTGTGTTCTGGACCCAGATTTTCTGGTGCAACCTCCAAATTCAGAAGCAGAGGATCCAACTGACCCCCATTTGCTAGTGCTTACTCAAGTTCTGATACAGCACCCTGTCCCGTGGACAGACAGACAGACAGAACTGTGTTCTTTCTTCAGGGTAGGCCTCGAAGAAAAACGTTCTCATTTCCAGGCGTCATCCTCACAGATCTCTATGCTTTGTTTTTTTAGGTCCCAATCAAAAGTTGATTGCTCCTGCAGCACAGTGCTGTCTACATGCCATGCCAGAGAAGTGTGTTAAAAACTGGACAAAATCCATAATCTGCAATTCCACAGGCTGGCCCAGAGACAAAGAAATCTGCACCGAAGTGAATTCCCCCCCAACAAAATCTATTAATTTGTCATCTGTACACCTAATTCCTGATGTGAGAAATGTTCAAAATGTAAATATTTTTTTGGTGGATTAGAGTGGCATACCCACATATTCTACACAAGAATCCTTCATATACTGCTTCCCTGCAGACTGGTAGAAAAACAGATGGAATAAAATTAAACCAAGAGAATAGGTTCAGTGCTTAGGTTCTGAAGCAAAATAGATTGCTTACAGCCCAGTCCACATAAGTGGCCCGGATACATTCAAATTGAGCATAACCTGGCTGCGCCACCCCCTGATGCCCGTCACCATCGAACAGCATACAAAGCCCCCACCCACCATGCTCCACTGGTGTAAGGTAACGTGCTGGGGCAGAGGGTGACGGGTGGACAGAGCAGGTCCAGACTACGTGTGCCCAGTCAGATGCTCATGCCAGTCCACATGCGGATCCCAGCCTGCACAGATTGCAGAGAATTTCGGGATACAGCAGTCCTCTCCCAACTGGAATCAATGTAATTTTTGAATGAGGCTCCTAGACTGGAGACTGAAGGAGGGTGACTGATCCGGCCAGAAATGGAGAGATGTGGTCAGGTAGGAGGGTCGCATAGCCATTAATGCTGTCTCTAGGCTGATGTAGAAGCCACCCCCTCTGCCGGCATCCCACACTACAGAAACTGCTATGGGGATGCACCGGATGGCTGCACCCGGCCCCTGGCCCAGCCACCTGCATAGCCTCATGCAGGATTGGGTGTGGAGTGGGACAGCTGACAAGGTTCTAGACATGTGGGGGACCCTGCATGTATGGAGCAGAACCTCTGCACCTCATAAACTCTTGTACCCCGGCAGATGCAGAAGGGGTACTGGGCTTCTAAGGATCAGGGTCTTAATGCTACCTTATGTGCCCAGAAATTAACCGTTAACAGTCTCGGAAGAAATCTGCATGTTTGCTCAGATCTATACCTACTGATCCTTTTGGACAGAACAGAATATAACGTAGCAGGGTCGGTTTTTATCCTCTTCCATGCCTACTTTTATGCGCATGCTATATTCCTCTAGGTCCTTGTTCTAATCTCACAAGTGGCACCCCCTGCTGCAGAATATGGACAGACACAGCTTTGGGTCTCCTCACTACAAAACCCAGCCTCCACCCCCAACCTGTGATCACTGAACACTGATGCCAAGCATCCCTCTAGTTGCCACATAGGTCAAATCCTAAAACCAGACTGCACCTCACCTCACTGCCTTGTCTGCCCTTAAGCACAAAGATTTGTTCTGGGATTTGAACCTAACATACTAGTATAGTATTGTGATGACAAAAAGGACTTACAGTCTATTTTGTTTGCCCCACCTGCTGCATGGCAGTGACTATACTTAATTTGAATATCGTACACAACCAAACTTAATAGCCAGAATGTTACCCCAACTCAAGTTGCATGACCTTCAATGTCATTCTCCCTCAGGAATCCATCTAACTGTACTTTAAATCCTGAACAGTGCCGGGTTCCAGAATGTCACAAAGTAGGCTCTTCTACGTTTTTACCATCCCCTCTGTGAAATGATGCTTTCTAAGGTTTACCCTTATTCTTCCCACCACCCCTTAGTTTGAGGACATGCCTAATGTGTTGTTAAGGTTTTTAATCAGACTGCTACTGCTGTGACTGTTACCTCTTATGACTTTACTCTAGGAAATAGAATGCTGCAATATGGAGAGGTGTAACCAGGGGTTAAATTGTGCAGGAACCCACAGGAACTCAGTTCCAACATGTCTTAAAAAATTGTATGAGAGTTCCGCCACCTCTGTCATCTTACTCCACTGACCACCTCCTAGAAATGACAGCTCTTCCACTTCAAAATCTAGATGTGAGAGTTCCCCACCTAAACATTTCCAATGTAACCACTGGGTGTAACAACACCCTTCTTACAGTAGGAGGAGGAGGAGGAGGTTGATTACTAGAAATGCCACTGCTAGATTGGCTCTTGAGCTGCAGTCTGGCAAGGGTTAAAGAAGAACTGGAGCTTAAACAGTGGGTTAGATATATTAGTAGGGGTGAAAGGGAGTGAACTGCAGGTTGGAGAGAGAAGCCAAGAGAGAAAAGAAGAAAGGGAGACAGCAAAGGGAGCAGTCCTTAGGGCAGGACCATAAGGCCCCAACCAAGTTCGAGCCAATCCAGTGGAGACCACCAAGAGAATATACTGTAGGGGACTTCCCCCTCAAGGGACATGCCCTGATGGCCCACCGACCTGGATCTGGTTCCCTGAAGATCTGTGGGAGACCTTGATGTTGAATAGCGAGGTTGTGTGTGTTATGGCTCCACAGAAGATGGCAGAAGGATAAAGAAAGTGAACATTCAGAAGGTCATGTGGAAATGGGCAGTTGTAGGGTAGGAGAAATCCAATTTTCAGTCCCGAAAGTCATTCAGTGTAGGTCATGCTGTGGTGGCGAATGGGAAATGGCTCAGCAGGAACTGTTCTTAGTAGCTTCTATGGCTATAAATTGCTCGCTGTGTAAATAAAGTGTGCAGCCTTTCCAAACCCATCTAGGCTGGGGGGTAGGGCACTGTTGTGACCAAAGACATTGCACCTACATGTACTGCCCCAAAGCTGGGACACAACAGAAATAAAGTAAAGGTGCCCCAGGAACCCCTGTCAGCATTGTCCCCATCATACTAAATGCAGCTGCTGCAGAAATAAAGTTTTCCCTGTGCGGTCCCCTGGCCACCTGCTCCGTTCTGGACCCCCCCCCCCTTTCAGGAAGCAGCGTGAGCCAGGGGAGCATTTTTTGAGTCCAGCTCGTGCTGGGCTGTTAGGGAACTGGGCAGCGTTGCCAGAGACAAGCGTCCCGAATGCTGGCCAGTTGAGTCAGTTCAGCTGTGGCTGAAGAAGCGGATGGGCTGATGCCGCCATCCTGTGGGCAAAGAAGAGCCCAGCGAGAGTGCTCTCAGGCACTCTGAAGAGAAAAGAAAACATCTGTTTGTGGAGATAGGGGCCACAGGTAATGAAGTGTAATTCAAGGGCTTACCTGTGGTCCGCCTCTCATCTCTCGATGCAGTCGTCGGGTCCGTGAGTGTGCGGCGGTCCCGGTGATGCAGCCTGAAGTCCATCCCAGTCTGTCCCCAGGCTGCAGTGAGGGCTCTGTTCTGCCCCATTTGTTTGTTTTTTTAAAGTAAAATGTTCAGTCCCATGTCAGTGGTGAGAGAAGAGCCGCATCTACAAGAAGAGAGCCGTCGGGTGTCGCAAAGACCCGCAAGGCCACTTTGCTGTCCGTGTCCTGCCTGCTACAGTCCCTCCCTCTGCCAGCAAGAACCTCCCAACTGAAACAGCTTCACCCCAGGCTGGGGCAGAGAGTCAGCGGCAGTACCAGTGCTAATGTGCTGACTGCTAGAAAGTTAAATGAAATAAAATATTTTTTTTAGCACTCAGGACACTTGAAAAGACGGTTGAGAGCCGTGGGGTGGATCAGAAGGCTAAGTTAAATATTTATTTGGGCACGTGATGGTCACAGGGAGGGGCCTGCCTATTGGCCCAGAGGGGGAATTAATACAGGTAAATATTCATAAGGGGGCGGATTGAAGGTGGGGCAAGCCTTGGGTGACTGGCAGCTAGGCCTTGAACAGGCCTAAAGAATTAAAGGGGCACTGACCAGCCCAAGAGAAGCAAGCTCCAGAGAGATAAAGAGGATGTCACAGGCCCACAAAAGATTTAAAGTGGCCCAGCAACAGAGAGAAAGCCCCAGAGAGAGTAAAAGGGGCCTAGAAAAATAGGCCCACAGTTAAATTGGCAACGTCAGGCCCACTAAAGATTTGAGGGATAGCAAAGGCCCTAAGTAATTAAAGGGGTTGGCAGAGAGGCCCACAGCTAAAAGGGGCCAAGAGCAGAGAGGCCCATAGTAGATAGAGGGGCCTAGTGGTACAGAGGGCAAGGAAGGCCCTGGGGAAAGAAGGCTCGGGGGACAGAAGGGCATTTATCCAGAGGTTTGCCAGGGGTAGCCAAGTCCTAGTACAAGAAAGAACCCGCAAGTGCAGTACTGTTGTCAAGGGTCAGTAAATGAAGGGTGCTTAGCACACAACTACCATCTAGTAACTGTCAATCAATAAAATGTGTATTTACTAGTATCTGAACTGCTGTGTTGATTGCAAAGTACCAAGACTGTATTGTTAATGGGATTCTAGTTATTTGCCCCTGCAATGAATAATTGCCCTGAACGTTGGTTATTTGCCCTTGCAATGAATAATTGCCCTGAAGTTTGGTTATTTGCCCCTGCAATGAGCAATTGCTCTGGATTTTGGGGATTTGCCCCTGTTCCTAGCAAATTGCCACAGAAACAAATAAATACCTTGGTGCAGTGAAAGTATATTTTCTAGCTTTAGCATTGCCACCTGTTGTGTGCGGATTCAATCTTCTGCTGCAACACCCCTGGTGGGGGCTGCTCACAGCTGATTCTTCACCGAAGCAGTCTCCAGTCAGCGAAGAACTTCACAGCAACACCCTCCCTGTCGCCCACCGTTGGTTGAAACCAAAGTAACCCTGTGTGGCTCGTGACCACCGGCTCCTGGTTTCCTTGTGGTTTGATCAGCCTGGAAGAGGCCTCATCCATCACTCTCAGTCATTCACCGATAGTCGAGTCCGACGTGGCCAGTGTGTATCCAAATCCACCGGTTTGTTGTTTTTCTGGTTCTGGACATTACAGGACTCTGATCTTCATCCTGTGTCCTACTCTTCCTGCTCATCTCATCCTGCTTGCACCGTGTTGTCCTCTGGGATCCAGCTTATTCTCGGTGAGCCTCTCATGGATCCTTTGCCAAAGAAGCTTCAACGTGTCTTCATCATTGGCAGCCCTGGATGAGGGTTTGTGCCAGGGAAACTGCAGCAGATCTTCATCCTTGGCAATCCTTGCAAGTGGATTCGACATGAAGTACTTGTTTCTTCATCCTTGGCAGCCCTGGTCGAGGACTTGCGCTGGGAAACCTTCAGCCAGTCTTTGTTTTTTCTTCCTTGGCAGCCCTGGTTGAGGGTTTGTGCTGAGGAAGAGTTCAGCAGATTTCAGTTCTCTTGTGTAAATTATTCCAGCAACCTTAGAGAGTGGGTTAGCCGAAGAATCAGGGTCTGTTTAAAAATCTCTCACATCCCCTCCAACCTCTCTGAGGTTTTTCAAAGATGTAGCTTGGTATCAAGCAGGAACCTCAATTTCCCTTTTGCCCCATTGCTTTCTTCATTCTTCAGCTGTGTGCACAAAGATGGCAGGAAAAAGTTGGACTTCCTTTAACACCAATAGACTTTTAGAGGTGGTTACTCCACCCGGCCCCTCGGGGTCTGCAACTGGTTTCCATTGTTCACTGCAGTGATTGTCTACTATTATTATAGAGTAATAGCTATTCTGGAACTGTCTTCCAAGTTGCGTATTGTAAACATAGCATAGAATTTGATAGATAGTGGCCTTAGGCTGAGGTGCACTTCTTAGAGCTCATAGTACGTTCAGAGTTTATGTTATAGTTACATGTGATTGCTGTTTAGAGAATCATAATGCTGCCTATACTCCCTGTCATTTTTGTTGTTAGTATTTTTCTGTATGACCATGTTCTCCTTCCCCTCCTGTCAAATAAACATCTTTGCTTCATCCAACCTCTGTGTACGACTCCTGCCTCTCCTTGTCAGGTGATTCCATCCACCCACCTCCATTCGAACCTTCAGTGCCCCCTTGCCATCTCACCTGCTGAGGATGCCGCTGGTAGTGAGACAGTTACATCCACCACTCGGAGCGAAGAACCCCAAGGTCTACCAGTACAGCACCGTTACATACATGCTTGATGTTTCATTGTGTAGATCCAGCCACCATGGCCATTCAGCCCCAAGGGCATGTTACAGAGGTATTGCAGACCTCTGCAATCTGAATTCCCAAAGGACAAGGTAATTCCCAGAATGCCAGAATCATATGAATAGAGAAATCTGGAAATCCAGAACGTACGCAAATTTGCATGATTTTTGGTGTTCTGGCAGTTTCACATTTTATCACTTGCAAGGTTCATCGAGTCATAATTTCATGGATTCTGTTGGCAGATAAGGACCTTCTGGCCCACCTAGGCTGCCATAAAATCACCCCAATAGTGCTACCCAAGTCACTACTGGGGGCTGTCATCCACGTAAAATCCATGTGGGAATAAAATCCAGAACTGAGAACTAACAGCTACCCTTAACTGAAGGACTCCCCCCGCCACGCACACACACACACCAGAATAGCTGTCCTGCCTCCTGGAACAACACCCCACCCTCCAGAATGACTCCCCACATCTGAAGCTGGACCCCAAAGACTACTATGCCCACCCCAAGACCAGAATTACCACTCTGAGGGGAAGAATGCCCAACCCGTGTGCCCAAATGTCCACTCTGGGGACAGAAAATCCCCTGTGTATTCCTATGTGTAGAAAGGCCCACCCTGTCTGCCACAATGCCCACCCTGAGGTTGGAATGCCCACCACTTAGGCTATACTGTACACCCAAAGGTTAGAATGCCCACTCTAGGGTCAGAATGGCACACAGCATGCCAGTGCTAGAATGCCTACCTTGTATGTCTGAATACCCACCTTTGAGCCAGAATTCCCACTCTGGGGTCTGAATGCCCACCTTGAGGGGCACAGTGCTTACTCAAGGGCAGGAACACCCACCTTAGGCCCAGAACGCCAACTCTGGGTGCTGGAATACTCACCCTTTGTGTCAGAATGACTACCCTAGGATAGGACTGCCCCCCGCTGGCCTGAATGCCACCCTCTGTGCCTGAATGTCACCATAGGGCCAACATACCCACCTTCTGTGCTGGAATAACCATTTGAGTGCCCAGATGACCACCCTGTGGCCTGAATGCCGCCCTCTGTGCCTGGCTGCCCACCCTAGTGCCAGAATTCACATCCTTTGGCACAGAATGCCCAGGCTAGTACTGGAATGCCTATCCTGGTGATTGGGATGCCCATCCTCTGTGCCTGAATGTCCACCCTAGGGCCAGAATACCAACCCTCTGTGCCAGAATAACCACCCAAGGATCGAAATGCACATCTTCTATGCCAGAAGGACCACCCTCTGTGCCTCAGTACCCACTCAAGGGCCAGAATGCACCCCCTGGGGGCTGGAATATTCACCCTGGTGGCTGGAATGCCCACCTGCTGTGCCTGAATGTCCACCCTAGGGCCTGAATAAACACCCTCTGGGCCAAAATAACTACTCTAGGGCCAGAATGACCATATTGAGTACCAGAATGCCCATCATGACAGCCCCCAATACCCACCCAAAGGCCAGAATGACCACTCTAGGGGCCAGAATAACCACCCTGAGGGGCACAGTGCCCACCCATGCACCAGAATGTCCACTCAGGGGCCAAAAGGTCCAACCTAGGGCTGGTATACCAACTTTGGGGTGAGAATATCCACCTTGGTGGGCACAAAGCCCAACCAAGTGCCAGAATGTTCACCTTCTGGGCTAGAATGACCACCCTAGGAGGCAGCCCATTGATGCAGTGATAGAGCTACTGCTCGTGATGCCGGAGACATGGGTTCTGAAGTGAGGGGGAAGACTATGGAACATCTGAAAGGATGCTATCTTTCTTCAAGGAGGGAGGGTTCCTGCCTCCACTACAGCACTGCCAGCAGGGTGACCACGGGTGACTGTGCAGTGGAGGGAAAGTGGAGAGGGGGACATTGACTGAGTTCTACTCTAGCATGCATAGCTTGTGCAGTAATGTAGCCCCTAGTCTGTCAAAAGTCTGTGGAGGGCATAGCCAAGTAAACCTTGGCATGAGCAGGATGATCCTTGGCATGCTCAGGCCCTGCCCCTGCCACTGGCCACCTCCTGCACCACATAATTTCCTGCCTCTGAACCCTCGAGGGGTGGAAGGTTGCACCTGGCCCTGCCAGGACCCACCATTGTGGTAGGAGGAAAGCCTGTGAGACTGAAAGCAAGGAGGATAAGTAGCAGGACTGGGAGAACAGGGCTTGACCCAACCTAGGGAAATGGGGCTGAGCCAGAGTAGGAAATAAACTTCACATTAAAAAAATAAAGGCTCACCCTAGGGCCAGAATGTCTACCTGAGTGCCAGAATGCCCACCTTGAAGTGCAGAGTGCCCACCCAGGGACCGGAATACACAGTCTGGGGGCTGGAATGCCCACTCTGAAGCCAGAATGCCCAAACCAGAGGGCTGGCCACCCAAGGGTCAGCATGCCCACATAATGTCTGTTTTAGTTGAATAAGATAAAATGGAACTTGATTGTGATGTCTATTTTAATTTATTTAAACAAATATTAACAAAGTAACCATATTTTATACTACGTTTTTTAAACAGAAACCAAAAAAAATCCATTTCTTTTACAGTCAACACATACTTGCAACACAACATAACCACCAGTCAAAATAAGTAGCCACATTAAAACATAATGGTGGTGGTAAATGGCTGTCACTCCACAGAGGGAAGAGTGACCAGTGGGGTACCACAGGGATCAGTGCTGGGACCGGTCCTATTCAACATCTTCATCAGTGACATTGCGCAGGATCTAGAAGGCAGAATTTCACTGTTCGCTGATGACACAAAGCTCTGTAACAGAGTAGACACACCAGAGGTGTAGACAGAATGAGAAGCGACCTGCAGAAACTTGAAGAATGGTCAGGGGTTTGGCAGTTGAAATTCAATGCAAAGAAGTGCAAGATAATGCATATGGGGCACAAAACCCTGGCACAATATATCAGTTGGGGGTGAGGATATAGCATGCACCAAGCAGGAAAGGGATCTTGGGGTTATCATCTCTGATGACCTCAAGGTAGAAACAGTGTGACAAGGCAGCAGGTAAAGCAAATAGGATGCTGGGATGTATAGGCAGGAATCACCAGCAGGAAAGAGGAGTCATAATTCAGCTATACAAGACACTAGTGAGGCCCCACCTGGAGTACAGTGTACAGTTCTGGAGACCATACCTACGTAAGGACATAGACAGGGTAGAGAAGGTTCAGAGGAGGGCAGCAAAGATGGTGCATGGATTGCATCACAAGTCCTATGAAGACAGGTTGAAGGAACTGAACATGTACTCCCTGGAGGAGAGGAGGGAGAGGGGATATGATAGAGACATACAAGTATCTTACAGGGAGGAACAGGGTGCAGGAAAACACTATTTTAAGCGAAAAAGATGTTCCAGGACTAGAGGGCATGGGATGAAGTTGGAGGAGGACGATTCAGAGGAAACATGAAAAGAATTTCTTCACAGAGCGGGTGGTGGACAAGTGGAACACCCTGCCAGAGGAAGTGGTGGGGGCTGAAACAATCACGGGATTTAAGAATGCATGGGATAGACATAAAGGAATTCTAGAGGTCAGGGGTAAGGGGAAACAGACTTCTAGGAAAACAAACTGAACTTACAAGCTCAAATGGGCAGACTGGGTGGGCCATAGGCCCTTATCTGCCGACACTGTCTATGTATCTATGTATCTATATGTATAAATGGAACACAAGCATAATTATCAAGATATTGCCCACTTCTAAATTCTTTCCTTGCACATCTGTAACAACCCAGAAAACCATTCATGATGAGCAAGGAAACCCTACTAGAGCTTGATTTAGTATGTCCCATCAAGAACCCTTGTCCACATGGGCCCCACATTGGAAAGTACAGCTTTGCACTGGGCAAAGTACTGTAGTGTTAGGCCTAAATATTGTTATATTTAAACAAGTGCAGAAAATACATAAGTGCGCAAAGCTTGCTTGAATATAATCCCCCAGAGTGCAGCACTTTAAGGCACTAACAGGACACCCCCCCTTGCTGGCCATAGAAAATGTATGTGGCCATGTTAAAGGAAAACAACAGTTCAAATTTACAAAAAAATATTTGTGCAGAGTGTTTTGATGTGTGTGTCTGTAGTCCAGTAATTCTTTTCTTTGTTTGCTGTTAGGATTTTTCCCTAAATTTGCCTACTTGTTTTATGGCCCTTGGGGATCTCCATGCTTGGATGTTTTATTGCCTTTCATTTTCCAACTATGCCTCTTGTCACCATGTGATGATGCACTGGACACCATTACTTCAGTAAGGGTTGGCTTACTGTTCAGTTTTACAGGAGCAGAACTGTAATTTTACATGACTCTAATAATCCGATAAGCACTAATAAAGGCTATATTCACAGTCTGGCAAACACCAATAACTGAGTGAGCTATTCTTTAAGGAAAAAAGATAGTGGGCCAGATTGCCAGATAGCCCCGAATGCTGCAAGCCGTGGGAGTGCTGACATTAAGGTGCACGGGGCTTGCGCCATTCGCCGGCTGGTGATTGAGAGTTTCAATCTCGTGTGCTAATTGCTGCGAGTTAGACCAGCTTTTTCTGATCTAGCTTGTGGCATCGCATGTACTCTTTTTTTATGAGGCTTGTACCAAATATTTCGCGAAAGCTGCCATAAACTGGGTAAAGTGCTGTAACTGCACCCGACCGACCAAAATCGGGCGCAGACGTGGCAAAGATTTTTGGCACAGCTGTGCCAAGAAAAGGGTATGACAAAGGGTTTGATGCAAGCCCTATGTTGCCCTTCAGAAACTGGGCTCATGGTGTTTACTAATTATAGCACTGATGACCGTCAGTGATTGTTTTTATGTCTGTGTGTGATTCGAATGAAAAAAGAAAAACTTTAAAAATAAAACATTCACTACTGCTGGCTAGACCTGGGTGTACACCTTGAAAACAAAAAGACTCCATTAGAAAGAGTTATGTATTTGAGGCCAGAATAGGCTTTATTTCTCTACAGTGTGCCAGGCAATGGGAGGAATACAGGATCTATGTCAGTACAGTGTGCCTGGCATGGGGATGGATTCAGGCTTTATTTCTGTACAGTACCAAGCAAGGGAAGGAATACAGATTTATTTTTAGTATAGAGCACCAAATTTTGGGAGGAGTTAGCTATGGATGACATTGATATGAAACACAGAAACATAGTGTCCACAGAAAAACACCATTGGTCCATCTAGCCTGCCCAATTTTACCCTACCCCATGACCTATTGTCTAGACATGGTTTTTGCCCTTGCCTCCGCCCCTTCCACTCCAGGCTTTACTGCCAACTCCCGAGTAACCATTAAGCCCTTTACTCTGGCCCTGCCATGCTTAAACCCAGTAATGGGTAGGCTATTCCATAGCTCACCACTCTCTCCATAAAGTAAAACTTTCTTGCATCCCTCCTGAATCTCCCCCACCAGCTTACATTCATGTCTCCTTGCTTTTGACCCCCCAGTTCTGCTACATAGTTCCTTGCAGTTGACCTCGTTAATTCCTTTCAGGAATTTGAAGGTGTGTATCATTTCAGCCCTCTCCTGTCTGTCTCCAGAGAGTACATGTTCATCATTCAGTCATTCTGGTTAATCTACACTGCACTGTCTCCAGCCTATCTCTGTCTTTCCTCAGGTGAGGACTCCAAACCTGGGCACAGTATTGCAGATGGGGTTTCACCAGAGATCTACAGAAAGGTAATATTACCTCTTTCCATTCCAGCCCAGAGTGGGCACTGAGGCACAGAAAGTGGGCATTCTGCCCCTCAAGGATAGAATTCCACCATAAGGTGGTCACTCTATCCCTAGGGTGGACATTCTGACCCCCAATGTGGATATTCCAGCCCTGTGGTGATTATTCAGGCCCTAGGGTTGAAACTGAGGCACAGAGTGGGCATTCCGGCCCCCAGGGTGGGCACTGAGGCACAGAAAGTGGATATTCTGGCACCCGGGGTGGATATATACTATCCTTAGAATAAGTGGGCATTCCATTCCTAGGCTAGGCACTCCAGCCCTAGGACTGGCACTGAGGTAGAGAATGGGCATTCCAGCCACCATCATTTCTGCCAAAGGATGGTAATTCTGGCCCTATGTTTGTCATTCCAGCCGAGAGGGTGGTCATCCCAGGGTGAGCATTCTGGCCCCTAGGATGAGACCTCTGGCTCTAGGGTTAGCCCTGAGACACAGAGAGTGGGCATGGTTGCCATTCCAGCAATAGGTTGGGGATTCTAGCCCTTGGGTGGGCACTGTGCTTCTCATGCAGGACATTCCATCCTTAGGGTGGGCACTGTGCCCCTTACAGTGGGCAATCCAACCCTAGGGTGAGAACTAAGGCACAGAGAGTAGGCATTCTGGTCCTAGGGTGGACTTTGTAGCTCTTGGGTGGTCTCTGTGTCCGTCGGAGTGGGCATTTCTGGCCCCAGGGTGGGCATTGTTGAGCACTTAGGCATTCCTGCCCCTGGGTAGGCATTCCAACCCCCAGAGTGGGTATTCCAGACCCCAGTGTGTGCATTCCAGCCCCCAGGGTGGGTACTGAAGCACAGAGGGTGGTTATTTGACTCGAGGGTGGGGATTCGTGCCCCCAGATAGGCATGCTGGCCCTAGGGGCATTCAGATATGTGGCCATTTGAGCCATAGTGCGGACATTTCAGCCCTCAGGTGGGCATTTAGGAACAGAGGGTAGCTATTCCAGCCCTCAGGCTGGGGATTATTCCCCTTGATGGACACTGTACTCCTAGTGTCAGCCTTCTGGTCTTTGGGTGTCCAGTCATAAACTTAGTGGGCTATTCTAGCAGATGGGGGGTCTTTGATTGGATCCAGTAGCTGATGCAGTGAGTAACAGGTCATCTATGAGACTGGATGGCTGTTCCAACTTGGTTCCAAATTTTGCCCCCACCCTGCATGCAGTAAAATCTGGATTACCCAGAACATGCAAACTGCGCATTGTGGCGATTCTGGATTTTACCCGTTCCATTGGTTCAATGACCTACACAGCCAGTATAGTGTTATGCTTGTGCAACTGTGTTAGTTTGGTTTTGGCCGTTCGCGCTCTCTATTCCAGAGGAATTACCACCCTGAGAATTGCCGAGCAGGAACCCTTGAAGAGGGTTCCACCCCTAGAGGTGCCACGGAACGATTCCCGTGGCTAAAGGTACCTTAGGAAGGATCCCCAAAAAGAAATGTAGTATGATGCATATAAACAAGCAGTAGCTGTGAGGTAGTAGTAGATACTGTAAGCATCAGGCATCTTGATAATGTAATGAGATGCTCAGGTTGATAACATAATGAAATGCCCAGGTTTGCATGGCATGATTTGATGGTTTGTGTTGAGAAGAAGAGACCTTCTAAGGAGAGAGGGAATGGCAGGGACACCATCCACCTCCATCCAACAGCAGAACCTACCTAAAGAAACTAGGGAACACTACTATGCTAACTAACAGTTATGGCCTGTGGCACGGAGGACAGAAAAAAAACCCTATGAGGAGGAAATCTCTGGGGATCCAAGGCCTAGGTCACCTTCCCTCCAGGCTCGGGGTATTTTATGTAGTGATGGCTCTGCAGCTGCAATTTGGAAAACCCAATTCAAGAGAGGTGGAAAATATTCCAATTTGGTGGAAAGCTCTCGCTCAATCCCTCTAGCAGGAATGCCATGGAAGGTTGCGAGCGCTACTCTACAACATGGGCAACCAAGGCGGGAGGAGGAAAGCAACAACTGCTGAGGCACTCACCTGGCCTACGCACCCTAAACACAAATCAGGTGAACCAGAGGCAGTCATGGGGAGAGCTGCTTTGAAGGGTGCCTCCGAACCCACTCGGGCAGCTAAAGGGGCCCCCCATGAGTGCCCCACCCCGTCAAGCTGAGTCTTAACTTCTACAACTTGAGGTGCCGTCAGTATGGTTGACAACTGAAGGTCCACCCAGAGCGAGGACATTCCCAGCTGCAGCCGGCATCCCAGAGGCTGAAGCTGAGGGGATGGTGCAGTTCAGCTGACAGGCAAGAAGGACCCCACCCTAAGCTCCGCATGCTCAAGCTGCGGACTCATGGTGCAGAGTGACACCATCGGCTGCAGGGAGCCCCGTGCCAGAATGGTATGGCTAACCTGCCCCAGAATACTGATAGGGAGCTGAAAAAAAAACTGGTGAGCAGCTGAATGAGCACTGGTGTGCTGAAACCTTAATGAGCGTTGAGCGCTGAGACCTTGTAAAGGTCGAATGAAGTATTGAGTGCAGCAGACATCCCAGAGGCTGAAGCCAAGGGGATGGCGGTAAGCATGAAGCAATGATTGTGTAAGCAAGAGTGGACCTGCACGTAGGTCTGCATAACATAGTAGCAATGAAACAGCACTGTGAATAGTGGGGTAAGCCAGCCAGGCATCCAAAAAGCCAACAGAGGTGACACATATGCTGAGGATTTGTCGGCGGCGGCGGAGACAGGATTTAGAACAGAAATAATTAGCCACATGGGGCCACGACTCCCCAAACATCTCCAAGCCCCTGCCGGAGGAAAAAAAATAAGTGATGGAAGGGCCGAGACCCACATGCAGGTACTGAAACTAAGTTATAGCATCAGCAGTAGCCTTAGCTGACCTCAGAGTATAACAGGGTGTACAAACACAGAAAAGCAACATCTGTATTTAGTACACTGAATTGTAAAACTGCAATAAACATAAAATAAAAGGAGGCACAATGCTCTGCAAACAGCTGTCACCAGGCAGTGCAATGAAACTGCTGCAATGAGGTAAGTAGAATGAGTTAAGAGAGCATGATTGAGCTGCATAGCTAGGGTTCAGAGTAAGCCTGAGTCAGGTGAAAACAATTAAGTATGCAACATGGAAGCAGCTATGGCTGAGCTGAAACACACAGATAATGGTTGCAGTTGCATTTCAAGTAATTTGAGAGTTGTGAGTAACTGAAAGCAAATAGTATGAGCTCTGGAGTAGCAGTATGCTAGGAGCTTAGAAACAAACCCCCAAAAGACAAAATCAAAATACAGAAACACGGAGAACAGGGAACAAGACCCAAAACAAAAACACACAAACAGAAAACAAGGAGTAAGAACAGAAAGAAGCACACAGCTGGAGGCAAATACAAACCAGAAGCAGAAGAACAAACGCAGAGTCCAGCAGAAACAAACAGAATGCAGCAAGGCGGGGGTGGGGGCGCAGGCCCCAGGGCAGGCCTCAGCTAGCTGCAGAAGGCAAACAGACAGAGCCTCCAGCCAGCAAAGAAAAAAGTGCTTCAGAAGGAGGCTGGGAGGAACTGCTTATATAGCTTAGAAAATGGGAGTGGCTGTCTGCTTGTCCACTGAACTCCAGGATAAGCCTTCCAAATCTAGATATTCCAGTGTTCTGGAATTCACTCATACCCAATGTCCAGCATGGAAATGGAACAACAGTCTAGGAGTCACTGACTGAGTGACATTACTGATACACATGTGATGTGTGGGCACAGATGGGATAGGGTTATCATGGGTTGAGCCCATGGGTGTCACTTTCTCCAGGAGACTCCATAAGACAAGGAACTGAACTGTTACTGTCACCCACATGTTCTATAGATGAAGAAGAAGAAGAAGAAGAAGAATCAGCATTTATATAGCGCTTTTCATACATCCAAAGCGCTTTACAAGCAATGCTAGACTGGTAGCGAAGTGACTGAATGTGTGATGGCGGCCATATCGCACATCATCACCCACACACAGCCTGGATAATTGCATGAACCGGTTTATGGGAAGGGGAATGTTGGCCAGGACACCGGGAATGTTCCCTACTCTTTGCGAAGAGTGCCCTGGGTTCTTTTACTTCCACTTGGACACCCACCAAGACAACACCAGGATGGGCAGAAGGGACCTCGGTTTAACGTCTCATCCGAAGGACGGCACACCCCAGCAGTACAGCACCCCCCAATACTGCACTCAGATGCCAGCGATTTTTAGGTGCAAGTCCAATCCCAGTGTGGGACGAGAACCCACGACCTTCTGGTCCAGAGGCGGATGTGCTACCAACTGAGCCACGCTGACACCATGAAGGAGCTGAGCTGTCACAGTCCCACCTCACATTATAGATGGAGGAGGTGAGCTGTTATAGTTACCTTAACATATTGTAGACAGAAGCCCTGAGCTGTTTTAGTTGCCCTCATCTACTGTAGAACTGGCATGTCCATGATGAGCTATTGGAAGACCATATATTGGGTGCTGTGAATATGTGATGACCTGAACAGTTTCAAGTAGAAGTTGGATGTGTACTGCACTATTGTCTTCAGTGTCATTTATTTGGTTCTCAAGATGCCAACATTCATCCCCACAATGTAAAGCCAGGATATGAGAATTAAATATACATGTTCACAGTCGCCCTTATAACCCAATGGCAGTACATTGCATTGCTGTACAGGTCAGCTTGTTTGGAAGCAAGTTTAGGTCGCTGCATCGGTAGGCAGGCCTGGCTGAGGCAGCTCCAGTGTGGAAGCGCACCTCGGCCACGAAGGGTCAATGGCGAGCTCTGGCACCATAACGACCCCTGCTGCTGGGTCAGGGGGCTTGCTCCTGCCACAGGATCGACTGTCAGCATGTGTGGCCATAGGCTACACTCACATCGGGGGGGGGGGGACCAACCAGAGGGGCAAAAATCACACTTCCATCTATATGACAGTCTGAGCCTCGCTGGCTCCCTTGGATCCTTGTCCACATGATGGATTGCCTCTTGTTGGAGGAGTATGGCCTTCCTTCTGGAGCTCCTGCCATGGAAGACACACCTTGGGGGTAATTGGTGGGTTATTGGGGTCAGGGGATGCCAAGGGGGGCTCCGGTCCTGATGGTGTACATCCCTGGGATCAGGGTATATGCCTGGAAGGACATCAGTGGCTGGAAGAAAAAATACCACAGGGAAAAAAAATCACTGTAAGGGACACCTCTCATCAAGTGCAACTTTCAGACAGGGAGGATACAGGCGTAGCACCAAGGACTAATGGGACACCCACCCACCCACCTATGGGTGCTCTTGACAATGCAGCCAGGGACCAGCAGGTCACAGTGGAAGGGATTACAGAAGTTTTTTCCTGGTTAAAAGTTGTTCAGATATATAAGATTCATATGATAGTGACAGCAATGCAGCTGCCAGACTGACTTCAGATCTCCATCTGCACTCCCCCCCCCCTCCTTGTACTGACTCCTTCAGCTCCCTCCCCCAGCAAACAGCGCCAGTAATTCACAGTAATGCTTCCGTAGCCTGACCAGTGAATGCCACTTCAATGGTGTCACTTCAGAGCCTTTGAACAAACACATATAAACACACACACACAAATGACAGCTTATATGAATAAACACGGCTGGGCTGACAAAAATTCTTTCTTTAAAGGGGAAAACAAAAAAACAATCCCCTGAGGTCCTTAACCCTCGGTCACTACAAAGAAATACTTGAATGATTACCCCTGTGGAAACCTCAGAAGGGGAACAACTGAGCTGTGTATCTTCAGTCTGGCGTCTGTTGGTAACGGTTTCTGGAGCTCAGACGTTTAGTGAGTTCACAGTGAAGTCAGAAATATTACTCAACAGCAACATTTTATTGTGTTTTCCCTCTTTACAATATATTTAAGACATATTTGTTGTTGGTTTTATTTTATGCATTCTTTTCCCACATAGACAATGCTGCCCATCTCTACCAAACTACCTCCCAGCCATATCTGCTACCCTTCTCTGTCGCTTACTGGTCCATGGAGGGCATTTTCTCACAG
The DNA here is from genome assembly GCA_016271365.2 of Neoceratodus forsteri. Classification (NCBI taxonomy): domain Eukaryota; kingdom Metazoa; phylum Chordata; order Ceratodontiformes; family Ceratodontidae; genus Neoceratodus; species Neoceratodus forsteri. The sequence goes on from JADMNL010000025.1 coordinate 245,970,500, forward strand.
AGGACATTTCCTCCGTGGTGGGTGTCTTTGGAAGCTTTATCAGCCATGACCTCCCTCAGGCCTGTCAGCTGGCAGTGGGGTCCAAGAAGTGCAACTTCATACTGTCACACGTCATGGTTTTCCTGCTTTAGTTTTGCTCACCCTTGGGACACCGTCAGCTAAGGCTCTACAGTACGCGTGTGTACACTACTGCATAGGCATGCACCAGAACCATGCTGCATCCCCTCTCCCACTAGACTCTCCAGCTGCACAACCCCCGGGGTCACCCAGGTGGCAGTGTTGTATCAGACAGTTCTGTACTCCTCCCCCGGCTAGCTCACGCCGCCCTGGCCTCATTCCCGAATAATACACATTTATAATCAAATAATCTCTATTAAATTACAATAATGTTGAAATGCACCAGTCTTGTATTTTTGTCACTGCTGTCTTTGACCAAGAATCTCACCACTGCAACATTCTATGGCAAGCAGCACAGTGTCACCGGCTAAAAAAATGGCAAACTGAACCCACTTGGATTTGAAAAGCAGGTAATTCTGCCACTATTAGTTATTATAGCACTGTTTCTCTTAAGTTAACTAGTTATAATAGTCAGGAATTTGACGTCAAAATACTGAAACACTGGTGTTCTAAATGACATAATTAAATGGTGTGCATCCGAAAAATAAGGAAAGGAAAGCAATAAAAGAAGCATGCTGGTACAGCCCTTCAGTAATGCAGAGCAATTTGGTTTTTGATAAAAAATATGACTTTATTGCTAATACATATCAACAATAAAACAAAACTTAGGATACCTTGATCTTTAATAACTTGCCTCACTTTGCTTCTCTGACTGATCGGTGGTGACGGCTCATTTTACTTTAATAAAAAAGACTAAAAACATTTTGTTCCTTTCCTTTTCATGATTCCTTTCAATTGATAGTCTGTGTTTATTATTATCAGGTGTCCCATGTCCATGTGATTTTGATCTCACTCTGGGCTGTGATTCTTATGCGGCAGTGAAAATAAACAAACTGGAAAACTTAAATGCTTTGGCAACCCCCAACCCCAAAGAAAAGATCTGGGCAATGTAGCTAATACACAAGAACTACACAGATCTGAAGGGTCTCTTCCTCTCTCAGGTGGGGAGAGGTCATGTATATTTCATTATGCTGTGAGCAAATCATCCTGTACAGCACACGTTCCATAGAAACATAGACTGTGATGGCAGATGGGGACCATGAGATCCATCTAGTCTGCTCAGTTGAGACAACCCCCCCCCCCCCACCAATCTTGTTTCTTTCCCAAGATTACCACAGTGTCTGTCCCAGGCTAGTTTAAAAGCCCTAACCATCTTGGTTTCCACCACCCCTGGGGGAGGCCATTCCAAGGCTCCACCACCTTTTCAGTGAAGTAGACTTCCCAATGTTGCTCCTGACTTGGCCACCCCTCAGTCGCATGTCATGATCTCTAGTCCGCTTACAGTTTTTAACCTGAAACTGTTTATTTGTTTGTACTGCATTGATACATTTTAGATGTTTGAAAGTCTCTATCATGTCTCCCCTGTCTCTTCTCTGTTCCGGGAAGTATAAGCTGAGCTGCTAGAGTCGTGCCTTGGATGACTCTTGGAGCATACCCTGCATCATCTTTGTTGCCCTCCTCTATACAGTCTCCAATCTGTCTATATCCTTTCTGAGATGTGGTCTCCAGAACTGGACAAAGTATTCCAAGTGAGGCCTTATCAGAGACCTGTACAGGGGCATAATCACCTCTTGCATCCTACTAGCAATGTCCCTCCCAATGCATTCTAGGATGCTACTAGCATTTAATGTCACTTTTTCATATAGTTTGCTGACCTTCAATTCATCTGAGATGATTACCCCTAGATCACACTCCTGCCTGGTTGTGGCCAGCTGCTCCCCTCCCAGATAGTACTTTCCTGTTGGATTGTGCCTTCACAGGTGCATAATTTTACATTTTTTTAGCATTAAATTTTAACTGCCAGTTTATTGACCATGCTTCCAATTTTTTTAGATCAGACTCCATCTTTTGAACCTCTTCGGTCATGTCTACCCTGTTGCAGAGCTTGGTGTCATCTGCAAACAGGCACACCTTCCCTTCCAGTCCATCCGAGGTGCCGCTGATGAATATGTCGAAGAGAATCGGTCCCAGAACTGAGCCCTGTGACACCCCACTAGTTACCCTACCCTCTCTTGACAAAGTGTCTTTTACCATTACCCTCTGGGTCCTTTCATCTAGCCAATTTGAGATCCAGTTCACTATTTTGAGCCCAATGCCAGTGGGCTCTAGTTTGTTGATCAGCCTCCAGTGAGGGACAGAGTCAAAAGTCTTGCTAAAGTCCAGGTACACCACGTCAACTGCACCACCTTGGTCTACCATTTGGGTAACCCAATTGAAAAATTCGATCATGTTAGTCTGGCTGGACCTTCCTGCTGTGAAGCCATGCTGCTTTGGGTCTAGTTGCCCAATGACTTCTAAAAAATGTCACTATCCTTTTCTATAATAGGGACTCCATTAGTTTCCCTACTATTGAGGTAAGGCTGACTGGACGGTAGTTTCCCGCTTCTTACCTACTCCCACTCTTGTGGAAGAGCACCACTGAAGCTCTTTTCCAGTCTTCAGGGACCTCTCCACTCTCCAAAGATTTGTTGAACAATTTTGCCAGTGGGGCAGCCAGCTCCTCTCCAAGATCCTTCAAGATTCTTGGGTGAATCAATTCCCCCCTTGCTCTTCCTCTTTTCACTTATATACCTATAGAAGGTCTTGTCACCATTTTTCACCCCCTTTGCTATCGTTTCCTCAGTCTGTGCCTTTGCGATCCTAACTGCCTTCCTGGACTCTTTAAGTTTTTCCTTATATAACTCCCTGTCTCTGTTGCTTTTGAACTAGCTTATCCCTCCTGGAGGCTCTTTTCTTCTCTCTTATCTTGGATGCTACTTCCTTGGTGAACCAGAGTGGAGTTCTCCTCTTGATTTTGCAAACCTGCTTGGTACAGTGAGATGTGACTATGGTTACTCGTCCTTTAAATCCCTCCAGCTTTGTTCTGCCCCTTACCCCCAACCAAGAATATCTTTGATACATTTTTTCATTTTGAGGAAATCTGCTTTCCTGCAGTCTAGGACTTTCAGTTTAGAGTGACTCGTGTCCTCAGATTTGTTTACAGTGAACCATACAGACCTGTGATCGCTAGACCCCAGATGGCTATCCACTTCCATGCCCCAAAAAACTGTTACTAATTGAGAGTACCAGGTCCAGGACCGCCCCTTCCCTAGTGGGTGTTTTCACCAACTGAGTTAGTCCCACTGCCCTCAGTGCTACCAGGAATTCCTTGCTCCTTTCTGATGATGCTGTGAAGGAGCCCCGATTCACATCTGGTAAGTTGAAATCACTGATCAGCAATATCTCTTCCTTATCCGTCATCATCAGGAGGGTTTCTAGAATTTGTCATTTTCTATCGCTTGAGACCGGGGCCTGTAGATCACTCCAACCTGAATGGAGGCCTTGCTTACGGTTCCAATAGTGATCCACAGGGCCTCAGCCCCACTATGAGCCCCCTGAATCTCTGTAGCCCTGATCCCTTCTTTAACATAGATCCCCCCTCCCTTTTTTCCCTTTCTATCCCTTCTGAACAGGTTGTATCCTAGGATGGCTACATTCCAGCTGTGGTTCTCACTGAACCACGTTTCTGTTACTGCTACCCAGTCCAGATCTGCTTCCACCATTGTGGAGGTAATGTCTGGGATCTTATTCGCCACACTGCGAGCATTGATGCACATGGCCCTCCACCCCTGGGTCCCAAATCTGCTCCTGAAGTTACCTTTTCCCCATCCATTTACTCTTCCCTTTGCTTGTTGCTGATTTGTTGCAGCTTTTAATCTAGTTCAGAAAATATTTTTTTTCTTGCACATATGTAAAACATGAACAAAACCAAAAAAGTCAACAGACTTCCAACCCACATGTCTCCGGACGTTGGAATATAAAAGCAGATCTGAGAATGTCCAAGACTTCACTACTCTTAATCAATGGCATGAATCAAGCTCCCTGTAATAGGTTCTGTGGTGTTTTCTGTTTGAGGGAGGCACTGTAGACTAGTGATTAAAGCAAAAAGACCAGAATTTGGAGACCATTTCAAATCTCACCAGCACTGCAGCTACTTACTTACTATGAAAGATTCAACAACTACCTGTGTTGCTCAGTCTCTTCTTTCATTTTCTCTACACTTAACAGAAACATAGAAATTGTTGGCAGATAAGGACCGCTTGGCCTATCCAGTCTGCCCGTAAGCCCTGTACTTGATTACGGCTTCTAACCCTCAATTCCACCAAGCCACATCGACAGTAAATTTGTATATCAGCATTACAGCGATGGCACACCAACAGTTGGCATTGTGCCATCAGTAGAACAAAGTGTTTGAGCACCCAGCACCACCCGCGTTTTAAGATAATCATCTCCAAGTCAGACTTGTTTTGGGGAGGGGGCGAAGTCACTAGAGAAAGCAGTGTAGGTGTACCGCGGACCATTACAGTGAACTGCCAATTTTGTTGCTATAATGGTCTTTGCATTATTTCCGTTGCTGTTTCAACGGTATACGCAGACCCTCCCTCTGCTTTACCTCTATGGTTCCCCTATGCCTGCATCATGCATGTTTAAATCCAGCCACAGAGCTCACTCCCACCACATCCTGTGGCAGACTATTCCATGTGTCCACTATCCTCTCTTTGAAGAAAAACTTCCTTACATTCCCTCTTAACCTGCCTCCTTCCAATGTCATGTCATACCCCCTCATTCTTGTACTCCTCCTGCATTAGAAGATGTCTCCCCCCATTGTTTATGCCCTTGAGGTACTATAATGTTTCTATCATGTCTCCTCTCTCCCTCCTCTCCTCCAGTGAGTACAATTGCGGTCCCTTAATCCCTCCTCGTAAGTTTTGTGGTGCAAGCCCTGTGCCATCTTAGTCGCCCCTCTCTGGACCATCTCCAGCCTGTTAATGTCCTTTTGAAGGTGTGGCCTCCAGAACTGTACACAGTACTCCACATGAGGCCTGACCAGGGTTTTATATAACAGCATCACTACCTCCTGCCTTCTGCTGGTGATACCCCTGCCTATGCACCCCAGCATGCCACTGGCCCTTCCTGCTGCCTTTTTACTCTGCATTGACATTTTCAGGTTATCTGAAATAACAACCCCCAGGGTTCCTTTCTTCCTTTGTGACTGTCAGCAACCCCTCCCCCCAATCCTGTAGCTCTCCCCAGGGTTTCTATGCCCCAGGTGCATAATTTTCACTTCTTTGAATTAAACCTCAGTTGCCACTCCTCAGACCATTTCTCAAGCTTCCTCAGGTCCTTTCTCATTTTCTCCACCCCTTCTGGAGTATCCACCTTGTTACAGATCTTGGTGTCATCTGTAAACAGGAAGACCTTTCCTTCCAGCCCCTCTGCAATGTCACTAATGAAGACATTGAACAGGACTGGCCCAAGGACTGATCCCTGAGGTACCCCACTGGTCACCCCCTTCCCCAGATTGTACCCCATTTACCACCAACCTCTGCCTCCTGTCCATTAGCCAGTTCCTAACCCAGTTTACCACCTTGTCTCCCATGCCCAGAGTACTCATCTTGTTAACCAGCCTCTTATGTGGGATGGTATTGAAGGCTTTGCTGAAATGGAGGTAGGTGGTATCCACCTCCCCCCCAAATTACTTCCTTCATCACCCAGTTAAGAATATCTATCAGATTCGTCTGACATGACCTACCCGATTCAATCCATGTTGCCTAGGGTCATGGGCACCTATGGCTTCTAGATGTCCCACTATCCTTTCTTTAAGCAGTTCCTGAAGTCAGACTGACTGGCCTATAGTTCCCTGCCTCCTCCCTACTGCCGGATTTGTGTAGAGGGACCACATGTGCCCTCCAATCCCCTGATACCACTCCTGTGTTGAGTGACTCGGTGAACATGGCTGCCAGAGGTTCTACTAGCCACTTGCCAAGCTTTACTTAACCTCCCTAGCTCTCACTTAACTTTCATGTTAACACCTAATGGCTGCTCCCAACTGTTCAGAAATGGTAAAGTACTTTGGAAAATGTGTTGCAGGGGTGGTTCCTCCACTTGTGACTCTTTTTTTGAATAACACAAATTGGTGGCAGTGAAATGGGGTCACAAGAAACTCCATTTTGAGCTGCCACCAGTTGCAGCTACAATGCGGCTGTTTTGTTGCACATTTAGTGGCAATTCTTCTAATTAATTTCTCTTGAAAAAAATGTATAAAAAACATTACTAAAGGATAAGCAGCACTGTCAGCTTCTGTATCAAATGCTAAATGTGTTACACTAATGTAGGTGGCTGCTTTATGCTCTAGAAATGTACCTATATGGATGGCTAGACCAGTGGTAGTGGTATCTCTTGACATCCGGGCAACCTGGATTTGTGACCTGAGCCTGGGATGTGCAGTGTCGACTGGGGAGGCAGGGGTATGATGTTCATCTTGAATATCTCCTGCATCAGTGAGAGAGGGTGTCTTCTTACTGCTCATGACTGCCCCAGCCCCCCCCCCGTAGCCCGTGGGGGAGGGGGGTCATGAGGAATGGAACATGTAGTCCCTTACACTGGTGTGCACCCGTTCTCCTGGAAGTTCCAAAGGAGGGGTTGGATTCACCCGCCCCTCTGACAACCCTGTTAGGTGGAAGGCTGGATTTCTACGCAGGAACACACACCGTTTTGAGGAATAAAGGGTAGGGTTAGAGGGTAACAAAGTGGAGGACAGATGAAATCTCATGGCCCCCCACACTCACTTGGGCTGCCTTGCCCGCCTCCTCCTCTCCAGCTTTTACTTCTGGTCACATGTCCAGTCAAAAGGTAAAAATATCCTCAGAGGCCCAGTCCACCTCCAAGATCCCATGTGTGGGGATCATCAGCAGGTCACTGGTTTGGGGGCCAGAGTAAGGAGTAAGCAAAGGCAGAAACTGAGTGTCAGCCACCAGTAGTTCCAAGGGTGGGAAAGAGATATTCAGCGAGATGGAAGGTGGCCCTCAGGTCAGTCCCAGGGGTGCTAGAAAAACAAAGTTAAAAAAACAATTAGTTAAAGCACAGTAGCTTTGAATCTTAGCATCTAACTGGGCACCAGAGATGGTTTTTATCTACAAGAACAGAGACAGAAGTGAAGTTCTTTCAGACCCTCACGTTTCACCAGCACTAAATTCCTCACAAAGTGGCAACAACTGCACTGTACCTGGTCTGTGGGTAACAGAAACTTTCCATTGACTGCATTATCAGTACCTCACCTTTAACCAGCACTAAATTCCCACAGTATGTGGGGAAGCCTGCTCTTCACCTAACCCACACTGTACCCAGTCTGTAGGTAAACAGTGGGCTTCAGTCCCCACTGCTGTCAGTCCCTCATCATTCAGCAGCACCAAGTTCATCAGTGTGGGGATGCCTGGGCCACCCCCAGTTAGGCTAACACAGAGGGCTTTAGCTCCCAGTGCCAATGTTCTTGCACCTTTTAGTATCCCTAAAGTCATCATTCAAACATGTAATTAGAAAAAGAAGTTAAATCCATTTTCTGACCTGTGCAATATGTTCGTGTTTCACACTGAACAATTTTGTTGGTCTCAAAAAGACAAACATACTATTTAAATATTATTTGTTTATAAAATAGTTGTCCAGGGAAGGTGTCGAGACACAGCTTGTTTCCAGATGCAACAGGGGCAGAGGTTATATAGTGAAAAAAAAAAAAGATGGTAAACTAAATGGTTAACTTCAAGGCACATATCTTACTGCGGACACCTGAAATACTGTTAAAATTACTGCACACAGCCTGATCACTAGGACTATCGGCCCAGACTCAATGAAATCAACAGATAATGTTTTTTTATTTCCTTTTTGTTTCAGAAATATTTTGATTTTCTGGTCTGGATTAGTGGCAGGGCACCATGCTTGCGCAAAGGAGATAAGGGTTTGCAAGTGAGCATCAGAATCCAGCTCAGGAGGGGGCAACTTGGGGCTGAGTACGTCACAGAGGTGAGATACATCTTCCAAACTTATCAGGGTGGATACAAGTTTGTTTCTCTCTTGTGCTTATTTCCACCCCCTCCCCTGCCCTCACTCTACTGACTCCTAGCCGTGTTGCAGAAACTGACCTCTGCTATGGGGAAGCAAGCAAGGGATTCTGACAAGTCACTCATAGGGTCACTGATTTTCCTATTTCCAAAATGGCCAATTCTTAAAAATCCATTTATTTTGAGCTGGCTCCCTGCCCAGCAGGAGTGCTGTTGCCCGTGACACCAATGACCCAGTTCAGGAACAAGCCTGGGTTGTCAGAGGGCTGGCCGGGGGGAAGATGGTTGAGCATCCCAGGGACGTTTGCCTTCTCATGGGTGGGAGGGAGAATGGTCTCTGCTGCAACACCGCCACCTGGGTGACCATAGGTGGAGGTGCCCCCAGAGCTGTGGACTGAGGGAGGGGACATCAGCAGCGTCAGCAAGACCCTCCCCATGTCAGTGAGTGGGACAGAAAAATGAGAAAACCCCCAAACGAAAGCAGGATGCCGCCTGCCACCCATTTCAGGCCCCACACCACCGACTGGGCTTCCTGCCTCGCCAACCAAAGCTTTAATTGTGCCAGAAGAGTAAGGCCCAGCCCCCGGTAATCCTTCCCATTAGGGTTTATCCATAGGGGAACAAAGCGAGGTAGAGGTAAGTGCCAGAGGTGGTGGAAGATGGGGCTAGGTGGGGCAGCCAGACCACTTGGGGCCAGTCGGGGACATAGGCGACAAAGAATAGTAAATTAAAACAAATCAATTTATATTTTCTCACCACAGGTAAGCACAAATCAGCCTGTGTGTGTGTATATATATAAATATATATGTAGTTAGAGCAAATTTATTTTGTACAAAAAATGGAGCATATGTTTTTTTAACATCAGTTTGTGCAAAGTAGAGAGCTTGTGCAAAACGCTAGTGTATGATGTACTAAAACATGTCTCAAAACACCAAATTTAGCACAAGAATGAAAAACAGAATGTCCATTTCAATGATATTTAACTTGTAGACTTTAATGCGCAAGTTAAATGTTGTTAAATGACAAAAAGCAAACTTGTAAGGCAAATCAAGGACATCAAACACAGTGCTCCATAGAGATTTTAAAGTACACATGGACTTGTCTTGCTCTGATGACATCATCATGCTGCACGTCTGTGGCGATGTTATGTCCCAGCCAGGATGGGCCTTTCAAATCATTTGGTCATCTCAACTTTGTTTTGAAAAACTAAAAAGGCCACGTTTAAACACCGAGTTTCAGGTAATTATGATTATTGTCAATTATTTGTCAATTCTACTCGCTCTTGCTTACAAACGTACAAGAAGGTTTTTAAAAAAGCACCAGTTACAAACAGGGAGTTCAAGTGTCCTTTACTTACAAAATTAATAATTAAACCCATTTTAAGCATAGCTGCAGAAATTAAAAATACATGGATGATTCAGGGTGTAAGAAATACATTTTGCTAAAAAACTATATGATGATTTTTTTTGTTTGTTTGTTTGTTTGCTAATAGATACTGCTGCTACAAAAAACCACTGCAGGAACCAAGGTAAATGAGAAACTTCAAACTAAAAAAAATTCAAGCAAAAAGAAACAAGACTTTGTTGTGTTTTTGTCAGGACCTATGTCTGGGCAACCACCTTTCTTTGGCAGAGTAAACAATCTGCCATTGGAAGGTCAGGGGGCATGTGACCAGCATGGTACTCAGAGCATCATCTGAAATTGCAGCATTCTCTTATTTTTTTATTTTCTTTTTCACTCGGGCTACGAACAGGAGATGTACCTCCTTGTCAGCACCTGGACCCTACCAGCTGGCATCCCCCACCCAGGCTGCCCAATCTGGGAAGCCCGTAACTTGGCCCCTGCGATGGGGCTCCCCAAGGGCAGAGACCGAGATCCACCTGAGGCCCCAGCCGAGGCTTACACCTGGGGCATCATTTCAGTGCCGGTCCAGGGGCTTCATGGAGTTGCTGGCCCAATGTTTTTCCCCTAGGTTCCCCCCAGGAGGTGCGGATGTGCAATGACATCAGTGCAAAGTCGTGTGTGCTCCTGTACCTGACCCACAGACATACGCCGTTGCCTCCGCCCACTGCATGGTGGTCCCGGCTGTTGCACACCCAGTCTCCACTGGGTGTCACTGGCATGCCAGGAAGCCACAACTCCCACTGGAGGAGGAGAGCTGTCAGTGGGACGCTCATCCTACCTCCCCCAGCCAGCCCTCTGATGCTCTGTGCTCGTTCCTGAACATGGGTCACCAGCGCTGCAGGCAGTAGCGCTACTGCTGCGCTGGAGGGCCGGCTGAAATCGCAGCATTCTCTGGGGCCATGCAGGTGCAGACTATAATGCAACTAGTATGACATCATACTTCATACAAGACATACATCATATTCCTGGTGTTCAAATAAGACCATTCAACTAACGTATTACTTTATGATACTCTGTTTATGAAAGGCTCTATAGATCCAAATTTTACTCATGTCCTAAATGACTGAATCATATAGGAAAACACTCAAAACACACACACACACACACGCACACAGCCACATGTTTTTCGTTCAGATGGTCAGAAACTATTTGAAGGAGACTCATTTCCTCAGAGTTTCTGAATTAAGGGACTTTTTTCCTTCCTCTTCTTATTTTGTGGTAAAATGAATCTTGGGTGACCGGGGCATCCTGTCTCCTGTGGAAGAGGGCAGTCCATGCTGTCATTTCCCTTAATACTTCGTGGCTCCATCTTCAAAACCAAAACAAAACCAACATTTTGGGGTTTATGGTTTATTTTTTGGAAGCAGAAATCAAAAAATAAAAATAATTAGGAAAGAGGTTTAGTTTGGGGGAAGGGAATGGGGAGGAGAAACGCCAGAATGTTGAGAAGCAGATTTGTTCCAGGACCCAAGTCAAGACATTCCCTTGTCCAGTCACATTCCCCTATGCGAGACTTTAATGTGTTTATTTCATTTTTATGCCCATTAGTCACTTATTGTAAAAACGTACTTCTACCAGTTTAAGGAAACAATTTTTAGACACAGCTCAGTTAATATTTCTTTACTTATGTTTACAGAATTTTTCTTCTTTCTATTTTTTTGCATTCTCCCCCCCTTCCACACACCTTTTATTGGCCCTAGTCATGTAGCCTACATGCCCAGATATGCATTGTCTAGGCTTTGTTACAACAATCTGATGTGCAGTAGAGGTAGTGCAGAAATCCTCTGCATGTACGATGGGGGTTCCATACCACTTCTGTACCCTCAACCTGCACCAGGTGTTGGCTACACACACAGCCTGGCAGGGAGGGGGGCTGGGGGCATGCCACAGCTATGCACCATGCACAAACCCCAATTTCTGCACCTGGGGTGATGGTGAAGGGGGCTTTGACTACATTAGCTGGGACCTGCCGTAGTCACTCAGCGCCTCCTCCCACAGGCCACATGGGGCTGCACACATTGCACCATCTCCTCTGCACTGCTATCCTCAGCCCTCTGAACATAGCGGCAGGGCCGGGTCTATGTCTGTGACCAGGAGCTGAACAGCCCATCACTTTTACGGGATACACCAGTCCCTCAAGGACTGTCCATATCCCACAATCTCCCCACACTGCATGGAGCAGGGATCCACTCACACGGCAGCTGGGCCACCTGACTGAACTATAATGGTCAATCACTGCGCTGGGCCTGCCACATCCCTGTGCTGGTATGCAGGCGGGGGTGGCACTAGTGAGATGTGGCTGGGCGTATGCATTACTGCAGTGACATTTCGAAAGCGAAGTACATTACATTGCCAGTTCGATGCTGGCGCTGTAATGTACCTACGGAACCCCGGAACTGCTTCTCTGGGTCTTGCACCCCCTCCCCAAATCAACTCCAACTCGGAAAAAAGAAATAGTTCACTGAACGGCTTTATGCCAACTGTAATTTGCAGTTGACCTAAAGCCATCGCTGTAACACCGGTCGACAACATTTTTGTTGAACCAGCATCACAGATCCGTTGTTGAGTCGGTGAATATGGCCGAGTTGCACGTCATTGCAGGTACACTCCTTTTAAGCATACTTTGGCCATGTTCATGAACAGAGACCATTGTTCTCTACACTTCTTCCCTTCAGCCAGTCAGCACTCCTGCCCATTGACCTAATAGGGTCCTTCCTGCATCTCCAGTCAAGAAGACAGGGGCTTGGTTCCATTTCCTGAACTGCCAGGATACATATTTCTACATCTCTAGCCATCCTTTACACAGACAGTTCTTCAGATTCAGAGTGTACAGAATCCTTTACCAATTTTGAGCCTTGTTGTTTGGCCTGTCGTCTGCCCCCAGGATGTTCACCACGTGACTGTCAGTAGTGGCAGTTTTTTGCTGATGTAGAGGTGGCAAGGTATTCCCCTACTCAACAACTAGCTTGTCATGGGCAGTTTGGGCTGTCCAGACATTCTGGCAGCCGTATCTTCTTATCAGCCTGGGAGAATTTAAGCTGACTCCAAAGCAACTGGTTAAGTTCACTGAGGCAGAATAAGCTTCATTGAAAACTTACCTACCTCTGGAAAAGGCAGAGGATCTGTCACCCTTTGCCTGATCATTTTGTGTTGGGCAATCATGTTCAACCTAGGATTTCCTCAAGCTCCTGGGCTTCATGGCATCAGCCATGGCCATTGTCAGTTGTGCCTGCTGGTGCAGCAGATCCATCCAGTGAGAACTGGGGCACCAGTGGTCTTAGATGCACTCAGTCATGGATCAGCTGGTTTGGGTGACCCAGATGATGCTGAATACCGTCCTGTAGTGGCTTCCCCCTCCAAACCTCTTGGAGGGAATTCTCCTTCATTCACAAGAGCCTTTGGTCATGCAGACAGCAGCCATCTCTCTAGAGGGCTGGGGGGCACATCTGCAGGACAGCAGGGAGCATGGCACTTTGTTTGAACCTATGGATGTGTCATTTGTCACATTTGTTGCGGAGGACAGCATTTCTGGTTACCATCACCTTGAAATGAAAATTACATACTTACCATAATTGTTGATCTTCCAGAATATCTTCACCACTGATTCGTACATATAGCTCTTGCACCGGAGGCAGGAGCTTTTTCCTTTCCTTTTTTTTTTTTTCAAATATAATTTATTGAAGATTTCCACAAATTTCAACATCACAGTGCAGCATTTGATAATATTGGTTTGTCACAGTGTTTAGGCATTTGGTTTTATTTACAACGTAGAATTAAAAAGTGGAACAGTACATGAAAACAAAACAGACGTCCGTTTTCATTATTAATGTCCTGTTATTTTTGCACAATCTTGGTCACCCTTGGTGGGGAGGCAAGATGCACTCAGTCTATGTTAAGTCAGTTCTCATTTGCCTGCCAAGGATAGTTAGCCTTATATTGTGCATCTGGTGCCCATATAGATTCAGAAATGTGCATTTGCTCCCATATAGATTCGGAAACATGGATTTGTTCCCATTTAGACTCAGAAATGTGCATTTGCTCCCACATAGACTCAGAAATGTGCATTTTCTCCCATATAGATTCAGAAATGTGCATTTGCTCCCATATAGATTCAGAAATGTACATTTGCTCCCCGACATTGTACACTAGTTGTTCTAAGGACCTGTTTTTGATAATATTGGATATTTTTCTACAGGAAGTGAGGTGATATTGGCTACTAATGCTGCCTGTGCACCTTACGTGTTGCCACATGCAAGCCAATAACTATTGTCCGCTTCCTCATGTATCTCAATTCTATTTGCCATGACAGAAACAAAGTGGAAAGAAAAAAAAAGAGAGGTTTCTAGCTCAAGGGTAGTAAAAGGATACAGGAAGTAAAATAAACAACCAATTAGAACCAGAATAGCAACTCAGAGACCAAGGGTTTGGCGTACCCGGTGGCACAAGGGTAGTGGATTTAAAAAGAGCCAGAGTCTCGTACCATTATCCAGACAGCGTGTGGCTAGTGATATGTAAAAAGATAGGGCAGCGGCCCTGAGCAATAGTGCTGGCAGAGCCAACAAAAGGGGAAGTCCAATTTTGGACCCCCTTGCAAACGAGATTCCAAAAATGGAAAAAGGACATCTGGACTCCCATAAAAGAATAGCTCCATGCAGACAGAACTTGAGTAAACTCAAGTGTGAACTCATAACCCTGTTTTCTTTATGACAGATTGAAGAAAAATAGGGATGAAGAGCAAAAGAGTTGTAGGGCTAGGAGTCCTAGGGAAGCAAGTTGTGGTTATCTTCTCTGGTGTGCTTGAGGCGGAGTGGGCAAAGCACAACGCACAGAGAGAAGTGACAAGGGATACCAACCGAAAATTCTAATATAAGAGGATGAACATGCCCTGCTTCTCCCTGCAAATTTTTTTTTTAATTTTTATTTATTTGTTTATTCGGAAAAATACCTTTGAGACAAAGACTCCTTTTCAAAGGTTCCACGTCAGACACAGATACAACCTGGAGAACCGTACAAAGTGGTTCAGCAGGGGGACACAGGTAACAAAGAATGGTACATGAAATACAGTAAAAGACTAACATTTGGATACTAGTAGATTCAGCGTATTAGGTTCAGGAACCGTTACACAAGTTGTTGCACTTATAATCTCCACTAATTAGCAATTCGGTGGGTACAGGTGGGGGGGTCAAGAAACAGCCAGAGGCTTTAGTCAGACTAGGAAGGGAGATGGGCTGGGCTAGGATCCATGGCACTCACAGGGATTGGAAGACTGTAGATGATTCCTGAGGTGTGCTTTGTAGGTGCCAATACTATTCATGTTTACGATGGTGCTAGGTAGGTTATTTACCCAGGTAGGGGCTCAGAAGGCAAAGGACCTTTGGAAGAGTGAGGTGCGGTAGCGAGGAACTACAAGGAGTTGCCTGTTTGTGCTACGTGTGTGCTGATAAGTAGGGGTCCGTGGGGTAAGTGGTGAGAGACCGGGGGGCCTAGGCCAAGGGTAATCTTTTTGGCCATGAGGCAAGTGTAAAACCTGATTCTGTTATCTAGGTTGAGCCAGTTTGTAGCATTATATAGGGAGCAAGTGTGAGTTAGTCGATCACAGCCCAAAATGAGGCGACAGGCTTTGTTGAGGGAAAGCTGGAGCCTTGTCAGTGTCGATGAGTTGGCAGCGCTATAGATCAGGTTGCCATAGTCGAGAAGGGAGAGGACCAAGGAGGAGACTGCCAGGTGAAGGGCGTCAGGGGTAAGACAGTGCTTGCACCCGTAGAGGAGGCCGATCCTGATACTGAGGGTAGTAGACAGTTGATGAATGTGTTGGTGGAAGTTAAGGGCCTGGTCGAGTGTGATACCCAGGTATTTAAAGGAGTTCACTTGTTCGAGAGGGGTCTGGCAGGTAGTTAGTATTTGGGGATAGAGTGCTTTTTTAGAGTTAAGGGGGTGTGAGAAGAACATAGCCTTGGTTTTTTTTATAGTTAAGGACAAGGCACTGTGTGGTGAACCATTTTTCAGCTTCCCTGAAGGAGGATTGGAGGGAGAGGTGGAGCTGGATAGGGTCAGGATTGGAGGAGTAGAGAACAGCGTCATCTGCATAGAGTAGGAGGTTGCTTGAGCATGACTGAGGGAGAGCATTAAGGAAGAGGCAGAATAGTAAGGGTCCAAGAATGGACCCCTGGGGACACTGAACGGACTGGCAGTCTGTTAGATAAGGTAGTGCCAATTTTGACCTGCTGGCAACGGTCTGTCAAGTAGTCTGAAAACCAACGGAGGGCATCTTGCGAGAGGCCCAGTTTGCAGAGAGTGGTTACTAGGAGGGAGTGATTGACAGTGTCAGATGCCTTGGTGAGGTCAATGAAAATAGCCACGGCGATATGACCTCTGTTTAGGGCGGTGTGGAGGTGAGTGGTAAGTTCGAGCAGTGAGGTAGTTGTGCTGTCACCTTTATACAGGGATGTGCCCTGTCTGGAGCTAGTACATTGATCCAAGCAAGTGCACGGCACCCTTCCATAGACAGAGCATCTGCTCACTGAAGTCAGATTGGATGATGCCCAGTGCACATGTTGCATATAGTAACTAGTAGGGATATACCCTATAGGGTATATACCCCGGCCAGGGAAAAGGAGGGAGGGAAAAAATGAACTGAGCTGGCCACTAATCTACTCCATGGGAAAAAACTAAAGCACTTTTTTTTGGTTGGGAGGGAAGTCAAATGACACCCCCCCCCCTTTGTTTTTTTCCTTTTTCGGTGAGGGCTGACACCTGAATATTCCACAGTCGACCAAGACTTGATAGGCTTCTGCTGGCTATTTCATATGTTGTTAAGCTCTGCTCTTCTACTGAGACTGCAAAACAAGCAATTGGCAGGTGGATCACATCCTGCATGTCTTTGTGTTATCAGCTGGTTGTAAAGGAGCCACCTGCCGGATTATGGGCTCATTCCACACACAGACTGCAGCCTCTGTCACTGCTGTCAGGTAAATTCCAACTGCAGACGTATTTAGGGCTGCTACCTGGTCTGACGCACACCTGTCCATATCTCATCGCAGCATCATCATACACAGTTGTTAGAATGCTGCTTTTGGATCCTCATTCCCCCAGTCTACCTGCACCTAAAAATCTGGGGTGGAGCCACCGCTTGTGGCACCAGTGGCCTGGGTTCGGGAGCGAGCCCGGGAGGCTTGGCTGGGGGGGGGGGAGATGGACTGAGCGGCAATTGCATGCTATCCATCTCCGGAGGAGGGGCCATGCCTCCCAGTGTAGCACCCCTGGGTGACCATGGGGGTGGTTTACCAAGGGGCTGAGGTTGAGCATGGGAGGCATACGGATGCTTGCTGGGGCTCTGCCATTGCATCATTGCATGCCACACCTCCTGATCCCAGAAAAACTAGTAAATTAAGGATAGCCCCAACCAGTCTCCTTGCCACCGTCTAAGGCCCGCCCGATGCCTGGATGTGTTGGGGGGGCATAGCCAGCCACCCCTTGCCCCTGCCTGGACGGTAAAATGCAGCTCCATGTAGGCAGATTGACGGCGGTGGGCTGGAGGGCCAGACGGAGCCTCAAGGGGCTTGCGCATAAAATATATATATATAAAAAAACCTAGGGTGCACACCTTGCTCCTTGCTCCTGAGGACTGCTAGGACTCTGCCTAAATGTGGACAGTGAACTTTACTGAATCTGGGTAACTGGAAAAATAGGTTACCTACCAGTAACTGTAGTTCTGCTACTTGTATTCAGTTCACATCCACACAACCCACCCAAACATACCTTGTAAGTGTCTCACATTACAATGGATTTCCTTCATTTTACCCCTGAGAACTGCACTGTCCCACATTCATACCACGCCCTTGAATCCACCTGGGGTGACGGAAGAGCTTTTTAGGACAACATCCGAAATATAATGGGTAAGCCATCAAAATCATCACCCACCATTATGAAAGTTGCTGGATCCACCACTCTTGACCCAAAGACTGTTGCTGATGCCCTAAATAAGACTTTCACAGACCTCAGTGGGGTCCTCCCCCCAGATTTCTTCTCGGACTCACCTGTGCCTAAACTAGGTTCACATAACACCCCTCGAGACAAACCACAATTCTATTTCAAGAAAATCAAAGTGCATGAAGCCTATAAATACATAAAAAAGGCCTGCTCCAAAACTAGAACAAGTAGCGACACCCTAGATCTAAAAATCCTGTCTCTCACCCTTGATGAAATGATTCACCCCCTTACCAAAATTCTTAATCTGTCCCTTTGCCACAGTCACTTTCCCAACAAATGGAAGTCTGCCATAGTCACGCCAGTGTACAAAGGGGGGGGACAAAACCTCAATAGGTAACTATCGACCGATCTCAATACTCACACCCCTCTCCAAAGCGCTTGAACGTATAGTGGCAGATCAACTCTCTGACTACCTGGACAAGTACACTCTACTCTGTAATCAACAGCACGGCTTTAGGAAAGGACATAGTACTACAACAGCCTTACTTGACTTCTCTGGAGAAGTCCACACAGCCCTGGACAAAGGGTGCCAAACCGGTGCGGTCTTTATTGACCTTACAAAAGCTTTTGACACAGTCCATCATGGCCTACTTACCTCCTTACTGACCTGCCAAGGCCTGGCTGAAGGCCCAAGTGCTTGGATAAAAAGTTACCTGTCAAATCGATCACAGGCTGTAAAAATCTCAAATAAACTCTCCGACTTCAAACCAGTCCTCTCGGGTATACCACAGGGATCTATTCTTGGCCCGCTCCTCTTTAGCCTGTTCCTAAACTCCATCCCAGATTTCTGCCCGGAAAAAATAATCTTATACGCTGATGATGCTGTAATTCTCTCCTCTCACAAAGACCCAAACTCCCTACGTAAAAGCCTGCAATCTGCCTTCTCTAGTGTTGAAAAGTGGTTCCTGGATAGTAAACTTGTGCTTAACCACAAAAAAACAAAAGCCATGCTTTTTACCAATCACCAAAACAAAAATAGAAATACTCCACTCACCATACTAACCACTGATGGAAATACACTGGCCCAAATAAATACTTTCAAATACCTTGGCATCACTTTTGACCAAGGGCTCACCTTTGCAACCCACATTGACAACACAGCAAAAACAGTGAACCAACGTCTTGGAATCCTATTTCGAAACCATCAATTTCTAAGCCAAGCGGCACTGAGGATTGCTATACAGAGTTCCATAATCTTTATCATTGACTATGGCCTTATTATATATGGCTCAGCTACCACCATGGCACTAAAGCGTGTCTCAATCACTCTAAATAAGGCTTGCCGGCTCCTCACGGGGGCTCAAAGACTGACTCACACGTGTGAGCTCTACCAAGAAGCAGGCTGGTTGCAACTGTCAAATCACCTTATATATCTGACCTGCATAATGGCAAAAAAATCTATCTTGGGTCTGACCCCACTCTGTATCCAAAACCAACTCCATCCGAATCCTGGCATACGACCCTCCACAAGATCTGTACACCAACCTCTCCTGGTTCCCAGATGTCGGACCACACAGGGACAAAGATCTTTCGCATTCAGGGCCCCAACATGGTTCAATGCTCTAAGGCCACCTGTTCTGTCATCAACCTCGCTCGGAGCTTTCAAAACCATGCTCTACGCCCACCTCACCAACACTAGCAACTGTGATTGCATTCGATAAAGTCTACTCCTCCTCAGTGGCCATCCTCACATCCAAGGCCTACTCTCCTTGTCTAATGAGCCCAACGTACCCCTACTATCCCTGTCTGCCACCCAACTCACTTCCCCCTTTTTTTCTCTTCCTTTTTTCTGTCCCCTCTCACTCACTCGACTGCTCACCGCTTTTCCCTCCTATCTTGCCTCCCTTGATCCTAATGATCTCCCTCTCTTTGAAGTTTCTTTATTTTTCGAAATTGTCTACTCCCATGAAACTGTTAAAAGCATGTTTTTTACAGCTTCCTACCTCAACCTGTATATAGCAAACTTATTATGTAACTTTTCCATTTTAGTATTACCTGTAATGTCTATTGTATTTATTGATGTTTCTCTGTGACGTGGAACCTTTGTAAAAGAGCCCTGGCTCAAAGGTATTAATTCCTAGACCAATAAACTAAACTAAACATGGAGAAGGTTCTGCCCATGCAAACAAGTTGCTGTAAACTCAAACCCAAAAGCAGAAATTCATAACTACTGCTAAAGCAAAACTAAACTTGCACAAATAAAGGCAATATTTTCCACAATGTTCAGTGCTTGTGTAAACCCCCTGCAAATGGGGGTTCCCAAAAGACTTCCAGGAGCTTGCTTGAATGCTCCAAGCCTGAATGGTGTTTGGCGTTTAAGCCATTTATCAGTGAGTGTTTTTAGAACCTCTGGTACTGTCTCTTTAAGAGCTGTCTGCTTGCAGACATAATTAGTTTGTATGGGGGACTGTGTTTCTTTGATTGAGTACCACTCAAGCTGCTGCCAATTCACTCCATTTTTGCAGTCACTAGGAGTGCAAAGGAACCTATCTGAAAGATGTAACTGTTTGCCAGAAACCATTTACAGTAATAATGAAATTACAGTTTGTCTAACCTGCTTTCTTTGCAGTCAGAACTGTGTCTGCTAGTTCCCATTCTAGTTTTGAACTGCTGAACTGGACCAATCAGTGTGGGGTAAGCTAGCTCTAAAATGGTGCCTTGGATGAATCAGAACTTGGACTCATAATCTGAGCCAGCCACAAGAGGATTGTATGGGCAGTGACTCTGGGAGATGTAGTTTAGACTTCAGTGCCTTTTGGACCAACAGCAGCAGTCTATTGTGGTGACAGCCAATCCAGTCAAGAACTGGGAGGAACTCAAAGGAAGTGCCGTTTTGTCGGTTTGGCGTTTCAGTTGAGCTTTGGCAGTGAAGAAGGAAGGAGCCCTGTGCTTTTCCAGTGTGCAGTTTTAGTCAAAAACGTGTGTAAGGCCCAGAGTTCCGGTCTGCAGCTTGTGTAACAGCTTGTTAGGACTGAATCCGTCCTGTGAAAAGAATCAAAGGATCTCTGAAGAGTAGAACCAGGCTCACCCTGTAGAAGACTGGAGGAATTGCTGAAAATTGCACTCGGTCTGTCAGAATTGAATCTGCTGTGTGTTCTCCCGGTATTGTGCAGTAATTGCGATGGGATACAGATGCAGCCTGCCTGGTATAGTGCTTTCTTTTATATGGATGTGTGAAGAGGTTTGTGTACCTCAAGTGAGCCCTGCTGACATTGAAGGACCCTATCTTATTGGAGGTCGTGAGTACTAATTCAGGGTCGCTTCCCTGTTGAATTGCCACATTAAATCCAAATGGAATTACTGTACTGCTGACTGTTTAATTCTCCTTTCTCTGTGTGAAAGGGCCCCTACCAGCTGCCACGGTTTGGACTAGCCACTAGGGCTTGGGTACCCAGGGACAGTAACTGATAGGGATAGGCCTGTGCACAGAGCCATAATGAGATTATTAGAGTGATAAGCTAATTAACCTGATTTCCCCTGTCCTTGTTATATCCCCTAAATAAATCAGAGCTGCTTGTTTCAGCAAAGTTATACTGCCTGGTATTTGTCTATGTTAAAGTACTGTACTGTGATTGTTGCACTGTATCTCATTTCACAGGAGGTCCCAGTGCCGGAACCAGACCTGGGGGTAAGTGTATACTGTGAAGGTAATTCTGATATATTGTGTGGGCCACTAGTGGGAAGAAAGGGGGGTTGCAGTGTCCCAGAGGGCTGTGACCAAGTTAGTTTAACTATTGCGAACCCTGACCTCTGGGTGGAGGCACCCGCCATTGGATCCAGGCCCCTCAACCTGTTAGTGGCAAATCAGGCAGGGGTAGTAGCCCCTGGGATAGCGCCATCTAGGGGTTACACTTGTATTTCCATGTTTGACTGTGTCCACATTCTGAGGGCCAGTGTCCAACATTTTCTCATGCTCTGGATGCTAGTGTCCCACAGTTCGGTGACAACAGGTTGAGTGGTATGCTTCTTACCTCTCCTGGGTATGCTTGCTTTCAATATCTGTTTCCACAGCTCAACTTTGAGAGCAGTGCCGTGGAGCTGAAGGACCACATGACTGGGTAGTAGGAGGAGTCAAGCTGGAAGACTGTTCAGTCACTGAGCATGCTCATTGGAAGGCTGTCTAAGTGTGGTTGCAAATTAAACCCTAGTAGTAAACCTAAGGTTACTGGTAAGAAACCTATTCTTCTATTCTACCGACTGTATCAAAATTATTAGAGAAATTAATACATCCGCAAGAGACCACATTTCTTTTAAAAATACATACTTAAATCAATATGGCTTCTGCCCCAAACACAGCACTATCAGGGATACCCCCCCCCCCGATGCACTCTTTAGTAACAGCTGGCTGGGTAAACCCCACCAGCAATCGAAAACTTATTTACCTGGTATAACCCCCCTGCAAATGGGGGTTCCCAAAAGTCTTCCAGGAGCTTACCTGAATGCTCCAAGCCTGAGTGGTGTTCAGCGTCTAAGCTGCTTAAACGTGGTTGCAAGTGAGTGCTATTTGAGCCTTCACGTACTGTCTCTTTAAGAGCTGTTTGCTTGCAGACTTAATTAGTTTGTATGGGGGGACTGTGTATTTAATGCTCGAATCCCGCCTGATCTGCGGAGTAATCGCTTCATTTTGCGGTCACTGAAGGTGCAAAGGGAGCCCATCTGAAAGCTGTAACTGTTTGCCTGTAATCATTTAAAGCATTAGCAAAATTGTAGTTTGTCTAACCTGCCTTTATTGCATCTGGGACTCTGTGTGTGTTACCCCTCCATTTTGGACCTAAACTGCTGTGCTGGGCCAGCTGGGTTAAGGGAGCCCTAAAATGGAGCCTTTGGATGAATCAGAACTTGGACTCTTAATTTGAGCCAGCCACAAGGGGATTGTATGGGCAGTGACTCTGGGAAATGTAGTTTTGACCTTGGCGCCTTTTTTCACCAACAGAGGGAGTCTTATTGTGAGTGACAGCCGAACCAGCCAACAGAATAGTGTGGAGCTAAAGGAAATACCCTGCTCTGGGACTGGAAAGAGAGAAGGAGCTCTGTGCTTCTGCGGTGTATAGTTTCGCACGGGAAGTGCGTGTGAGGCCCTGAGTTTCAGTCTGCAGCCTTTGTGAGTGCCAATTTGGACTGAATCAGCGTTGTGAGGAGAAAGAAACACTAGAAGTGTAGAAACCAGGCTCACCCTATAGAAGACTGGAGAAATTGCTGAATCGCACTCGGTCTGTCAGGAACTGAAGCTGCTGTGTGTGCTCCTGGATATTTTGCAGTAATTGCAATCGGGATCGAAGAGCAGTCTGCCTGGTATAGTACTTTCCTTTTACATATAAATGTGCATAGTGCTTGTGGGGAATCACTATTTCAAATCCCCTGTACAGTGAATTGTGTGCTGAAGCTGGAAGTAAACCCCAGCTTAATTCGAACTACATCCGGTTGCTATCAACTGCAGTGAGGTCCAATCACAAGGACCTTGTCCCCATGCCCTGTTCTTCTGGCAATCCAGAGGGACATTCTCCATCTGATCCTCAGCTTGGGTGTTGTGAGTGCAAATCAGGGTATTCCCTGCAGCTTGTTTTTCAATCACAAGTGTGTCATCTAATTCTTGTTGTTTCACTGCTTCATGGACTGAGCCCTCTGGCTCCGGATTACAGTTGGGTGTTGTGCATATCTTTTTTCTACAGAGCCATACCCATCTGCACCTGCCGGGCAACCCCAGGCAACGGACCTGGCTAGCCCCCCCCCCCCCACAACCTGGGTACCCAGAGTGTGACTTTTCAGACCCTGTATGTGTGCACAGTACTGTGATTTAATGCCACTAATTAACCTGATTCCCCCTCCCGTGTTACTGTCCCCTAAATAAATTAGATTTGTTGTTGTTATACTATATACTGTCTGTGGTGTTGGTACTTATGGAAACAGTATTGTGTTTTGCTGTGTATGTTGTTTAACCTTACTTTACAGGAGGTCCTCAGAGACGTGCTGCAGAATCAGTCTTGAGAGTAAGTGGTATCTATATGAGTGAACAGTGTGTATACGTGGGGTATTGGGGCTGTAAATCCGGTGTACTGTGTGAGCCACTAGAGGGAATAAAAGGGGGTCTCAGTACCCCAGAGGGCTGTGACCAAGCTAGTCTAACTATTACAAACCCTGACTTCTGGGTGGAGGCACCCGCCATAGGACCTAGGCCCCTCAACCTGTCCGTAGTCAAACAGACAGGAGTAGTAGCCCTTGGGATAGCACCACCTAGGGGTTACACTTGTGCAGTTGTCTTAAAAGTGTGCCTGATCAAACACCCCAATTATCTGAATAGCCTTTTGACTTTAAAATTCTCCAGACCTAGTTTAAGGTCTGTAGCATACCTTCACTTTACACTGCCTCCTACTAAGGAAGCATTGGCTGCCAGACTTAGTTCTATCTTGGTCCTTACAAGTGGAATGCCATACTGTGTCCTAGTCACTCTCAGTTACCTTAGCTTAATTTAATTTTAGCCTGGCTTGTACATGAGACTTGCTTATCTCATGATTGTTGCCAAAACATCATGTTATGGTGTTTTCTTACTGTTTTTCCGCTGTAATCTTCCTTCCTTCCTAATTGAGAATGATGCACTGAACCATGGCTCATTTCCCAGTGTGACCCAGGGAAGGGATTGTAGGGAGCACACCAGGGAAGGAGTTGCAGGAAGCACACCAGGGAAGAGGTTGTAGGGAGCACACCAGGGAAGGGGTTGTAGGGAGCACACCAGGGAAGGGGCTGCAGGGAGCACACCAGGGAAGAGGTTGTAGGGAGCACACCAGGGAAGGGGTTGTAGGGAGCACACCAGGGAAGGGGTTGCAGGGAGCACACCAGGGAAGAGGTTGTAGGGAGCACACCAGAGAAGGGGTTGCAGGGAGCACACCAGGGAAGAGGTTGAGGGGAGCACACCAGGGAAGGGGTTGCAGGGAGCACACCAGGGAAGGGGTTGCAGGGAGCACAATTACAAACACAAATGAGAGTCAACACAGCATTACAGGATAGCAGGCATACACAGAGGGAACAGAAAGTGTGCTGGCATAGATAAAATCAAACGACAGCTTAGATTCAGCAGTGAGCAGTAAACTGTCTTGTGTAAAGCAAAGTGCACAGTGCGTGCTGGGGTAGGAGTAAAAAGGTGAAAGGCAGCAACTAGGGGAATCAGCCAGTGAGGGTCAAGGGAGCAGATCAGGGAAGAGGATAAAGAGTTAGGGAGAGGATAGGTACTCTGTCCATGTGTTAATTATATTGTGTGTACTGTTATGACGTAATTTGTATTGAAACTTTATAACTGCAGTTTTTGCACAATGAAAACTATTGGAAATTAGCCTTTTGCCAAATGCTGTCTCTGATTATTAAATAAATGAATGACAATAACGATGGTGATCAACATTGTTTTTCTTTAAATCACGGATTGTTTAGAAGTTTCTACCAAATGTAGTAACGGCCTCACTAACCACCAGATCCACATCTGAAAGTACTGATTAAGTGTCTTTACTAAACCAGGTGGACAAATGATTGGTTATAAAAATTAAAAAAAAAAGTTACTTTGAAGTAGAGGGGTTGCTAGGACAGGTGGCAGTCCTGGAGACATCACATAAAACATTTTTCTGCACAGTGAAAACCATTAAAAAACAGAACGACTGCTCAGCGGTCTGTTTATCAAAACAAAACAATTGTGCACCCACAGAAAGGACACACTGACACAGAAAAAGGCACAGTTTAATCTTACTTTTAATAAACAGAAAGTGCCAGTACAGTACCAAATACAGGCAGGTTGACCCCTGAGGTATACACAAGCAATGGTGGGGGAGAGACGTCACTCCAGACATCATAAAGAAGTGCACCTAATGCTTCGTTCAGTTGGCTGCTGAGCTTTGTCCTGACAAAGTCAAGTAAGGACTGTGCAAAATGTTAGGTGCACTTTTTTATTATATCCTGAATGACATCTGTCCCCACCATTGCCTGTGTATACCACAGATATCAACTTGCCTGTATTTGTCACTGTATTGGCACGTTCTGTTTATTAAAAGTAAGAATACACTGTTCCTGTTTCTGTGTCGGTGTCTCCTTTCAGCAGGTGCACAACTGTT
Source organism: Neoceratodus forsteri (assembly GCA_016271365.2). Taxonomy (NCBI): domain Eukaryota; kingdom Metazoa; phylum Chordata; order Ceratodontiformes; family Ceratodontidae; genus Neoceratodus; species Neoceratodus forsteri. The sequence continues at coordinate 245,996,034 of JADMNL010000025.1, forward strand.
TCATTTTAGATTCTTGCTGTATTGTATGCTTGCCTTGGTGTGCCCCCCCGCACCCACCCATTTTTTCTCTGATTGCTAAATAAAGAGACGCTAATGGTGATAACAAGCCCCGGGGAAAATACACTATCATAAGGAGCCCTGAGGTGGGTCCTCTATAAGACGGAGCCCTGGGGTTAAGTGTACTATAATATGGAGTGCTGGGCTGGGTGTGTTATCTATCAATGTATCCTGTGGTGGATGTGTTAAAGCACAAGGTACCCTGGGTTGTGTGTGCTATAACAATGTACCCTGAGGCAAGAGCGCTTTAATATGGAGTCATGGGGCAGGTGCACTATACTAAGGAGACTTGGTGCGGGTGTGCAATCACAAAGTGCTAAACACTGGAAACATTTTGACAAGGAGATAACTCTAGTTTTGCTGGGAAAATGCGATGCCCTTACATCAGGGCTTCACAGTGTCAGAAAAATCATTGTCTGCATCCACTAATGAGGCAGGGAGCTGAGAGCAGAGAAGGGCTGCACTATACCAGCATCTAATTTCCCATTACGTCCTCTTCTAGGATTCTTTTACCTTGGCGCAACTCTGGAAACTCTGCTGCTGGTCCAGTACAGCACTGTTATAATTGGATTGTTTTGGATTTTTTCACTGGCTACTCCTATGGGGATCTGCTCAAGAAGAAAGGGTTAAACCCTTACTTATATCATCGTGTTATCCGATACATTATTGACGTTCAACATCCGTCATATTACGTGCACAGAAGCTAAGGACATACGACAACAAGGGAAATTCTGGGACCCTTTTAACTTAAAACTCTGCTGATTTAATGGAACGTTTTTATGCAGTGACTCACAGGGCTCTCAATACAGGGCTAAAACAAAATCTAAAACAGCAGACAAGCTGTGTTAAAGATGAAATCACATGGGACATTACATTCACAGCTTACTGTTTTCTGTGAGCTCAGTGATAATTCTTCCTTGGGCTTCCCCTCTTTCCGCCTCCCTTACGCGCAAATTCCCATGGCTGCACTACTTCTACTGGCTGGGCAAGCAATCGCCTTTGCAGCCAGCACCACATCTTGCCCTTTACGGTGTGTATTTGTGTGGACAGCAACCAGCTCATGCTCTCCCTTCTCGAATGTCCCAGCTCCATAATGAGCCTGAATCCCTACTATTTCAGAGCAGGAAGCAGCCAAACTCCTTGGGTCTGTAGCCATTGTTAAGGAAATCAAAGTCTCCTTGTATACCCTAGTCACATAAGGGAGAATGCACAGCAGTGCAGCCATAACCCCTGGACCAGTCAAATGTATCCTTCACAAGAGAGCAAATATGTTCACTGATCCTACTGCACTTCCAGGTGAACCCAGGATGGGAGGTGCTATGAAACTGATGGTGGACAGAAAGCAAACGTGGAAACAGCACAGTGTTTGTCCCCATCCTCACCCTATCACATACCAGGCTCCCAGTGTCAAAGTAAAAAGGCAGTGCTGGAGTGGGGATTATACTCCAGGGGTTTTGGAGGTAGGGAGTTGAGTGATGTGGAAATGTCATGAAAGCATCCTGGTCTGTACCCTCCATGGTGGTAGTGGTTCTGGGGGGCTGGAGGTAAGGTGAGGGGTCCCTTGGAAGGTGGATAAATAACAGAAAGAAAAGAGACTGTTTAGGTCTCCCCTCCAGGGACAAAGGAGTGAGGAAGTGGCTCAAACACTAATCTGGTGACCCTAAATTAAGTCCAATTGCCAGTTCTTTTTCAAGTCAGGGAAAGGAAGTCCCCTCTCCATCCAAGAGGTGATCCAGGTGGAAACTGGCTTGGTAGAGCAGGGCAGAACATGGTCCAGGTCTGAGGAAATCCAAAGACTGAAATACCCTCCAGCATTAATTATATTTGATGAACTGTAACAAATATGGAAACCCATGGTGGTCCTGTCTGTCAACTGAGCATCCCCCAATACTTGTACGTATGGCCAACAGTACAAGAACTAATGGGGGCTCACACTACTCCACTAAAATGTCTTTGCCTTGACTGCTGGTGGGCTCTGCATAAATATTGCCCCCCCCCCCCCGATGTCTGCCACACAGTATCTCAGGCGAGCTCCTGACCCTCTACACCCCATCCAGAGTTTTGAGGTCCATGGGGTGGGCTTCTAAGTATGCTGCCATCATGATTTACAGCCACTGGTGACTGGGATTTTGCACAGGTTACCATCGCTCTATAGAATTCACTGCTGATTTCTGGTCTGCTCTACCTGCTCCCTGGCCTCTTTTAAACATCTGCTGAAGAAAAATTATTTTATTTATTTATTTTATTTGAATTTTGGTAACCGAGTGAACCCGCTGAGACAATGCAGTCCCTTTTTCAGGGGTGATCCGGGAAATACAATACATTTACAAAGACAAGGCAGGAACAGTGGTTACCTTTACATATGGTTACAGCATACACAGATTAGCATTACAACATTTACAATTCAGCATACAGTTTTACAGTTACATCATACACAGATTAACATTACATCATTTACAATTCAACATACAGTTTTACAGTTACAGCATACACAGGTTAACATTACATCATTTACAATTCGGCATACAGCTTTATAGTTGCACTTGCAGATTACATAGAGAATAAAGGATGGGTTGGTGTGTTTAACGAGAGTTTACACACACCTGAGTTGTGGAATACTACATATGAAATGCATCCCACAACAAGCGTGTGTGTAAAATCAAGTTTTGCACAACCACCCCATATTTTATTTTATTTCATATAATTGCTGGTGTACACCTTTTTGCCTCAGCAATTGTACAAAATAAAAAAAGCTAACAGATTGGTGTTCAGGCAGCCATGGACCAGCTGGGAATCTGCACCGTCTGTGGTCTACCAAGTACCAGTGCTCCACTTTGCAGCAGAAAGAAGTGGAGATGTAGTAAAAGACATTCTGCATTTTTCTGTTATTTTTTTTAGTATATTTAAAGTTGCTGCTGAGCAGTAGTTGCAGAACGTATTTCCAGCATTAAGATGGGAAGATCCACTGGCTCATGCTTGCTGACAGGGAAACTGGCCCGTCACCACGTGCTTGAAAAGTTTCCGTTTTTAATTTTTTTTTGTGGGTCGGTGAGTGGAGAAAGAGACTGTTTAGGACCTCTATGCGTAAATGGGCTGGCTCCAACTTAGTGGGAGGTTACACTACCAAACCTGCTTGCTGGCAAAAACAGTGCTACTAGGAATTTTCCCCCATGGCACAGCAAACATACTTCAGCCACACAGCAGCAACACACAACAGACAAGAAGTGCTAGCACTCACCTCTACCATGTTCCTTGTCTTTGAACGACGCAGGGTCAGCGCTCTTCTGCCTACAGAGCACCCCTCTAGTTTAATGCCCTCAGCCAGGACATCTCCGCTCAAGCTACTCTGGGCCCCTTCAAGAGACTACTACGCCAGCACCTGTGACGTTTACCACTAGTTCCGCTGCCATAGGACTCTGACCTATCTATATGCAGCTCCCACCATGGCATGCCCAGGCCATCTCTACCACCCCCTACCACCCCCTACCTCCACTTGGTGGTTCAAAACTATGCTTGGCCATCCGCCTCATTCATCCACCCCTCACATCTCTCTTGACAAGGTCCATGACTGCATCAACTCCACTTCCCACCCTACTCCCCCCTCCCATCATCTTTTAGCCCCCTCTTCCCTACCGCCCACTTCTTCTCTCCACTAACTACTGCCTCAGCGAACTGCCTCCAACCTTCTACTACCTGCAACTATCCTCTCCTATAACTTACTGTAAACGCAACCCTATGGGTGTCTTACCCTCTATAGTTTTTTTGTTCATTTAACCTGCTTGAATAATCCATTGTAATCATTGTAAATATTGTACATGTTTTATACTCTATGTTGCTTGAACCCTTGTAATGCTGTCTTCCCTCCTATTGATGTGGAACCTTTGTAAAAAGAACTCTCAGCTCAAAGTTGTTTAATCCTAGATCCTAATAAATAAATAAATAAAATCAACTTACCGCAGACTCCGAGAGGCGGTAAAGTCTGCGGGCATGTGGAATTACTCAAGGGAACCTCACAGCATAAAGGAAGACCAGCGACTGGTGAATGCGTAGTTCGAGGGAAACCTGGCACGTGTTTTCTGGGAAAATTACAACCAGGTTTCCCTATGGGAGAAAGCGTGCACCAGGTATTATAATCACATTACATTACATTTGATTTCACAGGCCTTCGGTGAGTTGGACTGAGGACTCTGCCTCTGGACTTGTTGGGAAGTTCTGCCTTGATTTGTTGTGTTTAGCTTTTCTGTTTAATAATATTTGCTCTATTGCTGTATCAATGTGTTTTCACATTGTGAAAGTGCTCCAAGCTGTGGAGGAGCACTTTAAGTAAATAAAACTTTACTACTGCTACACTCCTGGCTTCTGTCCCTACACTGCTTTACTGTAACACTGCCACTGAGCCACTGTACCTTAGATACCATCCCAGCTCTAGCCCTTATGGCATGGCTCATTTTCTTTGACTACTGCCTAGAACTGTCAGCTGTTTTTTCTCCTCCACCACTACCACATCACTCTGTCCTTTCCTGCTACTCACTGCTATGAGGCAGTTTGCTTTAGTGGTCGGAGTGCAGAGCTGTGAACATGGAGACCAAGATCTGAGTCCTAAATCTGCCCTTTGCTCACAGTGTGACCCTGAGCAAGTTACTTGACCTCTCTGTGCTTAAAGGGGAACTTTCAGCAATAAGAGCTTCACACCCAAGTGTGAGGCTGATCCTAATTACCCTTTGTGTGCAGAAACACTTTTCTTTACTTACTCATTACTGCAGTGTAATAAATTGTATCAGGCTAATTTCATTGACTTGCAAGCTGACACTTCCTGTAACCAGAAATCCCAGAATCCCCTGCAGTTGACATCAGAGGAGAGCTGCAGCAGTGGGAGATTCAATAGCCTGCAGTGAATGTCAGAGTTTTTTATAAGCTGTAATCTTCTATTTGCTGGTCGTTGTTCTCCTGGGGCTAGGTATAGTCACAGAGGACTATACTAAACCCTGTGAGCACAGCAGGACCAGCAAACATCTGATTTTAGGTTACGGAATCCTTAACATGTATACTGCGCGCTATTGAAAGCTACTGAATCTCCCAGCTCTGCCGCCCTCCTCTGATGTCAGCTGCAGGGGATTCTGGGACATCTGGTTACACGAAATAGCATCTTAGAAGTCATCAAAATTAGCCTAATACTGTTTTACTATGCTGCAGTAAACAGTAAGTAAAAAAATGTTTTTGTACACAAAGTGAAAATAGCAATCAGCCTCACACTTGGGTGTGAGTCTCCTATTGCTGACAGTTCCCCTTTAAGCTCTATGCAATCTCACTCTCTAGCTCTGTGCTGTTTGAATCTCCCCATGCACCTGATGGCAGGAACATTCTCTCCACAGGGTTATACAATGCTTTAGGATACAGTTTGTATAAAGGTGCTCCATGAAACAAAATTCCTTTCTTTTCCCTAACACTTCAAGGTATCTGGCTAAATTTGCATTTCCTAAAAAATCCAGAATTACTGATCCCCTGCACCACCACCATGTGCTAAAACATCCAATTTCTTTGAAATTCTGAGGTAAGTTTATTTCACCTTCTCCCACGTTACACTGCACATCCCCCAGCAACTATCTGCAGTTGTAAGATTCTCCCTGAGCAGTAAAGTGCACCCTCTGCTGTAATTCATTATTAGTTCAGGGAACACATCACTGGCCACTACCCCATTTCCAGTGAGGAAGGGGTTAAGTTCACTTCATGCTAGCACTGCCAGCTCCTGCTATCTGATCCCTCTCTGCTCCTGGTGAAGACAGACAAGGGTCCCAATCTGTTCCTTTCATTAACCCGGACATGTGTTTGACAAGGTCTGCCTGAGCCACGTAGTTCTCTTTACGCAGTATTCCCACAGCACTCATTCTTATGAGACTCCCTCCCTCACCCTGCCCCCCCCAACAACCCATTCCTAACACTCCACAACTCCACAGCTCTAGTAAATAACCCTGCGCCAGGCGCCTCCTTGGATTCCACAGCCAGTACACTCTACCTTTACACAGGCTTACCTTCAGGAGCCAGAGAGGGGTGTCAAAACCACTATTGCATCACCAGCCACCGGATTTGGTTGCAGGGAGAAGCTAAATAAAAAAAAACATGCTGTGTACATGGCGCTACTGCGCTGACCTGACGTCTTTAGACTTTCCACAGGTCCATCAATGTTGGTGGCATAAATTAGATCCATGGGTTAAGATTATCAAAGCATTTTCTTCTATGCACATATAGTGTGCTTTGCCACTCGTGATTTATGATCCCACCTTCACCGATAAACTGCATATTTTGAATCAGAACATTATATATATATATATATATATATATATATAAAATACATTTATGGGATATGTGATGGGGCTGTCAGATAAATGATTTATTTTTATGAGTTCACAGTGTACTCAGGTAACCTCACAAGTAGCGAAACATAGCGTAGCCATGAGTGATGTTCCTGAGTTCACTGGGAATGGGTTAAAAGAAATCATTTATGTGACAGCTCTCTCCATCACATGTTTAGTTTATGCACTAGAGAGGAGCTGTGTAGTGAAGACTGTTTTTTTTTTTACTTTGGTGTGTGGGACTTTTTTGTGTTTTTCCATGTGTAGCTGCGCCTAGTGCGCTGGTTGCTAGACAGTTGCTAAGGGCACTTGGATGTCCTGATGGCAGTGATGCTCCTGACATGCAAAGATATTGGTGGAGCGAGAAGTGTGCCAAAATTTGAAGATCAAATGAAGATCAAGATGGCAGAGGGTTTATGCGAGTGCAGTGGAAGGGAGCTATATCCTTTGAAGTATTTATTTTTTTATTTTTGCTACAACCAAATAAGTTTTCCCCCCATTGCGTGGTTAGTTTGAAGGGTTACATTTTATAGCGAGAGTGAGTGCACTGGGTGGCTGAGGGGGTCAGGTGAGGAAAAAAAGTTAGTTCATGTGATTGGAGAAGTGTGGCTGGCATTGCTGCAGGAAATAAGAAGCTGTGAGATCCAGTACAGAGGAATTGCTTTTTTTTTTTCAGGTAGGTTGCTGTGTGTGTGTGTGTGTACGCATTGGGGGGGGGGCTGGACAGCATGAGACAGAGCATCTTGAAGTTGGAGGAGGGTGCTTCAAGTAACAGACAGTGTGAGTTTGTTATGTTAATTATAAAAGCAAAAAAACAATACAAAGCAAAAAAAACAGCAGACTGTGCTGGAGAGGGGAGCGACCTCCACATGTATGAAGGTAAGAGTGAAAAAGACAGTGAGAGTTATGGTGGGACTGGAGGGAGAAAATGTGTCGTGGAGATTGAGCAGAGGCATATTTTTGCTGTAAGTATATGCTGCAAGCAGTGCAGGTAGACGGATGGGCGGGGCTTGGTAATGACAGTACTATATGAATAAATCAGTGATGATGACAGTACTAGACTAATAAATTCGTGGTCACTGATTTGTTCACATAATTGGTCTGATAAACGTGTTTATCAGCAGTCATCTGTGTCTACACCTGTTACATAAATATATATATTTAGGGGATATGCAATGGGCTGACTCAAAATATAAAATTTATCTTCAAGTGAGAGGGAGCAGGGCCATAATTCATGAGTGGCAGAGCCACGAGTGAGTTATGAAAGTCCTGCCCACTTATAAGTGAAGATAAATTGCCTATTTTGAATCACACTACTGTATATTTGATATATACAACAGTAGTTTACAAGTCATAGCTTTTAAATCTGCATTTTGCTGCTTTTCTTTGATTTCGACGGCTGGCATTAGTGCTGTACTAGGCATTGTGATGTCATCAGCATTGTGACAGCTGCTCTCTTTTTAGTTCAGTATTTCACTGTGGTGACAGCAACTTAAAAAGTACCTGTTGTGACAATGGTAACAACAACGTATTTTTGATGCCTTGCTGTTACTGATGTCACTAGCCAAGATATGGTTTTATTTTGCGATTTTTACACCCATTCCTGTTGTATTTATAAGGGAAAAGGCCACGGCCCAAATAAGAATGTCATTGATATTCTGTCTGAGCGCAGTTTGGCCTTTGACATCACGAGTGGCATAACCACAAGTGATGTCAAAGGTCAAACTTCACAAGGGGAGAATATCAATGATATTCTGTCTCAAGCCATGGCATATTTTATTTATGCAATGCTGTTTCTTTTCAAGGGTCTTTGTTTTGTTTGTTTTCTATAACTTTTTTCAGGATAACCAAGTGGGGAATGGGTGGTTGATTTGACTGCTGTCTCTTGCTGACGCCGCTGTAATGACATCATGATGTCAGCAAGTGTTGCAATGTGAAGCACAAAGGAGTGAGCAGCAGGCAATGAGGGTTAAGTAGAGTGGGTGGTTGTGCTCCATTCAACTGAGAAGAATGGCTCGTTGGCACCCAGTGGAGGCAGTGAGAGCCAGTCGGAGGTAGGCTGGTTGGTAGTCAGGGCTAGGAAGGGAGATAGCTATCAGATGGCACTGTTGTGTCCTTCAGAAGTGTGTGAGGGTAATGAAGTCTAAAAATTGTGTTGGGATGGTTTTAACATGGAGTTCAAAAAAAAAATGGTGAACCTCTCTCTCAGTGTGAATGCCTCAGAGTTGGAGTCAGTGTGCAGGTCAGCTCAGAGCAGTGAAAGTGAAAGTGAACTACTCATGCTGCTGTCTCCAACCAATCTCTACAGTGTGGATAAATTCTGGCATGGGACCGTCTCCAACCAGTCCCTACAGCATGGATAAATTCTGGCATGGGAGACCTAGAGTAAAGATAAACCCGATATCCTCACTTCAGGTCTGACCCCCTTCTATATAATGCAAATATTTGTCAGAATTTATCCTCACGAGCATTGCATAAATACATACATGTAATAATAGATACACCACTCTGAGGTGTGCAGTCATGCTCTGATATATGCACACCTTGGTGTGCGTTGTACGCATGAGGCCATCAGCCACCCAAGGCGTGCGTATATCAGAGTATGGCTGAACACCTCAGAGTGGTTTATCTATCTTATAAAATGTCAAAATTGTTTTTATGGGGGGTAAAAGTGCAGGTGTGCGGTCATGCTCTGATATACGCACGGTCACCTGATGGTGTTTGTCCAATGCTGTTGCTGGAATTGACCATTTATGTATTACCCATTTTATAAAGATATATATACACACATATACACACAACACATATCTACTGATAAACAGTAAGACAAACAAGCATTTGTCAATGCCGAATGTTTGCTTGCTGGTATTAGCATTGGAAGGGCAGGAGTCAGTCAGATGCAGAATAGGAATGGCAGTGAAGTACTGAAGTGACGCCAACCCCACCCCACCCTGCAGAGATGGACAGGTATTGGGGTGTGCCTTTCGGTTGTCGCCCATAACGCCAACGCCATTTCACCTCACCCTACCTTGCAGACACCAAGTGTTGAGGTGTGCCTTGGGGTGTTCAACTTTACAGTCACCCCATACCATAAGGAAATGTGCTGAAATGGGTGCAGTATAGGAGAATGGGGTGAACTTTGGGGCCGAAGAGTTCAAGGCACACCTCGATGCATGTCACTGGCTGCAGGGTGGGGGTGGTGGTGGAATGGCATGAGCATTACTGTTGACAATCCCAAGTCACACCCCTGACGCCTGTCAGTCCCCACAGGACATGGCATTATGGTCGAAACCTTAATGCCCTTGGCGTGTCTTGGTATTTTCACTCCCAAGTTTTCAACATGGGCTTTTTGTGACCCCACCACATGAACAGTGACACTATCAGTTCGTTAACTGAAAGGTGATTTTGCACAGCGATTGTGCCATTTGGCACCACAGGTGCGAAAACACATTTTGAACAGCATGTAAAAAATGATAGCTGTACTGTTCATGAGGAGGTGTAAAAAAATGGAAATGTTGAAAATCTGGAGAGAAAATATAAAAAAAATTGTGAAGTCACGAGCGTGAGTATTATTTTGGGGATTTTTCACACCAGATTTTCAACATAGGCATTTTGGGACTTCTGCTCATGAACAGTGGCACTGTGATTTTTCTTAATCTGTCCTGAATGTTGATTTTGCACAGCGACTGCGGCCATCGTACGCCAGATGTGCAAAACCACATTTCGGGTAGGATGTGAAAAACTACAGCTGAACTGTTCACAAGGAGGTGTGCCAAAATGGCAATGTTGGAAATCTGGAGTGAAAATATAAAAAATTCTGTAAGTTATGAGTGTGCATAGAAACTGCGTAATGCACACGCGTAACATAGTCATTTTATGGAATTTTGTCACCAAATTTTCAACATAAGCATTTTGGGATCTCCACTCATAAACAGTGTCACTGTGATTTTCTTAATGTGTCCCGAACATTGGTTTCCCACATCAACCATGCCATTGTGCGCCAGATGTGCGAAAACACATTTTGGGCAGGATGTGAAAAATGACAGCTGTACTGTTCATAAGGAGGTGTGAAAAAATGGCAATGTTGAAAATCTGGAATGAAAATATTAAAAATTCTCGAAGTTACGAGTGTGCATCCGAACTGCACAACACACGCTCGTAACACAGTCATTTTGGAATTTCTGCAGATTTGCAACATAGGCTTTTTGAGCCTACCTCATGAACAGTGACACTGTTGTTATATAATCAGTCCCAAAAGGTGATTCTGCACAGTGACCGCGAAATCACCTTTTGGGACTGAATAATGAGATGACAGTGACTGAACTCATGAGGTGGGGTTCCAAGAACCCCATGTTGAAAATTTGGTGCTAAAAGTCACAAAAATGGCCGAGATAGCCACCTAAGTTGAAAAAAACCCATTTATGCCATTATACAGCTTATCGACATTTCTTCAATTCGCGGTCAACTTTGAAAAGTGCAGACATGTTCCCACTCCACCGAAGATCGCCGCGCCGGGCTCCAGAGGTAAGTATGGGGTGAGGGGGGTGTGGGGAGGTGGGGTGCACAGAGGGTTGTGCGGGTTGGGGGAGGGGGACACCGATAACGAGGGACCATTTTCTACTTTACAGGTTTTTAAAAAACATTAAAACATCGTGGGAAGGTTTTCTCTTTTTACAGGTACATTTGGCATGCTGGGGTGGGTTCCCAGCATGCCACCTGCGTGTTTTGGAGTAGGAGGACTGGACCTGATGGGGATTGGGCACCCTGTCGGGAAATAAAAAAGGGTCAGTGTTTTTGGGGGGGCATGATGCCAAGGGGACTGGGCACCCCCTCGGCAAACAACTGGTATGGGGACATTATGCTGACGCGGATTGTACTCCCCTGTCTTCAAATTAACTGGGGAGGGGGGCATGATGATGCCAACAGGGGGATTGGGCACCCCCAACGTTGGCTTTTTTGGTGACTGTGAGAGGTGGATGGCGCTGCCATGTTTATTGAAATGTTACACCAGGGAAGGCACGCCCTGCAATGAGGGGGCGCTCCTCATTGCAATGGCTAAATTGTTTCAAGTTGGTGGCACATTTTTGCACTGCTATCATAGACAGCGTGCTCATTTATTGGTGCCACAGAGACAAGCCCCACAAAGCAGTAGGGGCACTGGCCATAACACCACCACAACCTGCTACTCTAGCAAGCTGTTGCAACATGTTTCTTGCGCATGCACACAAGCAAACATAAAAATGTGTTATCTTGACCCAACATTGCAAGATAATATTCTATTGCCAAGTACGGTATGTCACTATGATCCAACATAGCAAGATGTAAGCAAAAACACATGACAGGGCATGCAGTTATTGGGTAATTACCGCACGCCCACACTCTATGGGTTGGAGGCACGTAGCATTAGCAAAGTGCCCCTGAACCATGGGGTGGGGGGGAACTGCAATAATTACTCAATAACTATAAGCCCTGAAGAGTGTTACTGTGTTTATAAAATGGCACCAAAATAATAAAAGAAAGACTAAACAAATCTTTAAATTAAGAATAAATACATCTTCTTCATTGGTAAATTGGTTCTCACACCAAATAGCTTGGTTTGCCCCATCAAAAAGGTAAAATTGGCCAGCAGGTAACTCACTCATATTATTTGAACCATCAAAATTACTAAGAATTCTAAAGCAGGGTAGTTCCAAGACTTACAAGGCACTTTCCAGACCCATGCAGTTATTGGTCAATTACTGCACAGCTCTTCTGAAGTGGTGTACTTCCAATACTTGCAAGGAACGTTCCAGACCCATGCCATTATTGGTCAATTACGACACAGGTCTGGACAGCTGCTGATCAATCAGATCACTAGATTTTTCTTGCCCATTTTATAAATAGAGAATAATTTATCGGCCACCATACACAACAAAACTGTTTGCATTGAGGGGTGAGGTGACATCACAGACCACGAGAGCGAATCTTGAGCGGTTGCTATGATTGCATCAACTCCCGAGATGGAAACATCAGCCTTGTTGTGTATGGTTGCCTGTACATTATTTTGTATAGTATACGTTTGTGTTTGTTTACTTTCTTCCTATCTCTGTCTTACACTGTGGTCAAATAAAACGGAAAACAGCAAACAGCAAGATAAGACTAATTTAATGTGATTTAAAGGGACACGGTCAGCTTTTTGTTGCATTTTTTTTTACACAGCTCCAAAAGATACTAGCAGGCATCTGCCTGCCTTATGATGGCACGTTGAGCTCCCTGATAGTAGTGTATGATCCATTTATAGTGTTTTTATTCTATTTACTATTATTGTCTACCCAGCCTTATTATCCCCAGCCACTGGAGCCTCCGGCGCATTCACACAGCAACATGGTGCCTCAGCCCCAGCAAACTGGGAGGCAGTATAGCGCAGTGGTTTAAGGCTCTGAGCTGCAAATCTGGAGACCTGGGTTTGAATCCCACAGCCCCCACTTGCATACTGTGTGGTCCTGAGCAAGTCACTTAACTTCCTGTGTTCCCAGGTTGTACCTGTAAACACGCTTTTAGCTTAGTGTGTCTCACCTGGTTAAACAACTGGAAAAAAAAAAAAACTCATGCATGGACAAGTTGGGCAAATCTGATGAAGTATTAACTGAGTATATCTTATGAATCTGTTTCATGAGCTGACACAAAGTGATTCCTGTGTAAAACTGGACACTATAAGACAGTTAAATGAATGATGGAAATTGAAAGCTGTGAATAGACATCAGCCCAGCAGTTCACAGGGCTTAGAACTGGACACTCACTTTTGGCTACAGCATATCCCCGTATTACCTAAGGAGGTAAATGCTTTTCATTTTTGGATCACTGGGATGCTGAGTGATGGGTCACAAAACTACCACAGAATTTGATTTGTCAAGCGTAATGGTCTTCACCTGATGTGAGAGGGCGACAGTGCAGTTGGGCAAAAACTGGGTGTCTCTGTAGGTGGACATTTACACTGAGATGGAGAGAAGCTGTTGCTGGGAGAACCTGGATGGGACGATAAGGGAAACCTAGCTTAGACTTGCCTGGAAATGAAGACTAGATGAAGAGAATCTGGGAACGGCACAGTATGGGTTAGAACTAGTTCAGGAGTTGGTACTAGTGGGAGGGGTCACAATAAATCAGCGGGGAGCAGTAATAGTAGGAAGAATAGGAGTGGCGGGGGACAAAAGGCAAAGCACAGACAGGAAAACTCTGAAAATGAGAAGGAGCTGGAAGGTATGCCACCTTAATGCCAAGAGCCTAGGTAATGAAATCAGTGAGCTGAAAGTGATGGTGGTGGATGCAGAATTGTACCTGGGGGCTATTACTGAAACTTAAGCCACTGGGAATAATGACTGGGACCCAGATGTACCAAGGTATATCCTGTACAGGAAAGATAGGGGCAAGGGTAAAAGGGGTGGAGTAGCCCTCCATGCTAAGGACTGCATAGAAGCCACTGAGGATGGGGTCCATCAAGAGAGTGCGAGGAGAGGTGGACTCCTTCAGGGTGCAGCAAAAAACTGCTTCCGGGAAAAAAATAAGAATGGATATGCTCTATAGAAAGCCAGACTAGACAGTGGAGGAAGATGAGGAACTAGGGGAAGAAATTAGGAAGGGGGCCTGAAAAAGGGGAGCTAGTGGTCGTAGGGATCTCAATCTACTGAATACAGACTGGGACACCCCTGCAGCAAAGAGCGCTAGAAGTCAGGCCCCACTCAACATGGTACAGGACCTTCTACTGGTACAGTTGCTCAGGAAGCCTACATGGCAAGCTGCCATTCTCAATATGGTGCTGTGCAGGCTTTTGATCAGATGAGGGAAAACATTTTGAGGCAGAATGTAGGTGTGGATAAGGTTGGGGAGAGGAAAAGTGGGGAGAAATTAAAGGGGCCATTTGCAAAGCAACTAATTCATGCTTGAGAACAGGCATCAAGGGGAACAAATACAAGAAACCAGTTTGGTTCTCTAAGCAGATAAGGGAGTCAGTGAGGGGGAAATAAAGACCCTTCATTAAATACAAGAAGAACAAAGGAGATGAGGAGTGGACAGAGTACTAAAGCAAGCTGAGGAAGCCAAGAACTTAAGGATGTCAGAGGTGAAAAGGTAAAGAGCTGCATGTTGCTGAGGGCATCAAGGAAGTAGAGAAGAGTGCTTACGGTACATCAGGGAAAAAAAGAAGACGTGGGGAATTGCTGGGTTGAGACAGAGAGTGCTGGTTGCAGATGGTGACAAGCACAAACTCTGTGTCTGCCTTTGCACCTCCAGCCATTTTATGAAAATGGCTTCTGCTCAGTATTCACAGTGGAGGACAGCAGGCCACTCCCGGGAAGTGAAATTAAAACAGCAGCAAGGGGGATTCAGGAAATTGGGCAGGAAGAGTGTACAATAGATAGGGTAAAAAAAGGGCTTGCTGTCCTGACTATAAAGCACCAGGACCAGATGGGTTATACCTGAGAGTGGTCTGAGAACTGATGTAAGAACTAGCTGGACCCTTGTCCAAGCTATTCACTAGCTCGCTGCAGTCCAGGTTGGTTCTGAGGGATTGAAGGACTGTAGATGTGGTCCCACTCCACAAGACAGGAGATAAGGAGGATGCGTAACTATAGGCCCACCAATCTGACCCCCATTGTAGGTACACTGATGTAGACCCTAGTCTAGTGGAAGTGGTGGAGGCAAAAACAGTGGGGGTTCAAGCATGTGAGGGATAGACACAGTGGAATATTAGTAAACAGGCAGGGAGGGGAAGGGTCGGCAGAGACCAGTTAGGATCTGTGGAGACAGATTATGCAGGTAATATCTGGGCAGACTGAGTGGGCTAAGCAGTCCTTTTCTGATGACAAATTTTATGTTGTTTTTTTCTTCTTACTCAGACGCACTAGCTGGACAATCTCTTTTTTCCATATTGGTTTTTATCCTCATTGGGCAGAACAAGCAGCTTCTCAGCCCTGTCCCTGTTCACTTGCGGCCATCTCTTACCTCGTTTCTGTCAGAGACTTATATCTCATGTGGTCCCCCCCCCCAGTGGGGCCAGGGGGAGGGTCATCCTCACCTCCCCCCCAGGTCACATATCCAGATCTGTCCTCAACGAGAGTGGTAAAGTGGGCCACAGTGCAACGGGCAGGGCTTCACAAAGACCATCCTCCAGTTTTTCCTCCTGTTTTCTCCCTGAATCCATGGATGCACAATGAGCACGATGTGCATGCTCCACCTCTGAGGAGACACGCCCTCCCCAGAGCTCTGTACACGGGATTTCTTCCCACTGTGCGGCTCACTTGTGCTGCCACCCAGATACCTCCAGGTGGCAGTCAATAGCAAGACACAGCAACCCCCTCCATGAGGGAGGACAGCAGTCCTATGGACGCGCAAGTCTGCCTTACCTGACCAGCCCCGAGTGTCCTGCATCCGTTTTCGAACCTGGGTCACAAGCATGGTAGGAGGTGAGGTACTCAGTGACTCATCCCTTCACGCCACCGGGCCAGCAAATTCTATTATTTCTATGGTGACCTACCTGGAAAGAAATGGGCTCCAATATAGTAAGCAGCATGGGGTCATGGTGGGGATGTCATGTCAGACCAATCTGATAGTGTTCTTTGGCTGGGTTACAAGGGCGGTGGATAAGGGACAGGTGATAGATCTACTCTGCTTCAACTTTAGCATACCTTTTGACTCTGTGCCACACAGGATGCTGCTGAAGAAGTAAGAAGAGTTAGTCATGGGGAAGGAGCAAGTAAAGTGGGTAAGAAATTTACTGGGGAGACAATAGAGGATGGTGGTTAACGGGTTCATGTCAGGGCACAGTGATGTTATCAGTGGAGTGGTGCATGGGTCAGTCCTGTGATGTGTCCTTTTCAATATATTTGTGGCATAGTGCAAGTTATACAGGGCAAGATGTGTCTCTGCAGACAACTCAACGTTTTGTAGCTGAGTAGACAGCAAAGAGGGGGTAAAGGAGTTGCAGAGGGACCTGGAAAGGCTAGAGTGATGGTCAAAAGTATGACAGCTGAGATTCAATGCCAAGAAGTACAAAGTAATAGACATAGGGAAGAGTAAGTCAGTACGTGAACATTTATTTATATATGGTGCCCAATCCCGGAGGCTCTGGGCACCTTACAGGGTAGTGCAGGGACATACAACAAACAATACATATTACAAATAAATAGCAGGGTCAATAAAATCAGCAGTTAAATAAATAATAACAATAACATCAATATAAATAGATGAATTAAAATGTTAGATTAAAAAGGTGTGTCTTAAGACTCCTTTAAAAAACCTCCACCGATGGGGCCTCCCTTAGCGGTTTGGGAAGTGAATTCTAGAAGGCAGGCCGACCACTTCAAATGCTCAGTCTCCTGAGGTTTTCAGCCTGGCCCTCAGAATCATTAGCAGGCCCTCGATGGAGGAGCAGAGCGAGCGCTCTGGGGTGGCAGGGGTCAGAAGATCACTCAGGTAGCCAGAGGAACCCTATGATCAGATGTGGGGACTACTACTGAGGAAAGGGACCTGGAAGTCATTATAAGCATCTCCCTTAAACAAATCAGTCAATTTAATAAGGTCTATAGTAAGGCAGCTAAAATGGTAAGGTGCATTGGGAGGGGTTTCAATAGTTGATTTATTTATTTGAAAATTGGTAACCAGAAATGGAACACTGAGATGAGGCTCATTTCCAGTTGCGACCTGGGGTCAGTAGTAGGAGTAAGAAGAGGAATCTGCCCCCATATACGCCATTGGTGAGGCCCCATCTGGAGTACTGTGCCCAGTTCTAGAGTAAGCACCTTAGGAAGGACAGAGGAGATAGACTGACGTCAGTGCAGTGAAGGGTCACCAAAATGATTCAGGGTCAACAGGGCGTACCCCATGAGGAGCGTCAGGAGGCTCTGAACATGTACTTACTGGAAGCCAGAAGAGTGAGAGGCGACATGATTGAGACCTACAAATTCCTAAAAGGAATGAACAGGGTGAACTACAAGGACCTATTCAACAGAAACAGGAAGACAGTAATGAGACGGCATGTAAGAAAACTGACAGGAAGTAGGTTCAGGAGGGATGTGAGGAAGTTTTAATTCACAGAGGGTGTAGTATAGCAGTAAACTGCCTGTCAGCAGAGGTAGTAGGAGTAAAAGACTCCAAATAGGTTCACGGATGGCTGGGACAAAGTAAGGGATAGTATGATAAACGTTTCCGGGTGGAAACCCCGCCAAAAGAGTAGATCAAGGGCTGAGGTAGAGATATCTATTCAAGCAGACTGGATGGGCAATTAATCTTTTCTGCCAGCAGTGTCTATAAATTCAGAAGAACGTTGGTGGACAAGGAAGGAGATTAGATGGAAGGGTGACTGTGAGTAGCTTAACAGAGACTGTCCTAATGGGGGCACCAGCTTCTTAAAAACTGACATTCAAAGGGGAACAATGTGTGAACTGCGATTGTTCATCTACTTCAGGTCACTAACCAGCGACCTCCCAGCCCCATCAGCCATTCCTCCAACCATCTGAGCACGCAAGGTCAGCATGGAGTGGGGTCTGAGTGCATGGGTGACCATAATACCAGTGGCTTGGGGAAAATAGATTTTTCTGGTGTTTCCTCCCCAGCCCCCCAAGCCACCCATCACCCACTAGGTGCCGAGCCCTACCCCGACAGGCATCGTTAGCAGCAGATGACATCCTGCATAGGCAACAAGCTCCTTGGCCCACCACAGGAGTCTCTGCAGTGCTTGTCATCTCCCCCTGCATGATTGGGAGCACTGCCACGCAGCAGCGCTACCCCAGCCCTGTTGGTCTTGACTCCACTCCTGAACCCCAGTCAGTGACATGGCAGCATGATGAGCTAGCCACTGAACCGTAGGGTGGTTCCCACCATGTTGTATATAAAGTAAACATGGCAGTAAAAATATGCAAGTGAAATAAACAATTAAAACTCGGGACTTCAATGGGTCTCACTGTTAAAATCGTGAGTGATCATGCAGGCAAGTACTGTCAGATCCCATATGAGACGTAGAGTGAGGCTGGGAGTTAAGAAATGAGGAAACCACAGATAGAGTCTCTAAGTCTGGGACCTGGTGGTGGCTTCTTCGGTTGTGCACATTGTGCCATCATTACAAAAGAACTAAAAAGACAGAACGGATGTTCGTCTGCCTGCATACAGCAGACTTGTAATGTGACACGTCATCCGCCATCATTACGATTATGGACTTCCATTCTAGGTCTTTTGAGTTCAATGATTGCCCCTTCTTGGGTAGTTGTGATGTCACAGTTCGTGAGGTTACAATGCTGATAATGTATGAAGGGGAATAGAACTAGATACTCATACAGAACCTCTATGCTGTCTTCAAGCATTGTCAAGTCTGGTCTTCCATTTCTTAATAGCATGCCGTCTATGGCATGTGTAGCATCAACATAAATGTGTTATCTTAAAAGTTGTATAAGTCGTTACCCAAAATAGCACCATTTATCCCACCTAATTTACTTCCAATGGTGTCATATGAATTGTGGATATGTAATGGCCCCGCATAGAATATGCCATTTATCTTTATACGTGAGGGGCAGGACCATAACTGATGTATGGAAAAGCCACGATTGAGTTATAAATGTCCTGCCTTCTCACAAGTGAAGATAAATGGCACATTCTGAGCCAAGCCACTGCACGTCCACTGTTTGAATGCTGTATACAGCAGCTCCATTCTGATGTCATCAAACATTGTTAATGGGAATTTCCACGTTTTTTTTTTAATTGTATGTGTTTAGATACTGGGTGCATTATATCAGCAAAGCTCTTTCTCTGTATGTTTTATATCTTACGCTGTTATTTTAGATGTGGAAAGGATCATATGGTGCCCCCCCCTCCGGGGTAGCCAGCCAATCCCTTCCATTTCCCGGTCTCTCGATCCACCCATGGTCCACCTCCAAGCTCAGGCATCTAATGACATGTGACCAGAGAGAGCGCAGCGGCATGCTCCATTAAAGTCGGGGGGGGGGGCATTTTAAGAACATTTAATCATGGTCATTTGGAGATTAATCAAGGGCACTGGTCGACTGACGAGGGCCTTGTTAATCGATTGGTGCCCTTGATTAATCTCCAGATCACCATGATTATATGTAAAAATGTTCTTACAATGGCCCCCCATAGACTTTAATGGAGTGCACCCCCATGCTGTCCCTGGACACACATCATTACATGCCTGAGCATGGGGGCAGATCGAGAGACCTGGAAGTAGAAGGGATTGGTTGGCTACCTTGGTGAGGGGGTTGTCAAAATATGATCCCTTCCTCTTCTAAAATAAAAGCACAAAATATTATGAAACATACAAAGACAGATGTTTCCCAGTATAAGATACCAGGATATATACTGCACACCTGAATCCTGGTAAATCATTTTACATTTCTCCCATTGGTTAAGTACTGTAGCTGAGTAAACAGAATTTTCAAAATACTGTAACATATTTGAAATGTAGATGACCTGTACATAACATGTATCTAGAGGTCAGCTACGTCTCATGTCAAGATTCATCATGTTCTCTTTTTGTTTTGTAACACACACACACGCTGTATAAACTGTACATATGCATAAAACAGTATGTGGCACACACACATACATACACAGCAAACTGCTCTAGGACTATTTGTCCCCATGAAGTAGCCTGCAGATAACCTGCCCCTGGATCATTCACCCCTCATACTAATATGTATATAAATATTGCAAATTTGTTTAATAATCAAATATCAAGGGCAGGTTGACTGGGGGCATATTCTCCAGCAGTGAATGGTCCTAATACCAAACAGAAATTGCACACATAGACACAGTGTACCCATATAAATGTAGACTGAACAAATAGACGCAGATATGGGAGGAAGCAGGGTGGTCTAGTGGTCAGTGCTCCGGCTTGGGAACCAAGGGATTGTAGGTTCAAACCCCACCACAGCAAAATAGTATCAAATATGCACTGTGTGATTCTGGGCAGTACTCCAGTTCACCCAGCTGTGGAAATTGGTAAAAGCATGACCTCACTGGAAAGGAGATGTTGCATTTCAGCTGGGCTATGCTGGGTAAATAAATTGTAATAAAAAAACAAAAAATGCAAAGTGAAATCACTCAATACATGGCCTGTGGAACTGAAACTATTTAAAGGGACACTGTCACCCACCCCTCCCATCATCACCCACCACCCTAGGCCAATTTTGACCCTTTTAAACTAATAAGTGGGAGGTTGATAGTGTCTTGAACATAAAACTGATTTCTAGGTTTGGGACTTCTTCTTTAGGTCATTTTTTTAATTACGCAAATAGAAAAAGGGAGCATATTGGTGTGTTATCATCCAAATAGAGGTGTCCCTTTCACTTCTATTAAGCTCATTCCTGGTATGTAATGTGTGTAACACACTATAGTGCATTGTGTCTAAAACTGTTTTTTTTAGTTAATCCTCATGGAGGGTATCTTAAACAGCAAAATAATTAAGTGTTTAAGATGCTATCAATTGGCAAAATGAGATTAAATTGACCAAAATTGACCAGAACTCAGTTGACTGTTTCCTTTTAAGGGGTCCAGGGGTAGGCCCAGTGGCCTTGCAACGCTGGACAGTACAATATCTGAATCTGAACCCAGGTCACAGGTCCATACAGGTTGGTAGACTCTGCTCAATGCCACCGTCTCACCAACTCACAGAAGTATGTGTTACATAGCAAGCTGGCATTCTTTGTTTCAAGAGTTGGCAGATAGTATAGAAAACAACCCAGGGAGCAACACACAAAAAAATTAGAAGGATGCACCATAAACAGAAGACTAGGCAACAAAACATAAAGAATGGTGCACACAAAAAGGGTCTTCAGACAAGTAAAACAAGCATTTGTCAATGCCGAATGTTGATTGCGTTGGTGTGTTGAGCTCGCTCACTGCCCCTCTGTCACTCGCTCAGTCTGTTTCTCCCGGTGCTGCAGGCTGCTCTTTTGTACTGGGCTCCTGCCTGCGTTGGCACCTTGTTCTACCCACTAAGAAATCCGTAGCTGTCCCGACAGAGCTGCATTGAGGTGGCTCACTCCCCCTCTCTCACTCGCTCATTCTGTTTCTCCTGGCGCTGCAGGCTGCCCTTTTGTACTGGGCTCCTGCCTCTGTTGGTGGCTTTTTCTGCCCACAAGGAAATCTGCAGCAGTCCCGACACAGGTCTGTTCAGCCTGCTGACTCCCCCCCTCTCACTCACTCATTCTGTTTCTGCCGGCATTGCAGGCTGGCCTTTTGTACTGGGCTCCTGCCTGCATTACCGCCTTTTTTTGCCAACAAAGAAATCCACAGCAGTCATGATAGAGCTCCACTAAGCTCGTTCACTCCCCCTCTCTCACTCGCTCGTTGTGTTTCTCCCGGCGCTGCAGGCTGCCCTTTTGTACTGGGCTCCTGCCTGCGTTAGCACCTTTTTCTGCCCACAAAGAAATCCACAGCTGTCCCGGCAGAGCTCCGGTGAGGTCGCTCACTCCCCTTGTGTCACTCACTCATTCTGTTTCTCCTGGCGCTGCAGCCTGCCCTTTTGTACTGAGCTCCTGCCTCTGTTGGTGCCTTTTTCTGCCCACAAAGAAATCTGCAGCAGTCCCGACAAAGCTCCATTGAGCTTGCTCACTCTCCTTCTCTCACTCGCTCATTCCATTTCTGCCGGCATTGCAGGCTGCCCTTTTCTATTGAGCTCCTGCCTGCATTGCCGCCTTCTTCTGCCCACAAAGAAATTTGCAGCAGTTACAATACAGCTCCGTTGAGCTTGGTCACTCCCCGTCTCTCACTTGCTCATTCTGGTTTTCCCGCCACTGCAGGCTGCCATTTTGTACTGGGCCCCTGCGTGAAGTGCTGCCTTTTTCTGCCCACAAACAAATCTGCAGCAGTCCCAACAGAGCTCCGTTGAGCTCACTCACTCCCCCTTCCTCACTCGCTCATTCTGTGTCTCCTGCTGCTGCAGGCTGCCCTTTTGTACTGGGCTCCTGCCTGCATTGGTGGCTTGTTCAGGCCAAAAAGAAATCCGAAGCAGTCCTGACACAGCTCGCTCACTCCCCCTCTCTCACTCACTCATTCCGTTTCTGCCCGTGCTGCAAGCTGGCCTTTTGTACTGGGCTCCTGCCTGCATTGCCACATTTTCTGCCCATGAAGAAATCCGCAGCAGTCACAATAGAGCTCCGTTGAGCTCGTTCACTGCCGCTCTGTCACTCACTCATTCTGTTTCTCTTGGCACTGCAGGCTGTGCTTGTGTACAGGGCTCCTGGCTGCATTGGCACCTTTGTCTGTCCACAAAGAAATCCGCAGCTGTCCCGACAAAGCTCCATTGAGGTCGCTCAGTCTCCCTCTATTCGCAGCTCATTCTGTTTGTCTGGCACTGCAAGCAGCCCTTTTGTATGGGGCTCCTGCCTGCATTGGGCGCCCTTTCTGCCCACAAAGAAATCCGCAGCAGTCCTGATAGAGCTCAGTTGAGCTCACTCAGTCCCCCTGTCTCACTCACTCATACTGTTTCTCCCACTGCTGCAGGCTGGCCTTTTCTACTGGGCCCCTGCCTGCATTGACGCCTTTTTCTGCCCATAAAGAAATCCGCAGCAGTCCTGACAGCGCTCCGGTGAGTTCGCTCACTCCCCCTCCCTCATTCTCTCATTCTGTTTCTTCCAGTGCTGCAGGCTGCCCTTTTGTACTGGCCTCTTGCGTTGGGGCCTTTTTCTGCCTACAAACAAATCCGGAGCAGTCCCGACAGAGCTCAATTGAACTTGGTCACTCCCCCCTCTCACTCGTTCAATCTTAATCTGTCCCAAACATTGATGTCCCACAGTGACCGTGCTATTCTCCGTCAGGAGTGCAAAAACATATTTTAGACAGGATGTCAAAAATGACAGCTGTACTGTTCATAAGGAGGTGTGAAAGAATGCCACTGTTGAAAATGTGGTGTGAAAATATTACAAATTTGCGAAGTTACAAGGGTGCGTGGAAAGAGTTGAACGCACGCTTGTAACACAGTCATGTTATGGAGTTTTGTCACCAAATTTTCAACATAGGGATTTTAGGACCTCTGCTCATGAACAGTGCCACTGTCATTTTCTTAATCTGTCCCGAACACTGATTTCCCACAGCGACTGCATTATTCTGTGCCGCAACTGTGAAACCACATTTCAGTCAGGATGTGAAAAATGATAGCTGTACTGCTTATAAGGAGGTGTGAAAAAATGCCACTGTTGAAAATGTGGCATGACAATATTACAAATCTGCAAAGTTACAAGGGTGTGTGGAAAGTGTGCAACGCACACTTGTAACACAGTCATTTGATGGGCTAGCATCACCAGATTTTCAACATAGGCATTTTAGGACCTCTGCTCATGAACAGTATCACTGTCATTTTATTAATATGTCCCAGACAGTGATTTCCCACAGCGACCACTCTATTCTGCGCCGGAAGTGCGAAAACACATTTCGGCCAGGATGGGAAAAATGACAGCTGCACTGTTCATAAGTAGGTGTGGGAAAATGGTAATGTTGAAAATCTAGAGTGAAAATATTGCAAATTCACAAAGTTACGAGCGTGCGTAGCAACTGCACAGCGTACGCTCGTAAAACAGTCATTTTGGATTTTTTCCACCAAATTTGCAACATAGGCTTTTTGAGAGCCCACCTCATGAACACTGGCACTGTCATTTCATTAACTGGCCCCGAAAGGTGATTCTGCACAGTGACCACGAAATCATCTTTTGGGGCAGATTAACGCCATGACAGTTCAAGAATTCATGAGGAGGGGGTCCAAAATCCCCATGTTGAAAATTTGGTGCCAAAATTCCAAAAAATGACTCAGATATGCATTAAAGTTGGAAAAACCCAATTTATTCCATTATACAGCTTACTGGCATTTCCTCAGTTCGCGGTCGGCTTTATAGGGTGCAGACGTGTTTCCAGTCCACCGAAGATCGTCGCACCGAGCTCCAGAGGTAAGTATGGGGAGGGGGGGTGTGGGGAGGCAAGGTGTGCAGTAGGTGGGTGTGGGTTGTGGGGGAGGAACCGCTGAGGACCGTTTTCGTTCTTACAGGTTTAAAAAACAAAACATCAGGGGACAGTTTTGTCTTTACAGGGGCATTGGGCGCTGGGGTGGGCTCCCAGCATGCCACCGACTGTTTTTGGAGGGCAGCAGTAGCTGAGCGATTAGGCACCCGTGGCACACAACAAAGGGGGCTTAGATTATGCCGGCGAGTTGGGCACCCGTCGGCAGAGAAATACTGCGGGGAGGAGGGTTATTAATGCAGATGGGGAGGGCTCCTTCGGCAGCAGAAACACGCGGCAGTGAAGCCGACGGGACTGGGGCCCCGCCGCAAGTAAACACGGGGTTAATATTGTTTGAGAACACGGTGGCAAATGCCTCACAGCTAACCACCCTATTTCGCCCAAGACACTGCTGCACTTCTAAACAATCTTTGCTATAAAATGTCTTTATAGCTGCCACTTAGCCCAGTTTCAGTTATTTGCATGTACTAATGTCACTTTTGTCATCTCTGCATAGCTATATGTATTATCTCGAGTACTGTCTGACTTGATCTGTATTCTAACCTACCTGTACTATATACTATGTACCTGTACTATATACTATGTATTGTATAATCTCATCTCATTTTATGTATGTATTCTCCCGGGTTGTGCCTGAAAATAGTCAACTTTGGCTAGCGCACCTAACCCGGTTAACAAAAACCAAATAAATAAATAAATATCACTCTGTAAAGATTCTGCCCTGCAATGACGAGGCAGCCCCTGATTGTAGCAGCTAAATTGTCACAAGTTGGTGCCAACATTCCAAACTTGTGTCACCAGCAGCCTGCCACGGCATTGGGGGAAGTGGGACAAGTCCTTGCAGGCTGTGGGGGCATTGGCCACAACAGTGCCACACCTCCACAGCCTGCTTCTCAGCAAGCTTTCCCAATATGTTTCTTGCGCTGTGCGCAATCAGCATAAAAACGCAACAGATTTCTTACATTATGTGAGAGAACACACTAGGTACCCCTGCTCTTCAAACCACTGCAGGTTCTTCCTACTGTACCTACTCTTTGGCTAGATAGTACCCAAATTCCAAAAACATTTCAGCTGGTGGGGCTTCTCTTTAGGCTCGGCAGATTGGAACAGACTACCATCTTTCCCTTCAACAGACCCCAAACCTTAGCACGTTCCAAAGGCTGCTACCTGAGCAGCTCAAAACTCCTAGTAGATGCCCTCTCACCTGACCCTCCCCATCTCCAGTACTTACCAATCCATATGGAATACAAGCACCCACATGACTTTCAACTCTCAGTAGTGTCTGTGTAAATAACTTGGCAACCCTCAACAATAGAAGCTATTGTATAATGGACATAAAAAATCCTGTAACCTGACTGGCCAGATAAGGTCTTTATGCATGTGTAAGCCCAGCAATAACCCACGGCTGAGAAAGGACATTTATTGAAAAAAAAAACCCATAATTAAATACGTTTTAAATTTATTTTACATATAGGTCCAGTGTATACTCGAAATATGGCATTCCAGGACATGGGTAATTGGGGGATTACCCACTTCTTGTGTGGTTGAGTCGCTCGACTACGCCTCGTGACACACTACATAAGGTACAAGTAAATCCCCCAATAACCCATGCCCTGGCATGCCTTATTGTTTAAACATCCCTTCCACTGTATGGGTAATTACTCTCCACTGATGCCATGAACATTTTTGCAATGAAAATAACTAGTATTTGTGAATCCTTTTGGAAAAAGCACACATGTATCCTATAGTATTGCCCATAAACTAAGCAATTTTTACCTGCAGTACCCTGGGACCCCCATGAAAATGTGACACTGTATCTCACTGGACCATCTTGCCATCTGTTTGCAGAAAAATTCAGATTAACTAATACATTCTGCCCTTGACTAGCTGAAAACACACACAAGCTGAATTCCGGTGACGGGGGTTGTGGTGCATGCAGCTTGAAAGGGAGATGTATCAGCTGAGCAGAACATAAAAACCACACTGTGTGCCCACTGACACGGACCCCTGACCTGCAGTAAACTAGGTGCATTTCTGGCCAGTCCTGCGTCATGACTGCAGTACTGTATTCTGCAGCCTGGGAGACCTGCATCTGCATTCAGACTTGAGATTTTCAGCTCTGGAAATGACAGGAGGGATGCAAACTGAAGAGGTGAAGTGAAAAAGGGAACAATCAGATCCACCCTATTGCTCAACCATGAGGTATCACTGATGCAGAAACTGGAAAGGCAGCGACATATCACCAGCTGGCCCACTGGAGGGCACATCTATGCTTTATGTGTGTGTGTGGGGGGGGACTTTGTCCCAAACCCAGGATCCTAGTTGAAGCTCTCAGGAGATGGCTGTACGATCTGAAAGATGTCTTCTCTTATAGGTAAAAGAAATTGGCATCTACCACAGCATGGCAGTCATCTGGAAGCCTGGGGGATGGGGCTCTTGCCAACAGAGCCCTCCATACATTCACCCCAACCAAAGCACAATGGAACTTTAGCACTCCAAAGCATGCATCGCTTGAGCAGTGCATTACTAGTGCATGCTCCCAGAGCACTACACTCCTGATGGCCATAGCTGAATAGTCTTTCATCTGGGGGTGTGGGGTACCACTTTGGAGGGTCTGCCATGGTGGTGGGTAGCCTTTAGAGAAGAAGGGCTTTATTTAACTCCATTTATACGACTTTCAAAAATACGGTACAGTAACAACTTCACAAATAATTGGGAAGTACATATTGGACTCCCATATGGGAAATTTTGCAGTCATGGGCATAAATAATGTTTTGTTGTTTTTTGTGAAAGAGGGGCTATTTCTTCCAGTAATATTTGCTTTCCAAAACATTGTCTCCTAGAATGCTAACATCCGAAATTTGAGACCAGGGCAGTATTTTAACTATCTCTTAAAAACTGGCATGACTTCCAAAGTTGGATGAATGGAAGTTTTTGACTCCCCCCCCCCCCAAAAAAAAAATTAACTGAACCCCTAGCAACTAGTGGACCACGTGAGGAGAAAGCTAGAGAGGGTGCAGCACAAGCTCTGGGGGAATAGCTATAAAATCTGTCTTTTAAATATAACTGATAAAAGGACACCATTGAAAAGCAACCATTTAAATGGCCATGTATCACCTTTCCTTGAATCAACATTAACATACACAAGGCAAAGAGGAGCTGCTGAGGGGGAGAGAGGATGGGGGCCACAGTATGTGTGTATGTGTGTGCATGGGGGGATGATGAGAAGCACAAACAGAGAATGAAAAAGTAAAGTCAATGGAAGGTACGAGAAGGAGAGTGGAGTATGTTTGTACTGTAATGTGGTCTTTCCTACCATTACATGGCTAATTCCCATAATAGCCCCATCCTGATTACATACATGATCGATACAGTGAGGCAGGGGAGGCTTACTCAGAGCCATCTCCCTGCTCTCTTTACAAAAGGTAAAAACAAAACAAAAAAAAAACAGTCAGGGCTTATTTTTAGCAGGAAAAGGTCCATGTGCACTGGAACAGGAAGTGTGGGTTACCCGGTGAGGGTACACTGTCATGTTTCCCCCTCCCTGGGGGATCGCTGTGCTTACTACTCTCTGTTACATAACTGAACCCCCACTCCCACCCACGATTGGTGAGACTGCTGCCAATTCCTGCGGGATAACCACACTTTGTTCCTAATGTACAACTCAGTTTCCTAAGGCACTGAAGAAAAAAACCACAAAAACAAACCAGTGACATGTCATACTTACACAAGGGAGGAGGAAACAGTCTCTGTTGCAAACGTGTTTCTAATTAAGCATGGCATGATTTTTCTTAATTGGCACTTTCATGAAAAGAAATAACAGAGAAAAGATGTGTAACGATTCTGTTGAGCAAAGTGTTCATGACGGTAAGGTCTAGACATCACTGGCAGTAGAAAAATCCTCTGCTGACTCACATGGCTGCCGGCGGGTGTAGTGCAAGGATCCTCAACAATATCATAAACTAAGAGCTGGTAAAAGATGCAAGACTAATACCTCTGGGCACTGAGCATTGTTTATTCCTGGAGCCAGGCACAGTATGTGCCGTGCAAGTGTCCCCACACTGTGCTGAATTTAGTGCTGATCACCGATGAGGGACTGATAGAGACATGAAGCCCTCTATTTAGTCACGGAACCGGGTGTACTGAGGACAGATACAGTGCTGGTTTCCCCATATTGTTACAAATGCACTGCTTTGTCAATGCACCTCTGTCAAAACCTGATAAAGCCACTCTTCTTCAATGAGTAGGGGTAGTTCATTTATTGACTAATTGGTTTAATTATCTGAACAACCCTGGTTCATGGCCCTATCAGCCCAGCACACATCCAGCTCCAATAGTGACACTGACCCCAGGGAGTGCCCCTTACCTTCCCCATGGAGAACAGTGGAACACTCCCTGGGTAGGGCCTTCAAGGGAACCATACTCCATCTGGACTTCGCCATATGTGGAGGTTGAGGACCCCTGTTATATTAGGCAGGCAGCACAGAGCCCAAGTACTGCCAGTGTCATCTGCATGGGCTGGAGATATTTCCACTGTTTCTCCCTCCCAAGATGCTTGACTGTAATTGTGCAGCACATGTACTGCGCAACAGGTATGCACATGCCACAAAGCCAGTGTGTCTCCCCACTACTGTCATCCCCGACTGCCTTGCACCTTCTGTGCACTGGCAGGTGGTGCTCATGCAGTGAGGATCAGCCATCACCAACCCTTAGGTGAACAACATCCTGTGGAATACTCTGCCATCCTCCCCCTGCCAGGCATCCAAAATCCCAGGCTCTAGCCTGAACCAGGTCACCAGTGTCACAAGCAGCAGTCCTGCCCCCATGCCGATGGGCCAGCCTTGACTGAATAATTAATTGAAATTCCACTCCCCCCAAGCCGGCCCAGTAGTGTGGAGGGCTGAGGCACCTGTGCCTCATCTCCTGGCATGCTGGTAACCCGTGTTCGTGGTGCGAGCAGGCTGCCAGGGGTCAGCCGGAGAGGGAGAGGATCGAGTGTCCGGAGGACAGCTCTACTCTCACGGAGAGGAGTGGGGATGGAGTCTGCTGCTTGCCTGTCCTCTAGCAGCAGCTGGGGGATGGCACAGCGGACCCATACGAAGGGGTGGATGCAGGGCAGATGCCCTGCATGCCACGTGCGGAAGCATGCGCAGCTCGGCCATTGGTGTCACTGCATGCCTCCACACCACACTTGGCGGATGGGAGAAATTAGGAAAAATCCCGACTGGCGAAATGATGCAGACCCCTCGCAGGGGCCGCACCCAGCTAGCTGGCACCTCATTAGAGATCCAGAGGTGTGTCCAATGGATGGGGTGATGGGGCGATGGGGCTGGGGGGCCGGTTGGGATGGGGGAGAAACAGACAAGGCAAAAAAAAAAAAAAGAAATTCCACTCCCCAGGATAAGCCCCTTGAGATATAGCATCTCGTTTACAAGGGGCTCCAAGGGGACAGCTGCAGTATCAGTTATACAGTGGATTCATTACTATAATAAAGTAGTTTTAGACATTTTCTATGCTAGTCAAGTCCTAGACCATTTTTACACCAAGACTAACAACCATGACTGATGAATAGATCATAAATGCTGGTAGGAAATAAGAAGAATAAGCATGTTTCCTCTAATAATGTTGGTGTGCTGTCTCATGTATAGAAGGAGTCACTGTCATTGTGTTCTAGTGTTAACAAAGGCTAGTAACTGAAATGTTCACTGCTGTTCGTGGTTGGCCCTGTCCCACTGATGTGTACAATAGCATACATGTTTGGTCTTTGTACCTTTTCATGGGTATGCACTGTTTTACTCTTGGAGATTGGCCCTTTCAGGACTCTGGCCCACTTGAGAGTTTAGAGAGGGGATAAGGTGTGTAAGGGAAGAAGGGGAGGAGTGTAGGACCAAGGCATTATGGATGCAGTTCCAGGATTCAAAAAGTAGGACACTTAATGGGAGTGGTGTACAGGCCACCAGCTCAGGCTGAGGACTTGGACAGGTAATTAGTGGAGCAGATCAGGAGGGTCTGTGGGAAGGGGAACACAGTGATTGTGGGGGACTTCAATCTACCAGGAGTGGACTGGAGCACCCCAGCCACCTCGAGTGCAAGGGAACATGTCCTACTTGTTGCATTCCAGGACAGCTTCCTGGCACAGATAGTTAATGAGCCGACTCGGTTGGGAAAAACTCTAGAACTAATACTGTCTAACGGGGAGTCCGTAAGGGAGCTGGGGGTGGAAGATCCACTGGCTAGGAGTGACTATAACTTGGTGTGGTTCACGCTCAACATGGGTAAGGATGCTGTAGGTACAGGAACCAGGGTGGCTGACTTTGTTAAGATGGGGGAAATTTTGGAGAGGCACCTGGCAGGAATTCATCCCCACTTGGATGCATGCCAAAAATGGGAAATCATCTAGCTGGGGCTGGTGGAGGCTACTGGGTCATGTACCAAGACACAGAGCAAGAAGGGTAGAGCCAATAAATCAAGCTGGTTAAATCAGGAGGTTTTGGAAGGGGTGAGGGCAAAAAAAGCAGCATTTAGGGAGGGGGAGGACAGGGAAGTGTATGTGAAGAAGTCCAAAGAGGTAACCAGACTAGTCAGGGCAGCCAAGGCTTCCAGAGAGCTGAGGCTGGCAAAGGGCATCAAGGACAGGGAAAAGGACTTCTTCAGGTACATAAGGGAGAGAAGGAGCCAAGCACTAAATGAGTACTTCTGTTCTGTATTCATAAAAGAGAAGAGCGGGCAGCTACCTCAGAGGATGGGGAAGGTGGGCGGGGGGGGGTGACAGATGAGGTAACTACAAAGAGCAGGGTGCTGGATGGTCTGAAGGCTCTGAGGGTGGATAAGGCACCAGGACAGGATGGCATTCACCCTAGGGTGCTGAAAGAACTGGTAGAGGTCCTGACACACCCTCTTCAATACCTCCCTAGACACAGGATGCGTACCACAGGACTGGAGGATGGCTCACGTGGTGCCCCTCCACAAAAGTGGCCCAAAGGATGAACCAGGCAATTACAGACCAGTAAGCCTCACATCCATTGTAGGGGAAACTAATGGAAACAACCCTGAAAGAGAGGCTGGTGAGCTTTTTGAAACACGATGGACTTCAGGGCAGTCAGCAACATGGGTTCAACTCAGGGAGATCCTGCCAGACCAACCTAGTTGAGTATTACGACTGGGTGACGAGGGAACTGGACAAGGACCATGCAGTGGATGTTCTGTATTTGGACTTCAGCAAGGCCTTTGATTCGTGCCTTATGGGCGGTTGGGGGGGGGAGTTGGAGTATGTGGGGAAGGGGACAAAGATGGTGAACTAGATTGTGAACTGGCTGAAAGGGAGGCAGCGAAGGGTGTTGGTGGTGGGGGGAATGCTCATACCCAAGGGGTTTCACAGGGCACAGTATTGGGCCCAGTGTTGTTTGGGATTTTCATATCGGACATCTCACATGGCATCAGGAGTAAGATCAGTCTGTTCACTGATGATACCAAGATGAGGGCAGTGTTGGACGACATAGTAGGGTGGCAAAGGCTACAGAATGACTTAACTAAACTGGAGGAGCGGGTGGAAACGTGGCTGTTGGGGTTCAGCGCTAAGAAGTGCAAGGTACTGCACTTCAGAGTAAGGAACCCTGGGAGGAGCTACCAGTTGGGAGGGGTTCAGTTAGGTACCACTGAGGAAGAAAAGGATCTAGGGGTGGTATAACAGGGAATATGAAAAACTCATCTCAGTGCAGGAAGGCAGCAGCTAAAGCCAACAGGATGCTGGAGTGTATTGCGAGAGGAATCTCCTCCAGAAGGAGGGAGGTGATCCTGCCTCTGTACAGGTCACTGGTCAGACCACACCTGGAGTGCTGCATGCAATTCTGGCACCCGTTTCTGAAGAAGGATGTCAGACTACTGGAGGGGGTACAGTGCAGGGCAACAAAGATGCTCCAGGGTTTGGAGGACAGACCCTATGAGGACAGGCTGAGGGAGCTGAATATGTACTCACTGGAGGAGAGAAGGGATCAGGGGGATATGACTGAGACCTTTAAATACATGACAGGGATAAACAAGACAGGTACAGAAGGGATATTTAAGTTGAGAAGGGGTGGGACTCAAGAGGGCATGGTCTCAGATTGGAGGAGGGGGAGATAGAGAGAGAGAGAGAGAGAGATGAGAGACATTTTTCACAGAGAGGTGGTGGCTAAGTGGGCAGCTCTACCCGAGGAGGTGGTATCCTGTAGGATGGTGGGCAGTTTTAAAAGGGGATGAGACAGGGTGAAGGGGGTAAACAGGAGGGGGGCAGCTGCAATGTAGGGGGCTAGCTGCACATTCGAGCAGACTTGATAGACTATGAGTTATGTATCAGTTAAAGCAAAAGGAAGCTGGGAAGGCAGTCAGAACAGCAAAGGCCCAAACCGAGGAAAAGATAGCCAACTCAGTTAAGAAGGGGGATAAAACCTTTTATAGGTACATCAGGGAGCGAAGAAAGACCAAGGGAGGGATAGTGAGGCTTAATAAAAGGGGAAGGTGGGGCAGAGGGAGACTGTGAAAAGGCAGAGATACTAAACAAATATTTTTGCTCAGTATTTACAAAGGAAGGGGGGCACCTAGAACAAACAGTAGAAACACACTGGATACAGAAGTTGATACCAGCCCATTTACAGAAGAAAGGGTTCTGAAAGAACTCTTAAAACTGAAGGTGGACAAAGCAATGGGGCCTGATGGGATTCATCCCAGAATTCTAAAAGAACTAAGGGTAGAATTAGTGACACCACTGACTACCCTGTTTAACAAATCATGGGAGGATGGGTGGTACCCGAGGACTGGAGGAGGGCAGATGTGATTCCCCTTCACAAAAGTGGGAGCAAGGCAGAAGCAGGAAACTACAGACCTGTTAGTTTAACCTCAGTGGTAGGGAAAATGATGGAATCACTTCTGAAGGAAAGAATTGTCAGTATCTAGAGGCCAGAGGGGCACAGGACCCAAGGCAGCATGGATTCACAGCAGGAAGGTCATGCCAGACAAATCTGATAGATTTCTTTGACTGGGTGACCAAAGTAGTAGATCAGGGAGGGGCTGTGGACATGGCCTACCTAGACTTTAGCAAGGCATTTGACACAGTCCCACACAAAAGATTAATATACAAGTTAGCTAGCCTGGGAGTGGGTCCCAAGATGACAGCCTGGGTAAAAAATTGGCTGGAAAATAGGACACAGAGAGTAATAGTAAATGGAGTCCACTCTGATGAAAGGGGTTACTAGTGGGTTACCGCAGGGTTCAGTATTAGGACCAGTCCTCTTCAATATCTTTATAAGCGACATTGCAGAGGGACTGGAAGGAAAAGATGTCTCTTTGCAGATGACACAAAGATCTGCAACAGAGTTGATGCACAAGGTGGGGTGGAAAGGATGAAAAGGGACTTGGCAAGGTTAGAGGAATAGTCAAATGTATGGCAGCTTAGATTCAATGCTAAGAAGTGCAAGGTAATGCACCTGGGAAACAAAAACCCAGGGGAAGAGTACACAATGGGGGGTGAGATACTAACAACAACAAAAATGGAAAGGGACCTGGGGGTAGTCATATCAGATGACCTAAAGGTGGGCAAGCAATGTGAGAGGGCAGCAATGAGGGCTGGGGGATATTGGGATGCGTGGAGAGGCATCACCAGTAGAAACAGGAAGTTATTATCCCTCTGTAAAGACAGCTGGTCAGACCCCATCTGGAGTACTGCGTGCAGTTCTGGAGACCAGTCTTCAAAAGACATAGACAGGATGGAAGCTGTCCAGAGGAGGGCAACTAAAATGGTGCAGGGTCTGCACGGAAGACATATGAAGAGAGACTAAAGGAGCTTAATATGTATAGCCTCGAGGAAAGGAGGGAGAGGGGGACATGACAGAAACTTTCAAGTACCTCAAGGAATCAACAAAGTCCAAGAGGGTAGCATCTTTCAAAAAGAGGTGTGCAAGAACAAGGGCACAATTTGAAGATAGAGGAGGCGGCTCAGGTAATTTAGGAAGTATTTTTTCACAGAGGGTTGTGGATGCATGGAGCGGCCTTCCGGAGGAGAGATGGTGGAGTCAAAAACAGTGGTGGAATTCAAGCATGCATGGGACAGTCATAAGGCAATTCTAGGGGATGGGGGTAGGAAGAAGTAGGCTGCTGGTTAACTAGGATCTGCAGCTTATCCAGTAGGCAGGGAAATGGGCAGACTGGGTGGGCCAAGCGGTCCTTATCTGCCGTCAAATTCTATGTTTCTATGTTTCTATGAGGCCTGTTTCTGTTGGCAGATTCGAATGTTCATATGTTTACACCCACCTCTCCACAACTACGGATGATATGTGTGTGTGTGTGTTTGTGGTGCAGCGGTGCATTGCTGTCCTCTGCAGGCATAACTTGTGATCCCTGCAATGCACCCCCCCCCCCCATGTTCTGCTGCCCTAATGAGGGTGACTCAAGATCCTTCCCAAACCTGTATCGCCTGTATGACAGCACCACACACTGCTGGGACACCATCGGACTCTCTGCTCTGTAACACATCCATTAATATTCTGAGTGAGTTTAAAGTTTGACGTTTTGGGAGGGGGGAGGACAGAGGCAAATAATTTCAGTTATCTAAGAGCTGCATCACTTTGGTGTAACCTATGGATATAAGAGAATGTAACCATAGTCGAAACAAGAGATGACTACAGCCAATAGGCTGCTTTGACAATGGTAATACAAAAAAAAACAGAAAAAATGGACTGTTTCAGAAAATAAAGAACATAAAGTAATTGTGACGATGTTTAGAAGGAAAGATAACAAGCATTTGTCAATGCCAAATGTTGCTTGCTTGTATGTGCTGTTTAGGTATTTGGAAGTGATAGTTCCATGCCTTCCTCCCAAGACATCCACTGTGTCTTTCTGTTCAGTATTCAGAGAAGAGTGGGATTCAAGCCAGCGGTAGAGGCGGGGTATGGAGTGCAAGGAAAGAGTGGTGGCTCCAAAACGAGAAAGGAGGCAGGGCAAGGGCCACAGCAGTACAGCAGTTGCCAAGGGGGTGAAGAGGTGGACAATAGTCCATTCAAAGTCAAAAGAGTCCTGCAGGAGCTCACTAAATTGAAAGTGGACAAAGCGATGGAACCAGATGGCATACGCCCAAGGATATTAAGAGAACTGCAAAGGGAGATAGCAGTACCTCTAGCAGCCATGTTCACTGGAGTCATTCCAACACAGGTGGATGGAGGAGGCATGTGTGTCCCTCTACACAGAATCCGGCAGCAGGGAGGAGGCAGGGAACAATAGGCCGTTCAGCCTCACCTCAGTAGTGGGGAAGATCATGGAGACATTGCTTAAAGAAAGGATAGTGGGGCATCTAGAAGCCATCGGAGCCCAGGACCATAGACAACATGGATTCACAGTGGGGACATCATGTCAGACAAATCTGCGATTTCTTTGACTGGGTGACAAAGGAAGTGAATCAGGGTGGGGCAGTGGACAATGCTTACCTTGATTTCAGCAAAGCCTTTGACACCATCCCATATAGGAGGCTGGTAAACTAGCTGGGTAGGCTGGGGATGGGGGAAGGGTGGTGAACTGGGTTAGAAACTGGCTAACAGACAGGAGGCAGAGAGTGGTGGTAAATGGTGTGCAGTCTAGGGAGAGGGGGTGACCAGTGAGGTGCTGCAGGGATCAGTCCTGGGGCCAGTCCTGTTCAATTTCTTCATTAGTAACACTGCAGAACGTCCAAAGGGAATTTTTTCACCATATTTTCAACATAGCCATTTTGAGACCTCTGCTCATGAACAGTGTCACTGTGATTTTCTTAATCTGTCCCAAACATTGATTGCGCACACCGAATGTGCCATTGTGCACTACATGCATGGAAACACATTTTGGGCGACATGTGAAAAATGACAGCTGTACTGCTTATAAGGAGGTGTGGTAAAATGGCAATGTTGAAAATCTGATTGAAAATAATATGAAAATATGCGAACTTACGAGCGCGTGTAGGATCAGCGAAAC
This sequence comes from Neoceratodus forsteri, assembly GCA_016271365.2. Lineage (NCBI taxonomy): Eukaryota > Metazoa > Chordata > Ceratodontiformes > Ceratodontidae > Neoceratodus > Neoceratodus forsteri. The sequence goes on from JADMNL010000025.1 coordinate 246,032,402, forward strand.
AAATGCTCTTAAAACAGTCATTTTTGGAATGTTTTCACCAAATTTTTAACGTAGCCATTTTAACACTTCTGCTCATGAACAGTGTGACTGTGATTTTCTTAATCTGTTCCGAACATTGATTTCACACATCGGCTGTGCCATTGTGCGCTACATGCGCGGAAACACATTTTGGGCGAGATGTGAAAAATGACACCTGTACTGCTTTTAAGGAGGTGTGGTAAAATGGCAGTGTTGAAACTCTGGAGTGAAAATATTGAAAATTCGCAAACTTGCGAGCATGCATAGAACTTGCGAATCGTATACTTAAACAGTCATTTTGGAAATTTTTTCACCAAATTTTCAACATAGCCATTTAAGACCTCTGCTCATGAACAGTGTCACTGTGATTTTCTTAATGTGTCCCATACATTGATTTCGCACACCGACTATGCCATTGTGCGTTACATGCGCGGAAACACATTTTGGGCAAGATGTGAAAAAATGACAGCTGTACTGCTCATAAGGAGGTATGGTAAAATGGCAATGTTGAAATCCCAGAGTGCAAATGTTAAAAATTCATGAGCTTCACAATGCGTGGAACTATAGCGCATGCTCGTCAAAACAGTCATTTTTAGGAGTTTTTTCACCAAATTTGCCACATAGGCATTTTGAGAGCCCACCTTATGAATGCTGGCACTGTCGTTTCGTTAATCGGTCCCGAAAGGTGATTTCATGCAGTGACCGCGAATCACTCTTCAGGCCCGATTAACGCCATGACAGTGACAGAATTCATGAGGAGGGGTCCCAAAAACCCCATGTTGAAAATTTGGTGCCAAAATTCCAAAAAATGCCTGAGATATGCAGCAAAGTTGAAAAAACCCTATCTATCCCATTATACAGCTTACCGGCATTTCCTCAGTTCGCGGTCGGCTTTGAAGAGTGCAGACGTGGGTGCTCTCATGCTGGTCATGGGCATCACTCTGTATCACCATCCCCCCCCCTTACCTCTCTGGTCACCTCCCCCTCATCTGCTGTCCTCCCAGTTCCTCATTTTCATCCCTCCTCACATCAGTGCCTCAGCGCTCTATTCGTCCGTGCTGCCCATTAGGAGTGCTCCCTTCCTTGGGCTCCTCCTGCTCCTGGCCTCTCGTCGCTTTCTTCAGTTCTCCACCCGGGTTGCACTCTGCATCTCTGCCACCCCTTCTGTTCTCATCATTTCTGCCTTCCTTGTGTGGATTTGTGTCTTTTGGGCTTCTTTCTTTTCAGGCCCTCATCTTGCCCTGCCTCCTTTCTCGTTTTGGAGCCACCACTCTTTCCCTGCACTCCATACCCCGTCTCTACCGCTGGCTTTCTAGCTGCCTGCATCGTTCCTTGCAGCTCTGCCCTCCAAACCGTCTCTTATTTCACCTATGGTCTCCGACTGTACTTTCTTTATTATAGGGGCTAGCACCCTTAATCCATGGTTCCCCTGTATCGGGGGTGTCTACGCCTCTCGACTCCACTTGTTGCATTCGACCATATCATTTGTTTTTTCCCTGTTCCGGACCATTTCCTTTCCTCTCTGAGTACCTGCTGAGCCTAGTGGACATGAGGTCACTTGCTCCCTCATTCCACTTGGGTTGTGGAGGCTTCCCTGCAGCAACCTTCTTCATTTCACTCCTCATTTCGAATTTCCTCAAGTTCTGTCTTCAGCTCTCTAGCCTTTACACCATCATTCCGCCCCATGGTGAGCTCTCGCCCTCCTCCTGCTCCTCCCATTCCCTCCGCCCTCCTTTCCTCTCCTTCTTTGACCTCTGCTTTCTTTTGGTGGCTTCCTTATCCTGCTGTCCCACTATTCCCTCCTGCTACCACCATACCCTATTCATTCACATCACCTAATGTTCCCTCCTGCATATCACCCTACCTACTCGTCTCCTCCTCCTCCTCCGCCCGTATTCCCCCATTCTAGTCAAACCTATTCAGATGTCCTCCTGGTTATGCCTAACTCACTGTCGGCTTCCGGCTTCGCCTGGCCGCTCTTGCTCCTAACTTCATGCAATTCTATCCATTCCTAATTTGGCCCTCAATAGACCTCCTTCGCTCAGTCCGACCTCAGGGTCTGTTCATTCACATCGATTAATCAAGCATAGCTCTCACTGGGTCTTATGCTACCTCATTGAACTGCTGCACTCCTGTGGTTATTATCACCATCAGGCTCCTCATGACCGCATCTGGGTCTCTCTTGTTCATCCAACCTCTCTGTGGGTTTATTCCTTCACATCAACTACTCGAGCATAACCCTCTCGGGTTCATGCTACCTCAACTTGACCTGCTCTCCACTCAGAGACATGCCCTCTGTGTCTATTGCCCCTTGGCTCGGGGCTGGCTGCATTGGCCTCTCACCAACAGGGCCCCTTTAGCTGCCCGAGCGGGTTCGGAGGCACCCTCTACGCCATTCTCTATCTGACTGCTTCTGGTTCACCTGGTCTGTTTCGTAGGCTAACATAGGCCAGCTGAGTGCCTCAGCAGTCAGCTCTCTCCTCTCCTCTCCTCTCCTGCTTTTGAGCATCTAGTTGCAGAGACATTGCTCGCAACCCTCAACAGCTGTCCCTTTAGAAGGACAGAGCGAGAGCTTCCTCTAAATTGGAATATTTTCCTCCTCCCTTGATCTTGACTCTAAATTGCAGTAGCTGAACTGTCACCAATCAAAATGTCCTTTAGCCTGCAGGGAGGGTGACCTAGGCCTTGGAGCCACAGAGTTTTCCTCCTCAAAGGGGCTTTTCCTCTCCTCTGTGCCGAAGATCATAATCTTAGACAGGGTTAGTGCTTTTCATAAGTTCTATAGTTAGGTTCCGCTGTTTTCACACATATTTGTAACCTTGTATTCTTGACTCCAGGCACAAATTGTCTAATTGTTGCACTGCATGTATTTCTGTATTTCTGTGTATCAATATGTTATTTCTTGTATAATGTGCCACTGTATGTGTATTACCTCCAGGACCTCCTTGTGAATGAGCTTGCTCAATGGAGTATTCCTGCAATAAACTTGAAACTTGGATGGAGTCAGATGGTGGACCCAGTTGTTCCCTCTCTCCTTAGGAAGTACGCCCTTCTGTATCTTGTCAGATTTCCTTTTGTTCATCATCCTCATCATATCTCATTCTTCTCCTGTCCTTCCCTTCTATGTCTATCACCTTAATTTTCAGTCTCGATATATTCTGATTTCTCACCTCTTCGATGCTCGACACCCTTTTCAGTATTCTTTTTGGGCTTCTTCCTAAGCTACCTTTAGCCAAGGGAATCACTCCAGTAGCACCTATAGGGGTGGAACCCTCCTCTAGGGTTTCTCACTGTCGTACCCTTGTAGGGTGGTATATCCCACAGACAGAGAGGTGAACAGCCACAATGTATCTAAGTCACACAAGCATACATCATATCAAGTTGCGTAAGCACATTGAATGGGAAGGCTATGCCTGTGATTCAATGGGTGGAGCAACAATGTCACGCTTAGTCAGGCCTTAAAAGGCCACTCCTCCTGGACTGTTTCAGGATTCGTTTCTTCATTGCCCCACCATCCTTCCCTCCTCCTCCAGCAGCACGTCTCTCTTTTTTCCATGGGCTTCTTCCTACGCTACCTTTAGCCAAGGGAATTATTCCCGCGGCACCTATGGGGTTGAACCCCCCCCCCAGGGTTCCTTGCCATTGTACCCCTGTAGGGTGGTATATCCCACAGACAGAGAGGTGAACAGCCACAATGTATGTAAGTCACACAAGCATACATCATATCAAGTTGCGTAAGCACACTGAAAATTGATTCAGGGCCTGCAGTACAAGTCCTACGAGGAGAGACTTAGGGAACTGAACATGTACTCCCTGGAACAGAGAAGAGAGAGGGGGGGACATGACTGAAACATTTAAGTTCAGAAAAGGCATTAACAAGGTACAGGCACAGGAACTTTTTCACTTCAAGAAGGGCTCCAGGACCTGGGGACCTGATCTCAGGCTGCAAGGAGGAAGGTTCTCTACCAACACCAGGAAATTTTTCTTCAGACAAAGAGTGGTGGACGCCTGGAACAGCTTGCCCCAAGAGGTTGTGAGGGTCACCACTCTGGGTGGATTCAAGAATGCATGGGATAGACACAAGGGAGCTCTGACTACAAAGGGTAACTAGAGTGTCAAAATAGGTCAAAAACAAGCATTTGTCAATGCCGAATGTTGATTGTATTGGTTTGTTGAGCTCGCTCACTGCCCCTCTGTCACTCGCTCAGTCTGTGTCTCCCCGTGCTGCAGGCTGCTCTTTTGTATTGGGCTCCTGCCTGCGTTGGCACCTTGTTCTGCCCAGTAAGAAGTCCACAGCTATTCCGACAGAGCTCCGTTGAGGTGGCTCACTCCCCCTCTCTCACTTGCTCATTCTGGTTCTCCTGGCGCTGCAGGCTGCCCTTTTGTACTGGGCTCCTGCCTCTGCTGGCGCCTTTTTCTGCCCACAAAGAAATCTGCAGCAGTCCCGACACAGGTCTATTGAGCCTGCTGACTCCCCCTCTCTCACTCGCTCATTCTGTTTGTGCCGGCGCTGCAGGCTGCCCTTTTCTATTGGGCTCCTGCCTGCGTTGCCGCCTTCATCCGCCCACAAAGAAATTTGCAGCAGTTACAATAGAGCTCCGTTGAGCTTGCTCACTCCCCCTCTCTCAATCGCTCATTCTGGTTTTCCCGCTACTGCAGGCTGCCCTTTTCTACGGGACCCCTGCCTGCATTGCTGCCTTTTTCTGCCCACAAACAAATCTGTAGCAGTCCCAACTGAGCTCCATTGAGCTCACTCACTCCCCTCCCTCACTCACTTGTTCTGTGTCTCCTGCCACTGCAGGCTGCTCTTTTGTACTGGGCTCCTGGCTGCATTGGTGGCTTGTTCTGGCCAGAAAGAAATCTGAAGCAGTCCCGACACAGCTCCATTGAGCTCGCTCACGCCCCCTCTCTCACTCACTCATTCCGTTTCTGCCGGCGCTGCAAGCTGGCCTTTTGTACTGGGCTCCTGCCTGCGTTGCCGCATTTTCTGCCCACAAAGAAATCTGCAGCAGTCACAATACAGCTCCGTTGAGCTCGCTCACAACCACACTGTCACTCACTCATTCTGTGTCTCTTGGTGCTGCAGGCTGCGCTTGTGTACGGGGCTCCTGGCTGCATTGGCACCTTTGTCTGTCCACAAAGAAATCCGCAGCTGTACCGACAAAGCTCCGTTGAGGTCGCTCAGTCTCCCTCTGTCACGTGCTCATCCTGTTTGTTCTGGCACTGCAAGTGGTCCTTTTGTACAGGGCTCCTGCCTGCATTGGCACCTTTTTCTGCCCACAAAGAAATCCGCAGCAGTCCTGATAGAGCTCAAGTTGAGCTCACTCAGTCCCCTTGTCTCACTCACTCGTACTGTTTCTCCCACTGCTGCAGGCTGGCCTTTTCTACTGGGCCCCTGCCTGCTTTGACGCCTTTTTCTACCCACAAAGAAATCCGCAGCAGTCCTGACGGGGCTCTGGTGAGTTCGCTCACTCCCTCCCCCTCACTTGCTCTCTCGTGCTGTTTCTCCCAGTGCTGCAGGCTGCCCTTTTGTATTGGGCTCTTGTGTTGGGGCCTTTTTCTGCCCACAAACAAATTCGCAGCAGCCCCGACAGAGCTCAGTTGAGCTTGGTCACTCCTCCCCCTCACTCGTTTGATCTTAATCTGTCCCAAGCACTGATGTCCCACAGCGACCGTGCTATTCTCCAGCAGGAGTGCAAAAACATATTTTAGCCAGGATGTCAAAAATGACAGCTGTACTGTTCATAAAGAGATGTGAAAAACTGCCGCTGTTGAAAATGTGGAGTGAAAATATTACAAATTTACGAAGTTATAAGGGTGCATGGAAACAATTCAACGCACACTTGTAACACAGTCATGTTATGGAGTTTCGTCACCAAATTTTCAACATAGGGCTTTTAGGACCTCTGCTCCTGAACAGTGCCACTGTCATTTTCTAAATCTGTCCCGAACATTGATTTCCCACAGCAACCGCGTTATTCTGTGCCGCAACTGTGAAACCACATTTCAGTCAGGATGTGAAAAATAACAGCTGTACTGCTCACAAGGAGGTGTGAAAAAATGCCACTGTTGAAAATCTGGCATGACAATATTACAAATATGCGAAGTTACAAGGGTGTATGGAAAGTGTGCAACGCACACTTGTAACACAGTCATTTGATGGGCTATCATCACCAAATTTTCAACACAGGCATTTTAGAACCTCTGCTCAGTTGCTCATGAACAGTATCACTGTCATTTTATTAGTCTGTCCCGGACAGTGATTTCCCACGGCGACCGCTCTATTCTGCACCGGAAGTGTGAAACCACATTTCGGCCAGGATGGGAAAAATGACAGCTGCACTGTTCATAAGTAGGTGTGGGAAGATGGCAATGTTGAAAATCTGGAGTGAAAATATTATAAATTGTGAAAATGCTGGCACAATATAGCATGCAAGCATAACGCATGACTCGTAACACAGTCATTTTTATGGAGTATCGTTACCAAATTTTCAACATAGCCATTTCAGGACCTCTACTCATGAACAGTGTCACTGTCATTTTCTTAATTTGCCCTGAACACTGATTTCCCACAGCGACCACGTTATTCTGTGCTTCAAGTGCGAAAACACATTTCTGCCATGATGTGAACAATGACAGCTGTACCGTTCACAAGGAGGTGTGAAAAAATGCCAGTGTTGAAAATCTGGCATGAAAATATTACAAATTCACGACGTTACGAGCGTATGTAGCAACTGCACAGCGTACGCTCATAAAACAGTCATTTTTTGGATTTTCCACAAATTTGCAACATAGGCTTTTGAGAGCCACCTCTATGAACACCAGCACTGTCGTTTTGGTAATCGGCCCCAAAGGTGATTCTCTTTTGATGACCGAAATCACCTTTCGGGGGCCGATTAACGCCATGACAGTTCAAGCATTCATGAGGAGGGGTCCCAAAAACCCCATGTTGAAAATTTGGTGAAAATATTCCCCAGAATGCCCGAGTTATGCACTAAAGTTGAAAACACCCTATTTATTACATTATACAGCTTACCGGCATTTCCTCAGTTCGTGGTCGGCTTTGAAGAGTGCAGACATGTTCCTGGTCCAGCGAAGATCGTCGTGCCAAGCTCCGGAGGTAAATATGGAGTGAGGGGTGTGTGGGGAGGCAGGGTGTGCAATGGGTGGAGTGCAGGTTGCGGGTGGGGGGCCAGGGAGACTACAAGGGATCATTTCCTTTTTTGCAGGGAAAAAAAAAAAACCAAAAGCGTCGTGGGACCATTTTTGCTTTTACAGGGGCATGTGGCACTCTGGGGTGGGCTCCCAGCATGCCACCAGAGCTTTATTTTGGGGCCAGCAGTAGCTGATGAGGGATTGGGCACCCCGTCGGCACTAAAGGGGAGGGTAATCATTATGCCGATGGGGATTGGGCACCCGTCAGCAGGAATAAAAGTGGGGGTGTTACAGAATGCCGACGGGGACAGGGTTCCCCCATCAGCAACAGAAACACGGGCACCGAGGCCGATGGGGATTGGGGCCCCCATCGGCAACTACACATGGTGGGGGGGGGTTTGTTTGTGAACACGGCGGCAAACCATCGCCGTGCTCACAAACAATATCAGGGTTGCCAGACCCCACCTTGCAATGAGGGGTCACTCAGTGGATGGCTGACACTGCAATGACGAGGCGGCCCCTGATTGCAGCGTCTGATTTGTCACAAGTTGGTGCAAACATTCCAAACTTGTGTCACCAGCAGCATGCAATGGCATTGGGGGAAGCGGGACAAGCCTTTGCAGGCTGTGGAGGCACTGGTAACAACAGTGCCGTGCCTCCACAGCCTGCTTCTGAGAAAGCTGCTGCAATATGTTTCTTGTGCTGTGTGTGCAATCAACATAACAAATGGGCAGACTAGATGGATCAAGCGGTCTCTTTCTGCCATCAACGTCTATGTTTCTATGTAAGTTTGTGAGACAAGGGCCAGGAAGAAAGAGTTGGCAGGAGGGAGAGCATGCAGAAGGAGGTAGAGGTTGGGTTTTTGAGACCGGGGTTGGGATGGGAGGGTTGGTGGGAGGGAAAGCACACACAGGAGGGAGTGGCTAGGTTAGTGAGACTGAAGCCAGGGAAGGGAGGGTTGGCAGGAGGGAGCTCATGCAGAAGGAGGGAGCAGGTGAATTTGTGGGACCAGGGCAAAGGAGGGAGGGTTGACTGGTGAGAAAGTACACAAATGGAGGGAGGAAACAATTGGGTTTGTGAAATCAGGACCACAAAGTGAGGGTTGGCTGGTGGGAGAGAGTACAGAGGGAAGGAATGGGCGGGGTTTGCCTATGAGTTATGCTCAGCACAGTCAGAAGTAAAATGGTTAAGCTGTCCTTCCCCGATGCACACCTAATGTAGTACATGCACAAGATCCCTGCATACAACACAACATCACTCTGGAAACTTCTGATAAGTGCAGGGCAAAAGTGTGCACCAGTTGTGCTAACATTCCTTTTTCCTTTTTTCTATTTATTCTCCTGATGAAGCTGGGGATCTTCCCCATTTCGGCCAGCTGACAGTATTCAGGTTTACCTCTGGACTTGTGCTAATTCTGGGGACTCACCAGGGGAATCCAGGAGACCATGGCTTGCCCCAGATTGTGAGGCTCCCTTCAGGCCCATGGGGGAGGACTGAAATGCTAATTCAGTCCCCCCAGCAGGCTGAAGGCAGCACTTGCAAGGGCCCCCACCACCACTGTCACTGTGTCAGGGGTTTTCCTCCTCAGGTTGCCCCCAGAGATGCAGACACGCAATGACATCAGCAAGAGGTGTGTGCACTCCTAAACATGCCCTGCAGACGTCCATCAACGTCTCTTCCCTGACCACATAGTCCCTGTGCTGGTGCTGCACTCCAGCCTCTGCTGGGAGTTGCATTTACACCAGAAGCCACAGTCTGCCCTCCCCGGTGGAGGAGAGCAGTCCTGTGGACGTTCATCTTACCTGCTGCCAGCCAGCCCTTTGATGACCCAGATCACCCGCATCACAGGCGGAAGGGCTACTGCTGCACCAGTGGGCCAGCAACATTCCATTTAATGTTAAAGATAGGCCTGCATTACCCGGCCCGTCACTGCAGCAGTGGGGCTACCACTTGTGACACCAGCAACTCAGGTTCGGGAACAAGCCTGAGTCGTTGGGGACCGGCGGAGGAAGGATGGGGAGAATTGCGCATCCCAGAGGATGCACTCCTCCTCTGGGGGGTGGGAGCCACATCCTACAGTACCACTATCACCTGTAGAGAAATGGGTGGCAGAGTGGCTTGGGACAGAGGGAGGGAGGGAGGGCCACTGTGCTGCATATCGTCAGAGAATGCATTAGTACGCTGATGTTGGGGATCTTGATCCCACATACTAGCATCCCTTTGGATCCCACAGTGCACACAATGAAGGGGAAATAAAAACAATGGTAAATTTCCTCTGCCTGTAGTTATATGAAGGCAGGTATATCTGTCCAGAAGGCAATACCCCCACCGTGCTGAGGCACGGGGAGCAAAAAGACTAAATACTAAAATAATAGGCCTGCATTGAATATCTCTTCTCAGTTCCTCTCATTTTTGGAAAAACTCACAGAACAATTACAAGAGATGGGCTGCTATGCTGCAGCCCTCTAAAAAGTCAATACATTCTACTGCACAGCCTCAGCATTCATCAATATCAGAGTACATGTTCCCTCAATGGAGTCATTTCACTAAGGGCATAATTAACTAAACTCAGTTCTTCTGATATCTAGGAAATACTCAGTGCCCCGGAGAAAAAGTGAAAGTGTTAATCATCCAGGATAATTGTTCTGAATCGTGCGAGTCATCTCTTAGACCTGAAACCTACAGTCCAACATAGTGCATTTTGCATAACTTTACAGTCACAATAAAAATGGCATCTTCTTTCCAATGCAGAGCAGAGTTTACCTAGGGACATTTTCCTGACAGAGACCCAACTTGCTGTTTTCTGACCTCAGCAAGCCCCAACCATACTCAACCCCTTCCTCCAATAAGAAGTAAATTATTGTTTTGCTCAATGTAACAAACCTCTGTCGTCATCCACGGATCACCACTGTTATTGCCACTGTTAGTCATTGATAATGCTGCTGGACTCCCCACCTGGCCAACCAGGAGGGCAGTTGAGTACCGATGTCAGCAGCCCTCCTTCCCCAGAGGCACAGCATCTCTTTCAGGGCAACATTCAAGTCCACCATCATCATTTATTTGGGACTTGAACATGGAAATCAAACCCAGGACCCTCCCACATGGCAAGGGCTCTTGGTCTTCTCTCACCTATTGGGGGCCGGACCCCTTTTATTTTATTTTTTATTTTATTTATTTATTGCATATTTGGATTACATAACCTTTGTGCTACAGAGCTCATTTACAAAGGTTCCACATCAAAAATCAAGGTGCAGAGACACTTTAGAGTTACACAGGCACAGCAGTTCCGCAGTGAATCAAACAAAGTTGTACAGACAATTGTGGGTAGTACATAGGATAACGAGGTGCAGGTACAATACGACATGAAGTGCAAGTAAGCAGCCAACATGGCATTGTCATGTTTTATTTAAGTGCTATAGGTCGGAAGAGGAACTTAGGCGAGGTATTGGATTGCAGGAAAGATGTGCTGCCTGTCTAAGAGGGGGAGGTTGGGTATACTTTTTATCATACTTTTTCTTATTCTGTGTACTCCCGGTGGATAGAGGTAGATTACTGTTCTGGCACTTTATGGTTGGAGGGTGCTGAGTGGTGCCATTACCATGTGATCTGGGTCTCCCCTTAAAAGTGGGAGGAGTTGCAGTGGAAGGGAGAGGGAAGACAGAGAGAGCGAGAGAAAGTACAGAGAGGAGAAGGAGGGATACTAGCAGGGATGTTTGCATAGGGCTTGTGAGAGAGAGCATGGAGGAAGAGGAGTTAAGAACTAAAGCAATCCCCCTTAAGGTGACTGTTTGAGGGCTGTGAGAAATGTGCTGGATGGCACTAGGTCACAGTAGAGAAAACCATAACAGCGCCGTCAAAAACCGTGGAACCAAAATAACGAAACACAGGATAGCACTTGGCAAAAACACTGACTGCTATTATAGTGCCACACCAACTTGACTGGCTACACTGTATGTTCGCAGGAGGCTCTGCTCCCCTACACACCCCGAACCCCCCAATCTCTATATAATCACCTCTGGGTGGAGGCAAGTCAGGAAAGGGAAGAAACCTCGGTGGGGGGCACTGAGGAGGGGAATGGGGCAGGACAACCTGGGTGGGGGAGGCGGTGGGGGGATCACTGAGGAGGGGAATGGGGCAGGACAACCTGGGTGGGGGAGGCGGCGGGGGGATCACTGAGGAGGGGAAGGGGAACGGCAGAGGACAACCTCAGGTGGAGGGGCAGACACAGTACCCACATAAGTCAGGAAGAAAATAAAATCCCAAGAGAAAAAAAAAAACAAGCAGCATACGTCCCAGGACCAGGAATCAAACCTCCAGTCCACAAGCATTCTGCCACCCTCTGCTGCCTGTGGCACTACCCTCTGTGCCATGGCAGCTGCTCGGCAGAACCCCTCCCAGCACAGACTTCATCCCTTTCTCCTCTTCTTCCTGACAGCAGTTCAGCTACAGGGACAGCACTAACCTGACCTGCACTATACTATCCTTGTAGCTGTATTAGCTTTCGCTATTCTGACAGCTTAGTTTTGCCTCACTGTTGTGTCTTTCTCCCTTTTCACCCAGTACAGTGCTGGGTTCCTCAGAAGAACATCAAAAATTCCCGTATGAACAAGTGCAAGTTGGTCTCAAGAGCTGGAGGAAGAAAGTGGAAGTGCATCTATAGGGATCAGCTCTGGAAGCTGGAGGTGAGTGCTGAGGAAATGCCTGTGCAGGAGTTACCTGTACAGTGGTTGCAAGGTAGTCTTGGAGAGCAGATTGGTCCTGAATGTCCCATGCCACTATTTGGCCTGCCTCCTAATAAAACTGTGACAATCATGTGAGCCAAGGGGATAGTGCTGTATATGTGAAAAGGCTCAGGGTAGTTTGGCTGGTGTCTGGGCATTCCTGAGTCTGAAGGAAGAAAGGAGGTCTCCAACAGTGAAATGTATAATAAGTCCTAGGTAGCCAAAGCAGTCCCCATTTAGTGGACTGTACCTATGTGGCCCCAAGGAATCTGTCACCAAAAACCTTCCCTTCTAGTGAGCTGCACAAACATGGCCTCAGGGAGCTTACAATGTTTTGCCCTTGTGTATGATCCCAGTAACCATTTGCATGTCTAACATCTCTACTGTACAATATGTTGCATGTCCTGCATTAATTTTATTCATTTAAAGGTGAACAGCACTGAACTTGTGAGTCATTTTCCCTGCAGAAGTAGTTTTTTAAGTACTGGTTAAAATTCTGTTATTGTTCCTTCTATTCAGGCCTTTTAGTAACCTCTATGGGCATTTTCGCTTTACACTCTGATGGTACGTACCATTTTAGAACTGTATGGTGTAGTTTATGTCCCTCTTAGCCACAGATGCTATAGTAGAACATGGATGCATTACGCCAACAACAGAAAAGTAGATCCAAAAAGAACACCACGAACAGCCGCACTCAGCCCGTGCTGCACATCCGGAGGTAACCGTCCTCCGCAAATTAAGCCAAATCCACAATGGCTGTGCGCACAAGGAATAGCCTTGCAATCATGAACGAATAAGAATTACGGAAGCAAATGAGCTTTGTAACAAAAATGTTTACTGAATTCTAGTCATGCTGCAATAATACAGAGACAGTCAAAAAGAACCCCTAGCGCCTCGACTCCCACGAGTCTTCAATGGGGGTGCTGCTAACAGGGAACACATGAGCATTTAATCATTATATCATGAGTAATTAATTACTTGCCATGATGTCACTACTTTGATATAAAAATGATAGGCATTTTTTCATTCGTTTTTTTCATTTTTTATATATGCTGAGAAACAACCTATGCCCAACAAACACAGAATTCTAATGTAGATCAATATAAGACTAAATGTTTTAAGTGCAAAAAATCACAAATATATACTATTATCACTTAAATATCACTCATTTACACAAATCATGAAATGACATCTTATAAAAGAAGAAACCGTAGTTAGAAGGACCTGGGAGGGCTGATACCAATACAGCCCATCTGTACTCCAAAACATTTATTTGCACTATAAAACATTAGTCTTTATATTAGTTATATATATTAGTTGAGTGATAAGTAACTAGGTGAGCATCCCAGAGAAGAATGAGTAGTGGAGATGTTGAGTACCTAATGAGAGCAATGCCATAAGTGATTAGTAAAGCACTAGAAGAAGATTTGCTTAGCCGTCCAGATAGTAGCGTGATACATACGAGGCATGATTCGAAATTCCGTATAAGGAATAGATGGCTTCTTTGGTCATGATGTTTGTAATTTTATGCTCAAATCCTGCTGGTATGCTGCCTGAAGTAAGTATGAGAATCCTGATACATGATCATTTAGGAAATGCACTGAGGTGGCATAGGTGGTTATGTTTGCAGGTAATCCTAGTGCTGAAGTACATGACAGAAGATTGGGGCAGATAAGAGGAAGAGCTTGAGGGCTGCACTGGTAGTGAGATCGATTAGTGCAAGATGCCCTATGATTTTGTTGCTATAGTTGATTAATACCGATTGGGATGCAAGGCTGAATTGGTGAATTTGTCTTGGCTGTTATGGATTGCCAGTTAAAATGCCAGAAAGCCAGTTCTCGGTGATGATCTTTACTGAAGAGATTATCAAAGGTACTTTGAGAGAAGAAGAGGTTGAAGGGTCCACAGGAGAGTAGGTGACCTGCCTGAAGGTACTAGGTGAAGAAAGTACAGTTACGTAAAGAACTTACCGTAACAGTAGATCTTCGAGAACAGCTCTTGCAGCAGGTTACACCATTAGGACTGAAGCCGGCAGGCGTCAGGACCCCACAGAAAATTTTCTAGCTAGCAGTCTTCAGCGGGGACCACCTCCGACGTCGGTCCTGCCCCCGACATCAGGCGTAGTACATAAGGAGGCGGTCCCGCCAGAATCCCCAGTTCTCCCGCCAGAGACTTCCGGTTGCTGGATGACATCAGAAAAGGAGACGGGACCCGCCATCAGATGGCGAGACTAAGAACCGACATTTCCAATCCTAAAGATAGCGTGAGCTGGAACCTACTTCCTCCAGGGGAATGCTGGGCGGAAAGTACCTGCAAGAGTTTCTCGAAGATCTACTGTTACAGTAAGTTCTTACATAACTGTACTATCTTCTTCGAGTACAGCTCTTGCGGCAATTCTCATTAGGAGTGATTCCCAAGCAATGGCGCCTTAAAAGGCCATCAGGAGGAGGTGATACAGAGATTCAGACCCGTCCTGAGCCTAGGACAGGAGGCTCTGAAGAACAGCAAGGCCGAAACCTGCTCTTCGCCTTGAGGCGATATCCAGGCTATAATGCCTGATAAAAGTGTGCACCGAACTCCAGGTGGCTGTGGCACATATGGCCGACGTAGAAACGTTCTTCAGTGCCGCAAAGGAAGTAGCCACTCCTCTTGTCGAATGGCCCTTGACCACTCCTGGTAAGGGTTTCTGACACTTGTCATAGCAAAATGAAATACATTGGATGAGTCAGCGTGAAAGGGTCTGTTTCGAAACTGGGACCCCTTTCATCCTCTCCGCGAATGAAACGAACAGCTGCTCCGCTTTCTGGTGCTGTTTGGTTCTGGTCAAATAATATCTGAGACACCTGTGAACATCCAGGGTGTGAAGCAGTGCTTCTCCTCGATTGGCGTACTTAGGAAAGTACACTGGTAAATCAATGTCCTGGTTAAGAGTAAGGGCTGAAACCACCTTAGGCAGGAACTTAGGGTTCATCCTCAGGGACACCCTGTCCTGATGAAAAAATAAATAAGGCTCCTTGCACATGAGAGCATGTAATTCGGAGATTCTTCTCACCGAAGTAGCGGCAACCAAAAACGTTTTCCACGACAGAAAACGAAGCTCGCAATCTGCAGCAGGTTCAAAGGGTGGCAGCGTAAGCTGTTCCAGGACGAAGGGTAAATCCCAAGGAGGGACGGGATCCCTGATGGGCGGCCTAAGGTGGAGCACCCCTCTTAAAAAGGCATGGGTAGTATCCAGCTGGGCCACCATGCGATGGCCTATGGGGGCATGAAAAGCTGAGATTGCACAAAGGTGCACTTTGATCGAGGAGTAAGCTAACCCGGATTGAAAAAGGAAAAGCAGGTACTCCAGAACCAGCTTCTTGGGGCAGTCTAAGGGTGAGAAACCATGTGCCTGAGACCACAGGAAAAACCTGCGCCATTTCATGGCGCATGTTGTGTGTGTCGCCGGTTTTCTGGCGGCAGCAAGTACATCCGCCACCTCCTGCGAGACCCCGTGTTGCAACATGGCTATGTCTCTAGGAGCCAAGCATTCAGGTTCAGTGAACGTAAGTCCGGGTGGACTAGTGAACCCTCCTCCTGAGACAACAGGTGGGAGCTGATTGGTAAAGCAAGCGGAGGTTCCCGGGACAACTGATTCAACAGCAGGAACCAAATTTGCCTGGGCCAAAAAGGCGCTATCAAAATAAGCGTTGCGTGCTCCCTGCGAAGTTTGAGAAGGACTCTCTGGATCAACGGGAAAGGAGGGAAGGCGTAGAGGAATCTGCCCGCCCAGGAGAGGGACAACGCGTCTTGCCAGAAAACACCAGGCCCTGGATCTAGCGAGCAAAGATTGGGCAGTTTTGCTTTGGATGGGGAGGCGAATAGATCCAATTCTGGAGTACCCCATCTGTGGAACATATCCTCTGCCACCTCCTGTAGAAGTTCCCACTCGTGGACTCTGGCCCGGGAACGACTCAGGCTGTCCGCGACCATGTTGTCCACCCCAGGAACGTGAACTGCAATAAGGTTTGCGCCGTGTCATATTACCCATTCCCACACCCTCATGGCCTCCCTGCAAAGGGGGTAGGAGTGTGTGCCTCCTTGTTTGTTGAGGTAATACATCACCGCAGTATTGTCTGTTTGTAACAGGAGAGTACTGGGTGGAATCTCTGACTGGAAGGCTTACAGGGCATAAAGGACTGCCCTCATCTCCAATATGTTGATATGGAGATGAGATTCCTGGGTAGTCCATGTTCCTGAGACCTCACCCTGTTCAGGTCGCTCCCACCCCAGCCCTGGGTGTCTGTGGAGTGTTGCTTGACAGGGGACAGCGCTGTGAAGGAACCCCACTGAGAGGTTCCGGATCTAGCCATTGCCAGTCCTGAACCACGGTCTTTGTGATTCTGACTGGCTGCTGCAGGTGGTCTTGCCTTTGGTCCCACTGCACCCTTAACATCCACTGGGTTACCCGCATGTGGAGCCTTGCCATCGGGACCATTGGAATGGCCGCAGCCATGTGTCCGAGCAGGCGAAGGACCAACCTGGCCGGGACGGTTTTCTTTGCTGACATGTCCCTTATGAGGGATCGTATGCGTTCCGCTGTGTCTTCGGGAAGAAAGGCTTTCCCCTTGACTGTGTCCAGAACTGCGCCTATGAACTGCAGTTTCTGGGACGGTACCAGGAGAGACTTCTCGTAGTTGATTAAGATGCCCAGAGACTGAAAGAGAGCCTGGGTGTGCTGAATGGCCAGCAGCAATGCCTCCTTGGAGGAGGCCATGAGAAGCCAGTCGTCCAGGTACGGGAACACGTAGTGACCCTGTCTCCTCAGAGATGCTGCCATGACTGCCATGCACTTGGTGAATACCCTTGGTGTTGATGACAGCCCGAAAGGAAGTGCTCGGAACTGGTAGTGGCGACCGAGAAACTCGAAGCGCAGGAACTTCCTGTGCGCCTGAGCGATGGGGATGTGCAGGTAGGCGTCCTGCATGTCTAGGGACGCCAAGAAAGCATTCTTCTTCAGCATGGGGATTAGTCCCGGGAGGGTCACCATGCGGAAGCACTTGTAAACGACCGATATGTTGAGGTCGCTGAGGTCCAAGATTGGACGGAGGTCTCCTGTCTTCTTTGGAACCAGGAAGAAGTGTGAGTAATAGCCTGCTCCTATCTGCTTCCCTGGAACATGCTCCACGGCTTCTTCCTGCAGAAGCGCAAGCATTTCCTGCTTTATGAGCAGAGCGTGCTGACCCGAGTAATGGGAGAGCAGAGGAGGCCTTGTGGGGGGCTTGTCTAGGAATTCTATAAAGTGGCCTTTTTCGACCAACTGTAGCACCCACCTGTCGGTGGTGATCGAGCGCCACCCTGGCAGGTGGTCTGTGATGCGACCCCCGACCTTTGTTTCCCGTTGATCCTGAGGAGGGGTGGGGCTGGGAAGGAGTCATGCTGTGGCAGCAGAGGGTCCTGCAGGTTGGGCCAACTTGGTAGCACATTGGCCCCTACCTGAGGACGTTCTGACCTGGGCTTTTCGGGAAAAGGAGCCCCTCTGTTGCTGACCGGAACAAGGTTGTTGCCCCTGAGTCCAGCTGCAAAAACGATTCTGGTTCCTACGAAAGGAACTGAGTCTAGATCTGTACATGGCCTGGACAGATCTAACAGCCTTCTCAGCTTCCTGTAATTTGGTGATGACTTTTTCCGATGCTTCACCAAACAAAACTTCGCCATGAAAGGGGGCATCCAAAATGTTTTTCTGGACGTCCGGGGTAAACCCGGAGACACGGAGCCATGAGTTTCTCTGGAGACATAAGCCTGAGGCTGCTGCTTTGGCCGAAGAGTCCGCGGAGTCGTACGCGACTCGGAGCACTTGGGTCCCCACATCTGAACCCGTCCGGAGGAGCTGGAGAAGTTCCTCCTTTGGGCCACCGTCTGGCAATTTCTCTGCCAGATCCTGTCCCTGTTCCCACAGCGTGTTCTGAAACTGAACCATGTGGGTCAAATAATTCAAGGATCTAATGGAACAAGTCGCGGCCGCGTAAGTGCGCCTACCCAGCACGTCCAGTTGCTTGGACTCTGGGTCCAGTGGCTGCATGCTCAGATGTTGCGGTTTCTGAGACCAGTCATGAGAGGCTGTAATGATCAGGGAGTCGGCCAGAGGATGGTTAGCCAGGTACTGATCCTCCCTTGGGGCCTTGTACAGGTGGTCAGCCTTCTTCGGCATAGCCGGGGTTGAATGTGGATGCTTCCACACTGCCTTGGTGACGTCCACGAAGGTGTCCACCAAGGGTGGTACTACCACAGGCTTGGGATCCCTTTGCCGAAGATAGCGGGCAAGGCGTAGTCTTTTGGGTCGAGTTCCTCCGCATCCCATCCCATGTTCTCTTGGATGTGTCTCATTATCTCAGAGAGCAGGGTCATCCGGAGGAGACCTAGGGAGGTCGTGTGGGTCCGGAGGAGGGATGCTGATCGGTGAAGGAGACCTGGAGCATTCAGAGATGTCAGATCTGGAGTCCTCCATCGACGGCGAATACCGACGTCTTCTGGGTCTCTTGGGGCTGGGTGACCCTGAAGAAAATCTAGATGGAGGCCTTCTCTTCTCTGCAGATCTGCCCCTAGGAGGTGCTACTGGCTCCTGGGGGGAAGATGCTCAGCTTGCTGCCCCTTCTGGTGAAGGAGAGGGCGCAGGCGTCGGTGGTGCCGTGGGTGCGGGAGGAGGGTGCATGGTGACCACATCCTTTTTGATGGTGTCCCACCAGAAGGTGAAGAGCTCCTTCACATCTGCCAAATTGAGGCCCGACGACGGGCCGGGCACCGGTGGTCTGTCGTCGGGGCCGGGTGTCGGCTCTCCGGGGGTCTCCGATTCTGGTGAGGGTTCCTGTGGGAGCTCGATGGGTCCGGAGTCGCCCGCCTGGTCTTCGGGCTGAGTGGACACCTCCTCCAACAATGCCTCCTGACCAACGTCGGTAGGCGGCGGTGTGGTTCTTCAGTCTGCGGTATCTGATGCCGGTCCCCCCGCCGGCGTCCTGGGGGTGAATGCCTGACCGGCGATGGGTGATGAACTGCCGCCGGCTCATGGGAGTGCTTGTGGACCTTGACCGACGTCGGGCGAGCCGACGTCGGATCCGACGTCCGCTTAAGGGAGGTCAGCTCCTTGGTCTTGCATTGGAGTGGCGGCAGCAAGGAGACTGACCGGACGTCGGAGGCCGAGTGCCGGGACGAGGACTTGTGATGCTCCCCTGACCTGGACAAGGCCTTAGCAGAAGAAGAGGGCCTGGAGGTCTTGGCAGGCCTCAGAGTCGAAGAACCGCTGGCTGATTTGACCACAACCGGGGAAGGCTGAGAGTGGGCTCTAGACGGGGAGCAGTCTGACCTGGAGCTGGAGCTGCGTGAGTCCGAGGTCCTAGAGGGGGATCTAGGTCTCACCTTCTCCCGATGCTTCTCGTGGTGCCTGTGTGACTTTCCTGAAGATTCCCCCCTGGAGGAAGGTTCCATGGCCTTGAGCTTTTCTTCTAGGAGGAAAGCCTGGAGAGCCTTCTGTCGGCGGATTCTGGTCCGGCTGTTAAAGCCCTGGCAGAAAGAGCAAGCCTGGGTGTCATGGTCCAGGCCCAGGCACCGAACGCAGGCCGAATGAGGGTCTTTAAATGGGATCTGCTTCCCACAGGCACACTTAGAAGGATGGCCCTCCACAGAAGTTGGGGAGGACATCAGACGAAGTAAGGTTGTTCTTGAAGAAGAATTTCTCCCAAAGTTTTCGATTCGGAAAGGATTTTCTGGTCATCGCGTGCTAGTACTAACCGAAGAAGTCGAGACATGCAAGTCGACGGCAGGAAAGAACTGGGGATTCTGGAGGGACCGCCTCCTTATGTACTACCGACGCCGGGGCGGACTGACGTCGGAGGTAGTCCCCGTTGAAGACTGCTAGCTAGAAAATTTTCCATGGGGTCCTGACACCTGCCGGCTTCGGTCCTAATGGTGTAACCTGCTGCAACAGCTGTACCTCGAAGAAGATGTACAGATAATAGTATAAGGAATAGCGATGTCCGGGAGTGAAATTGAGATTTGGATGGCGTGGAGTCGGTAATCAGCTAGCTGAGAAAATCCCACGATGAATATTCTGGACAATATCTGTGCAATTCCTAAAACTTGCAATGACTGTTGGGAAGTAGGAGTCAACCAACTTGGTCATCAGAGTCATTGTTGAAATAAGAGGCGACAGAAGGGAAATGGATTATGTCCATAGCTGAATGGGTTATCTTGTGATTCACGGTATCTGTAGAAACGATGCTGATTACAAAGTCTGAGTATAACCAAAGAATTTAAGTCCTTTCCATGTATAAGGATAGCCAGTGAGATAAGGCATATGGGGAAGACATGGTGATTGGATGGACAGGGATCGGAGGGTATATCAGATACAGACAAAGGAGATCTTCCTATTGTCCAAGTGAATGAGATTCCATGAACGATTGTGAAGAACTGAATGGGCAGTAAAAACTCTATGATAACGTGAGAGTCTATGGAGCATATGAGCCAAGGAATGTTTGCTGGCAGTAGTATTACCCAGAGTAATGAATGATGATCCAATAAGTAGCGGAAGGGTACTGTCATAAAGGCTGCAGTAGAAGTAGGGGATGGATCATATGAAAATCAGATAACTAAGTAGAAGTACTGGTCAAAGGTAGGGTGCAAGGCCCAAAAGAGCCACAGCAAACAGTATGAAGCCCCGAGCTAGGAAGGCGAAGAAGAGATGGCAACCAGTCGGCAGGGGAAGGATGTCTGGAAGGAATCTTGAGCAACTGAAAGAATAAGCAGAAGAAGCCAAGGGCTAGGCAAAGCCAGAAGACATCCAGAGCAGGAAGGCACAGGACCGGGTCAGGTCCACAGCAAACAGCAACAATTTGCAAGAAAGCTGAAGCAAGGCATCAGATGATGATGATCCACAGAAGGCACCATGAGCAACAGGAGTCCCACATCTGATGAAGGCTGGAAACGACCAGAAAATGTGATGGAAGGCACTGGTGAGATGAAGGACAGGTCCCAATTCTGCAAGAAAACAAGTTCGTACAGCAGCCGGATGGGGACCTGCAGCAAGGAAGTCCATGAGGCAGTCAACCTGGAGTGAGGAAGGGAGTGAACAAGCCAGCAGAATCCATGTTAGGAGGGAAAGGGGGCCAAAGGGGCTAGAGAACGAAGGTCCACAAAAGAACAGGATGGCGAATGGAATCAGTCCAAACAGAAGGGTCCTGAGAGCAACAGGAATTGGAAATTGGCAGGATGGGGGCAAACAAGTTAATGATGTCCTGGTTCCACTGGACAAAGTCGCAGGCAGAGTTGACAGATGGAAGGCAGTCGGAGTGGAAAGGCCCCATTCCCAAAGGGAAGAAGCGGTCTGCATTGCATAAGTAGAATGATGAGGGTACGAAGACAGCAAGAGTGCCTTTCCTGAAGGGAAGTGACAACTGGCATGAGGTAAAGAAGGTATGGTAAAAGTCGGTAGATTGGAGACATGGCTCCCGACCCCAGTAGCTGGGGTAAGTCAACCATCGCTCAATGCAGTCCAGCAGTGTTAAGGATGGAGAATGTCAAGTTGGTAAGTAGGAGGTAGTTATGTTCCCGGAGGGAAGCGGCAACTGGTAGGAGGAGGAAAAGGTATGGTAACAGACTGTAGAACATAGACATGACTCCCATCCCCAGTAGTCGGGGCGAGTTAACCGTCACTCGATGCTGCCAAGCAGAGTTAGGGATGGAGGATGTCAGGCTGGTAAGCAGGTGGTAGGAATTGTAATGGAATCCCATCCCTGGTAGACAGGGGAAGCCTACCTTTGCTCAGCACCTCAGAAGGCTCGAGTTAGGAACTGAGTCCGGAATACTACTGGTATGAGCTGGCTAAGCATAAACACTGTTGAAGAAGTTAAAGTACAATGTAGGACAGGGATAGGTTGATGAGGCAGTAAGTGCCAGTAATATGGGTAAAGAGATAGTAAGGGAGGCATGGTAACACACAATAATAACTGAGAAGCAAGATATGAACTGAAGGGAGCACATAGAAGAAGGAGAATAGTAGAAGGGACAGGGCAGCAGGCTTGAAATTATGGTATGAGGAGGCAAGATACTAGTGCAGTAGAAGGGGAAAGCTAAAGAACAGAAGCACTGGGATACGTCCTAATGTCAGGCCTGAGGGACTAGTGCAGATGTCTTGGTGGAGATGGGCAGCAAGAGCATCCAGGAGAGGAGCTAGAGCAGTAACCAAAGGAGAGGCTCAGAGCAGTGTAATTGGCAGAATGGAATACTGATCCAGAAAGTTGAAAGGGTCCGGATGAAGCACCCCCCCACACCCCCATAGTACGTGTTGGCTGGGGTAAACTCAGTTATGCAGATCCATCAATGATACAAAATCAGAGCATGACAAGGATTCAATATTGAGTGTAATGGCATGACAGGGAAATATGAGGAATAAATGCATACCTGTGGGTATAAGGAGGCACAGCTAGCTGGTATGGTATCTGAGAAAGAGAAGGCCAGACTCGACAGGAGCGTGCAGCAGCGACCCCAAGAATATCCGTGGCATGTGATGTCTGGATGAAGAACTGCATGTAATGGGGATTGTTGGTTAGTTATGAAGTTCAGGGCAAAAACCAGTCAGGTAGGGACGGGGAAGTGACTGTAGCACGAGGAGTCAACTTTGTTGTGTTTAGTGAGACAAGAAAATGGTGCATCAGGCTCGCTGAGATAAAGAAAAGGAGACTGGAGGAGCAACGATAACAATGCTGTGATTTACTGATAACGCAAACAATTGGATGTTTCGAGGGGAGAATACGAGTCCTGAGATACTCGCAAACACTAGGAGAAATGGTCGTAGCTGGTTCCGCATGGGATTGGCCATGTTGGAGCTGACATCATGGATTGCAGCCCCGGATTGCAGCCTTGGGGAAATCTGCTTGCCGGAATCAGTACTGTGAGTGACCTATGGTGCTTTATCGTCACACTTGATGTCATCTATAGTTTGGTCCATGACCTGGATTTCGTGGACTGTGTTACAGTGATTGCCCAGTTGCCAAAAGCTGAGGAACGGACAGTAGGGCGGACCTGCAAGCACGGCTTCTAGGAGCAGAGCCACTGATCATCGTCCTGCTCAGGTAGTTACAGCCACAGGTCCTGGACTGGGAAGAATACCCCCTGTTATATTGACATCCATTTGCCCTGGACATTCGATTAACACCGGTGAGAGCAGAGCTGAGTGGTGCCTCAGTGATTTTGGGCCCAGGAAGGAATGGATGCGGATGAGGGGGACAGGAAGAAGGGCTCTATGCAAGGGGAAGAACACAGTGGAGCGGGGGCACTCAATGCGCCCTGTAGGAATGAAGACAAGCTGAGGGAAATGGGCGGAGGCCTCAGTAGCGAGGAAGAGCAGAGCTCAGTGACCGGTAAGTGCAGTGGGAGGAGAATGTAAAACCACCCAAAAAGAAACAAAAGAGGGAACCCCGAGGCAGCTGGAAAGGAGCAAGAGGGAGGGGGAATGCCTGGGACAACCAACCAGCACAGGCGGGAGAAAACACAGGGAGCGAGGGAAGAAAACGAAGGACAGGATCAAGCACAGCAGGCGAATAGGCAGGGAAGCAGAAAATAAAGCAGCACGCAGAAGCAGCACAGCACACAAGCCACGCAGGGAGCCTAGGAGGAAAAACACTCCCTAAGCAAGGGAGGTGCTATAGCGTAGGGTTTAAGCAGAGGTTGTGGGAGGAGCTTTTCCCCACACTGAACCATGGGCACAGCCCTCCCCCCAGAAAGACTACTGCAGCAAACTAGTTTTTTTTTCTCTTTTAGATAATTCCTACTGTCAAAACTTCGATTCTAACTCTTATTTTCAATTTTCAGTGAGCATTTAATATTGCCATTTTGTTTTATTTAATAATTAGATTAAGGTATTTATTAATTAATTAATTTATTTACGTTTTGGTAACCAGCTGAGCAAACTGATCCAAAGGACCATTTTCAGTTGCAACCCAGGCCGTACAGTGGCACAGACAATAGGTACAAGTTATAATACAGTAGGTATGCATAATACAGTGAGTCAGTGGTATCAGAAACAGTGATACATAAACATCGTATCTTAAAAATAGGAGTTAAAGACATAAATGTAACCCCTTACAAATGGGGGTTCCCAAAAAGTCTTCCTTGAGCTTGTCTAAATGCTCACTGCCAGGCCGGTGTCCTGCATTTAAGCAGTTTAAATGTGATTACCAGAGCTTGTATAGCTTCAGAGTACTGTCTCTTTAAGAGCTACCTAATTGCAGTTTAAGTAATCTGAGAGGGAGCTCTGTTGAAAGATGTAACTATTTACTGAAAATCATTTAGAGTGATAATGATAATATAGTTTGTCTAACCTGCTTTCTTTGTAGGAAGGACTGTTTTGTTTGTCTCCACTATCTTGGTCCTGGACTGCAAATTGGACCAAACAGTACTGGTGAGACCTAAAATGTAACCGGCCTACAAGAGCTGTCTGAATTCAAAATCTGTAGGAATTTTAGTTTGGAGTTTTTTTGAGCCTTTTTTTCAACTGAAGGGTGAGCTCTTGCTTTGACTGACAGCCAAATCAGCCAACCAAATCTTTGGGATCTTGGGGAAGTCCCGGGCTGCTTGCAGTTTTCAGTTAGAACTAAGCTGGAAGCTGAGCAAGAAGGAGCTGAAGTAATTCTGAGCAGAAATCCTGCATGGATTCGCATGGGAGAACTGGGAAAAAGCTGAGTGTTTGGCCTGTATATCTACCTGCTGCTCCTGGTTGGGAGAGAAGAGAATTATTTTGGACTAAATCCAAGTTTGTGTGACTAAAGTAAGCTACTGAAGTGGGCCAGGCTCAGCCTGAAGAAGACTGAATGTTTTTGCTGAATGCGATTGGCCTGTCAGAAGTTCCAGCTACCCCTAAGCTCCCAGTGTGTGCAGAGACTTTGTGATTGTGCCCGGGGAGCGCTTTGCCTGATACAGTAGAATTCCCATACATGTAAATGTGCTATGAGCTGCTAGTGGGTTGTGAGTTAGTTCCCCACTTTGTGAACTGTGTTCAGCTTGCTGGAACCTGTATCCAGCCCAAAACTGACTGCTTCCGAACTTGTCTCCATGCGGTCTGGGCTTTGCCAGATTGGCCCAGCCAGATTACCCACTGCACAGAGAAGCCATCGACAAGAGACCTGCCTGAGGATCAGCCCCCAGCTCCACGCTTGAACAGGAATGACGCAGCTGCGACTTGTGTGGGCCCTGTTTCTCCTGGCATTCCAGATCAGCCACCTGCAGTCTCGATTTTCGTCCAGCCTGTGTCCAGTCTTGAGTATCGTGAGTAAATACCAGGGTAGCTTCCTACAACAACAGCTTAATCTGAGTGTGTCATCTGATTGTCTTGTTGTTTCACTTCCTGTATGAACTGAGCCCTCTGGCTCCAGATTACAAATATTGTGTACTGTGCATGTTGTGTTTTCCATCACAGGGCCCCAACCAGCTACAACCCTGGGCAACTGTCCTGGCTAGCCCATCTCTTCTCTACCTGGGTACCCAGAGGTGGACTGTGTGGGGGGACTCAAAGCGCATGCATAACTGCTTGATTGATGTAACCTTTAAGCTAATTAACCAGATTTTGCCCCTCCCTTGTTCAGGTCCCCTGAATAAATCAGATCTAACTTTTTCTGCATGTAATCTGACTGTGGTTCCAGTTTGTGGTCAAAGTACTGTACTGTTGCTATTTGCTGTGCTTAACCTTGTTTTACAAGGGGTCCCCAGGGTCGAGCCAGAGGAACCAGCCCGGGTGGTAAGTGCATACAGTGTGGGTACTTGTGTGATGTACCAGTGGTATTGTGAAAGTGATTATTGTACAGTGTTCTGGCCACTAGAAGGGAAAGAGGGGGGTTACAGTGTCCCGGAGGGCTGTGCCCAGTTTAACTTGACCACTACCGACCCTGACCTCTGGGTGGAGGCACCCGTTTCAGAACTCAGGCTCCTTAACCTGCTACTAGCCAAGCAGGCAGAGGTAGTAGCCCTTGGGATAGCGCCACCTAGGGGTTACATCTTGGAGGCTCACCGCTGGGATTTTGTGTCTTCTAGTGGCCGAAACTACGAATTATTGTCAAACATAAATGGCTACCCCAACAGAAGTGGCTGTACACCAGTTGGTGGGGTGGTGTACTGGACAGGAGATCGACCCCCAAAATGCTATACTTATCCTGGATATTCCGCTGGGTACCAATAAGGACACTGTAGAGGGAGTACTTTCCAAGGTTGAATGTTTACAAAAACCCTGTGGTGGTGGGTCAACAGGCCAATCTGCTCGTACAAAGTTTCATGGCATTAGTAGAGTGTAAGGACCCAGTAGACAGTTCCAAAGTGCCACAGACTATCACCCCCAAAGGAGCCCTCACTGCCTGGAGAGTGATAACTAAGACAGTAAAGACCCCGAGGAGAATGAGCCCCCCCCAACTATCTGAGACTTTTGAGGAGAACATTTGCTAAGTTGTTGCTGGAGGAAGGGAAAACTGCGGAGGACTTAAAGAAACTATTCCTGCCACCTGGGGGTGTTCCTCCCCTAACACCCCCTTCCGCTCCAGCACCTGTTATTGCCCCTCCTTCTGTGCCCGTGCCAATGCTGGCTTCTATGTCTGTACCTGCCATTAGTCACGACTCTTACCGAAGGTTGAGAATCTTCTCCGGCACCCTCCCCACCCCCCAAGGGGAGGATGATTGGAAGACCTGGATAGATTGTGTTGCCCCTTTGGTACCTGAATGGCAGTGTGTGGAGGCTGAGAAACGCAAAAGGATCATACAAAGTTTGAGAGGTCCCGCCCTAGAGGCCATTAAACTTATGAGGTCCACAAACCCTGATGCATCGGCCCAGAAGTACCTATCTGCACTCAAAGGCAATTTTGGGAGCATTGATTCAGGGGAAAACTTGATGTGGAAATTTCGAGGTACAAAACAATGTCCAGGGGAAAGTTTGTCTGCATATGTTACTCGTTTGGAAAGAGCGCTGCAAAAGGCTTACTGAAAAGGTGGGGTAGCCGCCAGTGACTTAAACCATGTGAGGTTGGGGCACATACTGCAACATGCAAAATATTCTAAATTGCAGCTTCTTCAATTAAGGCTCCCAGGTAGAAGGGGTAACCCACCGGACTATTGTGACTTGATAAAAGAACTCCAGGAGGTTGAAGATGAAGAGGGGGAATGTAATTCTAGGGTGAGCGCAGCCCAAATGATCACGGCATCGGAAGGCCCTTCCGAAGTAGGGACCAATGAGGGTGTGCCACCATGGGACGAACTGCTGAGGGAGTTCAGGGAAATAAAAAAAAAAGTATCTTTATGAAGACCGCTCCTGCAAGTACAGGCACTGATCCTGCATCTGCTATGGGGGTTGGGGTGTCCACCCAGGCATCTCCTGCTGACAGCAGCTCGAAACTCGATGCCTTGACTATGGAAGTAAGAGAATTGATGAGATGTCTCCAAATGTTCACCACACGGCAGACAGAGATGGCACCAAGGTTTTCAGTTGGTAGTACCACCGCCCCAGCTCCCAATGTGATGCCTCTGCCACCCCAAATCCCAGAAAACATATTTTGCCATAATTGTGGGAAGGATGGGCACATGAAGAGGGAATGCCAGTCCACAAAAGACCTAGATAAAGTTGTATACAGGCTTCAAGGAGAGCTTTGGAGAACGAATCAGTGGTCAAGGAGTACCCAAAATGACCGCAGTGAGGGTTCAAGAAGTAGTAACTCAAATCCCAATGTGGCTAAATCATCTCTCCAGTCCCCTATTGCTGTCCCTCCAGACTGGTCCAAAATAGTGAGCCCTTCAATGGAGACTACGGTGGCTGTGAATGGTATTCCTACTCGGGCTGTGCTGGACAGTGGGTCGCAAGTGACCATTGTATTTAAGGACTGGTATGACAAACATTCATCTGCTGTGCCCTTACAATCCCTGGAAGGCCTACATGTGTGGGGGGCTGAGCGACAAAGTCTTATCCCTACCTAGGATATGTCTGCCTCTGGTTGTCATTTCCTGCTTCTGTAACTGGTGTAGAGGAGCAAGTCGAGACACTGGCCTTAGTGTGTCCCCCTACTGGACTGTATGATGGGTTCCCCTGTTAATTGGGATCAACGCCCATATGTTTGGGAGACTGACACAACTCTGTCGCAAGAAACAAGGGTGACGGACTGGGAGGGCCCTAAGAATTCCCGCTCTGATCAAGAGGGCCTATGATTTGCAACAGAACCCCAAGGGAGTGGACCAGGATGAACCGGTAGGGGTCGTGTGGAAGAAGGAACCTGATTCAATGGTACTGGCCCCAAACACCCAGTGTACAGTTCAAGGGGAGGTCCGCCTCCACAAAGATGTCAAGAACAAAATACTGATGTTGGACGTGCCAGGCGATGGAAAATTGCCGGAAGGATTATTGATTAAGCCCAGCATCTTGCCAGCTTGTGCTCATGCCTATGCATGACGAATGATGATCCAGATTCATAATGTGTCAGATTGGGAGATCTGGAAGAACAGAGGATGTACCCTAGCTACGGTACACTGCACAGACACTGCAGTGTTGCCCAGCAACAAGCACCCTGGTAAGACAGATAGAGCGACTCCCGACTTGTTTGATTTTGGTGACTCCCCGTTGCCAGCTGAATGGAAGACTACAATTAGCCAGAAACTTGCCCAGAGAGATCAAGTGTTTTCGTTGAAGGAATGGGACGTGGGATGTGTCCAGGGTGCGGAGCATCACATACGCCTGCACTATGAACGGCCATTTCAAGAAAGGTCTCAACGCCTAACCCCTGCAGACACTGACAATGTGAGAAGACACTTGCAGGAAATGCTCGCAGCTGGTGTGATACAAGAATCCAGGAGCCCATATGCTTCTCCCATTGTGGTTGTGCGTAAAAAGAATGGATCTGTGAGAATGTGTGTTGATTATCGAACTCTGAATCGGTGGACCATCCCCGATCAATACACCATGCCCCGTATACAAAATGCTCTGGATTGTTTGAATGGGAGCAAATGGTTCTCAGTGTTGGATCTTCGCAGTCGATATTACCAGATTCCGATGGCTCCGGAGGACCATGAGAAGACAGCCGTCATCTGTCCTTTGGGGTTCTACGAATTCCTGAGAATGCCACAGGGGATATCAGGCACCCCAGCCACCTTCCAGTGACTGATGGAACGAGCGGTGGGAGACATGAATTTGCTAGAATGCCTGGTGTACTTGGACAATGTCATTGTGTTTGGAAGCTCCCTAGAGGAACATGAGAGTCAACTGTTCAAGTACTAGACCGACTGGAAGATTTCGGCCTCAAGCTGTCCCTCAACAAGTGTCAGTTTTTCTAAACCTCTGTGAGGTATGTGGGGCACATAATGTCTACAGAGGGGATAGAGACTGATCCTAGTAAAGCTGAAGCCTTGACTACTTGGCCCCAGCCCCACAATTTGAAAGAACTACGTTTCCTGGGATTCTGTGGCTACTACCGCCGGTTCATAAAGGACTATTCCAAAGTGATTCGGTCACTCTTGAATCTTAGCCAGGGTTACCCTCCTACCAATCGGAAATACAAAAAAGGGTCCATCAAAGAACCAGACAAAGCATATTTCCACCCAGGTGAACTTTTCAGGTCCCGTTGGACGCCTGACTGTGAAGCAACTTTCCACAAAGTCATATACCAACTCACCCATGCCCCCATCCTCGCTTATGCTGATTCCACCAAACCCTATGTGCTGCATATTGATGCCAGTCTGCAGGGTCTAGGAGCTGTACTGTATCAAGACCATGAGGATGGTTTGAGATCAGTGGCATTCGCCAGTAGGAGCTTGACCCCGTCAGAGTGAAACTACCCTGTGCACAAGTTGGAGTTCCCTGCGTTAAAATGGGCCATTGTTGACCAGTTTCATGATTACCTCTATGGGGCAAAAATATTGGTGAAGAATAACCCATTGACCCATGTACAGACTTCAGTTAAGTTAGATACCATGGGGCACCAGTGGCTTTCTGCATTGTTAGCATATGATTATGCTGTCGAATACAGACCAGGCCTGAATCATATTGATGCTGACGCCCTATCTCGGAGGCCCATTTCCAAGAGCGACTGGGTCAGGCTGTCTGAACCTGACATCCAAGCATTGTGCCAAAAGTTTGATAGAAATGAACAGATGTCTACAGACACAGCGGACTGCTTAGTAGTTTGCTTGGGCCCCTCTGACACCTGCATACCAGCTGCATATTGCCACTTCTCTGCTCTAGATATTAGTGCACTACCTCAATTTGACAAGGACAGCATTCAGTGGGCTCCATCCCAAGATCCTATGATTCAGCCAGCACTTGATGCCCTTTGTGCAGGAAAAGATGTGTCCAAGTTGCGTTCCTCTGATCTGAGAACTGCTTTATTGTTTAAAGAGGGCCCCAGGTTGAAGCTGCTTAATCAGTTGTTGTACAGAGAGACTGTAGATCAGGGTGGCCAAATAGACAAGCAACAATTGGTCCTGCCCACAGCCTTCAAATATTTGGTACTGCGGTCCCTCCACAATCATATGGGCCACCTCGGTATCGACCGGACACTTGACCTAGTATGATCTCGATTCTAATGGCCCAAGATGGGGGCCGATGTTGAGCACCATGTAAGGACTTGTAGTCGCTGCCTGCAGAGAAAAGCCCTGCCTCAGAGGGCTGCCCTCCTTGTCAACATTACTACCAGCACCCCAATGGAGCTAGTCTGCCTAGACTTCTTGAGTTTAGAGCCTGATCAGCGAAACATTGGCAATGTGTTAGTGGTTATGGACCATTTCACACGGTATGCACAAGCTTTTCCCACCCAAGATCAAAAAGCATCTACCGTGGCCAAGATGCTAGTGGAAAATTTCTTCGTCCACTATGGTGCCCCCCAGCGAATTCACTCTGATCAGGGCCGGGACTTTGGGAGTCGGCTAATCAAAGAAATGCTCTCTGTATGGGGGGTGCGAAAGTCAAGAACCACCCCCTATCACCCGCAGGGGGATCCTCAACCTGAACGCTTTAACCGCACCCTACTAGACATGCTAGGCACCCTTCACCCAAAGGATAAGCATAAATGGAGCTAGCAGATTAGCACCTTGGTACACACATGCAATTGTACAAAGAATGATGCTACCGGGTTCTCTCCTTACCGCCTCATGTTCGGGAGCGAGGCCCGGCTGCCTGCTGATGTTTGTTTTGGGGTTTCTCCCGATGCGGTCCGAGACGAAGATTACCTGCAATATGTACAAAAACTTAAAGCTCAATTGAACCATGCCTATCAACTGGCCCAGACAATGGCTACCAAAAGAAATCTAGCCAACAAAGAGAGACATGATAGAAAAGTAAAGGCTCAAGAGCTTAGGCCTGGAAACCGTGTGTTGTTGTGAAATTTAAGATTGCATGGTAAACACAAAATTGCTGATCGATGGCACCATTTTCCCCATGTCATAGCTGGAAAGCTGGATGATTTGCCAGTGAACAAAGTGCACCCAGAGAATAACTCCAAAGCTGTCAAGACCATGCACTGTAACCACTTGCTACCTACTGGTCAAGTTATAATTGAGGCTGAACCCACCAAGATTGATTCCCCTGGACCAGTGACTCATGCTGCTGCATGAAAGAAACAGAGTCAGCTTGCCCCCATGGTTGCCGATTTAAGACTTTCCCCGCAGCAGGCCCAGAATGATAGTGACTGCCAGTCTAACTCTGATGACAGTGAGTGTGATAATGTCTATTACCCCTCATATGAACTGAGTCAGTTGTTTCGTGGAAATCCTCTGTTGAATTATGGGGATGAAGCTGGGCCTTCTGGACTGCCTAACGCCCCAGCATCATCCTTGGAGCCAATGCTCCCTGAAAGTGAAATGCAAAGTATCATGTCTGAGGATGCTGAGTCTTTGTGTATCGTGGAACTGTATGATTTGCCTGAAGGAGAGGCTGATGGTATGAGTCTTTCTGGTGACATGCCAGAACTTGAGGAACACTATTAGAGTGCTGAAAACCCTCCTTCAGTGCCAGAGTGTTTTCAAAATGAGTCAAGTGTTGTAGAAACAGGGACTACAGAGCAAGGGACTGACAGTGCTCCCAGCTTGGACATTCCCCTTCATGCAGAGGCACCCCTCACAAGTGATGAAAGCTCCAAGACCATTGCTGAAAGTACAGAGACTGTGACTGTTCACCCCGGAAAGACTGGTCAAGCTGTCAAGCCAGTGGTATGCTTCAGTTACGATTCCCCCCGGAGGCCAGTGGATTTGCCTCCCAATGTAGTCCACAAAGGTGTTTGTCTCTCAGAGCTCACTGCCCAAATTGAGCTTGACGACCCATTCCAGGTTACTTGTCCTGCCCTCTCACCGTGGTGCCCCTGCCCCATCCAGCCCCAAGTTAACTGATAGGGAAGAGCCCCCTCTTGTATTGTTTAGAGTACAAGAAGTTATTACATGATTCTGTATAGTAATGTTCAATTTACCTGTGTGAAATATGCATAATGTATTGTCAGAATGGAAATTATATAGTGGAGTACATTGAAATGTATAGTAAATTGGCAAGTTATGCCAATTGATGAATCAGATAGTACTTGTACAGCATGTTAATGGTATAAATATCTTGTATATGTTGCATTTTCAGTGTTATGATGGTACAGACTTGACACGGACACTAAGTTTTCCCAGGCAGGGAAGGGTGTAACCCCCCTACAAATGGGTGCTCCCAAAAAGTCTTCCTTGAGCTTGCCTACATGCTCACTGCCAGGCTGGTGTCCTGCATTTTAACAGTTTAAATGTGATTACCAGAGCTTGTATAGCCTCTGTGTACTGTCTCTTTAAGAGCTGCCTAATTGCAGCTTAAGTAATCTGAGAGGGAGCTATGTTGAAAGATGTAACTATTTACTGAAAATCATTTAGAGTGATAATGATAATATAGTTTGTCTAACCTGCTTTCTTTGTAGCAAGGACTGTTTTGTTTGCCTCCATTATCTTGGTTCTGAACTGCAAATTGCACCAAACTGTACTGGTGGGACCTAAAATGTAGCTGGACTACAAGAGCTGTCCGAATTCAAAATCTGTAGGAACTTTAGTTTGGAGTTTTTTTGCACCTTTTTTGCAACTGAAGGGGGAGCTCTTGCTTTGACTGACAGCCAAACCAGCCAACC
Source organism: Neoceratodus forsteri (assembly GCA_016271365.2). Taxonomy (NCBI): domain Eukaryota; kingdom Metazoa; phylum Chordata; order Ceratodontiformes; family Ceratodontidae; genus Neoceratodus; species Neoceratodus forsteri. The sequence continues at coordinate 246,065,421 of JADMNL010000025.1, forward strand.
AAATCTTTGGGATCTTGGGGAAGTCCCGGGCTGCTTGCAGTTTTCAGTTAGAACTAAGCTGGAAGCTGAGCAAGAAGGAGCTGAAGTAATTCTGAGCAGAAATTCTGCATGGATTCACATGGGAGAACTGGGAAAAGGCTGAGTGTTTGGCCTGTATGTCTGCCTGCTGCTCCTGAGAGGGAGAGAAGACAATTATTTTGGACTAAATCCAAGTTTGTGTGACTAAAGTAAGCTACTGAAGTGGGCCAGGCTCAACCTGCAGAAGAATGAATATTTTTTCTGAATGCGATCGGCCTGTCAGGAGTTCCGGCTACCCCTAAGCTCCCAGTGTGTGCAGAGACTTTGCGATTGTGCCCGGGGAGCGCTTTGCCTGGTACAGTAGAATTCCCATACATGTAAATGTGCTATGAGCTGCTAGTGGGTTGTGAGTTAGTTCCCCACTGTGTGAACTGTGTTCTGCTTGCTGGAAGCTGTATCCAGCCCAAAACTGACTGCTTCCAAACTTGTCTCCATGCGGTCTGGTCTTTCCAGGTTGGCCCAGCCAGATTACCCACTGCACAGAGAAGCCATCGATGAGAGACCTGCCTGGGGATCAGCCCCCTGCTCCACGTTTGAACAGGAATGACGCCTCTGTGACTCGTGTGGGCCCTGCTTCTCCTGGCATTCCAGATCAACCACCTGCAGTCTCGATTTTCATCCGGCCTGTGTCCAGTCTTGGGTATCGTGAGTAAATACCAGGGTAGCTCCCTACAACAACAGCTTAATCTGAGTATGTCATCTGATTGTCTTGTTGTTTCATTTCCTTTACGAACTGAGCCCTCTGGCTCCGGATATCAAATATTGTATGCTGTGCATGTTGTGTTTTCCATCACAGGGCCCCAACCAGCTACAACCCTGGGCAACTGTCCTGGCTAGCCCATCTCTTCTCTACCTGGGTACCCAGAGATAGACTATGTGGGGGGACTCAAAGTGCATGCATAACTGCTTGATTGATATAACCTTTAAGCTAATTAACCAGATTTTGCCCCTCCCTTGTTCAAGTCCCCTGTATAAATCAGATCTAACGTTTTCTGCATGTAATCTGACTGTGGTTCCAGTTTGTGCTCAAAGTACTGTACTGTTGCTATTTGGTGTGCTTAACCTTGTTTTACAGGGGGTCCCCAGGGTCGAGCCAGAGGAACCAGCCCGGGTGATAAGTGCAAACAGTGTGGGTACTTGTGTGGTGTACCAGGGGTATTGTGAAAGTAATTATTGTACAGTGTTCAGGCCACTAGAGGGGAAAGAGGGGGGGATTATAGTGTCCCGGAGGGCTATACCCAGGTTAGCTTGACCACTACCAACCCTGGCCTCTGGGTGGAGGCACCCGTTTCGGAACTCAGGCCCCTTAACCTGCTACTAGCCAAGCAGGCAGGGGTAGTAGCCTTTGGGATAGTGCCACCTAGGGGTTACATAAAAAACAAGTTCATGACAAATAAAGCAATCAAAGGTGGCACCATATAATGATTTTAGAGGCCCTCCATGGTCAAGGAAATTTTGGGTATCCCAGCAAACCAGCGTTGTAGAGAAGTAGTTTCTTAGAAGTTAGCCTCCAGTACTTCAGCATGTAAGCTCATAGGTGGAGGCACTGAGATTCATGTATTAAATTTGAACCCAGGGTCCCCTGCCTTTGTATCTAAAGTATTCAGTCTGTAAATTACCTGGTTAGGTTTCTGAATGGCTGGGGTACAAGGAAGCAGCTGCATTTGATTTTTTCCACCCCCCTCCCCTCTCTATCCTCCACTCCGACTATTGTGGTCACCATGGCTCAGCCTTTCACCGGTCGGGAGGGTGGGCGAGAGATGCCTGCACATTCACTGCTTGGTCAGCTGGCTGCAGATGCATGACTGCAGGGCGGAAATGCCTCACCTCCACAAAGAGCACAGCCCCAAGTTGGCCTTTAGTGTGGGTTTCCAAGGTATAAGCAAGGTGCTGTCACTACTGAAACAGAAAGAGATGTCGTTAAAGGGCAAGATATGTTGAAAGATAATCGGAAGGATAACATATACTTTGTGTTATCTTCACTGCTGGGTAATTATAACAACATATACTTTATTTCCAGAATCTATGAGTGTAGCGCTAAGTTGTGTCTTTGTCACTGTTGTTGCTGCCCAGCACTCTCAGAGCTGCAGTATTCTGTGGGTAACAGCATGATGTCATTTTAGACTTAGGCCAGCAGTTTTGCTCCTACTAAAACAGGTAAATTGAACACCTTGATATACGAAAGTGAGTCCTGTCACTGTAAATGTCTATTTTGTTTTCATAAAAGGACTGAGAGGCATAAATAGAGAATAAAGACTAAAATTACATCATCAAAGTATTGGGGGACCTGAGTGATTCAGAAAAGAGCAGCAATGAAAAAGCGAGCAGTCACAAGTTCATGAAAAGTCGAAGGAACTTTCTGTTTTTACACAGTTTCAAGGTTTGTGCTATCAGTAAAAAACAACATATATATTTTAGATTTTAGATATATAGTGTAGGTTGGAATGTTGTATTCCTTAAGTGTTCAGCATTGCTAAAAAGCTGTACTTCCCTAGTAGAAAGTTGCTCAGAATGCTGTTCAACCCTTCTGGTTAGAACAGCGTTCTGAGCAGGGACCAGCATGAGGGTGGATTTTTAAATTAGAGCAAACCAAAGCGTAACCATCAAGCAGTTAATGTTTTTTTTCTTCAACCCTGTTTCAACATATGCTATAAAATCTACCAGCTGGAGAAAGGTGTCAAAACCAATGCACTCACCCACCTCGGGGTTCTGATTCACACAGACCTCGAGAGCTTCGCCCCTCTGTGGCTGAACGCACTGATTCTACACTTTTCCCCAGCCAGTATTCTGTATATATTTTAGATTTCCAATTATGCTTAACAGTATACAGTTTGCCCAACAGCGGCATCACTTTCAGTCTACAGGTTCTACGAAATGGCTGCTGCCTTGATGTAATATGGTTATCTGTTGACTAAAGACACGTGGCAGATTACAGTACGAGTGATCCTGCACACCTGTTGTCCCATTTAACATAGCTGGTGCTTTGAAAGACTCTAGTGGTAACTTTTCAAGAAACCTATCTCCAGACTACAGAGTTCATTGTGTGATGAACATGAGTCTAAATCTGTGCCCACTATTCAGCCATAAGTGATTTGTTCCATTTGTTTTGCCACTCCCATTAGATGCCCTGCTTGTACTACTGCAGTACATGGATTGGGAGTTTTGCATCATAACAGTCCCCCCCCCCCGAAACACATATAAGTACAAGAACACAGAGACAAGAGCAACTAGATTTTTTCTTCTGTTAGTTGTCATAAGTAAAGGAATTACCGGGGAAACTTCCATTTTGGAGGAGGAGAAAGAAGAATTTCTATATTACTTTTCATGGGGGGGATGCAAACACTGGGGGAAAGGGGAATACACAGGAGGGGGGTGGCTACTGCCACTGGGTTACCACAGTTGGGGGAACCAGGGAACGGCAGATACAAGTGAAAAAACACCTATCACAACTCACAAAAAAAGATATACCTGCAGGCAGTCCCGAACCCATCGGCATTCTGAGCAGTGGCCGTATCCATCACTCCAGGCTACCAGCTCAGCGGCACCAGGCTTCTTTCCCTCATTCAACTCACATGACTATACTCTCCCTCCTGATCCGCCCTCACTGTTTTGTCACTGCATACTCACTATTCCCTCCCGTCGACATCCTGACACAGTAGCTATTCTGTTGGGTGGGCAAACTGAGTCGCTCGTATTTGAGTCACTCAGTTTGTTTCACTAATATCACAGGATACCCTTTTGATATACACTGTATTCCAAAGCACTTTACAAGCAATGCATGAGACTGGTAGTGCAATGACTGTAAACTTGCAGTGGCAGCCATTCCACTGATTAAGAAAACACAGTCATAGCTGCCTAAACCAGTTTTTACTAGAAAGGGGAATGTTAGCCAGGACAAAGGGGAAGATTCAGTACTGTTGCAAAAAGTGCCATGGGTTCTTTGAACTTCACCTGGGCAGCCACCAGGAGAGAACCAGAGATGGGCAGAAGGTACCTTGGTTTGACTCCTCATCTAATGAATGGCACACCCCAATAGTACAGCACCCTTCTGGAACCGGGCTACAGTTTGCCAAAGTCCTGGTGTGGGACTTGAACCCACAACTTAGCCTACAGTCTGGTGTGTTACCAACTGAGCCATGCTGACACCACAAAGTCCTTCCGTTAGTGACTGGGATCACCATGTCTGGACCCTGCCTCTGGTCGGGAGGGTGGTAGGGGGTGGCAATTTCCAAAGCTGGTACCAGTTCCACTCCTTCGTCAGAAGGCAGGGAGGACCATAGCTTGACTTGGAGGTGAGACCCTTATTCTCCAAGGGACAGGCTACACTGAGCACCACATAGATGGAAGAGGGAGATACTCATCTGCCTTCCTGACCCCAAGGCTAATGAAGCTGGGGGGAGGGTACAATATGGGATGGGAGAGCCAGCCAGTGGCCCAATCAGTTGGGGACCTCCTCAGGGGCTGTTCGGGAGCTAGTACCAAGTCTCTCCCAGTAGCAATGTTGCCCAATCCAGTATGAACAATACTGTAACTATGGGAGAGGAGGGGGGATGGAGGGAACACCCAAAAAGTCTCCAAATTCATTGGAGGAAAGTGGGTCCATTTCCAATAAATCAACACAGTTCAGTTGCACGGTTGTTTAAGTTTTATTACAAACATACAGACACAGGCATGAAACAGGTGGGAGTGAATCTATCAGCACTAAAAAGCAAGGCAAATTCTGAAAGCAGAGAGGGCAGGTATGGCAGCAGCCAGTCACCATTCTTGCATCGGTCAAGAATTCTTGGTACTCGTGAAATATTTGAGCTGTGAGCAATATTAAAACATCTGAAACATCAAACCAATTAGTTTCTCCCCTTTTCTAACTGTGAAGCAAACTGCTTAGTAATCAGCCACTGCATTACAAAAGTACATCAATGTAGTGCGATCAGGTGTGATCCTGCTGGCCAGCAAACCTCCTTGTTACCGTACAATTATAACCCGAAATGCCTACATGTATTAAATGAGTAAGATAGTCGCATCACTGTTCTAAAGGTGACTGTCCCGTGCCCCACTCCCACCACCCCACATGCTGCCCACCTCTAAGCAGTGATCGAAACTGGCATCATCCAGAGAGGCTAGCTGCTTGTCTGCTCTGCTAGCCAGTGGATGGAATCAAATTGAATGCCCACACTAGGAGAGGAGACAGAAGTGAAAATAAAGAAAACAAGCAAAAAGAAACTGTCAACATTCCAGAGTGACTCTGGAAAACTGCAACCCTACACTAAAACAAAAAGAAATCATTAAAATGTAATCCCTTGTATCCAACCAACCGCTGCTTTTCTTTTTATCCCTTAAGGAGCCTTCCGTTTATTTTAATAGCAAATTTCTTCTGACAAGTACAACCATATATTATTACTTCCATATATCCTTCAGACTCCACTCACTCCACTACTGGCTATGAAGACCACAACCTCGCACTGAAAACAAAACTAAGAGGGCAGACGCCAAGATCACAAAAAAAAAAGCCGTCTCTGCATAAAATATTTTTCTAATTAAACTTGCTGCATTTTTTTCCCCTTTTTAAATTGCGTCTCCCTGAGCAGAATGTTGAAAGGCTAGACGTCTTGAGGATGGCATTTCAAAGCTCTTAGGCATTCAGTTTCCTCCCAGTGAGGTCTATGGTGAGTATGTGGGGGGTAGTGGGTGGTGGTGGTGGCAGGGGGGGCCCTCGGGGACACAGAATCTTCTGCAGTGTTTACACAGGACAATATGAAAATATGGATTTCTTCAGAGTGTAGCAACTGCCCCTGTGTACAGCAGTCTCTGTCTCCCATACTGCCTTGAGTGATGCAATTTATGTGTTACGAAAAGGCAAGGGTGTCAGTTAAGGACTGTACTGTCACTGGGAATCAAGGCCTTTTATCTGGGGTATGAAACCCACTGCAGTGTGGGACAAAGGGAACTTTTGGTGGCAGTGTAAGGCAGTTGAGAGGTATTTATCCTATTGCTCACTGTGGAATGGCACCCTCTCCATGCAGAATGTAGGAGATTCTGGGAAGTAATGTAGGAGAGTTGAGCAGTTTGAATTCTACATTACACGTCTGGAACAGCATCTTCTCCATGGGCAATGAGGGAGATTCTGGGTGTTAATGTAGGATAATAAATCCCAGTGTACTGTAGAGAACGTCACCCTCCCACTGACACAGGGTCCCTGAGTGACAGCGTAGGACAGTTGAGAGGTATGAATCACACTGTACCGTCTGGGACAGAAGATACTGTGTGTGGTAATGCAGAGCTGTTCAAAGGCATGAACTCTACTCTACTCTACAATGTGGGACAACCCCTAGGGAACTCTAGGCAGTACTGAAGGCCAGTTGTGATGTATGAATCCCACTGTACGGTGTGGTAATGCACCCTCTCTGAGTGGGACAAAGAAGAGTCTGGGTGGGTTATATAGGAAATTAGAGAGGTATGATTCCTGCTGCACAGTGTTGTTGGGCATCCTCTCCATGTGGAATGAAGAGGATTCTGACTGGTAATGTGGAATAGTTGATGGGTAATGATCCTCACTGTACAGTGTGGATTGGCATACTCTCCCTGAGGCACAAAAGGAACTCTGGGTAGTAATGTTGCACAGTTGAGCAGTATGAATCAAACTGCACAGCACTGGACAGAAAGAACTGTGGGCAGTAATGTAGGATAGTTGAATGATATGAATTCCATTGCAGAGCATGGGACAGTGGTGACACAAAGTGGTAGGGCAGCTGAGAGGTAAGACTTCAGCTATACAGTGTGGAAAACCACCCTCTTTATGGGGACTAGAGGGGCTCTTGTGTACTAATGTAAATGTATGATTCCTCTATATACTGAGGGACAACATCCTCTCCATGTGGGACAGAGGGGGACTCTGGGTAATATTGTAGGAAAGCTGAAAGGTATGAATCCCACTGTACAGTTGAGAGTAGGACAGAGGGATCTCTGAGTAGTAGTGTAGGATCGTTGTGTGGTATGAATTCCACTATACAGTTGCAGCCAAAGGTACAGACCGATATTTCCAGATATTTTGTGACAAAGAGATTCTTTGTGGTGGCCCACAGTGGTACTACAGGCAGGCAAGAAATTTTTCTAGAGATCTCGTAGAATTTCAGCAAATATCTGCCCATGTCTTTGGCTAGAAATGTACAGTAAGAGATAGCACTCTGCATGGAATGGAGAGATTCTGGCTGGTAATGTAGGACAACTGAAAGGTAAGTTGAGAAGTATAAATCCCACTGTTCAGTGCTGAGCAGTGCCCTCTTCATGTGGGACTGAGGGGCCTGTGGGTGAGACGGAACCTTCTCCTTGTTGGTCAGAGGGGGACTCTGGGTGGTAAAGTAGGACAGTTAAGAGTTATGACCAAAAATGCTTCCCTAGACAGTAGTCTTATTATGAGCTAAAAGAAGATGGTGTCCATGCTGTTTGGCTCCAAGCAATGGATCAGCTCTGTTTTCCCCTATCTGACCATACGTTCCGTGGACGGGGCCTGTCTGCACTCTGTTATAAACTTCAGGTACCTTGGCCTCTTCTTGGACCAACACCTTGATTACTCCAAGCACATCTTCCCGGCTGTAGCCAAGTCCTTTGCTAAGCTTGGCATCCTATACAGAGTAAAGAGTCATCTCCAACTAAAAATAAGGAAACAGACTGTGGAGCAAGCAATCCTTCCCCTCTTGCACTATGGGGATGTAGTATACTGAGGCGCTAACCCACCTCCTTCAGCAAAATTACCACTCTGTTCAAAGGGTTGTGAAGATTTGCAGTGGACTGCTCCCCCAAACACATCACTGCACTATGTATAATGAGTTGGTCTGGATCCCCACCTGTCCCACGTGAGACAGAAGATGCACACTGCTCTGGGAGGAGCAAACTACTGGACTAGCAAACTACCTAAATACCTACATGACCTATTCTCCCCCTCAGTTAACTCTGCCTGCTCGCTCAGATCTGAGGCAAGCTGCTGTCTGCAAGTCCCACGATACAAACGCAACCTAGGCCAAACCTGCATTAGTTACAGGCTCCCCAACATCTGGAGCAATCTGCCCTCTAAAGTTATTTCCCCTTCCTCCCTCAAGTCAAGCAAGGGCCCAATCTAGATTTGCCACTCACTATCCAGCAAGCCATCCTGGGTCTTCCCCTGGATGGAGTGAGAGGCAAAGATGCTCTCTATTTGTGACAGGTGCTGATGGTGGCAGTACGTAAACCTATAACAAGGCAACAGCTATAACCACAGCCCCCTACCCATAAACAATGGGATATTATGGGGAGATCCACCATGTGGAAGAACTAACATACAGGGTTAAACACCAAATGCCCAGCTTTACAAGTAGGTGGACACAGTGGATCCTACACTGTGTGAGGCAGAACTCTGAGGAAGCCCTGAGAGTACTCTGCAGAACAGGTTACAGAGAACCTCCTTTGAATTGTCTGAGGTTGCCTGCCTGGGTCGCATATGGCAGTGCACTCCCAATCTGTTTGCATATAATGAATGACATACCCTGTTTTGAATGAACTAAACTATGTATATTACCTTTCCGTATAGGGTGCGCTCTATAAAATGTTATGGTGTATCATGCCGTACACTGTATTAGATGATTGCTTGAACCTGCTGTAACTTACCTTGATGTACACTGTACCCAGGTTGTTCAATACATTTGAATAAAAAAAAAAGCAAGGCCCCAATCAAGACCTACTTCAGATCCCCACGGACCTGCTCTTGCTGTCAGGCTTGTCCCCCCTTCTGTGCTTAGGGCTCCTCCAAGGCTCCTGTAGACCACTCCTGGGGGGGCTAGGAGACATGGCAGGACTGCAGCACTGCAATCTGCAACATAATAAAGCCCCCCGAAGGATACCAGTCCGACTCTCTTATTTAAAGCCCTACTGTAACCACTCCAGCACTACTTGTGCCGCCCAACTATGCACCCTCTCTAAGGGATCGCAGTGGTTTTTGACTTGATATCTACATGGATTTTTACCACTGAATCTTGCCACGTGAACTGTATGAATTCTGAAACTGCATGTACACCGTACTGCACCTTCTACAGGCTTTCTCTATAAACTTCACCGTGTGTGGTATCATTTGTTTTATGCAATGGAAATTGTATGTCTCCCTGTTGTTGCACTCTGCAGCTGTACCCTTTTATCCCAGTTCCCTCCCTGTCCCCCATGTCACAACTGGAAATTAGCTCTGGTGCTCTGTGTGCATATATGGTAAAATATGTTTAAATAAGTTAATTAATTCATTATTGTATAGTGTTAGATAGCACCCTCTCATGTGGGACAGAGAGCTATGGGTGGTACTGTCAGACATCTGAGAAATAGAACACCCTTTGTGTACTGTCATATGGGGCAATATTCTGAACAAGTAGGACAGAGAGAATGCTGGGTGGTATGTCAGACATCTGAGAAGCAGGAAACCCCCTGTGTAGTGTAGTATGGGGCAGTATGCTGAACAAGTGGGATAGAGGGAACTCTGGGTGGTACAGTATGTCAGATAGCCGAAATGTATAAATCCCTCATTATAACAGTCTCTGAGATACCACTCTCTTGACTCTAACTCATAGTTGAGCCTCACTTATGTCGCACACAGGTGACTTAGGGCTCATGCCCAGTGTTGACACGGGGGGGGGGGTACAGCTGGAATGCAGCCCCCCCATAGGAGATGTTAAACTGACATCCATTCTGCCTGTCTCTAGCAGTTGTTCAGGTGGAAGCTAAGAATCCCATCCGCAGAGTAATGGACAACTTTTACAGCAAATGAAATTTACAGCTAGATGTGAATATTGTTAAATACTTTATGGCATACTGCCCCCTACTGACTGTATCTACTGTAACTCACTGGTTCATGGTATCACGTCAAGTCCTTGTGGACAAAAGCAGTGTGGTCAAGTGAGCGCGGTCAAACTGTCGAAAGACTGAAGAGCGTGGTGTACACAGTGGCAAGGTGCCTTGACTGCATGGTTGCCTGTTTTCTCAAAGTTCACCAGAGCCGTGATCTGTGGTGGCATGGTGTGGTAATAGTAAATGTGCGCTGTCCCTCAAATTGCACTGGAGTGGTGATCCATGGTGGCAAGATGTGGTAATAGTAAATCTGCATGTTCCCAAAATTTCCACTGTTTTCGATTTAGCTGGTTTTCCTATGCGTGGTGTTGCTTTGCCGCGTTTTGCCCACTCTGTTTCTTTCTACGACACATTGTGTTTCACTCACTCCTGGTTCATATAGTGCCTTGAGACACAGTGCATATGAAAAGTAATATATGAAAATGATTTCTATACTATTTCTGAATGGGATCCTCTGGAAAAAGTGCCGCCACTGTTCCTAGTTAGGCAACTAACTGAAATCACTGCTGGAGTGCACTGCAAGGGAAAATTCCTGCAAATCCCTCACGTTTTCTCAGAAGGTAGGGGAAGCTTCTTTAATTAAAACAAACACAAGAAGTTTAAATTTTAATAACACTAGACAATGCCGGGCAACCAGTGCAGCAGTAACGTTCCCGCTCATGATGTCAATGACCCTGTTTTCATTGACGAGCCTGAGTGCTCCGAGGGCCAGCTGGAGAAGGAGGATTGAGTTTCCCAGAGGACAATTTTCTCCTTGAGGAGGGAGCATTCTCAGACTCTGCTGTGCTACTGCCATCTGGGTAAGCAATGGCGGAGGTGGAGGTGTAGCTGGGGCACAGGGAAGGAGGTCACCGATTGGCTCCGAGGTGTGCTGACACACACCTTTGTACATGTCACTAAGCCTACTGCCAGTGTCCTATAGAAAGCGAGAAGAAAACAGAAATTCTTCCAGATGTGGCAGTAGGAAACCATTCCTCCCTCTGCAGGCCCTACATAGCCACCCATGGCACGCACCTCTGCAGTGAGCTTGTGTTCCATTGAAGAGAACTGTCCTACCCCCCCTTCCCAGTGGCCCTGCCTTGAGGGGTAAGCCAGAGAGGACCAGGAGGTAAGGTAAGTCTAGGAGAAGGTGGTGATGGGGCTGAGAGTTGGGAGGAATACAGCAGAAACATGGATGGTTGAGCGAACAGGGGAGAAAGTTCAGTAAATTTACACAAAACATAGACTTGGAGAGGGACTATGCCCACATTTATCATATATATATGTATATACCTTTAATGGAGTATAACTTGACCCTGAGTTATCCTTTAAGACCCACATATTTTCTTGGGGCTCCCAATAGAGAACAGATCTGGATGCTGGTATAGGATGGGGTGCATAAGACTTCCTCCTCTCTAAGCTGAAGAGAGCTTGCCTGGAAAGTCAGAACCAGATATCTTCTGGTTCCACACTTCCGGTGTAAATAGGATCAATCCGTTCTACCTACTTCTTGGAGATTTTGTGAGGCAAGTAATGCCACTGATGCACACGTTTTCTGGCATTGCAGCAAACTGGATGACTTTTGGCATAATATGCAGTCTAGTATTATTGATATCCTTAATACAATAACTAGCGAGCAATTCTTTCTTAGGGCTCAGCCAGTTGATATTTGCCATAATAACTCATGAGTTATTACGGTGATCACGCACTCTGTCAGTCAAAATCGAATGCTCTGTCATTGGCTCTCCTTCTGTCTGTAGGTGGGCAGAACAGTTCCTCAAACATGGCGGCTCCATATCTCCATTAGTGAGGAGCCACCACAACAAGACTCTTCACCAACAGGTAACCACTCATATTTCTCTATCTGGTTGATCCTGCCTTGAACCTTAAATAAAAAAAAACTTATCTGGTTGATCCTGCAATTTGCCAGCTTCAGGTAATAACCACTGCAAGCAGGACTGGCTCTGTAGCTGACGGCGTACAGAGCTAAGAGCAATCGTGATGTCAACTGACACTGCCCCCCCAAAAAAAATAAAGTTAAAAAGTTAGTTAAAAGGGAGACACAGAAGCTGTGTGAGTGTCTATGTGTATGTGCGTGTGCGTGTGTGTGTGTGTGTGTGTGTGTGCGTGCGTGCGTGCGTGTGTCTATGTGTTACACAGGATCAGATGACCCAGGCTGGAAAAAAATTGCTCATCAGTTATTATATAAAATAAAATATGGGGACGAGTGTGATACGAGATTAGCATCCCACACCTTGGGTGTGCATTAAATTCTCATATCACACTCTTCCCCATTCTTTATTCTGTGTATAACTGGGACTCTAACTGCCATTAACATGATTTGGGGGGTTTGTAATTGAGCTCTACGAGGTAGAGAAGAGGTGTATTTGGGGAACATTTTAGTTGCAGCAGCAGCAGCAGCAAAGGCCATCACCCGGCATTGGTCCCAAGTGGACCCGCCAACTACTCTGGAGTGGAGGGAGAGGGTTACGTAAATGCAACCAATAGAGAGGATCACTTTCTTGGTTCAGTGTCGAACGCCAGCTTCCCTTTACTGCTGGACTGGGTGGAAAGTACATGGGTTTGATAGGGAAATGTCTGCTAGTGAGAGAGGTGGGACTGAAAATGTCACAAAGAATATGATGACATGGGCTAAGCAACATTCCATAGCACTTACAGGTGTGATTTATTGCACAACTCCCCAGTGCAGAGAATTTGTTTTCTTCCTTTTGGGGTTCATTCATATTACTAAGCTTAGGGCTCATGTGTGTGATATGCTGTTTGAATGAACACATTGAAATGAGATAGTTTTATTCATATACATTTTATTTTTTTATCAAATTTGGTTTATTCATATACATTTTTTTTTTAAATCACTCAGCTCTGCACCCAGCCTTGTTTGGTTTTGGTTGTTGTACTCTTTGCATTCAGTTTGTGGATGTATTACACGTTATACGATACTGGATTGTGTGTGCATGGACGACTTTCAATGAAGTATATTTTATCATGTGCATGATATTTCCCACGGTAGGTGCTACCCTGATCTCTTCTCAGCACAAACATTCATAAACAATCATACATGGAATTTGCTGCATCTCATATTTACTACTGCAACTTTCTCCTTAATACCCTACTCTCCTGCCTTAAAAACACTCCAGTGTGTCAAAAACGCAGGAGCTCGTCTCCCGGTAAGGAAACCAGGCAACAACACATTACACCCATCCTTCAAGATTTACACTGTCTTCCTGTCAAACAATGCATTCATTACAAAGTTGCTCTCCTGACTTTCAAAGCCCTACATGGTCAGGTTCCAGACTATCTTTCTGACCTGATTCTACCCTTTGTATACTGTATGCACCCACACATCCACTTCATTCTGCTAGAAGTAACCTCTTTTCCATTCCTGTTGTAAATGTCGTTAGGATTGGTGGCCGTGCTTTTTCCTACACTGCACAACCATACGGAATGGAGTTCCCCCTGAAATTTCATCAGCTGACTCCCTTTCCTATTTCAAATCCTTACTAAAAATGTATCTTTACTCCACGGTTTACAACTGTTGGCACATGCAGTATATAGTAATTTTATTGCCATGCACACCCACTATTACTGTAGCTAGTTGCAATAATTGTCATTTTTGTAAAATTTTTATAATCCATATGAATAATCAAATTATTTACATCTGCATCTTATTTTTTTCTTGTTTTCAAATTGCCCTTTGCAAAGCATTTTGTGATACACTGTATAAAAAATGCTATATATAATAAAAATTAATTGAAATGAATATACACAGTTCTCTCCAGAGATGTAATAGAGGACATGAGATTCTTTCAGTACCAAAGTTGAGAGCTCACTAGAGGATACGCCTCCCATGATAGATTCTTGGAAAAAATGAACACCAGGCAGTGTATTGTATGACATCAGATTTTTATAGCACCATGCCATGATCAGCATGGATACCCGTGTTCACACAAAACACCTCATTAATTCACCTGGGATTCAGATAACCTATCAGCTGTCAATGATCAACAGACAGGCACTCCCCAGTGACTGACAGAGAGACTCAGCCAGCGGTAGGGCTGGATTCCAAAGTGAACAGTCAGTGCTGTTCTAGAACTTTCTCAGTCTGCATCAGAGGCAGCCTGAGAGCAGAGCTGCTGCCTGAACTTGCCAGAATTTGGAGGCCTGCTTAGGGCTTCCACAGCCAGGAGACAGGCGGTGAGGGGGACTGCTGGGCTTGAAAAGCCAAGAAAGAAAAGATAAGTTGAGTAGTAAAAGACAGCAGCATACCTCTCAACCTCCTGTCTCACAAATCAGTGACAAGCCATAAAAAAAATCAGGGACAAATGACCAAAATCAGGGACTAATCTGGAAAAACAGTACTATCAGCTCAAAAAGCTGTTTTATTATGCTGTTTAGTATAAATAGCATTTTTTTTTAATGAGAACTAGAATAACACTAAAGACAGATATTATTTTGTAATTCAGATCCATACTCTAGTGACAGAAATGCCAAATTTGGAAGGGATGGAGGAAATTGTTCAAGACAAAAATCAGGGATGACCCTGAAAATCATGGAGTGCTGAGAGATATGGAGTAGAAATCCAGAGAAGGGGAGATCTGCTACATGCCCCCACCTTCAGTCAGTGGTCTGACTGAAGGGATCTGATAACCCAGAACTGCAGGTCAGTTTCCAGAGCACCATCATCAGGCATTGCCGCTAGGTGACTGGTCCACAGTACTGTGAGAGTTGCAGGGAGACTGCACTTGTAAGGTGAGTGAATGCTTCTAGGCTGAAGCTGTATCTAGAAGACCTGCCTTGTGTGAGATGCCAGACAGTGATTGACAGAACAGAGGTGATTATCTTAGAGAGATGACTAATCAGAGTGTGTTGATCTGACAGAGTCAATGAGGGACCAAGTGACGGGGAGACTGTTGAGCTGCGCAGAGGGTCAAAGTTAATCTGGAGATGGCAGCCAAGAGCTGCTAAATCCAGCCAATACTGATTGCCTAGATAAAGGCCTGTCAGACTGTAACCATGAATACACATGAGGACCTCCAGGTCCTGTAACCCATCTTTAGTTAGATAGGGCCACAGTTGGGCTGCTGTTCATATGGACCAGGCAATCCAACTGGGACTGCAATGTGTTGTTGTTTATTATACAATGACAGGAAAATCTGTAAGGACCTGACTGGTCAGTCAGACTCTGGACCAGTGATGTTCTCTAACAGTAACATCACTGGATCAACTCCAGGCACACACATGACCCACTTACATGAAGACAACATGTAGAAATTACTACTCATAGATGTGACTGTCAACATCCGTCTTTCACTTTCACTTCCTCCTGCCTGGTCTTCCCGTTGATCGTTGTCAGTGTCCCAGCTCGATCCATAATTTAAAAAAAAGCACAGACAGCTAAAGTAGACTGAAGCCATGACTCCAAGACTTTACAATCCCTGGAATGGCAGCATGAATGTATTAGCACGTGCACACTTCAACAGTGCCATGCTCTTGACTCAGAAGCTGCAATAAAAATTGCTGTGCTGATTCTCTTCTGCTTTAAAACAAAAAGGAAGAGAATGATAGTAGCAGAAATATAATACAATTCAGGGTGAGGAAGGGGAGCCAGAGAAACAGAAAGCAAAACTGTGACACAGCCTGAAGTGTCATGAGAGAAAGACACAGAAAGAGACAAAAGACAGATAACAGCACCACCTGCTGCACGAGCACAAAAAGGAACTCTTTTTCTTGAAATAGTGTTCCACACTGGAAAATTTGTGAAAACAAAAATATTTTAAAAGAGTATTTTTTTTTCTCAATATAATGAGCCATTGTATAATAGCAATGAGGCACTGCAGGAATGTGTGTTGTTGCACAATGTCACTTCTTGGGTGTTGAACGCACTTGGCCTGCAGCCTTGTGCTTCAACCAACCCAAGGCGTGATGTTATTACACAACTATACACACCCTGTTGTGCCGTGTTGCTTAATTAAAGCAAATATGCCATTGCCTAATCCTGTAAAACTCGATTGTCGATGGGCCTACTGTACAATGTTCCTCCCACTAAGTACACAGTGAAGCACTAAAACCTTCCTAGAGACATGCAGGTACCCTGCTAGCAGTGTGGTAGGGTAGCAGCCTGGACAGTACATTCAGGCAAGACATTTTGACGGGGAAGGGTGCTGCCTGATAGCCACATATAGTTATTGTGATTATCATTTGACTGCCTACTTTAACCTTTTCCTGCCCCAGATCCTGATCCTGCTACCCAAATAAACACCTTGCTACTTTTTGCATTTCTGACTGATAGGCACACTGGCTGTAGAGTGATGCTATTTCACTTGAAGGTAAACTGTTTTGTGCTGCGCAGGAAGTGGGTGTGTCATACCAGTGTAGACCGCAGTGGATTGGTATTACTTTCCGAGGGTAGTATTAGACTGTCACCCAGCCCACTAAATGTTTGCACTGCGAAATCACATATTTGATCATTGGGTAACAAATTTGTACAGGAGTTTATTGACTCAGGTCCTTCAGCCTTATCTGAATCCATAAAGTAGGGGTAGTATACCAACATCAACAGCGACCTGGTCACATAAGCATGCCACCATGACTTACATACTGAAAAACATACAGTACATTTCATTGACATACCTTAGACAACATATATCTTCTTCATGTGCCATCAGCCCTATTATTATTTTTTATTTTTCTCACTTCATTCACGTGAATGAGAGTTAGTGTCACTACAGCACATGAAGACCCCATATGTATGTATGCAAATATCACTGCTGAGATCATTCTTACAGTTGTAAGAGTACTCTCATGCACATTTTTAGGGTACAAGAAAGTTCTGATACCCTAAGAATGTAAGTGAGACCATTCTTACACTCGTAAACGTGGTCTCAGCGGTGGCTTTACAATATTACTGCTCAAGATCAAGCAATAATATAGTAAAATAAAAAACAGTCTCCAGATGTGCTTGTTTACAGAGCAGCTGTGTGTGGGACACTCTTTACAGAATAAGTCTCACGCATGGGAAAGGAGTGCTCTGGTTGGTTGGGGAGCTCTCTCAATCTATATCAGTATATAATAAATAGTATCCCTAGCTGTAGTTGTCCTTACCCCCTGTCCCTGACTGCCCATGGTGTATAACAAATAGTATCCTGGCTCCAGTGGTCCTGAAACAGTGCAGGACGAGAGGACGGCTCCCTGGAGGTGACAGCATCCATATTACTAAAAAGGTGTGCCACAGGATTAAGAAACTGCAAGAGACACAGGGAGGGCTCAGAAAACTTAACACTGCAAGATGATTACTTGTGAACAGTATGTTTACTACTGGCAAAAAGAGAAAAACATAAAAATACTGCCATCTATGTGTAGCTCTGAAACAGTGACATACAGCCACACAGCGTGAGCTTCAGAGTGTTCTGGTGGAAAGGAAATTGTATAGTAAATCACAGACTTTGAAATGACTAATTGTCTTATTTCCCTCAAAATGACTTTTGTAAACACTTAAATGCATTCTGTAGACACAATGATAATGCTATAAATTGCATGCCCGTACACTGTCATGTGTTTTTTCTTAAATATAAAATGGCAGTGATGACAAATAGTACAGGATAAGACCTATTATCTAGCATTTCATGGCTGCTAAAGTATGGAGGCCTTGTGACACTGAAAGTGTGGAGATACGTATAGCCAAAGTCGGAATTGAACCCAGGTGTATTATTTATTTGGCTGAAAGAGAGAGAGAGAGAGAAGGCTGAGTAGGAGCGTGACAAAACATTTCCAAACCAGCCTGACGCATACAGATAGTCTGCTACGAGATTGCTTTCTTCCTGGTCCAATTAAGAGATCCCCGGGAGGAATACAGACGTTCCAAGAATCCACTGACAGTCTTGTAAAAGTTAACTGACAAAATGTGCGACATCTCATGAAATCCTGGGGCCTGAGACTCAGGGCCTCTGCAGAAACTGGTGTTTTGGCACACTTAAAGAGCCCTTGGCGCCAGAAGAAACTTTGAGAAAACCATTTTTAAACACATTTTAATTTATACAGTGATCAAAGGATTGTTGTGCAGGAAATTAGTAGCGGATGAATCAGGGCATATTCTAGCAGTGAACACGGCTGATATTACTGGGTACCACTCTCTCTCCTTGTGCTCTCAGGAGGAGAGAGTGTTACCAGCAGCATCAGTAGTGTTCACTGCTGAGACATGCTCCAGTCTGTACACAGACAATTTCCTGAACTGCACTACTTTGGATGCCCCACTTGACTGAGTCTCTCACTGATGTCAATGGTGAAGGTATCTGGGATATTAGTTACCGTACATCAGGTCAGCAGGTGGGAGGCTTGCAGGATCAGCCATATAACATGTAAAAAATAAAGGCAAGTGTTATATATTTAACCAGAAGATTTTGTTAATCAGGACCTGCCGGTATCACTGCATCTATGGGTGCTTTATAAGTGGTCACCTTTAGTGAAATAGTGGATAGATGTTTTCTTTGCTAGGGGCAGTGGCTGCTAAATTTACTAAGGGAGGGTCTTTTCTTTTTCTTTTTTGCCACTTGGAAACACACAGCGTGCTAGGAGAGTCAGAGATGGGAAATTGCACTCTTACTGCCAAACAAATTGCATTCTTTCTTGATCAGCACAGCACCTCAAGTTGTCAGTGAGCAGGACTGCATCTGTATCCACTGTTCTCTCCTCAGATAAAGGAGATGGATTCCAGTGGTATCATATTCCTGAATTCCTCAGGTGTGAGAATGACTTGTCAGCATGGACATGCATATACACAAGTCTGGGTAATAAAGCCAGCCCAGTGGCTTAGGGGTACACTGTCACTTGCCCCACTGTCAACCTGGGTTCAGCAGTGGACATGGGTCCCGTGGGGGCCGGCTGGGGGGGGGGGATCGAGGGTCCCATAGACTGCTGTTCACTCCCAGAGGAAGGGGGGGGGTGGTCTGGCTGCACCAGTCATTGACTGCCACCAAGAGGAAGATTAGTGGTAGTACAGCGGGAGATACATAGACACATAGTGTCGGCAGATAAGGGCCTATGGCCAGGGCCCCTGGTGTTCTGAGGCAGAATTTTCTGATTTCTGCGGCAGGGCTCCTTGACTTCTGTGGCAGCATTTTATGATTTCTGCGGCATGATTTATTCATTTCTCTGGCAGAATGCAGTCCTGTCATTGGCTAAATATGATGTGATGTCATCGATGACATCATATGCTGAGCATAGAGGAGGGGCTTCAGGATAAACGAGGTGGGAAAGAAAGCCTGACCCTGTGGAAAAACAGTATATTTATATGAAAATTCACCAAAAACAATGAATTCTGCAGCACTATATATATTCTGCGGCATGATGCAAATTCTGTGGCAAATTCCGCAACCGCAGAACTGCAGAATTCCAAGGGCCTTGCCTATGGCCCACCCAGTCTGCCCATTCGAGCTTATAAGTTCAGTATATGTTTTCCTAGAAGTCTGTTGCCCCTTACCCCTGACCTCCAGAATTCCTTTATGTCTATCCCATGCATTCTTATATCCTGCGATTGTTTCAGCCCCCACCACTTCCTCTGGCAGTGTGTTCCACTTGTCCACCACCCGTTCTGTGAAGAAATTCTTCCTCACGTTTCCTCTGAATCATCCTCCCTCCAACTTCATCCCATGCCCTCTAGTCCTGGAACATCTTTTTCACTTAAAAATAGTGTATTCCTGCACCCTGTTCCTCCCTGTAAGATACTTGTATGTCTCTATCATATCCCCTCTCTCCCTCCTCTCCTCCAGTGAGTACATATTCAGTTCCTTCAACCTGTCCTCATAGAACTTGTGATGCAATCCATGTACCATCTTTGTTGCCCTCCTCTGAACCTTCTCTACCCTGTCTATGTCCTTACATAGGTAAGGTCTCCAGAACTGTACACTGTACTCCAGGAGGGGCCTCACTAGTGTCTTGTATAGTGGAATTATGACCTCCCTTTTCCTACTGGTGATGCCCCTGCCTAAGCATCCCAGCATCCTATTTGCTTTACCTGCTGCCTTGTCACACTGTTTCCCTACCTTGAGGTCATCGGAGATGATAACCCAAGATCCCTTTCCTGCTTGGTGCATGCTATATCCTCACCCCCCAACTGATATATTGTGCCAGGGTTTTGTGCCCCATATGCATTATCTTGCACTTCTTTGCACTGAATTTCAACTACCAAACCCCTGACCATTCTTCAAGTTTCTGCAGGTCACTTCTCATTCTGTCTACACCCTCTGGTGTGTCTACTCTGTTACAGAGCTTTGTGTTATCAGCGAACAGTGAAATTCTGCCTTCTAGGTCCTGTGCAATGCCACTGATGAAGATGTTGAATAGAACCGGTCCCAGCACTGATCCCTGTGGTACCCAACTGGTCACTCTTCCCTCTGTGGAGTGACGCCATTCCACCACCCTCTGTGTCCTGCCACCCAGCCAGTTACCTACCCACCACACTACTGTCCTGCCCACACCCATATTCCCCAGTTTGTGTAATAGTCTTCTATGTGGCACAGTGTCAAAGGCCTTGCTGAAGTCCAGATAGGCCATGTCCACTGCCCTCCCCTGATCCACCTCCCTAGTCACCCAGTCAAAAAATTCAACCAGGGTGGTTTGACATGACCCTCCCCTGGTGAAACCATGCTGCCTTGGGTCCCGTAGTCTATGGACAACCAAATGTTCCACCAATCTCTCCTTCAGTAGTGCTTCCATGATCTTCCCCACTACCAAGGTGAGGCTGACTGGTCTGTAGTTCCCCGTTTCCTCTTGGTTCCCACTTTTGTATAAGGGGACTGCATCTGCTGTCCTCCAGTCTTTGGGTACTTCCCTGTTTCCAGTGATCGGCTAAACAGGATAGCCAGAGGTTCAGCCATCACCTCTCTTAGTTCTTTAAGGACCCAGGGTGCACCCATCTGGCCCCATTGCTTTATCAACTCTTATTACTTCCAGTTCCTTCAGGATCCTTCTCGTGTAAAGGGACTTGTGTCCATTTCTGCACCATTCTCCCCTTGCACTCCTTCTGACCCATTACCTCCTCTTCCTCAGTAAAGACTGAGCAGAAATACCTGTTCGATATGTCAGCTTTACTGTTGTCATCCTCCACGCGGCCCCCATCCTCCCCCTTCAGTCTCACTATCCCTCCCTTTGCCTTTCTTTTTTCACTTATGTACCTGTAAAAGGTTTTGTCCCCTCTACCCACTGATTTTGTAATGTGTTCTTCTGTCTGAGCTTTGACTTCCCTTACTGACCTCCCTGCCTCCCTTTGTTTCTCCTGGTACTTCTCCATATCCCCTTCTGCCTGTATCTTTTTGTATTGCCTGAATGGAATCTTTTTGGCTTTCACTTTCTTTGCTACCTCTTTGGAAAACCATAATGGTCTCCTCTTCCTTTTCCTCTTGCTAACCTGCTTAATGCATAATTCTGTTGCTCTTGTAATCCCCATTTTAAATACTGCCCACTGTTCCCCATTCCCCTTAATGCCTCTTTCAAGTATCTCCCCATTTTCCCAAAGTTTGCCCCCCCTAAAATCCAGGATACGTGTTTTTGTGTGGTTTGATTCTGCTCTTTCTGTGATTTCAAACCACAATGACTGGTGGTCACTGTTCCCCAGGTGCTCCCCCACTGTTACCCCCATCACATTGTCCTTGTTTGTGAGCACAAGGTCCAGTATTGCCTTCTGCCGAGTTGGTTCCATGACCAGTTGCTTGAGGAAGGCACCCTGAAGGGAGTCCAGGATAAATCTGCTCCTAGTTGATGCTGCTGCTGGGATGCTCCAGTCCACGTCTGGAATATTGAAGTCTCCAACCAGTACTACTTCACCCTGCTCTGCCATCCTTTGGATGGCTAGCATCAGCTCCCTATCTGTTTCTTCCTCCTGGGCTGGTGGTCTATACACCACACCTGTGCGGATGTCTGGCCCCATTTTCCTTTCCAGCTTAACCCACAGTATCTCTCCCCCATTTTGTTCCTCCTGGATCTCTATGGCCCTTATGTCATTTTTCACAGACAGTGCCACTCCTCCTCCTCCCGACCTACCTGCCCTGTCTCTTCTGAATATGTTGTAGCCAGGTATGGCCATCTCCCAGTCGTGGTTATCATTACACCAGGTTTCAGTGATGGCCACAATGTCCAGGTCTGACTGCACCATGACAGCCTCCAGATCTTCCATCTTGTTGCTAAGGCTCCTGGCATTGGCACACATGGCTTTCCATGATTTGACCTCCCTAGACTGTTTCACTGTTCTACTCCAGCCCCTTCCTTGGTTGTCCTTTATCCCTGGTTCTCCTTGCTGTCTGCCCTTCTGCTGAATGTTGCCCCTTTTCTGCCTATCCACCTCTTGTGCGCTAATCTCCATCTTTTGCACGCAGCTTTGTAGAGATAGCCACTCCTCCGGTTCACTGGGTCCAACATGAAGGGAATGCCATCATCAGAGGTGCAGCACATGCGTGCCTCCACACACAAATGGGCTAACGTCACTGTATTCAAACAACATGAAATCTTGCTGTATTCTGACAATCTGCAGTTAGCTCCAGCCTTTAAACTGCCCTGGAGAGTACAGGGTTAATTTTCTATGCAGTGCACAGAATGTTGAGCTCAAGCTTGGTTGAGGTCTCTGTCTGCAGCACTTTGAAACCCAACCATCAGATTCTTTACTCCGCCTCACTGAACAGTCGCTCCGGAGATTTCTCCTTCTGCTCGGATCAAAGTCGGTTAAAGTTGTCGGTTCATTCCGAATTTAAATCCAAAATTAATTCTGCATTGTCGGTTCAGGATCTGTCTGCGGTAGTGTGAGTACTTAGATAGTTTTCTGTTTACTTTGTGGAAATTGTAAGACTTGTTCGATCGGTTCGGCTGAACCGATCCATTAGTTTGATTTCTTGTGCTTTTCTTTAGTGTGTGGTTACCGGTCCTTATCGGTTTAAAAAAAAACGTGTTTTAAACGTTTTTTTTTTCAATACCCGTGACACGGTCAGGAACCGATAAGGGAGTCTTGCCTGGCAGTTGCCGGAAAAAGGATAAGTTTGGTTAGGTTGGCCATGTCTGAGAAACCCAAGAAAAAAACCGGGCCCAATGGGTTTCAACACTGCAGTGAGTGTGGGGAGGTCTTTGCTAAGGTCGATCCCCACACCCCCTGTGTTTATTGTCTGGGGTTTGAACACCTCGATATAGACTGCCAAATTTGTAAAAACTTTCCTAAGTCTACCCTGGAGAAAAGATTAGGTAGACTTAGGGAAAAAGAGGCCGAGAAGTCCGCTGACCCAGATGGCCAGCCCGGTTCGGTTCCAACCAAACCAGACGGAGTACCTTCTGACCAGGGCGATACTTCTTCGGGCAAGAGGAGAGCCGATCCTGAGGGATCGGTTCCTACGAAAAGAAAACGGGAAGACAAGTCAGCCAGTTCGGATCCGGAGGTTCATGTTGCGACCGCTGATGAGATTGCCTGAGTGATTCAGATTGTTGAATCGCTTTGCCCGGTTCCGTCTGATCCGGCTCTGTTAGATAGGGTCTCGGTTCAGTCGGTTCCACCGGTTCAGGATTATGCCCCTGAAGATTTTTATGAACCGGAATTTGAGGAGGAGGAGGATTATAAACAAGATGATGACTATGATGGAGCAGAAAGTCTGGATGTGCCCATTGAACCGGACATCTCCCCAGACAGACCTTCTGGTGTTTCCCCTCTTAGGCTGTCTGAGTCCCCTTCCCATTATCTGTTCCACAGGAAAGTGGCTGAAACTCTCCAGCTCCCTATGGAGGAAGCTACAGAGGATCAAGAGGAGCCTACTTTTGTTGAAATGATGGACATTCCAGAGTCCAGGAGGCTGTCTATTCCCCTGCACAAATCATTTAGGAAACAAACACAAACAATTTTAAAGTCTCCTAATGCTGTACCTCCTGTTGATAGAAGAATGGACAAGAGGTATATTTTATCAGGCTCAGACACAGAGTTTTTCTACATGTTAGGGTCATGGAGGCTGCAGCCTGTGACAGGGATAATGTTCACTTGGCTTCACACCCCCCAGATAAAGACTCCAGGAGGATGGATGCCTTGGCAAAGAAGCAATGCATGGCATCCTCTTTGGGACTCAGGCAGGCTAATTATATGGCCTATGCAGCCAGGTACCAGAAGTCCAGGTGGGACACTGTACTGGCACTGGCTAAACAGGCCTCCCCCCAGCTGGCCAAGGAGCTGGAGGAGGTGGCTGCAGATGGGATTGAGGCATCTAAGGTACAGTTTCATGCTGCTGTGGACTCCAATGATGTGTCATCAAGAGTCATGGCTACATCTGTGGCTCTTCAGAGAATGGCTTGGCTCAGATGTACTAGCCTGTCACAGGACACCCAGGCTAAGGCCATGGATTTCCCTGTGGAAGGTAATTCTCTGTTTGGGGAGCAGACAGAGAATTACATGAAGAAGATGGAGGAATATAGGACCACTTATAGGAGTGCACAGGCCAAGGAGAAGCAGGCAACTCCTCAAAGACAGCAATCTAGGGGCAGGGGCAGACCTTTTCATAGGCCTTTCTACCAAGCACAGGCCTCTTCTCCCTTTTCACAGAGGGGGTTCTTCAGAGGGAGAGGCAGAAGAGGGATGAGCAGGGCTGCATCCACTCCTCAGCCTAAGGCCCCTGCCAAGCAGACACCCTGATGGGCCTGCCCGGGTCGACTCTCCTATCCCTGTAAGGGGCAGGCTGGCTTACTTCGTCCAGGACTGGGTGTCTGTTACTTCAGACAAGTGGGTCCTGGAAGTAGTAAGCCAGAGACCGGTTCTCAGCTTCAAAAAATTTCCGAAGATGAGAGCCAGATCTTTTCCACCTGCAAGTCTCTCCGAAACCCTTGCCCTAGAGGCAGATGTTTCATCTCTTCTGGCCTTAGAAGCCATAGAGAAAGTTCCTGCCCTACATTGGGGCAAAGGTCTGTACTCCAGGTACTTTCTTACCCCAAAAAAGACAGGGGAGTGGCGACCCATCCTAGATCTAAGATACCTGAACAAACATCTTTTAAAACCAAGGTTCAAGATGGTGACTCTGGGAATAATTCTTCCCTCTCTAAGACCAGGGGACTGGCTAGCCTCCCTGGACCTCAAAGATGCCTACTTTCACATCCCCATCAGGTGCTCCCACAGAAGGTACCTCAGGTTCAAGTTGCCCTCAGGCCATTACCAGTTCAAAGCAATGCCCTTTGGCATAACATCAGCTCCAAGGGTTTTCACAAAGTGCCTGGCAGTAGTAGTGGCCTTTTGAAGAAGGCAAAAGATTTCCATTTTTCCATATCTGGACGACTGGCTCATAGTGGGTCAGTCTCCAGGCCAAGTCAAGTCAGACCTGCAAGTGACCCAGCAAGTGCTCACTTCCCTGGGATTTCTTCTCAACCTCCCCAAGTCAGTTCTCAAACCAGTGCAGCCTCTTACCTTTATAGGGGCAGAGCTAGATACTGTCAAAGCAAGAGCCTTTCTTCCCCTGGAAAGGGCAAGAGTTCTTATAGAACTGGCTTCTTCCTTCAGCCTTCAGGTGTCCTGACCAGCAAGGCACTTCCTTCAGCTCTTGGGCCACATGGCAGCTTCTACAGCAGTGGTCCAAGGGGCAAGAATCCATATGAAGGACATTCAGTTCCATCTGAGGGTCTTTTGGTCCCAAAGGAAGGATCCTCTTACCAAACTGATTCCAGTGACTTGGACACTGATCCAAGCTCTTCAATGGTGGCAGGATCAGGACAATTTAAGGCAAGGGGTCCCATTTGTCACTTAGACTCATTCGGTGGTCCTTACCACGGATGCTTCCCTTTTGGGGTGGGGAGCTCATCTGGGGGTTCTCACAGCCCAGGGACTGTGGTCCCCTCAGGAGTCCCTTCTTCATATCTATTCATATCAATCTCCTGGAACTCAGGGCAGTTTTTCTGGCCCTGCAAGCTTTCTCTCAGTCTCTGCAGAACAAGGTGGTTCAGGTCAGAACAGACAACACTACCACCATGTGGTACATCAACAAGCAGGGAGGCACTCAGTCTACAGCCTTGTGCACAGAAGCCATGAAATTGTGGTCCCTAGCTTATTCCCTGCAGACCTCTCTGATAGCAGTCCACCTTCCAGGGAAGGACAATGTGCTAGCAGATGCACTGAGCAGGATCTCCCAGGGCCATCACGAATGCTCCCTGGATCCCCTGGTGTTGAAAGTGATTTTTTTCAAGGTGGGGCACTCCAGAAATTGATCTCTTTGCAGCTCCAGACAATCACCAACTTCCTCTGTTTTGTTGCAGACCCCCAGTCTTCGGTTTAGTCCCTCTGGATGCTCTGATTTTGAGCTGGGAAGGGAAATTTCTGTATGCCTTCCCTCCCTTTCCTCTACTGTTCAAGGTTCTAGTCAAGGTAAGGTCACAACCTTGCAAAGTGATTCTGATTGCTCCAGACTGGGCCAGACAGCCTTGGTACCCCCTGTTGCTGTCTCTAGCAGTCCATCTTCCCCTGTCTCTTCCCAGGAATTACAACCTGTTAACCTCCTCTCAGGGGAGGATTTGGTACCCCAATCTTCGGTCTCTCAATCTCAAGGCATGGCTCTTGAAGAGTTAGTGTATGCAGATTTGCACCTGTCCCAGGGGGTTCTAGATATTCTCAAAGCCTCTCGGAAGCCTGCCACCAGAAAGACTTATGACTCCAAATGGAAAAGATTCAGCATTTGGTGTTCCAAGAAGCATATCTCTCCAGACACCGCTGAATTGCCTACAGTTCTGGATTATATGGTCCATCTTAATGGCCTAGGCCTCAGACCAGCTACTCTCAAGGTACACTTGTCAGCTGTTTCTGCTTTTCTGTCAGTGGGGCAGCCTTCCTCACTATCATCTCATCCTGTGTTCTGTAAATTTTTCAAGGGATTGCTTCATACCAATCCTCC
Source organism: Neoceratodus forsteri (assembly GCA_016271365.2). Taxonomy (NCBI): domain Eukaryota; kingdom Metazoa; phylum Chordata; order Ceratodontiformes; family Ceratodontidae; genus Neoceratodus; species Neoceratodus forsteri. The sequence continues at coordinate 246,092,237 of JADMNL010000025.1, forward strand.
CTTTAGGGATCCTGCCCCTGCCTGGGACTTAAATGTTTGCATTGCTCAACTTATGCAACCTCCTTTTGAGCCTATGTCCTCAGCACAGCTTAAGTACTTGACTTGGAAAACTGTGTTTTTGGTAGCCATTACCTCTGCCAGACGTATCAGTGAATTGCAAGCCCTGTCAGTGGAACCTGATTTTATCTCCTTTCATACAGATAAAGAGGTCCTTAGAACCAATAGGAGGTTCTTGCCCAAAGTGGTTTCAGACTTCCACTTGAATCAGTCTATGTCTCTCCCTGTCTTCACTGATCATTCTTTCTCAGGACAGAGGAGGCTACACAGTTTAGATGTTAAAAGAGCCCTTAGCTACTACATAGAGCGTACCAAGGGTCACAGGTTTGATTCCCTCCAGTTGTTCCTCGCTTATGGGGAAGTGGGAAAGGGCAAACCTGCCAAGAGAACTATTGCCAGATGGATTGTGTCTTGTATACAATTCTGCTACGAGAAACTGAGAACAATTCCACCCTCAGGCCTGAGGGCTCACTCTACAAGGGGTACAGCTGCTTCCCTGGCTGCTGCCAGGGATATCCCTCTGTTAGAAATTTGTCAAGCAGCCACCTGGAAAACAGTCCATACCTTTACCAAGCATTACTCTCTGGATATCCAGGCTAGGAGTGATGCTCGGTTTGGCACAGCAGTACTTCAGAGCCTAGTCCCAAAGTAGGTTCTCTTCCTCCTCCATGGAGGTACTGCTTGGTAGTCTGCAGATTGTCAGAATACAGCAAAACTTCATGTTGTTTGAAGAAAACATTACTTACCTTAGTAACTGTGTTTCTTCTAATGGAGTCTTGCTGTATTCTGACTTCCCTCCCTGCCTCCCCTCTCAGAACCTGTTTTTTGGGAAGTGAGTGGGCAGGCGCAGTGTTGCACCCCGGGGTGCTTCTTGCACACCCTCCTTTTTATCTGGATGGTTTTGTATTATTATCTTAATTTAGATAGGTTTTAGTTTTGGGTTTCCTGACTTGAGTCTTCCTTTGGGAATCCAAAACTTTCTGTTGTCAGTTAGCTAGTTAAACATTTTACAATTTCCACATAGTATAATTAGTGAGTGTCTGCTTGTAAGAATCTGACGGTTGGATTTCAAAGTGCTGCAGACAGAGACCTCAACCGAGCTCAAGCTCAACATTCTATGCACTGCATAGAAAATTAACCCTATACTCTCCGGGGCAGTTTAAAGGCTGGAGCTAACTGCAGATTGTCAGAATGCAGCAAGACTCCATTAGAAGAAACACAATTACTAAGGTGAGTAATGTTTTCTTATGAGTGGCCCAGGGGAAGTAAACAGGGTGGAAAACCCCCAAACAAGTGACTTGATGGCTCAGTCCACCACAGGTTCTGTACCCACCAATTAGGCACCTCCATTGGGGCAGTCTGGATTGTACCCAGAAGAGGCCTGGCCAGCTTCGATTAACCTGCCATGATAGGAAATTAGTGGAAGAAATAACGGAGGAGAGGTAAGTCCTAGGGATTGTGGGGTGAAAGAGCTGGGCAGACCAAAGTCCGACAGGGGCTGCTGGGTGACAGAAGGAAATAAAAAAGACATCTGAGAGGTAAAAGAAAGACCCGTATTTCTCAGCTGATACAGACATTTGCATATGCCTTTTTTTCCTTATATTCCATCCCGTATGCCAGCCCTATCCTGCCCCGGTTTCAGGCCACCCTCTTAATTCTTATCTCTAGTTGTTCATTTCTTTCTCTATTTTGGAGGGCACCACCAGGCTTCTGTCGCCAGTAGGCTATGTATAGAGTTAAACTGGGGAGTGAAGTTTGATTAGGGACCTGGGCTATCACTCATGACTGGGCCATGGGTAGAGGGCTTTGAATAAACCTACCTCATGGGTCAATGGCAAGTAAGAGCTCAGTGCATCATCCAGCTGTTGTCCTTACCACTCTGTCACTACCCTCAGGGTTACGTCAGGCACCAACACATGCCTTCCTCGCTGGAGAAGGAGCATGTCTACTTGCACACAGCTCCAGTACTTCCTCTGCTACACCACTATAGAAGTCACAAGTCAAGAGCGCAACCCTGAGTCTCCTACTTGATAGCGCAGTGCGTCACCACCACCACCAATGGCTGGTCTGAGCTTTCCTCATCAAAAAATCCCCAAAGAAAAGCATGTCCCTTGTACTCATTTTAGTTCTTATAGATGTCCATAGAGTTATTACTAGCATCTAAAAAGCCTACTAGCAAAAATCTATGGTTGCAGCAGCTGTCCCCATCTGAACTTTATCCTGAGACTCTTTGCTACCAGCAGTAAAGCTACCACTTGACTTAACTGAAGGTACCAACATGCAAAGAAAAATTCAAGCCACTGAGTGGGGAACATAAGATCCAGAAGTAAGATAAAATGCTAGGAGCATATGCTAAAACATTTGCCTACAAGACCCTGGAAAATGTATGGTGGGGACAAGGATCTCAGCTATTAGGAGAAACTCCCAGGTCTAATGACAGAAAGTAGAAATTATCTCAGGCCAAATATTCCACTATGACTAGCACTGTTGACAAGTTCCCTTAAATTGCTACATAAGCAAATGTTTTCTAAATAAGTTTAAATCAACCATTTACTCATTAGTAAGGACATGCCATACCCTATCAAGGGGTTTGCAATATTTCCCGTGCTAAGCACGGAAATATGTATGGCAGGTTTCCAGCTATGATCCACCGAGAAGAAGGATATGGGTAAAGTGATAAAGAGTGCATGTGTAGAGAGGAAGGATTTAGGTGTAGAGAAAAATCACAGAGATGCGGAGAGGAAAGATAAGTTTACAATGATAAAGATTTCAGGCAGGGAGAGTTAGGATAAGGGAGCTATGATAAACTAACTGGTAGCTCTTTTGAAAAAAAAAAAAAGGAAAGAAAGATTATTATGTCAAAAGCCTAGCCAGGTGCCTGGTGAGCGGAGCAAAGCTGACTGGTGCCGGTTGTAACTCAGTGCTCCTTTTTTTTCTAACACAGGCCACTATTACATCATTGCTGAAGCCAATCCACCTGTTTTTCTTAAATGCAATCTGTAACGTCTCCCAGCTGTCGCCACACTGCTGTAGTATTACTTGAGCATTGCGAGAGAGAGAGAGAGAGAACCTCAGTAAGTCTGCACATGATCCCAGCACTCTTCAGGGAGTGTAGGCTGCCACTCCTGGACCCGTGCCCATAGACTCCCGCATTCACACTGTGCCAGCTCTTGGTAAGCCCCTCTTCCCAATGACTTCATCAACATACTGACACAAATTCCCTGGGACGCAGATGCTGAGCAATGTGGATTAAAAAAACACATGCGCAGCCCCCACCCTGAATATGAAGAAACTCTTTTTAAAGGACTGATTCATTTTAATTAAAAAAAGCCACAGAAATACAAAAAAAAAACATTTTCTTAATCTAGCTTTAAAGAGTCTCTTTCAGTAGTATTCTTTAGTAAAGACACAAAAGTACAGTGTACTTTGGGGCTTAAAGCTCATTAGACATAGACTTTTCAAAAACATAAATAAAAGTTACAGTAGTAGAATGCCCTGATTCTAGTTAGCGAGCAACCTACTCTCCCCACCCCTGAAAAAATCTTCTGAGTAAATTTGCTTCTTGCGGGCATTTGTTTGTTAATTAACTATCTCCAGGACACAATATTTTTCCATAGTTCTCTATGTACTTAGCCCCAGTGACTGCAACCTCCATAACTACACTAGCCCTAATGACTATGGTTGGCACAGCTACACCGTCCCTCTGGCCAGGAGGGAAGGCCAACACACGTGCTGTTTGATGATTGGTTGGGTATGAGCCGGTAGGCCCATATGCCATCCTGACTTAGGAGCCAAGCTCCTCAGTTCTGCAATGTGCTCAGCCTCCAATTGGCTCCTCAGTGAGATTCTATGAATTGCGCATGCACCCTGATCTTCTAGGTAATGTTGCAACACATTGCCACACCACTGAGCCAGTTCCAGTGCAGTGACCTGAAATTCCCTGACCATATGAAGTGTGTTGCAGACTCGTGGTGGAAGCACACTTCCCAACATTCCCCATATTGCATGTAAAAACACAGCTTATCTCAGCTGGGAGAATAATTTGCTGATATGGTGCAAGATGATTACTGTTCACCCACCCTGCAACCCAACCATATTCGAAATTGTGTCAGAAAACATGAGGTGAGAGCATCTCAGTGGGGCCTGGGAAACTGGGGTTTGTTTGGGAGCCCTGGAATCCCACATTGGCAGCCAGATGCATCATGGATGTGAGGCGCTTGGTTCTCGGGGAGGTATGGTACATTTTCCCGAAATATCGCACACACCCTGGCCAAGAAGATGCACTGGATTCGTTTGTGAAGGCAGCTGCTTGCTCACCTTCCCAGCAGCAGAAAGGGGCAGCTGTGGCCAACCCAATCAGTCATTAAGGTGGAGACAGGGAATCATGGGACAAAATGGTTGCTCAGATGTGAATAATGTCGCATACAAGCTGAGTATGTCAGTCATTAAAAAAGGGAGTATAGATTACACAGCATAAGGGAGCCGATGACTTATTCACTGCTGCCTGCCAATGAAACAGCACAGCAGCATTCACCATAGGATTCATACTGCACAGCTGTCCCACATTAGGTGTCATTTCCATACTTTCTCTGAAACATAGAAACATAGATGCTGTTAGCAGAAAACTGAGTCTGCCCATTACCTGCCTGCATCCAACCCCAGCCTAATGCTGGTCTGAAGCTAGTCTATCGATAACCCTCACTGTATTTCCACACACACCCCTAACCCACTCAACCGCTTCCCTCAACTGCCCACCCTCACTCCCTCATCTGGTTTGGACTATTTCCCTGTGACAACCCTATTTGTGTTCGAAGTTGGTGACAGGATCTGTGCGCACCGCTTCTGGTAATTCATTCCACTTCTCCACCACCCTTTCTGTAAAGAACTTCCTTATATCTCTCCTGAATTTCCCCCAGCAGCTTCAGTTCATGGTCTCTTGTTACCCTGCCCTTACTTCTTGTGAACAGGGCACTGCTGTCTATTTATTCCCTGTGGGAAGTTCAGAACTTATAGGTCTCTATCATGTCCCCCACCCCTGGCCTCCAGTGTGTACATATTAAGAATTTCAGTCTCTCCCCATATGTCTTCCCCTGCTGTCCCTGAATCAATTGTGTGGCCCTCTTCTGAACATCCTTCAAGAGGTCCCTATCATTCTTTAGGTGCAGGCATTAGAACTGCTCCCAGTAATCCAGGTGAGGTCTCCCCAAGGATCTGTACAGGGGCAGTATTGCTTCCTTTATTCTGCTAACAAACCTCCACCTTATTCACCCTAACATCCTATTTGCTTCCCCTGCAGCCTTCTAGTACTGGGCACAGTGTTTTACACTGTCACTAATAATAATTCCCTAGGTCCCTTTCCTGCAATGTCTGCTTCACCCTCACGCCCCCAATCAGTACTCTGTTTTTAACTCTCTTTTGCAACATCTGCTCAGAGTTCCCTACCTCACACCAGTTTGTCTGCTGCCCAAGCTGTACAGAACTCAGGGTGATGTAAAATCGGTTGGCAAAAACCATCAAACTGGTACTTGCTTCCTTCCGTGGTACCAGTTTGACATTTTTTGCCAACCAATGGACATGACCACCCACCCCACGTGCCACTCTGACATGCCCACGAAAGCCCCTAGTATACATGTTCTGGGCTTTCCTCAAACTACAGGCAAGCAAGCATCAGCACACCTCGACTGGAATAATCAAATACTTTTATCAAATATTAATTTCTTTTTAATATTTAATAAACGTCTTTGATTATTCCAGTCAAGGTGTGCTGATGCTTGCTTGCCTGTGGATGATGTTCTACGTCGTGCACCCTCCTGGTGCAAGTGAGCTGTTTTTGCTGCTTTTGGATTTCCTCAAACTAACATGGCACCACAAACCAGCATACCAAAAATTGGCACATTTTGGAATGCTTAAAATACATTTTTGGCCATCCCACTAGCTCAACAGCAACACTATCCTCGGAATGCTACTGACCCAGGCTCATTTTTCTATGTCTGGAGCACTGGAGGGTAGGCCATGTGCAGAGGAGGTAAACTGAGCATCTTCGAGGATGCTGTTCTGCTCCATGAGGGAGGTTTGTAGACTCGCTACACTATGGCCATCTGGGTGATCACAAGTACCAATGCAGTCAGAGGCTCTGTGGGAAGGAGGATACCAAATGGCTTTTCATCAGCACGCTCTATATGCTCTCACCTGGAGACCTTGCTGCCTGCAGAGAGGGATGAGAGGGCAGAACTAAAATCCAGGAAAAGACTCCATCCTGCAGGATGCTACACCAAGGTACTCTAGGGCCTAGGGGTGTGCAAGAGACAAACAATATTTCCTGAATATCACGAATAAAGCACTGTTCGTTATTCATACAAATAACGAACAGTGGCACTATTCCTGCTTATTGGTGTTCGAGAAATAGCCAAACAAAAAGTAAAAAACAGTCCAGCACCCTTCTTCCCAGTCCAGTTGTTTAAAGCAGAATCCCCTGTCCCCCCACCTCTGCATCAAGCCTAACCCTACCCTCCTCAACCCCACATCCACAGTTTACTGATTTGAAAAAATTAAGTCCTACGATGGGTGACAGACAGAAACCACCTGCCTCCATGGCTGGCCACCATCTCCTGTAATGCTTTTCATTTAGAAAGAAATCATCCACCCCCCAGCAGCAGCACAGTAGTGCCCAACTCCCACCCACCTCCTGCACCCAGCAGCATCCAAATTTCCTTAACAGAAGCACGGAGAAGGTGACCAACACAAGCCACCATCCTCCATTGCCATCTGTCTTCTTGTGAATGGAAGCTTTCCCCAATTGCTCGCATAGTAAAACAGCTGATCATGTATTCCGCTATTTTACTGGTCGAGCATGCATAGGAGTGCTTCCATGCATAAGAAGGTGGCCGGCCGTGGAGGGTGGCTTGTGTTGTTCACCTTCTCTGTGCTTGTATTAAGGAAATTTGGGTGCTGGGGGGTGGGGGGGAGTTGGGCACTACCATGCTGATGCTGGGGGTGTGATTTCTTCCTAAACAGAATGTGCTACAGCAGACAGCGGCCAGCAGTAGAGGCAGGTAGGTTGTGCTGGTTACACATCATGGTACTTATTTTTTTAAATCATTAAATTGTGGGTGCTGAGGAGGGAGAAGGGTAGAATTGGGCTTAGTGCAGAAGGTGAGGGGATGGTGGGTTGGGCATTAAACAACGGGGCTGTGAAAGAGGGTGGGGGATTATTTTTTTACTTTCCCCCCACAGATACATGAATAACGAATATGAATACCAAATTTCCGAATATTTGGGGCCCTGAATACGAATATTTAGTTGAATATTTAAAATAAGTTTTTTTGCTCACTCCTACTAGGGTCTTTCACTGCCACCAGAGTATCCCAACTGGACTGGGACTCCGAAGAGGATGCTGCACAAAAGACCCAGCCACAGAGGCAAACCTTGGGGGAGTGAGGGCCTCAGCTAAGGCGATGCTGAGGCTGGAAGGTTGCCAAAGAAAAAGAGTGCTAAAGGGGACAAGCTGGTGAGACAGCACAGAAAGAATGAATTACAAAACCCAAGTTTTGCAATATGTGGAAAACAGATATTTTCTGTATGTGAGCAGTAGGAGCCCAGCAACAGGGATGGATTCAGAATCCCCTAGTATTATTCTGTGGGGCAGCCACTGGAATGAGGAGGGAGGAAACAAACAGTCTTTCGCGGGGAAGCAGAAGTGTATGTAGGCTCTGTGCATGTATGTGTTGCGTAAGTGCATGTGTGCCTGTGTGTAAGCATATGTGTGTGTGTGTGCAAGTTTGTGCACATGTGTATGTGTGTGTGTGTGTGTGTGTGCATGCATATGTAGGTGTGCATACGTGTGTGTGGGTGTGCAGTCTGGGACAGAGAACTCCAAGGTTCATCAAGGGTCTCTATGTCAACACAGACATAATGTACTGTACCCAAAGTTATGAAATAAAAAAGATTGTTCCCATTATAATAATGCGTCTGGAAAGTTTGGCCTGCAATCCACTTCTGAAAAATCATTGGCGCTGGTGTTAAGTGAGTGGTTTGTGGTCTGCCACTCTGTCAGCTGTAGCTGAGATTGTGTTACAAGAGATGAACTGGGGGAAGGAACTACCTTGCAGGCACAAAAGGGAAGTGACTGTGAGATATGGTGTGCATACAGGGAATGCACTGGGAGCAGGCATGAAAGGAAGTGATTGTGAGATACAGGGTGTATACAGGGAAAGGACTGCTGGGCAAGCATGAGAGGAAGTGACAGTGAAACACAAAGTGTATACAGGTGTAACCCAGGCCCCCTCCAGGACTAGAAGATTAGGCATGCCCAGGTCTCCCCTTGATGGGAGAGTGGCAGGAAGGAAGGAATGGTGTGTTCCTTGCCAGGGCATACAAATGGGCACCTCAAGCATAGAGGAAGTGTTCAGATCAAGACAGAAGAAAGAGAGTATGAAGGTTTAGGGAGATGTCTGAGCTGGACTGACTGTGGGGTTGGGGTGGAGGTGTCTCTGAAGGAGTGTGTAACATTGTTTTAACAGTTTATATAGTAACATTAATTTGAGTTCAAAAGGGACTGTAGGTCATCAGGTCCCCCCTTTGCTTCAAAAGCAGGGCTTAACAAGTATACCATAATATATGTACTAATTTTTTATTATTTTTTTTTTTTTACTTTCTTTTTATCCCTTCTCCTAGTCTGCCCTCTTTGCTCCACTTCTTCAAGCCGCTCATGTCCCCATCTCATGGACGCAGAGTCTGCCCCTAGAGTGCCCTGGCAACTCCTACCTTTCTTCTCCTCTTCCTCCATGGAGTGCCTGCTGCACAGCAGGGTCTGCTCGTAAGTCCGTGACTGGATGATGTGGAGCGGTCGTCATCTAGGACCACAGAGGGTTTTTTTCTGTCTTTCTGTTGTGTTCCCCGTCCATCCCCCTGAGGATGCCGGCTCGGGCAGGTTACGTGCTTATGCACTATGCCTGCCAAGTGCCTAACAGCGTCCACCCCTCCCCGGCTCCAGCCCCATGGAGCGGCCATTGCCCCGAGAGTCAGTACTCCTACCGACCCCAGGGACGTCGGGTGCATAGACCACCCCTGGTATCCCACCCCTAAAGGAGGAGAGCATCCGCTGGAATGCTCAATCCTCCTTCCCCCTGCTGACCCCCTGGTGACCCGAGCTCATACCCGAACCTGGGTCGCCGGCGTGGTGCGAGGTGTGGCGTCCAGCGCCTCAACCCTCAGCACCACCGGGCCGGCAATATATGTACTAATTTAATGGGATACCAACCCACTCAACTTTGATTTATGACTGATGGTGTATATATGTGTGAAGGACTGTAACCTGTACCTTTGCCCCTCCAGTCCCCTGAAAAACAAGACACTACATCTCCAGTGGTTGGTCCTGGTCAGGGGAAATTTCAATAAATATATAAAAATGCCTGCACATGAGGCAGTCCTACAGAACTATAAGGAGGACCTTCTGACTGGCAGAAATACTGGTACCACTGGGCAGATTTTCAAACAGCCCAGAAGTGCATTTCACCACAACTGCAGCCAAAGTGGGTACATTGCTAGATTACCAGTGGTCTAACAGCGTCCAAACTTCGGCTACGATTTGCATCTGCATGCATGATTAGTCTGACACAAGCTGTGGCAAATTGTGGAAACTCATAAAAGCTAGGGAACCTTTGAATATAGGGCTGCCGAGTTTTGATGTGGTTCAGCAGGCCCCGATGTAGCCACGGAGTCAGAATATGCTGTGTTTGAAAATCCAGCACCTTGTATCTACTAAACTAAAATGAGGAAAATTCTTAGGTTTATGGCAACTGCATTTCCTTTTAGTGTTTTCTAGGTTTTGGTTTCTCCCATTATCAGATACTTAATATATCACATTAAAGGGCTGGCCCATCAGTACCATGGTAGCTCTACCTCTCCCAACACCATCAACCTGAGTTAGGGCACAAGCTCGGGTCATTTGGGATCGGCTGGGAGAAGGATGATCGAGCACCCCAGAGGGACGCTCTCCTCCTTCGGAGTGGGTGGGGTGTGATCCCTGCCACAATACTGTCATCTGGGTGACCACAGGTCATAGTGCAGGGGGACACAGAGGGGTGGTGTGGGCTGGGCTCTGCGCTATATGCTTGCATTCCTGGGGCATCTAGCACAGCAATGTCCTTTTAGAATGGAGACACTGAACAAAAGCTAAGGTCTGGAGCGAGCAGCATGATCCTTGTTGCACCCGTGCCCTGCCTTCTGCCACTAGGCTCTATCCCCACCCACAGTTCTCCTCCTTCTATCCCCCTTCTACCAGAGTTGGGAGGTATGTGGCTGGTATGGCTAGGCACTGCCATGAGGGCAAGCTCAGGGGGTTGCAAGGAGAGGTGTATGTGCTAGGTATGCAGGGTGACGGGACTAGGCCCAACCTGGGGGATAGAGGCCACACCAGTGAGGAGTATAAACTATACATAATAAAAAAATATATATTTCACATGATAAAATATTTATTCCAGCTGGTCCGAAAACATCAGACTGTCCCTAACTGACCTTGCAATTGCTGCATTTATGACGTCATAGTCTGTTGCCATAGTAAGTGATATGACGTCATAAAAAGCCCACTATGAAGACAAACAATCCTGATGAAGGCTTTCTTCATAAAAAAGTTGGCAAAAACATACCACAAAACCTGGGAAAAGTGCAGTTCAAGAAAGAGGTCCACTAGTAAGTTGTAATAGCTGAGAGGAGTTGGTTGCAGAAATTCTATGTTGCAGTGTGTATCTCCTCTATAAACAGAAACAGCTGCACAGTGCATGGAAGCTGGAATTATATCTACTTCAGAAATACCTAGGGGACAGAAATGCTTCCAAGGGTGGACCTGTGAACTCCCTTAATCCCATAAGAACTCATGCTTCCTACAACAACATTAATCCGAAGGAAATGGCTTAAAAATAATCAAGAATCCTCTCTCCATTACTACACATGAAATACCTGAAGGAAAGATAAGTGTGACTACTCGAAACATACAGGAAGGAAAAAAGAAAGAAAGTCAATGAAGTCACGCTAAATTTGATCTCTAATGTGGTAGGATGGGGGTTGGGCGCACAGGTTCTCAGAAGCAAAGCAGCTAATTCATGGGTATCCCGACCCCAAGCAGGCTGAGGGCTGAGAAACCTGAAACTTAGTCCAACGTTAAACTTGGAATGCGTGGAAATGACAACTGTACATAACTGCAGGGCTTCCACAGCCATTCAGCTAGAATTACACAAATACTTGGTATAATTGAGTGGTGAGCACATCCCTGCAGTGGCACACTTGGGTGATCACACTCATCAGGCATCCCGTGCATGTGCAGCATGGAGCGGCAGCAGGAACCTACACCATCCCTGTGCCATCTGCCACAGACTTTGCATTCAGTGTGTAAAATGACGCAAGCAAGTCACAGAGAATTAAAACAATAGTTTTTCTACAAATTACCGTTTCTACTAGGCAGGTAAAGTGATCATTAAGGCTCAAGTGACTGACCTAGGCCAAAAAGAATTAGGAAAGGAAAGTACATTTAATTGTTGTGTGAGATATAAAGTATATCTATACAGATATACATAAAGCCATATATATATATATATATATATATTAATGGATAAAGAATTTAACTACACAGAGAACTACACTTTGTGTGTCAGTTGGAAAAAGAGAGAGAGAGAGAGAGAGAGAGAGAAAGAATATGCAGTGGCCTGACTCAAAATATGCAATTGATTTACAAGTTTGAGGGTAAGGCCATTATATAATTACTGGTCAGCAATTTTTCTCAATGGGCTGACCGAGTTGATATTTGCCATAATAACCCACAGGTTATTACGGCATTCACGTGCCCTGTCACTCAAGCCATGCCGTTTCCTCATTGGCTTTTGTTCCGTGTGTGGGCGGGCTGAAGTCTCTCGGAAACATGGCGCCTCCGTCTCTCGCTCACCGAGGAGCCGCCCCAACAGGCCTCGACTCTTTTTATTTTTACTTTTTTTTTTTAACTATATCTGATTGATCCTACCATCCACATTTTCAAAAAGCGCTATCTGGTTGATCCTGTTCTCCGTCCACTTCGGGAACAGAACCGTGCCTTGATTGCCATCACAAGTGTTATCAGGACACGTAACTGTAAGTGACAAAAAAGGAAAGAAAAGAAAAAGAAATGAGTAAAAAAAAAAAAGCACAAATGAGAGAGGGACAGGGAGACAGAGACTGTGTGCGTGTGTGTGTGTCAGGGACACATGGCAAAAGTTGAGCTGGAGAATAATTGCATTTATTGACCAGCATTTATATAAAATAAAAGATGGGAAAGTGTGCATATGAGAATTTAATGCACACCCTTGGTGCAGGATGCTTTAATAAGCCTTCGGGGTTTATGTAGCATCCTACACCCCGAGTGTGCGTTAAATTCTCATATCATACACTTCTCCATCCTTTATTCTATATGTAATGAATGGTGGAGCCATAAATGAGTTTTGCCCACTCACAAATGATGATAAACTGCTTATAGTGACTCAGGCCATTGCATTATTCAATTAAAAAGAAATCTATTTATTTATTTGAAATTGTTGTTCTGGAAGGAACATACTGAGCTGCAAGCAGCTAGTTTCCGGATGTGTCCTTGGTGTTGGGTACGATGTGGGGGAGGGGGGAGAGAAGCAAGCACAACGTCATAACATAACAGTGATAGGGTGGTGGTAGTAGCAGGCTGAATTTATATCAGTGCCCTTCCCTGGAGGTCCAGAACTCCTTACACAAGAAAGGTGAAGGGATAACAGTCAATAAATAAAACATATAAATGAGATTATGAATCAAACAATTCTAACAATTCAAGACCCATAAAACTCAGCTGGGAAGAGACAGTAATGAATGTGTAATATGAGAATTCTCACAAAATGCATTCACAGAATAAGAGAAATACAGTTCAATCTAGTACAAAAATAGAACTAAACTAGTAACTATTATATAGAATTCAGTAACAGTCTGGCAGAGACCAAGACATTTTAGGCCCTCCCCCAAATGTAGCCGTGCAAGTGCTATAACATTGGGGTGATAATAAGGAGAAAGGAGAAACAAAATTCTCTGCCTCATGCCACTAATAATGGGCAGCCCCCCACCACATCACAATCCAGGCTCCTGTCCACCTCTTCCTCCTCAGAGGCCAACACACAAGTAGACATTTGTCCTGGGCTGGGCTCTGGAAGCTTGGGCCTCATCACAGAGCTTTCAGCGGAGAGGCCAGGGGGCTGGGTTACCAGCAGATAGAATGGACACGGCAGCAGCAAGAGCAGCCTGAATGAGACAGGGGCTGGCAGGGGTAGGAAGGAAATAAAGTGTAAATACTGTAATTAAAAAAAAAAAAGGTTGCACATTAGCCTAACAAGAGTACTGCCTTCTGTAAGAAAACAGTTTTGTTTCTTTCTTGGGTATTTTTGTTGACAAAAATGGCTTCTTCAAAAACATATTACAGAATTGAATAATTTAGTCATGCCATTGCCTTTGCAAGTTTGTTTGCAGAGAGCTTCTTGCTCTTTGGTGGGTGGGGTAGGGGCAAAAATGACATGTGGAAAGTGTGGTAATACTGTAGGTGGCGCTGTAACCAAGCCATCCTATCTAGTAAGCCATTAAACCTCTCAAAGTGTCTACCTGGAGAACTTCCTGTAATAAAGTTAGTTGCTAGCTTACCTTCAACCTATGTGCATCATGGTCCTTATTCATACACAACACAGTGTCAGAAGTAAAAATCAACCTCCAGCTGTGACTCCAGAGCCCTCCGTCCATGCTGTCAGTTGTAAAATAGTCCATTGATACCTATGTGAGTGTGGTAGAGTTTTATTATTTTGGTACCCCGGAGTATGTTGGCTGAGTTGGTGTTGGTGGCATGTGGAAAGCACAAGAACCAATGAGCAGGAACTCAGCAGTTAGCCAGAGCTGCTGAGAGTGACAAACGTGGGATCAGCCTCACAACAGCAGCAAGATGTGCTGTAAGTGAGGCAGCCAGCCTGAGAGTGGAAGCACAAATGCTGTGCATTGGAGGAGCTGCTGAGGGCATCAACAACCAGCAGCACCATCTCAAATTGTAGAAGGCTGTCACAATGGCCTGACGGAGTGAGGCTGTATGAAAACAGCAGCTGGACCTCAGAACAGGGACAGGCTGAGGTGTAGAACGAAGCACCCTATGAATGAACACAATGCAGGGCAGATGTTTCTTCGGCCAGAGGAGTCCAAAAAAAAACCACAATTTTAATTCAAAAGGGATACAGGATCAGAGACATAGGTGGACACCTTCTCACAAAAACAGTGCCGGAGGTGCAGGAAGATGCCATCTCACCAAAATATTCAATGTCCAGCAAAAGACAACACCTTCCATTCATGCTACAAGGTAAGCACTACATGAGTATGTTGGTCAAAATGAATAGGGCATGAAGTACAAAACATACCAGAATATGACACTGAATGTGCTTTTCAGGGAGTGGTTCACCCCAAGGGATAAACTGGAAAACAATGGACATCGTCAACAAGATGCAGTCCCAAGTTCAAGATGGACAGAGGTGCAGAAGCTACAGCCATGCCAGAAACCCTGTACAACAGACTGTGTGGTAAGCATCATGTACTATGATTTACGGCCACAAGTAAAGTCCTGATGGGGCCTGGAAGACACACTCTGGATGTATGTGGAGTGTTCACTGGCACCATAATGAAAAACAGTTGAGAAGACATTTATGTTGTGAGGAACTGCCATTCCCAATTGCTAGGCAGACAAGCAGTCTAGAGGCTTCATCTTCTTGCCCGACTGGACAATGTGAAATAAAGCAAAGCATGTGGACTGTGGAGTTCCCAACCTTATTTCATGGCCTAGGAGAACTTAAAGAAAAGTACCACATCCAGCTTAAGCTGGGAGCCATACCATTCTTACTGACAACAGCCAGATGGATCCCAGTTCTGTCGATTTCCAAAGTCAAGGAGGAACCAGACTGAGTGAAGAACCTGGAAGTTTTCACTGAGATTGAAGGAGTCACTAACTGATGTGCTGGAATGGTTGTGGCCTTGATTCTGTAATTCTGGATGGCACTGTAACGATCTGCGTCTACCTTACAGATCTGAATGAATCGGTCAGATGTGAGAAATTCATACTTCCCTCAGCAGTGCAGATGCTGGAATGGTGGGAGATCTCACTCTCTTCACAAAGCTTGATGCCAGTGCAGGATGTTGGCAGATGCACCTGCCAGAGGCAACAGAGAAACTGACCATCTGCAATATACCCTTGGGATGCTACTGTTTTAGAAGACTTTCCTTTGGACTCTTATCAGCCTAGGTGCACTTCCACCACAGAATGTGTCAAATTCTGGAAAGCTTGGAAAGGTTTGTTTGCCATGTGGATGATATTCTTGTCTTTGGACATACAAGTGAGGAACATATCCAGAGAGTCTATGCAGCCCTGAGAAAAGTCCAGAGCACAAAGGATCACATTGAATGCAACAAAACGTGAATTCAAGAAAACCATGGTTCCATTTCTGGGACAGATTATCTCAGACAAAGGAACACAGCCTGACACAGAGAAGCTGACTGCTATTCAGAGGATAATACGTCGCACAAATTTGTCCAAAGTTCGATGTTTCCTAGGAATGGTCAGTGAACTGTGGAAATTCATACCAGCCCTTGTGAAGAAAACAAAAGCCCTCTGAGAACTTCCATCAAACACAAACCAGTGGGTTTGTGGAACAGCTCAAGACCAGGGGTTTGAAGCTTTCAAAATAGAACTCATGGCAACACCAACCCTAGCACTGTTGAATCCCAACAAAGAAACAAAAGTTGTGGCAGCTGAATCATCCTTTGGACTAGGAGGAGTCCTGATGCAGAAACATGGGAACAACTAGAAACCTGTCAGATAAGCCTCAGAAGTGCTAATGCCCATGGAACAGCACTCGACTGACAAGGAGATGCGTGTCCTTGTGTGGGAATGAGAACACTTCACTTGTCACCTTTTAGGAGCACACCTTATTCTCAAGACAGTTCACAAACCTCTAGTAAATGTGTTGGGCACCAGGAGCCTAGATGATCATCCTGTGAGGATACAGAGGTTCCACACAGGGAAACGGGCTATCCTTACACTGTTGTTCACATTTCAGGTAAGTCTTTCCTTACTTCTAATGCACATTCCAGTGTCAGTGCATTGTCCAGAATGCTTCTCAAAGGACAGCTCCCAGAAGGAGATGTGAATCTGATGGACCAAACAAATATCTGTCTCGCTCAGATAAGAGACACTCTTCCAGCATTTGACAGCAAACCTAAGCAAATCGGAAATCAACTGCAGAAAGATCAAGTTTGCCAACAGGTCATGAGATTTTGCTAACATGGTTGGCCACCCAGAGTTAATGGTCTAGACTAAAATTGTTCCAGCATGAACAATACACCTTAGAGTGCAAGATGGACCACGTCTGAAAGGGAACATACTGGTGATTCCTTAATATCTACCCACATGTCAATCAAGCAATGTGGTTTACCTAATTCAGTGCACAAAGTGCATGAATGGATGCTGTATAGGGGAAACGATTGGCAACCACTGCAAACCAGGATGAACCACCACCGACACACAATATTAAACCAGGTTATCAGCACACCAGTAGGACAACATGTTTTCCAACCCGACCATTCCTTCTTGCACCTCTCTGTCCTAATACTTAGAGGTAACTTCAAAAGTACATGAGAGAAGGACATGGGAATTAAAATATATCTAACAATTTTACTCGACCGTAACAGGCTCAAGTGGGACATTGGATTTATGACATGCTATGGAAAACTCTAATATTGACTGTTACTGGAAATGTTTTTCTGACATATTCTTTCTGTGACCCCCTCCTCCTGCACTTTGTGTATCTCGGACCATTACTTTATTCTGTGCTCCTGTTAGGATACCTTTTAAATGAACTATTCAAAACATCCATTCAGCCTCTCTTACGAATATCTTAGCACTTCCTGCAAAGCATTCCCGAACAGCTATAGACCTGTTCCTATCCATTGTCTACCAGCCCTTTATTTTAAGTCTTCTCAGTATCCTATCATAAATTACTTTGAAACAATGCATCTTAGTGTATATAACTACAGCTGCTTCTGCTTAGTTTGCTGCAGCACTTGACAAAGTGACCTGTTGGGCCCCTGAATGCTTGTGTACTATACCATCTTTGTACATGACACATGTTGGTCCAATAAAAGGTATCAAACTACAGTATGCAGCAGTTCAATATCTACTGGACTCTACTCTGAGACTACTCCATGAGGGACACCAGGGCATTGAGAAATGTTACAGAAAAGCGCAGTAGACTGCAGGGCTCCAGATAAGAAATATGGGCATGAGTATTTTACTCCTCATTTTTTAAATGAGGCGAGTAAAACCAATTTCACATGTGTACAAATGATTTGACGCATTTGGCTAAAGAGTACATTTCTGGGAAATGAGCATGCTTGTAACACATTTTAAAAAAAAACACATACAGAAAATAGTAATACACAGCGGTTGGCAATAACACATAATCTCTGATCATGACTCTATCAAATTCAGTAAATAGGCTATACCTTCTCAAGGGTGGAAATTGCCACTGCCCCACTAGCCAAATGCTAGAGACAGTGGATCCTGGTTCATTTTGTATTGGCAGGTAGCATAAATGTCTGTAGGGCTAGTGGATTTTCCCCAGTCAGTAGCACTGCTGGCTAGTGGCTGCAAAACTTAATTTCCACCACTGGGCTTTGCTGACATTACTTCCTTTTGGTTAGGGTAGCAAACTTTGAATGTAGCATACAGTTCAGACTGGGTATGGTGTGCGACCACGGGTGGTTAATAAATAATAACAAAAGATACAATCACTACAAATAAATAAAACAACTCGATTGACAGAGAGATGGAGATAATGTGAGTTGTCAATTTAACATGAAAAGAAAACTTTAGTATTTTGTACAAGTAACTTTTATAATGATTCAGTGACAGTTTGCCACTGACTCTCTGTAAAACTTACTGTATATATGTAATTTATGCTAGTTTCCTTTATGTGCAAACTGGCCAACACAGTGACAAGTCTAGGGACTCTTGTCTGCAGTGTGCAGGCTTGTGGCAGTACAGTACTATGAGTGCTGTGTGTGCCTTACCGTACAGAGCAACATTCCTCTGTACAATGTAAGTTTAAAACATTTAGAAGCGGACTGAACAACATGTACTGTATATAAAATGCATCAATCAAGTCAAGGCAACCCACTGCACAACAGTGTCTTCAACAAACCTGGATTGATGGCAAGCAAATTAATAGATTCATACCAAGCTGCAGCCTGCAGAGTACTCAGGAGGAACACTATGGGACCTTAAATACACAAACACTCACACGCTGTACTAATTTCAAATAATCAAGCCAGCCGCCAGTGGTCTTCATGTATACGCGATCTACATAGCAACGATTTTCAAGAGATTGAGCATTTATGGTAAAATTATGATGTGCTATGTAGAGTGCGCAAAGAACCAATCATTGTCCAGCAGAACACATCTTAACTCCACCACCACATCATGTATTCACTTCTCAGACAGTCCGTTGCATTATAACAGTTCATACGAGGCAGAGCAGACTGTCCCCATCGAGCAAACAACATAAAGAAATTTTCTTTGAAAAGCACCCCTGTCAAAACACCAGCCCCTGTGCCTGCAAGAGAGAAAGGGAAGGAGAAGCAGCAGCATACATTGTTATACCTGTGTGTCAGATGTAAAAACTGAGCAGCTCACACGGAAAGTTTTAGTTCAGAAATCGGATTGAGGTTTAGGGCCGCACGACTGCACCACCACAGAGCATTTATACCATGTACGCAGTACCAAGCCCAGTTGTGAACTTACTAAGCAGGCAATCATCTTGTAAAAAAAAAAGTTATTTATGTCAGAACACAAGTGTTCTTTTCCGGCCAGATAATTACCGTGTTCACATCGCATTCGTGAAAGGCATTCATTCACACTGATTCAAATCATCCACTGCAACGGTTCCTGCCAGCCTGTCCACCATATGTCTGCTGCGGTATGTGTGGAGTTCCCGCCTGATCACAAAGTTCACAGCTCTGTTTCAGTTACAACAGCAAATCGCCTTACAGCATCTGGGTGGGCACTGTGGAGTCTACAAATCCGCACTTGCCACTATACTTTACTTACAGTAACCGACACAGGCAGGCTGGTGGATGCGGGGGGCACTTTTTTTTTTAACAGGCAGAACGGGAACACAATTGAGAATGAAATTAACAAAGGAGCACATATAGTAGCCAGCTTGTAGATGTGTATTTGATGCGTAATTCAAGTTAAAAAGGAGCGTATATGCACTTTTTCCATGCGTAAATGTACCTTGTGCGCAGGTTATCTGGAGCCGTGGTAGACAGTATGGTGGCCAGATCTTAATGCACACCTAACAATCCTGATCAACAAGTGTAAAGTTTGTACCACACTTCGCAGCAACACCACAGAGCCGCTGATTCTGTCTACATTTCTAGACAGACCATGGCAAAAGGTTGGTACCGATCTCAACTTCAAAAGTCAAAAATTCCTCGCAGTTGTGGACTACCACTTGAGGTACACTGAAGTTGCTTGCTTGAACTTCACTACAGCGAGTCCTGTCATTGGACACATGACAGCTATTTTCACTGGTTATGGTGTGCCCAAGACTCTTATATCGGACAATCGTCCACATTTCATTTGTTTGGCTTTCACTGCATCACAAAAAAAATATGGAGTTTTGCATCTTACAAGCAATCCATGACATCAGCATAACAATGGAGAAGCCAAAAAAGCAGTTCAAACAGTTAAGAGACTTCTCAAGGAAGCTGATGACCAATTCAAACCTTTACCTACCTATTGAGCCACACCAGTTGGGATAGGCACAATGCCAAAGTAAGGGTTGGAGGGGTGAAAGAGGAAAAGGGTTGAAGGTGGGGGATGGTCATTAGGGCCAGCAAAAAAGAATTTGTGTGGAGTAGGCAGACTGGATGGGCTTCTAGGCTTTTTTCTGCCATCAGATTCTTTATGTCCACTGATCCAATCTGGCGAAACTATTGATTTGTTGCCAGCTGAGAACACCAGTTCCTATTATATCATCTCTTTTGACTGCAAAACTTCCAGCCTGTGGGAAACTCCAAGGCCACTAGTAAGTCTACAAGTTCTCAATGCAACCAAGCATATGGTTCAAGGCACAGAGTTCATACTTTGACTTTGCCACAGGTTCCAACTGGAGAGTGAGTCTGGATTCCTGACATGAAGTTTTCAGTAGAGGTCACAGAGCAGCTTTTTTTTTTTGAGGTGTTATTTGTTCTTTGGTAACCAGGTAAGGCCCACTAGGCACTAGTTTTCAGGCCTCAATATGTACTCACTGGAGGAAAGGAGGGAGGTGGGAGGGCATGATAGAAACATTCAAGTACCTCAAGAGCATAAACAAGGTGGGGGGGGCGAGACATGTTCCAATGCAGAAGGAGTACAAGAATGAGGGGGCATGATATGAAATTGGAGAGGGGACAGATTAAGAGGAAGTATGAGGAAGTGTTTTTCATAGAGAGGGTGGTGGACACATGGAATTGTCTGCCACAAGAGGTGGTGGGAGTGAGCACAGTGGGGGGGGGTTAAACATGCCTGGGACAGGCACAAGGGTACCTTGAGGTGGGAAGGAGTGATGAAAGACCACTGACCAGATAGGGTCAGAGGCCACAAACAAGTATAAGGTTTACAGGCAGACTGGACAGGCCTAGCGGTCCTTATCTGCTGACAATTTCTATGTTTCTGGGGTGATCTGAGAGCACTGGGGTGGTTAACTGACTTGCTCAGCATCACACAATATGCGGTGGAGGTTAAGGGAATCAAACCCAGGTTGGCTAGATGTAACAAGCTCATTCACAGCTCATTACTGTAACCTCTAGGCTATACTGTCACCATGTTCCTATCTTCTGCAGTGTCCCTGGGGGCTGTTGAGGTGCAACAGGTGTCACTTTGTTCATCTTCACTCAAGAGAGGGAGAAGGACAAGGATCAGAAGATGATGGTCAGTCACCATCTCTGGCAGATCCAACAGAAGAGGTTCAAACAATACCACCAGCAATTCTAACACCATCACTGTGACCACAGCAGAAGTTGCCTAAAGAGAGATTTTCTGCAGAGCTAGCATTAGTAAAATGCAATATTGTTACCAGATAGGGATGGGTGTTGGGCCAACCACAAAGACTAGACTTATAAATAAAAGGACTGAGTGTGTAATAACTTCAAGGCCAGTGACCCAGAGGCAGAATAATTCTCCCACTTAGCCGTAAGTGTTCTGGCAGTCTACCCTGACCTTCATTGATAGCCAAAATGATCAATATTAGAAAATATTAAAACCAGTTTATCAGTTAAACATATAATGGTAAGCATTAAGCCTGTTATATATGTGCTTGAATGGATATAGGATTGCCTATCTATCCTAAAAGAGGAGCTGTGGTGATGGGGGCACTGTAACCAAGCCAGCCTATCTAATAAGCCATGTGACCTGTTGGCGTGTGTACCCACACGAACTTCCTGTAACAAAATTAGTTGCCATCTTACCTTCGCCTGAGTGCATCCCCCTGTGTATTGTGATCCTCATTCTAGCACACACAACAGAAAAGACCTACCCTCTCCCCCAACAGACATACATAAACTATATTGGGAATCTTTTACACCTCTAGCTACAAATATTGGGTCAGTCAGTTATGATCCTTTTCTTTAACGAGGACCCACTTTGGTAATGCCGGCCGTGCTAAAAAACAGCCACAGAAACTGAATAACACCATTCTGTCTCACCTTTTTCAGCATGTCTTAGCTTTAAAAGAAACTCATACTAACAGGACTCATGGCAAAGACGAAAACTGAAGAAAGGACACCATATTTTTCTTGCACAATTAAAATAAAAAGAGAAGTCTGCTCTTCAGAAGTTCATTGAATTTCTTGCTCTGGGCCCTACTGCTGCATGTAGAAAGACTGGTAGGTGCTCTGTTTCCAACTGCTTCTGTGAAGTAGCAAACCATTCTTAACCAGAGATAACATTTTCTTTTCACCAATATCAGCCCTGCTAGCAAAGCAGTCTCTTCCCACCATAAACCCTTCAGAGCTACCGTGAGTTACAAGCACAGTGGCAGCTTGGAGGGTGGAAGGGCTCAGAGCGGAGTGAAGGGGGAAGCCTATACACAGCTATTCTTCAGGCTGACAGCTTAGAGTAGGAGTGCTGTGACACCTAGAGGGACCTGTGTGCACTAGCTGCTAAACCCACAACAAAATAAGTGGTAAATTAAAGAGGCCAGGCCTAGAAATGGTTTACATTCTCTTCCTCTGACAGCACCAGCTCGAGGCGTAAAAGCTGTTTTGATGTGCATACAGGATTCCCACCTCCCCAAAGCTTACAAATTCAGGCCTGGGCTAATTCCTAATGCACAGTCAGTTAGGGAGTTCAAGTGCGTCTGGTGTTTCAAAAAGCTGCATCAATATGCAGCTTCTTGAAAGTGATTTTCCGGTTTCTCCCCCAATTAAAAAAAATAAAAAACCCTTACAGCTGGCATCACCAGGACTCAAATCTCAGCATTCCAAATAAAGTAATTATCAGGTTATTCCAGAGGTCAGAACTGGCACTGACCCACTAGTCAAATGCTGGTGGATTTTTTGCATCATGTATTTATTTACTTGTGCGAGCCAGGGGAAAGGGAGGAATGACAAAACAAAATACAGTGCATTCCAAGATGCAGAATTAAAGTGCAGGCAGAATACAGTGTATAATAACTTCACAGGTACACCATGAAATAGTATCAGGCATGCAGCAGTTTCTTTATCTAGCCCTGCTGGCTTGCATTGGGGAAGGTAACGTGTCAATCACATGGGACAGTGGAAAGCTCTGATGGGCAAGTGGATTTTGAAAAGAAAAGGATAGAGACTACTACTCCTATGTTAGTCACCATTCAAAAATATTTCATTTTCACAACTGCCACCATATCTATATCTACATCTATATCTATATCTACAGTATATCTATGTCTATGTCTATATCTATATCTATATCTATATCTATGTCTATGTCTATAGCTATATCTATATCTATGTCTATGTCTGTAGCTATATCTACATCTATATCTATAGCTATATCTACATCTATATGTATAGCTATATCTATATCTATATCTGTATCTATATCTATGTCTATATATATATCTATATATGTATCTATATATCTATCTCTATCTCTATCTCTCTATCTATCGTGGCATGGTAGTGCCACTATATTTAGAGTCGATCAGAGCTTTTTAAGTTAAACCTCAAATTTTGCACTTTAATTACTTCACTGTTGAATGGATTTGCATGAACTTTTGCACGTCCAGTCTTGTGGGGTAGATCTCTTGATTTGTCAAGTTTTGTTCTAGTCAGATAAGCAGATTCTGAGCTGCGGGTAGCAAAAAACACCACAAATTGCAGTTTTCACCTTTTTTTGCCATCTCGTAGCGCCCAAATGGTGTGGAATTTTGGTCTCAAATTTTCAGGGTAGAAAGGGCTTGCCTCAGAAGAATTTCCTTTGGTGGTTTGGTGAAAAAGTATTACTCCATTCCAGAGTTATTACATTTTAAAATTTCAGGTTCGCAGCCTGCTCAGTCCACCTAAGAAATAGCTGTATGACGTTTTTATATGGGGAATTCTTTTCATGAAGTTTTTTATATGTTGCCATCTTTTCCTTTTTTTCCCCCAAAACAAACATAAAGTTGAAAAGCCACAAAAGTGGCATAGTACAGGGAGACCAACACATGTTAGCTGGATTTTGGATTTAACTGTTGGAGAAATTCCCTTGAAATGTTCATTTTTTTTAAGATTATAAATCTTTTTTCGTGAGTTGTGATATGAAAAAAGATTATTTTTTCTTATCACATGATATAAAAAGATTCTTTTGCATATCACGAGTCACAAAAAATATTTAGAATCTTAAAAAAAAGAACAGTTCAAGGCCATTTCGCCAACACTTAAGTTCTGAATCTAGCCAACAGGGTCCCAAAGACCACCATACATGTGTTTGTCTCCTTCTATGGCACCGCCCACCCTCTGTTCGTTGTCCCAGTATCTTTTCCTGTTTCCCTGGTGTCTAGTGGCACCACCCCTCCCCACTCTCCAATTGCGTCCCCATTATAATTTTATTTTCCCTGGTGTCTAGTGGCAAACCCAACCCTCTGATCGCTGTCCCCATAATTTTTATTCTTCCCTGGTGTCTAGTAGCATTCCCCACCCTCCCATGGCCTCCTATACATATTTCATTTATTCCTGGTGTCTAGTGGCACCCCCACCCTCACTTTCCTGTTCTTTTTCTTTATTTGTCCCAGGTGTCTAGTGGTGCCCCCCAATATTCGTAAGTGGTCCCCATTGTTTGTTTAGTTTCCCTGGTGTCTAGGTGCCCCCTCCTGCTTGCTGGCTGAAATAAAGAAAACAATCCTTCGATGTTTTTTTTTTTCTGTAAATAACAAAACCATCCATTGCCGATCGCACCCCTCCCCTCACCAGGACCTTCCACTCAGCACCCACCACCCCGCAACCCCCAGATCCCCCACACACACACACCCTACAGTCACCTGAACAGGTCCTACAGTGAAGATCCAGTCTGCTACGGGAGATGGGAGACATGTCTTGCTGCTGGAACTGCCGACTGCAATATGACAAACTAAGGTAAGTGTGGTTCAATGTATTTCAATGGGTTTTCAACTCTAGTGCCTTTCTTTGGCATTTTTGTATATTTTGACACCAAATTTTCAACATACCCTTTTTGAAACCCCACCTCATGAACAATGTTAGTGGCATTTTGCAAATTCTGTCCGAAAAGGCAACATTCAGGGTTCAAGCTTAGAGTTGATAGCCCCAAGGAAGACTCCGCCTCTAATCTGTTTTAGGGATGGGACTAGGGTTTTAGGGTTGAAAACCCTAAAGCTACATTTCCCTACTTTTGTCACTGTAGGCTAAACCCTAAATGCTGCATTAATGCAGTTTTTTGCAAAGAATATACAGTATATATATATAAACTATACTGGAGAAAAATGTTTTAAAACGGTACATTCTGTAAAACAGAGAGGGCATTACCATTTCTTGCAGGAGCAAAGGCAACAACAGAATGTCAGCACTATATTTGAGTAAAATAATTAGAAGAGCATACTCTGAACAAACGTACAGGGCTGCTCGTGTTGCTTGCAGGAGACATGATTTGGACAGGACTATATTCACCCATACAGATTGAAGTATGGGCATGGCTGCTAGTGCTGTGAAGAGGAACCTGAAGTTTGAGTTTATTTAAGTTGCAACAAAGAGATCCTTGTTTTAAAATAAAGGTAATCAAATGTCAGAATAGTTATATAATATGTGACAGATGGCAAAAATGTTTTAAGCACACAGTGCACATAACACTTGTATGGAAATACAATTTTTCTATTTTTTGAATTTTCCATTAGGATGCCTTCTTGCTTGAAGTTAAGTGTGGAAGCAACCATCAGATGGTATTTTTTTTTGATTTAAGGATTCATAATATTAAAAGAAAATTCCAAGCTGTATATGTGGGCTTCATAGCCCATTACCTTAACGCAGCACTAACTCATTTTTGTAACAAGTTGCATTTTTTAAGCAAGCGTTTTCAGGAAAGGATTGTAAATGGAACCAAACCCATGGCCAGCCAGTCCCTTCCACCTTCCGGTCTACCAGCTCTGCCCCTGTGCTCAGACATTTTGTGATGTCTAAGCAGGGAGAGAACGAGGGTGTGCCCCATACAAGCATATGGGGTCATTTTTCAATGCTAGTTTATACATGTTTATGCAACCTTGGAGAAAAATGAAAGCTACTGCTCAGCTAGTAGGGCCACACAGACTTACATGGAGCACGCCTCTATGATCTCCCTGCTTAGATGTGACAAAACATCTGACCATGGGGATGGAGCTGAGGGACTAGGAAGTGGAAGGGATCAGGTAGCTGTGGGTTTGCTTCCATTTATGATCCCTTCCATCCTGAAAAGACTTGCTTAAAAATGCAACTTCTTATAGCAATGAGCTTGCTATGAAGCCCAAATACATTTATAAAAATCTTAGAAATTTACTTTAGGTGCCACAATACGTTAACAGTCCATATATAAGCTATATTACACACTAAGCAGCAATAACCATGCTATAATGTTTGGTGCTGATAACACTATCAGTTGGGAAATAATTTTATTCACACCACATGTATATAGCTGCAAGAATAATGTGAAACATTTTATGTGAAGTGAGAAAGTTTGGAAAGGTGAACAGATACATTATTTTATAATCATATCGCATCACTCCAACATGGCCAATGTCTGGTGGTGGGAACAAAAGTAGACTCTACCTCTGTACCATGATAAAGTGGATATATATTCCATGAAGCTGTGGTTACTGATGTAACCATATGGTGGCAATTTTTGAAAATAAAATATTTCTGAATGGTAAATAACATGGGGTAGTAGTCTCTATCCTGGCCTTTTCAGTCTTTTGTGTGCTTTACGAGACTCCTCCAACATCATACTTTTTTGACCCTCACTAGGATAACAGCATCCAGGGATCAAACCCCCCCCCCCCCCGGCAAGTGGCTTTTCCCAGACACTAGCCCTACTGGCTAGTGACTGAAAAACTTAATTTCAGTCCCTGACATTCTGTTCTTTATTACTGAATACATCTGTATGAAAACAGACTCTTTGCCCATTAAACTTAATCAGTTCATGCTGTTTTCTGTGTCCTGAACTCACAATCTTCTGCTTGTGACATCAGGATAATTTTCGTAACAAGATGTGATGTCATAAGTAGAGAATCATGACTTCATGACAGGAATAGATGAAGTTTTTTGTTTATTTTATTTATGCTTCTTCAACGGTCAGCTTCTGGCCCCCTCTCAGTATCCACCACTTTCCAACCTTGTCACTACACCTTCTCCCAGGACTTACTTCCCCTTACATTGTCCTCATGGCTTGCCCACCTCCCACAGCAGGGTTGTTTCAGGCTGGGGGAGCTCCTCAGGATATACAGTAGAGTTGCTGAGGGGACAGCCCAGGTCGGCAGGTGCAGGGTCTGTGGGATCAGTAGAGTCATCATTCTGCACAGCCGAGTTATTTCCTCCTCAAGTTACAGTTCCCTCTTGAGGATGTCTTGTGCTAGGGCATCATGCCGAACACATGCCTGTGCACACCAAACAAAGCACCTGGGAGGCACCCAAAGCTCAACTTTTCTGCCAAATTATTAGAGCTAAATTGGATCCCCTGTTAGGATTGGCTGATGAATTTACTCCTTTGATTTGTCTTTTAGGGGACTATCAAGGCCATTTGATAGGTTTTAGAAATATCATATGGCCCTTACTGCCATTTGTGATAAAAAAGTTTTAGTAAATCACTGGCTGGACCCTGATAGCCCCACATACCAGGAATGGTATGCTGAGCAGCTTTTTGCTTTGAGGGCTGAAAAAGCTACTGCTAGTTGGCATAATAAATTGGACTGGTATGCCAAGCAGTGGAGCCATCTGCACACCCTGATGACACTGCACTGAGACTTTATTGTACATTATTATACTTGTTAGCACCCATGATGATGATTTTGTCCTTTGGATTTATGTATTGTATGCCGACAATCTCTTTTGTTTCTGTATCTTAAGATACAGTTTTCAGATTTTGTATATTTAGCATCATATTCTTGCCATGTGCTTGCTGCCCAAATGTTCTTGTATTGTCCTTCCCAGTGATTTGTATTGTCTGTTGTTGTTATGATTATTTTGTTCTGTGTGGTACTGTTAAAAATTCAATAATGTATATTTAAAGAAAAGCACCTGGGGGGGCAGAAAGGAGTGCAGTGGAGGATAAAGTGGAAAGGCTAAGTATAGAAGGGGGTAGAAACAGGCTAGGAAAAGAGAGGAGGCTAGATATAGGAACTGGTGTGCAAGGAAAGCTAGAGGATAAGCAAGCTGATGTAAAAGGAATAGGAGCAGAGGGCAGAGGTGCTAGTAGGAGGCTGCTTGCTCAACACAGGATTTGTACTGAGGAAGTGAGAAGAAGATGTCAGCAGAGACAATAGAACAAAAGTAGGTGAGAGGAAAGAGAATAGCTAGAAATGGAGAGAAGTGAAGTTGAATTTAGAGAGAAAGGAAGGGCAGCGGGAGAGTCAACTGCCCTCCAGAAATGGGAAGAAGAGGTTAGAGTAGAAGGAGCAGTGGCAGGGTGTGTGTGTGTGTGTGTGTGTTTGTGTAGGCTTAGGGTGAGGAAGAGGAGGGTCCAGGTTGTCCAAGGCAGTTTTCAGAGCAGCTCTATATACCACACATGCATAGCCAAATACTAAGAGAATCATCTTGAAGATGATCTCTTTGCAGACTGGGAGTGGAAGTTAGGTTTTGTTATAATGCAGGGTATCAAGTTAAGGTTTTGATCCAACCATGCAATGAGATACTTTTATTGCTGGAATTTCTTCAAGGGGGTGAAGCCACCCAATCAAGAAAACAGGAGTTTGGGGAGCCTGGCAAATTTCTTCTTGCTAACAAAGGCCATGGAGACTTTTTGTTGTTGTTTGGCATTCAGTAAGAATTGGTTTAAGTAGTAACCACACTGAAACTTGTCAAAGTCATGATAAAAAGTTCTTACAGCTCAGAGGGCTGGGGCTACAAAAGCAAAAGGTACAGTGTCATTCACGTACATGTAGATATGGGTGGAGACACAGACTGAGGGGAGGTTACTGAGAAAAATGGAGAACAGGATGGAGCCCAAGATGTAATCCAGGGGGACTCCACAGTGATGGGAAGAAAGCAGACTACTTGGACCAGCTGGCACTTGTCAAAAAGGAAGGAGGGGGAACCAGCTCAAAAACAAGTCAGCTGGACCCATTCCTGCATGTGTGTCAAGTAGGAGGACAATTCAGGACTGCTTATTGGTACAGCTGGCCAGGAATCTTATATGGCAGGACATCATTCTCAACTCAGTATTTACCAACTCAAAAGTGGTGGTGGGAGTCAGATAACCTTTGGGGTTCAGTGACCACAGTTCCTGTGTGGTTTGAGCTGGCTGTGGGGAACACAGGTGTCCCCCTCGAGGACAGTGGTTCTGGACCTCAAAAAGCAGATTTTGCCAGATATGAGAATGGACTAAGAAAAGCTTGGTGGGTACAGACCAGATTGAGGGAGTGGAGGAAAAGTTGGTTAAGATCAAGGGGCAATTATGGAGGTTACCGACTCTTGTGTAAGGAAGGTCACCAAAAGAAACAAGCACAGAAGGCCAATCTGGTTATCAAAGCAAGTGAGGGAGGCTGTGAGGATGAAAAAAACAGGCCTCCATGAGGTGGAAGGGGAATAAGGGGGAGGAAGAATGGAAGGAATACCAGACTAGGCTTAAAGAGGCAAGGGCGGTGGTTGGGAGACAAAGGCAGATACAATGAATAGCCGAGGGTGTGAAAGGAGGGAGAAAAATCATTTTTTAGGTATATTCAGAAGAAAAGAAAAATGGGCGGGGGGGGAGGTTTGCCAGGCTAGAGGACGGGAAGGGTAGTAGAAGATGATGAGCAGATGGCAAATGTCCTGAACAATTACTTCTGCTCAGTATTCACAGTTGAGGATGAAAGTTCTCTTACAGAGAGCAGGAAAAGGTAGCCATATAGGGGGCAGAAATGGGAAGGGTAATGATCATGGCTGAGCAGGCGAGGAAAGGACTAGAGGCCCTCAGAATGGATAAAGCACTGGGCCTAGATGGCCAGCATTCTGGCCACAGAACTGGTGGAACTTTGACCCAAATGTTTGATGACTCACTAAAGTCTGGAGTACTGCCAGGGGGATTGGAGGTCTGCGGATGTAGTCCCACTCCACAAGGGGGGCAACAGAGAGGACCCGTGCAACTACAGGCTAGTCCGTCTTACCTCCATGGTAGGTAAGCTAATGGAGACAATAGTTAAGGAAAGTCTGGTGGCCTAGTTAGATGACAGTGGGCTGCAGGATGGCAAACAGCATGGGTTTGTGTTGGGTAAGTCATGCCAGATCAACCTGAGACTGTTTTTTTTGACTGGATCACTAGGGCTATAGATAAAGGGCAGGTGGTAGACTTGCTCTACTTCAATTTCAGCAAAGCCTTCAAATCAGTATCACACAAGCGGCTGATGAAAAGGCTGAAGGACTTAAGAGTACAGAAGGGTTTAGCCTGATGAGTAGGCAACTGGCTGGGGAGGAGGTAACAAAGGGTGGTAGTAAACTGGGCAAAATCAGGGGATGGGGGATCATGCACAGGGTGCCATAGGGATCAGTCTTAGGACCTGTCCTATTTAATATATTCATTACTGACATGGGGAGAGTATTCAGGGTAAGATATGTCTCTTCGCTTTGCAGTAGGGTAGATGGCAAGGAAGGGATGAGGGAACTTCAAAGAGCAAGAGAAGCTGGAGAGGCAGTCAAAGATCTGGCAACTTGAGATTTACTGCCAAAAAGTGCAAGGCGATACACTTAGCGAAAAGAACCCACGCATGGAGTATTGGATGGTTGGATGGGAGGGGTTAGGCTGGTCACTACAAGTGAGGAGAAGGATCTGGGGATCATCATCAATTACTCCCTCATGCAAACCAGCTGATGCAGAAAAGCGTACAGTAAGGCATCAAGGATGCTGCGGTGTATTGGGATGGGTTTTGATAGCAGCAGAAGTAAAGTGATGATGCATCTATACAGACCGCTGGTGAGGCCTCACCTGGGATAATGTGTTCAGTTCTGGAGCCCTCAACTGAGAAAGAACATACAGTAGACTGGCTGAAGTCAGTTTTTTTTTTTTTTTTTTTTTTTTAATACCATCCTGGGATTTGTACCTCCTAAATCTCTTCTTTTTACAATTGTTGTGTACAATGTATCTGATAATATTTGCTGTTGTATTCCCTCATGCTCCCTTGGTACTAAATCATTTGAAAAATCTGCCTAAACAGTTTTATGTGAAATAAAAATGAAATGAAATGAAGTCAGTACAGAGAAGGGTCACCAAGATAATCCAGAGCCAGCAAGGCACATCCTATGAGGAATGGCTGGTGGCCATGAATATGTGTTTACTGGAGGCCAGACGCAAGAGGAGGGACATGATAGGAACATATACTGTACAGTTATGAGGGGTATAAACAGGGTGAATAGTGAAGATATCTTTATTAGAAATAGAAACGCAGTAAAAAGAGGGGCACAACTGGAGAACGGTGAGGGGTAAATTCTTGAGGAATG
This sequence comes from Neoceratodus forsteri, assembly GCA_016271365.2. Taxonomy (NCBI): domain Eukaryota; kingdom Metazoa; phylum Chordata; order Ceratodontiformes; family Ceratodontidae; genus Neoceratodus; species Neoceratodus forsteri. The sequence continues at coordinate 246,123,518 of JADMNL010000025.1, forward strand.
CGAGGAAGGTCTACTTCACGGAGAGGGTGGTGGAGCTATGGAACAGATTACCAGCGGAAGTGTTAGGGGCATACAATAGGTTGGCGGGTGGGCGGATGATTGACAAGTAGTGTTTACCCGTTATTTATGACACTTATTCACCTACTGTTGTATTATTGTTCTTAGTGTTCCTTATTGTTGGCACATCTGGAAACAAGCTGTTACCAGCTCAGCATGTCTTTCCTGGTGAAACTTGAAATAAATACATAAACAACATATGTATGATAAATTAAAGGTTCTAAAATTTATCACACATATGTGAAGATAATATTTTTTATGATGCTGGTTTTGTGTCCACGCATATTGTGTAAATACACATATATAAATACATATTGGTTTTGTGTCCACACATATTGTATAAACATATTTATAAAATGGGTGCTGAAAATCCTGCAGTCTGATTTGTCAAAACAGGACACCTGACCATGGATTAATCCCTTTAAACCCACAGTTGCCTTGCTGCACTACAAAATCCTGAGTGACAGCAATGTAAAGTGACCTTTTTAGATCACACCACCAGAGAAACATGTAAAAAACTACAACTATAGCATCCTCATTAGGACAAATTCACCCAGTGGAGAACTACAACTATGGCATCCTCAGAAGGACAAACCTATTAGGCAAAATAACTATTTTATTACAAATGCATGCAAACAGTTTTTTTTTTCAATATTTATTTAGGTGCACCTCTAGATAAAGTTGCCCATTTTATAAGTGGATTAACCTACTCCAGAGCACGAGTTTACTGAGCATTAATCCACGCTTGAGTGGTTGAAGTCACTCAGCCTGCGACCTTGTGCCTCACAAACCCACCCAAGCATGGATTAATGCTCAGGAAACTGATGCTCTGTTGTGGGTTAATCCAGTCATATTATAGGGACGTGCGACAGGGTTGGGTAAGACCCTGTCTCATTTGTTATGCAGAGAGAGTTAAAAGTGAGAATCTATTCTGTCACGTGTCTATCTCTTGCCTGTTTGCTTGTGCAATCAGATTTTCTTTGTGGCACCCAGGAATTGGCCACTCTGATGGTCTCACAATTTCCCCCCTGTTGTCTACCTTCCTAAACTTGATGTTTCTATTCTTTCTTCCCTTGCTCCTCTGTGGTTAACAATATATGTGAAGATTTATGTGAAACTGGGATCCCTTGGTTTGCAAAAGTATATAGTTATATTGTTACAATGACTGCAAAAAGCTATTTGGAATGCAGGGGGTTATCCTTCAGATGCAGTTTGACCTCCACAGGTTCATTTGCAGAGTTGCCAACAAGAGATCAGTTCTATTGTGATTTAACCTGTAAAAACCTAAAACTGTTGTTTTTTTCAGTTGACCCTGTTACTTCAGAGGTTTACAGTTTACAGAGTTCAGATTCTGGTGGCAGCTCAGTACTTTCGGAGTCAAGGCAAAAGTTTTAGTTGGAACAACCTTTTGCAACAGATGATTTGTCTAAAGGTATTCAAATTTCAGAGGCTGCAGAACCTAATATTAACATAAATAAAGCAGCACAATTCACCCATAATTTAATCAATATATCCACACACAATTAAATCAGGGGAAAATATTTATTTTCTGAATAAGTCATGTAACTGGTGGACTGTTGTTTTTCTTTTCTTTCCATTTTTTCAGATTTAGGGGCCCCATATTCAAAGCCAGCTGGATGCGCACGCATAATGGTGTGCCGCACAAATAAGTTGGGCCAGCCAGCTCTGGCATGATATTCAAACAAAATGCATGATCAGAACAGACCACACAATCTGTTTGAATATTGGACCCTGGATGCATGGCACACACAGCAAGCAGCCGCCACTTATGGTGCGGCGCATTCAGGGTGCGGGGCTGAAGACCACCCATAGGGAAATGTGTGGCACATACCTGTATGTGCCGTAGCCCCCATGGGCGATATTCAGTCCAGATATGCAGAACAGCCCATTATGGGTTCATCTGCATGGCTGCGATGCTGTGTTGTGTGCCAGGCCAGCCCTTCCCAGCCTCGATCACTGTAAAAATGAAAATGAAACCCCATTTCCATAGTGTAGTGTTCCCCCTTCCCAGCCCCAGTCACTGTTAAAATGAAAAAGAAACCCTGTTTCCGTAGTATAGTGTCCCCCTCCACAACCCCGATCACTGTTAAATTAAAAGAAAATTCAATTTCCATAGTGTAGTGTCCCCCCCTTCTCAGCCCCAATCACTGTTATGATCAAAAGGAAACCCCGTTTCCATAGTGTAGTGTCCCCCCTCCAGCACCGATCACTGTTATAATGAAAATGAAACCCCATTTCCATAGTATAGAGTCCACCCTCCCCAGCCCTGATCACCGTAAAATGAAATTAAAACCCTGTTTCCATAGTGTAGTGTCCACCCCCCCCAGCCCCGATCACTGTTAAAATGAAAAGAAAATCCTGATCCCTGGTGGATAGTAGTCTCCCCACCCCCACCCTGTTAGGCACTGACCCACCATCCTGCGCTCCCTCCCCGTCCCAGCCTGTGCCGGCGACTGGCACAGCCCTCCTCACCCTGCTATGGCTAGCCACCAAATGATCGGTACTGAAGCATGTACACTAAATAGTACACCCTCATTGGTTGTTGAGACAACCTCCCGCCAGCTTAGTTTACTTAGTCTGAAAGGACAAAAGAAGGCCTTCGGCCCATGATGAATGTCCCCCACACCTGTGGGCAATTCATCACGGATTTGACTTATACTATATGAATTCGTCTAAACCTCTTTTGAATGCATCAAAGCTATTTAAATTTACCAGATTTTGTGGCAGTTTGTTCCATTCTTTTATAACCCTTATAGTGAAGAAGTTATCTCTCATCATGGTATTTGCCCATGGGACTGTCATTTGCTTACTATGTGATCTCAGATCAGTATTTCTGTTTGTATATTCTATTTTATATTCTGACAGTAATTTCGGATTTTGCTGCAGTTTGTATAATAGGAATAGATCTCCCCTGTGTCTCCTCGTCTCTAATGACATGAGTCCTGTTTCCCTTCCTATCTTGATAATCCAGTTTAGATAGTTGGGGAACCATTTTTGTTGCCCGTCTTTGAACCCTCTCCAGTAATTCAATGTCACCTTTTAGGTAGGGGCTCCAAAAGGGTGAACTATAATCCATATACAGTCTTATATACAACCTATATAAAGGAATCAAGCATTGCTCTGATTTGCATACAAAAGCGCGCCTAACTCTTTTGAGTAGGCCATTAGCTGTTCTTGCAATTTTAGTGCAATGGTCTGCAGGTGTAAGGTTGTTATTTATGATTATTCCTAGATCTCACTCATTAGTGGATTCTTTAATTTGTGTGTTATTTAGGTAATAAGGATATTTTGGATTTTGGGCGCCAAAATGAATAACGACACATTTTTGTACTTTGAAAGTCATGCCGTTTTTACTTGCCCACTTTTCAGTTTCATTTAGATTTTTTTTTTTAAAGTAGTATATTTAGATTCAGTGTCCATGTCTCCTCCTATTTTGGTGTTGTCAGCGAACTTACTAAGGACATTTGCATCACTGACTCTCATGTCACTGATGTAAATACCAAACAAGGTCGGTCCCAGGACGGAGCCTTGAGGCACCCCACTGGTCACATCTCTGATATCTGATAGTGTTCCATTTATTCTTACTTGTTGAGTTCTATTTGTTAACCAGCTAGCAATCCATTTTATCAAGACTGTTGAATAACCCATATTTATCAGTTTATCAATGAAGTTATTATGGGGAACAGAATCAAAAGCTTTACTATTGTCTAAGAGTATGATATCTGAAGGGATACCATGATCTAGACTGACACTAACTCTATCATAAAAGGACACCAAGTTGGTGGTACAGGAGTATCACTTTTTGAATCCGTGCTGGGTTTTACTGCACAGCCCTAAAGTTTCTGTTTCTAGTTCTATAAATGATTTAACTATCCTTTCCATTAATTTACAGATTATTGAGGTAAGGTTTAGGGGGCCTATAGTTTTCCACTCCCCCCCCCAATTTCCCTTTTTAAATATAGGAATATCGATTGACTGTTGCCAATCTATTGGAATTTGCCCTTTGTCTAATGACTTATTAAAGATAATACTGAGTGGCAGTGCAAGATCTGAGGCCATTTTTATTAGAAAGCATGGATGGATGTCATCTGGGCCCTTACTGGTGTTTGCTTTTAATTTTCCAAGTACTTGAATTACATCTTCTTCTGTAATGTGAAAATTATTTAGAACCATGTCTATATTAAGCTGATTCGTGGAGTCTTTTTTTGCAAATATAGTGCAACAATATTTACAGTATTTAATAGATTTGCAGAATCTTCATCGTCTTCAATTACTTTCCCTTCATGAACTAGCAGTCCCACCGGTCTAGAGGCATTATTTTTATTGTTTATATATGAAAAGAGTGATTTATTATTTTCTTTCCAATGAGCTAATCTGAAATCAATATTAGGCGTAGCTGTTTTAATAATCCGTTTTTATTTATTTAGTTCTGATTTGTATGATGATTTATTTGCATTGTTGGCGAAATCTGTTGATTTTTTTATATGCTTTTTCTTTTATTTTTCTTTGTTTTTTGATACTGGGAGTTAACCACTGTGGAATTTTACCCTTTTTTTATATTTAATTTTTAATGGTACATAAGTATCTTACAACTTTAATACTGTTTCCTTCAGTAGGTCCCAAGCTTGATCAATTTTAAGATTTTTTAAATCTTCTTTCCAGTTTATATCATAAAGTGCTTTTTGATCTCCCTGTAGTTTGCTTTATTATAGTTTTTAATAGTAGTAGTATTTTTTATTTTATAATGTGATGATGATACAGTAAAGAAGACAGCTTTATGATCGCTTCATAGCACACCACCTTGTTCTACAACACCTTTATCTCTGAAATACCCCCCCCGAACCTTATTAACCCTGGTGAGGTATTCAAAGGTCTCTATCATATCCCCTCTCTCCCTCATCTCCTCCAAGGTGTACACATTTAGCTCCTTAAAGGGACACTGTCAACCTCCTTAGGTCTCAAAGTGTCCCTAGTTTAAAAAACACAATTTATGATTATTCACATTCTATAGAGACTGTTGATATAGCTGGTAGTTTGATTCAGATCCCCTTTTTCTTTTAAAAAGTGCAAAACTGACTGCCCGCCATACTGGTGTTACCACACCAAAATATGTTTGTTTACATTTCTTGACCAGTTCTCACTGCATCTTTCCTGGACTTGGGAACATCCCTACCACAATCTAGCCACTGATTATGCAGTGGGAGTAGAGGAGACTATTGTATCATGAGTGGCTTCACTGTTTGAGTGTGTTTCTAATGTTCAGGAAGTGTGCACTAAGAGTGATTCAATGATATGAAGCAAAACAAACCTTGGAATAGCTATACCTTACCAAGCATTTTGGTTCTAATAAGCAAGGAGGCAGATAAAACAACCAACAACATCAATGAATTTTAGAGGAAGTAAACAATCATAAAATGTGGGGTTTTACCTAAAAATAATATGATGCAAAAAAGGTTGACAGTGTCCCGTTAAACCTCTCATCATAGGGCTTTTGATGCAGACCCTGTGCCATTTTGGTAGCCCTCCTCTGGACCACCTCCATTTTGTTTGTGTCCTTCCACAGATGTGGTCTCCAGAACTGGAAACAGTACTCAGTGTGAAATTTACAATCAATCTATATAGGGGCAGCACCGCCTCCCTCTTTCTGCTGGCGATACCCCTTCCTATGCACCCAGGCATTCCACTCACCCTTCCAACTGCCTTGTCACACTACCTGACCACATTTAGGTCATCCAGTATGATTACCCCTAGGTCTCTTTCCTGCTCGGTCTTTGTTAGTATGAGTCTGCCCATTTTGTACTCCACTACCAGGTTTCTATGGCCCAAGTGCATCATTTTTCACTTTTTTGCATTAATTAAACCCCAGCTACCATACCCTTGACCACTCCTCCAGTCTCTTCAGATCCCTACCCATCCTTTCCTCCCCTCCAGAGTGTCCACTCTGCTGCAGATATTGGTGTCATCCAGAGAGGCAGACCTTTCCTTCCAGCTCCTCTGCTACGTCACTCATAGAGACATTAAAAAGAACCGGTCCCAGCACTGATCCCTGAGGTACCCTGCTGGTCACCCTCCCTTCCTCTGAGCAAATTCCGTTTACCACTACCCTCTGCATCCTATCTTCTAACCAGTTTTTTACCCAAGTTACCACCTTATTACCATCCTCAAGTTCCCAACTTGCTTACCAGTCTCCTATGTGGAATGGTGATGAAGCCTTGCTGAAATCCAGGTAGGCCACATCCACTGCTCCTCCCTGATCCAACTCCCTAATCATCCAGTCAAAGAAATCTATCAGATTTGTTTGGCATGATCTTCCCCCTGTGAATCCATGGTACCCTGGAACCTGTAATCCATTGGATGCAAAATATTCCACAATATCTTTCCTTTAGTAGTGGTTGCATTAACTTATCCACCACCAATGCCATACTGACCGGCCTATAATTGCCCGCCTCTTCCCTGCTGCCACTTTTGTGAAGTGGGACTACCTTCACCCTTCTCCAGTCCCCCGGGACCACACCAGTCTCCAGTGATCTGTTAAATAGGTCTGTCAGAGGTGGAGCCAGTACCTCCCTGAGCTACCTCAGCACCCTTCAATGTACCCCATCTGGACCCATAGCTTTGTCCACCTTCAGGTTAGCGTGCGCTGTCAGACTTTGCCCTCAGAAAATGGACTAGTGTTCATTTCCCTCCCATCAAAGCTCCTGGCACCTTTTCGTGATCCCTCCCCTTCACCTTCTAATGTGAATGCAGAGCAGAAGTATTTGTTCAAGATGTTTGCCTTTTCTTGGTCTACCTCCATACGGTGACCCCCTTCCTCTTTAACCCTACAATCCCAACCTTTGTCTTCCTTTTCTTGCTGACATACCTAAAAATGTCTTGTCTCCTTTTGATACTTCCTGAACTGTTATTTCCTCGGTTTGTGCCTCTGCGCTCCTTACTGCTTTGCTTGCCTCTGCTTTCCTAGATACACTTCCCTATCCTCCTTTCTTTGGGTCTTCTTGTACCTTCTGAATGCTGCTTTTATAGCCTTTTCTTTTCTGCTGCTTCATTTAAGAACCATAGCGGTCTCCTCTTTCTTTTACCTTTGCTTACCTGCTTGACACAGAGTTTTGTTACCTTCACTATGCCCTCTTTTATTGTGGCCCACATTTCTTCCACCTCCCCCCCCCAATCCTCTCCCCCTTCTGCCAGGTCATTCCAGAGGCATTCACCCGTCTTAGTAAAATCAGCCCTTCTGAAGTCCAGGACTCATGCCATTGTGTGGTTGGGTGACCCCCATAGAAAATTTGGTGAATTCCTACAAGTAATTACAAATCAAACTAATATAATATGACTGGCAAATGGGGTAGGAAAGGAGGGATAGAGATGACGGATGGGGGTGAGCATGTGGAGTACGGTTGGTGAGTGGATGCAGGCAGCAACATGGGGTAGAAAGGTGTGTAAACATAGCTCCTTTGAAAACTGGGGAGGTGGCAGGCTCCTTAAGAGAGTTTGGGAGGGAGATATATAAGCAATAACCCACAACAAGGCATGCATTCTAGAGGATTAATGCACATTCCAGCTGACTTGGAAGGCACGAGGCCAATGGCGGAGTGACTTTCAACACACTTGGGAAGTACATTAATTCTCAAGAAACCCATGCCCTGGAGTGGGTTATGGCATTTATAAAATGTTAACATTTTTTTTACTAGAAAAAAGTTTTATTTTTCTGTAGTTGGGTTGCTGCCAAGTAGAATATGTGAGTTTGGTAGCAAAGGCTGTGTGCCTTTGAATGGACACAGGAAGTGCATTTAATTTGAAGAAATGTTTTCCATGTTGTGGGTTTGTGCATTTAAAAAGCAGAAAGGTTTTTATTTTAATGAAAAAAGGTATCATTTTCATTTAGTCTGTTTTTTGTTACATAGAGTACATAGATTTGTTACAAACTGTGCATATAACCAGAGATTATAATATGAATAAGAACATTCAAGCCACCTGATTGGCTAAATATTATGTACAAGAGTATAATTATCTGGCCATAATTACACTCCTGTACTTATTTAGTCATGCACCAGGTTCAGCTGCAATATCAAAATGCCTTCGCTGGAACTATATTTTTGTCTGCCACTCCTTTTTCACATAGAAAACAATATTTTCTTATTAAAAATTAACTTTTCAGAAACATTTTAAGTAGCACTCATGTTATAAGTGCAATAAGACATTTCAGGAAAGGGAACATTGTTTAACCAGGAGTAGCACACTATGCCGAAGCTTGTTGCCAGATGCAACCTGGGAGCACAAAGAAGTTAAGTGACTTGCTTAGGATCACACAGTATGCACATAGGCAGCTGTGGGATTCAAACCCAGGTCTCCAGATCTGCAGCTCAGAGCCTTAACCCACTATGCTATACTGCCAGGGATGTGTAATTATGGTCAATAATGGTCAAGTGATTTGTATAGATCAATGAAGTTGCTGAGATTCTGAAGGATTTTTGAAGCTCATTTTATAAAGACCATTAAATAGGGTTCCGATTTTCTCAATTTTGAGGGTTTTCCAGAAGCCAGACTGGAAGGGGCAGAGAAAGAAGTAGTCAAGGAAGGAGAAGAGCACCAATATTTTTCCTGCACTTTGGCAAGGGAAGGCAGGAGAGAAGCGGGGCAGTAGTTTCCTGGGAAGGAGGGGACACTCCCTTTGTGGTGGACGAGCATGATCTATGGCCCAGGAAGCTTGCCAAGATGGAAGGACGGCTTTAGCAGGGAGGTAATAGGGCTAACCATAACACCAGAGAGAGGCGAAAGAGTGTAGGATCGAGTCTGCCTCAGCTGCTAGTGTTGGAGGGATTTAAAGAGAGCAGAGAAGACAAATGTGGCAACCAGGGAGATGTAGGAGAAGGAGAAAAGGGTAGAGTTGTCAGAGAGACACTGTGAGAAAGATGGGGAGTAGGGATTTGGACAAGAGAGCAGGACCAAGGAGAAAGGATAGAGAAGGGAAGTGCATAGGAGGTAAAGTACTGATAGAAGGCATAGGTGACTTTACAAGGTTCGCAGAATAATGGGCCTTTTAGTCTGAGGATCAGTGGAGTGGCAGACAGGCAGTGACGGAGGGGGGAGTGAGGATCAAAACCAGAGTGGATAACCTTCCAGAATTAAGAGTGTGGCTAAAGGTTATTCTGGAGGTTGGAAGTAAAGTAGTTTGGTTTGACCTCCCTGAGCTGTTTATACTGCAATAAGTGCTCCAGGGAGCCTAAGGCCTTACAATGACACCACACAGAGTAATAAGCTGTCTAGGAAGCATTTTCTGTGGAGATCCACGTCAGGTTAATTACTCCTGTTTAGCTCCTTGTCTACTTTCCCTTTTTAATCAACAGAAACCTATTTTATAAAACCAACAATACACTCCTGGATATGTGTGTATACTCTGCTACACACTCGGCAATGACTTGTGCCAACCATCATCCCTTGTTGTGTGTATATATATTTCACAGCACGTAACTGCAAATGCCAAATTTTTGTCCATATTTTTACAAATGTGGTGCAGTATATTCTAAAATTCTGTAACATTGCTTTTTAATATTTACTTATTTTTACAGTTTTTCCATGCCAGTTATTTCATTTTTAGTTCAGATATTTACATAACCACGTGGAAAATGTTAAACAGTATTGACATTTTCTGTCAACAACAAGAGAGCTTTACAATTTCTAACACTACAGTAAACTGCATTTCTGAGCTTTTTTCACTTTTCTAACCACTTCTCTGACCACTTTTTCATCGTTTTAGCAACCTAAAATCTTATTTTTTATTAATTCTGCACCAGTGAAAAAAATATGTATTGTTTGCTTTTTTTTCTGCATCCGGTAGAAGGACAAGACTACCTATCCTGTTATTCATTTGCAAAAGGGAGCCAGTGGGCCTAGTGGCTAGAGCACAGAGCTGTGAGCCTGGAGAACCAAGTTTGAATAGTACAACCACAGTTTCCTTAATGTGTGACCCTGAGCAAGTCACTTAACCTGCTTGTGCTTACCATCCTCTCTCTCTCTCTCTTTCTCTGCACTTAACTCACCAGAGCATTATTAACCTCCCTCCCTCTCCTATAACCCATCTGTGCACACTTGATGGTTGCTGTCAGCTGATGATAACTGGCAAAGCACTTTGGGATACAGTGTTATTGGAAGGCGGTATATAAAACCCATTTCCTTAACAACAGTCCGTCGATGCAGTGGTAGTACTACTATTCATGCTCCAGGGTCGGGAATGAGTCAGAGTTATTGGAGGGCTAACCAGGGGGAGAAGAAGCAAGAATCCCAGAGGATGGCTGGCCTGGTGGCATGCAGGGCTGCGGCATCAGTGCCTTACCTTCTGCCATGCCTGTGAGCTGTGTTCGTGGTGCAAGCGGGTCGCTGGGGGTTGGCTGGGAAGGAGAAGGAGGATCAAATGTCCCAAGGATAGCTCTTCTCCTTGGGGGGGGGGATCAGTGGCTGGTGTTAGCCTGGCCCATAGCGGAGGCTTGGAGCTGGCACACCGACACTGCACAGCAGAGGGGCAGAGGTGGGGCAGATGCTCAGCGTGCCGCATATGTGAGGATGCGTGACACTGTCATTGACATCACTGCATGCCCTTCCTCTACACAAGGGAAAATGCAGGTGGCTGGATGTTGGAGGGCGCTAGCAGGTTCTGCCCCCCTGACTAGCTAGACTCACCAGCCTGAACTGCATCCGGACATCGGTGGGGGTCTGGCCCTCCCCTCACTGACCCTGCCGGGGGGGCAAGCCCTGGGCGAAGAAGGCTGGTAGCAAGTTCACTGGATGTTGGGGAAACGGGGCTGGGGTACTCCCCAGAACGTGAGCCGACTGGAGGAAGTAGGATAAAGAAATAAAAAAAAATCCTAGAGAATGCTCTCCTCCATGGTGGAGGGCAAGCTCACAGCCTATGATGCACCACCACCATCTGCATGATGAGTAGTGGTGCAACCTGGAGCACAGGAAGTAAAGATGCCAAAGGGGCTCTGCATACATTGATACCTACACCCACATTCACGAGTCAACAAGCCCACATTGTCGCTGTCCTATGGGGAAAGGAGAAAAAGTAGCCCCCCCCCCCCCAGCAGCTGCAGCATGAAACTGGCCTCGCTCTGCAGGTCCCAGACTGCTGACTGAGGCACACAGCCCTGCACTGAGCACAACATCTGGTAGGGTATCCTTCCTATCTCTATGGCCCTGACTTGGGGTATATACCGTGGAGAAACAGGAAGTGGAGTAAGTCCAGCAGAAGGTAGGTGATGGGGATGGGAGTGGTGGCATGGCTGAACTACGGCCGATTGTGTGAAAGGGGAGTAAAGTACACACAGAAAAAAAAAAAACATTTCCTTACTCCTATCCAGTTCAACTTTAATAGAACAACCCTCAGAATGACATGGGGTAATTAACTATAATCAGACACACCCTGTCAAAAAGAACTAATCAAGTCCCAGAATTCTTTACACAGGAGTAGTATGGACTGAAATGTTAGCATTAGTTTGTTTATGAAATTCCTCCTCAATATGGAAGGAAAACTGCTGGTTAAGGAGAGAGGACGAGAATTTGGGATTAAATATGTCCAGTCGTGTGCCAGTGAGTGTCTGTCAAACTGTAGTGGGTGGGCCTGGTCTTAGCCCAATTCTGACTCACCAGAAATGTCTCTTGTCTCTGACAGTGTCCTGGTTGGATGGGGAGGGATATTTGGTGGGAGGGAGGTGACAGTGAAAAACAGATGGAAACAATAGTGGCACTCAGGTAGATGACACCACTGTGCTCTCATTGCCAGTTGTGGCACATAGAACTCTAGGACCCTTCCCCCATGGGTTCTGGGCAAGGTCCTGAATCCATTTGTCAAGGACAGATTATACAATGGGGTCTGAGGATTCTGTAATCTGATTGGCTGACTGCCACCTTTTAGAGCAAGTGCGTCAGTAGCACTGCCTTCCAATTTGATGGGTTTATGCAACCAAGTATGGAGTTATGCTTATGCAACTTGGAATATATGTGACTGTTCACCTCTCTATCCATGGGATATACCACCCTGTAGGGGTATGACGGCAAGGAACCTTAGAGGAGGGTTCCACCCCTAGAGATGCTGCAGGAATTATTCCCTTGGCTAAAGGTAGCTTTGGAAGGAGCCCAAAAAGAATACCCTAAAGAGTGTCGAGAATCACAAATGGACGATGAATGTAGGTTGAAATGGAAGATCGGAGGTCAGGAGAGGTAGTATGGCTAGGAGCTGGAGTAGAGTCACAGGACATGATGGAAGAATTGAGATGGACACGGAGGTTCGAATGAGGCATAAAGGCAGGACTTCCGAAGGAGAGAGGGAACAGCCACGGGGACACCATCCGCCTCCATCCAACAGTGGAACCTAGCTAGGGAACCTATGGAATTGTACTAACCTATCTAGATATCATGACCATTGGAACAGAGAAGAGGAAAAAAAACTTCTGAGGAGGAAACCTCTGGAGATCCAAGGCCTAGGTCGCCTTCCCTCCAGGCGTAAGGACGTTTTGGTTAGTGATGGCTCTGCTACTGCAATTTAGAGACCAGATTAAGGGAAGTGGAAAATATTTAATCTGAAGGAAGCTCTCACTCTCCCTTCTAACAAGAATGCCCTTGAGGGTTATTTATTTATTTATTTACGAGTTTTACCAGGAAAGCATACTGAGCAACATGCTTGATTCCAGATGCGACCTGAGCGATGTCTCTGCAACTGGACGCCCAAAAGCAAAGGAGGAGAGAAATGGTAGCAGAGGCACTCAGCTGGCCTACTCGAGCCTAAAAATTAGACGAGGTGAACCAGAGGTGATGGTAGGGAGAACAGCGTAAAGGGTGCCTCCGAACCCACTCTGGCAGCTAAAGGGGTCCTGCTTGTGTGGGTCTCACACCTCATAGCTGAAGTCATAAATTCTACATCAAGAGGTGTTGCCCGGTACGGTTGACGACTGAAGGTCCACCCAGCGCAAAGACATTCCCATTATGGGCCAGATGAGAAGGACCCTGCTCCAAGTTTCTCATGCTCTAGATGCAGACTTTGTGGGTGCAGAGCAAGACCGTTGGCTGCAGGCAGCACCTGATCCAGAAGTAATGGACGAGGACGGCATGTCTCCGAAGTGGAGAAAAAGGAGGTCGAAATGTAACATGTGACTCGAATGTGGGTCAGGCTCAGATATTTGATTATGATGATGACCTTGATGGAGGTTGGACAAAGCGATGGGGACCATAACAGGTTTTGGACGAGGTAGAAAGCAATAGTAGCCAAAGGAGTGCATGTCACCCAGGTCCATTTGGAGCCAAATTAGAAGTGAGGAACTGCATGAGGTGGAGAGATGTAATAAGCGGCCATGTGAAGCCCACAGCTGATGGTTGAGGAACAAAGTACCAAGAGTAAAGCAGGTATAATGTTAGGTAGCAGGAGTTGCAAAGTTGGTGTGTGAAGGAGGAGGTTCGAGAATGAAGGACTTGATATTTGGATTGCACTGATGCCATGCAGGCTGGTATGCACATGATTACCAGTAGTGCCAGAGGCTGCATCGAATGGTAGTAGGAGGGCTAGCTGCTGAAGATAGAAGGAGAAAATAGCATTGAATTACTGGGGAGAGAGAAAGGATGGGATAGGAATTTAAAAGGGCAAGCAGATGGAGGGAAAACAGGCGCTGGAATAGAAATTGACTGGAAACGTTGGGTAGGAGAAATGACAGGGGTAATGACTGGGCATAATAAAGGCAAATGACAAGCAAAGGAGGGCGCAGGATAAAAGCAGGGAGTTGAGAAATGTACAAAACTAAAAATAGGTGCCTGGTACATTAAGATTTGAGGCAGCTGACAAACGAGGAGTATCAGGGCAAAAGGGGCATCAGGCTGGACTGGAAGACCCCCCCCCAAAAAAGCCAAAAAGGGTCGGAAGGCATCGGAGAATGCCAACCCCACAGAGCACAGCAACCAGCCAAGGAGAGACCAGAGCAAGGTGGAAAGAGGCGCCACCAGCAGCTGCTATGGATAAGAAGGAATTAGAGAGGTATGAGAAGCACGGGAAGCTGGATCCAGCAGTGGGAGGCTGCCAAACACACAGGAGGGTGGGCTCGGGGTCCCAGCCGCAGACGGCCAAGCCAGGAATGGAACGCGGAGAATGCACCAGAGGGAGAAGAGAGCACCAAAACAGTGCAAGGGAGAGTGGCTGCTCAAGCAGATGGCAGGCACAGAAGCAGGCAGGTGGGGGAGGCAACCAAAGGGGGCCAAAAGAAAGAGACCCCGGAGAGGGAGGGACAAAGGGGAGAAGATGCTGTGGGCGAGCAGCAAAAGAAGGAAAAACAAGGGAGTGGGGGGAAGGGGGGATGATGGCGCTGGAAAGAGGGACCAAAAGGGTAGCAGGGAAAGACACTAGTTGCGGGGCAGCAACAGAAAACATACGAGGGGAGCGATGGTCACACTGCAGTCACAGGGAAATGAACAGATGGGAAAACGGGAAAAGAGAGAGAAACCCCGAGGGCGGGCAGAGACGAGACAAACAGTGGACAAGGAACAACGACAAATGAGGAGGAAGCAGGAGAAGGAGCAGCTGACAGAGCCTCTGGCTGCAATGAAAAAATGCTCGAGGAAGTAGGTGGGAGGTGCGGCCTTTGTGGTCTGAGCGGGGGAGTAAGCACTACCCCACCCCATCTAACTTTTAGGCACTGCTTCCAAATATTGACTGTTAGTTGCAGGTGGCAAGGACTACCTGGATAAGAAGTGAATGGGGCAACCAAGAGATTCATGACCGCTGAAGTGAGAGAGCAACTGTGGGGAACAGTAAGTGAATGAGTGGGCAAGGAAGTGATCAAGTGGATTGGAGGTGGATGACATGACTGACAAATACTTTTCCAGTTCAAATAGAACTGCAATATATATTAGATGGAGAACCAAATGCTGTACTGCAGAAGTACAGGTTTGCGTGTATCAAGTCTGGATGTACTATTTATTGGGAAAATACACAGCAAAAAAAAATGTATAGGGAAGAACATGGACTGAGAAACAAAATGGCTCTCATTTAAAAAATTGTGAATTCTATACTAGCCCCTAGATAGGGAATGTGCTGTGTTCTAGTTGCCAGGGACTTTTGTTAGCCATTGGTAGTGTTCTCGTATATCAATGACTATCACCAAGTCTCAGCTAATCAGGATACAAGGATTTCCTTACTAATGTTATATCTGCAATCAATGCAGTATTTCAAGTCTACAATCCCTGCAGTCATTAGTCCACCATCTCTACTCACAGTGGAAAGCTCCAGGTGAAAAATGAGGTGATACAATCACCTTATGATAAACACCCTGCAGTTAAATAAATCATCTGTTTAGTAGCCTCCCAGCAAGACAGTGGACATGAAGACACTATAGACTTTCAAGGTAAGCATGGACAAATGTCTGTTTCCCAAGGGATTTATAGGATACATTGGGTAGTAGGGTGGGTGGGCAATCCCATAAATTAGTTTATGTCTGAACATTATACTTGTTGATCCCCGATTATTAACTACCGGACCACTGTGGCGGGAGCTCTGTCGTCCAGTACGCGGATGATGCAGTCATCTACCAGTCCACCGCCAGTCTGGGAGGCCTTAGCCACGAACTCCAAGATGACCTCCAGGCACTGGAGCACTGGTTCACTGAGAACAGAATGGTCCTCAACACGTCCAAAACTAAGGCAATGCTGTTTGGCCCTAGATCCCTTGGTCAGGACAGAACACAGCACCTATAACTCACCACTGCTTATGGCAACAGCCTAGAAGTAGTGCCCTCTCTGAAATACCTCAGCCTAACCCTGGACCAGGGTCTCACCCTGAAGAACCATGTGGATTCAGTCACCAAAACATTACACGGGAAACTAGGCACACTATACCGGCTAAAAGACCAGCTCGTACCTGAAGCTAGAATCTCAATCGCCACTAATGTCCTCCTCCCGACACTCACATACGCCACCCCAGTTGTGCAAGGGTTGGGAAAGCTGGAGAAGTATAGACTTCAGGTGCTTTACAACAAGGTGGCTCGCTCCGCATCCCAGGCTAACCCTAGGGATCACCACTGTGACTCCTTATCCTTCCCAAACTGGCCCTCACTGGATGCGTGCCTCCAGTACCCCCTGCTCTGCCTAGCATACCAGTTAGTCGGCCCTACCCCCCAGCCTCTCTTGCCTCCACAGGAGCTCTCTGATGATGCACCACTTGTCTCCTGTATACTGTTAACAGTAAATCCTGGGCCTTTCTAAGCAAAATCAAGCTATAGTCGGCATGCCACAAACAAATCCCAATAGCTCAAGAACCATAAGTGCTAGACACAAAGTATGAGTGGCAGAGTTGTTCAGCACAAAATTACCTTTCTAATGGTGGTATGCAAATAATAATATGTAATTTTTTTTTTCTATACTGGTTGAAACAGCAAAAAAAAAATATTTTTTCACTAAAACAGGCAACATAAGCCATACACACTATACCATAAACAAATGCAAATAACTCCTAAAGTATACATGATATACACAAAATATCAGTGGCAAAGTTGTTCAGCATATAATTACCTTTCCAACGGTGCTATGCAGTCAAATATATATTATATTCTGTTACACTATATATTAAAATATATAAGTGACTTCTCCAGACATTGCAAGGGCACACTGGGAGTCAGTAGCCGACTTCTGCAGGCGTCCTCAGGACACACCAGTGTATTTTACTGACGACTACAGGCAACTACTAGGAGACAATGAGTTAAGGCCAATCACCGACACCTCCACATATCTGGCTGAACTCTCCTAGACATCCCCAGGATCAGAACCAAAGTAGGTGGTATGTCATTTGCCCTCACCGCTCCCACACTGTGGAACCAGCTCCCGCCTAGGGTGCAGGAAGCCCCTACAATCAAAAACTTCCACACAAGGCTTAAGGCCCACCTTGTGGTCGCCAGTTCCTGCCACTGCAATGGCTCCTGACACGAACCCGGAGATAAATGACTAACCCGGCTCCTATCCCCCACCACTGTCCTAACTATATGTCAATCTGCTAATAATCACTCAATGCTATTACTGTTGTACAACCTAATCATCCCTTTTGTACTGCTATTCTTCTGCTCTGATATCTTAACTGTGTTGTTGTGACTCCTGTAACCTGCATTAAAGCTGTATTTTACTTCTTGTCTTATGTAATTCCTGGGTCGCCCCTGAAAAAGGGACCTCCGGGGCTCAGTGGGCTAACCCGGTCACCAAAATTTAATAAATAAATAAATGAGGCAGGGGAGGGGTAGACATGATAGCCCTAGAGTCTCTCCCGATCTTAAATTACTAGATTACTATGAATATAGTAATGCAGGCCTCGCAGGAGTCACTGTAGCTAACAGTGTAGGAGCACTGATTATGGGAGTGCTCACAGATACTCCAGTCTGAGCCTCCCCCAGCAGAATTCACTGTAGGTAATGGTGTAGGAGCACTGATTATGGGAGTGCTCACATCTACTCCAGTGCCAACCTCTCCCAAGCAACAGTTACTATAGGCAGTAGTGTGGAAGCACTGACTGTGGTGGAGCTTACAGCTACTATAGACCAAGCTTCTCCCAGCAGGAGTCACTGTAGGTAATGATGTAGGAGCACTGATTATGGGACTGCTCACATCTACTCCAGTCTGAGCCTCCCCCAGCAGAGGTCACCATAGGTAATGCTGTAGGAGCACTGACTGGGGGAGAGCTCACTCCAGTCCCAGCCTCTCCCAGAAGGAATCTCTGTCGGTAATGATTATGAAAGTGCTCACAGCTACTCCAAATCCAGCCTTTAACAGCATGAATCATCATACAACACACAGGGGAAATGCCAGACCTCGCCCAACAACTAACACACCAAAATCTGTCCAATGGAAAGTCATGTACACAAATGCTTGCAGTCTGGGAAACAAGATCCCAGACCTGCAGGCAACAGTGACAGAGGCTAAACTGGACATAGTAGCCATTAGCGAGACATGGTTCACCAGTAACCACACTTGGGAGACTTCAGTACCTGGCTATGTACTATTCAGAAGAGACCAAGGTGCAAAAGGTGGGGGTGGAGTGGCCATTTATGTCAATGAAACTATCAAAGCTACAGAAATTTAGAATATACATAAGGAGCCAGAAGAACTGTGGGTCACCAAGGAAACAGGAAATGGGACAGCCATATGAACTGGGGTTGTCTACAGACCTCCAGACCAGGGGGAGGACATAGACACATTGTTGTTAGAAGATATGCAAAGTATGACAGCTAAAGGGGAGGTTCTGATAATGAGAGACTTCAACATGCCAGATACAGATTGGTCAATACCAGCAGGACATCTGCCAGAACTAGACACATAGTAGATTCCCTGCAGGGGGAGGGCCTCAAACAACTGGTAAAACAACCCACAAGAGACAAGGCTATCCTAGATCTAGTACTGACTAATGAGGAAAGGATCACAGATCTCCAGGTAGAAGGTCACCTGGGGGCCAGTGACCATCACATGGTATGGTTCAATTTGACCACTAGAACTAAATCATCCCCTTCCAAGGCAACAATATGGGACTTCAGAGGAGCTGACTTTGATAAGATGGCCATCAGAGTTAAGCTAGCCCTGGCAAGAAGAAATACAGGTGAGGGGGTACAGGCAAAGCATTAAGGATGCAATACTTGAAGCAACATCCCATTGTGTTAGGGAGAAAAGCAAGAGCAAAAGAAGAAGGAAATCACTTTGGTTCTCAAAAACAGTAGCAGAAAAGGTCAGAGCCAAAAGGCTGGCCTTCAGGAAATATAAGGGAACGAAGCGGGATGAAGATAGGGAGGCATACCAAACTTCCCTATGGGAAGAAGGGAAGGCAGTAAGGCAGGCAAAGGCCCAAACCGAGGAAACACTAGCTCAAACAGTAAAAGAAGGTGACAAGACTTTCTATAGACACATTAGTGAAAGGAGAAAGTCTGGAGGGGGTTTTGCTAAGATCAAAGGTGATATGGTAGAGTGTGAGGAGGAGGACCAAGGAAAAGTATCTATCCTAAATAGATACTTCTGCTCAGTATTTACTGAGGAGAAGATAGGGCAGGGCCCACAGCTCAGCACCATGGACACAGGGGGAAGGGAGGTGTGCACTAGTCCCTTCACAGAAGAAAGGGTCCTACAAGAGCTCACTAAGCTCAGGGTGGACAAGGCAATGGGACCTGATGGCATACATCCCAGGGTACTAAAGGAGCTAAGGGTGGAACTAACACAGCCATTATCAGAACTGTTTAGTGAGTCTCTGAGCACAGGAGAGGTCCCAGAAGACTGGAGAAAGGCTCATGTGATCCCGCTCCAAAAGAGTGGTAGCAGGGAGGAGACATAGGACTACAGACCAGTCAGTCTTACCTCAGTAGTGAGCAACATTATGAAGGCACTCCTTAAGGAAAGGATAGTGCAACACCTGGAATCCATAGGAGCACAGGATCCAAGACAGCATGGGTTTACAACAGGAAGGTCCTGTCAAACTAATCTCATAGTTTTCTTTGACTAGGTAACCAGAGTGGTGGACCAAAGGGGAGCAGCTGATGTCACCTACCTTGACGTCAGCAAAGCTTTCAATACTGCTCCACATTGAAGATTGATTAATAAGCTGAGTAGGCTCGGGATGGGTCAGAAATTGGTCAACTGGGTGGCAAACTGCTTGACGGGCAGAAAACTCCAACTACTCCCTTACCTCTGCCCTACACAATTACCTCTCCCTCAGCTGTTCCTGCTTTGACCCTCTTTAATATGTATCCCCAGTTTCTGCCTTCCTATCCTGACCCCACCCAAGCAGGGTTCTCAACATCCTGAAGGGGGAATCAGGAAATGGCTGCCCCTTCTCCTCATATTCAGTTCTTGCCTCTCCCCCCCCTCTTCTCCACCTGCCCTTCTGGGTCACTCGTGTGCACAACCTACCCCGTTCTTTTTACTCCAACAGCATTTGCGTACTACCTCGAGCCTGCTCCTGATACGCTCATGCACTATAATGGCTCTGTTGCATTACAGTGGAGCCCACTTAAGTACACATCGGATAAGTGCACATCCCGGTTTAGTGCACAGAAAATTAATATCCCGTGTTTTTTCCCTATCTGTGCAATGTTAAATAATCTGGATAAGTGCACTACGCATAAGTGCACTTTTCGGATAAGTGCAATATTTTAAGGTTAAAAATTGACCATTTTCATGATAAAAATCTGGATAAGTGCACATTACATGGAACAAGGCATGGTTCAGTAGTGCAGCATGGAGAAAATCAAGAAAAATACCCTGACTCTAGAGGAGAAAATCATTTATGCCAATCGAGAAAGACTTCTGGAAGAGTGGGAGAGTGGTGAAAAACTCGAACAAAAGAGAAAACGAATGGGCAAAAAGCTCAGTTAATGCCCAAACTTGTGGATGATAGCCGAGATTTTTACTCATTGGCTCCAGAATGTAAGCACTCCAATTTGCCGGGGTAGAGCCTGCTGAAACAGTGTATAAAACTGATCTGCCTCCCAGCATGTCTGTCTGTGAGTTTCTTAAATATGTGGACATAGATGCGTAACTACAAACTGGGGGAGCTCAGAATGAGCAGAAAATCCACTGCCGACGAGGAGGAGAAGGGTCTGGATGATAAGCAGTCACCCCGCTGACCTAACAACAAAAACTACTGGGGGGTTTTCCCAGTAATTGTTGATTGCTTGTATGTACTGTAATGCATTCCTACTGTGCTTAATAAACATAATGAGAAGATTAAGTACTGTACTGCTTTTATGTGACCGCGCCTGGTTAACAAAGTGCTTACCGCAATACAGAACCTGTGTTAAGTGTGGAAAATCGTTTTGTTCGGATAAGTGCACAGCCTGCTTAAGTGCACAAAAAGTCATATCCCGAGGGTATGCACTTAAGCGGGCTCCACTGTATAACTGTTTTGTACATTTATGTTCTTTTGTATGATTTTGGACATGTATTGTAATTTACATGTTCCACTACTGTTTATTGTACAATACCTTGTGTTCCAACTGTTGCATAATCTTACAATGTTGTATTGTTTGTACTACCCACATACTATTGTAACTGATCATCCTTCACAACCCTATGTAACCCCTTCCCCCCAGGTCGCACCGTGAGACGAGCAACTTGTTGTTCAGTGAGCCCTCCTGGTGAAACATTTCAATAAATAAATAAATAAATAAAACAGAGAGTGGTGGTAAATGGTATAAAGTCAGAAGAGATACAAGTCACAAGTGAGGTACCTCAGGGATCAGTCCTGGGGCCAGTCCTCTTCAATATCTTCATCAGTGACATTGCAGAGGACTGGAGGTTTGTCTGTTTGCAGATGACACCAAGATCTGCAACAGAGTAGATGATCCAGATGGGATGGGCAGAATGAGAAGAGATCTGGATAAATTGGCAAAATGGTCGGAAGAGTGGCAACTGGGGTTTAACACAAAGAAGTGCAAGATCATGCACATAGGGAAGAGAAACCCTAAAGCCACCTATAGGTTGGGAGGGGAGTTGCTGGCAATCGCAAGGGAAGAAAGAGACTTGGGCACCATCACTACAGGTGACCTGAAATCATCCAAGCAGACCACTAAAGCAGTAGGTAAGGCTAGGGGGATGTTGGGGTGTATCAGTAGGGGTATCACAAGTCATAAGAGGGAGGTAATAATCCCTCTTTACAGGACACTGGTTAGGCCCCATCTGGAATACTGCGGGCAGTACTGGAGGTCACACCCTTACAAGGACATTAACAAAATGGAGGCAGTCCATAGAAAGGCAACCAAGATAGTGCAGGGACTGCATCAGAAAACATATGAGAACAGATTAATGGAGCTCAATATGTATACCCTAGAGCAAAGGAGGGAGAGAGATGATATGATCAAACATTCAAACACCTTAAGGGCATTAACAAGGTGAAAGAGTCTAACATGTTTCAATGTAAGAAAAATAGTAGGACAAGAGGACACAGCATGAGATTAGAGGGAGGCTGATTAAGGGGTAATGCGAGGAAGTTCTCTTTCATAGAAATGGTGGTGGATGCATGGAACAGCCTACCCCAGGAAGTGGTGGATATGAATACAGTGCTGGGCTTCAAACAGGCATGGGATAGGCATAAGGGAGCAATACAGATGAGTATGAATAGATAGACCATTGACAGAGTAAAGGCCTATGGCACATTCATAAGGTAGAAAAAGAAATGGGCAGACTGGATGGGACTTGCAGTCCTTCTCTGCCGTCAACTTCTATGTTTCTATGTTTCTATCACTGTAGGTAATGGTGTTGAAGCACTGGCTGTGGGTACACTAACAGCTGCTTTAGTCCAGTTCCATGTCATTTGGGCTAATCAATTTGAGCTAATGCAATTTGGGCGAATCAATAACAGCAAGTGTCATTCGGGCGACTGCACACTACAGCGTGGCACATTTCAGCTACATTTTCACATCACATCTGAAGCTGAAAGTTATCTCCACAGACATCTCTCTATCTAACAGGTACCTCTTCCAAGTACTTCACATTGAGAGCACCTACTGCACTCCCCAGGGACCCACCCTTTAATGCATGCCAGCCTAGCAATGGCAACAGGTGCATCCCAGCAACAGTCCACATCTGTGTTTATGCAGGGGGGGTTGCCCCCCCGCGCCCCCCACTCCTGTTTCTAGGATTCTAACACCACGCCGCACTTTGTCAGTCACAATCACTGAGTATGTGATGTTGCTCAATATGTTCAGCCGCTGTAATTTCCCAGTCACTCAAATTGCTGTCACCCAAATTGATTAGCCCAATTTGACTTGCCCAAATTGATTAGCCCAAATAATGTGATACCCTTTAGCCCCAGCCTCTCCCAGCAGAAGTCTCTATAGGAAATGGTAATGGTGTAGAAGCACTGACTATGGAGTGCTCATAGCTGCACTAGTCGCAGCCTCTCCCAACAGGAATCACTTGTACAGGAATGCTGATGCAGGCTGTTGAGATTACATTTCTACAAGTCCTAGCTTCTTCCACAAGGAGCTTGTAAATAGCAACAAAGAAACACAGACTGATTTTTAAAATCCAAAGAAATATCTCTTATGGGGTTGGCTGCATGGTACCAAACATCATGGAACTGCCTGGCAATCGGCAACACAGGGTCGCTTCCGGAAGCTGGGACATCAGGAAAGGATCAGTAGGAAGAGGACTGAGCATCCAACCAGACATTCACCTCCACTGAGGATGGGCTCCTGGTCTGAGGTGCTGCAGAGTCAGTGTGAGACAAAATATTGTGTGACACGGGGTGCCAGCTAGATGTCCATTATCCACACATCAGAAATTATGTTAGGATATCCCAACTTGGTAGCACCTGGGGGAGTAGAATTGGTGGAAATGTAGCAGGATGTCAGATGGGGCAGATATGTAATCACTGTGACCAGCTGTGCTGTGAAGCAGTGCAAACTGCAGAGAGTCAGAATGGCAGAATGCATCAGCAGTTAGACAGAGAATGCCAATGCAAGTTACCTGGATGGGCAAACAGGTAGGTCAGCTGGAACTAGGTTCCACACAGGCTGCTACAGATAAGAGCATACACAGAAAATCTAAATAAATAAATAAAAATCTATTTCTTTTACGCTATTTTGTTCTTCCTTAAATCAGTCCCTAAAGGGTGACCTAAGCTAACCTCTGTGACTCCTTTTGGTGAAGTAGGAGGATATTAGGGATGGGTAAGGCAGCTGTGATGCAGTACAGATTTCTGGCACGTATCTCAGGGAATTGATCCAAGTCAATTAAGGGTAGCCCAACTTGTGAAGGAGCGATGCAGGTTTTTTGCGGGGGGAGGGATGTGGAGGGAGGAGAAACAAAGGATCTGAATCTGAGCTGGGCCAAATGTTAGAGTATAGGCAACCTCTCAGTGACCAGAGCTTCAGGAATTCCCCCTGAATAATCGAAGTCAGCTTGCCTCTGGTGGAGGACCCTACCTGATCTGAATCAGGACAGGTTCTGGGTTATAATTAATTTTCTGGTGATCCCACATCACCACCATCTTGTAAAAATAATTCACAAGCCGTTTATGATTCTATCTTCAGTTTCCTATAGAGTAAGGGACAGGAAATCCAATAATCCAATCGTATCTTATCCTCTGGGTATCAGAAGGATCCCCACTACACAAACATCAAATTGCTTGGCAGGCTGACCCCTACTGGTTCATTGGGCACAGGCTGGAATCACCAATGGCCATACATACGTTCCATTGGTCCAACCTGTGTGCTTACTGGAATGGTATTGCCTTCAATACTAGTTGGGGGGGGCTAGTCTAAAGGAACATTTTACTGGCCCTATACAAAACCTGTAAGCATTTGGTTGGTGGATTGGTGCCAATTGTCGGTTCCCGATTCAGGATCTAGAATTTAAACTTTTGACTCAGTCAGTAGAATCAGGACCTGATCCCAGAACCCCACTAGCCCAAACACTGAGAAAATATTGTACCTATGTGTCCTGCAAGCCAACAGGTCAAATCCTTACATTTTGATTTGCAAATGAGTGACATCAGACCCATGCTGCACATTTTCTGTTCAGAGCTGCTAGGCAGAGAACTGCTGCACTGTCAGGGGCTCTGCCGACACAGCCCTCAGTTCTGTAAGAATCACTCACTTCAGCTGGCTTTCTGACTACTAGCACAGTATATATACTGTAAGAACCCCCTTCCTCCACACACACACACACACACACACACACACACTACCAACTACAGACTTCAACAGATTACATTGGTCCATTTAGTAAGGGAAAGCAGTAACGCTTGCGAGTCAGAATTCCCTCAAGAGCCCTTGAGTACCAGGGAAGACAGGGGGTCCAATGGTGACTGGTGAGGTCTGTAAATTATAAAGACAAAGGGGAACCTGTTCTGCCCCACACTCAGACCTCTTTAGTAAGAGTGCTGATAAGGTGAACATCCTGTTAACAAGGACCAAGTGCAGACAGTGGCAGCACCTCCCCTGCTTGCAGCGCTGAATAGTTGATTGACCTTAAGCAGCAGGGCCCATATTAGACAGAGACATGTTTCTCTGGTCCCCTGCATCATGGAACAAACTTGCTTAGCTGGTCCCTGCTGCCTGTGAGATGAAACTAACTTAGCAGCCAGAAGCCCATTTCATATAGAAAAATATCCAGCAGGTTTTAGTACTGTAACCCTGTCTCCAGTTCCGGGAAGGTATAGGAGGTCTACTTCAATACCTGCTGCAGCACATCACATGCACTGGCCAGACAGCAGTGGTTCTGCCCTCTTCCAAGACTTTCAAAGCAGAAGAAAGTAGCATGGTGTGAGACTTCAGTCTTATGTAGACATCGGACCTGACAGACATTTAATACCTCATAGGAAAGGCAAGTGCAATGTCTTGCAGATAGTAAATGGCACACATCAGTGTAGTCATGCTACCTGTATCTCTAAGTAGGTGTTATTAAACCCATTTTTGCAAACAGCTGCTTCTATGACAGCAGAGCAGCTAATCATGAGCTGATCGCATGCCCTCTGTGTGTATATGTGCACACGTGTCTGCTGGCTGAGCTCCACTAGCCTTCTGCACTAATGGTGTAAGAAGTTTGTTTCAACCTGCACTAATTCTGCTTCGTTCTGCTGTTATGAAAGTGACTCTTTCCAAAATGGACTTAAAGAGACACTGTCGACCCCCTTAGGCCCCAAAGTGTCCTTAGTTTAAAAGACACATTTTGTAATTGCTCACATTTTGTCGAATTTGCTGATTTAGCTGGCTGTTTGATTCAGATTATTTTTTTAAAAGTGAAAAACAGACTGCCCACCATACTGGTACTGTTACCACACAAACATTTGTTTATTTACAGTCCTTGATCAACTCACACTGCCTCTTTCCTGGGCTTGGAAACACCCCCATACAGTCTAGCCATTCATAATGCAGTGAGAAGAAAGGAAGCTATTGCATCACGAGTGTCTGCACTATCTGGGGTGTGTCTAGTGTTCCGGAAGTAAGCAATAACAGTAGAACGAGAACGTGAGACAAAAGAAAGCTGGGTATAATTATGTCACTAGCATGCATTTCAGTTGTACTAAGAAAGGAAACAGATAAAACAACTAGCAACATCAATGAATTTTAGAGAAGGTAAGCAATCATAAAATGTGGGTTTTCAGCTAGAACAAATACTGATGCAAAATGGGTTGACAGTGACCTACTATACTTCAAGATGCAGATAGACTGAACCTTAAGTTTTAAAACTGCAGCGTGACTTCATTGACTTGTGTTATTTACTATCTCTCCTACAGTGCAGTTGCTTTCCCTAGAATGTTATTTGCCAACATGCATGGACAGGCCAGAGACTCTTATTATTGAGTACAGAACCTAAGACTTTATGTACTAGACACTTAGTACCCTCAGAGGTAGCACAGAGGAGTAGCAGTTTGCAAGGAGAGCAGTATATGGGATCAATGGAGGCTGCAGGGAAGAAACAAAAACAAATTGTTTGGTTTCTTTGTCAATCCCCAAACCCTACACAAGGAATTGCATACTGGTACCCATGATTCTTTGCACTGCATTTGGGGCATTAGAATACCTGTGTGGCTGGTAATGAGACAATGTACACATCAGGCTTGAGAAAAAGGAAGACTTCTTAAAGGAAAACTGCATTTAACCTGCAAGCCTGTGTTTTCTATAGAATTCACATCCTGTTATTTAGTCTTTAATGATCTATTTTCTGATTTACTCACAGGTAGTAAGGTAAGTACCATTTTAGAACTATATGATGTAGTTTATGTCACTGCTCGGTGTTTCCACTTTTGGCACAATGCAACCATGTTCTACTTGAATTTTGTTTCTAGGAAGGACATAAACTGTATCATCCCATTGAACAATCATACATACCACCAGTATGGAAATCACATCCACTCTGTTTTCCAAGAGACCAGTAAGGATGAAATAATAACAGAATGTGAACCAATAGTTAAAATACAACTTTTACATGAAAAGATGACTTACGGGTTCAATGCAGTTCTCTTTTAAGATGGACTACTGTCATCTGCTGCTGCTGCTTCACTGACCTGAATTTAGCACATGACGGTAAAACCTCTTCCCTCCTTTTTGTGCAGAAATGTGACAAAACTTCACCTACAGCACTGCAGAACCACCGTGTATGCATTTAAATACCAGCATCACCAAGTGAACCACCTCTGGAAAGCCAAAGGCGTACAGTATATCACCCTGAAGGGTTGTAGTCACTGCCCCAATGATTATGAGTAAGAAAGTAAGATTCAGAGGATCCACCAATAAACATACCACCAACAGCTTGATCTGGTTCAAATCCAGCCCCGGAGCGAGGCTGCAAACAGGCAAGTTTATCTAACCCTCCTTTCCTGGTCTACATAAACTAACAAACAAAATAAATGTGTAACAGACAATCAGATGATATGGTAATGTGGTGACAGTCTCAAAAGTTAGTAGCAAGGAACGGACAAGTCATCTTCAAGACAAGATACTGTGCAGAGATCCGCTCATTTCCCGATGTTTCCTCGAAGAAGAGGTACAGAGGTAATAGAAACAAAAGGCATGTAAATCCCAATAGCATTTTATATGTGAAAACACAGTAAGTGTTAGAGAGAATACATTAAATAAACAAGACTCAAAAATACTTGAAAAAAAGGATACTTTGAAAACTGTACAGAAACTACTTCTTTGACTGGGTAACAAGGCAGGGTAGTGGACAAAGGAAAAGCAGGAAATTTACTCTACTTAGACTTCAGCGAGGTATTTGACTCGGTGCCACAGAGAAGGTTGCTGAAGAAGTTGGGGGATCTGGGAGCAGCAAAGGACCTAGTTAGATAGGTGGGAAGTTGGTTACAGGGAGACAGCAGAGGGGGGTCATTAATGGGGGAGAGGGAGGTCGCAACTGGGGTACCACAGGGGTTAATCCTGGGACCATTCCTTTTCAATATGTTCATCAGCAACATAGGAGGAGGAGGAGTACAGGGCAAGTCAAGAAAAGACTTAAAAAGCAGCCAAATAGTGTCAAAATTACCCTTAAAATGCACCAGAATGCATCTAAAACATGATAGCCCTCAGACCCACCCCCCATTCACTGGGGGCGTGGTTCATGGTCAGAGACCCCTCACTTCTAAATTCAGCACTACACCATTAGCAAGATGTGTCTCTTCGCAGATGACACTAAGCTCTGTGTCAGGGTAAACAGCAAAGAGAGGGTAAAGGAGTTGCAGAGGGACCTGCAAAGGTTGGAGAGGTGATCCTAGGTTTGGCTGTTGAAATTCAGTGCCAAAAAATGTAAGATGATTCACACAGGGGACAAGAACCCAGAATGGAATACTAGATGGAAAGGGTTATGTTGGGCAATACTTCAGAGGAAAGGAACATGGCAGTCATCATAAGTAACTCTCTGTTATTAAATGGGTCTTGAAAACCCTGTAACCGCATTGGTCAAAACATGCCACATGACTGTGTGTAAATCCTGCAACAGACAACTAGTAAAGATCCTGGGTAATCAAATGTTAACTGTCTTTGAACCTAATTCATTTTTATTTTAAAACTTGATAACAAGATTAATTTTATAATCACAATATTGCACTTCAGGGCACGTGTAGTAGTGGGATTTACACACTTCTTGTGTGGTTAAAGTCACTTGGCTGCACCTCGTGACACCACACAAGGCGTGTGTAAATCCCACAACAACACATGCCTATCGTGCATTATTGCTTAAACATAAACTAGCTAATCCAATAAGGCCACATAGGCAAGGCAGCTAGAATGTTGGGGTGTATTGGGAGGGGGGTCAAGAGCAGGAGGAAAGAGGTAATACTACCTCACTAAAGATCACTGGTGAGGCCACACATAGAAACATAGAATTTGACAGCAGATAAGGACCGCATGGCCCATCTAGTCTGCCCATTTGCCTATCTGATGGATAAGCTGCAGATTCTAGTTAATCAACAGTTTACGTCCTCTACCCCCCACTAAAATTGCCTTATGTCTGTCCCATCCATTCTTGAATTCTCCCACTGTTCCTGACTCCACAACCTCCTCAGGAAGGCTGTTCCATGCATCCACAATCCTCTCTGTGAAAAAATACTTTCTAACATTACCTCTGAGCCGTCCCCTCCCTATCTTCAAATTGTGCCCCCTTGTTCTTGAACATCTCTTTTTCTGAAAGATGCTACCCTCTTGTATTTTTTAATTCCCTTGAGATACTTGAAAGTTTCTATCATGTCCCCCCTCTCCCTCCTTTCCTCAGGGAATACTGTGCCCTGTTATGGAGTCCCACCTGAAGAAAGACAGAAGTAGGATGGAGATGGTACAGTGACCACAATGATTCGGGGCCAACACAGCAGAACCTATGAGGATTGACTTACGGTACTGAACATGTACTTGCTGAGGGACAGAAGGGAGGGGGGGGACATAATAGACACCCTCAAGTTCCTGAAAGGAGTAAACAAGGTAAACTGCAAGGAGCTATCCAGCAGGAATGGTGACTTAAAACAAAGGTTTATGAGAAGAAGCAGGCGGGGGGGGGGGGATTCAGGTGGGATGTGAGAAAATCTTACCTTATAGAGAGTGGCTGAGCCATGGAACTACCTACCAGCTGAGATGGTAGGTGTAAAAACCATTAATGAGTTCAAACATGGCTAGGATAGAGTAAAGGGCATATTAACTACTCAGGAGATAATAGCAAGACAGGGAAGCAAGGGGGTAGGTGAGAGTGAAAACCCCATCCGAGGAGCAAGAAAAAAAACATCTAGACAATAGGTCATGTGGTAGGATAAGGTAAAACAAGGCAGACTGGATGTACTGATGAGCTTTGCCAACATTGTCTGTGTTTCCATACAGTGTTACAGAGCATCAAATGACACAGAATATAGAAAATACTAGGGTAGGATGGCAAGATGTAACATGAAGGGAGCAGTGTCTGCTAGCTCTGTAGTGTGGTCCCAATAAAAAATCTGATTATGGAGCTGGAAGTCATATCCCCACCATCAAGAAAAAAACTAAAAAGAAGAGGAAGCTTGAATGGCAACTCGCTAAGCACAAAGAGAGATCCTTATCGAGCGAGTCTCGTCTCATGGATACATTTGTTTCTTGAAGGAGTCCCAGCCCTGATGAACTGGAGGATGGGAAGATGGTCGTGGCACCTTCTGACAGCTCTGACCTAGTGGCCACTGTCGTATACTTCCTATCCATCTGACACCTACTCCTGCTGTTTCACATACTAAGATGCAGACATTTGCCCAAAATAGGAGCTGCGATTCAGTGGCTCCATGATGTGTCCTTAAATATGAATGAGCAATTGGGTAAGCTCATCCCCAAGACTGCCGCGTTGGAGAATTCTTTAGAAAATCACCAGGCTGAATGTAATGCTATAAAGGATAAATTTAAAGACAAGAAATTACATTCTGAAATATTGAAAGCTCAAGTTGTTTCATGTCATACAGTGATCTCTGTACATATGAGGGATCATGTATCTCTGAGAAGGAAACTTGAACCTGTGGAGAATGCTTTACATTATAAAAATATTTTATTCATTGACATCCCTTTACTACCTGTGCAGCTATGCTACAAGACATTTCTATTCATGCTTTATCATTTGCCAAAAGACAATTTACCCATCATTGTCAAACCATACTGGATTCCAAATAAACGTCTTGAAACAAAGACCAAAAATGTTTTTAAATATTACAGAGGCAACTAAAATTAGGCCAATACCAACTATATTATGTGTTCTGGAATTTGACAGTGATAGAAACCTTTTGGTGAAAATAGCTCTCTTGCGTGGTAATACTGAATACAAAAACATTAAATTTTAAACATTCCCTGACATTTGTTTTGCATCAGAACAAAAGAATAGGCGTTGCCTGACATTTAACAAGCATTTGTCAATGCCGAATGTTTGCTTGCTGGCATTGGCATTGGTAGTGTAGGAGTTACAGAGCTGCATAATAAGAATGGCAGTGAAGTACTGAACTGAAGCCAACCCCACCACCACCCTGCAGATAGTGACAGGCATTGGGGTGTGCCTTTGGGTCATCAGGCATAAGGGCCACGCCATTTCACCACACCCTACCCTGCAGACACCAAGTGTCATAGCGTGCCTTGGGGTCTTTGGCCCTCATGTTCACCCCATTCCATCAGGAAATACGGTGAGATGGGTGCTGTGTAGGGGAATGTGGTGAACTTTGGGGCCGAAGAGTCCAAGGCACACCTCAATGCCTCTCACTGGCTGCAGGGTGTTGGTGGGGGTAGAATGGTATAAGCATTACAGGTGACAATCCCAAGTCACACCCCTGATGCCTGTCATTCTCTACAGGGTGGGGCGTTATGGTCGGAAACCCTAACACCTCAGGCGTTCATTGGTATTTTCACTCCAAATTTTCAACATGTTTTTTCTGTGACCCCCACCTCATGAACAGTGGCAATATCAGTTTGTTAGCCGAAAGCTGCTTTTCTACAGCAACTAGGCCATTTGGCACCACAGGTGTGAAAACACATTTTGAACAGGATGTGAAAAATGACAGCTGAATTGTTCATGTGGAGGTGTAAAAAATGGCAATGTTGAAAATCTGCAGTGAAAATATTAAAAAAACTGGTGAAGTCACGAGCATGAGTAGAAACTGTGCAACGCACACCCGTAATGTAATTTGTTTGGGGATTTTTTACAGCAGATTGTCAACACAGGCATTTTGGGACCTCTGCTCATGAACAGTGTCACTGTGATTTTCTTAATCTGTCCCGAACAGTGATTTCCCACAGCGACCACGCATTTCTGCGCTGGAAGTGCAAAAACACATTTGCTATGGTGTGAAAAATGACAGCTGTACTGTTCTTAAGGAAGTGTGGAAAAATGCCAGTGGTGAAAATCTGGACTGAAAATATTACAAATTCATGAATTCGAGGGTGCGTGGAAACTGCGCAATGCTCGCTCGTAACACAGTCATTTTATGGACTTTTGTCACCAAACTTTTAACATAGCCATTTTAAGACCTTTGCTCATGAACAGTGTCACTGTGATTTTCTTAATCTGTCCCGAACATTGATTTCGCACATCGACTGCGCCATTGTGCGCTACATGTGTAGGAACACATTTTGGGCGAGTTGTGAAAAATGACAGCTATACTGCTTATAAGGAGGTGTGGTAAAATGGCAATGTTGAAAATCTGGAGTGAAAATATAAAAATTTGCGAACTTCTGACGTGCGTCACGAACTGCATAACGCACCTTTCGTAAATCAGTCATTTCGAAATTTTTCACAAATTTTAACATAGGGTTTCTGGGGCCTACCTCATGAACTGTGACACTGTCGTTTCATAAATCGGTACCGGAAGGTGGTTCCGCGCAGTGACCACGAAATTACCTTTCGGGGCTGAGTAACACCATGACAGTGCCAGAATTCATGAGGAGGGGTCCCAAAAACCCTATGTTGAAAATTTGGTGCCAAAATTCCAAAAAATGCCTGAGATATGCATCAAAGTTGAAAAAACCTGTTTATTCCATTATACAACTTAGCAGCATTTCCTGAGTTCGCAATTGGCTTTGAAGAGTGCAGACGTGTTCCTGGTCCACCGGAGATCGTCTCTCTGGCCTCCGGAGGTAAGCATGGGGTAAGGTGGGAGTGTGGGGAGGTGGATGCGCAGATAGTGGCCACGGGTTGGGGGGTAAGACAATCAACGAGGGACCATTTTTTTCTTTTCAAGTGTTTGTTTTCTTTTCAGGAGGACAATGCGGGACTTGTGCCACACTGGGGTGGGCTCCCAACATGGCAGCTGGAAGATTTGTGGGGGGTGTGGGGGGCAGTGGAGCCGAGGACGATGACGCAGGACTTGTGCCATGCTGGGGTGGGCTCCCAGCGTGGCAACTGGAAGTCTGTTTCTTTTGGGGGGGTTAATTGAGCTGACGGGAGACTGGGCACCCCCGTTGCCTCCTCCCGGAAAGATAGTCCTAGGAAAAGTTCTCTTCAAACTGAATTTATGTTCCAGGAATTGAAAGCAGAGATGTATACAAGCAGGATTGCCAGCGATATGCTAATCAACACTATCTTATCACTGCTCACTGAAGCGGAGCTCTCCCTTTCAACTGTACGGCACTGCATTTTCAACTGCTGTCATAGACAGCTGCAGCATTCATTGGTGAACTGTGGCTGTGCCTGCAAACACACTGACTGAATTGGAAGACAGGGTGCCACACCTACAAAAACTCGGATGATGGCACTATGTTTCTTGCACATGCGTGCAAGCAAACATAAAAATGACGTACAGGAGACTGGAGAGACTTTTCATTAATGGAGTCCACCAAGTGTTGAGCCAAACTGGAGGGAAATACTCGTATGTTCTTTGATATGGATCAGCTGCAGGACTTTCTGAATGATTAAAC
Source organism: Neoceratodus forsteri (assembly GCA_016271365.2). Classification (NCBI taxonomy): domain Eukaryota; kingdom Metazoa; phylum Chordata; order Ceratodontiformes; family Ceratodontidae; genus Neoceratodus; species Neoceratodus forsteri. Next base: position 246,156,925 of record JADMNL010000025.1, read on the forward strand.
AATTAGTAGTGCAGAAGACTTTTTATTTGGGAATACCTCCAATTTGGCAAGTTCAGAGGCCACTTCCACAGTCTCAGTAATCAATATTGTTTCCACATCATAAGATGGAAAGAGATGGAGCTCATGTACATTCTAAATACTGGACTTCAATTGGCGTCTATTATTAGTGGACTTAACGTTTTGCCATATGTCTTGTGTACTTAAGACGCTTTTTTCCTTCTCAGAGAAGTTTGGGGTATTTGATGGATAGACCGTAGATTAATCTGAGAGGCATTGTAAGGTTTATTGCTACACCTTCACATATAGATGCTCTCTTCAGGATTAGAAGTGTTGAAATCTTAAGCGGGGGGGGGGGAGCTATGCAATACAGCTTTGGCGCAAATAGCACCCTTGCTGTATGGAAGCTCATTTCTTTTCTGTTTAACCCTAGGCAGCTCACAGGCTCCGTACCAGAAACATAGAACGTGACGGACTGCAAGATCCATCTAGTCTGCCCAAGAACCTACCTGGTGCTATGCCCCCTCCCCTCCATGGAAGCATAGCACTAGTCTGCAGAAGGGTCGTACTAACATACTAAAATGCCAGCAGAATAGGCCTAGCGGTCTTTCGTGTCTGCTCGTTTGGTCAGCCCCCACCCTGGGAGCTCACCTTGCTGCCCCCCTCGCCTTCTCTGGCTTCATTTTTTTCTTAAGTATGTCACTAACTACACAGAACATATGAATTTCTTCCTACTGAATTTAATACCTCCACTTGCTCCTGCATTCGTTTTTACTAAAGCTCTATCTTAAAAGCTGCATGTTTGCTCTTCCTAGTGTATTTTTTTCTGATGACAGTCCATATTGTGTGAGAAATTCCCAATATTTGAGTAATTAATTTCACCTTATTGGTATCGTGCTACAGGTTGTAGCATGCAATTCTCTGTTTCTGTGGTATGTTTTTTGTTTAAAGGATCGAGTAACACAGAGTACCAGTAACCACAGACTGTATTTAAAGAACATGTAATGTATCTTGCAATTTAATTTCTATATAGATCCAATAAACTATAAGATAAAAAAATACAGATATAGCAAATGCAGAAGGGGAAGTGCTAACCATAGCAGTATGTACAGTGGCAGCCTTCCTAATCTTCTGCTTTACCACAGAACAGTTTACCATATTAAGGCACTGCATAACAGTACTTCTCTCTTACCGCAGTATCCTCAAGGTACCACATTAGCTGCAGTGTTGCCTTATTGCGCTAAGCACATGAATAAGGTAACACTTCGGCTAATGTAGTACCTTGATACATAGGGTCAGAGATAACAGTCAAACTTTCTGGATGCAGTTTTCAGAGCTCTTTAGCTGCCAAGCCCTTTGTAGCGGAAAATAACATAAAATGCTTTATTTTGTAATAACACTACTGGACAGAGCCGCTTGAGCTGAACATTTTCATAAGACAGTACTTGTAGCTGAGGACAAACCTTCATTTGCAACTTGGATCAATCAGATGCTAGTATGCTTGTCAACAAATCCATCAGGAATTCAACATTAAGAATGATCGGTCTGGCTCAGAGGAAGGAGAGTCAGATGAGTAAAAGGAGACTTATGTGCTTTTCCTAAACTATGTCCTTATTGGGATATAATAACTGGCTATCATTTTTTCTATGAAGATGGGCAGTTATTACCTGCCATAATAAGTGGCCATTTTTTACAGCAAACATGCGGACACAGTAAATAGCTGCGCTCAAGACACTCCAGCACAGCTTAATCATGCTTAGGCAGCAGTTTCTAGTTATTACAAACCATCAATGCTGACAGATGCTGTACAGAAAAAAACACTGTGATAAATAATTAAATTACCTTGTTCTTTAGCTGCAGGTCCGAAGTCCAGCTACTTCCTCTAAAACCGGAAATATGACTGTGTAGTAGCATTGTAAAGGCATTGGTGCTCAGAAAAAAAACATCAAAGAAATGTATATAAAAAAACAGAAAGTATGGAAGCTCATTTTTCTGTCACCAATTCACTCAGAAGTAGGAGAACAAGAATACCACTCTGGAAACACAGAGTGATCTGAAACTGTTCAACAATTTCTTGCAGGCAGGTTAAAGTCTGAATTACTAACATACTAACATATTAAAACGCCAGCAGAATAGGCCTAACGGTCTTTCGTGTCTGCTCGTTTGGTCAGCCCCCACCCTGGGAGCTGACCTTGCTGCCCCCCTCTCCCTCTCTGGCTTCCCCCTTCCCAGTTCCGGATATTCTCGCTGCACTGGATTTTGCTTCCAGAACCCTTCCCCTGTACTTATCCCACCCCTCTTGAACCCCTCCACCGTCTCTGCCTCCACCAGCCCCTGGGCAGCACATTCCATGGCTCCATCACCCTCTCAGTGAAGTAGCACCTCCTCCTTTCTTCCTGAATCTCCCCCGCCAGCTTCCACCCATGCCCTCTAGTTGCCCCCCTTCCTTGGAGCACCCTGACTGCTCTTCCCCTATTTACCCCTTCATGTACCTGAAGACCTCTATCATGTCCCCCGGTCCCTTCTCTCTTTCAATGTGTACATATTTAGCTCTTCGAGCCTCTCCCCATCGGTCCTGTCCCCCAAGCCCCAAGCATTTTGGTTGCCCTCCTCTGGACCCTCTCCAGGAGTTCAATGTCCCTTTTTAAATGTGGCCTCCAAAACTGCATGCAACACTTGAAGTGCGGCCTCACCAAGCAGTTATACAGCGGGAGTATCACTTCCCTCCTTCTGGAGGTGATCCCCCTAGCGATACATCCCAGCATCCTGATTACACAGCACGATCAATGTGGGGGTAGGGAGGAAAAAATTGATGGACAGTAATTATATAAAATAAAACATGGGATGCAGTGCCTACTCAAATTTAATGCACACCCTCAGTGTGTGATGCTTGAATAAACCCCTCGAGCTTCGCTCTCGGGGTTTATGTAGCATTATACATTTCAGATGTGTATTCAATTCTTGTAATGCAAAGCAACCCGTATATTATTCTACTATAATATTCCATGTTGTACTGCATCTGCACTTTATTCTGTACCAAGAAATGTAACTGTCTTGTGTCACTATTTCTCCTGCACCCTCTTCACCCAGGTCACACCTGGAAATGAGCTTTGGCTCACTGTACTTTTCCCAGTAACCAATTTTCAAATAAATAAACAAATAATAAATAATTTGATATGCTGTTGCATGGGGTAAGTCTTTTCTTGTTAATTTACAGTGATGTTTGTGATTGAAATACAATAGACTTAAACTGGTGGTTTTGGGCTGGCCCTGTAGAACTGTGGAAGCACTTCTGCTCACTACACCAGCAACTGGATTCAGGGACAAACTCTGGTCATGCTGAGGTTGGCTAGTGGCAGGAGGATTGAGCATCCCTGGGAGAGCTCTTCTCCCTCATGGTGGTTGTGGCAGTGGTGGGGGGGGGATGTTGCATCCTACTGCTTGACTGCCACCTAGTGGAGATCAGGTGGTATACAGTGGGAGCACATTGCAGGGAATGGATCGCCGCTGGAAACCAACGTGCATGTGTACATAGGTGCACTCCTGGCAGAAATATGAAAGAAAAAGCCTGGAATATCCATAGTTGAAGCCAACGTGTCCCACAAGCCTATGAACGACCATCATGGCAGGCCACCCAGCACCACTGTAGTCCTGAGTAAGTGGTCATTAACAAGTCCACAAGAAGGTCAGTGGGGGGGGCATTAGGAGGGTGTAAACTAGGGACAGAGGAGCAGAAAAAGCAGGATAAAAAAATGTAAGTAATAAAATGGTTTCCCACAGTTTTGGAACATTTGAGTTTGCAGTGCTTTTTGTGCCTTCACCCTGCTGGCAGGTTAAATTGGACATAATGTTGAACACTGATTTACTTTTAAGGGTACCTGGCCTGCAAGGAACAGAATGGCATCTGTACTTTTGCAGCTGTGAATACAAGAATAGAGGACTCTTTATTTTTCACTGGACTGTTTACAGATTGTGCTAGCTTGTCATTTCAACACATTATTACTCTGTGGAGGGATTGTGGGGTAACAGATGGACCAGACACAGAACTTCAGGTTCAACACACAATCTCTGTGTGATGTTTATTTAAAACATAGGGGATACCTTTAAGCAATGGCATATCCCTTCTTCAATACATCAGTTTGCAGCAACAGACTATGCATGTCCTTCTTCTGCACTTAATCAGCACCTACTGACCCACTGATCTACTTATCTAACTCTTTAGTGAAAATTATTTTATTCCCTATGTTGGTCTTGTGTGTTTGGGTCATGGGGAGCTCAAAAAATAAAAAAACAAACAAAAACAAGCTAAAGACAAAGAATCTCAGTGTAGAAGCACTGAAGCAAGGGGGCACCCATAGGTGGCCGACCTTATGGACTAGAAATTGTAACGGATAGATTAGGCTAAGAAATAGAAGAGCTGTTGCAACAGATTTAAGAAAATGCTGATTCTCAAGAGTGGCAGGATCTCCCTGACACATATCTCTCACCTTAAGAAGGAAGCAGTTATCTTAGACTGCTTACCATCTTCCTGTTCCAGGAAGGGATGGAGCTTCTACCCATTAATTTTCAGAAGCTCCATCTCAGGGTCGCTATTAACAATAAACATCCCATCATAAACATAGTGGATATCATGTTTCTTTACCCTGAGGAGTTGACACATTTCTCAACAGAGATAAACGGTACCAGTCTCTGTACTATCTCATTTTAGGGAAAGTCATTAACATCATCATGATTTACAATGGTCATCTCAGCAATATGTGAACTAACAGTATCAAGAACTGCTAGCATCTGGTACCATGTGTCCTGGGCAGAAGGTTCCCCTATTCCAAAGGCTCCATTTCTTCTCCATAATAACCGCTTCCCTTTGGGACACCCTTCCCATTCCCCATGAACCAGTACCTCTGCTGAACGGATGTCTTCTGTTCCCAGCAGGAATCTCCACTACACTGCACACTGGACAGGTCCTGATATAGGCTGCACCTGTCTGTACATACCAGGCCAGTAATAAGTAAGTAATAATACCCGATAGGGAGGGTGTTATTGGAATATAACGGACCGACCAGGGGCGTAATGAGACCCGGCGCGCAGGCGGGGTATATAGCCTGGAAGGTCCGTTATATCCATAACGCCCACCCTGGAGGGTATTACACTTAGATAGTGGGATATAGATGTAATGTTTTGAAAACTATATAATAAATATTTGTATATAAAAATTATATAAAAAAAAAATGTAAGTGTTCTGGTAAAGTAATCCCTGCAGTACTGGAATGGCCACAGTAGGGCGCTGCCGTGTTTCTATGAGTGCCATGAGTTTGTGCTGTTGCTTTCTTTTTCCACACAGTGCAACAGGAGAGCTGGTTCTTCAGCTTGTCGGCTCAATTTCTGTCTCACTTGTCCCTCAGTGAGAGACAAACAGATGAGTCCTCTTTATTTTAGTTCGTATTGCCTGATTATAGGTATTTTGAAATAAGTATTTCTTTATTTTGTTGAGCTGACATGTGGTGCCGTGCTACTCTGGAAGTCGCTGTACAAGTATTTTGAGAGGGAGCGCGACCGCGCTCAGTAAAGAAATGTAAGTAATTAAGAAGCAGAAAAACACGTATAGTAATGTTCTACATTTCTTTTGGACTGTGCTGCGAGACTGTGTAGGGAAATCAGTGTGGCTAAGTGAGCGGAGGAAAAATGGCAGATGGCAGGTTTCGATTTCAGGGTGCCCAATGATAGTGTTAGTCATAGGGCAGTGCCAAGTGGAACTTGTTCTTTAGTGGGCCGTTGTTAAGAAATAACGGCCCGGGTGGGAGGCTGTTTCAGCCAATCAGGAAGCCAGTTTTACTTTCCCCATTATCTAAGAAGGAGTTAACCGAGTCAAGACACTGCTATGGCTCAGATGCCCACAGGGACTAGAGTGAGCAGCCTCCATTACCTGTTGTTTGTAGGCCTCGGGCACCACTACCTGGGCATCCACACTTTTTTTACAGGGGTTGGGCCTCATGTGGTACAGAACACCCTTCTTTACTTCATACCACCAACATTGTTTGGCTCCCACATCACCATTAATCTGCATACTCTCCTTGACCGTAACATACTGTAACAGTTTGGCAACATTAGCATCTTTAGCCTGCAGTATACCCCAATCAATACTGTTAACAGATTTAGCTGTATCAATACAAGAAAAGGTTCCTTCAGTCTCATAGGCTTCTTCATGCTTGCTTGGAGTTTTCAACCTCAGCACAATATCACTAGGCACAGTCTTACCTGGGGTCTCACATTCAAGTTCCAAACTTGCATCTCTGACCTCCAAATGGTAACATCCTGGGAACACAGGCAACAAAGGAATACCCTGCTCAGTCAGGGGATCTTCCTCCAGTTGAGCCAATGAAAAATCCTCCTCCGATTCGTTGTCCAAACATTCCGGCAGGGACCTCTCAAGCACCTGGCACCGGTGTTCCGCCTCTTTGCATAGTCGGTCTGCCTCCAGCCATTGCCCACTCATCCACTGTATTAGCCTCATCAGATTTTCCACCATCAAGGTGTCATCTTGCATCTTTGGTCTGCCTTGACCCCACGGTTGTTCCTCATTCCCTTGCATCTCTTTGTCATCTTCAGGCTTGGCCATCCTCTGAGCTCCCAGGTCCAGTCCAGGCAACAGCTTCTCTCCCAGTCTGTTGGCCATGGTTCTGGTCAGAACTCAATGGACTTTCTTCTCCGGGTTCTCCTCTGGCAACTCCTAGTACATCGGTCCACCTGGGATATCTGGGCGATATTCAAAGTTATCCCACTTCTAAAACCAAGTCTGTGGAGGGGTTGTGGGATAACAGATGGACCATACACATAACTTCATGTTAAACACACAATCTCTGTGTGATGTTTATTTAAAACACAGGGATAACCTTAAGCAATAACATATCCCTTCTTTAATATATCAGTTTGCAGCAACAGACTATGCATGTCCTTCCTTTACACTTAATCAGCACCTACTGACCCACTGATCTACTGATCTCTTTAGTGAAAACTACTTTATTCCCTATGTTGGTCTTGTGTGTTTGGGTGATGTGGAGCTCAAAAAAGAAAAAAAACAAAAAAACAAAAGCTAAAGACAAAGAATCTCAGTGCAGAAGCACTGAAGCAAGGATTACCCCAAAGGGCACTGGCAATAAAGCCAAGTTTCAAAGAAACACAATATCACACATTAGCCCATAATGCAATGGGATCTATATGCAAATCGCCATAAAATGTTAAGCTTGTTCAGTTTAAAGCAGGAATGCATGGTGCCGAAGGGCCTCTCAAACAATCTGTAATTTACATGCATTTTAAATAACACAACTAACTTAATTTTTATAATACAGTCCCCTAGTAACTTTTTACCTTTATCAAGAACACCTACTGCCATGGTATTTTCAACATTGACAGGTTTCATACACATAAGGCATATACATCAAAGTATTTTATGACATAGTGCTATTGCATACTAAATCCAACAACAAGGAACACAGCCTGTTGTTTTAAATCAGCTCGGAGGTCACCACAATAACCACCCTGTACGAGGACCTCAGAGGGAAAAGGGAAATTCAAGAGGACACTATAGCATAGTCAAGAAAGGGGAAGGGAGCACCCATAGGTGGCCAACCTTATGGACTAGAAATTGTAACGGATAGATTAGGCTAAGAAACAGAAGAACTGTTGCAACAGATTTAAGAAAAGGTCGGTCCTCAAGAATGGCAGGATCTCCCTGACACATACTGTTAAGTTACATAGAAACATAGAAGCATAGAATTTGATGGCAGATAAGGACTGCTTGTGCCCACCCAGTCTGCTCTTTTTCCCCTACCTACATTGTTACCACAGATCGTACTTGATCTACCGCTCTTTCTCCCTCCGCCCCTTCCTTTTCACTATGATTCCCTTGTGCCTGTCCCATGCATTCTTGAACCCCACCACTGTCTTTGTCCACACCACCTCCGCTAGAAGATTCTTCCAGGAATCCACCACTCTTTCTGTGAAGAAATACTTCTTAACATCTCTCCTGAATCTACCCCTTCCAGCTTCATATCATGTCCCCTTGTTCTTGAGCATCTTTTCTTCTGAAAAATACTCCCCATTCCATATCTTATTTACCCCTGTGAGGTATTTAAAGGTATCTGTTATATCCCTCTCCCTTCCCTCTTCCAGGATGTACATATTGAGGTCCTTTAGTCTTTCCTCATATGGCTTTTGATGCAAACCCTGCACCATTTTAGTTGCCGTCCTCTGGACAGCCTCCACTCTGTCTATATCCTTCCAGAGATGTGGTCTCTAGAACTGCACACAGTACTCTAGATGGGGTCTTACCAGAGATCTATACAGAGGTAACACCATCTCCCTCTTTCTGCTGATGATACCCCTCCTTATGCACCCCAGCACCTCACTAGCTCTCCCAACTGCCATGTCACACTGCCTGGCCACCTTTATGTCATCAGATACGACTCCCCCCAGGTGTCTTTCCTGCTTGGTGGTTGTCAATACCGCTCCACCCATTCTGTCTCCTGCCCCTCAGTTTATGTGCCCTAAGTGCAGGATTTTGCATTGTTTCTTATTGAAACCCAGCTGCCATACCCTTGACCACTCCTCTAGCTTTCTCAGATCTCTGCTCATCCTTTCCACTCCCCCTGGAGTGTCCACTCTATTGCAGATTTTGGTGTCATCTGCAAAGAGGCAGGCCTTCCCTTCCAGGTCCTCTGCAATGTCACTTATAAAGACATAAAAGAGAACTGGTCCCAGCACTGATCCCTGAGGAACCCCACTGATCATTCCCCCTTCCTCCGAGTGAACTCCATTTACCACCACTCCCCTCTGTTGCCTATCCCCTAACCAGTTTTCTTACCCAGTTTACCACCTTTGGACCCATTCCTAAGCTACCCAGCTTGCTTACTAGTCTCCTATGTAGAATGGTATTGAAAACCATACTGGAATCTAAGTAGGCCATGTACACCGCTCCACCCTGCTTAACTCCTTTGTGACCCAGTTAAAGAAATCTATCAGATTCGTCTGACGTGACCTCCCCCTGTGAAACCATGCTGCCTCGGGTCTTGTAACCCACTGGATTCCAGATATTCCACAACCCTTTCCTTCAGCAGTGATCCCATTAATATTCCCACCGCTGATGCCAGGCTGACTGGACTATAGTTGCCAGCCTCCTCCCTGCTGCCTCTTTTGTGTAGTGAGAACACATTCACTCTCCTCCAGTCCTCTGGAACCACTTCTGTTTCCAATGAGCTGTTAACAGGACTGTCAGAGGTGTAGCTAGTATTTCCCTGAACTCCCACAATACCCTTGGATGCACCCCATCTGGTCCATTTGCTTTGTTCACCTTCAGATTAGCGAGTCCCTTCAGGACTCTCTCCTCCAAAAAAGTACTAGTGTCCATCTACCTCCCTCCAAAGCTTCTGTTACTTTTTGTGGCCCCTCCCCTTCTCCTTCCTCTCTGAACACTGAACAAAAGCATTTGTTCAGGATGTCTGCCTTTTCCGGTCCCCCTCTGCACAAACCCCTCCTTCCCTTTTTAACCTTAGAATCCCATTCCTGGTCTTCCTCTTTTCCCTTATATACCTAAAAAATGTCTTGTCCTACCTAAAAAATGTCTTGTCCCCTTTTGTTACCTCCTGAGCTATTCTCTCTTCACTTTGCGCCTTTGCGCTCTTTACTGTTTTCCCTGCTTCCCTCTGTTTCCCCTGATACACCTCCCTATCCTCCTCCCTCTGCGAATCCTTATACCTTCTGAATGCTACCCTTTTTGCCTTTACCTTTTCAGCCACCTCTTTAGAGAACAATAGTGGTCTCTTTTTCCTCTTGTTTTTGCTCACTTGTTTGATGCAGAGGTTTATTGCATTTACTATGCTCCCTTTTAGTTTTTCCCACTGTTCCTCTACCCCTCCCAGGCCATGCCCCCTTGCCAGGTCATCCCTGAGGCATTCACCCATCTTTACAAAATCTGCCATCCTGAAGTTCAGCATCCTTGCTCTTATGTGGCTCAATTCTGCAGCCGTCCTTATATTGAACCACACTGTACAGTGATCACTGGTCCCCAGGTGGCCTCCCACCTTGATGTCCGGAATACTGTCTCTGTTAGTGAGTACCAGGCCCAGTACTGCCTCCTCACGAGTGAGTTCACTGACTAGTTGCCTGGGGAATGACATCTGCAGAGAGTCCAGGATGTCCCTGCTTCTAGCTGAAGCTGCTGCTGGGATGCTCCAATTTGCATCTGGCAGGTTGACGTTCCTTGCCAGCAGCACTTCCCCCTTTCTGCCATCTTGTCAATTACTTCCACCAGTACCTTATCTGATTCCTCCCCCTGTGCTGGAGGTAAGTAGATCACTCCAGAGCTAACAGTGACTCCATTCCCCTTCTCCAGGGTGACCCACAGTACCTCTGCCTCCTCCTGTATTCCCTGTATCTCTGTTGTTTTTAAATTGAAATCAATTTATATGAAAGTCTTTTAATGTTAACTTTATCAAATGTCTAGCTCAGCTCAGTACTAACAATTCACTGAGGTACTGACACAGGAAGGTTTTTATTTCTGGTTAAATTTGTAAAATAAAATATATATTTAAAGCTACGGTTGCATTTTAAATGCAAGCTATGGTTGCATTTTAAATGCAGGCTATGCTAGCTTGCATTTTCTTTTACTTAGTAGCATAAAATATAATACAGAATGTTAACTCCAAGTGTGATGGATGGAACACAGCAATTACAGTGTTAGGTAAAATGTTCTAGTTCATGGCAGCAATACACCCAGGTAATACGGGGTACAACCGCCTCCTGTGGTAATAATAATATTACCAGGGGCTATAGCAAATTCTACCATAACATGTTGCATTTTTTTTTATCCTCCTGGTAGCCTGGCAGGTGACTCTGGCAACTCCCTCAGAGAGGACTCGGTCACCGGCCCCACTGTTTCCTGTCCAACCTCCCCTCCAATTCCCCACAGGTTCCACTCCTCCCCGTGACAGGGCCGAGGCAAAGGGGAGCTGGCTTTCCACCACCGACCGACCACCCCCAGATAAATATCCAGATGTTAGGGAGCTGGAGCGGGTGCTGATGGAGCCATCGCGGAGCTTGCCAGCTCTGTTTCTTCCTCCATTTTTCTCCTGCCCCCCTCCCCACTGACGTCATACGTCAGCAATGTGCCTCTTGACTCACATCTCCCTACAGCCATCATTAGAGGGCAATCTAGGAGCAGGATGGCAAACCCTCCCTCCCCTGAGAGCAAGGAGAGCAGTCCTCTGGACGCTCAGTCCTCTCTCTCCCCCCTGCCAGCCCCTGGCAGCCCGGTCTCGTTCCCAAACCCGGGTCACCGGCATGGCATGAGGTGTGGCATCCAGCACCTCAGCGCCACCGGGCCGGACCATGTTGCATATTTTTAATGTCTTAACTAGGGGTGGGTGGATTGCTATTTTTTGGCGGTCTTCGGATCCAGATATTTGTATTGCCATATCCAATTGGATCAGATATTTATTGGTTCGGATACGGCAAATGTTAGTTGCACAGTACACACTAACATTACCATGAATTTTAATAATATAATAAAGACAGTTAAATCGGCTTCCATTAATAAATTTTATTAATAATAAATGCAGTTCGGAAGCAATTCTCTATTTTTAAAGAAGTTAAAAACTTAAAAATCTAATATTTGCAACTGATGTCCCAGCTCTAGAAGTTGTTCAAATTCTGCTTGATGAACAACAGCATAGTAGCATTTTCTGGAGAGAGTCTGGACCACCTTTCAGTAATAATACCCCCAGCCACACTAAAAACACGTTCGCTGGGTACACTGGTGGGAAGTGGTGCTAAATATCATCCTGCAAGTTTTTCGAAGGTTGGAAAGTGGTGACCTTGGGTTTTCAAGAATAGTAGTGCTTCAGGAGTATTTTTGGGGGGTGTTTAAGCTTTCTGCCAGGTATGTGTCCAGTTCCTGGCTGCGTTGCGGCACTCCATCTATTGCAGAAGCTGAAAAAAAGAAAAAGATGTTGAGTGTTTGTTTAGAACCTCAAACCCTACTGCTATATTTGATAAACCTGTACTTACAGTGCTCTGGTAGTGAGTTGGTTTGCAAGAATATCTCCGCTGGATGATCAGCATCAGAGTTAGCCTCGATAGCCCAGTGACTGTTTCGGCTTTATTAGTTGGTCCTCAGACTGCTCCTCTACCAGTTGTTTAACTACAGCTCTGCCAAATGTCTTTCCACAATCAGTGTGAAAAAAATGCAGTTTATATCTTGCATCAAGTACTGTAGCCATGACTACCTCTTTTATTGATTCGTATTGCAGCAGTCGTTTATCCACTGACAACTGCATAGCATTTTTCATTGCTTGCAGCCCGGAACTTTAATGCTTTCAATCGAATGATAAAGTATGGTTGCTGCTGAAATTATATCTGACACACAGGCATTATCTGCGCTTAATCACCTGGTTTCATGTTCAAACGGGCGTAATATAGTGCACACGTTCTCCGCTAAAGACCACTGTGTGGTGCTGAAAGTATGGGTCTCACACTCTGCGGTGTATACTGTTACAACCCTGCGCTGCTCCAAAAGCCTTTCCAACTTATAAAAAGTACTGTTCTATCTAGTGGGCTCATCCTGGATTATGTGGTGTTGTGGGAATTGCAGTGTCTTTTGATGCTCTGATTTTTTTTCAGTAGCCGACGCAGAGTGCTAAAAATGGGCTACCATTGCCCTCCCTGTGGCTAATGAGTCCTCTATGGATCTCTGTTTTAAAATGGCATCATGAATTATTAGCTGCAGTGTGCGAGCGACACACCTAGCACTTGGTACAGCACTCAGTTTCATGGCTTTTGAGATGTTAGGGTGATTGTCTCTAATTACCAGGTGCCTCTGATTAGCCTTAATCCCCCAGTTGTCAACCACGTTAAGGAAATCTTTAGAAAGATTCTTCCCAGTATGTCTGTCTTTAAGGTGCTTTAAGTAAAGTAGGGCAGAAGGTCTATTTAAGGCATTATCAATCCAGTGTGCTGTTACAGGTAAGTAAGATATTATGGAACGCTCGGTCGTCCAGGTATCGGTGGTAAAACCAAATGAGTTCACATGTGACAACTCACTCTGCATCTTGGACCTCAATTTATTATACATTGCTGGGATGATAACTTTGGAAAAATGACTCCTTGAAGGCAAAGTATATCTGTGCTTCAAAACTGCAAGCAGCCTTTTAAAACCATCATTTTCTACTACAGAGAAGGGCTGCTCGTCTAGTGCAATCATCTCAGCCACAGCGTTTGTTATTTCTGCAGCTCTCAGGTGGTAACTAGGGAAGGGGTGTGCGAGCTAAGCAGGACTTAATTGTTTGCGACTCCTTTTTAATTTTTTTAGCTGGCGGTTCACATAAAGAAGCAATTTGCCTTTCTAATTCATTCTTAGCTTTTTCAGTCTGCATTGCATCATATTCTGAACTATGTCTGTTGCGCAAATGATTTAGCAAACCAGATGTACCATACCTTTTAACGAAGAACCCCTACTAATTAAAGCTGGTGTACAGCACAGCCTGCATTTAGCTTTGGAATCAGTGTCAGTATCTATACTAAAGTATGTCAATACCAGGTTTTTGTGAGACATTTCTCCTGCTGCTGTATAAGCTTAAATGAATGACTGACTGAATGAAGCAAAAGCTCCTCTCTCTCTCTCTCTCTCAGGCGGCTACTCTCTCTGACTTTCTGGCTTCTCTCTCTCTCCTTGGACAGTTACAGATCAGTTGTCTGACTCTCTCTGTTCCTTGACTGCCCATTAAGTGGTGCTTAGCAACCTGGTGCGTAATTAACATGTGCTTAATTAATTAATGTGTTTTTCACTGTGTCTGGTTAATGGTGGTTAACGGTGGGGTTTCAACCAATTTCTAGCTAATGGGTATACAATGGGTGCACAATAGCTATACAAGATAGCTAATCCACGTACTGAAGGCTGTAACATCCAATCGGAGCAGTTCTGCTTAAAACGGTGACTATTCGACCAGATCCGTTTATCGGGTTGGGTATCTGCCCACCCCTAGTCTTAAATGAATATATCTATGTGGAAATACTTGTACTGTTTGATACAAAATCAATACAATATAAGTTAAAAATATTGGCTTGCTTGTTTTGGATGGAGGTGGGTTGGAGGAGGGTGGATAAACAGAATAACTAAAATAATAATAAAAAAAAAAAGATATAGGCCAAAACAGAATAAACAGTTTAACAGCCAATCACAAGCAAGAATGCACAGGTAACCAAGGGCAACATGCTGATATCTTCATGAGTTAATAGCAAAGCCTTCCATATCACGTTTGATGACAATTAGATATACTGTTTTCCAGATAGAGTTTAAAATAAATTTAAAAATTTAGCAACCAATCACAAGTCAGAATGCACACATAATTATGCCAACATAACCAAGGTGCTGGCTATGTCTGAAATAGTAGTAAGGAACATATTTAGTAAGTTTGTATTTTTATTGAATAATTTGTTTTCAAGATATAGTCCAAAATAGAGATGAGAACTGAACACCCAGTCTGAAGCCAGAAGCCGTGTATACTTTGGTCACTTTTGTTGAGATGTTGTTTGCATCAAGGATGAGTATATCAAGTTTGATCAAAACAGGATTTATATTATTCAAGTTATATCCAAACATGTAACCAGCAATCACAGGACAAAACCTATCGATATTTAGCTCATCCTAAAACAAAATTGTTATCATGCTGTACATAGGGATACTTGTATGTCAGATTTGATCATGACTGCATAAGGGTTGGCCAGCCTGCCGGCACAGTGGTAGCGATACTGCTTGGGGTACCTGGGACCTTGGAGGATCCACCAGAGGAGCAGGGTGAGCATTAGATGGACTGTTCTGCTCTGCGGAGGGAGTGGCATGGAGGCTGGCATTAGCCTGGGCTCTAGCAGTGGCTAGGGGAACAGAGCACAGGGACCACCATAGTGGAACAGGTGGAGTGGCAGATATCCAGGGTGCTACATGCAGAACTGTATGTAGCACCGACACTGACATCACTGCATGCACGCTCCACCAGGCCAGTGGGGAGGGAACCAGAAAAGTGAGGAAAACCACAGACAGCTGCATGTCTCTGGCCACCCCCAGGTTCCGCATCCGACTTCCAGGCAACTGTTGTGACACCGTATATGTTTGGCAGCAAGGACTGGGGAGCCCCACTGTCCCCTCCATGGGGTATGCCAAGAAGGAAGACATAGACAGGGTATGTTCTCAGGAAATCAAGAGTGACAGGCTTGGGATGAACAGCATGAAGTGGGCTGTCTGAACAAGGGAATAAACAGATTAAGAAAAACAATTGCATAAATGTTTTTGTGATGCAACCCAAACAGTAAAAAAGAATTAGAAGTCAAAGTTATGTGCAATAATCTCACTACAGCCATGAACCTAAGAACCTCCAAAAGTTATAGCAAGACATGTCCTTACCAGCTTTGATCACAATTGGCTCAGTTATTCTCAAGATATAGCCCCCAAAATGCAGGAGCAGAAAAAACAGGGCAAAATAAAATCTCTCCCCTTCTAAGAAACTATATTTCCAGACAACGTAATTATAGTCATAGCAATGATGTGACAAGCGACAGCCCTTCCCAGAGCTGCCATGCAGGAAGTCATTGTGTGCACCTGACTACAGGTTTCTCACCATGGTCCAACAGAGGTTGGGTGATGTGTGGTGGCAATGCATTGAAAGGTAGGAAAATACAAATAAAGCAGTGAGATAAACAGGTAGAAGCAGCAAGGCTCCTAGAGGTACTGAAGGTACACACAAGTACAGCAACAAGGGTCCTGGGGCACTAAAGATACATGCAGGTAGAGCAGCAAGGGTCCTAAAGCTACTGAAGGTACTACACAAGTATACTTGACAAGCTGAAGTACAGAAAGGTACAACAGGTACAGCAGTGAGGAGTCCTAGGGGCACTGAAGATACACACAGCTAGAGCAGTAAGGGTTTTTGGGGTACTGAAGGTACACACAGATGCAGCAGCAAGGGTCTTAGGCATACTGAATGTACACAGTTACAGCAGCGATGCTCCCAGGAGTACAGAAGTTACAGACAGGTACAGCAGCAAAGGTTCTAATGACACAGAAGATACATGCAGTTACAGCAGTAAGGTTCTCAGGGGCACTGAAGATGAAACAGGTGCAGCTGCAAAGGTCTCAGGGGTACTGAAGGTATACACAGGTACAGCAAGGAGGGTTCTAGGGGCAACTAAGTGCACTGGGGCTGCATGACCATAACGCTGTCACTGACAGCTCCATTCTGTTGTCCCTCTGATAGAGCCACTACCTCGGGCAGCTCCATCTGCCCCACACTACAATCTCCCATACTGTGTCACTGACTTGTGTCCTCTCCCAAGGTACACAGCTGTTAGACTGATGCACTGCATTGGGAAGTGGGGAAGGAGAGTCCAAAACCCACCACATGTACAGATAAATTTATTTATTTTTTAAAAGACTTTATGAGTAATTCACATTGGCATCTGAGACATGGCAGGCAACATTAATTCTATTATTTTTTGTTCTATTCATTCATCTTTGTCATTGAAGGATTATTGTGTTCAATTTTATCGGTTGCCTTGTAAAGTGTAATTTATTTTTAGATACCTGACAGACGCCACATGAAAATGTGTTCTCATTTTCTTTTGCTACAGTTGAGAGAAATCCTTATATTGATATCCAAGAAAAATCATATTTATAAACAAAACAAATCTGAATTGCTTTCTGGAATTGACACCCTCCGGTCTCATTCTGCTGTGGGCTTTTAAAGCAGACTGGGATTGCTTTTGCGTGAACAAAGAATTTATGGATGATACTGGCACAGGATAACCCTATTAGGCTTGAAGACTCATCTGGAGCTTGGTTGGTGCCCGGGGAAGGGGGTCCCAGACATACACAGAGAACTCTGACTGCAAGTTAACATCCATTCACAGACAGTGTAATTGAGAGATATAAACAGAGACAAGTCCTCTGTACACACAGCCGTGATATATTAAGTTGGATTCCAACAGAGCGGAAACAAGGCTTTTGTTGTTTTTTTTTTGGGGTGGGGGGCTTCCATCAGGGGTTTAAATCAACATTTGCAATTCTTGCCTATATTTCACCTTGTGCACCTCCAGTGAACGTCCTCAGTAAAGGCCCCAGACAGAACCCCCAAATGGATATGTATGTGGTGCCACTCCTGAACGTCGCTGTCAGAATTACGGTTTTTACAGAGTTATGTGAGAATGGCAACAACTTGGAATACTTTCAGAGATATTTGCTCTGCTAAATGCTGGATGTGTTGCTTCCTTTGTGTTCTTCGGATAGAAATGCCAGTCTAACTCAGCAGAAGTGCCGTCAGCTGTAGGTGAAACAAATACCATTCTGAAACAGAAAGCCACACTGGGCTGTCAACCCCAAGGGAAAATCAATTTCTGTTGGAATTCCACCCCACAACAAATCCTACACAGAACCCATATTATCTGACATTTCACTCCCTTTTTTCTCGAAGCATATTAAAGTGCAGGCATCTACTTCAGTATGTACTTTAATTAACATAACGTTTCAACCATAGTAGTTTAGTTGGGAACATGTTTTTAACTTTTAGTTTTCCTTTTCACAGCTTATTAAGCATCCTGTTAGCCAGTCTAAGACGCCTATATAAAAAGCATTTGACTGTCCCCAACTGACCTCACAGTGCCTTTGTTGAAGACATCACTATGATTACCATGACAGCAGAGTGGGATGTGACAAGGCAGCACTTCGGAGGTCAGTTGGGGAACAGTCAGATGCTTTTTGAAACACACAGTGATATAAGTACTGCAACATTAGCAATATTTAGAAAACAAATGCCAGGAAAAAAGTGAACAAAATCCTATTACTTAGAGAATTTTCTAAATATTTCCCCCTGCAGCAGATTATATTCCCATAACTTTGCTTTTCCTAATTTACCGGGAAGGAATCAGTATGGTGGATAAATAGAATCATAGAAATCCAGTGGCAGAAAAGAACCCCAACGGCCCATCGAGTCTGCCCCTTCCTACCCCCTACTCAACTCCTTTTCCATGGGCCCTCCCCTTCCCCCCACTTACCAACCCCAAATGTCTGTCCCATGCCCTCTTGAATCCCTCCACCATTTCAGCCCCCAACACCTCCGCTGGTAGTTTGTTCCAGGCCTCCACCACCCTCTCCATAAAGAATCGCCCCCTTACATTGCCTCTATATCTTCCTCCATCCAATCTTAGGCTATGCCCTCTAGCTTTAGCCCCCTCCTTCCTTTTAAATAAGCTCCCCTCCTTCACCTTATTGATCCCCTTTCACGTACTTAAAAGTTTCAATCATGTCCCCTCTCCCTTCTGGTCTCCAGTGGGTACAGATCCAGTTCCCTACACCTCTGCTCGTATGGTTTCCCCTGCATACCATGCACCATCTTGGTTGCCCTTCTATGAACCCTCTCTATCTCACCTGTGTCCTTGTGTAGGTGCAGTCTCCAAATCTGGACCCCATACTCCAGGTGTGATCTCACCATGGCTTTGTAAAGAGGCAGCTATACCCCTCTCCTTCTGCTATTTATGCCCCTCCCAATGCATGCCAAATATATATACTGTATATATATATATATATACATATATATATATGTCAGATATTTTATTAGCAGCTGCCAAAAGAGCAATTTAACAAACTAGGACTCAAAGAGCAAGTCCTGACCATAAATGAAATGGCAAGAGATATTCAGTGATTATGTCACACCAATTATAGCGCAGTATAATCCATGCAGCAAAAATCGTGTAGGGCAAAACAGCTACAGGGATAGCGTAATGCATGTACATTACCACTATCCCTTTAGCTTTTGTCACTCAGGATGAAGGTGATAACACGGCCCCTGAGTGCTGCCTTGCTGAGAATCTGCTGTGGCACAGAAAGTAGGGCCATGAGCAGCAAAAGGCTGTGGAACATCTGAATGACCAGGGTTCAATTTCTGGTCCTGTTACTTTTTTTTTTACACGTATAGTTTATTGAATTTTTCCAAAATGTATACACAAAACTGCATACAGTGTATTCAAACAACACAGAATATACGTAACAAAATAAAGCAACAGAACATTTCCAGTGACTATACATAAGAAGTCCAGCAGGGTAAAAAGGTAGACTGTTTAATGCACCATCATTCTATCATATAAGAGGGCCATGCCTCACCTCTCCCTGCCCCTCGTATGTGATAAAATATGTAAGAGTGGGGCTGACACTCCCACAGAATAGGCCACAAAATTTGAATGTTGTCTGGGCTCCGGTACGTTGCATTGCACCCTGGTATCATAGCAGACCAGCTTGCTATACCAGGGGACAAACCTTTGAAAGAAGCAGATGTAAAGTTCACAGAGTGGTGCTAATACAGCACCAAAATACAAAAATGCCATATTCTCTAGCAGCAAAACAGAAAATCAACAAAGACCAACAAATGAGCAATCCAAACTAGACGGTACTCCAACAAAGAGCACTAATCGAAAGTCTCAGTTACAGAACTCCGCAAACACTGCAGGTATAATGACCATAAAGGAGGAGTACTAATAAGAACTATTCAACATGCCTGTGCAACTGGTTTCATGCTTGTGTAACGTAGATAAACTTTGGCTGTTCACCTCTCTATCCATGGGATATACCACCCTGTAGGGGTACGAAGGCAAGGAACCCTAGGGGAGGGTCCCACCCCTTGAGGTGCTGCAGGAGTGATTCCCTTGGCTAAAGGTACCTTAGGAAGAAACCCACGGGCGAGAGAGGTGTGCCGCTGGACGAGGACGGGTGGATGGAGGGGCAAGAAAAAATGCTTATGTGTAGAGTGAGGAGAGCAGCCCTTAAATAGGCCAAAAGGGGTGTGTGGCCAGTTGCACCGCCCCCTTGAACTACAGGCTATAGCCTTCCAATAACCCATCAACAAAACTTTGATGTTAAAGGAAGCAACTAGTCAAAAGGAACGAAATCTCCCACAGGTCCAATTTCGGGTATCCTCAAGTTCAACAGAGTCCTCATCAGAAAGAAATAGACTGGAAAGAGTCCAAAGGACATATACTAGGATGATATGGTCAGAAAAAGGTAGAGGGTATGAGGAAAGACCAGAAAGATTGAAGATGTTTACGTTGGAGGATAGAAGGAAAAAGGGGGGACTTATTACAATTATTTAAGATCATGAAGGACCCAGAATTAATGGAAGGCCTAGGGATAGAAATAGTGGATAAACCAGAAGAGTTAAGAAGACATAAGCAACAAATAAAAATACAGATGGTTAAAAAGAATTCTAGATATTTCTCTTTTGTACAGAGAATAGCTAGAGTGTGGAATGCGCTACCAGACTATATTGTTACTAGTAAAAACTTGGAACAATTTAAAAGAGAAATAGATAAGTTAATATGCTTTAGGAATTAAAATGTGCCCGCTTTGAGGGGAATGGTATAATGGGCCATGGTGCCTTTTTCCATTCCATTACCCAGTATAAGACCCAGTATCAGTAGGATGAGAAACCAAGTGACCAGCAAATGCCGCCGCTGGGTCGGTGAAAATGCGGACCTTTTTATTGAGCTGAATCTGCACAGAGGACGGAAACAACATCTGGGCTCTGATGCCGTGGGATAACATGTCTTTCTTAATAACTTATAGTTCCTTTTTACAGGACTGAGTTTGTGCTGCAAGGTCTGGAAAAAAAGCAAGAGAACCGCGAGCCTCTGAACTGGAGAGAGTTACTGTGGCTGTCAGCGGCTGAGAAGATTGGTCCCCACGGATTCTTGTGTGCATGGGGATCATAAAGGCCTTCACTATTTTGATACCCCAGTTCTCAGAAAGAAGTTTCAAATCTGAAAACACCAGGTGTTCTACAGCAGATAACAGATCGATTTTAGAAGCACATTATGAAGGAAATCCCACAATATGAATGTTTGCCTGTATCTGGTAATTTTCCAAATGTTTAGCTTTGGCCTTGTAAGTATCAAATGTCTTTCATCAGCATAGCGGTTGTATCCCGTTGTTGGCCCGCTGCTCAAGAAAGGTCGGAAATATATCTTGTGTCTTCATCTCAAACTCAGTCAG
Source organism: Neoceratodus forsteri (assembly GCA_016271365.2). Lineage (NCBI taxonomy): Eukaryota > Metazoa > Chordata > Ceratodontiformes > Ceratodontidae > Neoceratodus > Neoceratodus forsteri. The sequence goes on from JADMNL010000025.1 coordinate 246,177,998, forward strand.
CTTATTTTCAACTGCCGCAAGATTCTGATTTGCCTTCTTGCCAATAGCCCGCAATTTAGTAAGCATAGCAAGAGGCTGTGAGGCAAAGTCAGCAATGGTTGCATCACTCGGCAGAGAAGGTCCAGGTCCTTTTGAGTGTGATGCCAGGGATAAATAGCATTGAGTCCCCATATGGCATATTTCTGGTCTTTTTTAGGTCCTATGCTATTCTCAGTCGGTAGTGCCAATAGGTCGGCTGAAAAAGTAATGAAGTTAGCTACTCAAAACTGCCAAAATACAAAAAAATAAACGGTACACTGATCAGAGCTCTAAAAGAAAGCTGCCGCCATGCTGACTGCTCCAGGGCAACCCCTCCTGTGGGTTTTTTTCCCCTCCCTCTCCTAACTTTTATTTTTAAATTATCCGCCCCCCACTCTGTACTTTTGCCTCCCACCCCCAGTTGTTGCAGCCAGTTCCCTCTAACTCACCCCCAATGATTCCCCCACTAAGTTCCTCCCAGTCTCCAAGTTAACTCCCCCAGTTGGTGATTATATATAGTTATGGGGGTTCAGGGAACAAAGCCCCCATAAAGGGTGGTGAGGGGGGCACAGAGCCCCCTGCAAGCAGTCGCTGTAGATACTTTTCTATAGCCATGGTAGCTCTCGCGTGTTTTTCCTGAGCACTACCATTGGCTTCGCTGCCTCTCATCTGTGGCTTTTGACCATGCTATTCCACAGTCGACATTATGACCCCCCCTGTCATGGCAAGAAATGGCTACCGAGACTTACAAAATGGAGAAAATTACAACTAAATTACAAAACATTGCTCCCGCAGTTTATAAACTGATGGGCAATGTGGGTACATTACATTATCGGGGTTAGAGGGGACATTTTTTTTCTTGGCAGCACCCCACTCCACCCCTCTCACCAGATGACATCTTTGCCCACAGCAAATCTCCTTAGAGAAACACAAAATAATGTACTATATTAGATCTAAAAACGTCACAGGCATGGGCTGCATTCAGAGTTACAAATTCTGTGCTTGTTGTCTAACAACTTACAAAATATTATGATATCTGGAAAGGATCTGGGGCCAGCTTCCAAACTGAGGTAAATTAAACTAAAGATGATTGTTTAAGTCATCAGCACTGGCAGAAAGAAAATATAAAATTGTCTCTATGATACTTTTGTAACAGAAGCTATTATTTTCCGCAAAGTATAACATGTAAGAAAATGTTTACATGACTTGAAAATTACTACTGTCTATACATGTTATGCTGTTCCTTAGAACTAAAATAAAAATCCAATATAAACAACAGAAAGTAAAACATCCAGAAAATCTCAAAGTTAAACATAATTTCTGTAAATATTTACAGTTTGAAGCCTTTAATTTCAGTAGATACCGCTGCTCTTGTACAAAGCCTGTAGGAATAAAACTCTTTCTGGTAAGTATGAAGCACAAGCTTTCCTGGAAAATTGTCAATCAAAAGGTGCCCAAATCAATTCTGTCTTGCTGGTTTTCCAGGGAAACAGCACAAAACTACATAGGTATTTGTATGACGACACTCCAAATGATGATGTTAACCAGTAAAGAAGCACTGCCAGCATTCCCTGATCTGGAAACACATTTTTTCAACTCTACTTTTTTCTCCTCCACCAGCGTAGCAGATATGCCACCTCCTGGCCATAGAGGTGGTCACGCTACTGCGGTGAAGAGGATTTACCCCTTAGTTCCCTCTTTCCCCTTAAGGATGCCACTGTCAAGCCCCTAACAGTGTCTTCTCCTTCCCACACTGCAGCTACTGCATAACCATGTTTGTACCCGCAGATGATGGTCGCAGAGCAAGACACTGCTATGTTTATTTATTATTTATTTATTTATTTGAGTCTAGGATTGCAAAATACCTTTGAGGCAATGCTCTTTTACAAAGGTTCCATGTCAGTAAGTACAGACAATTAACATCCAATAGGTTACACAATACAGAATATCAAAGTTACTTCAGTTGTCACAATCATTTTTATAGTGACAGTACAAATCAACACAAGGAGGAAGAAGGCAAGAAAGGGAAAGGGGCTGGAAGGGGAGAGGGCGTAAGCGGAGTGGGGCACAGTAAAGCAGACAAAGGGCTTTGCCAAGACAGACACAGGGTAAGTGCAATTGAAAGGGCATAGGACTGACAAGTGCTAGTAGAGAGGACAAAGCAGACAGCAGAGGCAGTCAGCAACAGCGTAGGGAACAATGTAATTAAGCGGTGCAGTCACAGGTGTTGGTGCCTATTAGGGAGAGGTAGAGCTTGGCTTTGAAAGCACCTAGCGTTGGTGAGGTGGAGATGTCACTAGAGAGACTGTTCAGCCAATTAGGAGCCCTATATGCAAAGGACCTTTGGTCTTGGGATGTGCGGCAGTGGGGGCTTTGCAGGATTTGGGGATTAACACTGGTGGTGTTGAAGTTTTTGATTTTGGGTTTGAGGAGGGAGTAGACTCCAGGTCTATCAGATCATCGGTTTACAGACCATTGAGTCAAAGACTCATTTACAAAAGCACCTTGTCAAGAGAGCAATACATCACAGCAAACAAAACAGTACAGTACATAACACTTAGATTAAAAAAGCAACCAGTGTTACAGGCATTCACTGGTGGTACAAGCTTGGTAATAGGTAGATCCACAATATGTGGAGGAGTTCAATGGGACACTCAATTGTCCTTCATCAGCAGGCCCCAATGACCCTGGCTAGTTCCCAAACCCAGGGCACCAGTATCATGAGAAGTAGCCCGGCCCCTCTACTGATGGGCTGGCATTGGAAAGTCATTTTTAACCAAAACACAGGTTTCCAAAAAATACTAAGCATAGCACGACCTCTGCCTTGGTCAAAGTTACCAACAACTGGCATGTAGCCTTAGACCGTAAACATATCACTGTCGCACTCTTTCTGGACGTAAGCAAGGCTTTGATACCATTGACCACAATATCCTACTGGGTTAGCTTGCAAGCATTGGACTAGGCCCAAATGTAGTAAAATGATTCAGATCCTTTGTCACGGATAGGCAACAGCAATTGAAGGTAGACGGTCTAACCTCCACTTGTGTATACATTAGCAAAGGTGTGCCACAGTGTTACATATTGGGCCCATTACTGCTCACGATATATATTAATGATCTAGGCCAAAACATTACCAATTCCAACCTCCATTTCTATGCGGATGGCATGGTACTCTATACTGCAAGACCAGACCCAGATACAGCCATGCAATCACTAGGATATGAGTTTACCTTATTACAAATCAACTTCCATGTGTCTCAACTACTCCTAAACACTACCAAAACCAAATATATGGTATTTTCACATAAATCTAACTCCTCCCCCCCAAATCTAGCATCAACGCACTCACCAACAAAATAATCAAACCTGTAGGCACTTTTAAAAACTTAGGCATGTGGTTGGATAATAAACTCACATTTAATACCCATGTAGATGCCCTCTTCAAGAAGCTACAGCAGAAACTGGGTTTTTACTTTCGCAATAAATCCTGCCTAAAATGAGACAACAAGCAAGTTCTGGTGCAGGCCGTATTCCTTCCATTGCTGGATTACGGTGACATCAGTTACAGAAGTGCCGCAGCTACACACCTGGGTAGCTCAGATGTCCTCTACCACAGAACTCTCCGCTTCATCCATCCCTGCCATCACACACCACTACCTCCTATACGAGGAAGTAGGCTGGCCATCACTTGGAATCAAAAAACTAAGACACCTACATTGCTGGACCCTCAAAGCCCTACATAGCTCTCCACCTAGATATGTCTCCTCCCGGGTGCACAGGGACCAAGGCCCATATGCACTTAGGCTACACAGTGTCATCATGCTCAGTATCCCAAGGCACTTCACAAAATATGGGAAAATGGCCTTTAGGCGGGCAGCCCCTACAGCATGGAATGCCCTCCAGAAACTACTTAAGTTACCCACCCTGGTCAGTACCACCCACTTTCAATCTTTGCTAAACCAACACTGTACCAATACATGTGTGTGCCTTGAACACTGTATTCAATAATGGCATTCTGATCAGCTATCACTGTGACCAACTGTCTCCTCGGATATTAAGCTACTTTATCGTCTGCTAATCCCAGACTTTTTTTCTTAAACATCTTGCACCAAAAAGTTGATGCTCAGATTAAAACCTGCTATTCCTCTCCCAATATTTAACCATTCTCGTCTGCTTTTTGTAAACAGTCACCCTATGTATTATGTACCATCAGTTGATCTTTGTGTTTCTATACTGTAATTCCCGACTGAATGTATTGTTTCTACTCTCCTTCCCAGGACCTCCTTGCAAATGAGCTTTTGCTCAACGGAGCTTTTCCTGGTAAGATAAAAAAATAAAAATAAATACATTTTCCACAGTTTTTATTATTATTTTTTTTTTTATAAATGTTTATGTTCACTTGGCCTAATAGCACCACAGATAACAACAGCACCACAGATAATCAAAATTCAATAAATAAATAATAACAGACTGCATAATCATGTGGGGGATGAGGGTTTGTGTTGCAATCCCAACCTGCTACACTAAGGGGCCGGCTCAGCAGCCTACCACAGGCTCACCCCTTCAAACCCTCCCACCCCTCACCATGCGTGCTTGCCCCCACCCCCCAGCTAGCACCTGTAGCAACTTCCTGTCGCTACAGTTGCCCACCCTCCCATCCAGTTGCTGTCACAACAACTGAGGCACCCTCAGTGGAAACATTTAAAAAAGGGTAAAAAATGTTCTTATTTGATCAAGCCTATGATTTGAATAGTGCATAATTGCTGAAAGTTCTGTATTATACCGACTGTTGTGTTTGATGTTTTATGTAACAGATAGATTGTAAATATTGTTAAATACTCTGCAAGGTACGGTTGTAAATTTTGGTTTGTAATTTTACTGAAGATGTTGTTTTAATATGTTTAACAGCACTCCGAGTCTTCGAGAAGGAGTGCTTTATAAATAAAGTTTCTGTCTTTCTGTCTGTCTATCTATGTGGTAAAGATGGTCAGAAAGCAGGTTGCTGCTAGTTAATCACCCCCATGACAAGAAGCAAAGCCAAGTGCCATTCATGTCAGGGGGTGGGAGTGAATGAATGCTAACCCCCCTCTGAGGGATACTGCTTTCAAGAAGCAGAGCAGGTTCACTGCGGGTGGTGGTGGTGGGGGGAATCTAACTAACCTTTTGTAAACAATTTCTGGCCTCTTACATCCTAACATTTTCTAGTATGATCTTCCAGTTCTACTAGTGTTTAATGTAACACTCCCTGGCTTCTCCACTAGAGGGTAGGAGTTTGTTACTGTGTCACCTGTGTACCCTTGTCTTCCCCGAGTATGATATTATGCCAGGGGTTAAGGTCTGCCAGGACCTAGTTACCACCGGGGAGGGGAGGTTCTTCACCTATAGCCTAGAGGTTAGAGGAATGAGGTATGAACAAGCTTGATACATCCAGCAGCCTGGGTTTAATTCCCACAACCTCCACTTGCATACTGTGTGACTCTGAGCAAGTCACTTAACCGCCCAGTGCTCCCAGGTCGCTCCTGAAAACAGGCACTTGTGCCTAGTGGGCCTTACCCAGCTACCAAAGACTAAAAAACAAAACAAAAAAAGGCAGTCAGTAATAGAATGAAAGAGGGTCAGCAATATGTAAACTGCAGGAGGGGGATCTGCAATCATGGGAGGCAGCATTATGACTTTCAGGCCAGGATGACACTCCAGGAACAGAGCAGAAGATGGCAAGTACCAGTTCAACATTCTGCCAAATGGTAGGAGGGGATGTTGGGTATGTCTGGCCACCCAAAGCAATTACAGAGTCAGGGCAAGTGGAATGGAAGTTCCCAAAAGGCCTTTGGCTTGGGACGTCTGTGGGGGCAGGATTCCCAGATGGGGCAGGCTATGGAGGCCCAGGCCCAGGGACAAGGTAGGTGGGCCAAGGAGCTTCATGACTGTTGGACACAAAGCACAGCGGTCTGTGAGTGCCATGGTAGGGATGTGGGTATGCAGTCTGTAACACCATTATGCTCAGGGTGCCCGAATGCCTTGTGCTTGCCTGTGGGGGGCAGAGGGGAAAGGATGGCAATTTTGTGATAAGAAACTAATATCAATTTGTCTGAGAAGAAACAGTTAAGAAATCACTTTGAGTACTATCTCTCACCAACTGAGTTTCTGGTTAGGTGGTGTGACTGTGGGTATCTGTGTGCTTGGCTTCTCCCTGGTTGCCACTGTCCTTAAAATATAGCCCAAGCTGACCCCTTCACATCTGGGGTTAGTACCGCCGGAGGTCCCTGGATGTGGTGCATTAAGAATTGCTTTGCAAGTTGGCCTGGTAGTGCAGTGGTAGCAATACCACTTGCTAGGCCAGCAACCAGGGATCAAGAACAGACCTCGGTCACCAGAGGCATAATCACGGGAGAGATGACTGACTGTCTCCAGGACAGCTCTCTTCCTAGGGGTCAGGGAGTCTCACAGCTCCACTGCTTGACTAACACCAAGTGGAGGTTGGGTGCTAGCAAAGCTTAAAAACACCAATGAGGACAAGCTTCCAAGAGACACATGACATGCCTAGCGCATGCAAGTGTAGGTACATCATAGCACTTTAGAGCTCTGAAGAGAAAATTGAGGTGGACAAACCACCCACTCATGCCGGATGATGCCAGACCTTCGCAGGCCCAACAATACCGACCAGGCAACCCCAGCATCTGGATTCTGCTTCCTTGGGGTAAGGACCCACCCCAGGGACCCCATCATAATGGATAAGTCATGAGGGTAAGCAAGGGGATAAGCCCTGGAGAAGGTGAGTGATCTGACTGGAGGGTCTGGCAGAAGGATGGTCAGGCAGCTGACTGGAGGACACAAACCTTGGTAGAAAAAAAATAATCATTTTGCATTTTGTAGTCTACTTGCCTTTATCCCTCCCAGCTCTGGAATTTTTACCTCTGTACCCTGCCCCGATATTAGAGTCTCTATAGTTGCTCCATGTTCTCACGCTGGCTGAGCAGGTGAATTTGTAGTTATTGCCAATGCAGACCCCTTTTCAGTTGGCACATATGCACACATGCCACCCTGCCTTCCTGGGAGCTGAGCCCCTCACCTCTGCATTCCATGGTGGGAAACCCCAGTCAGCTTGTGGATCTGGGTCTTCCACCACCCTACCTGACCAAGCATATTTTAGAATGTTTGAAACTCCAGAAATTATCTTGTTTCTTCCAAAAAATGTATTTGCTCATAGCTAGATTTCTCTTTTCCTCTCCCCCCCCCTCTCTCTCTGCAATAGCAACCGTAGATCCATATTTGTCCATTTTATAATGCAGCAGTGCTGTTTCAACCAATCAGCACCCAGATTTAGTTGCATACAAAGACCTCTTAAAACTACAAGAGATCCACAAGCATAAGTTTGGAAAAAAGATTGTTCTGCCTTTTTAAGAGGGGGGACTTTATTGTTACAATTATCAGTATTTTGTAAAAAGTGAGATTAATATGGACATCACGGAATCCCTACACTCTTTAAGAGTGCTGCCTCTTGCATCCTCTGGGAATCGACCCCACTCATCTTTGGTTTGCTGTCCACTCACCCCCAAGACTTGTGAGGTGACACTTTTTTTCTTTTAAACTGATTGCCTCTCTTGTTCTGGACCACCTTACCTGGATGGGCCTAGTTTCACCTCACAGCCTCCCTGCTACTTGCTCCTGCAATATCAGAACCCCAAGGGGTTCCACACACCTCACCCCCAATGGCCGGGCCAGCAGTGCTGGGTCCAACCTCCTGCCTCTTTCTGGTCATGGAGACAGGAGTCCCAAAGGATTCCAAGGGTGGGCAGTGGCTGGAATCAGGACCGAACACACCAAGATAATCCTGCCCAGAACAGGTCTTTTTGGCTTTTTTTGATCCATTCCCATCCCCTGGGACCCTAATGCATGAGTAGACCCAATCGGAGGCATTGGCTGACATCCCCCCATCCCACTCATGCCATCTACCGCACTACCACTTGTGGTCACCCACGCGGCAGTAAAGCAGCAGCGGCCCTCCCTCTCCAGAGGAAGAGAGCTTTCTCTCAATCATCCTCCACCCAGCCAGGCTGCAATGGCCCGAGTTCATTCCCGTACTCGTGCTGCCACTGTCACGAGTGGTGGCACTACCATCGTGCTGACAGACTGGCATCAGGTCAACATTTTTGAAGTGTGTAGCGGCAACTTGGCATTCTTATTTACATACACATTAGCTTTACTGAAAAACTGATTGGATACTTCGGAACTTAGGCCCATCCACGTCATCAAAGTTTGGTCAATAATGCTGAGAACTAAGTTGCCATTTTGGAAAGTACTGTGCAGTCACATTTTACAGTTTGTTCATCTGTCCATTGACTGGAGCCATCTCCATTTTTTCTGTAGCTTACTGTCCCCAAAAATCTGATATGTTTTGTTTCTTCTAAGGGATTTTTTGTTTGTTTTCGTGCTTGCACAAGACTGGGAGGCTGTGTGGTCAGATAGTTAGAGCACAGGGCTGTAAGCCAAGAGGTCGTGGTTCATATTCCCGCTCCCAGGCAGTGTGGTCTAACGTTTAACTCAAACATGCTCTCAAGCCAGGAGATCCTGGTTGGAATCCCACCTCCCAGGTAGTGTGGGTTAATGGTCTGAGGCAAAGAACTGTGAGCCAGAGGATTGTGGTTGGAACCCAGGCTCGTTAGAATTGTGGTTTAATGCTGAACTGTGAGCCAGGAGATACTGGTACAAAGCCCAGCATTTAGGAAATGTGGACTGTTATGTAAACCAAAACACCATAAGCCATGAGATCCTACTTAGAATCCCAGCTTCGTCACTTATTCAATATATGACCTTGAGCAAGCCACTTGACATAACAGTGTTCAGCAGTCTAGTGGCAGTGTGGTCTAGTGAGTTAAACACAGGTGTGGGTATACTGGAGACCTGGGTTCAAATCCCACCAGAGACACTTATTTTGTGACCCTGAGCAAGTCATATGACTCCTTGTTTTTCAGTTCTTCCAGTTGTAACAATGGGTAAAATGACCCCATCTGAAAATTAGATATTTCATCTCAGTTGGGCTATCCTGGGTATATAAATTACAAAATAAAACAAGCATTTGCCAATGCCGAATGTTGTCGCGCTGGCATTGGCAGTGGCGGAGGTGGAGAGGCATAGTGCTGTGAGTTTGTTAATGTGTCCTAAAAGGTGATTTTGCATAGTGAGCACGCCACTGTGTGGCAGAGCTACGGAAACGCGTTTTGGGCAGGCTGTGGAAAATGGCAGCTGGACTGTTGATAATGAGGTGTGCACAAATGCCAGTGGTGAAAATGTGGCATGAAAATATTGCAGATTGATGAAGTTACAATGGTGCATGGAAATTGCGCAATGCACGCTTGCAACACAGTCATTTTCTGGACTTTCGCCACCATATTTTCTACATAGGCATTTTAGGACCTCTGCTGATGAATAGTGTCACCGTCATTTCCTCAAAGTGTCCCGAAAAGTGATTTCGCACAGTGACTGTGCAATTCTGCACCAGACGTGCGAAAACACATTTCAGCCAGCTGTACTGTTCATAAGGAAGTATGGAAAAATGCCAATAATGAACAGCTGGAGTGAAAGTATTACAAATTCACAAAGTCACAAGCGTGCGTGTAAACTGTGCAACGCGCACTCGTAAAACACTCATTTTATTGACTTTCGTCCCTAAATTTTCAACATAGGCATTTTAGGACATCTGCTAATGAACAGTGTCACTGCCATTTTCATAATGTGTGTCGAACATGGGCTTTCCACAGCAACTGCGCTATTGTGCGCCGGAACTGCAAAAACAGATTTTGGTCAGGATGTGAAAAATGACAGCAGTACTGTTCATTAGGAGGTGTAGAACAATGGCACTGTTGAAAATGTGGAGTAAAGATATTATAAGTTTATGAACCTACGAGCGTGCGTGCAAACTGCGCAGCGCACGCTCATAACATAGTCATTTTATGGAGTATTGTCACCAAATTTTCAACACAGGCATTTAGGACTGCTGCTCATGAACAGTGTTACTGTCATTTTCGTAATGTGTCCTGAACAGTGATTTTGCACAGCGACCGCGCTATTCTGCGCTGGAAGTGCGAAAACACATTTTGGCAAGGATGTGAAAAATAACAGCTGTATGGTTCACAAGAAGGTGTAGTAAAATGCCTATGTTGAGAATGTGTCATGAAAATATTGCACATGCACGCAGTTGCTACGCACGCTGGTAAAACAGTCATTTTACGGAGTATTGTCACCAAATTTTCAACACAGGCATTTTAGGACCTCTGCTCATGAACAGTATCACTGTCATTTTTGTAATGTGTCCCGAACACTGATTTCACACAGCGACCGAGCTATTCTGTGCTGGAAGTGCGAAAACACATTTCAGCCAGGATGTGAAAAATGACAGCTATACGGTTCACAAGAAGGTGTGGTAAAATGCCAATGTTGAGAATCTGGCATGAAAATAGTGCGAATGCACTAACTTACGAGCGTGTGTTGCGCAGTTGCTACACACGCTCGTGAAACAGTCACTTTTTGGATTTTTCCCACCAAACTTGCAACATAGGCTTTTTGAGAGGCCCTCTCGCGAACAGTGGCACTGTCATTTCATTACTTGGTCCTGAAAGGTGATTCCGCGCAGTGACTGCGAAATCACCTTTCGGGACCGAATAACACCATGACAGTGTAAGAATTCATGAGAAGAGGTACCAAAAACCCCATGTTGAAAATTTGGGGCCAAAATGCGCAAAAATGTCTGAGATATGCATTAAAGTTGAAAAACCCCTATTCATTCCATTATACAGCTTACCGGTACTTCTTCAGTTCGCGGTCAGCTTTGAAGAGTACAGACGTGTTCCTGGTCCACTGAAGATTGTTGCGCCGGACTCCGGAGGTAAGTATGGGGTGAGGGAGGGTGAGGGGAGGCAGGGTGCGCAGAGGTGGGTGCAGGTGGGAGGAGGGGCATCGAGACTACGAGGACCGTTTTCATTTTACAGGAAAAAAAAAAACATTGCAGGACAGTTTTTTTGCAGTGGATTGGCATGCTGGGGTGGGCTCGCAGCATGCCACCTAACTGTTTGGGGGTGTCTGTAGCTGGCGGAGGATTGGGCACCCTGAAGCGCACTAACACGGGGATGAGGGAAGTAATGCCGTCGGGATTGGGGCACCCCGTCGGCACACAAAGAAACGGGGGCGAGCTGAAGGAATTGGGCCCCTGCCGGCACAAAGAAAGGCAGGGGTTTAACCGACAGGGGACTGGGCACCCAGTCGTCAGTAGATGGTGACCACCGCTCACCAACCATGCTCATAATGTCGGCGAGGACACGTAGGAAGGTCCGCTGCATATGATGAGCTTTGCTTGGATTGCAGCGGACCTTTTTTTAGATGTACTCGCCACATTATGTATGCATGGTGTGGCGTGGGCATGCCTGAGCTGATTGGGGAATGAGGCGCGCCTACGGTGCGTGCCCTGCATTAAGCTAACAGCGACCCCGCCTCCAAAGCTGCACTGTCCCACGATGTTGGCTGCGCAAGCGCACCAACATAAAAATGCCTGTGCTTTAGTCTTCCCAGCTGTAAAACAGAGTAGAAACAGGACCAACTACCCCCCCTACATACACACACACACACACACACACACTCTAAACACAAACATGTCATTCTACAAGGCTATCCTTAGGAAACAAAAGTTAAATCAGATGAAATATGTAGTGCTAGGAAAAGTTGGACTGGATGAGATTTGCAGACAGTGTTGCTTGGCTGTGTGTTAATTAACACAGACCTTTGCTTCTGGCAAGTGGTTGACTTTGGGAAAGATGTTTAAAAACCTCTCTAAATTGTACTGCTTGTGTATGGAAAGGACAAATAGACAACAACCACATTTTTTATTTTTATTGTGCTGGGGCTAGACTCGACGACTATGCCTCCCTAAGCACTCCTAGAGCACAGTGGCATATATCTGCCACAGTGATGGGCACAGGCAGCAGTCCCTTCCTAGACCCCACCAAGCCACAATCATAACTCAGCAGTAGGCAAGTACTGAAGAGAAATGCTACATTTCTGGAACTGGCTGACACGCATAACTTTACCATGTATTCATTGCTACATACAATATTACTGTAAACAAACTTCTGTACTTTAGTAATGCAGGTATGCAGTATGACAAAACAGGATGGTGGGTTTTGGAGAATAATGCACACCCAAGTTCATGATGAGCTGCCGAGTGCTTTCAGCACCTGGAACCCCATCCACCAATGACATGGAGTGTCTTACTGCACTTATGAAATGGGTAAACTGAGAAACACTTTAAAAAACAAAAAAGTAAACTTTTTCTTTATTAAAAATAGGTATTTTGCAGGCCTGGTGGCACAGAGGATTGAGGTGCTGAACGCCACACCTCGTGCTATGCCGGTGACCCGGGTTTGGGAACAGACTCGGTCGGCGGGGGTTGGTCGGGAGAGGGAGGGAGGATGGAGCGTTCCAATGGATGCTCTCCCCCCCTCGGGGTGGGATACCAGAGGTGCTATATAACACCCGACGTCCTGAGAAAGCCGGTGGGTGCACCAGCTTTCGAGGGGCATGATGGCTTCGCTTACCGGAGCCAGGGAGAGGGAACGCTGTTAGACGCTTGAGAAGTGTGTGCGTCTGCATGTTGACTCTCTGGACTCATGTCCTATGCGCCAGCGTCTCAGGGGGTTGGGTAACAAAGGGATCGGAGGAAAAATCCTTCACCTCTCACAGGTGACGATCTCTCCAGCAGCAAGTGTGCCACTGCCGACAATATCAGGGCAGACACCTTTGTGCAAAGCCCTCTCCCTGAGAACATTCAGGGGAAAAGGTAAGGGGGAACCATTCCTTGCCCCACCCGGGGGGTAATCCAGGCCATCATGGGTGTAGGGGAGTCGAGCTGAGGTACTCTAGGGGCAGACCTTGAAGTCGGGTAGGGCGCAACGCTTGAGGCATTGAGAGCTCTGATTGAGTGGAGAACTGAGGGTAGAAAGAGGTGGTGGGGATGGAAAAAAAAAAGAAAGTAAAAAAAAAAAATAGGTATTTTCTTTTGATAAAAGTAACTAGTAAAGAGTAGTCCTTCCCCACCTGACAGTATCGTCTTTCCACACAACCTGCAGATGGAATATTTGTTCATCACAGAACACAACAAGTATTTGTCAATGCCGAACGTTCACTTGCAGGTATTTGCAGTGGTGTTTGGCATGTATGGTGCTTTACCCTAATGCCCTGTGCGATTGCTGGTATTTGCACAATAAATTTTCAGCATGACCTCTTTGTTACCCCCATTGTGCGCTACATAGGCGGAAACACGTTTTGGGCAGGATATGAAAAATGACAGCTGTACTGCTCATAAGGAAGTGTGGTAAAATGGCAATGTTGAAAATCTGGAGTGGAAATATTGAAAATTCGCAAACCTACGAGCGTTTGTGGGAACTGTGCAATGCACAGTCGTAAAACAGTCATTGTTAGGAATTTTTTCACCAGATTGTCAACATTGGCATTTTAATACCTCTACGAAGAACAGTGTCACTGTGATTGTCTTACTGTGTGCCATACATTGATTTTGCACACCGACTGCGCCATTGTGCACTACATGGGCGGAAACATGTTTTGGGCAGGATGTGAAAAATGACAGCTGCACTGCTGTCATAAGGAGGTGTGGTAAAATGGCAATGTTGAAAATCTGGAGTGAAATATTGGAAATCGCAAACTTATGAGCGTATGAACTGCACAATGCATCAGAAACAGTTATTTTAGAATTTTCACCAAATTTTCAACATAGCCATTTTAAGATCTCTGCTCATGAACAGTGACACTGTGATTTTCTTAATGTGTCCCATACACTGAGTTCACACAGTGACTGTGCCATTGTGCGCTACATGGGCGGAAACACGTTTTGGGCAAGATGTGAAAAATGACAGCTGCACTGCTCATAAGGAGGTGAGGTAAAATGGCAATGTTGAAAATGTGGAGTGAAAATATTGAAAATTCGAAACTTATGAGCAGGCATAGGAACTGCGCAATGAACACTCGTAAAACAGTCATTTCAAGGAATTTTGTCACCAAATTTTCAACACAGCCATTTTAAGACCTCTGCTCATGAACAGTTTCACTGTGATTTTCTTAATGTGTCCCATACATTGAGTTCGCACACGGACTGCGCCATTGTGCGCCATAGCTAGCGGAAAACACGCTTCTGGGCAAGATGTGCAAAATGACAGCTGTACTGCTCATGAGGAGGTGTGGTAAAATGCCAATGTTGAAAATCTGGAGTGGAAATATTGAAAATTCGCAAACCTACGAGCGTGCGTGGGAACTGTGCAACGCACGCTCAGTAAAACAGTCATTTTTAGGAATTTTTTCACCAAATTTTCAACATTGTCATTTTAAAACCTCTGCTAATGAACAGTGTCACTGTGATTTTCTTACTGTGTCCCATACATTGATTTTGCACACCGACTGAGCCATTGTGCACTACATGGGCGGAAAAACATTTTGGGCAGGATGTGAAAAATGACAGCTGTACTGCTCATAAGGAGGTGTGGTAAAATGGCAATGTTGAAAATCTGGAGTGAAAATATTGAAATTCGCAAACTTACGAGTGTGCGTAGGAACTGCACAATGCACGCTAGTTAAACAGTTATTTGTAGGAATTTTTTCACCAAATTTTCAACATAGCCATTTTAAGATCTCTGCTCATGAACAGTGACACTGTGATTTTCTTAATGTGTCCCATACACTGAGTTCGCACACCGACTGTGCCATTGTGCGCTACATGGGCGGAAATATGTTTTGGGCAAGATGTGAAAAATGACAGCTGCACTGTTCATAAGGAAACATGGTAAAATGGCAATGTTGAAAATGTGGAGTGAAAATATTGAAAATTCACAAACTTCACACGTGCATAGGAGCTGCGCAATGAACACTCGTAAAACAGTCATTTTTAGGAATTTTTTCAACAAATTTTCAACATAGCCATTTTAAGACCTCTGCTCATGAACAGTATCACTGTGATTTTCTTAATGTGTCCCATACATTGAGTTCACACACCGACTGCGCCATTGTGTGCTACATGGGCGGAAACATGTTTTGGGCAGGATATGAAAAATGAAAGCTGTACTGCTCATGAGGAGATGTGGTAAAATGGCAATGTTGAAAATCTGGAGTGAAAATATTGAAAATTCGCAAACGAAGGAGCAGTGTAGGAACTGTGCAACGCATGCTCGTAAAACAGTCATTTTTAGTTTTTCACCAAATTTTCAACATAGCCATTTAAGACCTCTGCTCATGAACAGTGTCACTGTGATTTTCTCAATGTGTCCCATACATTGATTTCCTGCACACCGACTCGCGCCTATAGCGCCATATGGGCGGAAACACGCTTTGGGCAGGATGTGAAAAATGACAACCGTACTGCTCATAAGGAGGTGTCAGAAATGTCAATGTTGGAAAATCTGGAGGAAAATATTGAAAATTTGGCGAACTTATTTAGCCCGCGAGAATGTCCGCGCAATGCACACCGTAAAACAGATTTTTGATTTTATATCACCATCGCGAAAGTGACCT
Source organism: Neoceratodus forsteri (assembly GCA_016271365.2). Lineage (NCBI taxonomy): Eukaryota > Metazoa > Chordata > Ceratodontiformes > Ceratodontidae > Neoceratodus > Neoceratodus forsteri. The sequence continues at coordinate 246,193,580 of JADMNL010000025.1, forward strand.
TTCATGACGATAAACAGCTGTCGAAGAGTCTGAGCCTGAGGTACTCTGCCGAGTGACTGTGCAGTGACTGCGAAATCACCCTCTCGCCCGGTCAACACCCGCGACAGTGACATCATTCATGAGAAGGGGTCCCAAAACCCCATGTTGAAAATTTGGTGCAAAATTCCAAAAATGCCTGAGATATGCAATAAGTTGAAACCCCTATCTAGCCCATTATACAGCTTACCGGCATTTTCTCAGTTCATGTCAACTTTGAAGAGTGCAGACGTGTTCCCGTCCACCAAGATCGCCGCACCGAGCTCCAGAGGTGAGGGGTGGGAGGCTGGGTGCGAGGGTGGGTGCAGGTTGTGGAGGGGGGACTGGGAGACTACGTGGACCGCTTTTTCTTTACAGGTTTTAAAAAAATAGGACTACGTGGGATGTTTGCTCACGCCTGGGGTGGCTCCTAGTGTGGCAGAAGATGGATGGGGGCCGAGGAGTCAATGGGATTGGGTACCCCGCCGGTAAACTAATGGGGGGGCCGGTGAGCCGACGGGGATTGGGCACCCCCGTGAGGCAAAAAAAACGGACGCTTGCCACGCTTGGGGTGGGCCTCAGCATGGCAGAAGGATGGCTTGGGGGCCGTGTGTCGACACGGGATTTGGGTACCCCCATCGCAAACGACGTTTGCCACGCTAGGGTGGGCTCCCAGCGTGGCACCAAAGCTTTGGGGTGGGGGGGCGGTGTGATGTGTGCATGACGCGAGGGAGGGGCAGCGTGAGGCGGTGCTCGGTATGACAGCGGTGGTTTTCTTTGAAGCTAACACCACCGCTGTCATACACAGCTCCCGCACCCATTGGTGCTAGACCGCCACGTCTGCTCAACGGAGCACTGGATTGCAAGAGAGAGGCACACCTCCAAAGTGTGCTACTCTCCCAAAATGTTCCTTGTGCATGCGCGCAAGCGAACGTAAAAATTCAAACTTCTGCAGAACTCTTCTGGGTCACCAAAAAGACACTAGAAATTAAAACTGTAAATAGGACTTTATTTTTTTCCTTTTAACGTTTATGTGTGTAAGGAGGGGATAATGAGATGAAAGTATAATATTTATTTATATTTAAAAATGTAAGCGAGTTTTACTTTTTAGGGCCTTGTTGAGGGTTTTCAGTAAGTAAAGGTGGCAATCCTGTTTGTGATGCCAATCAAAGCCAACAGAAGAGGGTCATGAATTCTGTATGTGATCTGACCAAATTTCAAATCCCACTGCCTGAACTTGTTCCAACCTGGGCATTTTTGGGAAATTACCATATGAGTCTTGGAACTTATTAAGACAATCAGAAAGCAGGAAATTTCCAACATATTTTATAAACTTCTATTATAAAATGTCTTGGACCAAACAAGCAGTCTGCTTAGAACTGATCACATGACTGGCCATTAATTAAGCAGTAATGCCCAACAGGGTGTGTGTCGTGCTGGGATATCGTCATGCCTCAGGTGATTGGGCATGAGGCCGCAGGCCGGGTGCATCCAACAACTGAGGTGTGACGTTATCCCAAAGGACACACACCCTGGAGGGCATTATTGCTATTATAAACAATGGCTCGTTGTTATACAGAAGAAAAAAAATCATTTTAAAGATGTTTTTGTGTGGAAAAATATTTTTGTTTTTTAAGAGACAATGGAAACAATCAAGCAAAGCAAATCAAGCAAAAGCAAAAAATCAACTAGAGGTTCACAGTGAGGCTGAGACTAGACCCGTGATGTTATACTGGGATAACATCACGGGTCCAGCCCAAGACTGACCAATCAGAGTCCAGGATTTTTTCTTGCCATTGTATAATTTCATATTATCACACAGTTCAGATTTTACTCTTTTTTTTTTTCTAACTCTTAAAACCATTTTCTAAGCAACATAACAAGGTGTGTAGTAGTGCCATATATGACCGCAATTCCCAGGTATTTGAAGGCACTCAACTGTGCTTGTGCACACCCTGTCATGCATTATTGCTTACATAATAAAATACTTCTATAGACCTCTGGTAACAATGCACTTACATTCTAAAAAGATAAGCAAATGTCTGCATTATAGCAACATGAATATGTAACAATATCCTTACAGTACATTCTAAAACATAGCATTCTGATTGGCTGACTTGAATTCTAAAGGGTTCTTTGTAGTAACGACTGTAAGCCCTCATAGACAGAGTAACATACAGTAGCCATGACCAACTGAATAAATACACTGATTAACAGATACAACAACAGAACTATGTGTAAAAACCCAGGGTTAAGCTGAGGTAAAAGGAGGCGATACTGGGTGGTTCAGGAAACCAGGGGAGTGCTGTGCAGTCAAGGGCAATTACAGTAATGAGTAAAGAAGTTACGACGGGATCCGGGTCATAATAGCTAAACAAAAACAGCGCGGTTCAAAAACTGCACCGCAACAGAGCTCAGACAAGGCTAACTCTCAGTAATATCAGTGAGCATTTCCTTGCTGAAAACAACAAACCAGATGAAATGTATGTTACGGGGAGCCCATGCCGACTTAAATATAATCAACTCCACGGGGGGGGGGGGTGAATCTCTGGGAAAAGGAAGAAGTTGGTGGAGGGGGACAAGAAAAAAAAACAATACAGGAGCCTGGGGAATAAAATGCATGAGTTCCAGGCCACGCTGTTTGAGGGTGGGGTGGATGCAGCAGCAGTCATTGAAACTTGGGCCACCCCTGTCCATGACTGGAACCTTAATCTGAGTGGGTACCTTGTGCTAAGGAAGGGCAGAAAGGTGGGCAGAGGGGGAGGAGTAGAAATGTTCATTAGGGATAACACTGAGATTATGAGAGTGGAGGAAGCAGAGGGTAATGTGGAGGCCTTATGGGTCACCTTGCAAACCTCCGTGGGAGGGAAGATCAAGTTGGGGGTGGTATATAGGCCCCCAGGACTAGTAGAGAATCCAGAGGATTGCCTGTTGGCTAACATTAAGAGGCAGTGTGGACTGGAAGGGGAAGGAATGGTGTTGATGGGAGACCTTAATATGCCAGCTACTGATTGGGGTACTATGACGTCCACTGTAACCAGGGAGCAGAACCTGCTGGATGGCTTCCTTGAGGCGTTCCTCAATCAGCAGGTGATGGACCCAACGAAGGAGGGTCATATCCTGGATGTGGTTTTAGTGGATGGGGATCTTGTACGAAATCTGGTTGTGGAAGAACCCCTGGCTGGGACCAACCACAACACAGTCTGGTTTCAGCTTAAACTGGGGAGGGGGGGAGGGATCATTCAAGGACAATGATAGTTGATTTTAGGGGGCGGACTTTCTGAACATGGGGGAAATTCTCAAGGGCATTTGAGGGAGATAAAACCAGGTTTGGATGTGGAAGGTAGGCAGGAGATCATAAAGCAGGGGCTACTGGAGGCCACCAGGACCTGTGCAAGAGTGAAGCACAAGGGTGGTAGGTCTTGTAAACCATGCTGGTGGATCAAGGAGGTCCAAGAGGCAGTAAGGGGGAAGAAGGTTGCCTACAGTAGGTACAAAAAAATGAGAGGAGAGAGGGATATAGAGAACTATCGCCTTGCAACCAGAAAAGTCACCAGAGTGGTGAGGGGCAAAGGCCTGGAAAGAGCAGAGGCTGGCACAGGGGATACGGGGTGGGGAAAGGAGTTCTTTAGGTATATTGGTGAGCGAAGGAAGGTCAAGGGCCAGCTCAGTAGGTTGAGGACAACTGGGGGGTGGGTGGAAGGGGTTGGAGAGCAGGCGGAGGTACTGAATGACTACTTTGCCTCAGTGTTCACTAAGGAGGAGACTGGGGAACTTCCAAAAAAGAGGTTGAAGGACACAGAAGGCGCAGCAGACCTGACTACTGGGGTACCTGCTGAAGAACAAGCCGCTTGGGGAGGTAGGCCAGGGGTGAGATATCAGTCTAGTTCTGATGAATGGGGGGGAACAGATGCTGATATTCCCATTGGTCGGGTGTGGGAAGCCCTCCAGTTCCTAAAAAAGGATAAATCTCCGGGGCCTGATGCTATTCATCCCAGAGTACTGAGGGAGTTGGTGGATGTTTTGGCTGCGCCACTGGCGGATGTCTTTAACTTGTCACTCCAGACAGGGAGGGTGCCATGGGATTGGAAGCAGGTGCATGTTGTACCGTCCATAAAGGAGGATCAAGAGAAGAGCCAGGAAACTATAGACCCATCAGTTTGACATCGGTAGTGGGGAAGGTAATGGACAGCACACTTAAGGAAAGGATGGGAGGTTTCTTGGAGGAGATGGGTTACCTGGATGACTGGCAGCATGGGTTTGTGCCAGGTAGATCGTGTCAAACAAACCTTGTAGAGTTCTATGAGTGGGTGATATCAGCACTCCACAGGGGGAGACCAGTGGATGTACTGTTCCTGGACTTCAGCAAGGCATTTGATTCGGTCCCTCACATTGGCCTAAGGGAGAAGCTGGGGGGATGGGGGTAGGCCCATTGACGGTTAGGTGGATTGGAAATTGGCTTTCAGGTCGCACTCAGCGGGTAGTGATTGGAGGGGAGGTCTCATCTCCTAGGGAGGTCATAAGTGGCGTCCCACAGGGATCAGTCCTGGGGCCACACCTGTTTAACGCCTATCTCTCCGATATCGCAGAAGGTATCGGGTGTGAAATGAGTCTCTTTGCGGCTGACTCCAAGCTGGGGGTGGTGGAGGAGGGGAGATTGGCCCTGCAAGAGGACCTGGATACTCTGGATAGGTGGTCCTGCACCTGGAAATTGAAATTTAACTCCTCCAAGTGCAAGGTGCTACACCTAGGGAAGGAAAACCCCAACTATGTGTACATCCTGAGGGGGATGAGTTGCAGGCCACGGCAGGGGAAAGAGACCTAGGAGTCTTTTGTGGATGTTAACATGAATAATTCAGAGCAGTGCAGGAAAGCTGGGGTCAAGGCAAATAAGATGGTGGGATGCATCGCTAGGGGGATTACCTCAAGGAACAGGTAGGTGATTTTGCCACTGTACAGCAGCCTAGTTAGACCACATCTTGAGTACTGTGTGCAGTTCTGGAGGCCGCACCTAAGGAGGGATATCAACTCCTGGAGAGGGTTCAGAGGAGAGCAACCAGAATGATCTGGGGCCTGGGGGATATGCCATATGAGGAACGACTAGGGGAGCTCAACCTGTTCTCGCTGGAGGACAGGAGGGTTCAGGGGACATAACTGAGGTCTTCAAGTACCTCAGGGGAGTAAATAAGGTAAACTGAGATAGGATCTTTCAACTGAAGGAAGGTGGAATCACCAGAGGACACAGTTGGAAGATTGAGAGTGGTAGGATTGCGGGAAAGGAGGAGGAGGTACTTCACCGAGAGAGTGGTGGAACCGTGGAATGCACTGCCTGGGGAGCTGGTACAGGCAGCTATGGTAGAGGGATTCAAGAGAGGGTGGGACATTTATGGGCAACGGGTGAAGCAGAGGCTTGTGTGCCGGGGAGGAGGAGATGGAGTGTCACACTTGGACCACTGATTCTGATCCATGTATCAAATTTTTTTTGTATTACATATAATTTATGTATGGGAAGGGCAGTCAGAAGACCCACAGTCTTGCTGAACTGACACATCAAAAAAAAAAAAAAAACAGGGATAAGTTCAAAGAACAAGACATAGCTAAATCTGCAGCTATTTAAAATGCAATTCCTTGGTTAAATTGTCTTTGAAGGCAGGAAATAAAGTATCCACTTTATAATGCCCTCAGGGAGATCCTTTGACTTGCAATAGTTGCCAGGAAGAACCTGTGTTGGGAGGGGTGTTGCAGGGAGCCCTTAAATTACATCAGAAAGACCTTTGATGTGTAGATAACAAGGATCCAGACGAATTTGGAAGGTCCAATACACATTCCCAGGATGCTTTGGAAGGACATCACAGAAACTGTTTTTGTGTGTGTGTGGCAGAACAAAAAACAGTTCTGACCAGTTAACCTGAGGAGAGGAAATTGACTATGTCACTTTTTTTTTTTAATCTTGTTGGGACATCCTGTGCTGTAAAATAGAACTTTTAATACTCCAAGGCGGAGTTTAATTACCTCAGAGAGGAGGCTGGCTCAGGACTGCTTTTATCCACCTGAGCAAGCCTTTGAGAGATACATTTTATTTTATTTCTGACTGAGAGAAGAAGGACAACATCAGCACTGTAGTAGATAAGTATTATGTGGATAAGAGAGCTTAGTTTGTACTTTAAAAATCTGTTTTGTTTTTAAGATTGTATGTGTTTGGGATATTTGTTCTGTATTTATTGTTTTGCTTTGATATTTTAAAGTAAAGATATATTTTACAACTGAAACTGCCTAGAGTGCCTTGACATTTCTTTTTATTTAAGTGGAGCTTTTAAAGGTTACAGTTAACACTGTGTATGGGCTTATTGATATACCAAACTGGGAAACGGATAGCATTCTCTAAAGTCTTGCATAGAGTTCTAAGAGTTCATTTGAAAGACCTGGTTGGGTGCCCGTAGGCAAAGATATCTGGCCCCCCCGAAGAAAGAATTATCTGACCCTGATAATTGGGTACGGTAACAAGATGTTATCAGTTCGAATCCCTCCAGAACTTGAGACTAAGGTGACTTGAACCCACAAAACAGACAAGAGGGTTACCTTGTTCTGTTCACTGTCCACAAATCATATACTCAGAGGCTGGCAGTTTGGGAGTAGAGGACTGAGCGAGTTTGTGACCTGGAGTAACAGTGGAAGGAGACAGACAGAGGGCTACGGCACCCAATCAGGGTGCTGAAGCACGAGCAGACTTGATAGACCAACAGGCCTACTCTGCTGGCATCTAGTATGTTAGTATGTTAGATGGGGGGGGGTGAACACAAAAATACACTGCAGTCAGGAAACAGAACCCTGGTCTCCCGGATGCTCCGTTGTCGTAGCTGCTCCTGCTCTACACCACAGGAGCAGCTCAGTGAGACACCATTCACCTTATCCCTTTCTCCTCTCCTCAGATGTGATGACAGCTACAGGGGTAGTGGTAAATCACTTTCGCTACATTAACCCTGTAGCTGTTATTACATTCGCTGTTCTGACCCCGCTGTTTTTCACCGCACTATTCTAAAAGCTCTATATTAACTGGACACCATCACGATGGAGGGTTTTGAGGGAAAAGAGGGTGGCAGAGCAGATAGCAGAGGGAAGCGAAGACCAGAGCTTAGGGAAATGAAATGAGAATGCAGCCTGGCCTGCAAAAGATTTCATGTGCGGAAGGTTAAGTGAGTGAGGGTCAGAGTTACAAAAGGAGAATGAGGGGATGAGGGGGACAAGAGGAGGGAGGGTAGGAAGGGGGGAAGAAACCAAAAGAGAATTTGGAGATAAAGGAAGTGCAGTGGGAGAGGCACCTGTCATTAAGGGAGGAGGAGGAGTAAAGGGAGCAATGGAGCGTGCAGAGGGAACAGTCCATGACACAATGGCAGAAGAAGTTAAAGAGGTGGTCCAGTCTGGCCAGTGCTGACTTGGGAGCAGCATAGCAAACAAAGTCACTGTCATTGAAAATTGGAGGATCATTTTCGAGAGAATTTTTCTGCGTGCAAGAAGCAGGATGCAAGCTTTATTCTTGTACAGAGCCCCAAGTACGGGACTGAGCTTCTGGTGGATAGCATCCACATGCACAGAGAAATCAAGGTGACAGTTCAACCATACCCCAAGGTATTTGAAGGAGTAGACAGCCTCCATTAACACACAATCGAGGGTATTGAAGGAGGGGACTGGTGAATGTCTAGCCAAGGTCTTTTTGCTTGTTCTGGCCAAGCTCAAGCACTTTCCTTGTTCTGACCAAGCTCTGTTGAGTGCTAAAGGTCATAGAGACTGTTTTTTTTTCTTGGCATTGAGGGACAGTTGATTTTCCTTGGACCATTGCTGGATGTTGAAAAAATCCATTTGGAGCTGAGCAGTCAGATCAGGAGTAGGGCGTCTGAGGCATAGATCACTGTATCATCTGTGTACATGTGCATGACTGCAAAAGAACAAGCAGTTGGGAGGTCATTCAGAAAAATGGAGAAGAGGACTGGGCCCAGGACAGAGCACTGAGGCACACCTGAGCAGACAGGACAAGGGGGAAAGAGTGTATCTTCAATACAGACAGCTTCAGACCTTCTCTCAAGGTAGAAGTGAACCCAGTTTGCTGCTGGATCAGAAAACACCGCCCTTTTATGCCTGTCAAGGAGGAGGGTGAGTGCAACGGTGTTGAAAGCCTTGGCCAGGTAAAGAAAGATTACAGATTTGATCACCTCCTGATCCATTCAGGATAGGACGGAGTCAGTGAGCCAAAGGAGGTAAGTGGAGGTGGAGTGAGACTTTCAGAAGTCATACTGGAAAGGGGTGAAAAGGGAAGAGGAGTCAAGGAAAGGGGAGAGTTGGAAGAGTATTAGGTGATCCTGGAGCTTGGCCAGGACAGAGAGAAGGGAGGTCAGCTGATCTGATAGTTTCCAGGAGAGGAAGGGTCACCCCCTTTGAGAATGGGAATGACTGTAGCATGTTTCCGATCATCCAGAACAGCAGTCAAGGATAAAAAAAGGTTAGAAACATAGAATGTGTTTGCTGAAAAGGACCACTAGGCCCATCCAGTTTGCCCAAATGTTCCCTGCCTGATCTGTCTCTGCAGACCCTATCTGGACTCCGGCAACCCTCCCACCTCCCTAACTATTATCTAATATACCCCTGCGTCTATCCCATGTATGCTTGAAGCCCCCCCCCTCCCTGTTTAGCCTCCATCACTTTTGCTGGCAGTTGGTTCCAGGAGTTTATCACTCTTTCAGTGAAGAAATATGTTCTCACATCTCTTTTGAACTCCTCCCAAAGCTTCCTTTCATGCCCCTGGTCCTTGTTCTGTTTCTTATTTGAAAAAGTCTCCCCTCCTGCATGTTGTGTACTCCTACTAGGTATTTGTAGGTCTCTATCATGTAATTTCTTATTCTACTCTTCCAGGGTGTACATGCTGGAATCCCTCATTCTCTCCTCATAGAACTTCTCGTGCAAATCATGCACCATTTTAGCTGCCTTCCTCTGGACTTCCATTCTGTCCTTTCTGTGGTATGGTCTCAAAAGCTGGACACAGAACTCCAGGTGCAATCTCACCAGTGAGCAATACAGTGGCAACATTACTTCCCTCCTCTTTTGGGAGATACCCCTCCCTATGCACCTCAGCATCCCACTTACCTTACCCACTGCTTTATCACACTGCCCTACCACTTTGAGGTTATCACTTACAACTCATTTGGCATGACCTTCCTCCCATGAATCCATGTTGCCTCTGGTCTTGCAACCCACTGGATTCAAGGTACTCTACCATATATTCTGCCAGTCTTTCCTTTAGAAGGGTTTCCATTTATTTCCCCACCACTGAAGTGAGATTGACTGGCCCATAGTTGTTAGCCCCCTTCCTGCTACCACTCTTAAGTAGAGGGACCGTGTCAGCTCTTTTCCAATCCTCCAGAATCATGCCTGTTTCAAGTGAGCTCTTGAACAAGGCTAACAGTGGGGCAGATAGCACCTCACTGAGTTCCTTTAGTACTCTTGGGTGCATCTCATCTGGTCCCATTGTCTTGTCCACTTTCACAGCTGCAAGGCCATTCAGGACTCTTTCCTCTGAAAATGGACTTATGTCCATCACCACCCTTGTTACTGCTACTCCCTGGTGGTTAGTCCCCCATCCCTCCACTGTGAAAAAAAAAGAGTGGAAGTACCTGTTCAGGGTGTCACCTTTTCTTGGTCCTCTTCTGCGCAGTCTCCCCTTCCACCTTCTTATCCTCACTATCCCTCACCTTACTTTCCTCTTCTCACTTATGTATCTAGCAACCCCTTTGGCAACCTTTCCTCTATCTGCATCTTTGCTCCCCTTGCCTGCTTCCCTGGTTTACATGGTATATCTCCCTCTCCTCCTCCCCCCTCTGTTTTTCCTTATACCTCCTGAATGTCACCCTTTTTCCTTCATCATCTTTGCCACTTCCTTAGAGTGTCATAAGTCTCTGTTTCCTTCTATATTTACTCACTTCCTTCACACAGAGGTTGGTTGCTTCATGTATACCCTCCTTTATTTTTCCCCACTGTGCCTCTACCCCTCCCTAGCAATCCTATTTCAAGGCAGTTTCAGGTGCAGTCTCCCATTTCTTTAACATCTTCCCTCCTAAAGCCCAGGACCCTCGTCCTCATGTGGTTAGCCTCTGTTCCTGTCTTTATGGTGTGGAAAAAAAGGAGAGCAGGCGGTGAGATGACAGAAACCTACCAGTACCTCACAGGGGTGTATAAGGTGCAGGAGAGGACCTACCAGTACCTCACAAGGGTGTATAAGGTGCAGGAGAGGAGTCTCTTTCAAATAAGAAAAGGCACCAGGACCAGAAGCCATGTGATGATGCTGGAGCAGGCTAGGTTTAAGAGGAATGTGAGGAAGTACTACTTCTCTGAAAGAGTGGCAGATGCCTGGAACAGACTACCAACAGAAGTAGTAGAGGCGAAAACCATAGGGGACTTCAAGCATGCATGGATAAACATGGGGGAATATTAGTAAACAGGCAGGGAGGAGGGAGGAGCAACAGAGACCAGTTCAGATCAGCAGAGGCAGACTAGGCAGGGACTATCCGGGCAGACTGATTGACTCAGGTGGTCCTTTTCTGTTGACAAATTCTATGTTTCTATGGTAAAGTTAAGGAGAAGACTGGATAATACAAAAAAGGGTAGCAGCTGCTGCAGAAATGCCTGATTAGGGCTTTTAGTGTTAAAAGACATTTTTAATTATCTTACACATATGTTAGTTAATTTCCAAAGACCAGTGCCGACTGTCATGTCAGCCAAGCTGCCCTCTGCCATCTCGCACACACCGGGTAGCTACCAGCATGTGGGGTACGCTAATGAAGGCTACTAATTCTGCCGTTAGTTGGTAGCCCTCATAAGCATACCCTGTAAGCCAGAAGCCACCTGGTGTGCACAAGATGGCCTTGGGCAGCTCGACTGACATGACAGTTTGCAGGGGTCTTTCAAAATTAAATAACATGTGAAAGGTACTAAAACATGTATTTTAATGCTAAAAGTCCTAATTGGGCATTTCTGCAGCAGCTGCTACCCTTTTTGTATTATCCAGTGTTTTCCTTTAAACCACACCAAACAATGATCTCTGATATTCAGGGGACTTCCCACTGTGATGTCTGCAATGCTGACCCTGTTTGTAAGTACTAGGTACTGCCTCGTCCCTATGTGTTCTTTGACTAGCTGCCTGAGAAAAGTCCCTTGTAGGGAGTCAAGAATGGCCCTGCTCCTTGCTGAAGCTGCAGATGGAAGGCTCCACTCCATGTCTGGTAAACTGAGGTCACCAACTTGTAACACCTCCCCCTTACTTGCCATTCTAATGATGGCTTCCTCACGTGGCTTATCCAACTCCTCACACTGTGCTGGAGGTCTGTATGCTACCCCAATATGGATAGCGGCACCAGAGCCTGTCCTCAGAGTGACCCACAGCCCCTCCTGCCACTCCTTTTCCCCCCGGGTACCCCTGTACCTCTGTGGCCTTGATTCCATCACTCACATATAATACAACCCCTCCTCCCTGCCATGTCTCTCCTGAACAGAAAGTAGCCCGGTATGACCATGTCCCTGTTGTGGTGCTCTGCGCAGCATGACTCCTTTAGGGACACTAAATCCAGGTTAGCTGCGGCCATGATGGCTTTGAGGTCTGGAATTTTATTTCCATGACTCTTTGCATTGGTGCTTATGACTATCTACACCTTACTCTCCCTCCGCCTCTTTCCCTGCTTCCCACTCCCATTCCTAACTGTGTTATTCCCTGAAGCCCCTGACGTCTACATTTACTCCGTCCTGCCAAACTGCCAGCTGTTGTAAAAGTACTGGTTTTCCATTCAATTATACTAGTTCAAAACTGTTGTTCTCTTGGTTCTGTTGGGTTGAATTTCTTGCTGTGTGTTGTCACAAATGTTGCAAGTTATTACAATTTAAACTGTGCTTCTGAACAGACGTCCATTCATGCATAGTATTGTTCTTTTTTTAAACTGTTGCCTTTTATACATCTGCTACTATCTCAAGGTCAAGTACTGTATGATCTGTGTCATATACATTTTTTAATTTGTATAACTACTGTTATCATGGTTCTGGTTATGGACTTTACAGTCACAGAGTGTGACTTCATTTAAGCATCAAAGTGCTTGCAAGGAACTTTATGGGGACACTGTCATAGATTTTAGTCCATCATTAGGCTGCAGTAGCTCCATCTTGGACTCTTTGTGGATTGATTAATGTTATTAAAGGGAACCCTCATATGTACACTACACAACATCAGGAGACGGGTAGCTTATCCTGGTATGACATAGCAATGTATATGCTATACAGTCTCATCCTGTACTCAGAACCATGTTTTTTCTTTTGTACTGTCCTTCACAAACTGAAAATTAAAAAAAAATGAATGAAAATTTATTACAAATCTAAAGAAAATAGCTGCATATGTTAATTAAATATATTTTTACTGGTTAGGGTCCATTAACCACCCCTGACAGAGCTCTACAAACTCCATAATTCACACTTGTGAATTACAGGGGCTGTAAACCATGGCTCTCAGAAATAGCCACAAGGGCACCGGAGCAGCTGTGCGAGAAACTGTCCTCGCGCTGGCCTTTCACTCCCGCTCCCTCAGGAAAACCACCAGCGCGAATGACAGGCTTCTCAGCAGTGAAACAAAATCCAGGTACAGTTTTGTAATGAAACTCTCACAGGAAAATGGTAAAAAAACAGCAAGCTTATCACAATTCCTACTACAAAATGGAACGGCAGAAAATTTATATAACTACTGGTGCACGGAGCTCATGACCAAGAAAGGCAAGTGTAAAATGTTGAAGATTTTACTCTTGTTCAGTTTACTCTCAGCTGTGCAGATCACACTCTGTTTGTTTAATTACTGTTTTTTGACTTTACTTACTGTTGAACTCTCAGTTCCAAGATTTCACATTATGTTCTAGGAGATTTCCTTGTTCAGGGTCAGGAGCTGAACCAGTAAATAAAACATGAGGAAAGTGGTGAACTCAGATTTTATGCACACCCTTGGTGTGTGATGCCCAGATAAACCCCTCTGGCTTTGCCCTTGGGGTTTATGGAGCATCACACACCTTGGGTGTGCATAAAATCCTCGTTAACCACACTTCCCCATGCATTATTCTGTATGTAATTATTATGTGTAATGTACACCATCCGGCCTATGGAGGGGCAGAGGAGGGGGAGAGAGATACAGATGAAGACAGTGTTTTCTGGTTGATGTTCTGAAGAGGTACATTGCCAAGCTTGAGTTGAGGATGAAGATACTATGTGGGTGCAGGGCAGTAACAAGGAAGCTGGCAAGGATGGAGGTGAGGAGGATAGGGGTGAGGGCACTAGGCCAGAAGGGAGGGGTTGACTGGGACAGGTAGGGTAGGGAAGAGGACAGCAGGGACTGTGATCTGCAATCGGAGAATTGGGGTATGCATCCAAGAGGAAAAGGGTCTAGAAGGCTTTTTAATAAGGGAGCATCATTACTAGTGGACAGTGACATCAGCAGCAGGCATCAGCATAAGGCTGGCCAGGCTGAGGGGAAGTCAACAACTGGCTGGGGCTGTTGGGGAAGTCCAAGCAGTTGGACATCCAACCTGCCGAGGAAGAGGATGGAAAAGACTAGGTCACACAGTGGGGCAATTACTACCTAGCACCCCAGTGATCAAGGCTGGCACAGCTGCACCCTTTTCTAAACTATTTAGTTAAAAATGTTAGTACACAAAGATTTTTAAACATAGATATTTCTAGTATATGGAAAACCTGTATGACCACTGTTAAATACGTTAACAGGGTGTGTGTGTGTGTGTGTGTGTGTGTGTGTGTGTGGCAGTCCTGAACACAAGCATGCTGGTGTCATTATAGCCCAAATAGCCTCAAGTTACCATAAATTTAACAGGATGTTGCCTCCTTTCTGTTTGAGATGCCGTAACTGACTATTAGAGGATGGTTACCCTTTACACCAAGTTTCTGTTACCGCATTAATTAAGGCATAGTTACTCTGTAAAAGTGTACGTTATTTACAACTATGGTGTTTAGGGTGGACGTAAGCCATGTAGTCCTTTGGGACCATCCCCTCGCTTCTCAGTGATAGCAGCTCAATAGATTCGCCTCTTTCAAGTATTTGTCTATTAATCCCCCCTCTGAAGCTGTTACTACTTTTATTCCCTGCCAGTTCTGAGGGTAGTGAGTTCCAAATACCAATTGTATGTTGGGTATAGTAATATTTTCTTTTATACTGTTTACTAATTTGTATTAGAAAATGGGTAAAAGTATTTGAGGCTTCTGATTGGCTGAGGTACTTCTCTAGCTGGGCATCTATCAGACAACAGATGCCCGGCTATTAAAAGTATCAGCCCAGCCAACCCCATCAGCAGAATCCTGCTCCCCACCCTTCTCCCTAATTGGCTAAACCCTCCTCAATTTGTTTTCAAATGTCCGCCATTTTTTCTCTATCGCTTAGCGAGAGTTCACATCCAGCCCTTGTCATCCAACCATCCCCCTCCCATATACCCTACCGCCACAACCCGACATAATTGTTTTTTTCTCATCCTGTATCCCTAAAGCTGCTTTCCGGCTGCAAAGTGTAAACTGAATTAAGTATCAGAGAGCATTATCTCCGGTACCACCACTGAGCATGACAGCAGCGTTATTTTCTTAATTTCCATACTGCAGATGGACGTCCATCTGCAGTACGGAAAACGAAGAACATACCACTCTTCTCCTGCTCCGTAGTGGTGTTGTAGATACTGCTCTTGTTACTTAATGCAGTGACCACTTTCTGCAACTGAACAGTTAAAACTGAACACAGTTGTTGGGAAGAACACAGGTTGCCTAAAAATCGCAAGCTAAGTAAGACAGAGACGGCTAGCTCTGGTAATGTTAGTGGCAATGTGTGTAAAGTAAATCAGCAGTAGTTTCTAGTTTTCCAGACTGCATATCTAGCGCTCTCACTTTCGGTCTCTCACTCACTCACTTGAATCAGTATGTGCTGTTAACTGCAAGACATTTTGTTAACCAAAGGGGCGCCTCCTGTAATAACTTAATCAATGTACAGTAACACATAAAAAAAATGAAGGTAGAAAAAAAGGAAGCCGTCATGCAGCTGGACAGCTCTGTTTTCACATGAGCGTTGCGTGCCTCTCCACAACAGCTCACAAGTGCTGCTTGATGTGCTGCGTCAATACACTGGCTACCTCCCAGAAACAAATATGCCTATCCACTGCTTCCCAACAGAGACTGCTCCCCATCTCTCCACAACTTACCAGGACTGGCGATCCGGAGTTCCAGAGATGTGAAGCAGGACAGGGTTTGTGTCTATCTCTGTCTCTCTCAACTAATTTTGCCGATGTTCCCAAAAGCGATGTGTGTGTGTGTGTGGGGTGGGTAACCCTGACAACCAAATGAAAGGCAGAAGTACAGAGGCTCCACTACCACCCCAGATTAAAAAAAATCATTATAATGCAGGCGGAGGAACTATTTTATAACACAACTTATTTTAAACTAACTTTTTATTAACACTTTTTACTAATTTTTTTTTATTTATTTTTTTTCTTTTACAATGCTCATTTTCTAAGCGCAATAATACCCTCCAGGGTGGGCAGTACTGTGCTATACCAAACCTTCCAGGGGCTATATTATGCCCCTGAGCGGTCTGGTATAGCACAATACTGCCCACCCTGTTGGGTATTATTGCTTACATGCACCTTTATTTTGTTTCCTATTATTGTCACCTTGAAGTGGTAATCCCAGATTGGTCAGTTGGCTATCATCTTGTGCTTTGGAAGTAGATCCTCTTTTATACTCCCTCTCTCTAGACTAGAGACCCATATTTTTTTTATCTGTGTCTGTATGCCAGTTTCTTCATGCCATTAACCATTTTGCTGCTCTTCTCTGCCCTATCTCTCTCTCTCTCTCTCTCTAGTCAATCCACATCCTTGCTCAGATAAGGATTCTAGAATTGGGAGCAGTAGTTAAGGGGAGGACTAACCATGGACCTATACAGTGAGAGAATGACATCCCTGGACCTACTGACAGAACATTTCCTAACTGATGCCAGTACTGTATTTGGCTTGCTTTGTTAAACACTAGGTCACTGTGTGACCTGGACATGAAGTCACCTGATATTAGGATGCCCAAATCTCTCTTCTTAGTTGTCTTATTCAGTCTGGTCCCATTCGGGTAATAATCATTGTGCCTGTCTTACTAAAATGCATCACAAGGCACTTGTCCTAATTGAATTCCACGCCCCTGTGAGATGCCCAGACAGAGACCGTACTCAGATCTGTTTGGACAGAATTACCTAGCTATTGTTTAAGACTATACAACCTAGTTTACTGTTGTCTGCAAATGTCATAGTTCAATAATTTATTCCATCATTCAGGTCACTGACGTATAATCTAAACACGCTACCTCCCAGGACTGACCCAGGTTTTACCACTTGGCTAGAATGTAATAGCTATGTAACTCCCCCAAAGTGTGGGGTTTACCTGTGTGTCCCCCACCTGGACCCAAATTGCTGCCGCCTTTATTTCAGCTCCTCCCACTCCCAGAGTCTGGACTTTGGGGATTGGGGACCGGCAGGAGCTGGAAAGACCTAGCAGGAGACACAGTTCATCAGTGTCTGCTGTGCCATGCAGTTTTTATGATTCAATTGATCTTTTTCCAAACAGCAAAGATGGGCAGCTGCTGCCAGAAGACGACTGCCCAAAATGTAGCCCCACTGCAACTACAGACCTTTGTTCACTACAGCCACCAGAACCAGGGTGGTGTAAGTTGCCAGTTAAGGCCAGAAGCCCTTGTAAACAAGAACTTTGCCCAGTTAGGTGGGACTCAGACCAGTTCATCTTCCCTGCATCTGTTTCCCTCAGGAGCTCCCGATCCCTATTAATTGGCACTCCAGTACCATAGGGATTCACTCTGCAGGCGCCAGGACCAATCCATGGAACCCTGTCTTTACAGCAGCAGTCGGGCCTTTCTCCATCTTCAAGATCCTGGTTGAGAACCTCCTGTGGAGTAGAATTTGCACCTCTCACCTGGTCATGAGTACCGGAGGACTATGGAGACAGGTGCCAGCCAGGGTATTCAGGCTCATCAGACCTGAGACCAAGCACCCTTTGGGCCAAATGTACCACTCGGCCACATGATTATAACCACTGCTCATTCCCAGCACACCTTTGGCAATGGTATCCTGGGATCAGTACCAGGAAGGAATGTCACCACCAGACCCAGCGCCAGTTTCATTACCCAAGCCAGAGGGTCCTTGACAATCTACAGGGCCACCCCCTAAGTCTCAGCTCACTCCTTCATCTATATTCCTTCCTTTACCTACGTACAGGGCCATACCAGTCTGGTGCAGCTAATGACTGGGGCTGGGCCAGCACGCTTAACCAGCAGCAACCCCACTGTAGTGAGGAGGGTTTACATCAAATGCATACATATACGTCTTGTATGTGCGTGCTCGTGTATGTGTGTGTATGTGTATGTATATGTGTGTGTAATATCTGGGTTGACTCGCAGGCTAGATTAAAGATACCTACAGCCTGGGTGTTGAGTTTGAAGCAATCAGCATTGACATGTATTTGAAAAATCTCAGACATACTTGCGTGAGATTTGTTGTAATTGTTTCTCCAATATCAGTAGCTGTTATCTTTCAAACAGGTGCCGAACAAAGTCAGTGCTCTCCACCCGCCGTTGATGGCACAGCAGAAGCATAGTGTGCTTCTGTACTGGCCACCTACATTCAGAAGCAGACTTGTGAAGCTGGACTAAGATTGCATGGGGAGTGCTGTGCTGCAGGCCAGGGAGGGGCTGACGTTGGACAATGCAGTGGCCCCTCTTGGTTGGCTGGGGAGTCTGCTCCCTTGCAAGGGGTGGCACATACATATAATTGTGCTTCATCACAGAGGCCAAATGTTGGGAATGTTGGAGGGAAAAGTTCAGGGGGAAAACACAAGCTACCATCAAAATGATGAGCAACAGTACACTTGAGCCATGCGCCCAGTAGCTTGTAAGGGGAGAGACAGCCCTCCCAAACCATGCATTGGAGGGCTAGTCATGGGGGGCAGCAGTGATAGTTTAGTGGAATTTGGGGTTGGATGGTTGCTAGCCACTGGGAGGGGGACATGGAGCTGAAAGGGGGATAAAAAATATGTATATAAAGAAAAAACAGTACATGACAAAAGCCATAGTTTAATAAGTGGTAGCCATGGGGGGAACAGGGTAGTAAAGTAAAATACTGATCCATTTATAAGATTTTGTTATGTCTAAACAAGCCTTCTAAACTAGAGGCACCATTGCATCAGCCCCTTTGCCTGTATTTATAACTTCTAAACATGATATTCCATTTCCAGGAGCTCTGGGAGGGTGAATCAAATTCACGGGCTTGCCGCCAAGCAGCTGCTGCCCGCCTGATCCCTTTCTCTCGCATCCTGCTCAGAACAGCTCATCACCCCTCTCTCCCTGGTGCCGTAGCTTAGTATCAGCGTCTCTTTAATTAGATAGCCAAGGCACATGAGGCGGACAGCCACTCGTTACAGAGACAAGGTAGAGGATGTTGTATTTCTTTTTGTTGTTGTTAGGTTGCTTAAACCGACTGTCTGCAATGTAAGGACAGCTTCCTGTACTTAACCCTGTTGTCTGTCCTGTGGGTTTCCAATGCAAAGCAAAGTTTCCATTCTTAGCTCCATCTTCTGAGCTTGTTAGCCTGTTAGTAGCTACAGCATGACCACTCTCAAGAGAATGTGACCAGCAGGTCAAACACAATAAACACACCTTCTTGCACACAGATACAATGGGGTAAGTTTTCCCTTTCACTTGGGAGCATTTTGAGTCATCGTGACTGCGAGACGGCAGAACAGGTTATTTCTTTCTTTAAACAATATTATCTGGGTGAGTTCTATGAGATGCAAAAGTGTCTTGTTTTCACAGGTGTCCTTTTATTGGCAAGTCAAAGTACTGCAGCTGCAGCATAGGGTATATCCCACAGAACCAGGTGTAAATCTGATCACCAGCTGTTATTGTGTCACCTTAAGCAAGTCACTTAGGGAAGTGCCATACCTAGCTCTCCACCTTTCTTTGTGCATAACCACCCTCAACTTTTCTCAATCTCCCAAAATCTCACTTCCTCCCTGTGCGTGGGTATTAGCAGCTTCCCACGGCTTGTGTGTGTGTTACACACACAAACACGCATACTTTTTCTATTGTTTTAATCCTCCCAAATTCATTATATTTTTGCTCACAACATCCTCTCCATTGTATCTGGCTCTCACATTTAGAGACTGACGAGCCAAAGCATAGCTTGAGACTTTAAAACCCAAGACCTGGTTTTGGGTTGGCCCCAACATCGTTAAGCAGTCAAGAGCCATGTTAGAGCCAAGTGAGCTGTGATCAGCACAAATGTTTGTTTTTTTTTCAGCCTGTGCCCAGTTAGTACACCGATGGGAAACTAATTGGTGAGGGAAATGTGTGTGCATTGCTGTCGACTCCCATGGCTCTGCTCGTGTTTTGTCTCTAGTAAAAATCTGCATGGCTTGCCATCTCTGCTCGTATTCTGACATTTACAGTTACCACACATTTGTACAGCTGGAGGGCAGTGACACTGCTCAAAGGTTTCTTACAGCAGTGCTATGAAAGTATGCAATATTGCTCCTTTACCATGACCCCCCCCCCCATCACATCAAAAGAAGCACCGCATCACAGCCACTGAGTGCAAAAGGAACCTCACACCAGTATGCTATGGATCTGGGATTCAAATTCACTGCCATTAGGTATGGCAGGATCAACAAACTAACACACTAGGGGGTACTGGAATCCAAACACATAGCCTTTGGGTACGACAGGATCAACATTATTTATTTATTTATTTATTGAGTTTGGTAACTGGTTAAGTCCACTGAGACAATTAGAGTTCCTTTTTCAGTGTAGAACCGGGAGTGCAGCAACAAATAATACAGTACAGTGCAAAAATAACAAGGGAATTCTGTTACAGTAATTACAAAATTAACATACTGCAGGTAGAGGATAAAGAATCATAAAACATACAGAAATATAAAAGTAACAGTTTATAACAGCTAACACAATAGATATATAAACTTTGGTAATAACATATTGCAGGTCAGTTTCGGAATGAACATGTTCAGCGAAAACTGAATATAACAGCTAACAAAATAGATATTCCTGCAGTGCACTGCACTACAGCACTAGGATTCAGACTCACAGCATCCGAGTACTATAGGATCAACTCACCTCACATTAAGGTACTGGGATTCAAACCCACAGCCTTTGGGTACAACATGATCTACACACCAGCACACTAGGTCACTGGGATTTGAACCATAACCTTTGTCTGAACAGCCCCGACTCTGACAAGGCAAGTATTCACTTGCTTATGCAGTCAATTGTCATGGAGCATTAAAAGCACCCTGAAGGATGAGCAGTTCCAAATAAAAGTAGGTAGAAGTCATGTGATGGAAGTGGAGCAAAGAATAGGGCAGACAGAGGACAGCATCTAGGAATGCAAATAAACAATAGTTCATCTCCAGAAAGAGGTGAACTGGATACAAATAAATGTGGATGACCAAGAATGCAGGGGAAGTTTAAGAAACACTGAAATCCTGGGCAAACTCGAGGAAAGGGGGTCCAATGACATAACTGGATATCTGGGATGTTTGCTCGCAAAAGATCTGGGTCTCTGCTCCACCGCCAAGTTATAGTTCAAGTTTATTGGCAGGAAAAAAACTCCGTTGAGCAGGTTCATTTACAAGGAGGTCCTGATTAACAGCAGGGACATTACACAAGCATATACAAAGTAATATGCATTAAACAAATGAATAATCCATGAGAAGAAAATAGGACAATAATATTTACATCATATATACACAGGCGCACTAAAGCTAGGAGTTAAATAAATGGTTAGCTCTGGGTAACAAGATAGTACCTTGTGAGGGAAGTAGAGACTACAAGGCCAGAAAGGAAAGGAAAGCTAGTGGCACAGGCGGGGTGGGATAAGGTCAGAGGGAAGGGGCAGAGGATGGTAGGACAGAGGAAGGAGGGGCAGACAACAAGGGTGGAGGGTGGGAAAACGGAATATAACAGGGTGGCTATGTTGGCTGGGGCAAGGGCACTATGGAGGCGGCAGGGAGAGGAGGTAGAGATAGAAGGTAAAGAAAGGACAGCTGTAGATAAGGGCAGGGACTGTTGAGAGATGATAGTGTGGGATACAGACTAGGGGTAGATCGTATGGTGGTGGTAGTGTAACATGGAGAGAGGAAGGGGAAGAGGAAGAAGGGGGAATGGAAGTATAATGGAAAGTCACTTAGGGGTGAGGGAAGGGGTTGGACAAGAGGATAGAGTGGTCACTGCAATAGACCAGGCAGGGAGAAGGCACTTTATCAACTGCAGTCACCAAAGTCCCGTAGGTTGTCATAAATAAGTATTCCAGGCAGCCGGGGTGGGGGGGGAGCACGGCTTATAGCCATGTTTCCAAACCTGGAATGGGTGGTTGAAACATCTAGCATAATGAAGGACTGCCTAGGGGGTAGGGGCAGGTAATTTGTTGAAAGAGGTTGGAGATATAGGGGGTAGTTTTGCCAGCAGGGCTTTGTAGAGCCAGGTGATAGAGTGGAAGAGACGCCTGGTTGCTAAGGAGGTCCACCTGACGGAGGCATACAGGTCACAACAATGAGTCTGACAGTGAGCGTTGGAAATGAAGCATATCGCTCTGTGATAGAGAGTGTCCAGTTGACATAGCAGGGCATTAGAGCATCTGCCATATAGAATATCGACATAGTCGATAAGTGGTATAAAGGTTGTTTGGACCAGGTGCCGTCTGGAGTCAGAATCGAATAGTGATTTATTCCTATAAAACAAGACAATTCTTTGATGTAATTTCTTTGCAAGGGAGTTGATGGGAGCTGAAAAAGTTACCGTATATACTCACGAATAAGCCGATCCATGTATAAGCCGACACCCATTCATAGCGCCTCATAATTGTAAAAAATACCAAGACCTGCATATAAGCCGAGATTATTTTATTGAGTGAAAGACACAAAGTGCAACATTATGCAGAATGTTTTGGGTGTGCAGTTCATTAAGGTGTGGGAAATAAAGGCGCTATTATTCAGTCGTCATCCTCTCCGTCTTCGAGTGTCACCAACTCGCTGTCAGATAAGCCCAACACATGCATATTTGCTGCGTGGAAATTCTCGTTGACCATGTCTGAGGTCATAACATCCTCGTCCTCTTCCTCGTCTGCTGCTGCTCCCTGCGTCTCCTCGTCGTCCTCCTCGTATAGTGCATCATCCTCTATGCCATCCATTTTGTTGCTTATCCCACATCTAAGGAAAGACTTCACCACCATTTCCACTGGGATCGAGTCCCAAGCCTCCACAATCCATTCGCAGACAACTTCCATGTCTGGCTTCTTTAAATTGCATGCTTTTGTCACCCCTCCAGCACCAGTACACATCCAGTTGCTCCACTTCCTTCTAACCCGATCCTTGAACGGTTTGTTCAAACACACGTCCAGTGGTTGCAGGATAGATGTAAGACCACCTGGTATGACACACAGATGTGTTTTTATTTTTTTTTTTGCATTTTTCTTTACAGGGTCAGTCAGATGTGCCCTAAACATGTCCCATACAAGAAGTGAGCACTTAGAACGCAGAGCACCAGGTCACGTGTTCCAGACTTTTTGCAGCCACAGCTGAATAAGGGACTCATCCATCCAACCCTTTGGATGTAGGCATATGAGCAGACCCGAGGGGAAAGTTATTTTTTTGGGTAGGTCTTCCACTTGAACACCACCATGGGTTTTAACTTTGTTCCGTCTGCCAGACAGGACAGAACCACTGTAAAGTGTGTCTTTTCATGGCCAGTTGTGCGTATCAGAACAGTCTTGCTACCCAGTGGGTTGACTGTAGGTTGGATGGCAAATCGAAAGTCATGGGCGTTTCGTCCATGTTACCGATCTGACTGAGGTCATAGCAGTGCTGATTTCTCATCTTTAAAACAAATTTCTAAAAACTATGCACCTTTGATTTGAGATCAGGTGGAAGCTTTTGCAAAATTTTTGTACGCTGCCGCAGTGCCAGTCCATGGCGCTCCATGAACCTGGAACACCAGCCTGCAGATGCTAGGAAGGAATCCACACCTGAACAGCAATACTTTGGAACCTTCGCCATGTGCAGTGCCCTCATATGTATAGCAAGCCGAGTTACAACATAACCGCTCTCGTGACACTGTAATACCCAGCAGTTCAGGTCATCCTCCAACAAGGTAAAAGCTGCTCGGTCTCCACAGCAAGCTCGTTTGGCTTTGGGCATTTCACTCAATGCCTGCTTTTGCTTTCTCCATTCCCTCACTTGCTTTTCATTTACAGCATGTTGTTGTGCGGCAACAGAATTATTTGTTGCCTCAGCACATTCAACAGCATGCAGCTTGAATGCTGTTTCGTACGAGCTTCGTTTACGTTTAACACTCATTCTCGCCAAAACAGTAAGTAGTGCTTCAATACCGGGACCTAGCTTTTATAGTGCAGAACAGTGGTGAATGGAGCATTATAGTGCTGAACTGGGCAGAACAGGACTTTTCAGAAACCAACACGGACTTGCTCTATAATTGATTACCATAACTGGCACAACCCGCGTATAAGCCGAGATACCAAAAATGCAGGTCGCGTTTTTGTACAAAAACCTCAGCTTATACACGAGTATATATGGTAGGTGTTGATCTAGTTCACAGCCTAGATATTTAAAGTTGTGGACTAGCTCAAGATCATCACCATGGAGAGTCTTGATGGTGGGCAAGGAAGCAAGTGAGACAGGGATGGAGGGCAAGTGGTTGGAATAGAAGAACATCACTTTTGTCTTTTTAGTGTTAAACAGCAGTTTGGAACATACGAGATTGTGCTGGAGGAGATCGAATTCTGCATGGGCTTTGTCTACCGAGGGACTGGATATATATATCACTGTATCATCCGCGAAAAGGTGTAGTTTTGCTTTGCTGATGCCATTTCCGATGAAGTTGATGTATATCATAAACAGAAGTGGTCCAAGGATCGAACTTTGGGGTACCCCTCTCCTGAGCGGAAGAAGCAGAGACAGGGAGCCATCAGCCTTCATCTGTTGAGATCTAGCTGACAAGTAACTGTCGAACCATGACAGCACAGTGCCGAAGATTCCATGCCAGTTCAATGAATCGAGGAGTAGAGCATGGTTGACTGTGTTGTATGCTTTGCTGAGGTCCAGGAAGACTGCCCCTGTGACTTGTTTCCTGTCCACTGCAAGGAGCCAGTCATTTGTAACAGTGGCTAGAGCTGAAGTGGTGCTATGGGAAGGACGAAATCCTGATTGGGCTGGGTCTATAAGGTTAGCTTTCTTGAGGTAGTTTCTCATTCATACATTTATCAACTTCTCAAGGAGCTTAGAGAGCAGAGGCAAAATGGAAATAGGTCGGTCATTATTTGGGTCAGTAGGGTTGCCTGACTTAAATAGCGGAAGTACCTGAGCTATTTTCCAAGCCCCAGAGACAGTGCTAGAGTTAATGGAAAGGTTAAATAAGTGTAAGATGGGGGCCGTGAGGTACTGGAAGTCAAGTTTGAGGAAGTATGGTTCTAAACCGGCAGAATCAGCACCTTTGTTAACCTTTAGGTGGAGAAGAAGGTCTTCTGCCTCTTTGTACTGGAATGGGGAGAAGGCGAAGACTGAGCTGGGAGGCACTGGGGAAAGTGTGGGAGCACTGGGGACAAGGGAGGCAGTTTTGGAGGAGTCGAATGCAAGACCCACGGCAGAGAAGTGCTCATTAAAGCAGAGTAGGATATCGGATTTATCAGAGAGAGTAGTGTCCTTGTAGGAGATCATCCCGGGTATGAGGATGACTGTTTATTGCCTTCAACAGACTTAATGATATGCCAGAACATACTGGAGTTACCCTTAGCAGCACCAAAGGCTGACAGGTAAAAGTTTGCCTTTGTGTCCCTTATTCTTTTGGTGCAATTGTTACGACAGGCTCTAAACGCTGCCCAGTCAGTAGGGAGGTTGGTCCGCCTGGCTGTAGCCCAGAGGCGATCCCTCCCATTTAGCAAGACCCTTAGCTTGGCTGTGAACCAGAGGCAGGAGAACTTCTATACTCTGCATTTTACCATGGGGCATGTCTGTCGATTATGGCAGTTAGGATGTTGTTGAAGAATGAAACCGCATCATTGATGTTGGAAGCCAGGTAGAAATCAGTCCAATTAATGAACCTGAGGTCTGACAGGTAGAGAGATTGAACTTACGAAGACCCCTTCTCCAAGAAAACCTATTGGCTGACTTGAGTGTGGGTTGTCCTCTAACACAGGCCACGGTACGATGATCACTAGCGTCATTGTGAAAAACAGCAGTGTGAGTGATTTTATGGGGTCTGTTAGTTAGGATTAGATCAATCAATGACCTGTTAGGGGAGAATTTATGAAGTGGTTGAGTGATATCAGTTACCAGTTGAGTGAAGCCAGCATCATCACAGAATTCTTTAAGTTGAGAGCTTTTGTTGCAAGTTTTTTGCCAATCGAGATTTAAATCACCAAGTATGATAATCTCATTCTGCCTTTTGTTCGCAACATCTTGTAAGTAACTTAGGAGCTGAAGGCCCGCAGAGGGTGGCCTGTAGCAACCTATTATTGTCAGGGTTTCAATGGGTGATAGAGAAAAGTTTAATGTCAGAGCTTCAAACTCCTTCAGTGTACTAGCAGGAGCATAGTCAGAGACTGTAAACTTATCCTTGACATAAATTGCCACGCCCCCTCCCTGGTGTCTCTGTCACTACGGAGGAGGAGGATAGAGTTAAAGAGAACAACTGATATGTTCTTGCCACTCCAGAGAGTGAGAAAGAATAAAAAAAACGAAAGTAGAGGCATAGAAAAAAACAGAAGAGTCCCAGCACCTAGGTGTGGGAATAGTACTCAGATTAACAGAGTGATCAGTACAGCACAAAAACACCTCCTTGCACCTGCGTCTCTCTGACACAAAAAGAGGAGGCTGTAATAATCATGCAGACACCAATGTGGAGTGAGCTGGTAAGTTTACTGTATGAAACACACACTTGAAACAACTGCAGAAAACACGGGCTTCTGCCCACCAAGCAAGGGTGTATATACATATATATGTTGGTGCATGCGCATTAGTAAAGCAGACGCAAATCACCTATGCTAATTAACTTCCTTACATCTCCCTTCTCAATTGAACTTCCCCCCAAAGTAAAATATTTAAAGTTCCATGTAGCTCAAAGTTTTTGTGAGTCTATATAGTCACGATGCCAGGTGGGCCTTCAGAGCTCCCATCTACTGACGTGGCCAATTCTCAGGTTGGAGCTGGTGCCAGTCAACTGGTCCTGACTACTCAGGGGCGAGGCCAACACCACAGGTTCACTTTGTGACTGCCCCAGCGTCACTTGTGGAGGGACCTCCATTGCAGGCACCTTGGGAATCCCATCGTCCTCCACATTGTCGTCCTGCTCACTTCCCTCTTCCTTTCCTTGGATGTGCAGGTTTTGTGGGCCACAGAAGCGACACAGCTCAGGGGTTAACAAAAGGTCTCTCCTGTTTCTGCACTACAATATCCCATTTGCTTGGACTACATACAGGAGGCAGTATAGCGCAGTGGTCTAAAGCTCTGAGCTGCAAATTTGATGACATCCAGCAGACCAGACCTGGGTTTGAATCCCACAGCTTCCACTTGCATACTGTGTGACCCTGAGCAAGTCACTTAACCTCCTTGTGCGCCCAGGTCACTCCTGTAAAAAAGCTTTCAGCTTAGTGTGCTATACCTGGTTAAACAACTAAATAAATAATAAAATAAATAAACATATGAATGTGCCTCTTCAGTATGGTGTTCCACAACCGTGGGGGTCCAGGTGTTCGCAGGTAAACAGGCTGTCCTGGCTTTAAAGCTGGGAGTGGTCAGGCATGCAAACAGTAATAAGATTTTTGTTTTTCTTCAGCCTTTTGCAATGTAGCTCGCACCTCAACTTCTGGTACTTTTGGTTTAAGTAGCTCAGATCTGGTAGGTATTAAAGTTCTGGTTCTGCCACCCATAAGCAGCTGTGCTGGAGATCCTAGTCCCTCCAGTGGGGTATTTCTCAGTTCCTAAAGCGCTAACGGTCCACCCTTGCTTTATTTACAGTCTCTTTATTGTTCGAATGGTCCGTTCTATCATGCCATTACTCTGGGGGTATCTTGGTGAAGACATTACATGTTTAAACTCATACCTTCGTTGAAAGTCTCTGAATTCAATGCAGGCAAATTGTAGGCCACTATCTGTTACAAGTACAGTATTTCTGGAATATTATGTCTTGCACATTGTTATTTAATAAAGTTAATCACTGTTTTGCTTGTTGTATTTTGCAACTTGGATATCTTAATGTATTTGGAGTAGTAATCAACCATTGCTGGATAATTTTCCTGTTCAAATTCAAAATGGTCAGCCCCAACCTTTTGCCAGGGTCTGGCTGGTATCTCGTGGCTGCATCAGTTCTCTAAAGTGTGCTTTCCTGAATTGATGGCAAACGCCACACTTGGCCACCATGTCATTAATCTGACTGTTCATCCCTGGCCAGAATAAAAGATCTCTGGCCCTGCACTTGCATTTTTCAATGCCCAGGTGGCTGCCGTGTAATCTGGTTAACATGTCTGATCTCAGTGACGTGGGGACTATCAGTCTCTCCCCCTTCAGCAAAAGTTCATTTTCTATTGAGATTGCATCACTGAACTGCCAGTACTGCCTTATCTCGGGCTGTACTGATGTTTGCTCCTGGGGCCACCCATTCAAAACAGTGTCTCTCAACTTGGCCAGTTCTGAATCATTATCCGTCTCTCGCTGAAACACTTTCAATTTTTCATCACTGATTGGCATATAGTCCACCGTGTGAACCTTATATTTGTCTAATTCAGTTTCTGGCACAGAATGTTCTTCCACAGCCCTGTTCAGGGTATCTGCTATGTGACGTTCTTCACCTGCTTTGTGCTGTACTCGTAAATGATACCTTTGCAGTTTTAGCATCATGCGTTGAATTCTTGGTGGGGCTGTGGCCAGTGTTTTTTTGAAAGGGCTTTCTAGGGGCTTGTGGTCTGATTCAACATGGACCCTTGGTCTCCCATAAATATATTGGTGGAACTTTAAACAACCAAACACAATAGCTAGCGTTTCCTTCTCAATTTGTGCATAATTTCTCTCAGCTCTGTTAAGTGATCTGGAAGCAAAAGCAACAGGTCTGCCTTCCGGCAGCCGACAGGCACCCAACCCTTCAGAGGTTGGATCAACAGATAATTTAACAGGTGCCCTTGGATTATAGTGGGTCAGCACTATGGGGTTAGTAACAACTGTTTTTAGCTCTTCAAAGGCCAGTTGGTGGCCCTCCTCCCAATGCCATGCTGTTTCTTTCTCTAGTAACTCTCTCAACGGCTTATTTACAGTTGATAGGTTTGGAATACACTTTGCCAGGTAATTTACCATGCCCATAAATCTCTGTAAGTCAGTCTCATTTTGGAGAACAGTCATCTTGGTAATTGCTTTTATCTTCTCGGGGTCTTTCAACAGCCCGTCATTACTTAACTTGTGTCTGATATATTGGACCGCTGACATTTTGATTTTCAATTTTTTAGGTTTAAAGACAAATGCTTATGTCTGGCTCTTTGTAGAACATTCTGTAACCTCTCATTGAGATCTTATACATTAGCTCCCCATATTAGGATGTCATCCATAATGACCTCTGTGCCCTCAAGCCCTTCAAAAATATGTGACATTTTCTTTTGGAAGACGTCTGGTGCTGAGCAAATCCCAAAGGGAGACGCTTGAACTTATATCTCCCAAAAGGTGTATTAAAAGTCACTAGATTAGAGCTAGGACCATCCAGTTTAATCTGCCAGAAGGCATGCCCAGCATCCAACACTGTGAATACTTTGGCCTCTGCTAGCTTGGCTGCAACTTCTTCAACTGTTTTCATCGGGTAGTGTTCCCTTTTAATTGCTCTATTAAGACCTCTGGGATCTACGCAAATTCATACTTTGTTTTTTCTACAGCCACCATCGAGTTGACCCAGCTTGTGGGGTTATCCACCTTCTCAATAACCCCCAATCTTTCCATGTTCTCTAGCTCAGTTTTCACTTTATCTTGCAATGCGAAAGGTATTTTCCAGGGGGGGGTGGATCACAGGGCTGACTGTTTTTATCTATTCTAATGTGGTATTCACCTTCTAAGCATCCCATTTCCTCAAATACATCAGCAAGTTCAGTCAGTATTCCTTCTGTGGTTTCCCTGCACGTCCATTTGCAGCATCTACTGAAAATAGCTTATTTATAAGCTTCATTTTCAAACAAGTAGACAAGCCCAACACTGGGGTCACATTTGCATTAACCACTTGAAATGGCAGCAGGTAATACTTTTGCTTAAAGCATGTTAGCAACACCACTTTGCCTTTTACATCCAGTTTATGCCCAGAACAGGAAACCAATCTAGTTGATGACCTTTGAATAGCTTCTCCAGACAGTGTTTTATACATCTGAAAAGGCGTCGCATTACACTGTGCCTCCTGTGTCTAATTTAAACATCACCATTTTCCCATTTATACTTAGATTTACTTTCCAATCAGTCTCTGGCTTATAGGTAGTCACAGTTTCAATGTTGAAAGTACTTTCATTCTCCTCAACATCTTCTCTAACAACATAGATCTCACTGTGTTTGCCCACATGATATACCCTAGCAAAGTGATTTTTCTGTGGCACAATGTACAATACTGTCCATACGCTGGGCGTTTATTTATCTCATGCTCACGACCACACTTTTCACATTTGACTTTATTCGCTTGAGGTGCATAACTTCCCTTGCTCACATTGACACTTGCTTTGACTCTTTCTTCCTGGACAACTGCTACTTGGACTGCACTTTCATCCTGAGCATTCCCACTTACACGTTCAATCTGCATTTCACTCACTTCAGCAGCCCTACATATATCTATGGCATCATCTAACATTAAGTCCGCTTTTCTCAACAGTCTGCATCTCACATGCTCACTCTGTATGATGCATACAATTTTATCTCGTAATCAACGATTCAGTTAAATCTGCAAATTCACAAGGTTTAGCCTTTAGCCTCAGTTTAGTTATTAATGAATCAATGGACTCACCCAGATTCTGGTTCGTTGTATTGAACAAATGTCTTTCCTAAGTCACATTCTTTTTTGGGTTACAATACCTCTCAAATTATCCCATAATTTTATCCAGCTACCCCTTCTCTTCCTTGTCTTCCCAAATAAAAATATTGAATACCTCTAATGCAGCAGGGCATGCCACGTGCAAGAAGGTCATAGCCTGGATTTTCTGTGAGTTTTTAGCGAGTCCAATGGCAACTGAGAAAATTTCAAATAGCTGCTTAAATTTTCTCCAGTTTTGAGGTGCATTTCCATGTAAATGGAGAGCGGTGGGAGGCTGCAGGCAGTCCATTCTGACACCATGTAATAATCACGCAGACACCAATGCGGAGTGAGCTGGTAAGTTTACTCTATGAAACACACCCTTGAAACAGCTGCAGAAAATGCAGGCTTCTGCCCACCAAGCAAGGTTTATATATATATATATATATATATATATATATATATATATATATATATATGTATGTTCATACTGCATTAGTATAGCATATGCAAATCGTGTATGCTAATTAAATTCCTTACAGAGGCTACACCGTGTCACAAGGCTAACTAGCGGTTGTCACAGCAGCTCTAAGGGACATGATCAGAGACCACCTAGCAGGAGAGGGAGGAGTGCTTAGGAAAAAGAAAAGTACAAAATATATTTTGTGCTTTTCTTTTTTTCAGAAGGAGGGTGAGGGGGCAGGAAAACACCAAATGGTTGGAAGGGGCAAGTCGGCCCAACTCCAGTTGCAGGAAGTGAAGAGCTAACACTCCAGAGGAAAAAGAGACTAGGGAGTTGTAAGCAGATGTCAAGAGCATAGCATGCAGGGTACGCTGCCTAGATGCCCTGACTCTTACCTGAGCGGGGGATGGTGAGAGGGTATGCGACTGAATAAAGGAGATATTCTGTAAGATCAAGAATTACAGTAAGTACATAATTTTCAAATCTTCCAAGAATCAATCTTCATCATTTAGTCCCATTTTTGGGTCAGAGTACCAAGCTTCCCCAAAAACAGGGAAGGAGTTGATTTACCCTGAGGGAAAAAGTCATCCTCAGCTCTCTGGTGGGAGAGAACCACTGGCGGGCAGGGACTTCTCATAGGTCCAGCAGGACCCAGGCAGGTTCAAGTTCAAGTTTATTGCAGGAAAGACTCCGTTGAGCAAGCTCATTCACAAGGAGGTCCTGAGGCACATACACATACAGTTCACAATTACATAGGCAGGAGATATAAAATGTAGAACAACAAAGAAAAAATATATAATACAAGAGGTATACACAATAGAAGTCCTTATGCTGTCTATGCAGTACATTCCAGCTGGAGGCTCCCATTGCCTGGGAGCAGGAGAGCAACCTGATAGCTCACACCTGACCCTGCAGGAGAAACAAAGAGTCTGCTGGTAGTGCGAGTTCAGCACCCTATGCCGAGTGAGGTTCACCAGCTGGAGGAAGGGAAGCCATGCTGTCCACTAAATGCAGACTGCCTTTCCCATCAGTCTGGAAGGGTTCCATGTCATAATAGCGATCCCAAAATAGCGATCACTATTATGGCGAGTGTATATCGCCAAAAAGCAAATTGGTGATATATACTCTAGGGTGACGTGACATCCGGCAAGTAAACAAGTGTTTTGTGGAGGGGGGGGGAGACTGTGACCCCCACACCCTTCTGAAATAGGATTCTCATATCCACGGGGGTGCATGTCGGGGAAGAGGAAATATCCCTTCATCGGGATAAAATTAAGTGCTGCAGCTGCAGGCAGCAGCAAAAGTTTTCCCACACCTGTTCCCAAACCGTGTACCTGCCGCACCTGAGTTAGCCACCCACACCACATGACTAGCTCAGCGGTACTAGATACAGCAGTCCCCCAAAACCCCTTCCCTGTCCCACCCTTCCCCTCACTATCCCCCCCTTCCTGTCACCCTGCAGTACACTCTCGGTTGCGTAGTATCGCTATCCTTCCAGGGTAGCCCAGGAGGAAAGCGCTGAATATGAGTCACCATTTTGATGGTCGCTCATATTCAGTCACCATCCTCACTGGATACTGCCTGGAAGCTACCTTGTTGATGTCATATGACACCCTTGCTTGGTGCCTCACCAGATCCAGGCCTCGGGGGGAAGGCGAATGGCCTGCCTGGTGGACTTGCAATTTGTCATGGATGCTAAACGCTAACTCAGTGTCACCCACAGGCACTTGCCATAAGCTTCCTGATGTGCCCAATGTGTTGAGATGCACATCACAGTGTGTACCACTGCAAAAACATTCCTGCCCAGGCATTGATCTCCGCAGAGTCAGGGTTGAGGGGGCGATTATACACTGGATGCTTAGGCCCACAGAGGGTCTGCAGCACCAGAATCCCTAAGGTGGGGTGAGAGGTAATACCTGGAGATCCTGGGGGAGCACCATGTCTGCACTGTACATTCATAGGGGCTGGAGAAGGGGTAAAGGGATGCAGCCAGACATTCCTGGATGCCTCTGTAAAGGGCTGGGGCCACTGTGGGCAACAGAAGTGTTATTGTTCAAATCCCCAAGGAATGACAGCACCAGGGTAGCAGTATTGCGACCTACAAATGGACTTTTATTCAGCTCCTGCAACATCTCCATAAGGAAGCACTTGTACCGGGGGTACTCAGCATCAGAGGAGAGCTGAACTGAAAAAAATCCTCTGCCTCAGTGGAGGAAGTAGGACAGGAGCAGCTGGATCCAGACAAAAACAGTGCAAGGCCCTCAGGTGTGAAATGAGCCTATTCTGTCTTGAGATGGTACCAGTGGAACACCGCAGCTGTCAGCCTGAACTAATCCCAGGTTATGGGCCCCAGGGGACTCAAAATGCCTGCGAGCACAATGGAGGGCACAGAGGAAAGGGAGGAGAGAGAGGAGAAGGAGGGTCACTGAAGTCCGGGCCAGGTCCTGTTCCAGGGTTGCAAGAATGCTGAGAGGACCTCGCCCGAAGGGAGGGCCTGGCAAACTCACCCATCTGTAACTAACCATCAACAGATTGGTCCTGACAGTGCCCTTGGGGGGAAACCAGGTGAGGAGAGTGGAGTTGTACTGATCCCACAGGGCAACCTCAGTCCCCACCACTGACAGGGACAGCTGGTTCTGGGGAGAAGCTAGGCAACGGGCTTGCACTGGAGCCCCCACTGGAGTTGCCACCAGTGCCAGACAAGGGGCCAGCTGCAGACCCATTACCAGGTCCCAACCCCTCACCAGGGCTGACACTGCCCTCCTAAGCCAAGCCTAACATTCAGGTCAGGAACACACCCAGAGTCGACCCCAGTCTTGGCACCACCAATGGCATCAGAACCAGACCTGGAATCGCAAATAGCAGTGGAACCAGATCTGGCACTGGGAACAGCACTGGAACCCAAACTGGCACCACGAACATTACCAGAAAGGGACCCAGGACTCTTCCTGGAGTGAGACCTAGGGGTAACCAGAGAGGACACTCTGGGCTCAGAGACCAGCTTGGAACCAAGCCCAAGAGGACCTCATCGTTACCAGCTCTACCTGCAGGCCCAAGATCGTCATCGTCATCCTCTTCCAGACCACCAGTTGCTCAGGGGAAGAGATAACAAATCCCTCACGGTCCAAGAAAGGGCCAGCTCCAGAACCCTTTCCTCTTTTGGCACTGCGAGCAGTGCCAGAAGGGGGCCTAGTCTTGAGGCCAGCACCACCCCACTCACCGGTACCAGTCTTAGTACCAGGAGCTGGCCAGCACAAGGTCACAACACCGAGGTGCCCACCAGTGTACACTGAGTGTACAGCTTCAGCCTCACCACCATGGGCATCCACTGCCCTGAAGGGCTGTCGGATGGGGGAGGGCTTTAGCCAGTTCCCTGGAGGAAGCCGACTGTCCACAAAATCCTCCTAGGACCTCCAACATCTCAGTGAGGTGAGCAGGGGGATTGTCCTGGACTTCTAGAGTACCAGAGGCACTAAGAAGAGGCTCAGAGGAAGAGCACAGGGACATTATCTTGGAGTCCCTGGTGCGATGTATGCCTCCAAAGGTGGGATGATCCCAGCCCCACCTCCACAAACACATCTCAAAGGTGTGATATTCCATGGAGAAGCAAGCATTGCACCTGTCTATGTCGTGGTCGGTGCCAAGGCAGGTCCGGCACTCATCATGCCAGTCCCTGATGGCAAGATGATTCCACAGGAGCACCAACACATGGGGAGCTACCCTTGTCCTTCTTCATGGCTTTCTTACACTCCTTGGGACCTGGCATGATGATGTAGAAACATAGTGAAAAACTAATTGAGAAAAGGTTCAATGACAAACTGGAACGCTAAAATAACGGCTCTGGAAAACACACAGTGCCAAGAAAAAACAGCATCAAACTAAAGCAGCAGAGAACTGAGGAAGATGTGACACAGTTTCAATGACTGAGGCTCCTATGGTGCACTCTTGATGGCAAGAAAAACAACTGAGGAAAGGAGGGTCCAGCGTAATTTATTGGCCAAACCACAAGGGCAATGCCAGTACGTCTGACTCGTGGGCAATCCCGGCACTGCTCTCGGTCCCATCCTAGGCTGGAAAGACTTTGCTCTCACTGGGTCCCATCACCTCCAGGTTAGACCCACAAGTGGGACTGAATGGTGAAGATTGATTCTTGGAAGATGTGGCCACTCAAATGTACCATTGCAACTGAGAGAAACTTCCACACAGACAACTAGGACATGGGTGGAGTCAAGTGGTGCATCTCGCCTTTTACAGGCTGCAGTTCGCTGGACACCAGCATGCTGTAAAACAGTTTTATTCTTCTGACTGATTCTGTTGTACCCCACCCGTTTTTTTCTGCTGTGGCCCACATATTTCAGTACTTTGTCACTATCATTTACTTAGAATTTTTGCAGCACTTCATGTCTAGGGACTGATAAACACAGATAAATCTGTCATGTTTAACTGCACTAATATGTTACCTCTTAATTAGTCTAATTCTTCCCTTATGCCATGACTTGAAAATGGACTCTGCATGAACATTTTGTCATGCTCAGTAAAGTCAGAGGCTAGCTATGGTGCATTTCCTGTTTTACCTGAAATTGGCTTAGCCTGAGCCATGGCACCCTCAGTTGGACTACAGTTGTTGGTAAAAATGCAGTTGGTCTGGGCAGAGCACAGAGCCAAGGAAAGGTCTTCTCTCTCTCTGGTGCACTGGAAGGTGCATGGCGGAGTCAGGAAGACTACAATGATGGCTATGTCTCCTCCTTGGGGCCTGGTTTTGATGTTTCTGCCGCTATTGACCAATCAATCTTTCAGACCCGTAGTAGTATACTTTGCCTCACACACAGTTGTGGTTACATGACATTTGAGCTCCAGAACAAAACCAGAGCCCCAAAATGTGTTCATTTCAATGGTTACCATTTATAATGTTTGTTAATTTTCTGATATGTGTTCAGGATGCAAACGTTTGGATAGTTGGGGTTGGGGTAGGAGGAGTGGAATCGTCTATGTATAATTCTGGTTAGTATGACTCATAGTCGTGTAAAAGTAACCTCATGAAACTTTAGAGAGTGCAGAAATCCGGTAAAGAGAACAAAGGTCCTTGCCTTTTTAAAATTCTTAGTCACAGACCCAGCCTTTGCACAGGACATGCATCATGCCCCTTCAGAGGCAGTTAAGTTAAAGCACTCCTAGGTGGGTTAGATCTTTCCGAGTTCATTCAACAGCAAAAGGAGGGAAGTCAGTATTTTGTGCCATAAGGTGGGTTGAGAAGTAAACTTGAGAGATAAGTCAGCTAGCCAAGGGGGGTGGGGCAGTACTGCCATCGGAACCCCCAAACCTTGGACAGCCACCATTGCACTACTTTGTCAGGACCTGGGCCTAGAAAATATATGTTGCACTGTAAATCCAACTGTTGTCACTAAAGAGTGTACATATTGCTCTGGAGTAGTGGAGCATATAACAGGACGGACTACCTCTTTATCTCTCAGAACCTACTACAAGAGGGCTCCTCAGCCACGACTATCATATTGCATTATCTGACCACACACCAGTAGCCTTGACTTTCTCTGTGCTTGGGGGATGGCCTCAGCAACTGGAGCGATATTAAAAGGAAAGTTTTAACAGCCCTCTGCATGTGACTCAGATTTCCCAGAATGGCTCCAACACTTTAATTGATACATTTTTCTCTTTTAAAGATAATGGAGAAGTGGAGGAGAGTATACTATGGGATTCCTTAAAAGGAGAGATAAGAGGGAGTCTCGACAGTATTTGAAGTGCAAAGAAAAAAAGCCAGAGCTGCAGAATTGGAAAAACTTCAAGATACCCTCAAAGCTAATGAAGAACAAGATAGAAACTTCCACTATGTTTACTCTAAGCTTTTAGCAGAAATTGTGGGGGTTAAATACTGCAGTAATACCATACTTATTCAGGCGGCTGAACTTGCCTATCCCTATTGATGCAGACCCACTGGAAATCAATGAGTGTCAGTGTAGACCCATAGCTCTCAGACTAAAGAAACTCCAGAGAATATAAAAGGTCTCAATTCCCCCAAAACAGGTGAAGATAATGCAAATGAACCCTAAGCATATAGTTGAACTATTTGGAGAATTATACACTAAAATCTGTGTATCTGAGACCACTGCATCCTCTACCAATCCAAACACATCTCTGCAGAGGGTACAACTCCTAGTTCTCTCCCCTGAGCAAACACAGTCCAAGATACCTCCTTTTCTGAAAGAGAGTTTCCTATAGGTGTAATACCCCAGTTGAGGGGGACGGGTTGTGTACCCCAGTTGGCCATTGGAGTAAGACACCACTCCCCCACACTGCAAAGGGCTGCTGTAGATATTTTCAGTGGTTCCTGGGTTCTCGTCTCACTCAGCAGTAAGAGGGGGTTAGTATTCAACAGAGACAGAAATGGCTCTGCCTCCACCCAAGGAAAGATTTAAGTGGGACCTGTGACTTAGCAGCACAACCCCTAGCCCACCTCCTCACTCTGGGCATACCTCCTGGAGACACAATGTAAATACACCAGTTCCCCCCAATTACCATGCACAAGGTTAAATGAGAGCAGGTTTAAACAATAAAACACAACTTTATTAAACACAACTGGCCCTCCAAGGGAAAAGAGGTTAATGTAGAGGCCCACAGCATGGCCCCTTTAAGTACCTTCCTAGGCAAGGTCAGGTCTACCCTTTGCCACTAAGCCACTATTAGGAAATCCCGCCTAGGCCCAGCTAACTTTGCCTGCCCCCAAAACACAAGACAACACAGTAGTTCTCCTGTACCATGCCTTACTTCAAATGAAGTGGGAGCTCCTTTTACAGTTCCTACGGTACCACAGGTGTTGATCCCTGGCAGGCCTGAAGATGTTGCCGTGGCTTGGCCAGCTTTGGTGCACATTAAAATAACAAAAGTAACATACTTAAATTCATCACTGGGCCTTACACAGGTTGTTACCGCTGCAACCCATAAATTGGTCACTCTCTTGACCTCGTCTTCCTCCTGGGGATTGAAGCCTCTGACTTGAGGGTGGAACCAGTTGGATGGTCCGATCACTACACCGTGAGGTTCAGTTTTTGTGCCACCCTTCGCAGGCCTACCCCTGTGGAGATGGTCAGGTACCGCCCTTTACAAGATGTAAGCTCTGAAGGCCTGGCAGTGGTGCTTGACCTATTGACCCTTCCATTGGCAATCAATGACACAGAGGCCCTAGTGATGGCCTATAATAAGGCCGTTTCTGGGGCCCTGGATGTCGTTGCTCCAGTCCGAGTTCATGCTCTCTCCCTTCGCCCTCGGTCCCCCTGGTTTAATGGAACCTTGAGGGAGATGCGGTGACTAGGACGAAGGTTAGAGCATTGCTGGCAGAGATCTGCCCTGGATGTCGACCACCTTAGATTGATGGAGCATTATCAAGCCTATCAATCCGCAATCACCCATAAGAAGACAGAGTTCCCGTCCGGGGAGATTGCGGCCGCTCAAAATCGACCAGCTCAGCTTTTTCAAACTGTGGACAGACTGTGCAACCCAGCCTGTCTACAGGTTCGAAAAGCCCTTTCACAAGTGGAATGCAATGAGCTTGCTCAATTTTTTGTGACTAAGGTGACTGACATCAGGGCCGAGTTCCAACCAGCACACTCTATGGGTGGTCCGGTCCTAGCACTGATAGCACCCCATCTGGAGTACTGTGTGCAGTTCTGAGGACCCAATCTCCACAAGAACATAGACAAGATGGAAGCTGTCCAGAGGAGGGCAACTAAAATGGTGCAGGGTCTGCACCAGAAGACATATGAAGAGAGACTAAAGGAGCTTAATATGTATAGCCTTGAGGAAAGGAGGGAGAGGGGGGACATGATAGAAACTTTCAAGTACCTCAAGGGAATCAACAAAGTCCAAGAGGGTAGTATCTTTCAAAAAAAGAGGTGTGCAAGAACAAGGGGCACAATTTGAAGATGGGGGTGACTCAGGAGGTAATGTGAGGAAGTATTTTTCACAGAGAGGGTTGTGGATGCATGGACGGCCTTCGGAGGGGTTGTGGAGTCAAAAACAGTGGTTGAATTCAAGCATGCATGGGACAGTCATAAGGCAATTCTAGGGGGTTGGGGTAGAAAGAAGTAGGCTGCTGGATAACTAGGATCTGCAGCTTATCCATTAGGTAGGGAAATGGGCAGACCGGGTGGGTCAAGCGGTCCTTATTTGCCGTCAAATTCTATGTTTCTATGTTGCTTTGGGCCGGCGCTTGGTCACTGCTCCTCATTTTTCCTGGAGTTCCTTCGACCAGCCGGAGTTCATGGATGTCATGAGGATTGCCCAGGGCACACACCCTACGTGCTGTAATTTGGACCCAGGACCAACTACCCTGATTATGGGTTGTATTGATATCATTGGTCCGGTCCTAGCACTGATAGTCTTGTGCTCCTTGGAAACAGGTGAGTTTTCTAGCTCCCTGAAGGAAGCGGTGGTGACACCCCTCCTGTAGAAAGTTTCTTTGGACCCAGACTGCCATGCAAACTACAGACCAATCTCAAACCTTCCCTTTATAGGGAAGGTGATTGAGAAAGTAGTGGCTGTACAGCTGGAGAACCATCTGACCATCCATAACATCTATGAACCTCTCTAGTCCAGTTTTCGAAAGAGGCACAGTACTGAGCTGGTGCTGGTTTGGGTGCTCAATGATCTCCTGATGGCAAGAGATCGGAAGAACCACTCCATCTTGGTTCTTCTTGATCTCTCATCAGCATTTGACACTGTGGATCATGGGGTTTTGCTCGATCACCTGTGGTTTATCTGTGGCCTTTCAGGTACAGTCCTCAGGTGGTTTACATCTTTCCTCACCAGAAGAATTCAAAGGGTAGTGTCTGGGATTTATTCCTCTGACCCAGTACCTCTGTCATGTGGGGTGCCTCAGGGATCGGTGTTGTCCCCATGTTGTTCACAGTGTATATGCTACTCCTCTGAGACATTGTAAGAAGGTATGGGCTGAGGTTTCACTGCTATGCTGATGATACCCAGCTCTACGTTTCTTTTGCATCTGACCAGGATAGAGATTACTCAGTATTTAATAACTGCCACATTGAAATCCAGGATTGGATGAATTCAAGCTGGTTGAGGTTGAACTCGGAAAAGACTGAGGTGCTGGTTGTGGACCCGGGGCGTCAGACGGTGAAGGAGGCACAGGTAGGTTAGCCCTCGAGACACTTCCTTGGGGGCTTATCACTCCCATCCTCTGAACAGGTGCGAAACCTGAGGGTAATTTTTGATGACGAGCTGACTCTGCATTCACAGGTGTCGGCTGTCATCAAATCCTCTTTTTACCATCTGAGGAATATCTCCAGGGTTAAGCATCTTGTTCCGTCTGGTGATCTCCCCATGTTGGTCCACGCCTTTGTGTCCTTGCACCTGGATTATTGCAATTCCTCTACCTAGGGCTACCTGAGGTGGATAGCCACACTTGCAGCTAGTGCAGAATGCAGCAGCCCAGTTACTGATGGGAACCTCTCGTCCTCATTGATATTTCCTGAAAGGCGCAACTGCACTGGCTGCTGGTACAGTGGCGGATCACCTTCAGCTCTGACTTCTACTTATAAAGCCGTGATATGGACTGGGCCCAGACTACCTGAAAGAGCTTCTGGTTCCTTACTGCCCTGGGCAATCACTCCACTCGGCCAATGAGGGGTTGCTAGAGATTCCAAGGGTTTGCTTAAAATCTTCGAGGGCACGGACATTTATGCATGCGGCCCCTACCCTTTGGAATTCTCTACTCCATTGGTTGTGGGAGTGCACTACCCTGGAGGGATTTAAACAGACGATTAAAACATATTTGTGGAAAAAAAGCATTTGATAGCTGACTTAAATTCGGGTTTTAACTGTATTATCTCTATTTTATATTATTTATAATGTGTGGATTTTATGATTCATTCTGTTTTAACAGTATGTTAGGTGCATTGGTTGTGGAAAGGCATCACAAAAATAAAGAATTATTATTATTAACTCCCCCTTCCCCCACAAAGACCATGCAACTGCTAAAATGGCACAAAGCAGACCCCACAACTGGGGTATTTGTAATCCAGCCCGATGGCCAGCTTTCAACACAACTTCCCAGCTATGCAGAAAGGGTTCCCCCTGAAGCAGGGCTACCCTGCAGCATACTCATGGTTCCACCTATCCACTAGAAATACTTCTGACTTGGCAGGCTTCTGGATCACAACTCCACCCATGGTATCCCCATCTCTCTGGGCTCCTTCTTCAGACCTCTCTCATTCTCCATCTCTCAGGCTGGGTGAACTCAGCTTGTGACTGGAGGTCAGGTTGCTTGACTATTTCACTCCCTCAGCTGCTTAGGCCCTCCGCTGATCTACATGTCTTGGCTTTCAGACCCTCAAGGCTGCTGCAATCCCGAAAACCTTACTGAAGTGCCTGCTATGGCATCTGGACCAGCATGCCCCATGACATCTCAGCATCATCTTCATGATAGCTAGCACACAACTGGCTGTTTCCTATACAAGATCAGCAGCAATTTGTAGTTCATCAAATAAGACACTCAAGGCCTCTCTGGGCAACAAGCACAGCTCACCCACCAGGATCTCTGCAGATCTGCTAACTTTTAGCACAGCTCCCTTCTTACAGCATCAAAGCAGAATCAGCTCCCTTTGGTCCAACTAGCTGTTATTCAGGAACCCTCAGTGTCCCAGAGGTCCAGGAAGGGGCACCAGAATCTACTGTCTTACCCTCACCTAGAGGCCTCCAGGAGCTTCTATTGGGCTGCTAGTCCTCTGATTGGTTATCTTTTAGAGATCAGAGGTCATCAAGATAGCAGCGGATATGGAATTCACAGGGCAAAGTTCTTGTTTACAAGGGCTTTTGGCCTTCCTGTCAACTTCCATCACCCTGGTTCTGGTGGCTGTAGTCAGCAAAGGTCTTTAGTTGCAGTGGGGCTACATTTTGGGAAGCTGTCTGCTGGCAGCAGCTACCCACCTTTGATGTTCATTAAAAGAACAGTTGAAATGCAAAACCTGCATGGCACAGCAGACACTGATGAACTGTGTCTCCTGCTAGGTCTTTCCAGCTCCTGCCGGTCCCCGATCCATGAAGTCCATCCAGGTTCTGGGAGTGAGAGGAGCTGAAATAGAGGCAGCAGCTGTAAGCCCCACACTTTGGGGGAGTTACATAGCTATTACGTTCTTGCCAAGTGGTAAAACCCCTAGTAATTACAGGCTCACTTCTGAATTTTATAAACTTGTTGCTCCTTTCATTGAGTTCAAACTAGCTAGGGTCTATAGCAAAGCCCACAGTAAGGCAAACTCACTAATTCCATGAAGGAAGCTATCATTTCAGTACTCACTAAACCTGGCAAGGATCCCATAATTTGATGCAGTTACAGGCCCATCTCTTTAATAAATGTGGATTAGCAAGATAATCATAGAAACATAGAATCTGACTGCAGATAAGGACCGCTTGGCCCACCCAATCTGCCCATTTTTTCCCTCCCTACAGTGTCATCAGAGACCCTACTTGATCTCTGGCTCTTTCTCTTTCTTTGCAATCACAAAATCCTTGGCTGCCTGGGTCAATGCGTTCCTCCAACTATTTATTAATCCTGACCAAGTCAGGTTTGTAAAAGGGAGACAGTTCTGACAAGCTGGGCAGGGTTCTAGATTTGATTCATAATGCCAAAAAGGCCACTGTCATGTCATCCTACTTTTCCTAGATGTTAAAAAAGCTTTTGTTCGGGTTGAGTGGACCTATCTCACAGCAACTTTCTATCACTTAACTTTAATCCCCAATGTCTACAATGGATTGTTCCCTATATTCGTATATGCAGGCAATTGTGCACATAAATAATGTGTCCGCTCCAGCTTTTGCTCTGCACAGGGGCACACACCAGGGTTTCCCCCTTTCTTCCCTTTTATTTGGAATGGCCTGCCCCCCTCTAAAAAATCATCTGGCTCTATCAATCCATTTAAATCACAACTTCTTTTCTCTCTCACTCCCCCCAACCCCTGCAATTGCTGTCGCTGATACATGACCTACTCTCCTCCTGTCTGCCACTCATGCATGGGCACTTGTAATAATCAAAATACTGTCTAGCAACTGCACTACCATCCTCAGTCAAACCTGTGTAACTTGGCAACTCACAGTATCCCACTGACTACTGCATAACTGATTGTATTGTACCGACCATTTTGCAATGTTTGGCTGAACTGCGTCTATAGTTCATGATGTCACTCTGTATCTCTCTGTTTTGACTTGGCTTGCACTATGAATGTTTGTATTTTATACCTGCTAACTGTTTTCCTCTGTTATATCTGACCCTGAACCCTTTGAAAATAGGCACAGACTAAAGGGTTTTATGTGGAATAAATAAATAATAATAAAAAAACAATAAATGTGTACTGGTATTGTAGACCCTGTTGGCAAAAATCAAGTCTGTCACTGAAATAGAGGGAGGTCACAGCTGGTGGAGCGCATACAGTCACAGCATATGCAGATGATATCCTTCTATCAATCTCCAAGTCACAGGTGTCCCTCCCCACTTAATGCATATTGTGCAAGACTTCTCTGCTTTAACAGACTTTAAGGTTAATTCGCAAAAAACAGAGGCCAGGGTCCTTCCAATTACTCCCAACCAGGACCTCACCACACTGACCCATTATGAGATATGCGTTCAGCATGAAGGCATCAAATATTTGGGCATCTTACTCACCAGTCGTATAACCCAAATACCCCTTACAGAAGCAATGCAACAAAAAATGTTTTTACAAAAAAGCTAGTTTCAGCAACAATTACTAAAAACATTATCATACCTGTCAGATGTACTTGTCTAGGTATCTCCTATGCTATGCACCATGAAACATTAGCATATCAACTGCGATATCATAATAATATGACCTTCTTAATTTTGGTGACGCTGTTATAGCAACTACAATTACAACGCCCTGAAATATGGGCGAC
The DNA here is from genome assembly GCA_016271365.2 of Neoceratodus forsteri. Classification (NCBI taxonomy): domain Eukaryota; kingdom Metazoa; phylum Chordata; order Ceratodontiformes; family Ceratodontidae; genus Neoceratodus; species Neoceratodus forsteri. Next base: position 246,237,150 of record JADMNL010000025.1, read on the forward strand.
TACCATTACGGCGACTAATGTATGCCCCCTCCCTGAGGTGCTATGACCTCATCAGGTCTATAGTGCAATTTAGCTGCAAAATGTGGCAGCCATCTTTTTTTCTTGAGAAAAAAAGAAATTAAATAATTCATAAAATACTCAGCTGTTGGTGGAATTCGAAAATTATACCACTAAATAAAACTGGAAGATGTCTGAAATCTTTTATAGTGAAAAAAGGTAAGGTCAAATTGTTTGCCCAATTTTGTTGCACTGCTGCTTTAAATATTTCTCTCCCATAGTAGGACAAATCTCACTAAATCTGGTCAGGTGAAAACCTATGCTGTTTTCACTTTTTTGGAAAATACAACCTTATAATATGACCATTATCACTAAGATTTATTTCCTTTTACAGTATCTTCGCCTTTTGATTCCCAGGGGAATTTTTAAGAAATTATATCAACAACTTAAGGAGTTTCTATGGGATGCCAAAAGGGAAAGGTAGAGACTTCACAAATTATAGATACCCTCCATAAAAGAGATTTCACCATACCAGACTTCAGCCTTAGGCATACAGCATTCACTCTAGGTCAGATCATCACAGCGCTGTGGCAGACCCTCCCACACAGTCTCTGAGATGGGTGGAAATAGTTATCTGTTGAGGTGCCTAGCTCTGCTCTCTCACAGTCTCTCTTAACAGGGCTCCCCAGGCATTCACATACCAACTCAATTTTGGGACACACCTGGAAAGCCTAGCAGGGATCTAACAAGTCCCTACATGGGCCCCTCACTGGCCCTACTCTATGGGATAAACCCTATATAAAAATTGTAATTCCTCAGTAAGCTGGCCTTCTTGGAGTCAGAAAGTCATTAAAGCTTTGGAAGACATAACAGGTGACAAGGTCAGGTGCCTAAAATCTTTTCAGCAGCCTAAGGACCTGTACAATTAACCTGTGAGTTCTGGAAGTATTTATAAATGAGAAATGCACTAAGTGCTCTGCTCCAGAACCAAATGATTTGATACCTTTTAATGAACCAACACAGATGTAACAACCAGAACCAAGTGCTTTAGCTTTCAGACCAACCAGTCCTAAGTGCTCTGCTTCATTCCAGATATAGGCTGCACCCCAAAAATCAGCTAGGTCTCAGTATAAACTCTGATACAAAACAAAGCAGGACCTTATGCAAAGCTCCACAGACTTAGCCTCAGAACCCACAAGAGACACTAGATTAGTCTGGGAACAAGAACAAGGCCTCCCAATTCCTTTTTTAATATGCACATTTTTTTATATTAAACTTTATAAAAAAAATCAGGTAGAATTACAGTATGGGAAAAGACTATACATTGTACATTTAGTGCAACATGAGTCCTTAGTTGTACCTCTTAATACTCTAAAACAGAAAATTCATGATATAACAATTCTCTTTGTTAAGAAATTACTATGTCAAGTGTTCAATACAGCTATAACAATTCATATTATGGGTTTATGGAAAGGCAGTCATCTGTTTATACAACATGAAAATACATATTACTTAATCAGGTTCAAGTGAGACTGAAGCTCTTCCATCAGAGTGTAGGAAGAGAAAGCAAATCTTTTCAGAAAAGTCCAGGATAGATTCATCTGAATAGGCCTCTCAATTCCTGACTCAGAAATGGCTCAACAGTTGTAAGACAGCTCTGCACTCTTACAGAAACCAAGGGTAGGTTAACACAACTTAAAGTCCCTAATCAGTGACACTATACAACTACAAGGTTGTTTAAACTTAAGCTGTCACAGATAAATACTGGCGATGCAACTTGTCCACTGGAAACACTGCACACATATTATGGAATCGCTCTATTTTGGCCCCCTTTTGGTCAGCTGAGGTTGATGCAGGCAGTGTGATGCTACATGTTGTGATATACCTAATGCCCCAAAGCTCATCCTCCTTGGCACCCCAAGAGGAGAGCTAAGCCTTCCTACAATACAACTGCTATGGTAGATGTAGCTGTTACTGTAGCCCAAAATGTTATTCTAAAACCATAAAGGGGTGTAGAGTCACCAAATGTTGCTGAATGACTAACATGTTCCTCCAGGCTAGTTATGAACAGTTGGCACATGCCTCTTTGGGCACAGTTGAGTGGTTCTATGACAGCTGTTCTCCCTGCCACAGGTCATCTTGGTGTAACAAACTTCTTTTGGGGCAGAAGTGGCACCCTATCTGGACCATGCCCAGGGGATCATGACATAGGCTTACCTTTTGAATCTTCCGTTCCTTCTGCACCAATCTTTTTTTTTTTCATTGCATTTTGCTCTTTTGACAATAAATAAGGTACATAGGACAATACATACACTGACAACTACAACTTCGAAATTAATTCAAGATCTATGAGTGAGTATGAGTGATCTCCCTAATTGTTAGATGTGGTGATGGGTGGAGTACGTTCTCATGGCTAGCCAAATGTGAAAGATGTACGGAGCCACGATCTGGCCAATGTCTGAAACACTTTCTGGTTCCTGGAATTAAACACTTGCAGATACTGACCTTGCGGTCTAAGTTGGTATAGCAGTATATTTAACTGCAGCAATTATTATAGTAGTTTATAAAAAATACCACAAAAGGAAAAACAACTCATTTTCTAATAAGTTGCAGAAATTTGTTAAATTCACTTCGGCACTGTATGAGCATTACAACATTTGTGGAGGAGCGACTGGCAAGGCAACCTAGAAAACATACCCCCCCCCCCCATATATTATTACTGTTTGGTGCAAAACTTGGGTGGGCTTGTCTTTGATCAGGAGCAGCTGCCATTTTTATTAAGAACAGCATTTAGACACACCATACCTGTATAACTGCAACTTTTACATAGAACAGATAAATAGCAAAGTGCTTGCTGTAAAAATAAGAAAAAAAAACTGAACAAAACAACCAGATCACACACTGCATCTGCTGTTACTATAGACAACACACTAAAGGCCTACTTACACTGCCACATTTGAAACACAGCAACCCCAGCACTTAGGTAGCTGCAGTTCAAATATGGCAGTGTGGATAGTCACCCGATCATGGTAAGTCACTCCTTACTCTGCTCCTGAAGCCTCAGTAAAGTCGGGGACACACAGTGGATACAAGCGGTGTAAGCTGCCATGTGAACTGGAAGCTCCATTCGCACTGCTCCAACACACACGTCCAATGCTCCTCTACTGCAGCTGCCATGATTCCTGCACTATAAACAGGAAGTGCAGGGGGGCAGAGCTGTTCGTTTTCAGTCGGGGGGGGGTCTGTGGCTTTAACTTGAGGCCAGCTGCATTGTTCTTACTGCTACTAAGTCTCTTCTTCGGCAACAGAACATGCCACAAAGCAATCACCAGTGCTTTCTGCACAGAAGGAAGGCAAGGAAATAAGAGCAAGTGTCGTCAGCATTCTACATGTCACCAAGCAGCTGACTGCCCTGGACTTGTGGCCCCTCACCAGCGCTAGAGTGGCTTCCATCGGTGCTGAGAGGGTCCATGTAAACACGATCAAGGATCTTCTCAGAAGGTCAAGGTAGCAATGGAGCAGGCCACAACTTTGAGCAGAGTGGCTGTGTAAATGCGACTAAAGATAGACCATTTAATAGTAACCCCCATGACTCCCCCCTACTGTTATCCCAAAGTTTTTTGTATACTGAAGCTTAATAGTAATTGATGTACACCTCTCTCAGCTTTCTGTTTATCTGGTCAAAAGTGTTTCTCTTCATCCATGTCACAAAAATGTATGAAAAATCAGAGAAAATTGAGTATACTGTGATCAATTACCATAGACTCCGTTCTCTAAATGCTCAAATGATTTCATCTGTCACTGTTTCTGTATCGACAGATCCAGAAGCAAATGGTTTGATACCTTTTATTGGACCAACATAGATGTAACAAAAAGAAAACAGTGTCTAAGTTTTCAGACCAACCAAGTTCTTCCTCGGAAGCTTTTGCCAGTTGTTTAGAGAATATCATTCTACTAACACCCAGATCATACATAAAAAACAGAAAAAATTCTTATTGGTTTAAAATACCTTTCTTAAAAAATAATAACTGAGATTTAAATGAAAGGAACCCAATTTTACCAGTTTGCTACTGCTAAGAATCCTTCCAAGGTCAAATGTCAACAAAGGAAGATAAGATGAATACTCAAGCAGAAACAGGTCCAGTAACTTAAGGCAAGGCAATTTTACTTACAGGGTGCCCAATCCTGGAGGATCTGAGCACCAAACGATATTTAAAACAAGACATAATAAGAGACTGCATAGATAAATAATACAGTAGCAATACTTAAATAAACATATAACAATTTAAAATGGATTAAAAAGGGGTTCAAACTATCACAGCAGGGACTAGTATAGGGTGTACTCAAGAAACTGGGAAAGCCAGGACAAAGAGGTGGGCCTTCAGCCTCTGCTTGAACACCTCAACTGAGGGAGTCTCCTGGACAGAAGGTGGTAACGAATTCCACAGGGTCGTCCCAGAGATACTAAATGCACAATCTCCTGAGGTCTTGAGCTGAACCCTGGGAACATCCAGGAGGCCCCCTTATAGAGGAGCAGAGGGAGTGGGAATAGGTCACTGGTGTCAGGAGTTCTAACAGGTAACCCGGACCCAGTCTGTATAGGGCCTCAAAGATGAGAAGACCCACCTTGAAAAGGACCCTCCACCTGACCGGCAGCCAGTGCAGAGCCCGCAGGACCGGAGTTACATGACTGGACCTCGAAAGGCCCGTCAGCAACCAGACCGCTGCATTCTGCACTAGCTGAAATCTGCAGAGGGGCCCCCCCGTGACCCCGAAGTATATGAATGAATGAGTGTGTTATGTGAATACACTCTTAAATAAAAAAGCCAGACCATTAGATTTAATACCCACTAAAGTGCATGTTAAAATGTGATAGTATTGTATGTTAAAAAACAGAAAATTTATATATATGGAAATATGAGGGTATAAAGAAAAGTTTCCCAAGTGTGAACAACTGTTTCACACATTCATGCAGTATTAAACCTGTATGGAGACATTTCCTCAACTATACATTCAACCAGTTAACATACTCCATAAACATTAAGACCTTCACTGCTGTAACAAGATTTTTTACAAGATAATATCAATTGTCAGTATTAGTGCCAAATAAAACAAGCATTTGACAATGCTGAATGTTGTCTTGCTGGCATTGTCACTGGTAGTGCAGACGTTAGAAAGATGCATAATAGGAATGGCAGTGAAGTATAGAACCAATGTCAACCCCACCCCACCCTGCAGAGAGTGACAGGCATTGGGGTGTGCCTTTGGGTCATTGGCCATAACGCTCATGGCATTTCACCTAACCCTACCCTGCAGACTCTGACAAGTGTCGTGTTGTGCCTTGGGGTCATCAGGCCTTACGCTCACCCCATTTCATAAGGAAGTATGTTGAGATGGGTGCAGCATAGAAGAATGGGGTGAACTTTGGGGCTGAAGAGTCCAAGGCACACCTGAATGGCTGTCAGTGGCTGCAGGGTGTGGGTGGGGGTGCAGTGGCATGAACATTGCAGCCGACAATCCAAAGGCACACCCTGACGTCTGTTAATCTGTACAGGGTGGGGCATTAAGGTTAGAAACCCTAACGCCTGGGCGTTTATCGGTATTTGCACTCCAAATTTTCAACATGGCCTTTTTGTGACCCCATCTCATGAAAGCATGTGGGACCTCTGCTCACGAACAATGTCGCTGTGATTTTGTTAATGTGTCCCGAACGTTGATTTCCCACAGTGACCGTGCCATTCTGCACCACATAAAAATGTCAGCTGCATCATCCATAAGGAGCTGTGAAGAGATGGCAATGTTGAAAATCTGGAGTGAAAATATTACAAATTCTCACAGTTACAAGTGTGCACGAAAACTGTGCAACACACACTCGGAATTCTTTCACCAAATTTTTAACATAGGCATTTTGGGACCTCTGCTCATGAACGGTGGCAGTATGATTTTCTTCATCTGTCCCAAACGTTGATTTCCCACAGCAACTGAGCCATTGTGCGCCAGATGTGCAAAACCACATTTTGGGCAGGATGTGATAAATGACAGCTGTACTGTTCATAAGAAGGTGTGGAAAAATGGCAATGTTGAACATCTGGAGTGAAAATATTAAAAATTCTCGAACTTACGACAGTACATGGACACTGTACAACACACACTTGTAACATAGTCATTTTGTGGAAATTTTTTCACCAACTGTTTGAAATAGGCATTTTGGGACCTTTGCTTATGAACAGTGTTATTGTGATTTTCTTATTCTGTCCGAAACATTGTTTTCTTACAGCGACTGCGTCACTGTGCGCCGGATGTGCTAAAACACATTTCGGGCAGGATGTGGAAAATGACAGCTGTACTGTTCAAAAGGAGGTGTGGAAAAATGGCAATGCTGAAAATCTGGAGTAAAAATAATAATTCTCGAAGTTACAAGCATGCGTGGAAACTGCGCAACGCACGCTTGTAACATGGTCATTTTGTGGATTTCTTTCACCAAATTTTCAACATAGGCATTTCGGGACCTCTGCTCATGAACAGTGTTACTGTGATTTTCTTACTGTGTCCTGAACATTGTTTTCCTACAGCGACAGCACCACTGTACACCAGATGCGCGAAAACACATTTTGGGCAGGATGTGGAAAATGACAGCGGTACTGTTCATAAGGAGGTGTGAAAAAATGGCAATGTTGAAAATCTGGAGTAAAAATATTAAAATTTCTCGAAGTTACAACCGTGTGTGGAAACTGCGCAACGCACACTCGTAACACGGTCAATTTTTTGGAATTTTTTCACCAAATTTGCAACATAGGCTTTTTGGAAGCCCACCTGATGAACAGTCACACTGTCGTTTCATTAATCAGTCCCAAAAGGTGATTCCGCACAGTGACCACAAAATCACCTTTCGGGACCGAATAACGAGATGACAGTGACTGAATTCATGAGGTGGGGTCCCAAGAACCCCATGTTGAAAATTTGGTGGCAACATTCACAAAAATGGCCGAGATATGCGCCAAAGTTGAAAAAAAAAACGCTTTTATGCCATTATACAGCTTACCGGCATTTCTTCAGTTCACGGTCGGCTTTGAAGAGTGCAGACGTGTTCCTGGTCTACCGAAGATTGTCGAGCCAGGATCCAGAGGTAAGTACGGGGTGAGGGGGCATGTAGGGAGGTGGGGTGCGCAGAGGGTGGGTCCAGGCTGGGGGAAGGGACAGGACGGTGAGGGACTGTTTCCTTTGTTTCAGATAACAAAAATAAAATTCACTGTGGACCGTTTTCTTTCTTTTTTTACAGGTTTGGCCACACAAGGTGGGCTCAGTGTCTTTGTTTCTAACAGTGGGGGCATGTTAGCCACACTGGGTGGGCTCCCAGTGTGGCACACAATCAGGGTGGGACAGCGGCAAGAAAATTGTGTGGGGGGGGTTAACATGCCGACAGGGGAACTGGGCACCCGGGGCTGCGCTAAGAATTTTGGGGCCCAGGACAAGTCACTTGAAATGGGCCCCTGTCTCCCGAACCAGCTAATACTGGGGGTAATGCCAGCTTCTCAGATGGGCCCCCCTTGAGCTAGTTAGTTAAAGGCCACATTCCACACTGGCTGAGTAGGAGGCTAAGAGGAGAACGTCCCTTTTAACACTAGCTGGGTAGAAGGACTGAGAGGTGTGACTCTTTCAGTTGAAGGTCTGTCCCACATTGCCTAGGTAGGAGATTAAGAGGTATGACCCACCTGCAACTTACTTTGTCTGGGTACTCCCACACTGGCTGGGTAAGAAACTGAGAGGTACAGTATTGCTCCCTGTGCCCCACACAGGCTGGGGTAGGAGGTTAAGAGATGCAACATGGCCCTTTGTGTTCCACACAGGCTGGGGTAGGAGGTTGAGAGGTGCAGCATGGCCCTCTGTGTCCCACACAGGCTGGGTAGGAGGTTAAGAGATGCAACATGGCCCTTTGTGTTCCACACAGGCTGGGGTAGGAGGTTAAGAGATGCAACATAGCCCTCTGTGTCCCACACAGGCTGGGGTAGGAGGTTGAGAGGTGCAGCATGGCCCTCTGTGTCCCACACAGGCTGGGGTAGGAGGTTGAAAGGTGCAGCATGGCCATCTGTGTCCCACACAGGCTGGGGTAGGAGGTTGAGAGGTGCAGCATGGCCCTCTGTGTCCCACACAGGCTGGGGTAGGAGGTTGAGAGGTGCAGCATGGCCCTTTGTGTTCCACACAGGCTGGGTAGGAGGTTGAGAGGTGCTGCATGACCCTCTGTGTCCCACACAGACTGGGTAGGAGGTTGAGAGATGCTGCATGACCCTCTGTATCCCACACAGGCTGGGTAGGAGGTTGAGAGGTGCAGCATGGCCCTTTGTGTCCCACACAGGCTGGGGTAGGAGGTTGAGAGGTGCAGCATGGCCCTCTGTGTCCCACACAGGATGGGTAGGAGGTTGAGAGGTGCAGCATGGCCCTCTGTGTCCCACACAGGCTGGGGTAGGAGGTTGAGAGGTGCAGCATGGCCCTCTGTGTCCCACACAGGCTGGGGTAGGAGGTTGAGAGGTGCAGCATGGCCCTTTGTGTTCCACACAGGCTGGGGTAGGAGGTTCAGAGATGCAGCACGGCCCTTTGTGTTCCACGCAGGCTGGGGTAGGAGGTTGAGAGGTGCAGCATGGCCCTCTGTGTCCCACACAGGCTGGGTAGGAGGTTGAGAGGTGCAGCATGGCCCTCTGTGTCTCACACAGGTGGGGTAGGAGGTTGAGAGGTGCAGCATGGCCCTCTGTGTCCCACACAGGCTGGGTAGGAGGTTGAAATCTATGCTTGGTATGCAGTACACAGACTGCAACTTTGCTGCTAAAGCTGAACTGCCACAGAACAAACATTTAATTTTCATGTCCTGCTTTCGTGCTTCATTGAAAAGTAGCAGTATCACCCATCATAAAATTTCAGGCCTCAAAAACAAGATTAACCACTTCCACATGTGTACTAGTTGGAATGGGCAGCTATTCTCATGCACCACCATTTATAGATGTGGAAAACCTTTTACTCTATGTGGGCTAATTGAGTAAAACAAATCAAACTGAATGCAATAATAATTTCAAGACTCAGTTCAGTTTCCTGGTGGACAAGAATTTTCTACATCACACGCACCACAGAACCACAATGTAGCATGACTTGGTACATGACATACACTTTTTGCTGAAAGTTGATAGGAAACTATTTTAAATAAAGTAACACGCCCTCTTAAATACGTTAAATGGGATGGGAAGCACTGCAGTATTCCTATTCGGATTTGTTTGCCTCCTGTTGTTTCTTTAGATGTCGCTCTCTTTTTGTTTTGTCCCCATGGGCTTTAAAAGCAGCTCCAGCTCCGTGCAAATATTCAAGTATGTATGTGCATATGTAAGCAATAACCCATAACAGGGTGCTTCTAGAGAATTAATGCATGCCCTGGGTGAACTGGATGGCATGAGACCAATGGCTAAGTGACTTTCAACACACTTGGAAAGTGCATTCATTCTCAAGAAACCCATGCCCTGGAATGGGTTACGACACTTATAAACTGGAAATCCTTATTTTATTATTATGGAAAAAAGGTTTTATTTTCCTTTAGTTTGTGGTTAGGTAAAATATGTGAGTCTGGTAACAAAGGCCTTTGAATGAACCCAGGGAGGTGCATTTAATTTGAAGGCACCTATGCCCTGTTGTGGGTTTATGTGTTCACAATAAGGAAAATATTTTTATTTTTATGGGAAAAGGTTTTGCGTTCATTTAGTTTGGTTGTTGCTAGGTAGATTAGGGCAGGCTAGTTACAAACTGTGCACATACCAGAGATTATTGAATGGTCAGGTGATGTGTTTGGAACAATGAAGTTGCTAGGATTCTAAAGAATAATGCAGCCCAATTTATAACTCAAAATATGCAGTTTATCATCACTTGTAAAAGGGCAGGACTTTCATAACTCACTTGTGAGTTATGGTTCTGTCCTCTTACATGTGAAGACAAATTGAATATTTTGAGTCAGCCTATTACATATCCCATTAAGTATTTATAAAATGGGCAACAAAAATCAATGACAGTCCTGTTCCCTGCTTGGTCAAGACACACCATCACACCATACGACCATGCATTATTCTACAATGAATGCACACCTGCAGTTTTTCCCATAGTTTAGACTCTGCTCACTAGCACACCAGACCATTAGATCACTGCACACATAAACTGCCACAAACAGCCTGTCAGCCAGGTACCCATAAATGTAAAAAAAATCCATAACCCTTTACAATATCCGGCTGCCCCAAATTACTTAAAAAAACGCTGATTATCTAAGATATATGAAGTCTGGTTGGTCCTGCCATTTCAGCAGGTCCTTAGCATGCTGCTTCTTTCTCCCCTTTGTGCAGTGTGTGCACTTTCATCCTCTCCACAGAAGCACAACTGTGCATGGTTTGTTTAGTAGAAAAGAGTAGTGGATAATACGGACAGTAGCATGTCTTATTCAGAAATAAAACTGTGCATTTCTAATTGAGTTTAGCTTATAAGTGAAAACACCACTAACTCGACTGTGAATTGAGCAACCGAGTCGGCGACTTCAGTAGCATATATGGAAGTGAACGCAAGGGTTGCTGTAGCAATGCCTACTCTGTCTATGCTACTGAAGTTGCTGAATCAGTTGCTCACAGTCTCAATCGAGGCAGTGGCATTTTCACATATTATAAGCTAAATTCAATTAGAAACATACAGATTTCTTTCTTTTTTTTTTTTAATAAAACATGCTACAGTTCATATTATCTGCCACTCTTTTCTACCAAACAAACCCCGCTCAATCACAATGCACTGGAGAGACAGTGAAAGTGCACAAAGGGGAGAAGCAACACACTAAGGGATAGCAGGATCACCCAGGTAACTGTTTGAGTGTGTTAGAAAACTGATAGAATCATAGTAGGATCAACCAGGTCAACCTTAAAGTCTATCATAGAGCGAGGGAGTGCTCCTGGCCAATCAGAATGCTCCTTTCTCCTGCGCATGAGACACTCTTATTCTGTGAAGAGTGTCTCACGCACAGATGCCCTGAAAACGGGCATGTTGTGTGACGGTTTTTTTTCCTTTAAATGGCATTGAGCACTGGTCGATCTATAATATTTTAATATGCCCCCGAGTGGAAACCAGGCTCACCCTGTAGAAGACTGGAGAAACTGCTGAATCGCGCTCAGTCTGTCAGGAATTGAAGCTGCAGTGTGAACTCCCAGGTGTTTGCAGTAAGTGCAATCGGGACCTGAAAGCAGCTGCCTGGTATAGTAATTTCCTTTACATATAAATGTGTGGAATGCTTGTGAGGAATAGCTAATTTGGTTCTCTTATCACCGTGAGGTGTAAACTGAAAGTCGAGCTGAATGTATTCAGACTGAATCCGTCTGCTGATCAAAGCAGTGTGGCCTGGCCTGTAGAATCTCATCTCCCTGCTTTGTGTGTCTGGCAATCCAGGACCACCATCTGCGCCAGGTTTGCAGCGTGGGGTAGTGTGAGTACCAATCAGGGCATTCCCCTGTGACCTGTTAACCATCAACCGGCTCCGGATTACAATTGGGTATTGTGCATATCTCTCTTACAGGGCCCTTTCCATCTGCACCTTCTGGCCAACCCCGGGAAACGGACCTGGCTAGCCCCTCACCTGGGTACCCAGAGTGTGACTTTTATGACTTTGTATGAGTGCACAGTACTGTGATTTGTTTCTGCTAATCAGCTTGATCTCCCCCTCCCTGTGTTTCACTCCCCTAAACAAACCAGATTGGATGTTATTGACTTTAACCTGTTTAGAGTGTCAGTATCTATATAGCAGGCATTGCATTATTTTGTGTAAATTGACCAACACTATTTCACAGGGGGGACCTCCGAGACGAACTGCATAATCGGTCTCGAGGGTAAGTGGTACCTTATGATTGGATCTAGTATACATGTGGGGTATTGGCATTGCAATTCTTGTGTATCATGTGGACCATTAGAGGGAACAAAAGGGTGTCTCAGTGTCCCAGAGGGCTGTGACCAAACTCGACCAACCATTACCAACCCTGAACTCTGGGTGGAGGCACCCGCCATAGAACCTAGGCCCCTTAACCTGTTGGTGGTCCAGCAGGCAGGGGTAGTAGCTCTTGGGATAGTGCCACCTGGTGGTTACATATGCATTAAAGCGAATAGCTGCCACTACACCCCCAAAACCGACGCACGTTTTATATCCCGCTTAAAATGGCAGGCACTAAGATTAGCCTATCTACTTTTACTAATATCAAGAAATGTACACCCGAACCCAGGACCTCTATCGCAACCTGACACTGCACACTCACACCGAAGTGGCCTAACCATAGCCTCCATCAACATTTGTAGTCTGTTGGCTAAAATCGACTCTCTTCAGGTATGGGTCACCCAACACCAACCTGGCATCCTTTCTGTAGTGGAAACCTGGCTACACCCATGCATCCCAGATTCAACCATTCAACTGCCAGGATACACAACCTTCAGGCTTGACAGACTTGGCAAGCGTGGTGGTGGTGGTGGCTGTGTAATATTCCTAAAAGAGCACCTCCGTGGGCAAACAGTGCCGCACATTACTTCCCCCTGCAACATCCAACTGCTTCCAGTAAAGATGTTATTTGGCCCTAACAGAAAATCACTCACTGTGGCATCTGTTTATATCCCCTCTAAGGCAAGCAACATTGGTTTTAAGGTTGTCACTGACTTTTTATCTGCCCACCTCCAAAACCACAAAATTTTATTGCTGGGGGATTTCAACATAAACTGGATCTCCCCTGAGGCTGGCCTATACAAAGATGCACTAACCTCAAGCAACGCCACCCAGCTTGTAGGTACTCCCACACAGTTTAACTACTGTACTGGCTCCAGTACTCTCCTTGATTGGTTAGTCACCAACCATTTGGAAAGGATCACCAATGTAACAGTACTCCCTGATTCCCTCAGCGACCACTCCGCTATCCATTTCACATGGTCAAATAAGTCACCTAAAGTTCCTGCCAAAGTTGTCACACTGAGACTACTAAAGAAAGGGAATCTTAATGTGCTAAAAGCACATCTCAACAGCCAAGACTGGAGCTCTCTAAACAGCATGCCTGATGTTGATGCTGCCCTCGAATGCTTTATCCACAAATTTAACCAGTCTTGTGATATCTATGCCCCTTTCACAAAACAAAAGATTAAGGGCTCCCAAAACTCATGGATCTCCCCCCAGCTAATTGACTTGATGAAACACCGTGATCAGCTTTGGTACAAACCCAGAGGATCTAGCTCTGCTTCGGAGACCCAGAAGTACAAGGCCGCCTGGAATAGATGCACGGCTGGAATTAGGAAAGCTAAATGTCAACACTTTAAAACAGAGTTAGAAAACTCCTGGGGGAACAGCAGACGGTTCTGGGATAACATCAAGTCCCTATCCGGCAAACTTGACAAAACACCTCCATCCATAATAAATGTCAATGGAACTCCTTCCCAGGACCCCTTCACTACTGCCGAAACTTTCAATAGGGCCTTCACAGACCTCAGTTGTATACTGCCACAGGACTACCTCCTCCCACAAAGGGAAAACTATAGCACCAACAACACCCAAATAGGCTCCCTTCCTCCTTTCTACCTTAAACTAGTTACCCCCTCAGTAGCCAAAAAATATATCTTGAAGGTCCTCAGTAAATCAAGAACTAGCAGTGATATGCTTGATCTTAAGCTCCTTGAACTTACTCTGAATGTTATTCTCTCTCCCCTCACCACAATCCTAAATCTATCCCTTGTCTCAGGCAAGTTCCCACGAATTTGGAAAGCAGCTGTTGTCACACCTGAGTTCAAAAGTGGTGATAGAGCCAACCACACAAACTACCGCCTAATCTCAATATTTCCCCCTCTCTCAAAAGCATTGGAACGCACTGTCTCAGATCAACTCACCGATTATCTTGACAAATACCAACTGCAATGCAGACAACAACATGGCTTCCGGAAACAACACAGCACCACAACTGCCCTTATTGAATTTACTGGGTACATTCATAGTGCTCTAGATTGTGAGCTCTTGGTGGGGGCTACTTACAGTATATTTACCTCACCAAAGCCTTCTATACAGTTAGTCACAAGCTGCTCCTAGGCCAGCTCTCTAACATTGGTCTCTCCCAGGAATCAGTGGCCTGGTTTAGGAGCTATCTTCAAGGGAGAGTTCAGAAGGTAAAAATAAACAACGTCTGCTCTGATAATCTCTGCTACCACTAGGGTACCACAAGGATCCATCCTAGGGCCCCCTGCTCTTCAGTCTTTTTCTAAATCAACTCCCCAAAGCAGTAGATGATCAATTATTGCTCTATATGACACACTGTGCTCTACTCTGCTCACACAGACCCCATGGTGCTTGAAAGCCAGATGCAGGCTAATTTCGCCTCTGTAGAAAAAATGTTCTCTGACACAAAGCTACTCTTGAATTATAAAAAAACTAAGCAATGCTTTTTGCCTCTGCCCACAACAAACACAGAAACCACACTGTACAAATTGTTAATAACCTCAGTTCCCCACTCGAAATGGTAAGCCACTTTAAATACTTGGGGGTAATATTAGATACTATGTTGTCCTACTCCCGGCACATCAATCTAGTCACAAAATCTGCAAATGCGAAACTCAGATTACTTTATCATAACAGACACTGCTTTGCCAATGAAGCCTTATGAATCGCAGCAACTAGCTCTGTACTGTCAGTCATTGACTGCAGCCTTGTGGTATATGGTGCTGCAACTTCCATGGCTCTTAAAAGGATTAAAAACACCCTCAATAAAGCATGTGGCTGGTTCTAGGCTCGCCCCGACTAACCCACACCTGTGAGTTATACGCCCAAATTGGGTGGTTCAATCTGGACTGTCGCATTCGGTACCAAATGAGCCTGCTCACCAAAAAAACTAATCTTGGACTAACCCCTGCTGGCGTACGGGACCTTCTCAACCTACATTCCTCCTCCAAATGTACTAGGGGGCAGAAAGAACAATCCTTGATTGTACCTTTCTGAAGAACCATGCAGTGCCAGTGTTCCTTTGAATATCGGGCTCCTTTACTGTTAAACTCCCTCGATGTGGCCCAGCAGAAGGAAGAAAAGCTGGGTCCTTTTAAAGCACAGCTTTTTGCAACCCTTGCCCAGACCAGTGTCTGTGACTGCGGCACCTAACCCTCCCCTTAACCTCCTCCCAACCCCTCCTTCCTCTCTCGCTCTCTCTCTCTCTCTCTCTCTGCCTACCTTCCACCTCCCCCACCTTTAACACCCCACTAGCCCCTTTCCCCTACACCCTCCCTTACCTCACTCACCCCTTTTCCTTCTGCACCCCTTTATTCTCTTGTGCCTCCACCCTACACTGTTTAAGTCTTCGCTACACTCCTCCCCTCCCTATCAACTATCCACCTCCCTCCTCTGTCCTTGCCTTTTATCCCCTCCCATCACCACTCACCACCTTAAGACCTCCCCCCATCCAGAATCTCCACCCTTCCCACCCTCCACCTGTTTCCCCCCTACCTATCCTACCCAACTGTCCACCGAACTGGACTGACGGGGCCTAGTCTCCCCCTATCCCCGGCCCCCCCTTCCTCCCCCACTCTTCTAAGTTGGTCTTGCTCCAGCTTCCTACCTGCTGCAGACCCACTAGCACTTCCGAGTCCTAGACCTCCAACCTAGGGTCTAACACCTGATCGCACTTTGACAAAAGAACCATTCCTTTGGAATCAGCTCAGGCTGTTTCTGTTTTACAGCATATTAGATTATAATTAACTGTTTAACCTGTATCTTGCTCTGACTGTTATAACTTGTCCCCTCTGATTCAACGATTTCTGTTTTGTCACACCGTTGTTTAATCTGACTTGTATAACTGATCCCCCTCTGTTTGTACTCTGTTTGACGTGGAACAGAAACGTCTGTTTGACGTTTACAGAGGTAAACAAGCCTCTGTCTCAAAGGTACTTCCTAGACTGAAATAAATAAATAAATTAAAACATTTTGACCCCTCCTCCCCCAAAAAAAATTTCTGGCCATTTCATAAAACAGATAATCAACCTAAGGTCATGTGGTTGTGCTGTGATATACTCACATCTAGGTGGTTGATCGTACTCAGCCTGCAGCCCTATGCATCACAACACACACCAGGGTACATGTATCTTACAACATGACTGCACGCCCTATAGTGGATTATCTGTTACACATACATATCCCCATGGGGACTTTATCCATAAAGAGCATGTGTTACATACGAACATATGAACTTGCCAGCAGATTAGGCCTTATGGTCTATCGCATCTGCTCGAGATGCAGCTCACAGTTTAACCACTGATGCTGCCCCACCCTCCCCCCTTCCATACATGCCTTCCCAGATTCCCATTCTGCTCACCCCAACCAGTCTCCTCCCCCCAACCCGAACTTTGCCCATGTTATCTGTCCCATCCATTCTTAAAACCTCCCATGGATTCCATTGATGTCACCTCTTCATGCAGTGCATTCCAAGGCTCCACCACCCTTTCCATGAAATAATGTTTTCTCAGATCCCTTCTGTACTTCCCCTCTACTAATTTTAGGCTATGTACCCTCGTGGTCCCATCCCCCTTCAGTCTGAATAAACCATCAGTGCTTACTCTGTTATAACCTTTCAAGAATTTAAAGGTCTTGATCATGTCCTCTCTGTCCCTTTTGTCCTCCAGGGAGTACATATTTAGCTCTCTGAGTCTTTCCACATAGGGCTTATCCCCCATTCCAAGTATCATCTTAGATGCCCTCCTCTGGACCCTCTCTAGGAGCATAATGTCCTTCTTCAAGTAAGGTTGCCAGTACTGTACTCACTATTCCAGGTGCGGCTTCACCAAGGATTTGTACAGTGGCAGTATTACCTCCTCCCTTTTAGAAGTGATCCCTCTAGCAATGCACTCCAGCATTCTGTTTGCCTTAGCCACTGCCTTCCTGCAATGCTCAGAGCGCTTAATTTTTCCAGTTATCAAAACTCCCATATCTTTTTCCTCCTCCAAGAATATTAAGCTGACCCCTTCCAAATGGTAGTTGTACCCTGGATTGCTAGCAACCAAGTGCAGTACACTGCACTTTCATGTGTTAAAACCCAGCTGTCATGTTTCTGACCATTTCTTAAGTCTGTCTAGGTCTTCCTGGAGTGTCTTCCTTCCCTCCTCACCATCCATATCCACACCTAGTTTGGAGTTGTCAGCAAACAGGCTCATTTTACTTCTAACCCCCTCTGCAATGTCTGAAATGAACGTGTTAAACAACAGTGGTCCCAGCACAGATCTCTCCGGGACCCCACTAATGACCCTCCTGGGTGCCGATAACTCCCCACCACCACCACCATCCATTGCTGTCTGTCGCTCAGCCAGTTTCCAATCCAACTCATCATCCTTTCC
Source organism: Neoceratodus forsteri (assembly GCA_016271365.2). Classification (NCBI taxonomy): domain Eukaryota; kingdom Metazoa; phylum Chordata; order Ceratodontiformes; family Ceratodontidae; genus Neoceratodus; species Neoceratodus forsteri. The sequence continues at coordinate 246,254,532 of JADMNL010000025.1, forward strand.
CCAACCCTAAATTTCTCAGTTTGTCCAGGAGTCTCCTATGCAGTACCAAGTCAAATGCCTTGCTGAAGTCCAGATCTAGGACATCAACTGGCCGACCTCCATCCAGGGATAGGTAGCACGTCAATACAGCGATGGAAGTACAGCGACTGAAAAATAGCAACTTCAGTAATAGTGCATGGCACATATTAGCAACTGCATTATAATAGTGATTGACAATAACAGCGATAGTAACAAATACCTACTCACCTCCAGTGTCCAAGTGCGCCATGGTGTTAGAATCCTAGAAATGGGGGGGTTTGGGAGGTGCAGCCCCACTTGGGGGGTTTGGGGGCAGAGCACCCCTGCATCAAAAAGATTGATTACTTGGCGGTACTAATTGCTAACAGTTGCTAGTTTAGTATGTATAAATAGGGTGCTGATCCCCATCCTGTGTCTACCTGCAGAATGGCTGCTGAGTACGTTCGAAGCCAGAGGGTATGCCCATGTTGCTGTATGGTGGGTTTTGCTACCGGAGAGACAAACAGATTGCCAATAAGGTGTCGTCCCATGAGTCACTCGGGACGGTGCCGGCCCATGTAGCCATTGAATATCTGAAACTGCTATGATGCAATTATCACTGGCCATGCATGCACCAATAATGCCATGGAGGGGTGGCACCACGGGTTTAATACCAGGCTCGGCACATGCCACCCCACTGTATGGAGGTTCCTGGAATGCATTAAGGAGGAGCAGAGGACGGCTGAGATCTGGATGGTTCAGATGACATCTGGCTGTGCAGCTACTGGAAGCAGACAGCGTTACGGGGATCTTACGGAACTACTTTGTATAGGTGGTCGGGAAGTATGGCAATCGCCCACGTATGGACTACCTATTTGGCCCTGCGCATAATTTTCAGATACAAGTTTAAATCCTGTCGCTGAGTTCATGCAAACTCACTGAAATATTCTGTCACTGTAATTAACCATCGCGCAAATGTACGTTGCTATTTTTGAGTCACTGAAATTGTCAATCAGTGAAATTGCATCGCTGTATTTTGACATGGAGCCCAGGGATCTCGTCACCCAGTCGCAACATTTGACCAGATTTGTTTGAGAAGATCTCCCATGGGTAAATCCATGTTGTCTGACATCCTGAAGGCCTTTAGCCTCCAGGAACTCCACCAGTCTTTCCTTCAGTATGCTCTCCAATAGTTTCCCCACCACTGTCGTCAGGCTTACCAGTCTATCGGTACCGGTCTTACTGGCGTTCTCTTCTAAATTTTGGTATTGTGATGTCAGAAGCTGCCAACTACGTAAGATCTTAGTATATTTCAATGAGCAACTAAAGTTAATTTTCTGTCTTTTTCGGAAGAGAACAGTTATGTCAGAACTTATCATAACAGTAGATCTTTGAGGGGATCTCAGTCATCAGGTTACACCGTAGGAACCTTCACTGTCAGTGTAGGGGAATCCACACAGAAGATTTTCAGCAGTGCAGCTGGGGTCGCCCATGCCCTCAACATCCACCGATGTCACCAACCATGTATAGGCGTGGGCGGCCCACTTCCTCCTCAGTTCTTTCCACCCCCCCACCTCCGGAGACTAAGGAAGCAAAAATTTTGCCCCGGGGACTGAGGAGAGAAAGAGGTACCCAGACCAACAATAAAAAGCTGGATACACCAGGTAGCCAGTTCCTAGATAGGAGCCCCAAGAAGGGGGATGGTGGGAAGCAAATTAACCTGATGACTGAGATCCCCTTAAAGATCTACTGTTACGGTAAGTTCTTACGTAACTGTTTTATCTTCTTCGGGGGTATCTCAGTCATCAGGTTACACCATAGGAATGAGTACCAAGCAGAGACAAGAGGAAACATACAGTCTGGGAGGCTGGCTCACCATAAACTTAAGACAGGAGTCCTGGTAGCACAGCCCTGCCAAATCCTGCACAGGCTCTTGAGGCAATGTCCTGACTGCAATGTTTGGTGAAAGTCTGGACTGTACACAGGTCACTGCCGCACAAATGTCAGTGGCTAATACTCCTTTGAAACAAGCCACCGAGGTAGCCATGCCTCTGGTGGAATGAGCTTTGATAGCACCAGGCAATACATTGCCGTACTTACTGTAGCAGAACACAATGCAATTTGCCAACCACTTGGATAAACATTGCTTAGAAACTGAAGTGCCCTCTCTACCTGGGGCGAAAGAAGCAAAAACAACTGCTTTGACTTTCTGGAGTCTTTAGTCCAAAGCAGATAGTACTTCAAAGTTCTGCACACATCTAACATATGGAGCAGTGCTTTCCTTGGATTGGTATGCTCAGGAAAATAAACAAGAAGGTGGATAGACTGATTTAGTGTAAACTCAGAAACCACCTTGGGTAAAAACTTGGGATTTGTGTGCAAAGATACCCTGTCTTTGTGGAAAATCATAAAAGGCTCCTCGTACCAGAGGGCCTGAAGCTCTGAAATTCTTTGAGCAGAAGTAATAGCAATTAAAAATAGCGCTTTCAAAGAGAGAAAGCACAAATCGCAAGTCGCAATTGGCTCAAAAGGAGACAGGGTCAACTTCTCTAAAATAAAATTCAAGTCCCAGGGGAACGGATTGGGGGTGTCAGTTGCAGGATGCCCCTAAAAAAAGTATGGGAGACATCCAGCTGAGCAATTGTGCAGTCACCCACGGGCTCATGAAAGGCAGAAATAGCCAAAAGGTGGACCATGAGAGAGGAATACTGGAGGCCTGAGTCTGACAGAGATATCAGGTAATCCAGGATATGATTCACCGAACAGATGAAAGGGTCTAGGGCCTGTTTGGCAGCCTAGACAGCAAACCGCTACCACTTCATGGCATGTGTGGCTCGGGTGGAGGGCTTCCGGGCGGCCACCAGGATGTCCGCCACCTTGTTAGAGACCCCAATCCTGGTGATGGCTACGTTCTCAGGAGCCAGGCTTGCAGATGGAGGGACCTGAGGCTGGGATGGACCAGGATCCCCTGATCCTGGGCCAGTAGATTCCTGCAAAGAGGAAGAGGAACTGGAGGCTCCTCTGCCAGATGCTGAAGTAGAGGGAACCATATCTGGCGAGGCCAGAATGGAGCCACTAGAATCATGCTGGCCCCCTCCATCTGTAGTTTGATCAGCACCTTCTGGATCAGAGGAAACAGAGGGAATACATACAGAAACCTCCCACTCCAAGAGAGGGACAATGCGTCTCGCCAGAAAACTCCAGGCCCTGGATCTAGCAAGCAAAAATTGGACAGTTTTGCATTGAGTGGGGATGCAAAAAGGTCAAATTCTGGATGATCTCATGTGTCGAATAAGTCTTCTGCGACTGATGAGAGAAGTTCCCACTCATGCATGCTGGACTGAGTCCTGCTGAGGCTGTCGGCCAGAGTGTTTAGCATTCCTGGAACGTGGACTGTACAGAGTGCCAGACTGTGCTCCAGTGCCCAGTATCACACTCTCATGGGCTGCCTGCAAAGGGGGTATAAGTGAGTCCCACCCTGTCTGTTGATGTAGTAGACTACACTCAAATTGTCTGACTATACCAACATTTGGCCTGGAGCGAGATGCTCCTGAAAAGCTTGCATGGCATAGAGCACCACTCTCATCTCCAGGACGTTGATATGCAGGGCAGCTTCTCACTGGGACCAGGAGCCCTGGGTTTGAAAGGTACCTAGGTGCACTCCCCAGCCCAGACCCGAGGCATCTGTAGTTAGGATCTGATGCGGGGAAGAAATCTGAAAGAGAACACCTTGAAGGAGATTCAAGGGCTCCATCCACCACTGCAGTACCTTGTGTACTGAAGAAGAGACCAGGACTGGTTGATCTAACTTGTCTGTGCATTGGTCCCACTGCAACCTGAGGGTCCACTGAAGGGTACGCATATGAAGCCTGGCCAGCACAATGGTGGGAATGGCTGCTGCCATCAGGCCCAATGATCTGAGGTACACCCTGGCATACACTGAGCGACCTCCTGAGTCGGGAGAGAAGGCACTCTGCCTGTTTTGGGGTAGGAAGGCCTTTCCCTGCTCAGAATCCAGAACTGCCCCTATATACTTCAGTCTTTGGGATGTACTAGAACTGACTTGGGCAGGTTGACAGTAATGCCCAGGGAGTGGAAAAGCTAGAGGGTGTGCTCTAGAGTCACCAAAAGCTGTTCCCTGGATGGAGTCTTGAGGAGCCAATCATCCACATAAGGGAAGACACATAGTCTCTCTGTTCTGAAAGCTGCCGTGACCGCTGCTAAGCACATAGTAAAGACCCACAGCACAGAGGATAAGCCAAAGGGCAACACTTTGAACTGGTAATGCTCGCCCTGAAAGGCAAAACGAAGAAACCTCCTGTGAGGAGGAAAGATCGAGATGCGCAGGTAAGCATCCTGCATGTCCACTGAACAGAGCCAGTCCCCGGTCTTCAGGAGGGGCATCAGGCCTGGCAAAGTTACCATCCAGAACTTTTTGTACTGGACAAACAGATTGAGTTCCTCAGATCTAAGATGGTCCTCAGCTCTCCGGTCTTTTTGGGGACTAGGAAAAATCTGGAATAAAACCCCTGGTTTCTCTGGCACCTGGGCATTAATTTGATGGATTGCTTGCACAAAAGAGATTGTACTTCCTCCTGGAGAGCAGACAGATGAGCCGGAGGTAGTTGGAGGGTGGGGGAGCAGTGTCTGGATGCTGCTGGATAGGCTCCAGGGTATGACCCTTTTCTATGATCTGCAGAATCCAAGCATCTGAAGTTATGGTCCTCCATTGATTCAGATGGAGGGAGAACTGACTTCTGACTACCGCCTCCTGGGTCTGGACCAGAGGGGTTCCATGTCATTTCAGCAACTCCTAAATAGTGAATGCAATTTCAGCGCATCTATTATAGAGCATACATTTTCAGCAACTGGACATTTCAGTGCACGCATTTACAGCTACTATTTCTAAAGCTGTAGCTGAAAATTATATGCCAAACCCCTCAAATAGTCCAAACGGGATCTAATGGCATATTCTGTGACTACGAGCTCCAGTTGCTCCATCAGATCCCGGTAAGGGCGTCTGCTAGTTCCCACAGCTGCACCCGAGATGATCTGCTCCTGCCGCACCTCCGACATCCTCTGTTCTTCCTGAATGCAGTTAACAAAACTGGCTCCAATTAAGGTACACTATCTACTAGTGGGATATTAACGGGCTATGTTTAATCAATTACAGCAGCTGGCTCCATTATGTAGCCACTAATAATGAGATATTAGCTGGTTGAGTAAGAGTTGCAGGGGCTATGCCCTGCACCCCTCTACGGGAGGCTGTGCTCCCAAACCCCCCATCTCTATGATTCCTACTCCGAGTCACACATTGACTCAGGGGGATCGATGAAAAGACCAAGTCATGCAAACTGATGGTCGTTATAAAGACTCGGTCATGATATTGTCTCTCGCTGTAAAGACTTCACTGAATTGTCTTAGCTGTAAAGACTTAGTTATATTGACGTGCTACTGACCAGGTGAGGGGGGTTTGGCAAGGAGTCAAGCTGTGGTGCAGCCAGCCACAGAGGCTGGTCCCTTACTTCTGGGGCACTTGGCTGCCACTACCACATTGGAGGAGGTAGGCAAGGGAGCCTAGGCTATATGCTTTCCTTGGGTACTGGGAGCCGACCTGGTCCTGCTGGTTTGTCTACAAAAAGTAAGCCTCCCTCTGCCCCTCAGCTGAGTGTGGTAGAAGGAATGGACTGATTTAATGGCCATGCCCGAGGCCTGCAGATCACTAATGAGATCCTGAACATCAGAGCCGAATGGCTTAGTGCCACTGAAGGGGGCATTAAGCACCTTGTTTTGCACATCAGCTGCAAAGCCAGATACTCTAAGCCAGGAGTGCCTACGAAGGCATATGCCAGTGGCAGCTGCCCTGGCAACAGTATCAGCCATGTCATACAGTGCACTGAGGAGGTTTTTGCTGACATCCTCAGCAGCCTGCAAACACAAGCAATTCCTGCTTCTGACAGCCATCAGGAAGGGCCTGGGTGGCAACTTTGCCCTTCCTCCAGTTGGCATTTTGGTATTTAACCATGCGTGACAGATAATTTGTAATCCTCAGGCCTAAGGTGGAGGAGACATAAACCCTTTTTCCCCAGAGGTCAATCCTAAGGGATTCCTTATCCGGGAAAGGGAACTAAGGTGTTTGTCACCTTAGATCTGTCATGAGCTGCTTTGATGACCACTGAATCAGTTTCGGCCTGGGCAGCAAAGTAAGGGAGACCCTGAGAGATGTTGTAAAGTTTGTTCACCCTGCGTGACATGGCTGGTACCATGTCTGGTCTGTGCCAGGCTGCTGTAGTTACATGCTTCAATGTTGGGAGCACTGAAGGAAAAATCTTAGGGAAAGACTCAGGGATCTCCAGGAAATCCACCAGGTCCTTTCTGGTGACATCCTCTTCTTCAGTCTGGAAGCCCATTGTGGAAGACAATTGCTTCATCACATTGAAAAAATGTGGCATCCTCAGGAGGAACCTTGGAGTATGCTTCACAGAGTCCTCACTGACAGAGGAGGCAGTAGACTTGTCTGAGATAAGGATCTCCTCCTCTTCAACCTCCACATCATCAGGGAGAATGAGATCAGGATGATACTCCTCCTAAACGTTGACCTCTTCGTGTGGGTCTGGCATCGGATTCACCACCGGCGGCCCACAGAGAATCTCCTGGGGTCAATGAACAGGCATCGATGATGAAGCTGCCATCGATGGTGTCGGCGAAGTGGGCCTATTGAAGGAACCAAGCTGCTGAATGAGTAAGTTCGTAACGTTAGAAGTACTTCTTTTAGATTAATAGTGGACGTTGACAGAGGGGGGTTTGACGGCATGGGTGGTGATGACCCTCCAGATGTGTCCTGGTAACCAGATGAGCCTGTAGCCCTGGAGGGAGAAGGGGCAGGTCCCAAAGGGATGGTCATCAACAACATGTCCATCGTCGATGACAGAAGGGCCAATGACCCGGAGGTTGACAGTCGAGCACCCTGTGTGTCAGGCAGCGGTGCTGTCGGTATGGATCTGGTAGGTTCAGAGACCGTGACAGCTGGTCTCTTTGTTGGAGTGGCCGCAGCCAACAAAGAGCCCTCCGAAGGAGAGGCCGACAGGGAACAGGAGCACTGACCGGGGGAGCAGTTGTGATCCCGGTCTTTTTTATGACTTTTCCCCAAGGACTTGTCTCGAGCCATGGAGACCTGGGAGCTGGAAGAGCCGGTCAGTGACTGGGTGGCCAGGGCTCTGGAGGACCCCTGCCCAGAGCTGGCCACCTGTTTGGTTAAACTTCTGGCAGAGTTCACAGTCCAAGACATCATTGTCAGGCCCAAGACAGCAGACACAGACTGTTTGTCTGTAAAGGCAATCTTTCCACAGTGGCAGCAACGGAAAAGAGAAGAAGAGGAATTTACTCTGGACATGAACAAAAATAAAAATATTCTTAAAAAAAGATTAAGGTAAGTATTGGAGAAAAAGGTCGTAGGCCAAAAAATGCACGAACACTGTGACAAAGCTTCCATGGAGGCTCATGCAAGCAAGTCAATGGTGGGAAAGAACTGAGGAGGGCGCGGGGCTGCCCACGCCTATGCAGGTTTGGTGACATTGGCGGATATCAATGGCGTGGGCAGCCCCAGTTGTACTGCTGAAAATCTTCCATGTGGATTCCCCTTCGCCAATGGCGAAGGTTCGTGCGGTATAACCTAATGACTGAGATACCCCTGAAGAAGATAAATAGATGCCTCTTTCGGCAACAAATCTTGCCTTTTTGTACATTTGCACTATTGTGGTCCATCTGTATGGTTTTACAATTTTTTAAAACAAAATAAATGATTACTCTTTTCTTCTTTCAAAGTAAAATCTTGTTTCACCTGTTAGATCATGACAAAAGATTACAGGCTATAAAAAAAGGCACATTATGTCTAATAAATCTGTAATATTTGAGTGGTAGAAAGCTTTATTCCTCTACAAAAACTTGTACAGATTTGCAGTTTTCAATTGAAATACATTACTAGCCTTGCCAGTGAAGATTTTATGACTTCATAAAACAAGGATTCCTTTTGGATTCTTTTTTCTAGTAGTTGGTTAAATATAAATAAAATGAAGAAAAGATAAGTAAAGAAACAAATAAAAGCAAACAAAATTATTACAGAGGCATCCAAAGGCCCCAAACCTTCATTCTTTAAGATATATAGTATGTCCTTACTAAGCACTTGCTCTTCAAGCCTTCCTTGCAATCACATATCAAAGGTACCTGCTACTGCCAAAGCGATTGCCTCTGCACTCCCTGCTGGACTATAACCCCCCTAATCACTGCCTCAACCAAACCGTACATGTAAGCACATCTGCACAGGACAGGTTTGGAGTATGAAACATTATGCATCTGCAGGAGATTGTGTAAATAAGGGTATTTGTGAAAACACTGCCTAGGGACTATAAATCGTCAGCCTTCTTCATCAACTCTGACCTAACCTGGCATTGTGACAGGTCAGAGGATAACTGGGTGACCAATCAGAGTCAGACTGTCTGAGGAGAGAGCCTCAAGGACTTGAAGACTTGTAGTGGACCTAAGGCAGTATGGCACAGTGGTTTAAGGCTCTGAGCTGCAAATCTGGAGACCTGGGTTTGAATCCCACAGCACCCCACTTGCATACTGTGTGACCCTGAGCAAGTCACTTAACTTTCCTGTGCTCCCAGGTCACACCTGTAAACAAGCTTTCAGCTTAGTGTGTCTCTCCTGGTTAAACAATTGGGGAAAAAAAATAAAAAAATTCAGATGCCTTTGCAGCAACCACTCAACTTTCTGAGTGACAGACCTCATGCCTCCTTTGCTTTGACTTGACAGCTCAACCAACCAATCAGGAGCTGCAGTTCCCTAGTGAACAGCAGGGAGGGACTGTTCCAGAACTAAGTCATTCTGCAGTCTGTAGCGGAGTGTGAAAGAGACTGGTATCTGTGTACTGTTGAGAGAGACAGCGTGTGCTGGTATGTAGCAACAACGGACTACGCATCTGACACAAATAGAGTGAGAAGCAGAATGTCAGCAGTTACAGAAAAAAAGGAGGCAATTGCATGCTAAGCACCACATGAAAAAGTGAAGAAAATGACTGCAGCAAATCAGAGGCATTTTCTGTGCTCCAGCCAGAGACTGTGACTGAAACCCCAGCTCATCTGGGAAGCCGTCCAGTCAGCATCACAGCCCAGTGCTGGTAATTGCCAGACGCTCCAGACTGGATGCCAGGACATGGGGTGCTGGGTAGATCAGGTTTTCACAGACAGAGCAGCCCTGTGCACTGGAGAATTATCTACTGAATTCTGATGTCAGGAGAGGTCTGACCAGGGCCTGACCCAGTCAAAGAAAACTACCAGGCTGGTCTGACAAGACCTCCCTGCCACAGACCCATGCTGTTTACTATCCTATGGTCCACTGCCCTTTAGGTAGTCCACAAGGTCCTACTTCATTAGTGACTCCATCAGTTTATCTACTTTAGAGGTAAGCCTGACAGGTCTGTAATTCCCCAGTTGCTCCTTGTTGCCTTCTTGAGTAGTGGGTCTAGGTCCGCTACGATCCGGTGTTTCAGAACTACCCATGTCTGAACTGAGCTACTGAATAGCTCTACTATGGGTTCAGCCAGTTCCTTGAGTGCCCTTGGGTGCATCTCATCCAGCCCTGGGGCTTTATCTACCTTCAGGGCTTCAAGCCCCATATGGACCCTTTCTCTGGTAAATACTGGCACCTCATTTCAGGAATGCCCCTGGAAGCTGCCTATCATGAACAGTATGTGTCACTAAATTTGAGTCAAATAGGGCCACAGCTTTTTTTTTCCAGGAGAAATGCCATGGGGCAGGCAGTATAGCCTAAAGGTTAAAGGTATCACATCAAGTGGGCGAAAGCAAAACTGTGACCATGAAAACAAGGAGTGTTTCGCGGAGATTGGAATTAGGGCGACATTTGCCTCCCCCCTCCCCGAGGAGCTACGACCTCAGAGTTGGTATATTTAGAAAGGGGGTGCAGGGGCATAGCCCCTCGCAAACACATCTGCCGCCCTAATTCCGGTCGCTGAGAAACACTCGCTGTTTTCACAGTCACTGTTTTGCTTTCGCAACATGACACGGAACCAAGGTTAAAGTAATGAGCTGTGCACGAGCTTGATACTTTCATCAGACCTGGGTTTGAGTCCCACAAACTCCATTTACATACTGTGTGACTCTGAGCAAGTCACTTAATCTTCCCAGTGCTCCCGTGATGCCCCTCAAAACAGGCCTTGTGCCTAGTGGGCCTTACCCATTTACCAAAGAATAAAAAAGAATGTCTCCACACACACACAGCTTTGTGTCTCTTTTGAGCAGTTCAGCGTTCCTGTTCCGCTCCCTCCTCCCCCAGTTTTTTATTGTTTTGGTTTTATGTTGCCATTTCGTTTTCCCCCAGTTTAATTTTTTTTTGTGAATGAGAGAGGCAGATACAGAGATTGTCTTGAGTCAGGGTGAACCAGAGTAAGAGAGAGAGAAAGAGATTTGTTTGTGCAAGTGTTTACATGGATAGACAGGCCTCAGTTGCACTGTGGAGAGACACTGTCGGGGAGAGTGAGGTAGAGCTGTATCTAAAATGTCTTCAGAGCTGGAAAGAGCAGGTTTTTGTGTTGCAACATGAGAGAAACTGAGGCAAACAGGTTAAAAAAATAAATAATTAAAATAAAATTTGCTAAGGCAAGGACATGGGGGCAGGCAGAGCGCAGTTCACTCTTGTCTACTGGCCTACTTAGACTTTAGCAAGGCATTTGACACAGTACCACACAAAAGATTAATAAACAAGTTAACCAACCTGGGAGTGGGTCCCAGGGTGGTAGCCTGGGTAACAAATTGGCTGGACAACGGGACACAGAAGGTAATAGTAAATGGAGCACACTCTGGCAAACGGGGAGTTACCAGTGGGGTACCACAGGGTTCAGTACTGGGATGGTACTCTTTAATGTCTTTATAAGTGACATTGTGGAGGGGCTGGGAGAGTATGGCAGCTTAGTTTCAATGTAGAGAAGTGTAAAGTAATGCACCTGGGAAACAAAAACCCAGGGGAAGAGTACACAATGGTGGGGGGGCGGATACTAACAACAACAAAAATGGAAAGGGACCTCAGGGTACTCATATCAGACAATCTTAAGTTAGGCAAGCAATGTGAGAAGGCAGTGACGAGGGTTGGGGGGATTCTGGGATGCATAGGGAGAAGCATCACAAGTAGAAAGCAGGAAGTTGTTATCCCCCTGTACAGACAGTTGGTGAGATCCCATCTGGAGTACTGCATGTAGTTCTAGAGACCCCCATCTCTGCAAGGACATAGACAGGATGGAAGCAGTCCAGAGGAGGGCAACCAAAATAGTGCAGGGTCTGCACCAGAAGCCATACGAAGAGAGATTAAAAGAGCTTAATATGTATACCCTTGAGGAAAGGTGGGGGGGGGGGCAGGATAGAACTTTCAAGTACCTCAAGGGAATCAACAAAATCTAAGAGGGTAGCATATTTCAGAAAAAGAGATGTGCAAGAACAAGGGGGCACAGTTTAAAGATGAGGGAGGATGGTGCAGGAGCAACGTGAGGAAGTATTTTTTAACAGAGAGGGTGGTGGATGCGTGGAACAGCCTTCCTGAGGAGGTTGTGGGGTCAAAAACAGTAGGGGAATTCAAGAATGCATTGGACAGACATAAGGCAATTATAGTGGGGGTAGAAGGAAGTAGACTGCTGGTTAACTAGGATCTGCAGCTTATACTGTAGGTAGGGAAATGGGCAGACTAGGTGGGCCAAGCGGTCCTTATCTGCCGTCAAAGTCTGTGTTTCTGTGTCTTGTGGATGCTTGGAGTTTGTGCAGCCATGAGAGTTTGCAGTCTTGCATCAGTAATTGGTTGAGAGAAAAGTAGAATTTTTAAACAGACGGGAAGCAACTGTTTTTTAAAAATGACAGGCACATGAAATGTAGGCTGTAAATGGGAAAGTGATTGTTTCTGGCAGTTTAATAGAGGTAGTTTGGGAGCTGATACAAGAACAAGATGGCAGGGATTTTGTTTTTTGAAGCCTATTTAGATTGGGGGATTAGCAGCTATGTAGCTGTCAATCAAAATGATGATTAAAATGATGCTGTTACATGAAAATAAACGATGTTTCACACGTGACACGCTTATTTTCACTTAGCTGTCTACAGGAAAAAATTAGCGATTTATGTTGGCTCCTTTAATTACACATACTGTACATTGTGGGTATAGATACAGACAGATTTGCATCCACAAACCTGAGACAAGGGGCTTTCGGTTCCAGAATATATATTTTGGAAGTGAAATTGGTAAATGTATAAATGTAACCCCTAGATGGCGCTATCCCAAGGGATACTACTCCTGCCTGCTTGGCTAATACCAGGTTAAGGGGCCTGGGTAATGAAACGGGTGCCTCCACCCGGAGGTCAGGGTTGTTAGTGGTCAAGCTAACCTGGGCACAGCCCTCCGGGGCACTGTAACCCCCTCTTTCCCTTCTAGTGGCCTGAACAATATACAATAATTACTTTCACAATGACCCTTATTCACCAGGCAAATACCCACACTGTTTGCACTTACCACCAGGGCTGGTTCCTCTAGCTTGACCCTGGGGACCCCCTGTAAAACAAGGTTAAGCACAGCAAATAGCAACAGTACAATACTTTTGGCACAAACTGGAACCACAGTCAGGTTAAATGCAAACAAAATTAAATCTGATTTATTCAGGGACTTGAACAAGGGAGGGCGAATCAGGTTGATTTGCTTAAAAGCTACATTAATCAGACAGTTATGCATGCAGTTCAGAGTCCCTACACAGTCACACACTCTGGGTACCCAGGTAGGAAAACAGTGGGCTAGTCAGGAACATTGCAGCTGGTTGGGGCCCTGTGATGGAAGAAAGCAACATGCACAACACACACTATTTGTAATCCGGAGCCGGAGGGCTCAGTTTGTGAAAGAAAAGGGAACAAGACAATCAGATGACAACACTTTTAGATTTAGCTGTTGTTGCAGGGAGCTACTCTGAAGTTTACTCACAATACCCAATACTAGACACAGGCAGGACAAAATCAAGACTGCAGGCTGTTAAGCTGGAGTGCCCGGAGAAGCAGGGCCCACATGAATCACCAAGGCATCGTTCCTGCTCAAATGCTGAGCAGGGGGCTGATCCCCAGGCCGATCTCTTGTCGATGACTTTCTCTGCGTAGCAGGTATTCTGGCTGGGCCAGTGTAGCAGGGCCCAGGCAAACGGAAATGGATACGAATCCAGTCTGTGGAGCTGGATACAGCCTCCAGCAAGCGCAACATAGTTCAGACACACAGTGGGGAACCAAATCACGACCCACTATAAGCACACAGCACATTCACATGTAAGGAAATTCCACTGTACCAGGCAAATGGCTCTCCAGTCGCAATTACAGAGTCTCTGCACAATCCAGGAGTTCAGAGGTAGCTGGAAGTCCTGACAGGCCGATCACATTCAGCAAATCTTTGGTCTTCTTCAGGTTAAAGCCTGGTTACAATTCAGTGGCTTAATTTGCTCCCCAAATTCAGATTTCAGTCCAAAAAAAGCACAAGTTCCCTCTCAGTGACAGCAGGCAGGCATGCAGGCCAAACTCAGGCCTTTCCACAGTTCTCTCATGCGAATCTACTATGGATTGCTGCTCAAACTATCTTGAGCTGTTACTTCTTCACTTCCCAACTCAGATCTTTTTTTTTTCACTTTATCTTTTTATTGAAAATTTTCATATAAGTGAACAAAACAGACAATACAGGTATACAGCAATTTCATATAAGGAGCAAAGATAGCATTATGCATACTATGAAGAGGAAAAAGTCACTGTACTTGAATTAGGTTTACGTTATAACCAACAAGACACAGAGCAAACAGTGAATAATGAGGAAGTCATAATGGGTCAGAAGGTAGCAGAGTTTAAATTATCCACTAAATATATGTAACCCCTAGATGGCGCTATCCCAGGGGCTACTACCCCTGCCTGATTTGCCACTAACAGGTTGAGGGGCCTGGATCCAATGGCGGGTGCCTCCACCCAGAGGTCAGGGTTTGCAATAGTTAAACTTACTTGGTCACAGCCCTCTGGGACACTGCAGCCCCCCTTTCTTCCCACTAGTGGCCCACACAATATATCGGAATTACCTTCACGGTATACACTTACCCCCAGGGGTGGTTCAGGCACTGGGACCTCCTGTAAAATAAGATACAGTGCAACAATCACAGTACAATACTTTAACACAGACAAATACCTCAGGCGGTATAACTTTGCTGAAACAAGCAGCTCGGATTTATTTAGGGGGAATATAACAAGGATAGGGGGAAATCAGGTTAATTAGCTTATCACTTTACTATCTATCTATGGCTCTGTGCACAGGCCTATCCCTACCAGTTACTGTCCCTGGGTACCCAAGCCCTAGTGGCTAGTCCAAACCGTGGCAGCTGGTAGGGGCCCTTTCCCACAGAGAAAAGAAAAATTAGTTTAAACAGTCAGCAGTACAGTGATTCCATTTGGATTTATTGTGGCAATTCAACAGGGAGCGACCCTGAATTAGTACTCACGACCTCCAAACAAGATAGGGTCCTTCAATGTCAGCAGGGCTACTCTTGAGCTCCACGAGTCTCCTCACACATTTATATGGCAAAAAGAAAGTACTATACCAGGCAGGCTGCTTCTCTATCCCGATCGCAATTACTGCACAATACCCGGGAGAACACACAGCAGATTCAATTCCTGACAGACAGAGTGCAATTCAGCAATTTCTCCAGTCTTCTACAGGGTGAGCCTGGTTTCTACTCTTCAGATATCCTTTGATTCTCTTCACAGGACGGATTCAGTCCTAACAAGCAGTTACACAAGCTACAGACCGGAACTCTGGGCCTTACACACGTTTCCCGACTCAAACTGCACACTGAAAAAGCACAGGGCTCCTTCCTTCTTCACTACCAGAGCTCAACTGAAAACTCCACCAGACAAAACCGGCACTTCCTTTGAGTTCCTCCCAGTTCTTGACTGGATTGGCTGTCACCACAATAGACTGCCCTGTTGGTCCAAAAAGGCGCTGAAGTCTAAACTACATCTCCCAGAGTCACTGCCCATACAATCCTCTTGTGGCTGGCTCAGATTATGAGTCCAAGTTCTGATTCGTCCAAGGCACCATTTTAGAGCTAGCTTACCCCACACTGATTGGTCCAGTTCAGCAGTTCAAAACCAGAATGGGGAACTAGGCAGACACAGTTCTGACTACAAAGAAAGCAGGTTAGACAAACTGTAATTTCATTATTACTCTAAATGATTTCTGGCAAACAGTTACATCTTTCAGATAGGTTCCCTTTGCACTCCTAGTGACTGCAAAAATGGAGTGAATTGGCAGCAGCTCGAGTGGTACTCAATCAAAGAAACACACAGTCCCCCATACAAACTAATTATGTCTGCAAGCAGACAGCTCTTAAAGAGACAGTACCAGAGGTTCTAAAACACTCACTGATAAATGGCTTAAACGCCAAACACCATTCAGGCTTGGAGCATTCAAGCAAGCTCCTGAAGTCTTTGGGAACCCCCATTTGCAGGGGGTTACACCCTTCCTGGTTTGGGAAAGCTTGACGTCCAGGCCAAGCAAGTAATTCTACATACGTTTTAACTGCAACCATACATTTGCATTAGGCTCACACATGTAATCATCAGTCAATATATCATTTTACCAAGAACACATTTCTGAAACATTGCAGTACGTCACTCTTTTACACAGTATTACATACACATTGTACCATAACTCAAGTTATTACCGCTTGTACATGAAACCTGAAGAGAGGGGGCCCTTCCCTATCAGTTACCTTGGGGCTGGATGGGGCAAGGGCACCATACTTAGAGGGCAACACAAGTAACTTGGAGTTAGCACTGACGCTCAGTTTGGGCAATGAGCTCGGGGACACATACACACCTTTATGGACAACATTGAGAGGCAGATCCACTGGCTGGCCCAGGGAATCATAACTGAGGTGCACCACAGGCTTTACAGCTCGACCAGTCTTTCTAGGGGGAACTGTTACAGTCTCTGCACTCTGAGCCTCATTTTCAGCATTGTCCTCACTTGTCAGGGGAGTCTCCATGGGGTAGAGAGGCTAGAACTTGGGGCACTTTCAGCTCCAGGAGTTACAGTTTCTGAGTCCACAACATTTGGCTCATGGAGAGCTTTGACACTGGCAGTGGACTGTCAGGGCACTCAAAATACTCTTCTTGTTCGGGTGTATCACCAGTCTGACCCAATCCATCATTTTCCTCCCTGAAAGCTCAAACAGTTCAACCATGCACAATGATTCCATTTCATCTGATCTGATGCTTTGCACTTCACTTTCTGGGAGCATTGGCTCCAGGGACGAAGCTGGGGCTTGGACAGTCCAGAAGGCCCAGCTTCATCTCCAGTATTGACTAGGGATTGCCCCAAACAACTGACTCAGTTCGTAAGAAGGATAGTATTCAAAGTCACTCTCACTTTCTTCCGATATGGACTGACAGTCATGCTCAACTGGGACTTGTGGAGGGAACACTTTAACTTTGCTTCTGTAGATGCAGACTTTCTTGATCTTTCTTAGCAGCTCTAGTCACTGGTCCAGAGGCATCTTCTAGGGCTCAGACTCAATTAAGATTTGTCCAATGGGCAGTAAATGATTGCTATGCATTGTTTTTACATCTTTGAATTATTCTCAGGCCTTACTTTGTACACTGGCAGATCATCTAGTTTGCCCACTATAATGTGAGGAGATGGTGCTATCTGCCAGCAATCTTGTGCTTGCCATGCAGTCCCAGATTTCTTAGCAATACCCAATCTCCTCCTGGAGTTCCTGTGCTTTCACCTTTTATCATACCTTTCTTTGTTGGCCAGATTTCTTTTGGCAGCCATGGTTTGAGCCAGTTTGTACGCATGAGTTAGCTGGGCCTTTAACTTTTGCACATACTGTAAATAGTTGTCAGCTTGAACCCCATCAGGAGAGACCCCAAAACACACATCTACCGGTAGTCAAGCTTCTCTTCCAAACATCAGGCGGTAGGGGGAGAACCCAGTGGCATCACTTTTGGTGCAGTTATAAGCATGTACCAGGGTGCTAATTTGTTGGCTCCATCTAGGCTTGTCCTTTGGGTGCAGGGTGCCTAGCATATCTAGCAAAGTGCGGTTGAAACGTTCAGGCTGAGGGTCCCCCTGGGGGTGGTAAGGAGTGGTTCTGGACTTTCGCACTCCCCACAGAGAAAGCATCTCTTTGATCAGACGACTCTCAAAGTCTCTCCCTTGATCAGAATGGATTCTTTGTGGAGCCCCATAGTGAACAAAAAAGTTTTCTACAAGTACTTTGGCTACAGTGGATGCTTTCTGGTCTTTGTGGGAAAGCTTGGGCATATCTCATGAAATGGTCAGTGACCACCAGCACATTACTGATATTTCTTTGATCTGACTCCAAACTCAGAAAATCAATACAGACCAGCTCCATGGGTGCACTGGTGGTTATGTTAACAAGGGGCAGCCCTCTGGGGCAAAAGCTTTCTCTGTAAGCAGCACTCAAGTTCGAATGTGTTGCTCCACATCAGCCCCCATCTTAGGCCAATAGAATCTGGATCTCACCAAGTCAAGTGTTCTGTCTATACCAAGGTGCCCCATGTGGTTGTGCAAGGACCTCAATACTGAGTCTCAAAGGCAGTGGGCAGCACCAGTTGTTGTTTGTCTACTTGTCCCCTCTGTCTACTGTTTCTCTGTATAACAGTTTATTGATCAGTTTCAACTTAGGACCTTCTTTGTATAACAGTGCAGTTCTCAAATCAGTGGAGCGTAATTTGGACACATCTTTTCCTGCATAGAGGGCTTCTAAAGCTGATTTGATCATAGGATCGCGGGATTGAGCCCATGAATACTGTCATTGTCCAGCTGAGGCAGTGCACCAATGTCTATTGCAGAAAAGTGGCAATAAGCAGCAGGTATGCAATTCTCAGAGGGTCCCAAGCAATCCACCATGCAGTCCACTTCTGTGGACATTTGTTCCTCCTGTCAAACTTCCGCTGAGTGCCCAATGTCAGGTTCTGCCAATCGGACCCAATCATTCTGGGGAACAGGCCTGAGAGAGCATCACATCTATGTGGTTCAGACCTGCTCAGTATTCGAGAGCATAGTCATATGTAGATAATGCAGAAAGCCACCTATGGCCAGTGGCATCCAACTAGCTGAGGTCTGCACATAGGTCAAAGGATTATTGTCAGTTTTACTAGTATTTTAGCCCCATACAAGTACTCATGGAATTGGTCAACAACAGCCCACTTCAAAGCTAGGAACTCTAACTTATGTACAGGATAGTTCTTTTCGGATGGGGTCAGGCTTCTACTGGCAAAGGCCACTGGTCTCAGGCCATTCTCGTGTCTTGGTACAACACAGCCCCCAACCCTTGCAAGCTAGCATCAGTGTGCAGGATGTAAGGTTTTCTTGGATCGGCATAGGCCAGCACTGGAGCATGGGTAAGTTGATATATGATCTCATGAAAAGCAGTCTCACAATCAGGAGTCCAGCGGCCCCAAATACTTCACTCAGATGAAAATACACTCTTTCAGTCTTGAGGGACGCTGACTTTGGTATTTTTGTGGGTTGGGGATACCCTTGAGTAAGGTTAAGTAAAGGGCGGATCACTCTTGAATAGTCCTTGATGAAACGCCTATAATAACCACAGAATCCCAGGAATCTTTGCAGTTCTTTTAGATTTTGGGCTGTGGCCAGGTGGTCAAGGCCTCAACTTTACTTGGGTCGGTCTCTATTCCTCGTGGATACTATGTGTCCCACATACTTTACTGATGTTTGAAAGAATTGACACTTATCAATGGACAGTTTAAGGCCAAAGTCCTCCAGTCGGTCCAATACCTTAAATAATCTGCTCTCATGTTCCTCCAGTGAGCTGCCAAACACAATTACATCATCTAGGTATACCAGGCACTCTAGTAAGTTCATGTCCCCACTGCACGGTCCATCAATCGTTGAAAAGTGGCTGGGGCACCTGAAATCCTTGAGGCATCCTCATGAATTCATAGCCAGCGGACAGATAAAGGCTGTCTTCTCACGGTCCTCTGGGGCCATCGGGATCTGGTAGTACCCACTGCGGAGATCCAGCACAGAGAACCACTTGCTCCCGCTTAGGCAGTCCAAAGCATCCTGAATGCAGGGCATTGTGTACTGATCAGGGATAGCCGCCCGGTTTAAGGTGCGATAATCCACACATCCTTACTGTTCCATTCTTTTCCTCACTACCACAATGGGGAAGCATAAGGGCTTCTGGATTCTTGTATTACACCAGCAGCTAACATCTCTTGCAGATGCCGTCTCACATCATCTATGTCAGCAGGTGCCAGGCGTCGAGACCTCTCACGAAATGGTCTTTCGTCATGCAGCCGGATATTGTGCTCAGCTCCTTGCACGCATCCTACATCCCATTCCTTTAAAGAAAACACCTGGTCTCTCTGGGCAAGCTTCTCACTGATCCTCACTTTTCATTCAGCTGGCAGCGGAAGTCACGAAATCAAACAAGTCAGTCGCTACTCTGTTATTCTTCCTTGAACTCTTGCTGCTGGGTAGCACTGCAGTGTCTGCACAATGCACATTAGCCAGGATGCAACCTCTATTTACTCGAATGTCTCTTTCAGACACATTATGAACTTGGACCATTACCCTTCTGGCATAAGCATGGGCTCTAGCGGGCAAAATACTAGAGCTGACCAGCAGTCCCTCTGGCAATTTTCCATCATCTGGTGCATCCAACATTAATATTTTATTCTTAACATCCTTTCTGATACGGACCTCTCCTGTAAGGTACACTGGGTTTGGCGCCAGGATCAGAGACCCAGGATCCTTCTTCCATACAATTCCGACCGGTTCCTCTGGTTCTATTTTTCAGCATCTCTGTGCCTCATAGGCCTTCTTAATTAAAGCGGAACTCTTAAAGCTCTACTAGTCTTTGACCCTGTTTTCATAACACAACTGTGCCAGCCTTCCGAACATATGAGCATTTGTTCCAATCAACAAAGGGACACCATCATACAGTCCAATGGGGGACACACTAAGGCTAGGGTCTCTACTTGTTCGCCACTCCAGCCACGGAGGTCGGGAAAGGCAGCCAAATTGATATACCCGGAATAGGGGTAGGCTTCTCACTTAACCCCATACATGCAGTCCTTCTAATGGTTGTAAGGGTACGTCTGACAAATGCTTCTGATACCAATCCTGGAACATAATTGTCACTTGGGAGCCACTGTCTAATACAGCTCTTGTAGACACTCCATTCACCTTTATAGTGGTCTCCATGGAGGGACCCACTATTCTGGACCAGTCTGGAGAGGCGGTAGTGGGGGCCTGGGCAACTGACCTTGCCACAAAAGGACGTGAGTTAGCATTTTTGGTGCCCTCACTGGGATCATTTTGTGCACCTCTTAACCACTGATTTGTTCTCCGAAGCTCTCCTTGTAGCCTATATGCAAATTTGTCAGTGTCTTTTGGGACCGCATTCCTTTCATGTGCCCATCTTTCCCACAATTATAGCAAAACATACTTTCTGGAGTTTGAGCTGGCCGAGGCGCCACACTGGGAGCCAGGGCGGGGTATTACTAACTGGAAACCTTGGTGCCATCTCTGTCTCATGGCGTGATAAGCATTTGGAGATATCTCGTCAGTTTCTCCACTTCCATGGTCAAGGAATCGAGTTCGGAGCTGTTATCAGCAGGAGATACATGGGTGGGTACCCCACCCCATAGCAGATGCAGTCGATATAGGTCAGGGTCTGCACTTGCAGGCGTGGTCCTTCATAAAGGGACTGTTTTGAATTCCCAAATCTCTCTCAACAGTTCACCCCATTGTGACATATCTTTTTCCTTGTCAGAGCACTCATTAACTGTCAACCTCTGCCCCTGAACTTCACTTGATGGGTCACCCTCAGTCACTGGTCGGAGCTACAGCTGTTGGTGCAAGTCCTCCCGAGGCGCTTTTCTCAACTCCTCAATTCTCTCATTAACTCATCATAGGAGGGTGGGGATTCAGTCGATTTGCCAGGCGAACTGAAGCAACAGCAGTTCTGAGATGGGGGCAGACTTAGGATTCTGTCCAGTCTGGTTCGGTCCAGTTCAATCGCTGGCAAACTACCCTTTCTGAGGCATTCTTGCAACAATTTTCCAGCCGAGACATACACAGACAACAACTCCCCTTGGTACTGTTGTGCATTTCTTACTCTCCACCATAGGTCCTCATCAGAATCTGTGCTCCCATACACATTCTCAAGGCCTCAAGATAGGCCTGTGTAGTCGCTTCAGGGTTACTGGCCCGCTTAGCACGGATGGTAGCCAGGGCAGGACCTCGAGGCTCTCACTGACCCTCTTTCGCTTCGCTTCCGAGCATTGCCATTCTAGCACTTGGGGGGCAACATAGTCTATCCAGGTCTCCCAGTCATCCTCCCCTTGGGGGGTGGGGAGGGTGCCAGAGAAGATCCTCAACCTTCGGTAAGAGTCGTGACTAATGGCAGGTGCAGAAATAGGAGTCTGCATTGGTTCAGCCACCATTACAGGCACTGGAGCGGGAGAGGGTGTTGGGGGAGGAACACCCCCAGGTGGCAAGAATAGTTTCTTCAAGTCCTCCACAGTTTTCCCTTCTCCCAGCAACCATTTAGCAAATTTCTCCTCAAAAGTTTCAGATAGTGGTGGGGGCTCATTCCCCCCCGGGTCTTTACTGTCCTAGTTATCACTCTCCAAGCAGTGAGGGCTCCCTCTGGGGTAATGGTCTGTGGCACTTTGGAGCTATCCATGGGATCCTTAAACTCTACTAGGGCCAGGAAAGTGTGGGTGAGCAGATTAGCATGCCGACCCACCACCACAGGGCTTCTGTAAACCTTCCACCTTGGAAAGTACTCCCTGCACAGTGTCCGTATTGATACCCAGGGGGATGTCCAGGATAAGCATAGCATTTTGGGGGTCGATCTCCTCCCCAGTACACCACTCCACCAGCCGGTGCACAGCCACTTCTGTCGGGGTACCCATTTATTTATTTTTTTTTCCTTAACAGTGGTTTGTAAATATGGCCACTAGAGGACACACAATCCCAGCGGTGAGCCTCCAAGATGTAACCCCAGATGGCGCTATCCCAGGGCTACTACCCCTGCCTGATTTGCCACTAACAGGTTGAGGGGCCTGGATCCAATAAGGGTGCCTCACCCAGAGGTCAGGGTTTGCAATAGTTAAACTTACTTGGTCACAGCCTCCTCTGGGACACTGCAACCCCCTTTCTTCCCACTAGTGGCCCACACAATATATCGGAATTACCTTCACAGTATACACTTACCCCAGGGGTGGTTCAGGCACTGGGACCTCCTGTAAAATAAGATACAGTGCAACAATCACAGTACAATACTTTAACATAGACAAATACCTCAGGCAGTATAACCTGAAACAAGCAGTTCGGATTTATTTAGGGGAATATAACAAGGACAGGGGAAATCAGGTTAATTAGCTTATCACTTTACTATCTATCTATGGCTCTGTGCACAGGCCTATCCCTACCAGTTACTGTCCCTGGGTACCCAAGCCCTAGTGGCCAGTCCAAACCGTGGCAGCTGGTAGGCCCTTTCCCACAGAGAAAAGAAAAATTAGTTTAAACAGTCAGCAGTACAGTGATTCCATTTGGATTTATTGTGGCAATTCAACAGGAGCGACCCTGAATTAGTACTCACGACCTCCAAACAAGATAGGGTCCTTCAATGTCAGCAGGGCTACTCTTGAGCTCCACGAGTCTCCTCACACATTTATATGGCAAAAAGAAAGTACTATACCAGGCAGGCTGCTTCTCTATCCCGATCGCAATTACTGCACAATACCCAGGAGAACACACAGCAGATTCA
Source organism: Neoceratodus forsteri (assembly GCA_016271365.2). Classification (NCBI taxonomy): domain Eukaryota; kingdom Metazoa; phylum Chordata; order Ceratodontiformes; family Ceratodontidae; genus Neoceratodus; species Neoceratodus forsteri. Next base: position 246,277,429 of record JADMNL010000025.1, read on the forward strand.
ATTCCTGACAGACAGAGTGCAATTCAGCAATTTCTCCAGTCTTCTACAGGGTGAGCCTGGTTTCTACTCTTCAGATATCCTTTGATTCTCTTCACAGGACGGATTCAGTCCTAACAAGCAGTTACACAAGCTGCAGACCGGAACTCTGGGCCTTACACACGTTTCCCGACTAAAACTGCACACTGAAAAAGCACAGGGCTCCTTCCTTCTTCACTACCAGAGCTCAACTGAAAAACTCCACCAGACAAAACCGGGCACTTCCTTTGAGTTCCTCCCAGTTCTTGACTGGATTGGCTGTCACTCACAATAGACTGCTCCTGTTGGTCCAAAAAGGCGCCGAAGTCTAAACTACATCTCCCAGAGTCACTGCCCATACAATCCTCTTGTGGCTGGCTCGGATTATGAGTCCAAGTTCTGATTCGTCCAAGGCACCATTTTAGAGCTAGCTTACCCCACACTGATTGGTCCAGTTCAGCAGTTCAAAACCAGAATGGGAACTAGGCAGACACAGTTCTGACTGCAAAGAAAGCAGGTTAGGCAAACTGTAATTTCATTATTACTCTAAATGATTTCTGGCAAACAGTTACATCTTTCAGATAGGTTCCCTTTGCACTCCTAGTGACTGCAAAATGGAGTGAATTGGCAGCAGCTCGAGTGGTACTCAATCAAAGAAACACACAGTCCCCCATACAAACTAATTATGTCTGCAAGCAGACAGCTCTTAAAGAGACAGTACCAGAGGTTCTAAAAACACTCATTGATAAATGGCTTAAACGCCAAACACCATTCAGGCTTGGAGCATTCAAGCAAGCTCCTGGAAGTCTTTTGGGAACCCCCATTTGCAGGGGGGTTACATATAGATAGAAAAGTCAGTGATTATCTGAAATTGAGTCTATAAGTGATTGCATTATGCTAAACATGAAAAAAGAGAAGAAGGTGAATGTATGTGACCTGTAAAAGATGAATAACAGAGTAGACAAAGAAGAGTAATAGAAGAAAAAAAAAAAAAGGCAAATAGAGAAGAAAAAGGATATCTGTGCCCTAGGTTGTTGTTGTCCATAATCTAATGTAGATAAGATGAGGGGAACAAAGGGGCTGAATGTTTATAAATTAGGGCACAGAGATGTTAGTAGTATTAATATACTTGAAATAGTCCTGCCAGCATCCATCAAATATATTGGGTCCATCAAGGGTGCTGTGAGATAACCGGTCTAGGGATGCATACTGAGACAGGTTTTGAAGAACATCTGAAGAGCTTGGTACATGAGTAGATCTCCAGTTCATAAGGGTCAGGCGTTTAACTATGAGGAACAGTATATTTAGCCATCTAAAATGTGCATGCGAGAGAGTAGAGTTGTTTGGAATGCGTATACTTAACAAGAAAAGTTTCGGGACTAGGGGGATTTTCTGTCTGATTACTTTAGAGGCAAATGTGTGAACTTTATGCCAAAGCTTATTAATAGGAGTGCAAGCCCATAGAATATGAAGGATATCACCATTGGGTAGGCTGCATCGCCAGCAGTTATTGTTGTTCAAGAGTCCCATATGATGTAGTACCGAAGGGGTTCTATACCAAGAATGTAGGATTTTAATTTGAATTAAAGAACTGCGTGCATCTTTGAATGTATTATGAGATACACTCCAACATTTACTCCATTGTGTATTCATGATATTATAATTAAGGAGGGTACTCCATTTGTTTTTAGCTGATAGAGTTTGGTCGGGTAAAACATCCATGATATCTCTATAAATGGAGCTATTCCATTTTGCTGTTAATTTAATCCAGCATGAAATGTATTGGTCATGTAAATTACAGTTATGGATATAATGAGAAAGAGAGTTATAAGCAGCACGGATCTGTAAATACTTCCAAAAGTCTTGTTTTGGCAAGTTCCATATTTTCTGTAAATCTAAAAAAGTTTTGAAAGTGAGAGAGTTCTGATCTAACATATCCCCTAAGAAAAAAATACCCTTATTTCTCCAAAAGTGGCAGAAAATAGATTGATTCTCTAAAGCAATTAATGGGTTACCCCAAAAGGGGGGTATAAAACCAGGGGTTGGGTTATATTTTAAAAATTTGTGGCCAACTCAGACCTAACTGAAACTGCAAGCAGTGTGGGACTTTCCCCAAGATCCAAAAGGTTCGGTTGGTTGATCTGTCTGTCAGTCACAACAAGGGCTCCCCCTTCAGGTTATTTTAGGTGCCAAAAGCCCAAAACTACAATTCCTACAAGTTTTGGCCCCACCAAGCCCCTGTAGGCAGGCTCCATTTTAGAGTCCCAAATGTACTGATTGGCCCATTCTACAGTCCAGGACCAAGATGATGTAAACAAACAGAACTGTCCATGCTGCAAAGAAGGCAGGTTAGAACAAACTGCAATATTATTACTACTCTAACAAATGATCCACAAACAAGTACATCTTCTAACAGAACTCCCTCTCTGGTTAATTATGACTGCAATCCAGGCAGCTCTTAAAGAGACAGTACACAGAGGCTATACAGGCACTCTCTGGCAATACATTTAAACTGCTAAAGCGCAGAACACCAGCCTGACAGTGAGCATTTAGGCAAGCTCAAAGAAGACTTTTCGGGAAGCCCCATTTTTAGGGGGGTTACATAAATACACTTTAGGTTCATTAAGAAAAGTTTACCTATAATGTATGTTGGTATCATTTCATTTGAACTTGTGAAATACTATCTTTGTGTCACTTTTTTAAATTTTACTTTCTTTGTATGGTCCCTTCCTGTCTCCATTGCCCATCTCCCTCAGAAGCTCCCAAGGCACACCTGACTCCTGGCATTCCTTATCTGCGATTGCCTTCCTCCTTGGATGGAGCCTAGGTTTACCCCTCAGGTGGGAATGGGATAGGGAGGATTTACCTTTGAGCCTTCTGCTTCATTACGAGGCATCACTGACATCTCTGGGCCTGGCAGGGACTTTGGCTTTTCTGTAGTAGTGCTGCTGACATCCTTGGGCCTGGCAGGTACTTGAACTTTTCTTTAGCAGTGCCGCTTATGTTCCTTGGCCCAGTGGGGATTTTCACTTTTTGGTGACAGTGATGCTGACATTTTCCAGCTTTCAACTGCTCGCTCTCCTCCTGAGTCTGACATCACCAGTCAACACCCCTTACGTGTCACCTGTGACTGCGGCCCTCCTTAACAGCATACCCATCCTACCAGCTCACTGCACCACTGCCAGCAGGGACCAGCTCACCTGTACAACCCCCACCAAACTACAGCAACTTTACTGATTGAAATTAATTAATTTCCAGTGAACTTCAAGCGTTCTGTAGTCTTCCAAGCTTTATGCGCTTAAAGCAGCAGTGTAACAAAAATGTTTTCCAAAAAGCTAGTTTCAGCTATGGTTAACAAAAATAATGCCATACCTGTTAAATGTACTTTTCTAGGTACCTCCTATGCTGCACACCATGACTTTTATTTTCTCAGTCCTAACCCTTACCCAGTCTACAGAAGTTATTTAAAGCCAAATGTGGCAGCCATCTTTTTTCTTGAGAAATAACTAAATTAAAACATTGATAAAATACTGAAATTTTGATGGAACTAGATAATGTTATCACCAAATAGAACTGCAAGGTGCCTGGAACCTTTTATAGTGGAAAAAAAAGGTGGGTCACATTTTTTGCCCAATTTCACTGCACTGCTGTTTTAAAACAGAATGGCCAACCCTTTCCTTCAGCAACTCCAGACCTTATATGAGACATGTTCGGACTTCTGTTGAGGAAGGAATTATATTTTGTTTTACTAAATGAATGGCAAAATATTTTACTCCTCTGTGAGGACTCACAGAAAAGCAGAAGTTCTGCATCTCTTTAATGAGATTCTGCCAAGTGTATTGGTACTGTACAAGATTTGTAAGCTGGGTTTAATGTATTGTTCAGATATGGACCAACCATGTTAATTAGAACTTACTGGGATATAATTCATGCTATTCTTGTTAGTCATTGTGGTTGGGAAACATGTAGGACTGTACCAGAACCAACTCTTCTAACAATCTTTTATTTTAAACCCATTTTGTGGTAGAGGATGCAGTGGTTAAAATTTGCACAGTGTATTCAAAAATGTACAATCATTCCATTGATTCTCAAATGCCTTATATTTTTAAATAACTGTGTTAAAAACATATATTTAAAATTCATTGCAAAAAACTGTGTTAATGCACCAGTTAGAGTTCAACTTAACCCACAAAAGTAGTGAAATATGATGTCAGGGTCTCCAACCATAACTCCCCCACAGCAAAAGTACAAGACCACACAAGCAACCAGAGGCAGCGATCATCAGATAAGTCATACAACATAAAACTGTTTCCAGATGAAACAAACGCAGTAGCACTGACGTGCTACCTTCATGGATTTGTATCAGCACCATGAACAATGCAAGACATACATATTCACTTCTGGCTGCAGATAGAAATCCACAACACTCCAATCACAGCACTACTTTTGTCTGCAAAAGCACAGGCCCCTTCAGCCCAAATTACAACAGCTCTACTGTCTGCAGAAGCCCCTATGAAGCCAGTGCTTCTGTAACCACTAACATACTAAGAAGCCAGCAGATTAGGCCCTATAGTCTATCGAGTCTGCTTGATGATCAGTGCCCACTGCACTGCACATGCACATTGTAAGACATACATGCACTACTGGCTGCAGACAGAAATCCATGATAGACAAATTGCAAAACTACTTCTGTCTGCAGAAGCACAGGCCTCTGTGAGGCCAGCACTTCTGTAGCCACAGGTACTCATGCACACTATACGACATACACATACTTCTGGCCCTGAGGGGCCTGCACTTCTGCAGTCACAGGTGTAAGACATACATATTGACTTCTGACTACATAAGCGCAGGCACCTATGGGCCCACACTTCACTTCTGTAGCTGCAGATAGAAACCCATGATACCCAAACTGTAATGTTTCCTCTGTCTGCAGAAGTGCAGGTCCCTGTGGGGTAAGCACGTCTGCAGCCTCAGGTAGTCATGCACACTACAAGATTTACAGATACTTCTGGCTGTAGAAGCTGAAGCCACAGATACAAATCCATAAAGGTAGCACATCAGTTGCTACTGCATTTGTGTCATCTGGAAGCAGTTGTAAGTTATTTGCCTTACGTGATGATGGCTATCTGTGGTGGGCTGTGTGGCCTTGTCCTTCTGCTGCTTGGTGGTGAGTTAGGGTTGGAAACCCTAACATCACATTTCCCTACTTTTGTGGGGCTAAACTGAACCCTAACTGGTGCCTTAACACAGTTTCTGCAATGAATTTTCTTTCTTTTTGAGATAGTAAAATAGTATCCTCATTCGCACAGCTCATTCACACAGGTCTGTTCGGGATCTGTGCAAACAGATATAGAAATGTAGGACCCTCTGGGCCCTGGGCCAAGGGAAGAGTCTGTCTGCCTGAGTGCCCTGGCCTATGGAGGCAAAGAATTTGTGGGGCTATCTGGGGGGCTGTGGAAGAGCAGGGCTCTTCCATGTAGCTACAGATGCAAACACGCAGGGCCTAGAGTCCTTCTGGCTGCAGCTACAGGTGCCAAGGTGCAGGGCACTCTGGCCCCATGCCAACAGAAGACTTCTCTTCACTATATAGTTACTTGTTGCCTGTCTGGCCAACACAGCACCATCCATTCCAAGGCTAGGGGTGCCCTCCCCCCCAGCCTTGGCCCATCCAGCTGACTCACTGAGCTTGCTTCCAAACTCAGCTTTGTGGCACAGGATCACAATGCACTACCCGCTGGGCCAAAGGCCAGCCCTCCACATGTTTCTTCATATAATTTTTTTTTTTGCCATTTTGACCCCTCATCAAGAACTCGGTCACTAGAATGGGTTAAATTCCACCCAAAAATAGGTTTAGCAGAGCAACTGCGAAATCACCTTTCAACCTGTATTTGAAAATTCCCACCATCCTTGTTCACGAGGAAGGGTCATGTAAAGAGTATGTTCTAAATCTGGAACTAAAAAATTTTAAAACACCAAGTTATGAGTAAAAGTATGTGAGAGACAAAAATGTTTTTGTGCTCACCCAAAATGGAATTCTTGTGTTGCGCATTTAAGGGTGACCGAAATAATTTTTCATGCGCACCAAAAATGGAATTCTTGAGTCACACATTTAAGTGCGATCCAAGAATTTTCCATTTTTGGTACGCATGAAAAGTTCTTGGGTCACACTTCAATATGCCACCCAAGAATTCATGGCTCACGACACAAGAATCACCCATCTTGGTAAGCTGACAAAGAACTTAACAAACTCCAAAAAAAGGCACGTCTGGCCTGTTACTTGAAAACAGACTCCAAAATCAAGCTTTACATGTCCTGTTTAGCAAGACTGATGTATTTTTTCAATTATTCGTTTTCATATATTTTCACTTTTTTTTTTGTCCAGAAAAAAAACAGGATGGCTGCTATCACTACCTAAAATATTTTTCTAGCAAACCAAAAACACAATTAGTCTCAACCTAAAAAATGCTTGCGAAACAAGAAGTTCTGTGTCATATAGGAGGACTATCTCAAAAACCCTACTAAGCATGCTCAGAAGCCAAATTTAAAAATCTTATAACTCTGGAACTGATTAATATTTATTCATGAACATTTCAAAGGGGACATTCTGCCCTGAAAGTTTCAGTTGAAAATTCCATACTGTCTTGGCTGTAGGTGAGAGCAAAATATGGCCAAAAAGTGTTGGTTTTTATGTATTTTGATGTTTTTGAAACTCAAAATCCAGTTAAGTAGCTGTCATGAAACTTTCCGAGTCTTGAAAACTTGTCACCCAGACTGCGCATGCCAAATGTCATGCAATTTTGTCAAATGATGCTAACGTTATTAAGGTGCAAAGATTGGGGTTTAACAGTGAAGACTCCGCTCATTTCAAACTATATTTGCACTACCACACAAGTAGATGTATAAATTTACGAGACAGAGATCATTCAGAAGCAAGTTATTTTTTTTTTTTTTTGATTAACAGCTCACCTGTTCTATATAGTGTTAAACTGGACTGATTGACTTGCTTTACTGAACTGTTACACACATCAGCAGCTCTGACTGATGTGGGACTCCGACCCTCCTTTACATGACAGAATGAGGAAATCTCAAGTCAATGTTACAGTAACAGCAGTGCAATGTACACACAGCAGTCACAGAATCACAAGTTTGAGGTAAGGGTAACAGGCAAGGGAAAGATATAGCAAGCTAAGAGATGACAATTACAATTTTATGCAAGGACTGAAATACTGTACTGTGTTTATACTTAATGTATGTATGTTTAGTTTTTGATGCTAAAATTGGGCCCCCAAGAAGGGGGATTCAATTTATCTGCAAAGTTGACCTATCAGTGGGGTATACAATGGTAAATTGTTTCTGAAGCTGTGTAACCTGATTTTGTGACCAGTTCTGGCCACATAGAGAGAGAGTCTGTGCCTGATGTTGATGGTCACAAAATAAAGGTTTCCTTCTAATTTGGCCAGTAAAATAATGTCTATAATTTTGCTATTATCAACAGCTTAATCTGGTTCAAGCTCAGTTGCCATTCATCTGTATCCCCCTCCCCCGGGTCGTGCCTGAAAATAGGCAGGATTTGTCTAGTGCACTTACCCAGTCAACAAAAACTAAATAAAATAAATAATAAATAATATTATTGACATGGTAAAGGGGATGGACTTATATGTGAGTTTGCCTTATATTCAAGTGCAACCCCCCTACAAATAGGGTTCCTGAAAAGTCTTCCTTGAGCTTGCTTAAGTGCTCAATGCCAGGCTGGTGTCCTGCGTTTCAGCAGTTTAAATGTATTGCCAGAGAGTGCCTGTATAGCCTCTGTGTACTGTCTGTTTAAGAGCTGCCTGGACTGCAGTCATAATTAATCTGAGAGGGAACTCTGTTAGAAGATGTATTTGTTTGCTGATCATTTGTTAGAGTAGTAATAATATTGCAGTTTGTTCTAACCTGCCTTCCTTGCAGCATGGACAGTTCTGTTTGTTTCCATCATCTTGGTCCTGGACTGTCAGAATGGGCCAATCAGCACATTTGGGACTCTAAAATGGAGCCTGCCTACAGGGGCTTGGTGGGGCCAAAACTTGTAGGAATTGTAGTTCAGGGCTTTTGGCACCTAAAATAACCCGGAGGGGAAGCCCTTGTTGTGACTGACAGACAGATCAGCCAACCAAACCTTTTGGATCTTAGGGAAAGTCCCAAACTGCTTGCAGTTTCAGTAAGATCTGAGTTGGAAAGTGAAGAAGTAACAGCTCGAGATAGTTTGAGCAGCAATCCATAGTGGATTCACGTGGGAGAACTGTGGAAAGGTCTGAGTTTGGCCTGAATGCCTGCCTGCTGTTCCTGAAAGGGAACTTGTGCTTTTTTCAGACTGAATCTGAATTTGGAGAGCAAATTAAGCCACTGAGTTGTGACCAGGCTTTAACCTGAAGAAGACCAAAGATTTGCTGAATGCGATCGGCCTGTCAGGACTTCCAGCTACCTCTGAACTCCCGGATTGTGCAGAGCCTCTGTCATTGCGACCGGAGAGCCATTTGCCTGGTACAGTGGAATTTCCTTACGTGTGAATGTGCTGAGTGCTTATAGTGGGTCGTGAGTTGGTTCCCCACTGTGTGTCTGAACTGTGTTTTGCTTGCTGGAGGCTGTATCCAGCTCCATGGACTGAATCCATATCCATTTCCATTTACCTGGGCCCTGCTACACTGGCCCAGCCAGAATACCTGCTACGCAGAGAAAGTCATCAACGAGAGACCAGCCTGGGGATCAGCCCCCTGCTCAATGTCTTGAACAGGAACGACGCCTTGGTGATTCATGTGGGCCCTGCTTCTCCGGACACTCCAGCTCATCAGCCTGCAGTTTTTTATTTCGTCCTACCTGTGTCCAGTATTGGGTATCGTGAGTAAACATCAGGGTAGCTCCCTGCAACAACAGCTAAATCTAAAAGTGTTGTCATCTGATTGTCTTGTTGCCTTTTCTTTCACGAACTGAGCCCTCCGGCTCCTGATTACAAATAGTGTGTGTTGTGCATGTTGCTTTCTTCCATCACAGGGCCCCAACCAGCTACAACGTTCCTGGCTAGCCCATTTTCCTACCTGGGTACCCAGAGTGTGTGACTGTGTAAGGACTCTGAACTGCATGCATAACTGTCTGATCAATATAGCTTTTAAGCAAATCAACCTGATTACGCCCCTCTCTTGTTCAAGTCCCCTGAATAAATCAGATTTAACTTTGTTTGCATTTAACCTGACTATGGTTCCAGTTTGTGCCAAAAGTATTGTACTGTTGCTATTTGCTGTGCTTAACCTTGTTTTACAGGGGGTCCTCAGGGTCAAGCTAGAGGAACCAGCCCGGTGGTAAGTGCAAACAGTGTGGTTAATTGCCTGGTGAATAAGGGTCATTGTGAAAGTAATTATTGTATATTGTTCAGGCCACTAGAAGTGAAAGAGGGGAGTTACAATGTCCCGGAGGGCTGTGCCCAGGTTAGCTTGACCACTAACAACCCTGACCTCTGGGTGGAGGCACCCGTTTCATTACCCAAGCCCCTTAACCTGCTACTAGCCAAGCAGGCAGGGGTAGTAGCCCTTGGGATAGTGCCACCTAGGGGTTACATCTTGGAGGCTCACTGCTGGGATTTTGTGCCTTCTAATGGCCAAAAATTATGAATTATTGTTAAAGATTAATGGCTACCCCAGTAGAAATGGCTGTACACCAGTTGGTGGGGTGCTGTACTGGGCAGGAGATTGACCCCCAAAATGCTCTGCTTATACTGGATACTCCCCTGGGTACCAGTAATGACATTGTAGAGGGAGCACTCTCCAAAGCTGAATGTTTAAAAAACCCTGTGGTGGTGAGTCGTCAGGCGATTTGATCGCACAGACTTTCGTAGCCTTGGTAGAGTGTAGTGACCTCGTGGACAGCTCTAAAGTGCCACAGACTATTGCCTCAGAAGGGGTCCTAGCTGCCTGGAGAGTGATAACAAAAGACAGTAAAGACCCTTGGGAGGATGAGTTCCCACCATTATCTGAGACTTTTGAGGAGAAATTTGCTAAGTCGTTGCTGGAGGAAGGGAAAACCGCAGAGGACTTTAAGAAACTATTCCTGCCACCTGGGGGTGTTCCTTCTCCAACACCCCCTCCCACTCCAGCACCTGTTACTGCCCTGCCTTCTGTGCCCGTGCCAATACTGGCACCTATATCTGTACCTGCCACTAGTCACAACTCCTACCAAAGGCTGAGAATTTTCTCGGGCACCCTCCCCACCACCCAGGGGGAGGATGACTGGGAGACCTGGATCGACTATGTTGCCCCCTTGCTACCCGAGTGGCATTGTGTGGAGGCTAAGAAATGGAAAAGAATCATAGAAAGTTTGAGGGGCCATGCCCTTGAAGCCATTCCATTTTTGAGGTCCACAAACCCTGATGCATCTGCTCAGAAGTACCTATCTGTACTTGAAGGCAATTTTGTGAGCACTGAGTCAGGGGAGACTTTGATGGGGAAATTCCAAGGTACCAAACAATGGAAGGGGGAAAGTTTGTCTGTGTATGTTACTCACCTAGAAAGAGCTCTGCAGAAAGCTTACTGGAAAGGTTGGGTAGCTGCCAGTGGTCTGAATCATGTGAGATTGGGGCACATACTGCAACATGCCAAGCATTTTAAACTGCAGATCATCCAGTTAAGGCTCCAGGATAGGAGAGGTAACCCACCTGACTACTGTGACTTGATAAAAGAACTCCGGGAGGTAGAAGATGAAGAGGGAGATTGTAATTATGGGGTGAGTGCAGCCCAAGTGATCATGGCACCGGAAGACCCTTCCAAAATGGAGACCACTACGAGTGTCCCGCCATGGGCTAAACGGTGGGGGGAGGAGTTGCTGAAGGAAGTCAGAAAAGTAAAACCGGGTGCATTCGCTGAGGTATCCCCTGCTGACAGAGACCCTGGCCCCTGTCAGGATGTGACTGTTATGGGGGTGGGGGTGCACCGTCAGGCATCCTCTACTGAGGGTGGTTTCTCGGCTGAGCTCAAGGGATTGACTGCCAACCTAAAGGAACTTTTGAGACATAGTATATTATCCTCTACTGAGGGTGGTTTCTCGGCTGAGCTCAAGGGATTGACTGCCAACCTAAAGGAACTTTTGAGACATAGTATATTACCAGCAGAAGTGAGACCACAATCTTCCGTCGATGCTCCAGCATCCCCTGCTATGTTTTCCCCAAGGATGTCCCGAGAGCATGTCATTTGTCACAACTGCGTCAAGGATGGCCATATGAAGAGGGGAATGCCGGTCTCAGAAGGACTTAGAGAAAGTGGTGAACCGGCTTCAAAGAGAGCTTCGGAAAATGAGTCAGTGGTCAAGGGGTGCACAAAATGACAGCAGTGAAGGCTTTGGCCATCCTAACTCAAACCCCTCTGTGGCTAAATCGTCTATCCAGGTCCCTGCTATTGTCCCTCCAGACTGGTCCAAAATAGTGGGCCCTTCAATGAAGACTACTGTGGCTGTGAATGGTATTCCTACTCGGGCTGTGCTTGACAATGGGTTGCAAGTGACCATTGTATTTCAGGACTGGTATGACAAACACTTATATGATGTGCCATTACAATCCCTGGAAGACCTACATGTGTGGGGGCTGAGCAACAAGTCTTATCCCTACCTAGGATATGTCCACCTCTGGTTGTCTTTTCCTGCAACTATAATTGGTGTAGAGGAGCAAATAGAGGCACTGGTCCTAGTGTGTCCCCCCAACGGACTGTATGATGGGTTCCCCTGTTAACTGGAACAAACGCCCACATGTTTGGGAGACTAGCACAACTCTGCCATGAGAAACAAGGGCAACTGACTAGACGGGTCCTAAGAATCCCAGCCTTAGTAAAAAGGGCATATGACTTACACAGAAACCCAGTGAAGAGGACCCAGATGAGCCAGTGGTGATAGTGTGGACAAAGGAACCTGACTCCTTGGTATTGACCCCCAACGCCCAGTGCACAATCCATGGAGAAGTCTGCCTAAAGAGAAACATAAAGAATAAAATATTAATGTTGGATGCACCAGGTGATGGAAAGTCGCCAGAAGGATTATTGGTTAAACCCAGCATCTTGCCTGCCCATGCACATGCCTATGCATGATGAGTGATGGTCCAGATTCGAAATGTGTCAGATCGGGAGGTCCAGGTGAACAGAGGGTGCACTCTAGCTACAGTACACTGTGCAGACACTGCAGTATTACCCAATAACAAGTACTCTGGCCAAAAGGAGAGAGTGACCCCAGACTTATTTGACTTTGGTGATTCCCCGCTGCCTGCTGAATGGAAGGCTAGGATTAGCAAGAAACTCACCCAGAGAGACCAAGTGTTTTCATTAAAAGAATGGGATTTTTTGGCCTCATCTACAGCCCAGACAGGATGATTTTTTTCTTCAAATTTTCAGGGATGATGGGGTCTGTGTGAAAGGTGTGCTTTTGGATAGTGCGGTGAGACGACAGCTTACCATTTTTGAATTATAATGTTTATTGTGATAGCCGCTAGACAGGCACGTAAATGAAAACAGTTTGAACTGTTAATTGTTAAGGATTTACTGTTTACGCTCAGAGAAATACTGTTTGTGCTTCCGCCATCTTGTTTTGTTTTTTTTCCTTTTAAAAATTGATTTCTAAAGAAATCCTACTTGGTTAGGAATGACCAAAACCTGGATTTAGGTCTCAGTCACATGCTTAGTAAAATTACAGCATTATTATTATTTAAAAATATTTAGGTCAAATATGTTTTTTTTGGGTGAGAATCATATCACCCGTCACTTGCTTTGTTAAGGATCAGTCGATTGGAAAATTACCATTTGCAATTCTTTGCAATTCTTTACAGTTTGAACTTTACAGTTTGAACTGTAAAGACTGTGAACAGCAAAGGTCCACGACATTTCGAACTGTCATAGCTCCCTGGTGTCTAGCTGCACCCCAAACTCCTCGATTTCCACCCCCTGAATAAAATAACATAAACACCCAGTATTCCCTGGTAGTCTTGTGGTTCCTCCCACCTTCCCTGTTCTCCAATCACTGTCCCATATCTTTGTTTTTATATTCCCTGGTAGTCTAGTGGTCCCTCCCTCATTCTCCGACTGATGTCCCAATGTTTATTTTTACAATCACAGCTAACGACATGGTCAGATATTTCCTGAAATTTCTGTGATATTTCTACAGAAATTTCCTGCTTTCTGCATTTCCACAGTAGGGGCAGCAGAGAGAAACTCTTTAGAAATTTTGTGAAATATCTGGAAATATCTGACCATGTCTGTGGCTACTACTGTAAAGTCCCTGGTAGTCCAGTGGTCCCTCCCCCCCTCCTTCTCCGATCGCCGTGTCGATGTTTATTTTTATAGTCCCTCGTAGTCTAGTGGTCCCTCTCCCATTCTCCGATCACTGTACCGATGTATATTTTTATAGTTCCTGGTAGTCCAGTGGTCCCTCCTCCCTTCCCCTAAGTTCTATCTCCTTCCCCATACCCCAAAATGATTTCCCTGGTAGTCCAGTGGTCCCACACCTCCCCCATTCTCCAGTTGCTGTCCCCATGTAATATTTATCTTATTGGTAGTCCAGTTTTCTTCTGCCCTCCCCTGTTCTCTGATTGCCTTCCCCATGCTGCCTTATGTCCCTGGTGTCTAGTGGCACCCCGCCCCTTTGGTGTCCAGTCCCTGAAATAAAGAAAACCATCCTTTTTTTTTAGCGGCAAAAAATAAAACGTCCCTTGCTGATCAGCACCCACCCCCTACCCCCACAAACACACACACACTTAGGGCTCTACAATGCCAGTTCAACAAAAATTCTGTTGACCAATGTTACAGCAATGGATTTATGTCAACTGCAAATTGCAGTTGGCATAAATTCGTCTGACTTGACTGTGTTTTTAGGGGGCTTCCCCCCTTGACCCCCATGCAGGGGGCTCTACCCCTTGCACCCCCTTGGGTTAGGGATTATCAACTCCAAGTCAGAGTTGATTCGGGGAGGGGGTGCTGGACTGGGGGAAAGTGTCCTGGATGGACTTTACAGTGATTTGTCAATTTTGTCGACATTGATGCAATCGCTGTAAAGGTTTTGCTGCGGAATCGGCATACGCCCACTCAGCATCCAACGCCCCACACCGCCAGTACACCCCCACACACCCTCACTCACCTGAACAGGTCCAAGGTGCGAGATCCACTATCCATTCGAAGACATGTCCTGCTGCTGGAATTGGCAACTGCAATATGAGAAACTAAGATAAATGTGGTTCAATGTATTTCAATGGGGGTTTCAACTTTTATGCATAGCTCAGTAATTTTTTCAAATGTTGACAGCAAATTTTCAACATGGCCTTTTGGGCACACACCTCATGAACAATATGACTGTCAATACGTAACTCCCAACCAAAAGATGATTTTGCAGTCACTTGGCAAATTCACTTTTTGGGAGGGATTTGGAAATTTTTTCTGCCTTTGTTCATGAGGTATACTTTTATTTGACTTGAAACTTGGTTGCTCAACACCCGTAATCCTGACACCACAATCCCAACACGGAAAATCCCGACAGAGGATTTTGCCTCAGCTGAGTTTGTTATAATAATTAAGGAAGTGCAGGGTGAAGCCTCCTGCACTAGGGGTGCAGAGGACGAAGCCCCACGAAACATGAAAAAAAATCTGCAGTGGGAAAATCCCACTGCTGGGATTTTCAGTGTTGGGATCGTGGCTTCGGGATTACGGGGTCTGGGAGAAAGCCTGTGAGTCTTTCATAATATACCTGTTCATGAGGTGCGGTCATAAGAAAGCTATGTTGAAAATTCAGGGTAAAAAAAAAATGGCAAAGTTATGCCCATTCATTGCAATTTTGTAACTTTTGGAAATGTTAAATATTTTAAACCAAATTTTCAACAGAACCTTCTTATTACCTCACCTCATGTATGTATGTCACAGATGTACTTTTTTAAATCCTGGCCAAAATGTGTTTTCGCACCTGCGGCGTGGAATAGTGTTGCAGTTGCACTGAATTACGTTTCGGCAGGGATTCTAACATTTTCTGCACCGGGTACATGAGGTGGGGTAATAAGATGGCTATACTGACAATTTGTTCGCTGTTGTCCTATAAATGGAAGTGCAGTGCCTTTCCACAACAACATACAGATATACATCTGTGGAGGCATGGGAGTGTAGGGCCCTTTGGGCCCTATGCTCCCACAGGCAAATAAGGATATGATTACCGCTATCTCAAAAACTATATATGGGTGGGAGCACAGGGCCCAGAGGCAAATAAGGCTATGATTACACTATCTCAGAGAGTAAGAAAATTCTTTGCAAAAAACTGTGTTAATGCATCAGTTAGGCTAACGCTCATCACACTGCATGCCCTCATGAGACATACACACCTGTCTCCATCACATCTCAGCTTTTCTGTTACTGCAAAGGGGTGAGCGTTAGGGTTGACAACCAAGGGAGACTCCACCCATCATTTGCATCAGGGTGGGGCAGGGGTTTTAGGGTTTGAAATCCTAACGTCATATTTACCTACTTTTGTCGCTTTATCCTAAACCCTAACTGATGCATTAACATAGTTTTTTGCAAAGAAGATAGATAGATAGTTATATAGGCACTCCTCTATTGTGTGTGCTGAGGCACAAGGTTGGAGTCTCAATGCTCCTCAGCAAACACTTGAGTAGTGATTATATTTGCCAATGAATGAAACCCCCTGGAATACACCTTCAGTGCCCAGTTTGCTGACCTCTCAACTGTCTCTTCAGCCCTCCCTCCACTACCCAAGTCAACATCTCCAGCCAACCCCCACCTTCTCCTCCCTCTACCCATCCCCTTTCCTACTGGAAATTGTTACCAAAAGAAAGGTCTTGGTCTTTAAGCTACTTCACACCCTTCCTTTAGATGCCAGTCCTGGTCCAGATGGAATAAAACCTAGAATTGTCCAGTTAAGTGCCTCCATTTTTTCACTCCCAATGTCGCAAATCTTCAATCACTCTCTCACCTCTGGTATTGTTCCCTCCCCCCTGAAAACTGCTAAGATAGCCCCGGTCCCAAAAAAGGGTGACCCTAAGCTGTTATCTCAATATCACCCCATTGTTTTTTTGCCCACCTTCAGAAAATTACTAGATAGGTGGCAGCCTCCCAGTTAACTGACTGTGTACTAAAACATGAGTTCCTTACCCCCGTCAGCATGGCTTCCATAAAGATCACAGCCCCACCTCTGCCGTAGTCCAGCAGACTGATAACATTAAGACTGCTATGGTCAAAGTCTCCTTGACTGGAGCAGTCTTCATCCACTTATCCAAGGCATTCAGTCTCATAGATTACATTTTCTACTCTCCCAAAAACTTACCAGGGTTGACCTCTCCCTATAGATCTGCCTGGTTCACTAACTATCTGCCAGAGAGGCAGCAGTTCTTAAAATTTGGTGATGCCTCTTCCAGCCTAGTACCTATTACCTGAGGGATCCCCCCAGTTCTATTCTAGGGCTTCTCTTCTTCTCAGTTTTCAACAACAGCCTTCCCCCAGTTCCCACCTCCTATGCTACCACCATGTACACTGACACTATTGCTCTTTCCTACACACCAACTATCCCACCTACTCAGTGCCCATCTAAACCTCAACTTTGCCCACATTTAGAAGTGGCTTGCTGATAACAAATTTGTTCTCAATGTCACCAAAACTCAGGCAGTGCTATTCAGGTCTAAGGTGCATAGATTATCCTGCCCCAACAATCTGTCTATCCAGTGCACTGACGGCTTTCACCTCTCCCTTGTGGATGAGTTTAAATACCTAAGTATCACACTAGTCTCCACCCTGGATTTCTCCACATACACTGCCATCATTTCTTATTTATTTATTTATTATGTAAAATTTCAGATTACAACCGTTGAGCTATGAGCTCGTTTACAGAGGTTCCATGTCAATAACATTGCAATACTGGACAAGCAAACATTATACATAAATTAAGTAGGAGAATTACAGCAGCACAGGTGTATAACAACTTAGAGCAGAGCAGAGTATAGTTGCAGTAGAGGCAACAAGAGGAAAACTTAATTGGCTAATATGGCAGTAAATCTAGAGTACTGAGAGGAAAAGATATGAAAATTCAAGGTGGGGAACAAGCAAATCCAAGTTCCCTTTGTCAGGGGGAGTTGGGGGGTGGGGGAGTTTGGAGGTTCAGGTGAGAAGTTAAAGTGAGGTAGGAGCAGAGATGAAAAGGAAGGTTGAAGAAGGGGTGAGGAGAGTTGTGGTGTGAAGGGGTTGTAAGGGGGATTGAGAAGAGAGGTTGTGTAAAGATGGGGGAAAAGGCAGAGAAATTGGGCAAAGGGAATAGGGAGATGGTAGAAAGGAGACAGTAGGGGGAAGCTGGAAGGCTACAGATGGGTGAGCAGAGTTGCTCTGTAAATAGGGAGGGTGGTAGAAGGGATATGGAGGGAGCAGGCTGGGGGAATTAAGTGCTGGAATGGCCAGGATCAAACCTGGGGACAAAAGTGCAGGTATGATCAGTGCAGTTGTTATAGGGAGCAAGAGCACATCATTAGACTAGAGAGGTGAGAGCAGAGTTTAGATTTTTGGGCTCGGCTTGAAGGTCGCACGGGAGTGAATTGAGCCTGTTTGGGGCTCGAAATCCAAAGGACTGTTGCCCTTGAGATGTGTGGTGGAAAGGGACCTTGTAGAGATTGTTATGAGACCCTCTGGTCAGCCTAAATGGTGCTATTGGGCTTAGCATGGACTGAACCCCGGGAGGAGTCAGGCCAAGGGTGGCTTTCTTAGTCAGAAGACAGAGACGATAATGAATATGGCTGTCCAAGTCCAGCCAGCCCATAAGCGAGTAGAGCTCACAGGTGTGGGTTAGGTGTGGAACTCCCAGAAGTAGCCTGCAGGTTTTATTCAGTGTAAGAACTATTCTTTTCAGGGTCTAGTCAGGGGCCGAACTACAGACGATGAGGCCGTAGTCTATCACAGAACAGACAGAGCTATTTATGGTGAGTTTAAGGGCATCCACTGTGAGGCAGTGTCTGTGTCTATACAACTGTCCTATCTTCCTATTTGCTGACCTGGAGACATGGTTGATGTGTAGTGAGTGCAGTAAGGAGCTGTCCAAGGTAACCCCGAGATATTTGAAGTTGTGAACCATCTCAAGAGTTTCATTTTGTTTGTTATGGATGGTTAACATGGAAGATTTATGTTTGCTGTGTGTGGAGGTGAACAGCATTGTTTTAGTTTTCTTGTAGTTGAGCAGCAACCGAGCTTCAATGAACCAGTCTTCGCAAGTTTGATGTTACGCTGCAGATGTTGTTCCAGGGTGTCAAGGTCAGGATGGCTAGTGTAGAGGACAGCATCATCCGTGCATAGAAGGATTCTGTCTTGACACACTTTTGGGAGATTGTTTAAGAAAAGACTAAACAGCAATGGGCCCAGAAAGGACCCTTGGGGAACATCAATGCTTACGTTTTGACTGTCGAAGAGTGTGTTGCCGATTTTAACCTGTTGAACCCCCGTGGGGTAGCTTCGAAACCAGCTCAAGGAGGTAGGGGACATGGTGGATTCACCTAATTGAGTTAGTAGGAGTTCGTGATTGACTGTATCGAAGTCCTTAGTGAGGTCAATGAAGATAGCCCCCACAAAGTACCCCTGGTCAATGGTGTCATGTATAAAGCATGTAAACTCAACCAGTGCTGTTGTTGTGCTATGTTGTTTTCTAAAGCCATGTTGCTCCTTAAATTCTAGTCAATACTTGTCTAGATGGTCAATAAGATGAATCATAGACAATACATTCTAGAGCTTTAGAGATTGGGGGTGGAGATGGAAATTGGCTAGTAATTAGTGTGGATTGTCCTTTCACCGCTTTTGAAAACTGGCGTAACTACCACGGTTTTCCAGAGCTTGGGAAATTGTCCAATGATAAGGGAGATGTTAAGTATTCTCATTAAAGGAGCCAGAATAACATCTAGGGTGAGGGTAATTAATTTCAGATCTAGGCTATCACCGCTGTGCCTGGTTTTGCCAAGTACTTGCAATAGGTATTTTTTTGCTTCAAATTTTTTGATTATCCTGAGGTAGAATGGAGGGGCTTGGTTGGTTTGGTTAGGGGTTATGGAACCAGATGTACTACTTTGGTCTCCACTAATTGGGTTAAAGTAGTCGGGGGGGGAGTACTCCATTGAGGTCTATGAAGGCCTTATTGAAAGTATTTGCAATGGTTTTAGGATCCTGCATTATAGTCCCATTTAGATTCAGCATAGTAGAGGACGATTTGTTAGGTTTCCCCATTAGCGCCTTAATATTTGCCCAGAATTTGTGGCTATCACCCTAGGAGTTGTCCAGTTCAAACCTAAAGTAACGGGTTTTGGCCTGGCGAATGGCCTTGGTACATTTGTTGCGAGTCGCCCTATAGTTTTGGAGATCAATGTGAGAGCCTATGCTTTTAGCCTTATGCCAAATGTTATCCCTGGCACATGGTTGGTCAATGAGAGAGGGCGTTATCCAGGACTTTTGGGAACCTCTAACCTTCCTATTAGTAATGGGGCGAAGATGTCGCAGGTCACATTGTAAGTCTTAATGAAGTAGTCTAACGTGGTGTCAACGTCAACTGCAGAATAGATA
Organism: Neoceratodus forsteri; assembly: GCA_016271365.2. Classification (NCBI taxonomy): domain Eukaryota; kingdom Metazoa; phylum Chordata; order Ceratodontiformes; family Ceratodontidae; genus Neoceratodus; species Neoceratodus forsteri. The sequence continues at coordinate 246,297,021 of JADMNL010000025.1, forward strand.
GCAGATCAATTTAGCTGACTTAGATGTTCTTTCAGGGGACCCAGTTGCCCTTTTCTTAAGATGCGGGTAGTAACCTCTTTTGCTGGGAGGTTTGATGACTTGTTTGACCAGCAACAGAGGATGAGGGAATGGTCACTTATGGAATCTGGGAGAACTACTGTGCTGGTGATACATTCTGGGTGGTTTGGTAATAGCCAGTACAATAAGGTACTGGACCCAGTGCGGTAGTTGGTGTGCATGGGGTATTCTACCAACTGGTCAGTATTTATCGGTAATGGCATTAACATTAGCAAGTCAGTCACCTCCAGACTAGGCCTGGCCTACTGCCTCCATCACTTCCTTACTCCAAAAGCTAGCCATATCCCAAGGCATCCTTCTACCCTGTCTCAATTACAGCTAACCTATTTACTCAAATATCCCTAAAACCATTCTCCACAAATGGGATGCAGCCTATAGCAATATCTTCTGATTTGCTTTGACCTCCCCTGCTGAAATCACCATTGTACCCTCTACTCCTCCCTGGGTTGGCCCTCCCCCTCTGTCTCCCGCTCCTACTCATTAGGGTACTTTCTCTTCAAACTACTGAGATCTACTTCTCTTCCCACTCCTATCTCTCTGTTACAAAGTGCCTGCCCACCCAACTCACTTAGATCCACTGACTCCTCCTCCTCCTCCTCCCTAGTTGTCCCAAAGTGTGCAACTGTAATAGGTGGTCAGGCTTTCTCCTTGTTTGCCTCTAAGCTATGGAGCTCCCCCCTCCCTTGGTGTGCAACTCTCCCACTTTGCCATCCTGTAAGGGTGCACTGAGGGCACATCCTCTTAAATCCATAGTCTGTAACTCAATCAAAATCTTTATTTTGCCAGGCGGAACATCATTGAGACAAGCATCATTTACAAGATGGACCTGGGACAAAACAATTGCCAACAGGGTTCAGACATAACAGGTTGAGTGAACGTACATAACAATTACATAGTAATAATAACAACATAATAACATATAACCGTCACATGTAGCAAGATACTTCCACCAGAACATAGCAATAGGTTCAACAGGAGGTGATGCCATTCAAATACAATTGCATAGATACAGATATAGGGACGTAAGGTAATGAGCTAAAGTTTATACAGTAAACATCATTGGATGAGTCATAGTGAGCAGGAGTGGCAGTTCCTCTAGCATCAAAGTGCAAAGAAGATTGAGATGTAAGAGTCCTTTGATAAGTACTGTAGGCATGGCCAGGCAAGTGGGGTGGGAAGGGAGGGGGGTATAGGGAGTGGGGAGGGAAGGTCAGATGAGATAGGAGAGGGTTGGACATGATGGCCTAGGGAGGAAGGACTGTTCTAATGGAGAAACACGACAGTTGCCACAGGCAATGGTTGGGGTTTAAGTCCAATATTTGAAGCAAAGACAGTTCGTGATGTTGGGACCTTGATTTGGACAATGACAGAAGGGTGGACTCAAATGACGCCTCAGGCAATGGTTGAGGTTTAAGTCCAGAATTTATAGCAGTAACAAACTGTGATGTTAAGACCTTGACTTGAAGCAATGACAGACCTCGGAGAAGGTCCTCAGGAACAAGGATTTGAAGAGGGAGAACGTGACAGGGGAAGTGAGCCTTAAGGTTTTCTGGATCTTATTCCAGAGCGTAGGAAGAGTGAAGCTTATTGAGGCTCTGCCAAAGCGCATTTTAACTTTAGGGATAGCCAGAGATAAGATGGTAAGACTTCTGAGAGAATAGGCACTAGGGATGCAGGGAGTTAGGCAGCTTGTAAGGTACTGAGGTAATTTATGAGTGATTGCCTTATATGTCCATAAAATAGCATTCTTTTGCCTCCTGAAGCTAAGGGAGCTCCAGCCTACAGAAGAATAGAGGATGCAGTGGTGCGTGTCATAAGGGGCATCCAAAATTAACCCAAGGGCTCTTTGGTATAGGGTATCAAGCTTGGAGAGAGCTGTGCTAGTACTATGGCCATATAGGAAGTCCGCATAGTCTAGGAGAGGCAAAAAGGTAGCTTGGACTAGAAGTTTCTAGCCTCCTGGGTTAATGAGTACTTGATCCCGAAGAAAATACAGAGTCTTTGATGCAGTTTCTTAGTGAGTTCTTCAATGTGATCAATGAAGGACAATTTGTAGTCAATCCAGACCCCCAAGTATTTGAATTGTTCCATGAACTCCAGGGCTTCTCCCAAAAGGCCTCTTATGTGAGAAGCCTTATCTGTTTGTTTGTTATTTTTGAGATGAGGGGCCAGTGGAGAGAAAATCATGGCCTTAGTTTTTCTGGCATTGAGCAGGAGTTTCAAGTTGAGTAGATTTTTTTGGAGGATGTCAAAATCATTCTGGAGGTCCAAAATGGCTTGATCCAGAGTTAATTTGTCAATGTATAGCACTGTATCATCAGCAAAGAGATGAATACTAGAAGACTTTAGGCCAGTGTCAATTTGATTAATATAAATAGCAAAGATAAGTGGACCAAATATGGATCCTTGGGGGACACCACTAAGGAGTATTTTTTTTTGGCGATAGGTCTCCTTCAGCCTTGACCTGCTGCTCTCTGTCCACAAGATAGTTTGCGAACCAACTTAAAGCCAGGTTGTCCACCCCAACTTTCTTCAGGGTCACCAGGAGCAAATTGTGGTCCACTGTGTCGAAAGCCTTGCTAAGGTCCAGAAACAAGGCGCATATGTATTGTTTGTTATCAAGTGCGGACTGCCAGCCATTTATAACCTTAGCAAGGGCAGTGGAGGTACTATGCATGGGACAGAAACTGGATTGAATCAGGTTTAGTAGATTAAAACTTTCCAGATGAGATGTCAGCTGTTCATTTACTACCTTCTCCAATAGTTTTGACAAGGCCGGGAGCAAGGAGATTAGGCTGTAATTATTTAGGTCGTAGGGATCCCCTGATTTGAATAGAGGGATGACATGGGCCATCTTCCAGACCTTGGGGAGGGAGCCCTGATTGAGAGACAAATTGAAAAGATGGGTAATAGGGGGAGCCAAAATATAGTAGGCCAACTTTAGGAAGAAAGGCTCAATCATATCCACGCCCACACTTTTCTTAGTATCAGGATGAAGAAGGAGATCCTCAACCTGTTTGATGGTGACCGGACAGAAGGAGAAAGAGTGGTAAGGGTCAACAGATTCCGGATCGTGGCAATCAGATGACTGACTAAGGAAATGTGCACTCATGGCATTTGCTGGGGAGGTATCAAAAGCCATCCCTGCTGTGGCAAATTGATTGTTAAGGAGGTCAAGGATCTCATTTTTATCTGTAGTGTGGGTACCACCAGTCAAAATTTTGTGGGTAAGGGTGCCAGTGCTGTTATGGCCTTCTATCTCCATTAAAGTTTTCCAAAACTTAGTAGCAGAGTTAGTGGATGCGTTAAGTTCAGAGTGGAAATAACTAGACTTCGCAGCTCTGATAGCTTTTGTGCAGAAATTCCTTGCAGTTCAGAAAGCAGACCAGTCTGTGGCCAATTTAGACTTTCTGGCTGTTTTCCAAAGAGCATCCCTATGCCATAAGGCAGTCTTTATGTTATCCGTGAACCAGGGACAGGATTTTCTTTTGGTTCTGCTAATGGTAACTGAGGCATGGAGATCTAGGGTTTCGGTGAGAATTTCATGAAGTACCTCGTGTGCCTCTTCCACACAAGATGCAAGGTACAATTTCTGCCAGATAGCATACTGGAGGTCATAGAGAAAAGCATCTGGGCAGAAGTTCCGTTTACATCTCTTATGGATGTATTTAGAGGAAGAGGTTTGAAGTTGCATCGACCTTATGCATGCAATGGCACAGTGGTAGCTGATGTCGTTAAAAAATGCACCTGAGTGGAGGAAGAGGTGAGGCTTGCTTACAAGGATTAGGTCAAGAAGGGAGCTACGCTCTGGGTTTGCGGTGTTTGGGTGGGTAGCTTCATTAATAATCTGGGTAAGTCCATGGGCATCGCAGAGTTCTTTCAATGGTAAGGAGACTGGAGAGAGCCAGTCAAGGTTGAGGTCACCAATTATGGATACTTCTGATGAGGTGGTAGCTAGTATGTCACTTAGGTGTTTGAGCAGCTGAGGGTGGCCTATAGCAACCACTAATGCAGACAGAGGTTGATTTGACTGGTTGAATTCTTAGCGTGAGGCATTCGAACTCCTTAGGGACTGTAGTCGTGTCCACCATAGTTGTGGTAATCAGTGTTAGGTGTGTTACTTTTTTCACATTTTATTACTTTTAAAACTTGTTCCAGAAAGCTCTGTGCAGTCACTAGCAAGGATGAAGTACTGGAAAAGTAATACATATAGATACAATTACTTATTTCTTTTATACAAAAGAAATAATTAGAATTCTGATTACATTTATTTGAAAGTAATTAGTAACTAACCTATTACTTTCAAAAAATGTAATCTGTTATAATTATTTATCATTTTTGTATTGTTTTTGTATAAAAAGAAATAAGTAACTATAATTGTAAGGTGTATTACTTTTTCTAGTACTTCTCTATCCTTGCTAGTGACTGCACAGAGCTTCCTGGAACAAGTTTCCAAATGTAATAGAAAGTAATACAAAAAGTAACTTACCCAACACTGGCATTAATGTTGTCCCAGACATAGATGGCTACTCCCCCTCCCCGGGATTTCCTATCAGTACGAAACAAGTTGTACGAAGGAATGTTATCCCCATAGTCCAGGGTGGTTGGTCTTAGCCAAGTTTCAGAGATTACAAGAACATCAGGAGAGCAGTGGAGGGTCCACGTCTTGATAGCATCAAGCTCTTTCAGAAGGCTGCAGGCATTCAAATGCAAAAATGATAACCCTTTTAGTAAAGGTAGGTCAGCTGGGGCAGGAATGGAGAGGAGGGCCCGGGGTTTAATTCGACGTTACCAGCACAGATGAGTAGCAGCAGGAGCATCTTTTTTATAGCACTAAGAAGTAGACGGAATGACCGAATTTTGCCCCTGAGGCGTGGGCAGTTTCTCAAACTCTTCTCTAAGGCCAAAAAGCAAGGGGCAATAGTAAGCATACAGAATAGCTTTAACTGAAAGGGCAAACCCATGAGAGAGAGGCAGTTGGTACCCGACATGAGTACAGCAGTGTATGGTAGTATGGAGGTCAGGTCGGTTAAGTGGCAGTGGGAGGGAAACATTTAGAAATTTGTGTATAAGATTTAGGTAGCCTGTGAATATGCCTGGGTGTTGAAAATGTTGTGGGTTTAGAGACCCACGGTATGTGACAGTTACACTAATAAGTAGAAATCCTGTGCTGAATAGATGAAGCAGCATTTTTGCAGTTAAATTTGAGCACGAGAGAGGATCACCTCTTTAAGAAATTGCAGGAAGGACAAGGAGAGCCCCTTTAAGGAGTTGCTGTAATTGACTAGTGCGAGGCCTCAGGGGGCGGGGTTCACTGGGGAAGTGTATTTAATAAAGGAGGGCAGGCTGGGGGGTGGGCGAAAAAAAAAAATTGTCCAGAGAGCAGTACAGCAAGGCAGTGGCCGAGCTGTGATTTGAAAAAGGTGCCTTGAGTGCTTACTTTCTCAATGGATATCTGCAGCATCCAATCAGGAAGCAGCCACAGTCCCCAGGAGTCAGTCCAGTTATGGGGATTGAAGCCTGACAGCTCTGAGTTAGGGGCTGACCAATTGTACCTGCTTTCCTTGGTCAGGGGGTGGCGGGCTGGATGCAGAGGTCCGGCTGCCGGCAGGTAGCAGCGCCAGGGCCGCTCGGCTGAAGTGGAGAGCCTGGTTTGGGCTTGTGGCTAAAGAACAGGAAAAAAAAGTCAAGCCTTAGTTAAAAAGTCAAGATAAAGCTCAAGTAATGGTGGGGAGGGCCTCAAGAATTTAGTGCTCAGGGCAGAAGTAGGTACAAATAGGAGAGAAAGAGTTCCTGCAGAGAGGTCTGGTCAAAGGTGCCAGGTGGAATTTAGCAAAACAAAAGGCTGGTTTAGGAGGTTGATGGGGGGTGCTTGAATGAGACCAGGGAGAGCTGGAAAGGAGGTGTGTGGTGGAGAGGACTAATGGTAGTCTGGAATGGGAAGAGACGGCCAAAAATGCCAGGCAATATTTACAGAATGTGCTGGTTCAGGGGGGTGTCAGGAGAGGGAATCAGAGGTCCAGTAGCAGGCCGAGAAACAGTGTGGGGAACAGCGAAAAAGAAATGCAAAAGGGAAAAAGCAAGTGAAAGAGGGAAACGAAGGCAGTCTGAGGAGGAATGAGAGCAAGCATGATGGGAAAAGAGTGTGGCAGAAAAACAGCAGGCAGTAGTCAGTTCAAACTATTCTACAATATTGGGCAATTAGCTCAGCAGAAAAAATTCAGTAGTGCAAGCAGTAAGCTACTGTATATAGACATCAGGCAGTCAAAGTTTGCTACAACTCTGCTATACTCTGGAAGGCAATTCCTACATATACAGTGCAGTAGTTTAAAGGTAAAATGTTTAAGCAGTAAAAATATTCAGCAGTACAAGCCATAAACTATACAGAAGTCAGGTCTAGCTAGTACAGCAAGCTAAACAGCAGAAAATTCCAAGAAGAAAAACAAATCATTTCCACATGAGCAGTACATTCAGCAGAAAAAACTGTCCAGAGAGCATACAGCAAGGCAGTGGCCGAGCTGTGATTTGAAAAAGGTGCCTTGGGTGCTTGCTTTCTCAATGGGGATCTGCAGCATCTAATCGGAAAATGGCCACAGTCCCCAGGAGCCAGTTCAGTTATGGGGATTGAAACCTGACAGCTCCGAGCTAGGAGCTGACCAATCATACCTGCTTTCCTTGGTCAGGGGGTGGTGGGCTGGATGCAGAGGTCCGGCCGCCGGCAGGTAGCAGCGCCAGGGCCGCTCGTCTGAAGTGGAGAGCCTGGTTTGGGCTTGTGGCTGCTTTCCTTGGTCAGAGGGTGGTGGGCTGGATGCAGAGGTCCAGTTGCCGGCAAGTAGCAGCACCAGGGCCACTTGGCTGAAGTGGAAAGCCTGGTTTGGGCTTGTGGATGCTTTCCTTGGTCAGGGGGTGGTGGGCTGGATGCAGAGGTCTGGCCGCCGGCAGGTAGCAGCGCCAGGGCCGATCGACATTTACTGTCACCTAACCACTCTGGTTGTGTAACTGCTGCTTCCTCTAATTTGGTAACAACTTCTGCCTCTCTACATCCCTTGCCCCTCAATACACTTTTGTTTGCATCATCTCGAAATATACTGAGACCTGAGCTATTTGTGTCATTCACTATATCTGCTAATATGTATTTGCCTAAACTCTACTGGTTACTCTTGCTGAGTCACTGGTTTAAAGTATTTGCCACTTACCTGTACATTGTATTTGAGAAACTTGTTCTGTTTTATTGCCACTGTTTGTATCCTCCCAGCTCGTATGTGTAACTAGGCATTCAGTTTTCTAGTGTGCTTACCCAGTAAACAAAAGACAAATAAATAAATATGTTATAATGATAATTGGAGGCATCAGTAGGTATACAAGGGAACAATGGTATTGGGCACCATAGAAAAAGACCAAGGCGGGAGGCTGGAAGCCATTTCTGTTTCAATGCTGGGTTTCTGAAAGAACATTCATGAGGTAAATGTTAGGTCAGAAACTGGCCTGAGTGTTCAGAATGCCTCACTGCTCATTTGCATGTTCCAAATGCCTCTGCTGCCCTACTTGCATATCTCAAATGTGTTTATTGCCTAATTTGCATGTTTCAAATGCCTTAAGTGTTTCTCAGACTTATTTACATTTCTTCACTCCTTTTCACAATTGATTTATTTGTCACCACACAATGTTCTGTAAATAAGCAATCTGATTGGTTCACAGGCTATCTTCTCAATATCATATTACACTTATAAAAAGGTCTGGTATTAAATGTTTTAGCTTAGAAAAACAGAAACGTGCGCTCATGAGTATATATACACATGGCAAGGGACCTGTCTGATCTAATCAGAAACCAGTATTTGCTATCCTGAATCATTTTATAAAACCCTTTGGGCTCAGTGTGCTTTCCTAGTACAATTTTCAAAGTAATAAACCCGGATACAGTGTACTGGGTTCTGGGGACTCAGGGCTAGTTCAGTCATATCGACAGACCACTTAAGCTTGGTACATTGACTTGGTTTACATTTTGTTTAAACTTACAAGTCAAGCGGTCCTTTTCTGCCAACAAATTCTATGTTTCTATATCAGAAAAATTCAATTTTTCAGGCAGTGGTACACATTCTGGTAAAACTTTTATATTTATAATGTCTACTCTATTTTTTCCGCATTAAAAATTGTATTTTTAGTTAAGTAAATACATATTACAGTATGCCATACAATTTAGACAACATACTTCTTAAAACTAAGAATCAGGTTGTAGAGAGAAAAGTATACGGTAATGGTGATTCACTGTCTTACAATCCATCCGTATTCTGGACTAAGTTCCTCTATTTGGAAGTTCCTCTGTTTGGGGGATCGGAGGAAGTAGGTTGTTGGTTAACTAGGATCTGCAGCTTATTCGTTAGGTAGGGAAATGGGCAGACTAGGTGGGCCAAGCGGTCCTTATCTGCCATCAATTATTGTTTCTATGCATCAAACAGTTAGCATAAAGTCTCACTCTGTTATCTTAATTTAAAAAAAAAAGGAGACCAAATATATTTAAAGATATTGGACATGCCCGTAAGTTGATAACGGATCCTTTCATTGCTGGCTGTACATCTCACGTATGTAGTAATACCATTCTTCAACTGTGGGATGTTTTACTCTGTTATGGATTGTACTTTCTCTTCTGTCTTAAAAGGTGCCCCTTTTTCTACATTTTGAGTCAGCTACAGATTTTTTTTAAATTGGAAGTAAAACATCTCATAAATATAGAGCAACATGGTAGTTTTTCTCTGTGTGTGATCGAGGCTTCTATGTTTTTTACCAAGAACTCGTGAGTGGTCTTCAGAGCCATTGAATAGACAGAAATCTGGGATGTTTTAAAGAGCAACAATTGACCCAATTATTGCTTCTGTCCCCAAACCCCCTATTGAGAATTAACTTACACAGGACTTAAACCATTCTTGTTTCCTAATTTTTACCTCAATCATTTTTTTAGGGGAAGGGATTGCAAATCCTCATTATTGAGGAGCTGTCAGCCAGAACCCTTCCCCTTCCTGGTTCACTGAAATGAAAGCTCCACCCCCCACCATGTCACCCCCATGCTCATGCATTTTGTAATGTATGAACTTGCAGAGCACGGGGGTGCGCTGTACTGAATTCAATGGAGGCAGATTTTGAATTGCAATTTATATATTTCAGAGTGCCGCTCTGTTTAAATCCATGCTGCCACTTAACAAACAAGACTCTTAGTTGAGTAGCTGCATTAACTTAAACCCAGTAGCACTCTAAAATATATAACTAATACTATTCAAAATCACTAATGGTCAGTGCAACACCCTTACATTCTTAAACTCATACATCACAAAGCGATGAGGAGGTGTAGAACACGGGGTGGAGCTTCTATTTCAGTGTACCTAGAAGGGAAGATATCTGCCTGCCAGCTCCTCAATTTATGATCCCTTCACCTAACAAAAACATTGAGGTAAAAATTAGGACACAAGGACTGTTCAGGTTCTTTGTAGGTTAGCTATCAGTGGTGGGCTTTGAGATTACACCAAAACTGGTGCTCTGTAAGTCTCTGTATCAGCTACTATAAAATATAAGGGATGAGCACCTCAAAGTATCTCAAGCACTTTAAAGTACCTCAAGGGAATCAACGAAGTCCAAGAGGGTAGCGTCTTTCAGAAACACAGATGGGCAAGAACAAGGGGGCACAATCTGAAGATAGAGGGGGGATGGTTCAGGGAGAATGTGAAGAAGTATTTTTTCACAGAGAGAGTGGTGGATGCATGGAATGGCCTTTCTGAGGAGGTCATGGGGTCAAAAACAGTGGTGGAATTCAAGAATGCATGGGACAGACATAAGGCAATTCTGTTGGGGGAGTAGGAAGAAGTAGGCTGTTGGTTAACTAGGATCTGCAGCTTAGCCAATAGGTAGGGAAATGGGCAGACTGGGTGGGCCAAGTGGTCCTTATCTGCCATCAAAGTCTATGTTTCTATGAGCAGTGAAAACAAAATCATGCAAATCGTATTGTACTGTACAGTCATATTTGGCTGCTACATTATTTACTGAGGTAACCTGAGTGCACAATGCGTGTGGTGGCAGACTAAAGTGTGTCTGAAGCTTTGGGTGGGTCTGGTGCTTGACAGGGAAGTGAAACTAATTGTGTCTGGTGTTGGGGTTGGTTGAACCTTTCGGTATGGTAAGAGAGGTGACTAAAAATGTGTCCAAAGCTTGGAGGGGGTGGGCGAACCTTTGTATCCAGTGCATTTGAGGGCTAAAACTGAGTGTAGTGCTGTGGGGAAATGTGTTTGTGTCCAGTGTTGGGGCTGAACCTGTGTGAACAGTGTGTGTGGGGGGTGAGGAACTAAAAATGTTCAAAGCTGGGGTTCAGTGGTTAGGAGGAAGGCTATAAATGGGTCTGGTTTTGGGGAGGGTAATTGTCTGGTGTTGAGGAGAGTTGAACCACTATGTATTGTGCAGGTACCATTAGTAAAAAGTGGTACCCTTGCATCAAAGCCCTCCCCTGTGGGGACTGTGTAAAAAAAGTGTAAAAGTAACGATGCATGTAGTCATCAAATAAATAAAACTGTACAACTGAGACCAGTAAGTCAGTAAAGCCTGCTGTCAAAATGTTAAATATTCAAACTGTACACTTACATAACAGTAAATGTTATATTAGCATATCTAACCACAATACTAAAACAAAAAACCCACAAAAATTAACAAATATAACAACATAAAAAACAGACCAGCTTTGTTGGCAGCAGCCAAATATTGTTATTTATTTTTGATATTTTGGGGCTATATAATTATTTTTTTGTTGATTAAATTATTATTACGATGGTCCTGTAAGTGAGTCTGCCTTCACTATTTACTGGTTTCCATTGTTATGGGTCCTAGGCATTCTATAATGTCAGTTCCACTGTCCCGCACTGTTGAAGGAATGGCAAAGAATGGTGGTGGAACAAACAGAATGTTCAAGGCACCTGACATCTCAACAAAGTACAGAGGAATAATGAACAGAGAGCTCAAGGGCAATAAAAAAACACTGCACATAAAATTTTTTTTTATTTATTTAACATAAAACAATGACTAGAAATGGGGCCATCTGACAGCTTTCCAAAGGGGTTACATTAACAGCTGGAAACCATCATGTACAATTAGACAATCAGAATTTTAGCTATAAAAACATTCAATTAAAAAACATTGAAAATAGGTAAGCAATAATACCCTCCAGGTTGGAGGGTGCTGGGCTATATCCGTCTGCTTTGGGGCGTATTAAGGACTGATGCCACAGCCCCTGGCAGGGCATAGACAATATTGCCCACTCTGGAGTGTATTATTGGGCTTATAAATAGCATTTGTTATATTTAGGAAAGAACAAAAAATGGTTTAAGAAATGTAAGACAAAAATGATTAAAGGGGAAACATTCGTGTCGCTATGTCCCTCACCTCAGTGTGGGACACCCCGCTATTAGCACTTTCACATAGTGTTTATAATATTTACTTACTTTTGCTTTTATTGTATCTGTAGTTTATCTGGTTGATCCTTCCATCCCTCCTGCCGGCATTTTAACTAAAGCGCATCTAGCGGCACATCCCGCAATCTCCCACAGATGATGTTACAGCCAGGGAGCAGTGGCAGGAGTGTGTATAGTGTAGAGTCCTAAGGATGGAGCTATCAATAGCTCCGGTTTGTGAATTAAACATCTTGATGCTATACTGAGACTAAGTATAAACTGCCAGTTGACTGCAGGTTTATACCTGGTCTCAGTAGGCTGCAACTGCCATCAAGTAAGACCTCGAGAAGATGGCAGCTACGCTGAGCCAGCTGTCAGGCGTCTCCCATTTGTAAAACATTTTGGTTTGTTTTGCTTGTTATTTGTTCATTATTTTACTCGTTTTTTCTCCTGGTTTCACTCTGCTGCCTCTCCGTTTGTGCAGTTTTTGTCACAGTTTCAGCGCGAGTGTTTGGTGTTTGGAGTTGTGTGTCTGTGGACTCGTGAATGACCTGTGTGCAACTCAAGGGACATTTGGTTTTTGGGAGTTGCGATTGGATCCCAAATCTACTGGTCTTAGGACTGCTGCTGCTCGTAGCATGCAGTGGATTGCTGGAGATACCAAATTGGGTCTTGTGGTGGGAACTCTATTTGGATCTGGACTATTACAGGCTAGTGCTGCGGTTTTCACAGTTTTGGAAGCTTGGGGAATCTGTGTAACCGTGAGTAACATTAAAGACTCTGGAGTGGTGTACTGCCCTGTGTTTCTGGATTTTGAGACAAGAGGAGTGGTGTGGTTTGGGAGCTGTGCTGGGTTGGGGAGGGCCTCCTCCTGTACCTGGGGCTAGTTTCGACTGTGCTTTGCGACCAAGCAGGAGTTCCCCCTTTGCTCTCCGGGAAGCTGGAGTGCTGGTTGGGTATTTCTCCTAAGCCTTTTGTGGGATGAGCCATGTAGCTTTCCCTCCAAGGGTCTGTAGCTGTGGATCGTTGGTGGCTGGGTGTCAAGGCCTGAAAACTGGTGCATTGGGAGGTACTGGGAAGGGGGTCCCCCCCCCTTTGGATTTAGCTGCACGCTCCAGCCCATCGCTGTGTTGCAGATCTCTTGGGCTGGACCTCGAATGTGTTTGGGACTACAGTTTTGGCCACTGAGTTCTGTTTCTGTGGTAACCTGACTGGATTAATTTGGGATCACTCATAACACTGAATCTGGATTGATACTGCAGTGTGTCCTCCTTTATAACTACATTATTTTTGGGAATCTACATTTTTTGTTGCTGTCTGCTTGTCCCTCAGACTCTTGGTGAGAGCAGAGTCTGGGACTGGGAAGCTTTCGTACAGTCGGCCAGGGGAGGTGGGATCTTGCCTGGTCTATTTACCAAACATTTGGAGACGTCTGATTCGCTGTGGAGGACTGCTGAATTATTTTACATTGACACTGAAATAAGGTTTCATATTTCGGGGAGTGATAGTAAGAGTGTATGGGGAGGAGTTTTATTATATTTTGTTGTTTAATTATGGGAGTATTTAGGTTTGATTTAATATATTACTGACATTTCTCCCCTTTGTGAGAGAGAGGGGGGAGTGGTAACTTAGGAGACTTAATGTGTTTGGCTATTTACGTTTTGCTTATTTTATTGCATTAATTTTATTTTGGGGTTTTGTTTTGTTCAAGTTTTGGAAATTTTGTTAAGTTAATTAATCGGGGACTCCAGTGGGGGTACTGTGTTGTTATTGAAGTTTGTGGGATGTGTAGGAGGCCCGTTTCCACAGTTGTGCACTATTCACCCTCTGCCCTTTTCCCCTCCTCCATTGTAGCTGTTGACATACCAGTGCTGTAGAGCGCTGGGTATTGTTCATAGGGGGAAGAGGAGAGTTGGGGGGGTGGAACAGTGGAGGTCAGAAGAGCGGGGCCGTCATATTGGGGTAGTGGGATCCAGAAGATGCCCTGGGGCGAAATGGAGTCTGGAACATGGTCCTTCATGTCTGGTCTCCATACCCAAGGGCACCTCCAATATTGGGGACAAGTAGCTCAAGCAGCTCTAGAGGCCCTTCTGCTGTGTAATGCCAGATCCATCAAAAATAAGACTGCAGTTATTGCAGATCTTGTTGGGTCAGTGGATCTGGCGTGCATTACCAAGACCTGGCTGGATGAGAATGCAGGCCCTATATTAGAGGTCGCTATTCCAGCTGGGTACTCGGTGTTATACCGCCCAAGGCTGGACCGCGGGAAGGGCTGCAGTCTGTTTTAAGACTGAGCTGAGCCTCACGTGTGTACCAATTGAGAAGGCTAAGTCATTCGAGTGTACTGTTGTGGCAGCTATTGGGTGTAGGATAGCTCCCATCTACCATCCACTAGGTGATGAGAAGCGGTTCTTACAGGAAGTAGCGGACTTCATCATTGATACGTTGTTTCAGTCGTCCAAGCTGATGGTCCTGGGTGACTTCAATGCCTGGGTCGATGACGAACTCTCGCAATTTGGACAACACTTCCTTCAATTGATGACGTCATTGGACCTTACACAAGTTGTTACTTCTGCCACTCATAAAGGTGTTCACTCCCTTGACTTGGTCTTCCTCCTGGGGAGCGAAGCCTTTGACTTGGGGGGTGGAACCTGTCAGATGGTCCGATCATTACACCGTGGGATTCAGTTTTTGCGCCCCCCCCCTTTGTAGGCCTACCCCTGTGGAGATGGTCAAGTACTGTCCTTTGCAAGATGTAAGTTCTGAGGGCCTGGTGGTGGTGCTTGACCTATTGGAGCTTCAGGGTCGGAGCAGTGATCCAGATGCCTTGGTCCTGGCCTATAATTAGGCCATCTCCTCAGCTCTAGATATCATTGCCCCAGTCCGTATTTGTCCTCTTCCCCTTTGCCCTCGGCCCCCATGGTTTGATGGGACCTTGAGGAAGATGCAGTGACAAGGACGAAGATCAGAGCATTGCTGGAGGAGATCCACCCTTGATGCCGACCACCTTAGATTGATGGAACATTACCAGCTCTGTCATTCCGCAATCTCATGTAAGAAGGTAGCGTTCCTGTCTGGGGAGATTGTGGCTGCTCAGAACTGACCAGCTCAGCTCTTTTGAACTATAGATAGCATGTGCAACCCAGCCTGCCTGCAGGTTCAAAGAGCCATTTCACAAGTGGAATGTGAAGATCTTGCTCGCTTCTTTGTGGCTAAGGTGGCTGACATCAGGGCGTCCCTCCAACCTGCATCTTCTATGGGAGAAATGATGAATCAGCACCCGGTCACTGCCTCTGGCCCCTCCTGGAGTTCCTATGACCGGCCGGAGTTCATTGATGTCATGCAGATTGTCCAGGGTATGTGCCCTACATGCTGTAGTTTGGATCCGGGTCCAACTTCCCTGATAAAGGGTTGTTGGGATGTTATCGGCCCGGTCCTAGCACAGATAGTCTGGTGCTCCTTGGAGATGGGCGAGTTTCCTAGCTCCCTGAAGGAGCCGGTGGTAATGTCTCTCCTGAAGAAAGCTTCTTTGGACCCAGACTGCCATGCTAACTACAGACCAATCTCCAATCTTCCCTTTGTGGGGAAGTTGATTGAAAAAGTAGTGGCCATACAACTGGAGAACCACTTGACCATCCATGACATCTATGAATCATTCCAGTCAAGACTGCGTTGGTTCGGGTGCTCAATGATCTCTTAATGGCAAGAGATCGAAAGAGCCATTCTATCTTGGTTCTTCGCGATCTCTCTTCAGCGTTTGATACTGTGGACCATGGGATACTTCTCAAATGCCTGAGGTTCATCTGCAGACTGTCTAGTACAGTCCTCAGGTGGTTTAAGTCATTCCTCACCGGCAGAACTCAGAGGGTGGTGTCAGGGATAAATTCCTCTGGCCCAGTCTCGCTGTCATGTGGAGTTCCTCAGGGGTCAGTGTTGTCTCCC
This sequence comes from Neoceratodus forsteri, assembly GCA_016271365.2. Classification (NCBI taxonomy): domain Eukaryota; kingdom Metazoa; phylum Chordata; order Ceratodontiformes; family Ceratodontidae; genus Neoceratodus; species Neoceratodus forsteri. The sequence goes on from JADMNL010000025.1 coordinate 246,312,464, forward strand.
ATGTTGTTCTCAGTGTACATGCTGCCTCTCAGAGACATTGTAAGAAAGTATGGGCTGAGGTTTCACTGCTATGCTGATGATACCTAGCTCCACCTATCTTTCGCGTCCAACCAGGATAGAGCTCTCTCTGTATTTAACAACTGCCTCACTGAAATCCAGAACTGGATGAATTCGAGCTGGCTGAGGTTGAACTCAGAGAAGACGGAGGTAATGGTTGTGGACCCGGGTCATGGGATAGAGGGGGTTGGTGCTGGTTTGCCCTCAGGATTATTTCTAGGTGGCTCCCAGCTCCCAATCTCTGAACAGGTGTGGAACCTGGGGGTGATTTTTGACGACGGTCTGATGTTACGATTGCAGGTGTCAGCAGTCATCAAATCAGCCTTTTACCATCTGAGGAACATCTCCAGGATCAAGCACCTAGTTCCATCCAGTGACTTGTCTACATTGGTTCATGCCTTTGTGACCTCGCGCCTTGACTATTGCAACTCCCTTTATCTAGGGCTACCTGGGGTTGATATCCGACGCTTGCAGCTCGTGCAGAACGCTGTGGCCCAGTTATTGATGGGTACTCCTTGTACCTGTTATATTTCTCCGGTGCTGCGCAAACTGCACTGGCTGCCAATACAGTGGCGGATCATCTTTAAAGTCGGTTTTCTGACCTATAAAGCCCTAAATGGACTGGGCCCAGTCTACTTGAAAGAGCTTCTTGTACCCTACTGCCCTAAGCAATCGCTCCACTTGGTGGACAAGGGGTTGCTAGAGGTTCCGAGGGTTTCTTTGAAATCTTCGTGAGCCCGTGCTTTTATGTACATGGCTCCAACCCTCTGGAATTCTCTACCCCATCCACATCAGGAGTGCACGTCTGTGGAGAACTTTAAACGTGCCTTAAAGACCCATTTGTGGCTGTCAGCATTTTCTTATCGATGCTGTCTTAATGATGATATTTTAACATATTTTGTGTATTAGTACTAATGTATTTGTGTTTTATTTATTGTTTTAAGAAGTATACTGTTAATGCGCCTTGGTTTCAGAAAGGTGCAATATAAATAAAGTATTATTATTATTAGTAGTAGTAGTATAGCACCGAGACCACTAATTCACAAATGGAGATATTAATAGCTCTGTCCATAGGACTACACTATACCACATGCCCACTGCTGCTCCCAGCTCTGACACCAGCTGCGGGTCAGCCATCAAAATGCTGGCAGGAGGGACGGCAGGATCAACCAGATAAACTACAAATACAACAAAAGCAACATAAGTAAAAATTATAAACACTATGTGAAACTACTAATCGGGAGGTGTCTCACACTTAAAAAAACATTTTTGTATAAAGTAGTCCTTCCATTGGTAGACTGCCTGTAAAGGATGCTGCTGCTAGCAGTATTGTTTTCATTGTTTACTGAGAGCCAGTATTTTAATTTTTCCTTTACTAGAGCTTTTTTTTTGTGTTAGTTTTCATGTTTCATTTTGTAGTTTTTTTTTCCAATAGTAGCATAGCAGAGCTGTGTGGTGGTGAAGTGTTTTAAAAGATGCTAGCTGGAAGGAGCACGATCAGGAGACACTGTGAGTGTGGTTGGTCAGAAATGCATTCCTGTCAGCAAAGCAGATCAGTGTGGCTCAGGTGAGAGTGGGAGTGACAGCGGTAGTGGTAGTGCAGTGGTGAGGAAATGGAGTAGTGCTCAGCTGAACTTTGCTTTTAGCCCTATGGGGATTGGGCACGTGGTCATAATGCTGCATGATACAATAGCGCAGCAATATATTACACTGTCAATACAGTGTGGTATATTACCCAGCGGCATTTCTCTATGTTTTGAGGAGACTCTGCCACCCGCATCCCCATTACGGGGGACTGTGCCCCTGAACCCCCCCAACTTAAATAATCAACTCCGGGAGGGGGGTATAAAATTAAATCACACAAAGTGCGAAATAAAGAAACATTTCATGCATCTGGGACCAGGATTCAATACCCAGCCCACAGACGCACCACCTCCATTGCTGCCTGTGGCTCATCCTGTTGAGCCACGGCAGCTCCTTAGTGGACCTTCCTCCCAGCACAGAACTTATCCTCTGCCAGAGAACAGTGATAGGATGCACAGCCACACATAGACCATTTAGCGAGTTTGCACCCTGTTGCTATTCCTGCCTGCGCTGTCTGTGTTGCGTGGTTTTGATGTGCGCCGTTTTACATGTGGTGGATTGATGTGGTAGGTGGGGGATTGTAGTGAGTGACTGGTCACAGTTGGGAAGCACTTTATTAGTGGGCTTATTCCTGTTTATCTTTCGTAGTGCTTGTGAGCAGGCAAAGTAAGGAGAAAAAGATGGCTACCGTTAGGTTTGGAACATTCCGTAGTGGGTACATTGATACCACTGTGTAAAGAGTCAGGGTGACACTGGACTTGTTTTTTTGTGCTCTCTGTTGCCTAATCAGTGTATGGGTCTGGAATACTGTCAGGCAATCAGGATTGCGGAATTTAGTTGCTCATTTTTTAATATAGTTTAATAATAGCATGAAGCACTCCGAGGTTGGGTTACCTTTGTTAATCTAACCCTGAGAGCATAAGGCACTTAGATTCACTTCATGCCTCATGACCTCTGGGGTTAGATTAACTGACAGTAACCTAACCCCTGGTTATGATTCCACATGTCTAAACAAAAAAAAAAAAAAGAAAAGAAAAGAAAAAAGAAAACACAAACAAATGATATCGGTATCTTGTGATGTGGGCTAGCTGCAAGTGGGCACCTACCAAAATGGCGACCCACTTGTGGCGCAGGAAGGACAGGGCGAGGGTGTGAGGAAGGCGACAGGATGGTGGAGGCTCACGCACATAGTGACAGGACGTCGCTATATGTATACGCGCGGGGGGAGCGAGCATGAAGGAAGGGAGGAAGGGTTGGCCTGGCATGGTTGGCATGGGGCTGCCAAGCTGGCCCCATAGTGTGGTGGGTGGATGGCAGCCTAAAGCTGCGAGGGTTCTGGGTTCGGGTCTGGGCGCACCTACATTTCTGTGCACCCGGCCTGAAATTTTCTTTTCCCCAGAATTTGCACCCTCCCCCCCCAACATGCACCCTCATGGAGTTAAGAATCCTTTAGTAGGGGGTGCAAGGGGCACAGCCCCCCACATTAACATTAAAATTCTAAGTCCCCGGCGCCATTTTCCTGTGCTTTTCGGTGATGTACCCTCGCCATAATGACGGTCACCTTTCAGCAATCGCCATTATGACATAGAACCAATGATATCAGTGTGGATTCCAAGCCACCTGCTGGCAAATGGTAACATGTCACACTACCATGCAGGTGGCCTGGGTCTGAGAGCAGGAGCCTGGGGCTCTTTGGATTAAGTCGCCATGGTGAGGAAGTGCTGCCAGTGGCAGTACTTCCCAGCCAGGGGAGGGTGGCATTGCGCTCCACTACCAGAGACCCCTTGTGGTGGGCTTAGCATCCAGTACATGGGAAATGCCTTACAAGCAAGGGCAACACTGCAGCAGGGGTTAACTGGGCAGGAACTCACAGGAACTCTGTTGCACCTCCTCTGACGCCTTTCTCTACTGAATACTGCCGCAGAGTTTCATCCACTAGGGATGACAGTTCCACCTCCTGCAAATGTAGAGATTACAGTTCCACCTCCTCAGCATTTACAATGTAACCACTGCACTACAGCTGTGTGCAGTGCCATAGGGAAGGTTAGGGAGGCAATGTGGGAAAAACGCATAACCATGGTCATCTAAATGACGTTCCTTGAAACTCTTGGCCTGATGCCACAAAAATAAGCTGTGCAGCAATGTTAGGGCTGAGACGTTTCCACTCGACCTGAAAGGGTGACAAAAGTGGGGCTAAAATCCTACTTGGGGCTGCCTGATGGTCCAATGAAAGTGTGTTTTGATATCACACAGGCAACCTGGGTTTGGAAAGTGACTCCATTCATTCACAATGGGCAGTCAGAGAGTAGAAGTGCTGCCAATGGTAGAACCTACCAGCTCAGAAAATAGTGTGCAGCCACACCTCAACCACAGCCACCCCTGTGGTGGTATAGGGAGTCACTGCATGTGTGAGTACAAGGTGGTCAGAAGCTAAGCATGGTACCAGCAAGAGGTGAAATGAATGGGAATGAGGCAAGGGATAAAAAAAATGGAAAAACATGCAGCTGCCGAGGTGTCATCTCTAGCACTCTCGGACCCACATCCCCTACTGCACTAACCAATGCCTGCTCCTGAAGGGTGAGGGCAGATCCCCTTCTCTATGGCCCTCCGCGGTGGCATGCTGTGGTGCACCAGTGCAGAGATGAGGTGTTATCAGGGCTGAGAATTACTGGGGAAAAGCCTGTGGTAAGACACCTGGCCATTTGCCTGTTGTGTAACCTCCTGGGTCGTACCTGAAAATAGGCATGAAGGTTAGTGTCTAATATATTTACCTGGTCAATAAAAGCTAAAAAACAAATAAATAAATAAAATAAATCAGGAGAATAAAGAACTGAGTAAAGAAAGAAAAACAAAGAGTAGATTCCTTTGAAAGGGAGAAACAAGAGGGTGTTTAAAGAGGAAATGCAACTATGTCCAATCAGCAGCTTTTATATGGTCTTATTTTCAGACATTATATTTATCATGCCTCTAAATGATTCATATTTAAATGTACCTAAATAAAAAGTGATGTGAGAAAAAAACTATTTTGCATCATTTTGTTTTCATTGGCAGAATTCTGTTACGGTTCTACTCATGGAACCCAGTTGTCTGGTTTGCATACAGAACTCTAAGCATCGTTCTGACAGGTCAACAGATCATGCTCAGCATTCTGTACATAAACTGGGACAGAGTAAAAATGCCAAATTACTGGTTCAGTGAAGAGAACTGTGCAGAATGCTGTCTATAAAAAGAAAAACAACTGAAAACATTGTTTTCCCCCATCAATGTTTACTGAAGTACAGTTAAACTATAGATCATTTGGGGGTATGAATTTAATTTATATTAGGAACATTAGTCACTATTGTCAATTAGCACAAATTTCCTGTTCCCTTTAAAGCAACACTTTTTTAAAAATATTTTGTCTTGAACCCCCCAAGTCTCCTTTCATCATTATAAATTAATTAATATGTGAAGTCCTATTGCAAGGGCCTCTTAAAATGTGCACTACTTGTATGCCCTAGGAGTTACCTTGTCTACATAGTCTTAATAAATACACAGATGCTGCTGACCATTTACGGGTCATCCCACGTACCTGTAAATTCTCCACAGTTCCAGAATCTAACTCTTGGCAACGTGGATGGGGCACTTTGTGTTCGAAAGCTGCTACCTAAAATCACATTTAAAAGGGAGCTGAAGACTAAAACAAGAGTGACATGAGAGAGGATCTCAGTATAAATGAAGTTTATAAAAGGAAAACTCCTCTCTAGGTTAAAAATAAGGCAGCCAATGATAAGACTAAATCAGCAGGGAACTGTCTCGGCTGGGAATCCATTAATCTTGCAGACGATCCCTTGTAATAGCAGGGTTTCATCAAGTGGAAGGCAGTGGGGGTACTTGTAAGCTGTACAAGATGCTTTATCTCTCAATTCAATTTTTTTTTTAATTAGGTGGAAGTGAGTGGTTGTTAAACGAGAAGGACTAAATGTCGATTGACTCAACAGCCCTCTCCATGCTGAACACAGAGGAGACTTGTTACGTGGGACAGCCTGGAGGCAAGCCTATGCACTCCTTTCCCAGGCTTTCCCTTTTCACCAGAAGCTGTCCGTATGAACTGCAATAGGTTAGGAAACATATGTTCCTAAGACAGTGTCTCATGTAACCAATAACAGCCCCCAGTCTGAGGGGACTCTGCAAGAAAGGCAAGGTCCCTCGCATTGTTCTGACATTCCATCAACAACAGCCCCCTGAATACATGATGGTGCTGGGGGGCAGGTTCATTGACCAGTTCAAACAGTTTCATATATCTAGCTTTCTGCCACCACACTAGACCGCCCCCAATACCATTTCTTATTATACAATGGCAAGGAAATTTCCTGTATTCTGATTGGTCAGTGGGTGCCCTAGACAGTGATGTTATTACACAATAACATCACTGTATTGATTTATTGGATCATTTGATCGCTGCTGTCTCTTCAGAAACACAAAAAATCTACTAAAAACATTCATAATTTGTTTTTTTATTTTGCATAACATCGAGCCATTGTATAACTGCAATAAGGCACTCCAAGGTGTGTGCTATTGTGTAATAACGTCACTCCGGGGTGGTGGAAGCACTCTGCTTCACCTTGTGCTTCAGCCCACCCCAGGAGTGACGTTGTTACACGATAACACACACCTTGTCGTGCCTTATTGCTTAAATATCCCCCCTTTGTAACTCAATCCAGCTTCACCCCAGTATCTTATATATATCTTAGGAGGCAGTATTGCGTAGTAGTTATGGACACTGAGCCGCAAACCTGGAGACCTGGGTTTGAATCCCATCAGCCCCCACCTACATACTATGTGACCCTGAGCAAGTCACTTAAAACAGCAGTGCTTGTTAATAAACATACACATTTTTCAGTAATAAGGTTTGTCTGGCAAAAATCTAAAGATAACACATTTTTCTTTTCACTTTCTTTCATTCCTGAACCAAGATATGGGGTCTTGAAGTTTTTAAAAGTTGCCACACCCACCATTAAAAAAAAATTAATATTTTGTGCTGTTTACTATAAGAAACTTGTGGAAGAATCCCCCTAATGCAACTACAGCATGCATCTATCATGCACATTCAACAAGTAACACCAGGGGAAGAGATTTTTAAAAAATGGCAAATGGCAGCCATCTTTAATGATGTGAGTCATTAATTACAAGATCAGCTTATAAAAAAAGTTGTAGCACACCTGAGAAAACAAAAAAATATACTGAGTGTGAATCTTAGGTTGTCAGAAATACATTTATGCTAAAAAAACTATATGATGAATTTTTTTATTGACTAACAAATACTGCTGCTTTAACTTCCCTGTGCTCCCAGGTCGTACCTGAAAACACGCTCTACTTAGTGTGCCTGATTAAACAAATTTCCCTTTCTCTTATATGGGCCAGAGGATCACATGCTTCAACCTCCAATACTAGTTCATAATGGGGTAGAGATAGAGCAAATCCTAGCTGCTTGCTTAGCACCCCACCCCTTGCAGCACCACTGACAGCTTCTGAGGTGCACAAGGGAATCAGTCCTTTATTACAGTATACCTTAAATCAGTCAGTGATGCTAAGTATCCTGCCACCCCCCAATCTGACAAAGCTGTCAGTAGCACTGTGGGGAGAAGTACACACTGACCAGCTGAAATCTCTCCTACTTCCCCATCCCCCAGTCACAGATCATGGGGGGGGTGATGACTGCTGGACCTTTGGCCCATAAAAGATACAACACTGGAGGAGGTCAGGTTATGATTATTTTGGGGAGGGCTGTTAGCAGTGGGAGATAACTGAGGTGGGGGGGGGTAGACATGGGACTAACCCTGGGCTTTCGAGCATTGCAAACTGAGCAGATTTGCTGAGAAATATAATTTGGCCCCAAATCCAAATATTCACTGAATATTCACCAGAAGGTATTTGCACACATCTAAGAGTGTGTGTGTGTGTGTTTGCCACCTGGGAGACCTGGATTAATGTATGAGCCCCAGAAAACCACACTGAACTGACTGGGATGCCAGCACATCATGGTGGAGGTAAGGTGCTCGGCTCCCAGGGAGAGAGGCCCCGGGCCACTTGTAGCCCCTGTTGGCTAAGGCACAGCACTGGCATTAGATGTGAAGGATGCTGCTTACCTGCCATATCAGCCAACAGAAGGGTGCAAGTACGGTGGTCATAAAACATTTTAATCCAAAGGTATTTGCTTGTACAGCTAGAGAACAGAAATTGCAGGGCACATCACCATACCAGAAAAAAAGCCACAAAAATCATCTCACACTGATGCAGGTTCAAAAGCTTTGTTCGCCATACACAGATGGACCCACTTGCCAGCTAGCCACCCAATGTTTCATTCAGCACTTTGAGCTTTATTAGATGTTTGATAAAGCTCACTGCATGAAAGACTGAATGGCCAGTTGGCAAGTGGCCCAGTCTGTGTGTGGAGAATAAAGCCTTCTAACCTACATCAGTGTAAGGTGATTTGTTTGGTATATTTTTCTGGTATGGTGAAGTGGCCAAGAATTTCTGTTCCCTAGTTCTTTTGCTGTGAGCACCACACTTCCTGGTTGCGTCTCTTCAGTGTTTCTGTTACTTCCTTGTATCCCTACTTTTGGGATGTGGTGATACATGGTTACATGGAGTTTGGATTCATAAATTCTACAGTTAATAGTGTCAATGGCAAATCTTCTCCAGTATATTAATGTAGGGTTGTTCAGGGTTTTTAAATGTGTAGATATTTATCAACTATGTATAATCTATGTAGAAGAGCAGGGTACACCCTACGTGGGGAGGAAATTAAAGTAACAGAACAGGAGAGGGATCCAGGGAACATAGTCTCCTCGAACCTTAAGGTAGGAATCCAATGTAGCAGGGCAGCGGGAAAGGCCAATGGAATGTTGGCATGCATAGGCAGATGCATTACTTGCAGAAAGAGGGAAGTAATAATGCCCCTTTACAAAGCCTTGGTGAGGCCGCACCTGGAGTATAGGGTTCAGTTCCGGAGACCACATTTCTGCAAGGATATAGATGCGTTGGAGAGGGTTCAGAGAAGGGCAACTAAGATGTTGCAGGGTATACAGGGAAAGTCATATGAGCAGAGCTGTAAGGAGCTGGATCTGTACACGCTGGAGACAAGGAGGGAAAGGGGAGACATGATTGAAACTTTTAAATATGTAAAGGGGCTCAATAAAATGGGAGAAGAGGGTTCACTTAAAAGGAAGGAGGGGTTCAGACTAGAGTGCACAGCCTCAGACTGAAAGGAAAAAGATACAGGGGCAATGTGAGAGGCCGTTTCTTTATGGAGAGGGTGGTGGAGCCCTGGAACAGACTACCAGACAGAGTGGTGGGGGCTAAATCGGCGGAAGAATTCAAAAGGGCATGGGACAAGCATATGGGGCTGAGTATCAGGAGGAGGGTAGGGGCTGGCAGGGAGGGGCAGGTGTAGGGGGAAAAAAGGGCAAACTTATATGGGCTGGTATGGTCCTTTTCTACCATCAAGATTCTATGATTCTGTGATTATACTGAATTATGCACTGTTTATTTTCACTTTACGCTCACTTTGTTTTCACTTTACTATCTTATTGGTAGCCACATTGTGTCAACTGTAGTGGTTCGAATACTGACGTTCTGATGATGTCATTTGACACTACCACTATTTAAGAAGAGTGACAGGCAATGGCCCCTATGCACACTTCTTTGGCGTAAGGTACACACCAAAAGCGTGTACCCCACCCGCGCAGCATCGCACCCATGGACAGGTGCACACCGGCTCATATTCACAACCAGCTGCCACCTGTCCATGGCCCCCCGGCATGCAGGACTCTGCAGAGTGGCTGGGGTTGCAGACCCAGGCAGGCATCCAATGTGATGCCTGTCCTGGGTCCCGGAGTTGATTACTTGCACCCAATAGTGCTGGTCCGGGTACATGAATTAGCAGCCGCATGCACCCGTACCCGCACAGCCATGCCCCATCCTCCACTGGTCCCCCTAGGCCCAGGCCATGGTACACAGCGTCCGCACAGTGCACAAATGACTCACGGCAGTATGTCCCCATTCCCCCACTGGTATGCTTCTCCCCTGCCAGACACCAGTGTCCTGACCCCATGGTGTCAAGAGGTATCCCCCCCTGACAACCCCATGCCCTGAGGTAGGAATACCCCACACCCCACTCCTTTGTCTGTAACATCCCCTTCCACAAAGCCCCATCATAAGTGCCCACTGAGGTGCCGTACAGCTCTGTACAGCACTCCTTGTGACACCCGTGCACGGTGTTGCATATGGAATACCCCCCCCCGGGCCTGGAGCACCCACACCCCCATTAGTGGTCAGTGTCCTCTCCCCCTTGGCACCGACGGCCCACTCCTGACCCCCGTACCTGTTTATCAGTGCCGGGCACGTGACAGCCAATGGCACATCCCTCCTCTCACTACCTCGGCCACCGGCCGTCCAAGTGATGCTGGGAGTGACGCCATTTCCTGGAAAAACAGTTCAGTTGGCATTAGCAGGACTCAATTCTGAAAGCATTCCCAAAAATCTGACATTAACAACAGTCCATTCTTTATTACTGCTGCTAAGAATCCACCGATTCTGATTTGATTGCACCGTTCAGGAATTTAGGAAGCTCCGATTCCTACTGTATATAAGATAGAGTATGGTAGCCCATACACAACAATGCTTTTATTACACCAAGTGGTTACTCTGATATCAAGGACCTCAAGAACGAAGCTCGAGAGGTCCCTTTGATGTCATAGTAACCACAAGGTGTGAGAATAGCGATGTTGTGTAGTTGAGCTACCATACACTATTCTATATAGTGTATGGTCCCCACAAAAAAACAAAATAATTTACTTTTTTCTTTCAAGCAGTCAGCCTCTGCCGTCCGCAACCTGCACTTCTTGGCCATCCACCCGCCTGTCAGCTCTCGCACATGACGCTTCAACCACCACTAGCCCTATCAGCAGTGCCTATGGGGTCACTTACATTGTGACATTCATACTAATGCAGAATGAAAAGTTGTTCTGCATTAGTATGAATGTCACTGCTGCAACAGAACAACTTTTTACAGAGTATGGATGTCCATACACAATCATGTTTGACCATATACTACAATGCAATGCCGATTCAAATCCTAAAAGGACCCCAAAATTGGAATCAGATTTGGAATCCTGAATCCTAAATTCCTATGTAAAAATAGATTTTATAATTCCCTTTAGGAATTAGGATTTTCAGACTGCAATTGTGAAAATTTTAATTCTGAAAACATGGGCAGAATCCTACAAATCGGATTACATTTCCTAAATTCCGAGCAACCCTGTTCTTTATTACTAAATAAATTTTCATGAAAACAGGCTCTTTGTCCCTTAGATTGCACCTGACCCTTTTGCTTTTTCCTGCCCTGAAGTCTCGATACTCTGTTTGTGACATTAGAATAATTCCCATGACAACAGGTTGTGAGGTCATAAGCAAGACATTTAGACCACTGCAGGTATAAGCAACGTGAACAGATTAAACATGTTTGTATTTTAATGCAAATGTCTTCAGTATTACAAAAAGGGAGATCCTGAAATCTAAATTTTGGGTAACGTTGTGTAGCAGAGTTCTGCTAATGCCAACTGTGATTTATTTGATGAAAACGGGTAAACCTCTTTAATTACTACACTGCAAAAACACTGTGCTTCTTATCCCAAAACACACGTTTGATTAACCTCATTAACCTTGGTCACATCACAGCCACTCTTCTCCCATTAAGCAGTTATTCAGCTGTGGTTCATCATTCCCAATTCTTTAAAGTCGCTGTTCAGCAAGTTGGGATTTACTTAAAATAAAATGACCAGACAATGACATATCTGCTAAATTAATGTTTCTACTGAGCACCACTGTAATATGTTCCAATCAATGAACTTGACAGATGAGAAAAGACTTTATCTCATGTCCACAAGAGTTTATCAGGATTTTACTCCTTCTACCATCACCATTTAAAAAAAATGTTGCTACACATACTGTAGTCTGTGCTCAAAGGACTGTATTATCTTAAATGCTCCATTCAGAGAATCCCAAAAGGGGAACTGCAAGCATGGAGAGAGACACAGAATGGACTACTTGAGACCAGCATCTTAATACCAATCATTATTTTAATCACCTGAATTATATTTGTTGTATATGAAAAATGGCAGTTTGTCCAAAGCAGTGCCATTCAGTGGTAAAAACTTATTATGACATGGGTAGAAAGAATGCTGGCTCCTGATTGGTCAAGAAGCACCTTCCCAGCACGACAGCCCAACTGAAAGCAGCTGAACAAAAACATGCTTAAAAATACATCTAATTTACAAAAAAGGAGCCATTTCATAATCGGGTGGTGCATTACAGTGGGCTAACAGCCCTTCTTGGGTGGTGGAAGCACTCAGCTTTGCCTTGTGTTTCAGCCCACCAGATGCAGGCCATTATCCCACCATAAACGCACCCTCACCCTTATTGCTTAAATAACAGACAAAGCAGTGAAGAGTAATTGTCATACTAGCATGCAACACCTCTAGTGGTGGTCCATGAGACAGCAAGTATGCAAATCCCTAGGAAGCACTTAGAAACAAGCTCCCACTCCATGGGCCCAGTTCACTAAAGGGGCTTAGATTGGCAGAAGCTGCAGTGAACAGCAGCTTGTGCCATAGCCCAGTGCACCTGGGACCCTGCACCAGATTCTGGTACAGAAGGGGTCCCGGCGCCTAAGCCCCCACACCTGCAGCAACCCCTCCCATGCAACAAATGCCTGGCGCATGCGAGGCATTGCCACAAGCTCCTGTGGCACAGGCAATCACCCATGCCCTCCTCCCTGGTGGACTACCGGTCCCACCTCCACCCCAATATGCCTGTCAATGGCAGTAAACATGGTCTAGCGGCCCCCCTCCCTGATCCCAGAGAGTGCCCATTGTTAAGTTATATATTAGTATGCCTGTCCTGGTGGTCTAGTGGTCCCTCACCTCCCACTCCAGCAGGTAGTGCCCACCACGGCACTCCCATCCCCCCAAATCCCCACACACAGCCGATGACCGGCACAGCCCACCTCACACCTCTGTGGCCAGCTACTGGACTGCACTGTCATTGAGTGGCTACTGTATAGTGTGTGCGCGCTCATGATGAATATTCATGGGCGAGTACAATATACAGTAGCCGTTCAATGACAGTGCAGTCCAGCGGCCAGTCGCCAAGGTGTGAGGTGGGCTGTGCCGGTCACCGGCTGCATGTGGGGATTTGGGGGGAGCAGGGCAGTGGGCACTATCTGCTTGGGTAGGGGTGGGGGATGACTAGACCACCAGGTTGGGCATATTAATATATAACACAATAATGGGCACTATCGGTAATCGGGGAAGGGGCCACTAGACCACTAGGTTGGGGGAATTGTTTTATTATATAATAACGGGTGCTGTCCTGGATCAGGGTGGAGGACCCCTAGACTACCAGGGATACAGGACCTTATTGGGGCAGGGGACCGCGGCACATGGCCGCACAGTGTTCTGCTCACCCAGAGGGTGAATTTCTAAGTACCCTTAGGTACTTTGAAATTCGCCCTCTGGATGTGCTCTGTGAATCCCAATTGTGGATCTATGGCAGCCTGTGTTTGCCGCAAGCCCCAGCCCCACGTTGCAGCCCATTTCAGGGTGTATGGGTGGTGCAAGCCCCATTTGGGGCAGGCAGCTGGTGGTTGATGCAGGCTGCCTTTGTGAATAGCTCAGGGGGGCAGTATTTGATGCAAGGTGCCACTTGCAGCATTTATGTATGGCACAGGCACCTTGTGTCAATCCAGGGCTTTGTGAATCAGGCCCCTTATGTCTTTTCTAAATGAATAAATAAGTCAAAGATCACTTAACCTCCCAGCTGTTGAGAATTTCACTTTAGCTGAATGGTTAGAGCTGCTGCCTTCAGAACTCGGGGTATGTGGTTTGAGTCCCACTAAGGGCTGATGGTCTTTCCGATTAAGTAGAGGGGATAGACATAACAATACCCCCAACCACCACTCCCCAGAGAGGAGAGAAGAGATCCCGATGTCACAGAATATGTTTGTACTGCAGTAAATCCATGCAACTAATCATCCATTTCATTCTCCTTGGAACCTTTTCCAATCAATCCCACAATGCCCTTCTTGAGTTGTGATGCCCATAATTGGTCACAACAGTCCAAGTGAGGCCACTTCACTATTTATTTAGCTACTCTGATACTTCTTCCACTTTTGGTAGCAGTCCCCCATTTGTACCTACAGCACTGTCAAAGGTCCCACTTTCCTTCCCCATCCTCTTTTCTCTGATTGAACTGCTTGGGGTTATTTTTAACACCTCTTGCAATGTTTACAGTGTAAACATTTTATTTTATGATTTTTCACATTACACCGAATATTTCAATGATTACATCTTCTTCAAGATGAAACTATAACAATACACTGAGAAAAGACTGCATAACCTGTGCCTTATTACATCACAGCACCTGGGAAGCTACAGTACACGTACTGAAACAGAACTGCATTACTTCTCATGTTACAGTTTGACATCCAGGAACCTTTAGCACTGAGACAGGACTGCATTACTTCTGTTTTATGAAATGAGTCCTAAAATATAAGCAACTTGATTGGCTACTATTTGTCCGCTAAACACACAGGAAAAAGACCCAGTGGGCATTGATACCAATGATACTGCCCACAAGCCTCCCCAAAACAGAAACTGCAGCCATCTTTGATTCTGCCAACTGTGCTCGCTCTCCTCCTAAACGGCCGACCTGATGGACGCTCGATACGTTCATCCCTTACCCTTCACTTTTCCCAGCTTTTAAATGTTTTTGTTTTTTTAAACAGATACAAAAAATAAAAAGCATGCCACGCTGTATCCCCAGCCTGCTCACTATGCCAGCTGTGCTTGCTCTTCTCCTAAATGGCCGACATGAGGTACCCTCGACTTGCCCGCTCGCTCTGCCAGCTGCTCAGTACTCCCCTCACTAACCGCCTCACTTTCTAATTTATTTATTTTTGTCCTTTCAAATGGTTCCAGTTGTTTCTTTTAAAGTTACTTTCCACATTATCCACTTTACTTCCGCAGACTGCACTGCGTTTCTCTGCAACAAAACTGTAATGTTTTCCCTGGTGCCGTAACATACATAAATCATTACCAAAGAAACAAAACACCATAATTTCTTCTTCAAAATGGTTAATATTAAACCAAATAGGAGTGCTGCTGGTTGTTGGGGGGGGTGTGGGGGTACTGCCATGACAACTAACTGGGCAGAAGAACGTAAGGAAGCCTTACTAGGACAAACTTCCTTTAGTAAACAACAAAAAAAAATTCAACTGAAGGCGGAGGAACTATTTTATTGACAAGACAAACACTTAAGTTTTTTATTACATACTACTGTACATTTTGGGAATCACATGCATCAACAATTCAGATGGCCATTTCATAAGCGCAATAAGCCACTCCAGTGTGTGTGTTATACACTTTAACATGTGGCTAGGAGGCTGGACGCACTCGGACTGTGGCCTCATGCCTCACTACACCTTCTAGTCCTAGCTGTGTGTTAAAGTGTCTAATACACACCGTGTTGTGTCTTATTGCTTACATATTACAACAAGGCATCCAGGAACCTACAGCGCTGTTACAGGACTGCATTACCTCTGTTATATTACAGCAAGGCATCCAGAAACCTACTGCACAGAGACAGGACTGCATTATATCTCTCTGTTATATTACAGCTGGGAATTCATGAACCTACAGCACTCAGACAGGACTGCTTTACTTCTTATGTTACAGCTTGACATCCACTAACCTACAGCACTCAGACAGATAGTATTATATCAGTTACATTACAGCAGGACATCCAGGAACATACAGCACTGAGACAGAACTGCGTTACCTCTGTTATATTATAGCAGGGCATCCAGGAACCTACAGCACAGACACGGGACTGCATTACTTCTGTTGTAGTACAGCAGGGCATCCAGGAAACTACAGCACTAAGACAGAACTGCGGTGCCTCTGTTATATTACAACAGGGCATCTGGAAACCTACTGCACAGAGACAGGACCGTGGTACTTTTGTTATATTACAGCAGGGCATCTAGGAACCTACAGCACTGAGACATGACTGCATTACCTCTGCTATATTACAGCAGGACATCCAGGAACCTAGAGCACTGAGACAGGGCTGCATTACCTCTGTTATATTGTTACAAACAGGGCGCTTCAGTGGTACAACACCCTCAACAAGGAAGCACTTTCCTCTGCTTTGCTTGGACCCTTCAAAAGGAAACTCCGACTCTATCTCACCTCAACCATGCAATGTGACCGCTTCTCCTAAGTAACTGTCTCTCTGTCCCCCTGGTCATTTCTGACTGGCGACCTGTAACCGTTAACAGCTAACTGCCTCATGGCACCTGCCTTCCTACCCTACCCATGCCCTCCCCAGCACCACCTCACTCCTGCCCTTCCCCCTTCATTCACACCACTTCCCTCCACTACTGCACCCTACATGCATCTGCCCCTTCTTCCCTAAATCTGCTTACACTACTTCCAACCACCCATCACTCCAACAGAGGCACCTCTGCCTGCCTACCTCTTCTGGTTTACCCCTCTACCCTGCACACCCAAACTGTCCTTCCTATCGTTTCTTTTTTGGTTGTGCTACTCTGAAACTTTATTTAAGCTGCCCTCTGAATTCTAGCAACAATTATGACTGTAACTGTAAAACGTGTTAAGACTGTAAACCATTGTCTGCCTTTGTATGTATGTTACCCTCCATCCTCTGACGTGGAACCTTTGTAAATGAGCAGTTCTTGCTCAAAGGTATTTGTAATCCTAGAGTTTAATAAAATAAAAAATAAAATAAATATCACAGCAGGGCATCCAGGAACCTACAGCACTGAGACAGAACTGTATTACTTCTGTTATATTACATCGGGGCACCCAGGAATCTACAGCACTGAGACAGAATTGTGTTACCTCTGTTATGTTATAGTGGGGCATCTGGAAACCTACAGCACTGAGACAGGACTGCATTACCTCTGTTACATTACAGCAGGGTATCCAAGAACCAACAGCACTGAGACAGGACTGCATTACTTCTGTTATACTGCAGCAGGGTATCCAGGAACCTGCAGCACTGAGACTGGACTGCATTACTTCTGTAATATTACAGCAGGGCATCCAGGAACCTTCAGCACTGAGACAGAACTGCGTTACCTCTGTTATATTACAGAAGGGCATCCAGGAACCTACAGCACTGTGACAGGACTGCATTAACTCTGTTATATTATAGCAGGGTATCCAAGAACCAACAGTACTGATACAGGATTGCATTACCTCTGTCATTATTAGAACTTATCACCTAAGATCGAGCAGTTTCAGTTATAACTGCATCTTTGAACCAACAGGTAAAATCCATTTAAAAAATCATACATCTGGAGCAAGCCACTGGAGCAGATTACAAGCCCCAGAATCCCACACTGGTGCTGGCTTGAGGAATGAGTACATTGTGTAGGCAAGGGGAGGGTGTAGACTGCTAGGCACTTATGTATCTGTAGCTACTGGGATGGGCCATCAACAGAGACCACTTGCAGCAGTAATGACCCAGGTTCGGGAACAAACTCAGGTTGTTGGAGAGTCGGCAAGGGAGGGGGGAAGGAGGATCATGCATCTGATGGACTGCTTTCCTCCTCTGGGGGTGGGGAGAGGTGGTGGAGAGTCTAGTGGTAGCCTGGTCTCTGGCGGTGGCTAGAGTTAGGGCATCGGGACTGCTCAGCAGGGTATGGAGCATCACAGAGTCTGACATACCATGCAAGGGAGCATGTGTAGTGCTGTCACTGACTCCACTGCATGCCACTCCTTCAGGAGGGAATGAGAACATTAAGAAAAAAAAAACAGTTGGCAGGATTACCCCTTAGACCCACAGGCCCTGCACCAAAGACTAGGCACTGCTGTGGAACTGGATCTGTTTCACGGTCGGAAGGGGGAGCCCTGCAGCCCTCGCTGGGTGGGGGGGGTAAGACCAGGAGGAACATGCTGGCAGGGTAAGTCCTAGAAAAGCTGGGGTGATGGGGCTGGGGTGGTAGGCAGGAAGGGGGCCACCAGGCAATCAAAGGTTAAAGAGCACTAACTGGAAAAAAACAAACTCATGTATCCCTACCAACTGAACAACAGGCAACACTGATGCTGGCTGTGAAGGCAACCAATCACCTGCTATCTTGGCCAAAGGAGTGATGATGCCATGTGGACCCTGGATGTCGGGGATGGAGGAACTAATGGCAAAACTGTGAGAAGGGAACCACAAATTTGGAGCAGATGCAAAACAAAACAAAAAACAACAACAATAAAAAAGCAACCCAGTCATAATCAATAATTCTTCAAAGAGGGGCATGATAGGGCATGTACCCTTGTCAAAATATGTTGTTCCTCACCTTTTGCACAAGTACTCTTATTACAGGGCACTTCTTGTACTACTGTGTCACACATCAAAAAATACAAGCACTGGTTGTGGACTTTCATGCCCTGTGAGAGCCTCAGTTATTATCCTTTATTTCTGGAGCCACTGCCGACCATATTTGACCAGACTGCAGTTTTCTGATCTGAGCCCTGACTGCAGGGGCTATGTAATGTTACAGTGTCTGAACTGGCACACACTGACCACACTCACTAAAGCATAGCAACACCCCTAAAATGTTTATCATGCAAGTGTGGGCCACATCTTCATGACACCAAGGGAGAAGGTCAGCTCATGGGGAAATACACGGGCATACAATTAGAACAAGCATTTGTCAATGCCGAATGTTGATTGCGTTGGTCCATTGAGCTTGCTCACTGCCCCTGTGTCATGTGCTCATTCTGTTTCTCCCGGTGTTACAGGCTGCTCTTTTGTACTGGGCTCCTGCCTGTGTTGGCATGTTTTTCTGCCCACAAAGAAATCTGCAGCTGTCCCAACAGAGCTCTGTTGAGGTAGGTCACTCCCCCTCTTTCACTCGCTCATTCTGCTTCTGCTGGTGCTGCAGACTGCCCTTTTGTACTGGGCTCCCGCCTCTGTTGGCAGCTTTTTCTGCCCACAAAGAAATCTGCAGCAGTCCTGACACAGGTCCATTGAGCTAGCTCACTCCCCCTCTCTCGCTCGTTCCGTTTCTGCCAGCGTTGCAGGCTGGCCTTTTGTACTGGGCATCTGCCTTCGTTGGCACCTTTTTCTGCCCACAAACAAATCTGCAGCTGTCCCGACAGAGCTCAGTTGAGGTCGCTCTCTCCGCCTGTCTCACTTGCTCATTCTGTTTCTCCTGGTGCTGCAGACTGCTCTTTTGTACTGGGTTTCTGCCTGTGTTGGCATGTTTTGCTGCCCACAAAGAAATCTGCAGCTGTCCCGACAGAGCTCCGTTGAGGTGGGTCACTCCCCCTCTCTCACTCGCTCATTCTGTTTCTGCTGACGCTGCAGGCTGCCCTTTTGTACTGGGCTCCTGCCTCTGTTGATGGCTTTTTCTGCCCACAAAGAAATCTGCAGCAGTCCTGACACAGGTCTGCTGAGGTAGCTCATTCCCCATCCCGCACTCGCTCGTTCTGTTTCTGCCGGCGCTGCAGGCTGGCCTTTTGTACTAGGCTCCTGCCTGTGTTGCCGCCCTTTTCTGCCCACAAAGAAATCCACAGCAGTCACGGTAGAGCTCCGTTGAGCTCACTCACTCCCCCTCTCTCACTTGCTCGCTGTGTTTCTCCTAGTGCTGCAGGCTGCCCTTTTGTACTGGGCTTCTGCCTGCACTGGCACCTTTTTCTGCCCACAAAGAAATCCGCAGCTGTCCCAACAGAGCTCTACTGATTTCGCTCACTCCGCCTGTCTCACTCACTCATTCAGTTTCTCCTGGCGCTGCAGGCTGCCATTTTGTAGTGGTCTCCTGCCTCTGTTGGCACCTTTTTCTGCCCACAAAGAAATCTGCAGCAGTCCTGACAGAGCTCTGTTGAGCTTGCTCACGCCTCCTCTCTCACTCGCTCATTCCATTTCTGTCAGCACTGCAGGCTGCCCTTTTGTACTGGGTTCCTGCCTGCGTTGCTAGCTTTGTCTACCCACAAAGACATGTGCAACAGTCCAGACACAGCTCCATTGAGGTCGCTCACTCCCCCTCTTTCACTCGCTTATTCCGTTTCTACCGGGGCTGCAGGCTGGCCTTTTGTACTGGGCTCCTGCCTACATTGCCGCCATTTCCTGCCCACAAAGAAATCTGCAGCAGCCATGATAGACCGCCGTTGAGCTCGCTCACTCCACCTCTCTCACTCACTCATTCTGTTTCTCCCAGCGCCACAGGCTGCCCTTTTGTACTGGGCTCCTGCCTGCACTGGCACCTTTTGCTGCCCACAAAGAAACCCGCAGCTGTCCCAACAGAGCTCCATTGAGGTCACTCACTCCCCCTATCTCACTCACTCATTCTGTTTCTCTTGGCGCTGCTGGCTGCCATTTTGTACTGGGCTTCTGCCTCTGTTGGCATTTTTTTCTGCCCACAAAGAAATCTGCAGCAGTCCCAACAGAGCTCTGTTGACCTCGCTCACTCCCCCTGTCAACTCACTCATTCCGTTTCTGCTGGCACTGCAGGCTGCCCTTTTGTACTGGGCTCCTGCCTGCGCTGCCGCCCTTTTCTGCCTACAAAGAAATCTGCAGCAGTCACGATACAGCTCCGTTGAGCTCGCTCACTCACTCCCCCTCTCTCACTCGTTCGTTCTGTTTCTCCCGTCGCTGCAGGCTGCCCTTTTGTACTGGGCCCCTGCGTGCATTGCTGCCTTTTTCTGCCCACAAAGAAATCTGCAGCTGTCCCAACAGAGCTCCATTGAACTCACTCACTCCTCCCCCTCCCTCACTCGCTCATTCTGTGTCTCCTGCTGCTGCAGGCTGCCCTTTTGTACTGGGTTCCTGCCTGCATTGGCGGCTTTTTCTGCCCACAAAGACATCTGCAGCAGTCCCGGCACACCTCCGTTGAGCTTGCTCACTCCCCCTCTCACTCGCTCATTCTGTTTCTGCCGGTGCTGCAGGCTGGCCTTTTGTACTGGGCTCCTGCCTGCATTGCCGCCTTTTCCTGTCCACAAAGAAATCTGCAGCAGTCACAATACACCTCCGTTGATCTTGGTCACTCCCCTTCTCTCACTTGCTCATTCTGTTTCTCCCGGCGCTGCAGGCTGCCCTTTTGTACTGGGCTCGTGCCTGCGTTGGCACCTTTTCCTGCCCACAAAGAAATCCGCAGCTGTCCCGACAGAGCTCCGTTGAGGTCGCTCACTCCCCCTATCTCACTCACTCATTCTGTTTCTCCTGGTACTGCAGGCTGTTCTTCTGTACTGGGCTCCTGCCTGCATTGCCACCTCTTTCTGCCCACAAAGAAATCTGCAGCAGTCCTGACACAAGTCCGTTGTGGTAGCTCACTCCCCATCCCTCACTCACTCGTTCCGTTTCTGCCGGCGCTGCAGGCTGGCCTTTTGTACTGGGCTTCTGCCTGCGTTGCCGCCTTCTTCTGCCCACAAAGAAATCCACAGCAGTCATGATAGAGCTTCGTTGAGCTCGCTCACCCAGGCTGCCCTTTTGTACTGGGCTTCTGCCTGCGTTGGCACCTTTTTCTGCCCACAAAGAAATCTGCAGCTGTCCCAACAGAGCTCTGTTGAGGTCGCTCACTCCGCCTGTCTCACTCGCTCGTTCTGTGTCTCCTGGCGCTGCAGGCTGCCCTTTTGTATTGGGCTCCTACATGCTTTGTCACCTTGCTGCCTACAAAGAACCGCAGCAGTCCCGACAGAGCCCAGTTGAGCTTGGTCACCCCCCAGTCGCTGATCCTAATCTGTCCCAAACACTGATTTCCAACAGCGTACTAGTATTCTGCGCCGGAAGCGCGGAAACACATTTTGGCCAGGATGTGAAAAATGACAGCTGTACTCTTCGTAAGGAGTTGTGAACAAATGCCAGTGTTGAAAATCTGGCATGAAAATATTACTAATTTGCAAACTTACAAGGGTGCATGGAACCTGCACAACACTCATTCGAAACACAGTCATTTTATGGAGTTTCATCACAAACTTTTCAACATAGGCATTTTAGGACCTCTGCTCATGAACACATGATCTGTTCCCACATCTGGCACTTGGGTTAATATCCCAGTACTGACACTGTAGTGCAGCATGAGAGGGGTGCTGCACTTCTGAGGTGCTGTCTTTCGGATGAGACGTTAAACCGAGGTCCCATCTGCCTGGATTGGTGGTAGTTCAGGTGGATGTTAAAGATCCCATGGCACTTATTGAAAAGAGTAGGGGAATTTCCCCGGTGTCCTGGCCAAATTTCCCTCATTCACTAAAAATACCACCAACAGCTTAATCTGGTTCAAGGTCAGTTGGCATACATCTGTATCCCCCTTCCCCGGGTCATGCCTGAAAATAGGCAGGATTTGTCTAGTGCACTTACCCGGTCAACAAAAGCTAAAAAAAAAAAACAGTGTCAGTGTGATTTTCGTAATATGTTCCGAACACTGATTTCCCACAGCGAACGTGCCATTGTGCACCGGAAGAGTGAAAACATATTTTGGCCAGGATGTGAAAAATGACAGCGGCGCTATTCATAAGGAGGTGTGGCAAAATGGCAATGCTGAAAATCTGGAGTGAGAATATTGCAAAGTGGCGAATGTACGAGCGTATGTGGAAACTGCGCATTGCACATTCGTAACACACTCATTTTATGGACTTTCATCACCAAATTTTCAACATAGGCATTTTAGGACCTCTGCAAATGAACAGTGTCACTGTCATTTTCATAATGTGTCCCGAACATGGATTTTCCACAGCGACCACACTATTCTGTGCCAGAACTGCGAAAACACATTTCGGCCAGGATGTGAAAAATTACAGCTGTACTGTTCATAAGAAGATGCAGAAGAATGGCAATGTTGAAAATCTAGAGTGAAAATATAATTAATTTGTGAAGTTAAGAGCGTGTGTGCAAACTGCGCAACGCACGCTCATAACACAGTCATTTTATGGAGTATCATCACCAAATTTTCACCATAGGCATTTTAGGACCTCTGCTCATGAACAGTGCCACTGTCATTTTCTTAATCTGTTCTGAACACTGATTTCCCACAGTGACCGTGCTATTCTGCGCCGGAAGTGCAAAAACACATTTCAGCCAGGATGTGGAAAATGACAGCTGTACTGTTCACAAGGAGGGGTGAAAAAACGGCAATGTTGAAAATCTGGCATGAAAATTTTGCAAATTCTCAAAGTTACCAGTGTGCATAGCAACTGTGCAATGCACGCTCGTAAAACAATCATTGTTTTGGATTTTTCCCACCAAATTTGCAGTATAGGCTTTTTGGGAGCCCACCTCATGAACACTGGCACTGTGGTTTCGTTAATCAGTCCCGAAAGGGGATTCCGCGCAGTGACCACAAAATCACCTTTCGGGGCTGAATAACGCCATGACAGTGCCAGAATTCATGAGGAGGGGCCCCAAAAACCCCATGTTGAAAATCTGGTGCCAAAATTCCAAAAAATGGCTGAGATATGCATCAAAGTTGAAAAAACCCTATTTATTTAATTATATAGCTTACCGACATTTCCTCAGTTTGCGGTTGGCTTTGAAGGATGCAGATGTGTTCCCAGTCCACCGAAGATCGTCGAGCTGGACTCCGGAGGTAAGTATGGGGTGAGGGGGTGGGAGGCAGGGTGCGCAGTGGGTGGGCGTGGTTGTGGGAGGGTGGCAGGGAGACTGCCGAGGACTGTTTTCCTTTTACAGGTAAAAAAAAAAAGAGACATCAAGGGACCATTTTTCATTTTACAGGGCATGGCACCTGGGGATGGGCTCCCAGCATGCCAACGGAGTCTTTTGGGGCAGCTGCACAACTGGATTGGGCACCCTCTGCACACAAGAAAAGGGGTGTTACATTATGCCGATGGTGGGCACCCACATTGCACACACAAGAAAAGGGGGATGACATTATGCTGAAGGGATTGGGCACCTTGTCGGCAGACAACAAAGCGGGGAGGGAGTTCCATAATGCTGACGGGAAGTGGGCTCCCCATTGGCAACATAACCCTTGGGGCACTGAAGCCGATGGGATTGGGGCCCCCATTGACAAACAAACACGGGGGGCACATGCTGCTAGGGGATTGGGCAACCCTCGGCGAAAGATATTGTTTAGAACACGTGGCAAGCCACCGCCATGTTCTAAACAATATCAATGTTTCAAGCTTCCACCCTGCAATGACGATTACGCTCCTCATTGCAGCGAATGGTGTAGCTGCAATGGCGGCCCCTGATTGTAGCTCCTAAAATGTTAGAAAGTTGCCAGGCACGCCTGGCTGGAACCAGTGTCGTAGCAGCAGCGTGTCAGCATTGAGGAAGCGGCTGAGCCTTTAAAGGCTGGGGACACTGGCCACAACAGTGCCGTGCCTCCACAACCTGCTTCTGGAGAAAGCTGCCGCAATATGTTTCCTGCGCATGCGCGCAATCAACATAAAAAAAGAAGACTTTGTTCCATTAAGCTCTTCCACCCTCCAAGTTACACTAGTGGATATAACCTTTTATTCTGTTTTCCTACAAGGTGCTTCTCTAGTAATATTATAAAGACATGGATCAATTCAATTGAAATTGCATAAGATAAAAGTATAATTATTCTGCTTTCCTACTAGGTACTTATCTAGCATTAATACAAAGACATGGATTATTTCAATTGATATTACATAAGATGGAAGTCTAGTAAACAAATCAATCACATTTTCTGTGTAGTAATGCTTCTGGCTATCCTTTTTAAGTATTCCTCCCTTAACTGCAAATTTATATTTCCCAGTTCTCTCATCTCTCAGTATGGCTGGTAGCTTTATCAGATCAGACCTTTCAGCATACTGAAGGCAGTAACTGTATCTCTTCTTAGTATCCTGATCTCCACCATGGACACAACCCCAGGTCAAATAGCTGTCCTCATGGTTTAAACACTCTATGCACTCTGCTATATTTTTTATAAGGCTTGCTGTTCGATGAACAACATAGATTAATATTGATTTTGGTTTTAAAATCTCAGTGCACAACATGAGACAGCACCTTATTCATGAGGGACGAGGGCTTAGTAAAAAGAGGGATGTCCCTACTAATGTGGGACAAACAAGAGGCATGGAAGGAAGGGTTATGAAGGTAGTATGTAAGGGACTGTCATTCCTAATGTGGGACAGCTGACAGGTATGAGCAAAACTGGAGTATTGCAGAAACAAATGTTTGGGTTATACAGGGATTTAAGGGTTACCTGCTTCTCAGGAATGGGACTGGGACAGTAAGAGGTTGTAGCATATCTAGGAATTTTTGGAGCTCTCTTAACCATTTGGAATTTGGCCAAATGCAGCTGTGATCTATTTTGGTAAGGGTACTGTCCCACCCAGCATAGCCGGACAAGAAATCTATAAAGCCCTCTTGTCTACCTGGATTAGTTGGCACAAAGCCTCTTTCCATCAGTCCTGTTGCTGGACCCCCCCCATGCCATTTAAAAAAAAACACACAACCCAAGTATTTATTGGACTGTGGCTGAAGGCATAATATAAAAGCATACAGAGCCTGAACAAAGACAGCAAAATCTTCCAAAAACAAAACAGAAAGACACTCCTAGTATCAATAACAGAGAATGTTATATCCACTGAGCACCACTGCTATGGAGTGGATTCTTGCCATCTCTGAGAAATTTGACAAACTTCATGACTTTTAAAAATGGAGTTGAGGGATTCTTGCACGTTCATTATTCTAGTCAATGTGATACTGTAATTGTTTTGTGTTGCTTGTCGCCAGGAACTTCTTGCCCTGGGATGTGGTCAAAAACAGAATGATTAGTCTCAATCTATTTCATAAAGGTTGTGAATATTATAAATCATGACATCATTATTTATTTTATTTATTTATTTGGTAACTGGGTGAGTACTCTTGTCCCAGGGACCATTTTCCGGTCTGGCCCGGGCCATTTAGATGGCACATAGGACACAGATTATACAACCATAATCACAGCAAAAAAGGAAAACAAACTGAATAAGGGCAGTGAATACACCGTTACAACAGCAAGAAATGGCAGAAATAGTAGTCGGTCAGGATTGTTTATTTCTAAACAGTCCAGACACTCTTACAACCATTACAAACCACTAGCGGAATTTTAGCAAATCAGCATACAGAGCTACTGTAACTCTTATCCAGGGACAGTGTGCATTCTTGCAGGAGCGCTGGTGGGAGCACTCTACCTCAAAGCCGAGGCAGGGGTTGGCACAATAAAATAAAATAAAACAGGCTAAATGTATTATAAATCACTTGAACTAAACTCAGGTGATTTACAGTAAGTTAATAGGGCCTCACGGGGCGGTCTCTTATGGTATAAGAGATTCCTCTCTTCAGGTTTGGGCACCCAGAGCCACTCAACTTTGCTTTGTGGTCCTCTTGCCCAAACTTCAGACTCAGGGTCTCTTATACCATAAGAGACATTCCTCAGAGGCCTTATTAACTTACATTAGAAGGTGTCTCGTGCCAACAGTTCTAAAATTCGAAATTCTAAGTTAAGTTAGCAAAGTCCATTTCATCTCCGGGGAGGTGGGGGTGGGGGTGGGGTGGGATTCCTTCACTTTTTGTAAAGTAAAACATTTTGATTTTAACTTTATTTCACTTTTCAATGTGGTAACTACCAGCAGGACATTATCTCCTAGGCACCTGATGCTGTTATCCCTATATGATGTATAAAATCTGTAGAATGACTAATTCTGATGTTAAAATGAGTGTATAAGGTAATGTACAATGATTACAGATGTTTATGCTGTAAGACATATTTATTGAATATTCAATGAATACAAAGTAAAAAAAGAACAGAAATATTTAACAGGATTTATAATATGTGTATACGTAAAGTTGCAATTTCTCTTACGGCAGTTCTCTTGCCCACAGAACTCGAGAATGCACTCGTGGAACCATAAAAGGCACTGTAACTGTACATAACAACATATAAAATAAACAAGGCTGGTCCAATGGAGGTAGTGTCTTACGTGGTCACTGGGGAGTCCAGGGTTCTCGTGCGAACACCGGCATCCTGTACTGGAGCTGGCTGTGGGTTGGGTGTCTCACAGTGGTGAGGTACTTGACTCCTGAAGAGAGAGAGCGTGAGTCTGCCACCATTTGCTCACCCCAGCCATGGACTGTCACTAGTGCTGGCTGCGCTGTTAGACCATCCTCCCAGTCATGGTGACCCTGAGCAACAGGGTGGGGGATGGAGGAAAAATAAATAAATATACAGGTGGTTTGAATCAGTTCTCCCCTTGTTTTGATTTTGCTAATAGAAGTAAAAAAAAAAAAAAAAAAAAACAGAAAACACATACAACATTTCAAGCTGCAAGCCTTATATCTAATTTTTAGGTGGAAGGCTGTGTACTGAAAGCTGGAATGTAACTCCCATGCTGACAGACCCCTAACAGAGCCACTCAGTGCCTCTGACAGCTGACAGTGATACCGCACGTCAGATGGATAAACAGATCTTAACGTTGGGTTCTTTCATCTTTGTTCTTTCTAACTTAAGTCAACTTTCCAGTTTCTAAGTCCGGAGCATTCCCGGCAGTCTCCGCTGGTGTGCTCACCACTTAATAATGGAACTGTCATTAAAGGTTTAATCCAGCCCTGATTAGACCAGCCTTGTTGTAATGGCTTGGGAAGGGGGAGGTGAATTTGGAGGAACAAGATGAAGGTAATAAATGCCTTTCATAAGGGGTTGGGCCCTTTGTTATTTTACACACCCTCCCCAACCCCATCCTGAGATCAGCTCACTTTTGTCAGTACCCATAAACACCCATTTGTGGTGACAGACTACAAACTCATTGCAGGCCTTCTACTGTAGAGCCCTGCCAGTGTCTGTCCCACAAAGTAAAGACCAACCACCACCAAACAGTCAATTCAGAGGCATTGACTCTTAATTTAAAACATGCCTCAGCTTGTTTTGCATACTGTAAGTGGAATGTCACATGCTGGGATGTGTGGTGTGCACTTTGCCAGTTGGACATTTCTCACCCTTCTTGGTCTGCTGCAACCCCGCGGGATTCACAACCAAGGGGATTACAGACAGTAGAGCATGGGCTGTCTTTCAGGCAGTAAAACGTGTTGGGGGGGGGGGCAATTATGTAGCAGAGATAACATGGTATATGGAGCCATGGTGGAGGGCAGTGGGGCCCTGGGGCGAGAGAAGAGGGAAATAAATGAACAAAACAGTAATAAAACAGAGAGACAACTGGGGTAACTTTATGTGTATCTCGTGCTGAGAAAACCTGGGACAGTTTATATATACCATGTGTTATTATTATGCATGTTTACATATACCATGAGCTATTATTACCCATGGCAGCATCTTTGTTGAGAGTTTGAATGTGTGTGGAGGGGGGACAGGTTGAGTAAGGTTGGAATTATCTCCCTTCCCAAAAAGACACTGCCCTGGTCTTTTACCGAGATGAATGTAGGGCCAGATTTCCTAAAGAAGTTACAGGTCATAAGCACACACACAGACAGTCCCCTCCCCCCCCCTCCAATGCCACAAGTTTCAACTTGTGACACTTTTCACATTTTACATGAAACTCTTTTGGTGTTGGTGGTGGTGTTGTTTAATTAACCAAAAAAGGAAAAAAGACACATTTTGGTTGACAAAGGCTTGCAGGTTTTGCATGAAACTGTATTAATGTGTTATATTTGTCTGTAATGCTATTGGACTGTTTTATTATAGAAGATTGTTCAGGTGCCCTGAGCTCTGGAAGGACACCTTTTTATAAATAAAAATGATGATGATGATGAGGTGTACCTACATTTAAGTCCCAGCAAACATTTTGCCTGGTTGCCCTTGTAGCACTTTGGGATGGTTCATGTGAAGGAAACAGGATTGGCCTTTTTAACCACAAACTGGGACATGATCAGAAAATGTGGCTTGATATTTCACTGCATACTAGGACTCCAAATGAGGTGGAACATCCAGCAGAATTCCCAAGGCCTTGTGGGGGTTCCCTAAAATCTATTCCCTCTCCCTCCCAACATCAAACCCAGAATTATTTGCTCTGTTCATTTATAACATTGTATAATATTTTGGGGGGGGACACACATTTCCTCATCCACTTATCACTCATGTTGTTGCTTCTTACTAAATATCCATTCTGGCATACTCCGACTCCATCCTGTGTATATGATACTGTATATATGGTTGTTTTGTATGCCTGCATAGCATATGTGTTCAACAGCCATGAGCCTATCAGTAGGAGAGAGAGAAGACGTGGAACCAGAAAAGCCAGTATATCCTTCTGACTGGAAATCATATCACACAGACCAGAAAAATAGTTCGCTCCATGCTTTAGCAACAGTTTAAGGCAAACTTTTTTTTCAGATTTGTGTTATGCACAAGGGGACCCCCCAGAAAAGAAGTGCTTTTTATACATAAGGATGTGTCTGATGTCCACAGTTGAGGAGCACAGCTCTGCTGCCAGGGTGAGTGTTAGTAACATTTTTTCCTACACATTGTGCAATAAGGCAGTTTTGACACTTTTGTTCCTGAGCGCCCAGTCTTTTTGAGTATATGGTTGTGTGGTGCAAAGTAGTGCTGCATAGTAGGGCACGGGGTAAAAATGTCGCGACGGACTTAATCGCATTGCCACGATTTACTTCTTCTATTGATCTGTGGGGGTTCACCCAGACCCCCACTTAGGATTCTAACTCTGGGGGGTCCAACATGGAGAGCGCACAGGTCCGTGGTTCGTGCATAATGCCGTACACTATTAAGCGTACAACATTATGACCCGGTATGGTGTAGTAGCATGCTATACTGTACTGTAATGTAATGTGTAATGCACTGTTTTTTATTACAGACCAGTGTAGGAGTTGTGCAGCACAGAGTGGAGTGTACTGCAGTGCAGTGTACTGTACTGTTGTGCAGTGTGTTTTGCACTGTTTATTACAGTGCAGTGAGGGCATTGTGCAGCACAGTATGTACTGTATTGTAGTGTAGTGTAGAGTACTGTACTGTAGTGCTGTGTGTAGTGCATTGTTGTTTATTACAGTGCAGTGTAGGGGTTATGCAGCATGGTATGTAGTGTACCATAGTGCAGTGCACTGTACTGCAATGCAGTGTGTTTACTATAGTACAGTGTAGGGGTTGTGCAGTACAGTGTAGTGTACTGTACTGTTGTGCAGTGTGTAGTGCACTGTTTATTACAGTGCAGTGTGGGCATAGTGCAGCACAGTGTGTAGTGTAGTGTACTGTACTGTACTGTTATGCAATGTGTAGTGCACTGTTGTTTATTACAGTGCAGTGTGGGCATTATGCCGCACAGTGTGTAGTGTACTGTACTGTTGTACAGTGTGTGGTGCCCTGATATTTATCTCAGTGCAGTGTGTGCATTGTGCAGCACAATATGTAGTGTACTGTAGTGTAGTGCAGTATACTGTTGTACAGTGTATAGTGCACTGTTTAGTACGGTGCAGTGTAGGGGTTGTGCAGTACGGTATGTAGTGTACTGTAGTGTGCTGTACTGTACTGCAATGCAGTGTGTAGTGCACTGTTATTTATTATAGTGCAGTGTAGGTGTTGTGCAGCACAGTGTATAGTGTTGTGTACTGTAGTACAGTACAGTGTGTTGTGCTGTAGTGTACTGTACTGTTGTGCAGTGTGTGGTGCCCTGCTGTTTATCACAGTGCAGTATGGGCATTGTGCAGCGTAATATGTAGTGTACTGTAGTGTAGTGCAGTGTACTGTTGTGAAGTGTATAGTTCACTGTTTTTTATTACAGTGCAGTGTGGGCATTAGGCAGCATGGTATGTAGTGTACTATAGTGTAGAGTACTGTACCATTGTGCAGTGTGTAGTGAACAGTTTATTACAGTGCAGTGTAGGGGTTGTGTAACACAGTATGTAGTGTACTGCACTGTACTGACATGCCGTGTGTAGTGCACTGTTTATTATAGTGCAGTGTAGGCACTGAGCAATAGTGTGTAGTGTACTTGTAGTGTGTTGTGCAGTGTAGTAGTAGTCAGCACAGTGTGGAGTATTGTGTACTGTAGTACAGTGCAGTGTGCTGTAGTGTACTGCACTGGTGTGCAGTGTAGTAGTGCAGCACAGCACAGTGTGCAGGGTGGTGTACTGTAGGACAGTGCAGTAAGCTGTAGTGTACTGTACTGTTGTGAAGTATAGTAGTGCAGCACAGCACAGTGTGTAGTGTGTAATGTAGTACAGTGCAGTGTGCTGTAGTGTACTGTACTGTTGTGCAGTGTAGTAGTAGTAGTGCAGCACAGCACAGTGTGTAGTGTGGTGTACAGTAGTGCAGTGCAGTGTGCTGTAGTGTTCTGCACAATTGTGCAATGTAGTAGTGCAGCACAGCGTGTAGTGTGGTATACTGTAGTACAGTGCAGTGCAGTGTGCTGTATTGTACTGTACCCTGGTGCAGTGCAGTAATGCAGCACAACACATTGTGTAGTGTAGTGTACTGTAGTACAGTGTACTTCAGTGTGCTGTAGTGTACTGTACTGTTGTGCAGTGTAGTAGTAGTAATGCAACACAGTGTGGTGTACTGTAGTATAGTGCAGTGTGCTGTAGTGTACTGTACTGTTGTGCAGTGTGGTAGTGCAGAAGAGCACAGTGTGTAGTGTGGTGTACTGCAGTACAGTACAGTGCAGTGTGCTGTAGTGTACTTTACTGTTGCACAGTGTAATAGTAGTGCAGCACAACACATTGTATAGTGTGGTGTACTGTACTTCAGTGCAGTGCAGTGTGTTGTAGTCTACTGCTGTGCAGTGTAGTGGTGCAGCATAGTGTGTAGTGTGGTGTACTGTAGTGCAGTGCAGTGTGCTGTAGTGTACTGTACTATACTGTTGTGCATTGTGGTAATACAGCACAGCACAGTGTGTAGTGTAGTGTGGTGTACTGTAGCACAGTGCAGTGTACTGTACTGTTGTGCAGTGTGGTAATGCAGCACAGTGTGTAGTGTGGTGTACTGTAGTACAGTGCAGTGGTGTGCTGTAGTGTACTGTACTGTTGTGTAGTGTTGTAGTGCAGTACAACACAGTGTGTAGTAAAGTGTAGTGTGGTGTACTGTAGTGCAGTGCAGTGTGCTGTCGTATAGTGTACTGAAGTACAGTACATTGCAGTACAGTGTGCTGTAGTGAACTGTACTGTTGTGTAGTGTGGTAGTGCAGCACAGCACTGTGTGTAGTGTGGTATACTGTAGTACACTGCAGTGTGCTGTAGTATGGTGTACTGTTGTGCAGTGTAGTAGTGCAGCACAGCACAGTGTGTAGTGTGGTGCACTGTAGTACTGTACAGTGCAGTGTGCTGTAGCATACTGTACTGTACTGAAGTGCAGTGTAACCTATAAAAATAGACTATGACGGAAGAAAGAGACAAATCATCCAGTAAGTACAGTACTTCACCCCCAACCTAGTGTCCTGGGGAGTTGTGAAGTATACTGGTAATGCAGCTCAGTGCAATATTTAGTGTACTGTAGCGGTAGTGTAATGCAGTGTGTAGTGTACTGTAGCTTAGTGTGGTGAGCTTTAGATCAGTGCAGTGCATTGTAGTGAAGTGACTTGAGCAAATAAAACAAAACAAAAAAAAGAGTACAAAATTGGTGTTCCATAAAAAAGAGAAGTCATGTGTCTGTGTTTGTGTGCACGTGCATCTGTGCAGGTAGTGTTGTCTGTGTGTAGTTAATGCAGGCTGTGCTGTTTCAGTACCTGTGTACAGTATCTACTGCTTACCTGTCTGTGACTTTGTGCAGTATTCGTTTATGTAGGGACATCTGTGTGTATAGTATCTGTCTGTCTGCACCTGTGCAGGTAGTGCTTTCTGTGTGTGTAGTGTCCTTTTATGTACAGATGTCTGTGTGCACAGTGTGTGTCTGCATCTGCATAAGTAATACTGTCTTTGTGTAGTGTCCGTTTAAGCAGAGCTGTCTGTATATATAGTATCTAGTGCTGTCTTTGTATAGTGTCTGTTTATGTAGGGCTGTCCGTGTGTATATTATCATTCTGTGTGTCTACATCTGTTTAAGTAGTGCTGTGTGCACGCCTGTTTAGAGTGTGTATATGAAGCTGTGTGTGTGTGTGTGTGTGTGTGTGTGTGTGTGTGTGTCAGGGGGTTACAGCGACAATCACTGTATTCAAAAATGCATTGCAATTGAGGACATGGGGGTGAGGAGGAAATGAAAGAAAGAGCTGAGGAGATTGAAAAAACATGATGCCAAGAAAGCTGAAAAGCTGATGAAAAAAAAAAAACAACTGAAAAACCAAAGCTAAAGATTATGTATGCAACATGTGGAACCTAAACAAGCAAGAGTGAAACACAAACACAAAGAGAAACAAATCACACTGACAGTGCAGATATTTATTTTTTAATATTTATATCTAGCTCAAGCACAATGGGCCCTATGCATGATAGGATGGATTGCCTACGCAACGCATATCTGAGGTGTGTAGGCAACTCTAAGTTCAAAAGCCAAAAATCAAGAGTTCAGTGGACCCCTGGCAGCATTCACAGCAGGTGCGTGAGCCCAGTGTGCACTCAATCCCCCGGCCAACCGCACAGCAACGCATCATAGGCGGTCTGGAGGTGTGACAGGGGGCTTACCCATACCCCATGGCCTTCACTAAGGTACAGAATGCCAGGCACAGGGGGGCGCAAGTTACCATAGCTTGGATCCTACCATAATTATTGTGCACCCCCACTGATGACACCCTCCGGCTGCGACAGGGCAGGGAATCCCTGCATTGTGATGCCTCAGCCCTCTGAGCTGCACGGAAGGGCTGGGGTTAATTATTCAGGCTCTCACCCATACTTTTAAAAATCTGTGGACCCGAACCTTCCCAGAATCCCCTGCCCATACACAGCAGGGCCCAGGGCAGGCACCCGATTAGATGCTCACCTGTGTCCCATGATCCACTCCTGCACAGCTGTGCTCCACCCCTACGAGCTGGGGGGGGGTTGATCCATGGACAGGTGAACATCATTGGCGAATGCCAGCCACCATGCGCCTGTCTGGGGATGCGTAGCTACGCGGGCTGGGTACGTGCATTTCTCGCGTACCCAACCCACCTTTGTGCACAGGCTCCAATAATGCTAAACTGCTACACCATTAGCATCATGTGAAAGGTTTTGTTTTTTCATTCTATTACTGTGATATAATATAGAGGATTATGTATGATCACTCATACACAACAAGGATATTTTTCACTCGAGTGATTTCCATGGTAACTGGAGACCTCAAGAGCACAGCTCGAGAGGTCCATTACCATGGAAACCGAGACAGTTAAAAAAATATTCTTGGAGTATATGAGCGATCATACACAATCTTTTATAGTGTATGGTCACTCATATATTCAGTTGGTGTCCTTACTTTTTTTGTTTAGCGCTTCCTGGGACACCTCTCACTGCTACGGCCGTTCAAACAGGATCGCAGGTCACCAGAACACGCATGCGTGACAGTGTTCTAATTTGTTATGCAGCACTAGCTACGTTCAAGTTCAAGTTCAAGTTTATAGATAGGAAAATTCCATTGAGCACACTCATTTACAAGGAGGTCCTGGTGTACAACACAATAGAACCATGAATTATAAAAAAGAATGCAATACACAAAAATGGCAGTTGATACAATACAAGGAACCATGAAATATACAAAAACAGGGTACAATACATAAGGATGGCAATTGGTACACTAGCATTCAGTAGTAACATTCAGAGGTCTTCATACGATTCGGAAGGAGAAAAGATTAGGGTTACATATATTACTAGGGACATCAGATATTGAAGTGCAGGGATAGACTAGGAAGGGGGTAGTTACCAAAGTGACTGAAGGAGGGGAAGATGATAGGAAGGAAAAGGGAAGCGCTGTGTTTGGCTAAAGGCTGGCTATTCAAGGAAGAGGGCAAGTGTCACAACATACAGTGCTACAATTAGCGGAAAAGGCTGGTTGATACTAGGAAGGAGGCAGATGGTGCGACATACTATGCGGAGCAATGGAGATAATTTACATAACAAGATCCCGGTGTATGAAGGCAAGGGAAGGATCTAGGGTCAGGAGGCAGGAAGGGGAGATGGGAGCTAGTACAGCATAACAAACTAGCTGACGTAGCTAGTGCCACAACAACTTTTTGAACGGATGGATTGCCATCCGTAACAACGTTCCACCATACACTATACACAATTACCAACTTTTTCCTGTGGTTTTCAAAATGTTGGTCTTTTGTTTACAAAAACAGTTTCAGAACATTAAGAACAACTTCAAATTTTGAGTACGTGCTCAGCTATAATCGCAGCCATGCTCATTGGAACTGCACACTCAAACAAACGGAAAGTTCAGCTTTTGAATACAGTCACTCACCAACAAACTGATTGGGTCAGATTTTCAAAGGTTGATGGAATTGCGCCAAATACGTTTGATGCAATGCAGCCCAATTTTCTACTGTTTGGCACAGCTGCGACATTTTCCTCACTGTACAGCAGCCTGCACCAATGCTTTGGCACAAGCCCCCCCCAAAAAAGTCCCCCTTTGTCGCAAAGTTAGACCGGGGGGAGCTGGTCTAACTTGCGTCTGGCGCAAGGGATTTGCATCAGGGGGTTGACACAGACTTTGTTAGAAATCTGTGATTGCCGCAATTTCTGATGCAAGTTGCCCCTTGCTTTAAATCCTTCTGCTGCAAGTTCTTGCGTCGGTCTATACGCTTTTGAAAATCGGGCCCATTGTCTCAAAAACACAGAAGCAAAATAAATTCATTAATTAATTAAAAAAGCAACATTTTCTCTCATGGCTTCCACGCCCCCTCCCCCTCCCCCCCCATTCTGGCTCCTGGTCTCAGTAGTTCATGGTGTGTGGCGGGTGAGGGGGGGGAGTTCCGAACAGATTCTACTTGTGGCTGCAGTTGCAAAGACTGTGGTACCCTGTGGTGCCAGAGACAGACCATTTAAAAAACATGTTAACAACTGTATTACAAAAAATTAGAAATACCAACGTGTACAGAACTCACTGGTTTGGTTTGCTCTCAAGCCCAATAATGTCACACCCACAATGTGTGTGCTCCAGCTTGTTCTTTACACTTTGGTGTGAATTTTTCTCTGTGTAAGGGCAGGCTTATTACATCATTTTAATACAAGTAAATTACAGAGCAAGCAAAATATTAATTGTATATCCTTTATTGGGTTACTATATTAGCAGTGATTTGGCTTTGATGAGAACTAGTTTTTAAGTGGGGATAACTGTCAACTCCATCACACCTCTTCGTGTCCACCCATTAGACCCCCATCGCAGCTCACCACAGTACAATGATCCGCTGCAGTGGTTGAATACACAAGGACAGAGACTGGCGTGTGCCTGGTTGAGATCACATTCAGTGGAGGACAGACTGGCACTGAAGGTCAATTAGGGGGTCTATCACAGGGCAATTGCCCAAAAGAAGACAGGATTTTTATTCTCTACTACTTTGCAGATAGACTCTTACATCATGCCTGCTTCCTCTCTGGGGGAGTCATTTCCACAGCATGGTGCAAGGCATTTGGTATGCTCTTCCATGACGAGTGTCCTGTATTAGAACCACGATCTCTCAGGAAGGGATGACTCCCCACAGTGGGAAAGTCGGGATGCACACAAGCATTCTGGTTATATGGACAGAGTTTCAGACAATCCTGGATCTGGAGGTTTCTCAGGTGCGGTCTACGCTGCGACTGACTTACTGCATTCTGGATCCAGGGCCTACCTGGCTGCTGCTAGACTAATGGTAGACCATGTTTCTGGTCATGGCCGGAACTGTCCATGATTCCCTGGGCAACAGTATGCTTCCAATCACACTGAAGAACTGGGTGGTGATTCCTCTCCTAAAGAAACCAATTCTGGACTCTGAAATTCTATCCAACTACAGGACTGTCTCAAACTTCCCATTTCTAGGGTAGGTACTTGAGAAGGTGGTTGTCTCACAGTTGGAGGCACATCTGGGGTACTATGAAACCTATGAGCCATTCTAGTCAGGGTTCATGTATCAACACAGCACCAAGATGGCTTTGATGAAGGTGATGAATGAGCTCTTCCTGGCAACAGATCAGGTGGAATACTATGGTTATTCTTCTCTATCTCTCGTTGGCGTTCAACACTGTGGATCATGGGGTTTTGACTAATCACCTCAGAAATTATGGGGGGCTATCCAGTACAATGTTGTGATGACTTGAGTCTTTCCTGACTAAGTAGGAAGTAAGGGCTCAACATATGGGAAAATGTTTCTCCAGGAGGCGGCTGTTCTTTCTGGCATTCCACAAGGTTCGGTTTTATCTCCTTTGTTGTTTGCAGTGTACATACTGCCTTTGGGGGAATTTGTGACACGGCATATTCTGGGTTTTCACTGCTATGCAGATGATATCCAGATGTACCTCTCCTTCTTGCCGAACCATGCTGATTTGATAGCTGGGATTGATCGATGTCTGTCTAAACTAAGGGACTGGATGTCAGCCAGCTGGCTGGGCTTTAATCCTGGCAAACTAGAACTGTTACTCATAGAACCAGGATCCCAAAACTCAGCAATGAAGAGGAATGATATCATCTTGCCCTCCTTGGGAGGTAACAGCCTCAGAGCTGCAGATGTTGCTAAAAACCTGGGGAGAAATGGGGTCATAGCGAACAGCAGACTGCTATTCGAATCACAAGTGGCAGCTGTTGTCAGCTAGGGATTTTTTCATTTGAGCAATCTCACCCAGCTGAAGCCCTGTCTCCAATACGGAGACCTGGTGACTGTGGAAAATGCCTTGGTGTCTTCCTGACTCGACTACCGTAACACTCTGTATCTAAGGCTTTCTGAGGTTTGATACATTGTCTCCAGCTAGAACAGAGCGCCATGCCAAGGCTAATATCAGGCTCAAGCACCCTACGTCATGTCACACCTGTGTTGCAGGATCTGAACTGGATTTCAGTTAGCTAGTGTATTACCTTCAAGATTTGCTTGATGGTCTTCAAGGCCCTGCATAATGTGGGTCCTGACTCCATTAAAGATCTCCTCTGCCCATATACCCATGTCACCCCCTCCTCTCTGCTGGGAAGTACTTGCTGGAGATTCCATGCGCTTACCTCAAATCATTTGGAGACGGGGCCTTTGCTGTGGCGGCAAGTCAACTGTGGAACTCCTTACCACCCTCTATCTGCAACAGCTCCTCAGTGGAGAGTTTTAAGAAAGTCTTAAAGATACACCTGCTTACCCTGTCTTTTAATGCCTAATTTTAAGGTTATGATTTTGTTGTTATTGACGCCATGCTGTATATGATGTTTTATTTATCTTCACATCAATTCTGTCCATTGTGTTTTATAAAAAGCACCCCAAGCCCATGGAAGGGGATGCCATACAAAAATTACAGTACATTAAATTACACAACAGAGTTGTTTTTGCCATTTCTCTGATCCTCAGGGAAAAAACCTGGAACACTGGATCTTTACTTGAAGGAAATTCAAACACCTATCCTCCTGTAGTACCCACTATCACCATCAGCGGGCACATTTTTGCGCCCCATCTTCTCAGAAGTGCTACCTGTCTATGACAGTGGGGCTCACAGGATTCTCCACACCAGGAACTTCAATGCATGGTTGAAAAAATGGTGCAGAGAGAAGGGTTTCAGTGTCAGTGGGGATGGGGCCCCACCTGGAGAGATAAGAGCACGTATAAGGGTGATGGCCTCTATCCATCCAGGAGGGGAACCATAGTCCTTAGTCAGCAGTTTAAATGCTACACTGGCAAGCATTTAAACTATTCAAGGGGGGAGGTGGAACGAGGCAAGGAGATATAAACTGCACACACACACACACACGCCCAAGAGGTCAACTACAGGAATCCAGAGTGAGAAAAACCACAAAAGAAACCAAAAAATAATGAAATCCAGGGGGAAGGAAACAAAAATGAAGCTACCTGGTGCAGTGAAAACCAGGACTGGGATATGGCCATACCAGGTTCTGTTCCATTCAGAAGGGACAGGGTAGGTAGAAATGGGGGAGACATAGCTCTTTATGTAAAGGACAAGATAAAGGCTACAGAAATATTGCTTATGTCACAGTGGGGGACCACCTGGGGACCAGTGACCATTGAACGGTGTGGTTTAATATAAGAACCGAGTCAGAATCGAACTACATGAAGATGAGGGTCATGAACTTCAAGAGGGCTGATTTTAAAAAAATGAGAGAATGCCTCAGGGACACCCTGGCAGGGATAGAGAAACTAGGGGGAGTCAAGGACCAGTGGGCAAAAATAAAAGAGGACATTGAAAATGCTTTAAATCTCTGTGTCAGGCAGGTTGGCAAGAGCAAGAGGAAAAAGAAACCACTATGGTTCTCTAGTGAGGTAGAGATAAAAGTAAGAGCAAAGAAACTGGCTTTTAGAATGTATAAAAAAACACAGAAAGAGGAGGATAGGGAGACTTATCCAGAGAAACAAAGAGAGGCAAGGAATGCAGTTAGGAGTGCAAAAGCACAAACAGAGGAAAATATTGCCAAATCAGTAAAAGAAGGGGACAAGACATTTATTAGATACGAAAGCAAAAAAGAGAAAGACCAAGGGAGGGATAGTAAAGTGAAAGGGGGAGGAGGGGGCTGTGTGTGTGTGTGTGTGTGTGTGTGTGTGGAGGACCACCAAAAAGCGGAAATACTGAACAAATACTTCTGTTCAGTATTTACGGAGGAGCAGGCAGGTAGTGGTCCAATGATAAAAGACAAGGGCAATAAGGAACGGGAGGTGAACGCTAGCCCTTTTAAAGTGGATAGGGTCTTAAGGGAATTATCACAGTTAAAAGTAGACAAGGCAATGGGACCAGATGGGGTGCACTCCAGGTTACTGAGGGAGCTCAAGGAGGAGTTGACTGCACCTCTGACAGCCCTGTTTAACCTGTCACTAGAGACTGAAGAGGTTCCAGGAGACTGGAGGAGGGCTGATGTAGTTCCGCTCAACAAAAATGGAAACAGAGAGGAGGCTGGAAATTACAGGCCTGTCAGCCTGACTTTGATAGTGAGCAAACTAATGTAATCACTACTGAAGGAAAGGATTGGGGAATACCTAATTTCCAATGATCTTCAGGATCCGAGGCAACATGGGTTCACAGGGGGGCGGTCTTGCCAGACAAACCTGATCGAGTTCTTTGACTGGGTAACCAGGGAAGTGAATCAAGGAGAAGTGGTTGACATACCTTACATGGACTTCAGTAAGGCCTTTGACACCGTTCCACATAGAAGACTGGTGAGTAAGCTGAGAAGCCTGGGAGTGGATCCTAAAACAGAAAGATGGGTAGAGAGCTGGCTGGACAACAGGAATCAGAGAGTTGTGGCAAATGGTGTCCACTCTGGAGAGAGCAAAGTGACCAGTGGGGTGCCACAAGGGTCAGTACTAGGCCAAGTCCTCTTCAATGTCATTATAAGCGACATCACAGAAGGACTGGAAGGGAAGGTATGCCTGTTCGCAGATGACACAAAAATCTACAACAGAGTTGACACACCGGGGGAGGTGTGGGTGTGTGGAAAGAATGAGAGAAGATCTAAAAAAGTTGGAAGAATGGTCATGGGTTTGGCAACTGGACTTCAATGCAAAAAAGTATAAAATCGTGCACTTTTTTTTAGTAAGTAGTAAAATGTTTATTTATACAGGAAAGAAGACAAACTTCTATCACCATTATGGCCACAAGAGCCCTCTTTACAAGGCGTACCTGTTTAGTTGTTATTACTAAAGACAGTAGTTACCATACAAACACATATCACAAACCTTACAGACATAAATATTACTAATCAGATACTTCATCTGTCTCATCTATTGCACAAGCAACGATAACACATGTCCTGCTTCATTGCTACATTAAATTTAGCTATGGTCTTGGGGCACAGAAACCCAGGGGCAAGGTATCAACTGGGAGGAGAAGTTCTAGCAGTCACAAAACAGGAAAGGGACCTGGGGGTAATCATTTCCGATGACCTGAGGGTAGCTAAACAGTGATAAGGCAGTGGGAAAGGCTAGCAGGATGCTTGGATGCATAGGCAAGCGTATCACCGGGAGAAAGAGGGAGGTAATAATATCCCTGCAAAGATCACTAGTGAGACCCCCACCTCGAGTACTGTGTCCAGTTCTGGAGGCCCCACCTCTGAAAGGACATAGGATAGAGGCAGTACAAAGGAAGGCAACTAAAATGGTGCAGGGCCTGCATCAGAGGCCCTATGAAGAAAGGTTTAAGGAATTAAATATGTACTCCCTACAGGAAAGGAGGGAAGGGGGGATATGACAGAAACATTCAAATACCTCATAAATATAAACAAGGTATAAGAAGAGAGCATTTTCCAGACAAAGAGATGCTCGATGACAAGGGGTCACACTATGAAGCTGGGGGAGGGTGGAGGCTGAGAGGAACTGTGAGGAAGTACTTCTTCAAGGAAAGGGTGGTGGATGCTTAGAACAGCCTCCCAGTGGAGGTGGTCAGGACTAGAAAAGTTACAGGATTTAGGAAAG
The DNA here is from genome assembly GCA_016271365.2 of Neoceratodus forsteri. Taxonomy (NCBI): domain Eukaryota; kingdom Metazoa; phylum Chordata; order Ceratodontiformes; family Ceratodontidae; genus Neoceratodus; species Neoceratodus forsteri. The sequence continues at coordinate 246,353,578 of JADMNL010000025.1, forward strand.
CATGGGATAGACACAAGGGGATCTTAGAAGTAAGGCAAGGGGGAGGGGTTGCAGACCGGAGACCAAGTAGAGTCTGCGATGGCACTGTAGATAGGGCAGACTAGGTGAGCCGAGAGGTCCTTATCTACCGACAACTTCTATGTTTCTATGTTTTACACCCTTAATGAGAGGGTGGCTCATTGGAGTCTGACAATGACAAGTCCTGATCACAGGATGTGATGCAAAGTCAACCATTGTACCTCTTCAGACCAGTGATCCCCCTGAGAAGGGACATGTCACATCCAGGATGCTCCCACTCTCCACTGGCCCAGAAGGTATGTGGTCTCATATCACTCCCAAAGCTGCATCTCCTGTATGCAGATGTTGGCCTACCCTTTGGGTTGGTCCCACTATCTAATATTAAGTTTCATTTGTTAATGTGTATTAATTATGTGATAACTTCCAACCAGCCACCTCTTCCATGCCCAGGAGTGGGGCAGGCCATAGCCCAGGAGCGACTCCTATGTCTAGGGGTAGTTGGAGGGTAATTTCTTGTCGGGAGCCACCCCTTGCCTGCAGTTCCAGGTCTGGCTGCCTCATGCCTCACACCCCACTTCGCATGACCACCAGGGTGCTGTCTATCTATGGCCCTGTGCTACCCTAGTAGAACTGCTCAGCCATGCTGCTCAGTGCCCCTCATGGGGAGAACCTGCTTTATTCTTGGAAATTCTGGGCACCTCTCTCTTCCTGTTTGCTGGGGCCCAAATGGTGACAACAGTTCTACAGAGCCACCCTTGGTTGGTCAAAAAGTTGTCATTTACACCTCATGAGCGCAGATCCTGGCAAGGCAACTCAGGAGAAGGACAATTTATTTAACTTTTACCAGCAATTTCATCCTCTGGCACATTCTGGTACAGGACATCTGTGGCAAAAACCATCAGGCGGCCCTCCTTGAAGATTGAGCACCAACAGGCCCTTGCTGTCCATGACCTCGGACCCTGGATGGGATTCGAGCCTCCAGAGACCCAAAGGGGGGGCAGTGCTACGCAGGATGCAGGACCCTGCCATTATCCTGAACCCATAAGCTCCCTCCAGTTAGTCATAGCCGTAGAATGCACCCATGGGTGCCTGAGCCCCAAGGGCTCTCATCTGACAAATTATATACTGTACTGTACCTTTTAAACCTCTTTCTTTTTGGAGGGACCTGGACCTCTTTATACATCATGGGTGGTCAGGCAGAAAACCGTAAAAAGTACTGAACCAATGAGCACAGAGTGCACTCAGCACAGGGATGGTGCCTGTTGCTAAGGCAAAAAGTTGTAACAACGTGTAGCAAAATTTGGTTGCTAGGACAGGATAAACATTAACCTTTTAGTGCACACTGATATCAAAAATCATTGGCCATCTAGTAACCCCCTTTTGCAAAAGGCAGATTACAGATAGCTTATTAATGTTTTAATTCATATATTCTCTAATTGTAGTGGGGCATTTTATGATGCTGTGAATGGAAGAAGCTAATTCAAATAAAAGAGAACTGAACTAAATTGAATAAAATCCATATTAATCCATATTAATTGCTCAGCAATCATCACCCACCTAGTGCTTAAATTGCAATTAAAACACTTCAGAAGAGAGCGAGAGTGACTGAGCATCTCTTCCTGAGCCATTTGTGTATTTTCACCCTTTTCGAACTGCCAAGTTGGTGAAAGAATTACAAGTAGTTTATGCTCTAGGCAGAATGTACCCCCCACACACACACACACGACAAGGACAATATGTGAGTGGTTCCTACTCAGAGACGGTGCTGGCAACAGCAGCCATGAGCCCATGGGGTCCCAGCATCTTCTGCAAAACAGGGAGCTGCGATCGGAAGCCAGCTGCAGGCACTACATGACGGTCCTTTGATATGCACACTGGGGATGCCAATAAGAAGACCCATTCAGACAGGAAGTGGAAACAGTTGTTTGACTCTCCCCTGTCCTCCAGCCTGTAGCTGCGCTCAGCGCTCCAAGGGATTATCACACTTCAGCGCCAGACTTTCATGTCCGGCTATCTAAAGACAGCTTTGGATCCTGTCTCCAAGTTTAGCTCTCATTTATTAACTGCCCATTCTTGCTTGTTCCCTTTTTGTTTTCTTTAATTTGGGAAGGTGGAGGGTGGAGAGGACAGAGTGGCAAAGAGATAGCTTAGGCAGGCAGTTCCAAGAATTCCCTGAGATTTGCACTGATACTGGCCTGCTCATACATTACAGAAGGAGTGAGAATGACATCATGTACAAAAACAATGAAACAGAGCTGGGATTCAGTGAAGGAGTAGCTGCAGGCCACCCTGGTCTCATCAAATTTACACCCTCCTCAACGAGGTGGCTGGAAAAGCGACAACTTCTGCCTTGATGTCTTTGTGCATATCCATCTGTGTTAATTACACTACAGGGGTATGTGGGACTGGTGTGTGTGTGTGTGTGTGTGCTTTTAAGAAGTAGTAGACATATGTGATCAACTTTCACACCTCTGCCACTACCACCACCACCACTTTCACCACCAGTTCCAAGCCCACGTATCAAAAATGTACAGCAGTCTCCTGTTTGAGAAACACAAAATGATTCTGTATGTAAAAGTCTTTACACATTTTCAGAAAGAAAGGAACAGTATGAAGTCCACTCTGGTTGCTTACACTACCGTTAGCCTGTTGCTGTACTATTTCTGTTTTGGTGTTATATATACACACACATGAAAGGATGGGGAGGGACACGCTGCCCTTGGATGACCCAATATACACACATATGCATATGTGCACACATTATTTATTTATTTGAACTTTCGGAAGACACACACCTTTGAGCATTGCTCATTTACAAAGGTTCCACGTCAGGGAGGTACATACAGAGTAACATTAAGAAAATATTAATACAATATAAATAGCAACAGCGTTGAAGTACATATAACAGCAGCGCTTAGCATTGTCAGATCAAGTACCAATTATTTACAGGTTGTTCAAGCAAATTATACAAATGACGCACTAAGAGAGGAGGTGTGTTGTGTAAGGTAAAAGAGAGTAACCAGGAGGCACTGGGGAGGAGAGGTGCAGTGGGAGTTAGTAGAAAGGGGAGAGGGTGGATAGGTTGAGAGAGAAACTGAGGAAGGTGTTAGTTGGGAGGGGTTGGAGGTAGTGGGGTGAGGGGAGGTGGAGGAGTGGGAAGGTGAGAAGAGGTGGGTGGGTGGTTGTGGGGGAGAGGGAAGGTGGGGAGTGCAGAGGAGAGGTGGGGAAGTGGGCGCTGGGAAGGAGGAGAGGAGGGAGGTTTGAGAGCAGAGAGAGTGGTAGGAGGGTGGGTTATCCTATGCATGGACAAGGATGGGGGGGGCAAGATATTTTCTTAATTGCAGTTTAAACAGCCCGGTTTTGGGTAGCTTTACTAGGGACTTAGGAAGTTCATTCAACCAGTGAGGGGCATGTGAGCAAAAGGATCTCATCACTAGGCTGGTCCTAAAAACGGAACATGGAGGGCATTTCTACTCACATTTCTTGTAAGGTATGTATTGACAGCTTGTCAGGAGAGAGAATGCAGTGAGGAGTGGGGTAAGGCCCATGAGGGCTTTCTTTCCCATGAGGTAAGACTGGAATTTGAATCTGTGCTCTAGGGTAGCCAGTTAGCACTGGAGTAAAGACTGCAGGTATGGATAAACCTATCGGCATCCAGGACCAGGTGGCAGGCCTTGTTGAGCAGTATCTTGATTCTACTTAGGACCAAATCCGATGCTGCTCCATAGATAACTAAGCCACAGTCAATGACTGGGAGGACAGACGCCGAAACTGCAAGGTTCTGAACATTAGGAGTCATGTATGCTTTATACCTGTAGAGTGTTTCAAGTTTCCTGTTGACCACATTTACAACTTGGTCAATATGGTGGGAGAAGGTTAGTGTTTCATCTGGGTAGACCCCAAGGTATTTGAAGGTGTCAGCCTCATCAAGGACTGTACCCCTCTTGCTCCGGATTTCAAGAGGACAGACACTTTTAGATATATGCTTTGCCAAAGCTAGATCAGTGCAAAATGTAACCAGAAAAAAAACATTTTAAATGTGCAGTTCATCACTCACCAGCTACCATTTCCCAAAGCTGCCTCTATCTCAGCCCAGCATTATTCTGCATGCCTGAATCTCCACATGCAGGTGACCAGAGAGGAAAGTGCTTCCCGGGGCAGTGCTCTCCATTCCTGGACAAGGGGAGCACATTGTCCTGGGCTTGCACCAATCCAGTCAACAGGCATGGTGGGGATGGGGGTAAATGGTATGCCATCTGAACAGCAACAATTGCACAGCAAATGACATTACAGCAGCAATTTGCTGTTGCCACTGTAATGTACCCGCGGGACCCAGCACTGATTTGACAGAGTATTGCACCCCACCCTGAATCAACTCCGACTTGGAGCTGATAATCCTAAAGGGGGGGTAGGGGTCAGAGACTCAGAGACCCCAGCAGGGGCTTGAGAGGCAAAATCCCCAAAAAGACAGTTTATGGCCGGATTTATGCCGACCGCAACTTGTGGTCGATATAAATCCGTCGCTATGATGTCAGTCGACATAATTTTTGTCGAACTGGTGTCATGGATCTGGGGTAAGCCTGGTATGAGTAGCCTGGAGAAGGAGAAAAAAAAAAGAATCTGCATCTTGACCAGTACAGCAAAGATCAATCCAAGTCAGAACCTAGAATACAGAACCAGAATCTTAGCACCAGGGAGCTGTCAACAGTACTGAAGTCACAGCCAGCACTGGCAGGACATGGCTGCAGAGAGAGTGGAAGTGGCGGGCACCGCAAAGTGGGAGGAGATCACTGTTGCAGAGGGAAGAAGCTATGTAACTCCTCATCCTAGTTCAGAGGGGAAACAATAGCCTTCTTGAGCATACCCCCTGCCTATAAAAATGCAAGAATTATCCAGAGCGTAAGCAATGCATGAGAGACAGACAAAGTACTAGTTTAATACCAGAGCTTCTATGTATCCTTTATTGATTCTACATACTGTTTTCTTCCAAAAAGCCTCTATGGTATGCCAACTCTGAGTGCAGTAAATGCCTGATTTGCTCTGAAGCTAACGTGTTACAGTATGCACAATTGATAGCGGGTATGTTTAGTATGGACAACCAGTTTTACCAGACAAAATCACTAAACTGGCCGGCCCGGTGGCGCTGAGGGTTGAGGCGCTGGATGCCACACCTCGCACTACGCCGGCGACCCGGGTTCGGATACGGACTCGGGTTGCCAGCGGTGGCAGGGGGAAGGAGGATCGAGCATCCCCACGGATGCTCTCCTCCTTCTTCGGGGAGGGACACCAGAGGTGTTTAACATACCCGACGCCCGGGAGAGCCGGTGGAAGCACCGACTCTCGGGGCAATGGCGGCTTCCATTGGGGGAAGCTGGGGAGGGGAGGATGCCATCAGGCACTTGGCAGCCGTGCGCACGCATGTTCCGCCCGAGCAAGGCGCGCCCCAGTAGGATGGAGGGAGGACAAGAAACGGAAAACCTCCTCGGCGTTCCGGATGATGGCCGCTCCAGCCACCCAGCCTGTAATCATAGGCAGACCCCGCTGTGCAAAGGTGCTCCGAGGAGGAAGAGAGAAGGCAGGTAGGGGACACTGGAGGCACTCTAGGGGCAGACTTAATGAGGGTTGGGTGGCATTGAGCAAGACCTGAAGGAGTGGAATAACGAGGGCGACCAGGAGGGATAAAAAGAGATTTAAAAAAAAAAAAAAAATCACTAAACCAAAATTGCTGCCAGAGCGGGTTCATTATAAACTCACCTGATACAGTGGATTAAGGCTGCCTTCTATTGCCGCATGCCTCTGCTGTTCAGAAGGCGTTCATTAGCATACTAACACTTCCTGATGCTACGCGATCTCAGATGTGGAGGTGTTGATCGGCCCTCCCTGACAGTACCTGACCACCTTGGTCGTCTAGCTAACAAGGTGCTGAGTTTAATTGTCAGCTGTCTCTCTCCCCCCCCACCCCATATGGCAATCTAGCTACTGAGACTGAGGTGGCAAACTGAGGGACAACTAAGCAGGCACACTGCACTTTCTTTTTTTTTTTTCCCCAAAGAGGAGAGACTTTGTTTTGTTACGGGCACAGGACAGGAGTGAGTATCAGTCTGTGCAAGCAGGAGTGAGCTACTTGGACACTTTGATGAGTCTGACAAGTACTGTAAGACAACATTACTTTTATTTTCTTTATCTTCTTTGCTCGTAGCCATGTGTGTATTACAGACTGGAAGACAATGCAGTGAACCCACATTGTTTACCATAGCCTTCGTGGGTGGGGCTGAATTAGGAATGCTGAGTTGTGATGAATGCTTTTACTGTTCAGCTGATTACTTTTTATGTTTTCTTGTGCGTGCGTAAGAAACATTTTGCTTTGCTTCAGAGAACAACATTTGAGAGGTGTGTCACGGACTAACCCAATGCAGAGCAATCTACATTGGGCTCGTCCCTGACAAACTAATGACCATGCAAGCAGAATATGACAGTGGTGGTCACAGATTCACAGTTGGAAACTTTGTGTACTTGAAAGAACTGAAGCGCTCCAATGAGAGAGCGCTTCAGTACTTTCATTTGCATAAAGCCAGCCAGCAAGCAGCTGAGCGGCTTTATGTACATCTCTGTAGTACTGAACTAACCAGTCTGACAAGTAAAAATATTTCACTCACTACTTGCCCTAACTGAGTAATAAGGCTTGCAGGCATCACACTTCCTACCCATCAACACCCCACAAACAATAAACAGATGCCACATTTAAAAACATATTTGGCACGATTAACTAACCTTCTTTACCAGTTCTTGGACCTTTTGCTATAATCAGGCCTTTACTCCACAGCCCCGGGTTGTTGTGTGTACTACAGCCACCCGCGCTACCTCCCGCCATGCCCACACTGCCAACGGTACTGCAATCAATCTCGGTAATCACCCCCCACAAGGCACTCGGTCACTCTCACACACTGTGGCCAGTCCTATGACTTTCAAACTGCCAAGCTCCTTTTAAAAAAGCTCCATCGCGACCATGAGCGCCTATCAATAAGATGCTCATTCGCTCTCAGATGTGTGCCTATTACTCCAGCGGCTTTCAGTAATTGTGCCGCGACCGCAATCGCTTTTACCGCTCAGTCACTCTGACACGCTCGCACTCTAATCTGCAGCTACAACTTAACTAACAGTCCTGTTAATGTGAGGGGACAGCAGTAAGGTGGGGCCTACAAAGAGATACAGGGCACATGAACATCACTACTATAGACAGATTCAAGGAGGGTACAAGCACCCTCTACTGGTAACTGTACTGTAAATTTACCAGTGGAACTATTTTACATTAAAAAAAACGAATAAAAAACGTTTTATTATTGTTTATCTTTTTTGTAAATTAAAAAAAAAAATTTTTTTTTAATATTTATTTGTGAAACCCATTTTATAAGTGCAAAACGACACTCCGAGGAGTGGGTTGTTGCCTGATAAGAGCATTTCCCAGTTGCAAGAGCCTCGTGCCTCACTACGCACCCGAGGCGTGCTCTTATCAGGCAACAACCCACTCCTTGTCGTGTCTTATTACTTATGTATTTTATTCAAAAAATGCCTCATTCACCTGTCCTGTATTAAATCAATATGGGACATTTTAGCCTGTATTCCATGTTGGCTATAATTTGCCCCAGACCTTTTATCCTGTGTTAAAAAACAAACCTTTTTTGTCTCTGCTGGTGGCCGTTTCAGTCCTGGTCTGAGCTTGTATTTACACTTTCCTCCTGCTGGACAGAGTGAAACTAAAAGCGAATCTATGCAAAGACTGTAATAACTGGTCTCTGTCGGCATCTTCTTACGGATGCAGCTCGCGTGATCCACACTGCTGATGCTGGAACTACTCAGGTATCCAGAATATCAGAGCTGCCCTCACTGCCTCCATCCCAAGACCCATGACTGACAGTGACCATCCGATCTAAACTGCTAAATCTCCAACCACTGTTTGATCCCTGCGCTTGCTTGTCCTTCCCGTATGAGAACTGGTTTCGGTGTCCACAGTGGCGATCCACACTGCTGATGTTGGAACTACTGGGGTATCCAGAATACCAGAGCTGTCCCTCACTGCCCCAATCCCAAGACCCATGATCAACAGTGACAATCCCATCTAAACTGCTAAATCTCTGACCGCTGTTTGATCCCTGCACTTGCTTGCCCTTCCCGTATGAGATCTGGTTTCGGTGTCCACAGTGAATATGGCCCCTAGCCCAAACTCCCAAGTCAGTGAGGGACACTAGTCTCCCTCTGTTATCTATTCCCCCGCTGTGATTATTTCCAATAGTATTTTGAAGTGATTTCCCATAGTCAAAATTTATTTGCCTGTCAGTCTTTGGTGAATAGCCTGTGTGCGAAGTCCTGCATATCTAGCATGGCTAAATCTCACTATCGCCAAGGCAGAAAAGAGGACGTGCCCACAGAAAGCCTACCAGTTACAGATTTCTGTGGACACACCCCTTCTCCTGACATGCTCACCTGTGGCAGTTGCTGGTTTGATATAATATGAGCTGTCTCCAGCTTGCAGTGCCCTTTGTGGTACAGAACTATTAAATAGTAACTGTTACACGCATACGTACTTACGACCGGCAACATAAGAACAAACCACTAGTCCTCACAACTGAAGTCACCTGATATGTCTAATATTGCTCTAGCATTCTTTTAAGCAACCGATTCTGATCCAGCTGCAGACTGTCTGTGAAGTTAGACCGACTGATGAAACACGCCATTGAACATCACTATACGGAATTCAGAAAATATAGGAGAAATTTGTGATTTAATTGTGAAGTAGTTTAGCCAGGTTTTTTTAAGTGATTCTGCACATGAAAAATAACTGAAAAAAAGTCATGCTCGCTTGTTCTTAAATCACTCATATCTTCCAGTTGCTTGCCTGTACTTTATTTTTTATTTATTCTTTATTCAGATAATACCTTTGAGCAAAAGCTCTTTACATAGGTTCCACATCAACAATCAAGACAATAACAAGAACACGAACAAAGGAATAAAAACAATAGATTGGCAATACAGAGACTAGAATGACAATATTACACTACTACAAACTTACATAAGAGCAAGTGTCATTACATACACTGAAAATGTATGGTGGCTTAAGGGCATTATAAGAAGTATGTCCATTAACTAAGTGCAATTACAGAAAGTGAGAGTATCTGGTAATGACAGAGAGAGCAGTGGTGGCAGCGATAGATTATCTGGTGCAGGGGAGAATGTAAAGTCAGCCCAGGGACCTCGTCAGGTTGCTTAACTGCATGGGAGAGTAGACATAAGTCACAGGGGCTGTGCAAAGGTGACCTGGGGCAAGTTGGTGCGAGCAGTTAGTGGGTGCAGTCACATGTGGAGTCAGAGACAAATTGGAGTTTAAGCTTCCGTTTGAAGGCTCCTAAAGTAGCAGCAGATGAGACGTCAGTAGCAAGCGAGTTGACCCAGAGTGGGGCTCATTAGGCAAAAGACCTCTGACCCTGGGAGGCATGGCATTGAGGAATCTTGAAATATTGGCAGACTGAGCCTCTGGTTCGATGTGGGTTGGTATTAGGAGTAAGAAGCTCCTGAACTCCAGGAGACATCAGCCCAGAGGTAAACTTCTTAGCTAGGAGGCAGGTTTGGTATCGAACTCTACTGCTGAACTGAAGCCAGTTTGCCTGTGCATATAGGTCACAAGTATGGGTAAGACACCCTGCACTGGAGCCGGCAGGCCTTATTTAGTGCTGTTGTAATACGTTTGAGGGACGTGGCAGTGGCCAACTCATATACGATAAGACCACAGTCCACAATTTAGACCACCAAGCTGTGTGTAGCTGTGCTGAGGGCTTTGGGAGTCAAGACTATGCCTATGTCTGTACAGGAGCCTAATTTGCATGTTGATAGCTTTGGATAAGTTATTTATATACCTGGCATTAGAGAGGATGCTATCAACCGTGATCCCTAGATATTTAAAATGAGGTACTAGCTCCAGTGATGCTCCAGCATCATTTAGGATAGTGAGCATAACCTCTCAACCTTTTGTCCCCCAAATGTGGAACATTGTCTGTCAAAATGTGGAACAAATGGGCAAAATGTGGAACACTTAATCAAATCTTTATCCAAGAAGCTCAAAACACTGTTAAAATGTTACATCTATGTTCAGAAAGTCTGTTATTAACTGAATAATATATTTTTTGCATCATTTACCATGGATTTTTGCTTTAAAATGTTGACTTTGAATGTGGAACAAGTCCTCACAATGTGGAACAGGGAGCTTTTGTGAAGTATAATGAGGAATGTTCCTCGTAATGTGGTACAGTTGAGAGGTATGATAGTGAGTGGGTGGTATCTGGGCTTGCTTTGGGCAGTTGCAAACAGCATGGATTTTGTCTTTTTATAGTTCAAGACCAATTTACGGTTGTTAAACCAACTCTTTTCACCAAACTGATGTGTCCTAACAGGGCAAAACACGTGTCTGCAGTTTGCCATTCTCAGTCTCAGATGAAACAGATATAAAAGCCTGTTTAAAGGAAAGCGGTCATTATAAGTGAGTCCCCACCCCTCAAAGCTTTACCCCCCAATTAGGCTTTTCACCTGAAAAAAAATGTTTTACACGTTTTGATTCACTTTTTTTACTTTTGTAAAAGTCTGGGATATGCAAACATGGTGGACACCATGCAGTTCCATTTCATCTGAAAGTGTGGCACTGCACTGCTGACCTCAATGTGGTGAGCAGTGCGGTGCCGCACTTTCAGATGAAATGAAACTACGTGGCACCTGCCGTTTAAATCCCGGACTTTTTACAAAAGTAAAAAATGAGTAAAATAGTAAACATTTTTTGTTTTGGTGAAAAGCCCAATCGGGGTAAAACTTTGGGAGGTGGGGACTTACTGATAATGACCGCATTCCTTTAAAGCAGCCATTCATGGTAGCCACAAAAATGGCACTGCAGTAAGTGGTTTCAGTCAATCAGCTGTTGCTACTATCACACTATTACCGATTCATTCAGTAGGACTGAATAGGTAATGCGAGAGGCTGGTTGCTGGCCATTGGGAGGGCGGTTTTCTTTATACAGGTTTTCTTCACTGGCATAATGATGTATCCTTGGGGTGATGAGGGAGAGGAGGGATCAGGGTGCCAGTGGGAGTGTGTGTATGTGGGGGGGGGGGTTACTAATTAAATGGGAACAGGATGTGTAGGGATGGGACTGTTGGGAGTTGTCAGGGTCGGGACTGGGGCAGGGTTTCATATAGCAGTATAATATACAGTAAATGGAATATGGAGTGGAGTACTGGGGGCTACCAGGATGGAGGCAGGGGCCACTGGGTGCCAAGGATAAATATTTAACAGTCTTACGGGGGTTAGGTGAGGCAGAGGGGAACACTTATTAACAGTGTTAAGAGGAGCGGGTGAGCGGGGAACCACTAGATGCCAGGCATAAATATTTAAGTGATTTGGGGATTGGGTGAGGGATGGGGGACCACAAGACCCCAGGGATATATTATTAACAGTGTTACGGAGACTGGGTGAAGGAGGGAGGGCACTGGATGCCAGGGGGGGCTAGTGTACTGGGCGGGGGGTTAATGAAGCACAAAATGCCCCCCATCACCAGCTGATTGGGGGGCTTGGGTAACAGTGGCTGATGCTTTGCATACCGTTAAAAGGTGCTTTCTGCTCACTTTAAGTAGCGCTGCTCTGGCAGGCTATGGCACAAGCAAAAGGCTTCCATTAACCTGGCATGCACATGATTATAAGATTCCATCTGACTAACGTGTGTGCGAGGGTGCCTCTGCGCTGCAGCACGCAGTGAGGCTTCCGCTATGGGCAGTTCAGTGTGCACTTGGGACTGCCTCACTGTGCATGCGTAAACAGTGTCTGCCCTGGCACAAAGGCATTCATTCTGCTGCCCACAGTATTCTTCCAGGAGAAAAATAACACTGAAATCTACAACAGGATTTAAAGAGTACATTGTTTAGTCTCTTAAACGGGAAGAATTTCAGAGAATAGAAGTGTATGTACAGTGTATCAAACTGATTGACTGGTCTCAAAAATATCATACACAAGAACCCACTGGCCTGACCACAAAAATCTCTCATTGCAACACTTCAGTTTTCTCATTTAGTTTTGAGACCTTCTAGGTTTGTGGTTGTAAAAAGTAAGTTAAGTGTTTTTCCATACCCCTTCTCAACACCCCCTTACCCAGCCAATCAACCACCACAAATCTCAGTAGAGGATCTGGTGTCAAGATTCTACCTGAAAATGAGACAAAGATGGCAGCTCCAACTGGACATTAGTGTGGCTCACTTAGTAGTTACGTCTGCCACTGGGCCAGAAGGTTGTAGGTTACACTACACAGAAACATAGAATTAGTCGGCAGATAAGGGCCGCTTGGCCTACCCAGTCTGCCCACATTTCCCTACCTATAGTATCACTGCAGATCCACCTTGACCTCTGGCTCTTTCTCCCTTCCCCCATTCCTTTCACTAAGATTACCTTATGCCTATCCCATGCTTTCCTTGAACATCACCACTGTTTTCACTCCAACAACCTTGACTGGTAAAGTGTTCCAGGAATCCACCACTCTCTCTCTGTGAAGAAGTACTTTCTCACATCTCTCCTGAATCTGCCCTCCTCCGGCTTCATAGCATGTCCCCTTGTTCTTGAGCACCTTTCCTTCCGAAAAATTTAATTTTCATAGCTACAACCCTATACAGTAGTATTAGGCAGGGTCCTGTACTGTTGGGGGAGTGCCATCCTTCAGGAGAAATATTAAAGCGAGGTCCCTTCTGCTTATCTCTGGTGCTATCCTGGTGGTTAGCCAGGTGGAGGTTAAAGGACTCATAGCACTTTTCCCTTTAGCATGGGATCTTTCCCAGTGTCCTGATTAACATTCCCCATCCTGCCAAAACTAGTGTAGGCAACTGTCCATGGCTGTCTATGGGTACTGAAACACCAAATGCTTGCCACTCTTCACATGCACATTCACTGTACAGTACTATCAGTTTCTGTCATTGCTTATAAAGCACTTTGGGAAACTGTGTGTATGAAAGAAACTATATGAAACCAAATTCTATCCTATTCTATGTAAAGTGCATTGGGATATAGTGTGTTTGAAAGGTGCTATGTAAAACCAAATTCCCCCTGCAGTAAAGCCTCCTGCTGGGCAATCCATCTTCTCCTGCTTCTTCCACAGCCTCCACTTTCCTATCCACTCCTGTCCTCCCCCCCCCCCTTCAAAGCCTAGTTCTCAGGGATCATTTTGTCCCTTCTGTGCTTCCAGCTAGTCATTTTGTCCTGTTCCCAACCCTTTCCTCCTTGCCCCTCCTGCTGCCCCCCATCCTATCCAGAGCCATTACTGCCATGTTTGTGCAATTTTGTTCCCAAGGGTGCTACATTGTATTGTATTTACTTTACATTGTGTTTATTTAATATGCTATAATCTCACCATTGTAAGAGTGGCATCAAGCTAGTCTTAGGGTATAAGAACTGTGACCCTCCTCAATATTAAACAGCTGGTATAACATAGTAAAATGCTACACAAGTCAGCAGGTAGTGCTAACAGTCTTCTGAAATGCATAGTGGTATTTGTGGTAGACTGCTAGATTTTTTTTTCATTATTTCGTTATCCTCCCCCCAGACAACCACAAGAATGCCTCTCTGCTCTACCTGCCACCTGAGACCGTCCACTACTCCCCCTGGTACCGCCGAGCCCCATTTTCCCCCACAGATTTCCCCATGGCAGGGCTCGGAAGGGGAGGGCTGTCCTCCCCCCCCACCCAGGGCTCACTATCCAGATCGGGGCTTCTGGTGATTCAGCGGTGGAGTGGGACGCTGGTTGGCTGTAGGGCTTCATGTAGCCTGCGGTCGCCCTTTTTCTGTTTTCATCCCTCCCCTTCGTGGCCATGAGTACGCATGCATGGAGGCGCACATGTGCCATGTAGCCACATTCTTGCCTCCCTAACTCCAGTGCTGCCACCTGACCTGCACTAGGAGGCAGCCAAGGAGAGGGACGACCTTCCTCCCTCCCTCCCTCCCTCCCCAGGTGAGGAGAGCCGTCATCGGACGCTCAATCCTCTCCCTCCCCTGCCGACCCCCGGCAACCCAAGCTCGCTCCCGAGCCCAGGTCACCAGCATGGCACGAAGTGTGGCATCCAGCACCTCAACCCTCAGTGCCACTGGGCCGGCCTGACTGCTAGATATTCTTAATGTATTTCCATGGCACAGGAGACTCTAATAAATTGTCATATATTGTTACCTGTTTCTTCGTTTGTTAGGGTTCATGGGCAGACTGGATGGACCAGTGGTCTTCTTCTGCTGTCATTGTCAATATCTCCATTTCTTTAACTACACTGATTTGGAATTCTCAGTAACTATGCCAGTTGTTGGTGGTGGGGGGGTTAACTAACAACTTGAGTGACTTACCTGCCAGCCAATTTGACCTGTCTGATGGGCAAACGTAGCTGTTTGGTGTGAGAATCGATTCACCAATGATGAAGATTTATTTATTCTTAATTTAACAATTTATTTTGTCTTGTGTTGTTTATTTTGGTGCCATTTACAAACGCAATAACACACTTCAGGCCTTGAAGTCAATTTGTAATTACTGCACCCGTGGTTGAAGGACACTCAGCTAATATCTCATGCCTCCAACCAACAGAGTGGGGGGGAGGCATGCGGCAATTACCTAATAACTGCATGCTCTGTTGTGTGTTATTGCATACATGCACCTCTCAAACTGCAAATCAGTTTTTTAGCTATTTAGCAATCTGTTATGATTAATCACGGTAATAGAGAAATAGAAACATAGAACTTGTCAATAGAAAAAAGATCATCTGGCCCATCCAGTCTGCCCAGATTGTACCTGCCTAGTCTGTCTCCACAGACCCTAACTGGTCCCTGGTGACCCTCCCTCCTCCCTGCCTATTTACAGATATTCCCCTACATCTATCCCATGCATTCTTGAAGGCCCCTACTGTTTTCACCTCCACCACTTCTGCTGGCAGTTTATTCCAGGTGTGTACTATACCACTCATTCAGTAAAGCAGTACTTCCTCACATCCCTCCTCAACTTCCCCCCTACATCTTCATTGCGTGTCCTCTGGTCCTGGTACTCTTTCTCATTTGAAAGAGACCTCCTACACACCCTCATGAGGAACTTGTAGGTCTCTATCATGTCCCCTCTCTCTCCCCCCTCTCTTCCCTCATCTGAACTGTCTCTACCCCACCATGCAATTCTGCTTAAAGTTGAACCAGCATTAACATTCTGTGGTGATTTGCATATGCAGCCCATGATGCTTTGCATTGTGTGGGCATGTGTGATTTTGTATTGTCTCTACCCCACATCCTTTTTGAGGTGCGGCCTACAGAACTGGACACAATACTCCTGCTGGGGTCTCACAAGCGAGCAATACAGTGGCAATACCATATCCCTCTTCCTGCTGGAGATACTAGTGTTGCTCAGATAGTGCTTTTGTGGATCCTACCACTATCTGTCAGACAGTGCTGGTATCCTGACTTGGATCCTACCAGATATCCTTCCAAAGATAGATGCAGGATCCGGGGCCCGAGAGTGATGGATCCTGATTAGGATCCAGGTATCCTAGTTAGGATCCATGGATCCTAGGGCAGATAGTTAGGATCCAGGGCCAGATAGTGATGGATCCTGGTTAGGATCCAGGTATCCTAGTTAGGATCCACGGATCCTAGGGCAGATAGTTAGGATCCAGGGCCAGATACTGATAGATCCTGGTTAGGATCCAGGTATCCTAGTTGGTAGGATCCATGGTCAGATAGCACTACTGTCCTACCACAGCAACTATCTGGCCAAATTGGAGGTATCTGTTGGTATCCTGATTTCTAGGATACTATCTGAGCAACACTAGGAGATACCCCTTCTTATGCATCCCATCCATCTTACTGGCCCTACCCCCTGCTTTCTCACAGTGCCCTGACACTTTGAGATCATCAGATATGATAACTACAAGGTTAGTTTCCTGCTTAGTGACTACCAGTAACCCTCCCCCACTATACTCAGCTCCTGGGTTCCTATGCCCTAGGTGCATGATTTTACACTTTCTGGCACTGAACCCAATTGCCATGCTCTTGACTACTCCTCGAGTTTGTTTCACAAGGTCCTTACGCATTCTCTCCACCTGCTCCTGAATGTCCACCCTATTACAGATTTTGGTGTCATCTACAAAAAGGTATACTTTTCCTTCCAGTTCTTCTGCAATGTAATTTATGAATACATAAAAGAGGACCAATCCCAGTACTGAGCCCTATGGCACCCCACTAGTCACTCTGCCCTCATTAAAGCAAGTGTTATTAACCATCGCCCTCTGTCACCTCTTCATTAATGAATTCCTTACCCAATGCACCACATTGGATCCCACTCCTAGGCTGCTCAGTTTCCTTATCAGTCTCCTGTGGGGCACGATGTCAATGGCTTTGCTGAAGTTCAGATAGGCCACATCTACTGCCCTTCCCTGACTTATTTCCCTGACCACCCAGTCAAAGAAATCAATCAAATTCATCTGGTGTGACCTGCACCCCATAAATCCATGCTGCATTTGGTCTTATAACCTACTGGATTCTAGAACTTCTACCAACATTTCCTTTAACAGGGTTTCCATTAATTTCTCCACCACTGATGTGAGACTGACTGCCCTATATTTGTCAGTCTCCTCCCTGCTATTGCTTTCATAGAGAGGGACCACATCTGCTTTCCTCCAGTCCTCTGGAACCATGCCTGTTTCTAGCAAGCTGTTGAGTAAGGTTGTCGGTGGGCAGCAAGCACCTCTGTATCCTTGGGTGTATCTTATCCGGTCCCATAGTCTTATCCACTTTCAGAGCTGCAAGTCCCTTTAGAAATCTCCTTTGAGAATGGACTTTTGCCTCCTCCCCCCGGTCCTGTTCCTCCCCTTCACTGTAAAGACTGAGCAGAAATACCTATTCAGGAAATCTGTTTTTTCTTGATCCTCTTCTGTGCAGTCTCCCCCTATTGCCCACCTTATCCTTACTAACCCTCCCCTTACATTTCTCTTCAAACTTATGGACCTGAATCACAAATTGTAGTGAGAAAGAAACAATTATGTACCTAAAGAAAGTCTTATACCCTTTAGCTGCCTCTCTGGCTATCCTTTCCTCTGTCTGCACCTTTGCTTCCCTCACTGCCTTTCCTGCTTCCCTGTTTTACTTGGTATACCTCCCTGTCTTCCTCCCTCTGCATTTTCTTATACCACATCAATACCATCCCTTTTTCCCTCACCACCTTGGCCACTTCCCTAGAGAACTATAACGGTCTCTTTTTCCTTATACTTTTACTCACTTCCTTTACACACAGGGTGGTTGCCTTAATTACTCCCTTCCTTACTTTTCACTACTGTGCCTCTACCCCTCCCTGGTGTCCCCCCCCCCCCGCAGCAGTTTCTGAGGCAGTCTCCCATTTCTTTAAAATCCATCCTCCTGAAGTCCAGGAGCCTCATCCTCATGTGGCTTGCTTCTGTTCCCGTCTTAATGTTAAACCACACTGCACAATGATCACTGGTATACAGGGGGCCGCCAATTGTGACGTCTACAATGCTGTCCCAGTTTGTAAGCACCAGGTTCAACACTGTCCCATCCCTAGTGGGTACCTTGACTAGCTACCTTTGAAAAGCCCCTTGTAGGGAGTCAAGGATGGCCTTGCTCCTTGCCAAAGCAGCAGGTGGAAGGCTTCAATCCACATCTGACAGATTGAAGTCCCCAACTAGCAGCACCTCCATCTTACTTGCCATTCTGGTGATGGCTTCACTAAGTGTGTTATCCAGCTTATGTTCCTGTGGTGGAGGTCTATATACTATCATTGTATGGACAGCAGCCACAGTTCCTGTCTCTACGGTGACCCATAGCACCTCCAGCCCTTCTCTTTCCTTCAGGTGCCCTGTACTTCTGTGGCTTTGATTCCCTCACTCTCATACAGTACAATCTTTCCTCCCCTCCTCCCATCCCTGTCTCTCCTGAACAGAGAGCAGCCCGGTATGGACATGTCCCAGTCATGGCTATTAGTACACTGTGACTCTATTATGGCCACCAAACACAGTCTCGCCTCTGTTATGATGGCCTCCAGGCTTGAAATGTTATTTCCCCTGACTCTTGGCATTGGTGCAGATGGCTCTCCATACCTTACTCCCTCCCTGACTGTTTCCCTTATTCCTTCCCTTCTGCTTGTGCTGTTCCCTGAAACTCCCCCTGACCCCCTCTACCTTTGTTGCCTTCTCCATCATCTGCTTCCTTTACTCCTTTCTTTCTGCTTTCATGATTAATTCCCCCCTTGTCCTCTGCCATATTTCTGCCACTGTTTTGTTGCATACCTGCACTGGAGGAACTTTCTCCCCTCAGGGATTCCCTTCTTGTTATTTCATTATCGGGGGGGGGGGCAATTTATGCTTGCCTAGGTATTACAGCCCCCACTGGCTAGTGTAAATGCTCATAACTCCTCTGTTATTTCCTAACTGCCCCAAGGTGACCTCTAGTCTAATCCCAAAGGTTTCATAAACATTTTATCCTGCCCATTTCCCGGTTTCCAGCCTGACCCATACAAAATTGTTGGGTACCCTGCACTGATATCTGGCTCTGTTTACTTGTATTATATCAGTCTACTTAATACCTGGGATTAATATCTTGGAGGAACAATACGTTCCAGGGAAGGTTCCAGGGATTATAGGGAATATGGGCAGACTGGTTGGATCTCTGGTCTTTTTCTGCCGTCATGGTCTATGTTTTTATGTTTACTTCCATTTTGTGCAGTTCTGTAAAGCACACTCTCTTCACTGGGACAATCGTCCCTATGCAATGGTGTAGCTAGGGAAAAAATTGTAAGCCAGAACCCTCTGGTGCCACTTTGCCCCCCCCCCAACCCCACTGTAAGCATGCCCATTTTGTTACCCAGACCCCTTGTACACCCCATATTGTACTTCAGGGCATGCATAAGAAGGGCAGAAAACACAGCTGTACTCAGTTTTATGCATTTAACATTATGCTTAATTCAAACAGTGCCCAACATTCAGATTATAACACCAGCAGGTTTGCATATTAGACAGTAGGAGTAACCTAAATCAATGGTCAGAGCCCAGAATGCGGCCCCTCCAATCAACTTGTATGCTGTGGTTTACTTGGCATATGGGTTTCTACACCAATCCCCTATATATTGCTCATTACACATATTGCTGTTATCTTATGCACTTTGACTCTGTATATATTGTGGCACTTTTTTATTACAACAATCTCACTAATTCACTTACACTGAAAAAAAACAAGGTTTATAAACGTCCACACTATGTTCATTCCAATATACTGTAACTGTCAATAATCATGTTTACACGGCTGACTTGGCTCTTTCTGTGGAGTGTTGAAGCACTACCCCATCCCACAAAGATGCTCAGCTTCTGTATCTACACAGCCCCTCTCAGCGCTGATGCAAGATACGCTGGAGAGGGACTAGGAGTCAGGGGGGGTTGGCTAATCAAAACCAAAAGACACCCACAGAGTCTGGTGTGTGAGAGCGAGCAGTGGAGCCTGTCCACATAGCCGCTTAAACTGCTTGCTCTGGAACGTGTTCCCAGACTTTCTGGAACTACAGAAGTGGAGTAAGGACCGGCTTACGCGATCAGTGAGATGTCCACGGTGACATTGCAGCGCAGCAACCCGAGCACTCAGGTTGTTGCTGCGGTGCAATCTGTCACTGTGTAAAACAGGCTTTGCATTGATTTAATTTGCACTGCTTTTATTTTGTACCTTAACTGTCACCCCCATAACCCCCTCCCAGGTTGCACCTGAAAATTAGCTTTGGCTCAGTGTGCCTTTCCAAGACAACAAACTGTAAATAAGTATGTGAAGTGCTTTGGGATAGTGTGCATGAAAGGCACTTTATAATGCCAGATGTTATCATATTATATATAATACACTTCAAGCCTGTTTTTCTGGTGTTTTCAAAACCTTGTTCTTCATGTTTCAGAATTTAGAACCTGTTGTTCTTAACATTTCAGAACATGAAAAACAAGATTGCTCTCTAAACCAATTACAGCAGCCATTGAAAGTTCCATTATGAAACCACGAGCTGAGCTGAACTGTCACAGACAATAGACAGTATCGGGCGCTGATTCAAAATCAGCAATTTGAACCTCAGTAAACTATTATCCCATATTGAAAACTACACTTTAATTGCATTATAAAAAATAACATAATCCCCCTCCATTGAGAACCCGCCAGATTCTCAACACCTCATTAGTTCGGTGACATCAGGAAGGCACTTCAGCTTCGCTCTTATGTCCTGATGTCACAGAACTAACTCGGTGTTGAGAATCTGCTCATTCTCACTGAAGGAGGATTAATTATTGTATGTAAAGCACAGTGTGGATAAAGTGCTACATAAAACCACATTCTATTCTGTTCTATTCTATATGAAGCACTTCGGGATACAGTGTGTAAGAAATGTGCTGTATATAAAACCGCATTCTAGTCTATTCTATTCAGTTCTGTTCTATTCTATTCTACTTTATTCCATTCCATTCCATGAAAAGCACTTTGGGATACAGTGTGTAAGAAATGTACTATATAAAACCCCATTCTATTATATTCTGTTCTGTTCTGTTATCTTCTGTCCTGTTCTATTCTGTTCTGTGTAAAACAGTTTGGGACGCAGTGTTTATGAAAGGTGCTAAATATGTCACCCCCTACAAATGAGGGTTCCCGAAAAGTCTTCCTTGAGCTTGCTTAAATGCTCACTGCCAGGCTGGTGTCCTGCGTTTTAGCAATTTAAATGTACTGCCAGAGAGTGCCTGTATAGCCTCTCTGTATAGCCTCTGTGTACTGTCTCCTTAAGAGCTGCCTGGATTGCAGTCATAATTAATCTGAGAGGGAGCTCTGTTAGAAGATGTACTTGTTTGCTGATCATTTGTTAGAGTAGTAATAATATTGCAGTTTGCTCGCCGGCCCGGTGGTGCTGAGGGTTGAGGCGCTGGACGCCACACCTCGCTCCACGCCGGCGACCCGGCCCGGAGCCGGACTCGGTAGTCGTGGGTCGGCCGGGAGGAGACAGGCTTGAGCGTCCGACAACGCCCGCCTGCTCCGGGAGGGATTCGCCGATAGCAGCACCGGACGCTGGACGGCGTGTCATGACGCTGGGGAGGTCGCCAGCTGCTCGGGGAAGGAGAAAAGAGGAAAAAAGAGCCTGCCTCATCCGGGAAGATGTGAGGACCTCGGACGTGCCCATGATGTGCCCGTGCCCGGCCAGCAGACCACAAGACCGACAAAATGTAAGTTACGGGGTTAGAACCCCTCCACCTCGTCCCCGCCCGGGGGGAAAACCGCAGCTCCATGGGGATTTGTGGTCTGTGTGGGTAGGGTTCCGGGCAGTGGGATGTCCGGGGGTCATCGCTGAAGGGTCGGAGGAGGCAGGCTGTGAGGAGGATAAAGAGAAATTTCAAAAAAAAAAAAATATTGCAGTTTGTTCTAACCTGCCTTCTTTGCAGCATGGACAGTTCTGTTTGTTTCCATCATCTTGGTCCTGGACTGCTGAAATGGACCAATCAGTACCTTTGGGAACTCTAAAATGGAGCCTGTCCCCAGGGCTTTGTGGGAGCAAAATTCTACAGGAATTGTAGTTTTTGCATTTTGGCGCCAAGACAGACCTGAAGGGGGAGCCCTTTGTTGTGCCTGACAGACATCAGCCAACTGAACCTTTTGGATTCCAGGGAAAGTCCCAGATTGTTTGCAGTTCAGTCAATCTGAATTGGGAAGTGAAGGTGGTAACAGCTTGAGTGTTTAAGCAGCAGCCCCTGTGTGATTCACACAGGAGAACTGTGAAAGGGCTGAGTTTTGGCCTGCCTGTCTGCCTGCTGTCCCTGAGAGGGAAACTGAAGTTTATTCGGACTGAATCCGAATTGTCAGGACGATTTAAGCCACAGAACTGTGACCAGGCTTTAACCTGAAGAAGACCGAAGATTTGCTGAATGCAGTCGGCCTGTCAGGATTTCCAGCCACCTTTGAACTCCTGGTTTGTGCAGAGACTCTGTAATTGCGACCAGCTAGCAATCTGCCTGGTACAGTAGAAATTCTTACATGTAAATATGCCATGTGCTGTTAGTGGGTCGTGATTTGGTTCCCCACTGTGTGCTGAACTGTGTTCTGCTTGGTGGAGGCTGCATCCAGCTCCCACGGACTGAATCCGTATTCATGTCCATTGGGCCTAGGCTTTGCCACACTGGCCCAGCCAGACTACCCGCTGCACAGAGAAAGCCATCGACGAGAGACCTGCCTGGGGATCAGCCCCCTGCTCACGCTTTGAACAGGAATGACGCCTCAGTGATTTGTGTGGGCCCTGCTTCTCCTGGCACTCCAGTTCAACAACCTGCTGTCTCAATTTCGTCCTGCCTGTGTCCTGTATTGCGTATTGTGAGTAAACATCAGGGTAGCTCCCTGCAACAACAGTTAAATCTAAAGTGTTGTCATCTGATTGCTTTGTGGTATTTTCCTTCACGAACTGAGCCCTCCGGCTACGGATTACAAATAGTATGTGTTGTGCATGTTGCTTTCTTCCATCACAGGGCCCCAACCAGCTGCGAGCCAGCCTACCCCGGGCAATGTTCCTGGCTAGCCCACCATCTTCCTACCTGGGTACCCAGAGTGTGTGACTGTGTAGGGACTCTGAAGTGAATGCATAGCTGTCTAATTGATGTAGCCTTTAAGCAAATCAACCTGATTACGCCCTTCCCTTGTTTAAGTCCCCTAAATAAATCAGATCTAACTCTTTTTGCTTTTAACCTGACTGTGGTTCCAGTTTGTGCCAAGAGTACTGTACTGTTGCTATTTGCTGTGCATAACCTTGTTTTACAGGGGGTCCCCAGAGTCGAGCTAGAGGAACCAGCCCTGGTGGTAAGTGCAGTGTGGGTAATTGCATGTTGAATAAGAGTCTTTGTGAAAGTGATTATTGTATATTGTTCAGGCCACTAGAAGGGAAAAAGAGGGGTTACAGTGTTCCGGAGGGCCGTGCCCAGGTTAGCTTGACCACTAACAACCCTGACCTCCGGGTGGAGGCACCCGTTACAGTACCCAGGCCCCTTAACCTGCTACTAGCCAAGCAGGCAGAGGTAGTAGCCCTTGGGATAACGCCACCTAGGGGTTACACCTTGGAGGCTCACTGCTGGGATTTTGTGTCTTCTAGTGGCCGAAATTATGAATTACTGTCAAACATAAATGGCTACCCCAAAAGAAGTGGCTGTGCACCAGTTGGTGGGGTGGTGTACGGGGCAAGAGATTGACCCCCATAATGCTTTGCTAATACTGGATATACCTATGGGCATTAGTAAGCACACTGTTGAAGGGGCACTTTCTAAAGTTGAATGTTTGAAAAAAGCTGTAGTGGTGGGTTGACAGGCTGATTTAACTGCCCAAACTCTCATGGCCTTGGTGGAGTGTACTGACCCCCTGGACAGTTCAAAGGTGCCCCAGACTATCACTCTAGAAGGGTTCCCAGCCGCCTGGAGGGTGATAACCAAAGACAGCAAGGATCCCTTAGAGGATGAGCCCCCATCGTTATATGAGTCTTTTGAGGAGAAGTTTGCCAAGTTGTTACTGGGGAGGGCAAAACTGTGGAGGAGTTAAAAAAATTATTCCTACCACCTGGTAGTGTCACCGCCTCACTGTCCACACCTGCCTCAGCACCTGTTCTTTCACCAACTTCTGTACCTGCCTCTGAGCCAGCAAGTAGTCATGGCCCTTACCGCAAGCTCAAGGTATTCTCTGGCATCCGCCCTACTCCTAATGGGGAAGTTGACCTGGAGACCTGGATAGAATCTGCTACTCTTGCGGTACAAGACTGGCAATGCTCAGAGGCCGAAAAAAGAGCCCGCCTGGGGGAAAGCCTCCAGGGACCTGCCCTACGTACATTTCACTCCCTGAGGTCCTCTGACCCTGACACCAAAACCTAAGAGTACATAGTCGCCCTTGAAAATGTGTTTGGGGGCACCACTAGTGTTGAGGCCTTGAAATGGAAACTTAAAGATGTTCGACAACAGCCAGGGGAATTGTTATCTGCCTACATGGATCGATTAGAGGGAATCCTACAAACCATTTTCAGAAAGAAAGCTGGGCCTGTAGTGAAGTGGACTGGGTAAGACTAGATCATATACTCTGCTCTGCCCGGCACTACAGCTGGGTGTTGCTCAAATTGCAACTGCATCAAAGGAAATCTGGTCCCTTGCCCTTCCATGTGTTGATGAAGGAGGTATGGGAAGTTGAGGAGGAGGAAGGCTTTTCGGAGCCCTGTGCAGTTGTAGCTGCTGCAACCCCTGCTCCAGGCGTGGGGTCGGTCACTGATGGTCTGGAATCACCACAATCACATGACGGAATCCGAGAACTAAATATCATCCCCGGGGGGCCCAGCCAGAGAGGGACTGCTATGGATGCTCCGCCATGGGATGAACTGCTGAAGGAGTTCAGAGAAACAAAAAAACAGTCTCTTTATGAAGGCCGCTCCTGTGAGTACAGGCCCCGATCCTTATCCAACTGCATTTGCTATGGGGGTTGGGGTGCACACCCAGGCATCTCCTGCTGACAGCAGCTCAAAAATTGATGTCTTGACTATGGAAGTGACAGAATTGACGAGATGTCTCCAAATGCTCCCCACACCACAGACAGAGGTGGAACCAAGGTTTTCTGTTGGTAGTACCCCCGCCTCAGCTCCTAATGTGATGTCTCGGCCCCACCAGACCCCAGAAAGCATATTTTGCCATAATTATGGGAAGGATAGGCACATGAAGAGAGAATGCTGGTCCCCAAAAGACCTAGATAAAGTTGTATACAGACTTCAAAGGGAGCTTCAGAAAGCGAGACCATGGCCGGAAAGCGCCGGAAATGACCGCAGTGCAGGATTGAGAAATCCTAACTCAAATTTCTTTGTGACTAAATCATCTGTCCAGGCCTCTGCTACTGCCTCTCCAGACTGGTCCAGAATAGCTGGCCCTTCCATGGAGACTTCTGTGACTGTTAATGGTATCCATGCTCGGGCTGTACTTGATAGCGGGTCGCAAGTGACCTTTGTATTCCAGGACTGGTATGACAAACACTTATCTGATGTGCCACTACAATCTCTGGAAGGTTTGCATGTGTGGAGCATGAGTGACAAGTCTTATCCCTACCTAGGATATGTCCGGCTCTGGTTGTCTTTCCCTGTGACTGTAGCTGGTGTAGATGAACAAGTAGAGACACTAGCCCTGGTGTGCCCTCCTACGGGATTGTATGATGGGATTCCCTTGCTCATTGGAACCAACGCCCACATGTTTGGAAGACTAGCGCAGTTGTGTCATGAAAAACAAGGGAAACGGACTGGGTGGGCACTGAGAATCCCAGCCCTGATAAAGACAGCCTATGATCTGCAAAAACAGACTACTGAAGCCGACGGAAATGAGCTGGTGGGGATAGTGTGGAAGAAAGATCCTGATTCTCTGATACTCCCTCCCAATGCTCATTACACCATTCAGGGAGAGGTTCGCATTAGAAAGGAAGTGAAAAATAAAATATTAATGTTGGATGCACCGGATGATGGAAAGCTGCCAGAGGGGATTATTGGTTAAACCCAGCATTTTGCCTGCCCGTGCCCAAGCCTATGCACAATGAGTGATGGTCCAGATTCAGAATGTGTCAGATCGGGAGGTCCAGTTGAACAGAGGGTGCACCCTAGCTACAGTACACTGTGCAGACACTGCTGTATTACCCAGCAACAAGTACTCTGGTGAAAAGGAAAGAGTGACCCCGGACTTATTCGACTTTGGTGATTCCCCGTTGCCAGCTGAATGGAAGGCTAGAATTAGCAAGAAACTCGCCCAGAGAGACCAAGTGTTTTCATTAAAAGAATGGGACATGGGGTGTGTCCAGGGTGCAGAGCATCACATATGTCTGCATGATGACTGGCCATTTCAAGAGAGATCCTGACGCCTTGCCCCAGCGGACATAGATAATGTTAAGAGGCACCTGCAGGAAATGCTCGCTGCTGGCATTATATAAGAATCAAGGAGCCCATATGCCTCTCCCATTTTGGTTGTGCGTAAGAAGAATGAGTCCATGAGGATGTGTGTTGATTATCGAACCCTGAACCGGCGGACCATCCCAGATTAGTACACCATGCGCCGTATACAAGATGCCCTGGATTGCTTGAATGGGAGCAAATAGTTCTCGGTATTGGATCTTCACAGCAGATTTTATCAGATTCTGATGGCCACAGAGGACCATGAGAAAACAGCCTTCATCTGTCCTTTGGGGTTCCACAAATTCCTGAGAATGCCACAGGGGATTTCGGGTGCCCCGGCCACCTTTCAGCGACTGATGGAATGTGTGGTGGGAGATATGAACTTCCTGGAATGTCTAGTGTACCTAGATGATGTCATTGTGTTCGGACACACATTAGAGGAGCATGACACCCGACTGTTTAAAGTGCTGGACCAATTGGAAGACTTCGGCCTCAAGCTGTCCATCGACTAGTGCCAGTTTTTTCAAACCTCCGTGAAGTATGTGGGACACATAGTATCTGCAGAAGGAATAGAGACCGATCCCAGTAAGGTTGAGTCACTGACTACTTGGTCCCAGCCCCATAACATGAAAGAACTACATTTTCTGGGGTTCTGTGGCTACTACCACAGGTTCATAAAAGACTATTCAAAGGTGATTCGCCCACTCCTGAATCTTACCCAGGGTTACCCCCTACCAACCGTAAATACAAGAAAGGGGCTGTCAAAGAACCAAGGAAAGTGTACTTCCACACAGGTGAACCTTTTGGGCCCTGCTGGACACCTGAATGTGAAGCAGCCTTCCACAAAGTCATATACCAGCTCGCCCACGCCCCCATCCTCGCCTATGCTGACCTACCAAACCCTATGTGCTACATACGGACGCTGGTCTGCAGGGCCTAGGGGCTGTGCTGTATCAAAACCATGAGGATGGTCTGAGACAGGTAGCTTTCACCAGCAGGAGTTTGACCCTGTCAGAGTGAAACTATCCTGTGCACAAGCTGGAGTTCCTTGCCCTAAAATGGGCCATTGTTGATCAGTTTCATGAATACCTCCATGGGGCAAAGATATTGGTGAAGACCGACAATAACCCATTGATCTATGTACAGACTTCAGCTAAATTAGACGCAACTGGGCACTGGTGGCTCTCTGCCTTATCAACCTATGATTATGCTGTCGAATACAGACCGGGACTGAACCATATTGATGCTGATGCCCTGTCACGAAGGCCTGCTTCCAAGAGTGATTGGGTCAGGTTGTCTGACCCTGATATCCAAGCATTGTGCCAAAAGTTTGACAGAGATGAACAGATGTCTGCGGACACAGTGGACTGTCTAGTAAATTGCTTGGGCCCTCCTGATACCTGCATACCAGCTGCCTATTGCCATTTCTCTGCTCTAGATATTAGTGCACTACCTCAACTTGACAATGACAGTATTCAGTGGGTTCAATCCCAAGATCCTATGATTCAACCCACACTTTATGCCCTGCTTGTGGAGAAAGATGTGTCTAAGTTGCATTCCCCTGACTTGCAAACTGCTCTATTGTTTAAAGAAAGCCCCAGGTTGAAGTTACTCAATCAGCTCTTATACAGAGAGACAGTGGTTCATAGTGGTCAAGTAGACAAGCAACAATTGGTCCTGCCCTTGGCCTTTAAACACTCGGTACTGAGGTCCCTCCACAATCACATGGGACATCTCGGTATTGACAGGACTCTCTACCTGGTACAATATCGATTCTACTGGCCCAAGATGGGGGCCGATGTTGAGCACCATGTAAAGACCTGTAGTCATTGCCTCCAAAGAAAAGCCCTGCCTCAGAGGGCTGCCCCCCCTTGTTAATATCACTACCAGCACTCCCATGGAACTGGTCTGCATAGATTTTTTGTGTTTAGAATCTGATCAACGGAATATTGGCAATGTGTTAGTGGTTACAGATCATTTCACACGGTATGCACAAGTTTTTCCAACTAAAGATCAAAAAGCCTCTACCGGGGCCAAGGTGCTAGTGGAAAAATTCTTCATCCACTATGATGCCCCCCAGAGGATCCACTCTAACCAAGGCAGAGACTTTGAAAGTAGGCTAATCAAAGAAATGCTCTCTCTGTGGGGGGTGCGGAAGTCAAGAACCACCCCTTATCACCCACAGGAGGACCCTCAACCAGAACATTTTAACCGCACCCTTCTAGACATGATGGGCACCCTTCATCCAAAAGACAAGCATAAGTAGAGCCAGCAGATTAGCACCTTGGTACATGCATACAATTGCACTAAAAATGATGCTACTGGGTTCTCCCCCTACTGCCTCATGTTCGTAACGGAGGCCCGACTGCCAGTTGATGTCTGCTTTGAGGTCTCTCCAAATGGCGTCCGAGCCGAAAATTGCCTGCAGTATGTACAGAAACTGAAAGCTCAATTGAATCATGCATATCAACTGGCCCAGACAATGGCCGCCAAGAGAAATCTCGCCAACAAAGAGAGGCACGATAAGAAAGTAAAGGCTCAAGAGCTACAGCCCGGAGACCGTGTGTTGTTATGCAATTTGGGACTACATGGCAAGCACAAAATTGCTGATAGGTGGCACCATCTTCTTCATGTAGTAGTTGGAAAGTTGGATGATCTACCAGTGTACAAGGTACGCCCAGAGAATAACTCCAAAGCTGTCAAGACCATGCACCGTAACCACTTGCTGCCTATCGGCCAAGTTATTATTGAAGCTGAGCCAGCAGACCTTGCCTCCCCTGGGCCGGTGACTCGTACTGCTGCAAAAAAGAGACAGAGTCAACCTACCCCAGTAGTTACAGATTTAAGGTTTCCCTTGCAGCAGGCCCAGAATGACAGTGACTGTCAGTCCACCTCTGATGAAAGTGACTATGGTAATGCCTATTATCCCTCCTATGAACTGAGTCAGTTGTTTCGTGGAAATCCTATGCAGAATCGTGGTGATGAAGCTGGGCCTTCTGGACTGCCTAACCCCCCCAGCTTTGTCCTTAGAGTCAATGCTCCCTGAAAGTGAAGTGCAAAGCATCATGTCTGAGGCTGTGGATTCCCTGTGTTTAGTGGAACTGTGTGACTTGCCCGAAGAAGGGGCTGATGGTCTGAGTCTCTCTGGTGACACACCAGAACTTGAACAAAAATATGAGAGTGCTGACAGACCCCCTTCAGTGCCACAAAGCCTAACTGTGCCAGAACCTATTCTAAATGAGCCAAGTGTTGTGGAAACAGAGCCTACTGAGCAAGCAGCTGACAGTGCTCCCAGTTTGGACATTCCCATCCATGCAGAGGCACCCCTCACGAATGACGAAAGCTCCAAAGTTAGTCCTGAAAGTACAGAGACTGTGGCTGTTCCCCCCAGAAAGACTGGCTGAGCTATCAAGCCAGTATTGTGTTTCAGTTATGAATCTCCTGGGAGGCCAGTGGATTTGCCTCTCAATGTGGTTCACAAACGTGTTTATATTTCTCAGAGCTCACTACCCAAACTGAGCTTAATGGCCAATTGCAGATTGATTGTTCTCCCCTTTCAGTATGGTGCCCCTACCCCATCCAGCCCCAAGTTAGCTGATAGGGAAGGGCCCCCTCCTACAATGTTTAATGTACAGGAAGTTATAACATGAATCAGTATTGTGATGTCACAAGTATGTTAATCATAGTGGAATCAGTATTACTTGTATGAAACATGCATAAGTATTGTCCTTATGGATATAGTATCATGAAGTGTAGTGAATATGTATAGTAAAGTAATAAGTTTGTTAACTGATGCGTGATGGTACAGACTTGACGTGGACGCTAAGTTTTCTCCAGGCAGGGAAGGGTGTAACCCCCCTACAAATGGGGGTTCCCGAAAAGTCTTCCTTGAGCTTGCTTAAATGCTCACTGCCAGGCTGGTGTCCTGCATTTTAGCAGTTTAAATGTATTGCTAGAGAGTGCCTGTATAGCCTCTGTGTACTGTCTCTTTAACAGCTGCCTGGATTGCAGTCATAATTAATCTGAGAGGGAGCTCTGTTAGAAGATGTACTTGTTTGCTGAACCATTGTTAGAATAGTAATAATATTGCAGTTTGTTCTAACCTGCCTTCTTTGCAGCATGAACAGTTCTGTTTGTTTCCATCATCTTGGTCTTGGACTGCTGATATGGGCCAATCAGTACCTTTGGGGACTCTAAAATGGAGCCTGCCCCAAGGGGCTTTATGGGAGCAAAATTCTGTAGGAATTGTACTTTTTGCATTTTGGCATTGAGAAAGACCTGGAGGGAAGCCCTTGTTGTGACTGACAGACAGATCAGCCAACCAAACATTTTAGATCCCGGGGAAAGTCCCAGACTGTTTGCAGTTCAGTCAGTCTGAATTGGGAAGTGAAGGTGGTAACAGCCTGAGTATTCAAACAGCAGCCCCTGTGTAATTCGCACAAGAGAACTGTGAAAGGGCTGAGTTTTGGTTTGCCTGTCTGCCTGCTGTCCCTGAGAGGGAAATTGAAGTTTATTCGGACTGAATCCGAATTGTGAGGATGATTTAAGCCACAGAACTGTGACCAGGCTTTAACCTGAAGAAGACCAAAGATTTGCTGAATGTGATCGGCCTGTCAGGATTTCCAGCCACCTTTGAACTCCTGGTTTGTGCAGAGACTCTGTAATTGCGACCGGATAGCAATCTGCCCGGTACAGTAGAATTTCTTACATGTAAATGTGCTGTGTGCTGTTAGTGGGTCGTGATTTGGTTCCCCACTGTGTGCTGAACTGTGTTCTGCTTGTAGGAGGCTGCATCCAGCTCCCACACACAGAATCCATATTTATCTCCATTGGGCCTGGGCTTTGCCACACTGGCCCAGCCAGACCACCCGCTGCACAGAGAAAGCCATCAACGAGAGACCTGCCAGGGGATCAGATCCCTGCTCACGCTTTGAACAGGAACAACGCCTCAGTGATTCATGTGGGCCCTGCTTCAGGCACTCCAATTCAACAACCTGCTGTCTCGATTTCATCTTGCCTGTGTCCTGTATTGGGTATCATGAGTAAACATTAGGGTAGCTCCCTGCAACAACAGCTAAATCTAAAGTGTTGTCATCTGATTGCTTTGTGGTCTTTTCCTTCACGAACTGAGCCCTCCGGCTACGGATTACAAATAATGTGTGTTGTGCATGTTGCTTTCTTCCATAACAGGGCCCCAACCAGCTGCAAGCTGGCCTACCCCGGGCAACGCTCCTGGATAGCCCACCGTCTTCCTACCTGGGAATCCAGAGTGTGTGATTGTGTAGGGACTCTGAAGTGCAAGCATAACTGTCTGATTGATATTGCCTTTAAGCAAATCAACCTAATTACACCCCTCCCTTGTTTAAGTCCCCTGAATAAATCAGATCTAATTATTTTTGCATTTAACGTGACCGTGGTTTTAGTTTGTGCCAAGAGTACTGTACTGTTGCTATTTGCTGTGCTTAACCTTGTTTTACAGGGGGTCCCCAAAGTCAAGCTAGAGGAACCAACCCTGGTGGTAAGTGCAAACAGTGCTGGTAATTGCATGGTGAATAAGGGTCATTGTGAAAGTGATTATTGTGTATTGTTCAGGCCACTAGACGGGAAAGAGGGGACTTACAGTGTTCCGGAGGGCTGTGCCCAGGTTAGCTTGACCACTAATAACCCTGACCTCTGGGTGGAGGCACCCGTTTCAGTACCCAAGCCCCTTAACCTGCTACTAGCCAGGCAGGCAGAGGTAGTAGCCCTTGGGATAGTACCACCTAGGGGTTACATATGAAACCACATTATGTTCACTTTGAGATATAGCACATATGAAACATGATTAAGAAACTGGTTAACGGACAGATGACAGAGGGTGGTAGTGATGGGAAACAGACCACTAGTGGGGTGCCACAAGGCTCAGTATGGGAACCAGTCTTCATATGTGACATTGCATAAGAACTTGAAGGGAAGGTATAGCTTTTTTCTGATTATATCAAAATCTGTAATAGAGTGGACACTCAAGAGGGGGTAGAGAGAATGTACAGAAATCTTGGGAAACTCTAGGCATGATCAAGAGCATGGCAGTTGGGGTTCAATGCCAAATCATGCATCTATGGCATAGGAACCCAGAAGCAGAGTACTGGATGGGGGGAGGTACCGACAATCACTAAGCAGAAAATGAACCCTGGAATTAAGATAATTGATGACCTCAAAGTGTCAGGGCAGTGTGAAAAAGCAGTGGGTAGGGTGAGTGAGATGTTGGGGTGCATAGGAAGGGGTATCTCCAGCATGAGGAACAGGCAGGTAGTGCTGTCATTGTATTGCTAGCTGGTGTGACTCCATCTGGAGTACTGGGTCCAGTATTGGAGGCCGCATCTCAGGAATGACACAAACAGGTGCACTGGTTGCATGACAAGCCCTATGAGAAGAGACTGAGGAATCTCAACATGTACACCCTGGAAGTGAGGAGAGTGAGAGGAGACATGATAGAGACCTTCAAGTACCTTACGTGAGTGAACAGGGTGCAGGAGGGAAGTCTCTTTCAAATAAGAAAGAGCACCAGGACCTGGGGGCATGTGATGATGTTGGGGGGTTAAGAAAGAAAAACAGCGTGGGGGGCTTCAAGCATGTGTGGGATAGACATAGGGGGAAAATCAGTAAATAGGTGAGGGGGGGTCACTGGAGATCAGTTGTGCTCTATGGAGACAGATTAGGCCGGGAACATCTGGGCAGACTGGGTGAGCCAAGCACTCCTTTCCTGCTAACAAATTCTATGTTACTATGCTTAATACTGTTTAAAATAAAATTTTATTCCATTTTGTGTAAAACACTTTGGGATGCAGTATATATGAAAGATGCATAATACTGTACACAAACAAATTATATTCCATTCTATGTAAAGTATTTTGGGATACAGTGTGCATGAAAGGTGCTACATAAAACCACATTCTATTCCGCGTAAAGCACTTTGGGATACAGTGTGTATGAATGTTCTATATAAAACCAAATTTTATTCTATATAAGGTGATTTGAGATAAGTGCTACATAATTGCAAATAATTCTTCTTCTCTTCTTCCTCCTTCTTCTTCTTCATACACACAGTAGGCTCAGCATGGCCAGACTGCTTTGCAATGTCAAGTGTCAAATCTACCTATCAGAAAAATCAAATGACCTGGCATACTAAAACACACCAAACTGGATTTGTTTGACACTTTTTTTTTGTGGCACAAAACTGGCCGCCCAGAATGTCTAGGGGCATTGCCAGAATTTACACAAGTTATACATTCTAATAATATTCTTGGAGGCTCTGCATGGCCATTTTTCTGCCCCTGTCCAAAACGTGAAATCTGCCAGAGTAACCAAATCACATGTAAATGTTTTCAATCTCTGAATCTATATGCCTTAACAGTGTAGTATCTGTTTCTGATTTTATTTACCAAGGGAACACATTTCAAGGCCCCCCCCCCAAAAAAGTTCTTAAAACGGAATAATTCATTCAAATATTGGCTCTAGATGGGGAGCTTGCTCTAGCAGAAATCTGCTGTGCCCAAGCTAAGCATAAGCAGTAATACAGAGCTGCCAACGTAGCCTACATTCAAATTCCTCTTTAATTCTCAGTCACAAGGTCTTTGTACCCTTTCTGTGACTGGTCATCCTTAATTCTTTTGTAGTCCTTCTCCTTAACTGAGCAACTTACCATCTGCTCTTATCCAGGGAGCGGTGCCTCCTGAAAAGGACCTTGATTGGAACAAGGCCACAAATGTCTTTATGTGGTTCCCTGTGGAGCCAGGGAGGGGGACCAGGCTACAACTCTTGTCTAGAGAGTTTGTGGCATGCTTGTCCAGGGCAGGAGTGGGGACACAACCATATATTGCACCTTAACTTGCCTCCACAAGCCTGGGAGATGAGGACCATGCACCTAGCAACCTCAGGACACCATTAACAAACAGGCCATACTGCACAAGTAGACTGTCCACACTTGGGAACCAGAATCATGGAGGTAAGGCTATTTATTAAACCATCTATAATGGTGATATACTTTACAGGGCAGTGTCATTTCATTGTTTCGGACACCCTATGTTCACAGCAGGGTTGGCACTTATGGTCATTACACATTCATTTAGTATTGTCATCTGTTTACTTCACTATCAATACTATCTGCTTAGGATTGCTATCTGTTATACATTTATTCAAGACTCTTCTAGTGATGCCCCATAGGGGAGATTATCCCACCTGATGCATGCTAGTGGCACCTTCCCAAGGAGGGGATACTATCCTTGCAGTAAACAATGCCCATGCTTGACTCAGAGTGCCAGATCCTGAGACAAACAGAGAACATGGGACCAGACTATGGTTGCCTTAGGATATTGCAGCAGTCGGTCCAGCCCTTGCATAATGCCTCATTTGTACCATACGAATTTTGGTCAGCTAAGGACCTACCACAGGCACCATTTAGCCTGTCCCAACTGCTGCGGGACTTGACTGGCCCAGACTCTTGCCATGCACACTGGTGTCACGATGATTACCCATGCGTTACCTCAGCACCTACCAACGAGTTACCTGATCACATGGAGGTGTACTCCAGGTCATTATTCACCTTTCTGTACCATGGTTACCTTTTAACGGTTCATGGAGGTGGACTCCTTGGCTCTG
The DNA here is from genome assembly GCA_016271365.2 of Neoceratodus forsteri. NCBI lineage: Eukaryota > Metazoa > Chordata > Ceratodontiformes > Ceratodontidae > Neoceratodus > Neoceratodus forsteri. Next base: position 246,388,217 of record JADMNL010000025.1, read on the forward strand.
ATAGCTGAGATGAGAGTGGGCCTGCAAGAGTTCCTGGTGACCTCCTTTGAAAGGATGCCCACCACTACTGGATATGTCTTCTGTGTGCCTTCTGGTTGGGAGTCTATAGCTGGTATTCCCCTTTGGAGCAAGGGTGGCCTTTCTCCATCGCTGGCATATGAGGCCTCTCCCCACCTTCCGAGGGATAAGGAGAAGCAGTGTTCTCCAGTAGCTTCTCTCTCTCTCCTCCTGTCCCTCTTGACAAAGTGCCAGCCATCTCTTTCCCGGCAAAGGCCCAGCTAGCCTCCTCCCTATATAGGCAAGGGGAGGCGGGCAGAGCCATGAACATTCATGGCCAGACCACAGGGCAAACTATAAGACTTCAGAGCACAATCATTCAGACACTTTGTCTACAGCTGGGGCCCAGCAGGAAACAGCTCTAAGGGAACAAGTTAAATCTCAAAGTGCTTACTAGTAACCCAACTTGTGCAAAGGAGTGAGAGGCTAGCTACAGGAGCAGAAGTTTTTATCAGCGCTCATGAGGCGCTAGGACTTAGCAGTAATGGCTGCCATGGGTGCCACCATTACAGTGCACTCTGACCCCATTTACAAGGCATGCAGTGAGAGGTAAAGAAACAGAAATCCCAGGAAGCTGATGATCAATCAGGGAAGCATACCCCATTCCCTGGAGCTGTCAAAAAATCGGAGGTTAGGGTGTAGAGTGCTGCAGAAGGACTGACTGGGAACAGATCAGATTTGCCTTAGGGAGGGCCAGCCCGCTGGTGCAGCAGTAGTTCTACCACTTGCAACGCTGATGACCTGGGTTCAGAAGCAAGCACGAGGTGTCAGAGGGCCAGCTGGGGGAAGTCTGTAGGGCTGCTCTCCTCCTCTGGGGGGGAGATGGGGAAGAGCCCAGAGCTTGACTCATCTCTGGTGGAAGCCGAGGGAGAGGCAGCCAGAGCTGGATGTTTTGGGAGGCATGGCAGACACTGGCATGTGCACCATTACGTCACTGCATGCCACGTCTCCCATGAGGATGGAAACAGGAAAAACACCCTGGCTGCCACAAGGATGATCACTGTCCTCTGCAGACCCCATACCTGGCGGCTCAGGCTCCTCCTCTAATCGGATCCAGTCCTGGCGGGTCAAGGTACTCTCCACCACCCTACCATATAAGGCAAGCAGTTGGGGACTATGGAACAGATAAACCCTGAGAGAAGGCAAGGTGACAGGGCTGGGAGGACCAATGGGATGGAGGACTGGCCAGGGAGACATGGGAGCATAACAAACAGAAAAAAAGATTTTCCTTAGGGAGTGAGGAGAGAGGAGCTCCAGCACTGAGGTCCACTGGGAAGCAGATCCTGCAAGCCCTGCAATACGAAAGAGTAGATCCTGCAAGCACTGCAGGACAAAAGAGCAGTGGTTAAGGAGAGCCCAGTCAGGGCTCCAGTGAAAGAGACTGTGGAGAAAGGGAAGTGGCCTGCTTCTGAGTGTCCTTTATCCTGTGGGTTATCCAGTTCAGCCAGCCCAACTGCACTGTGAATGTGAGTAAAAGTCCCCACTGAGAGGTGATGAGGAAAGAAAAGCTACAGTACTTCCTGTAAGTGAAGATCTTCCTGAATATCTTCTCCGTAGAGTACTACTCTTGGGTCTAAGACAGAGGTGCTAGGACCCTGCGGGAACAAATCTTTTAGCCAGGGTGCCAGCAAAGGCTACTGGCATAGGTAGCTGCATGATGTGCCGCTCACCTGCCAGTACCTATTGCCAATACCCTTGTCTACCTCAGTTCTGTTAGCAAGGACAGTGAGAAGCGTGGTTACAAGCTGTGCTTGTAGAATAAATAGTATAAACAGATTAGGAAGAGAATATATGAAGAGATAAAAAATAACTGAATATAATCTGCCTACCGAGAGTGAGAGAAGAGACAGAGAGAGGAAAAAGGAGAGAATGCACCCCCTCGGGGGGGGGGGGGGTTAATAGTAGTCCAGAACACAAAATCTGAGCCAGAATTACTGTTACACTAAGTTATCCTAGCAACCAAAAAAAGGGGGGGGAGGGGTAATATGGCAGCAGCCTCAAGAGTGGTGCCAGCCTTGGTTCTGTGCCAGATCCAAAGCATAGATTCAGCCAGAATATCTTTAACCTCCCCAAAATTTTCTTGCCACACAGAAAATAATCTCAGGTGGTAACAAACATTGAAACTGATGTGCAGTGGAACGTAGGATACACCCATTCACACTTTTTTTTTAACCAGGAAAAGAGAAAAACAGAGAGACTGCTTGGGAAGACAAGTGCCTACATCTAGGGCACATCCTCTACCCATGAGAACAGAAGAGCTGGGACAAGTGAACCAAAAAAAGAACCATTCTCCCCCTTTTTCAGATTGAAAGCCTCAAATTACAAAAGTATCCTCTCGAGCAAAATTAACAGACCGATAACATATAAGCTGACTAACCTGTTACTAGTTACATCTATGGTGTCAAAGTCCTTGGGACTAAAATGAAATTGTCATTACAAGCTGTACTGGCCCAGTGGCAATGGAACCCACTGACAACCCTACCTGGCTGAGACACTCTGCAGAACAGCAGCTGTCCCAGCCATGGCCTGGCCCCTTACGCGACTTTCCAGGCTTACGTCCAAACCTGGGTCATCAGCACTGCTACGCAACGTGCTACCGCTGAACCATCGGGAGGGCCCCTCACTTGAGAGTTTTCTATTCTGAATAAGTGTTAAGTTCTTGTTTGTTTAAATAAATGTGGCACTGCTCCCCTTCACTGTGGAAGCAGAATGTTCTCCTTCAAGACATTGCATGAAACAACTGTATGCAGGATAGAAACAGAGAAACAGAATTTGTCAGCAGATAAGAACCGTTTGGCCCACCTAGTTTGCCCAGTAATAAAATGGCTGAGAGAAGGCTATGTCCTATGGATCTCAGCACTAACTGGCTAAATTCACATCTGTGATTTATATATAGAATAAGTACGGGGTGGTGTGTGTGTAACGAGATTTTACACACACCCGAGGGGTTCAATATACATAAACCCGAGGCCGGTTCGAAGGGTTTATCTAGGTATTCAACCCAAGGGTGTGTGTAAATTCAAGTTTACATTAACTTTCGTATTTTATTTTATATAATTGTTGGTTTGCTTTCGCCACAGCAATTATATAAAATAAATGGTCTGGTGCGGCTGCAGTGTGGATGGCGCTTAGTTGGGTCCACAGTCGCTTTGCAGCAGTTTAGTTTTTTTTTCATTTACTGTACTGTGTGATTTTGTTAGGAGGTTTTGTTTTAAGGAGTTACTTACCACCTAGACATAGTGGCGGTGCAGTTTCGACAGAAAGCAATCTGGTAGCGAGCAGTGAAAACCCGGAAGAGCTGTAGGTTGCGCATGCACACAGCGAGAGAAACCCGGCGTGTGTTTGACGTTATAAACACTCCTTTATAACGGCAAATAACGCCATGGGTTTCTCTAAGGGAGAAAGTGAAACCAGTTATTATATAGGTAATAAAGTATACACAAGTGTACATTATAAGGTTGTTATGGCATCGATGGGTCCAGGTGGCATTTATAAACCATGAGTAGTTTAGATTTGTCACCAAAATCCTGACAGCCTTATTTGTATAGTTGGGTGCATTTTATTTGCTACAAATGTTTTCTCAATTGACATCTACCTGTGCCTGCCCCTGTGCCGGTTAACTTTCACTTGTAGTGGTTGAAGCTGCAAGTGACATAGGAACCCGCCATTTACTTCCTCATTAACAGTGAGTTCCAGGGTCATAACACTGCCTGTTGTTTATATGGATACTAACATCCAAAAAAATTATAATGAGTAGAACTTGATAAGTCTGAAGGGAGATACCACATCTGACAACAAATCAAAAGCAAGAACTCATTTACAATGAGGTCACCATCACTAAGACAGTATACTAAAATGTGTTAAAAACAAATGTACATAGCAAGTTCATTATATGGTATTCTATTTGTATGGACATTGTTTTGTTTTGTTTCTGATCTGTTGTTGTTTAATAGTCTGTGAAATATTTTGTAAACCTTCCCCAAGGACACATCTGGAAACAAGCTGGTTTCAACTCACTCATCTTCTACTAGTCAAAGATTTGAAATCAATACAATAACTGAATTAATAAATAAATAAGTTTCATCATATTTGAAGAATGGTTTTCAAGATCCAGCCAAGAAATGTAACCACAAAAAGGCCACCCAGTGGTTCATCCATGCCGTAGCGACAAACATGTTGCTAACACTGATTATGGTACAGGCAACAGTGCCAGGCATTGTCTCCCGGGACTTACAGTGCGAAAGCGCCCTCTCGGCAAACAGTCAGCTTCACCGCCCACAGCCCCCAAAACTAGATATAACTTCCTCCGGGGTGGGTATGGAAATTGCATGGGTGCAAAGGGCAACATGAGTGAGGGGTGATCTAAAATCAATATCACCCCTTCTATTGTCGCCCTTGTTGCTGTGCCCTAATTGTGGCGGGAAAAAGTACTTGGCAACTTGATGGGATACACTGCCCAATGACCAAGTGGTGATCACTATGTGCTCCCACATGGGCAGTCTGAGGGCTGAGCTGGCTCCCAGCCCAGGGACAGATGGCGTTGGGTTTTGCCACTCGGGTGACCCCCTGCAGCTGGTCAGAGAGCTTGTTCCTCTACAGGGGATGTCAGCAGCATGACGAGACCAGTAGGGGGTTGCTCTGGATATAAGGGGAGGTGGGTGGGGAGAAAAACATATAAAAACACAACTGCCTGTAGGATAATGCGTTCCGATCTTTGCAGGCTCCGCACCGCTGACAAGGCCCTGGGCTCCTATCTGGATTGTGCTTGAGGATGGCTCTCACACTACTGGCCCTGCTATGGTGGATAAATTTGTGAGGAATCAAGTTCAGGTAAATCTCTGTGATGGTGAGTAATGGGGCTGTGTGACCAGAGGGCTGAAGGGGGCCGGAGGGCGTGGCAGTATAAAATACATATGGAAAAAAAAGGAACGCAAGCACAAATCAGAAGTCGGAACTCTTCACACATAATTAGTTTGCCATGGCTGGGACTGCAATAATATCAAGATGTACTACTAAATGCTAGGTTTGATTACAGCGGGATAATGATTGTGAAAATACAGCCAACATGGAATCGTGAATAACAAGGCAGAATTAATTCATAACTAGGTCACGGCTGAGAATGTAATAACCTGTAAGCAAGCTATTAACAAATATCTTTTAACACATTTTTTTTCAAATTTGATACACTTTTCTCAAGATAAGGCAAAAATGCAGCATTAATTCACAAGGTAAAACTCGTTTATAATTAGGTCACTGTCTGAGACTGTAGTAAACTTAAGAAGAGGTTTTATAGGATCTCACTACCAAGTTTCATCACAATTAGATAAATGGTTGCAGGTGTAACCTCTTCTTTATTTTTGCTGGACTTTTGTCAAATCTAAATCCCCCAGGACTCCTGGTGTGCAGCAAGGGGTCTGGAGGACCATGTATGGGGTTGACATATTGGTTACAAGGCTGCATGGCTTGAACTATTCAACCACAATAGTCACGTAATTGCTTCCTGTCGTTCAGATGGTGGTCAGACAAGGTGGCAAGCAGAGGGTTAAGATGGTCACCATGGGGGAAGGGTCAGACTATGTTGGGGGCCGGGGTGGTATTGGCAAGTAAAAAGTGGGCAGAATGGGAAGGGGTGCTTCTTTGCTGTAAGGTAACTAGACAGAGGATGGGGGACCACTAGACACCAAAGAATATTAAAGAGACCTACCAAGTTAAACAAAACAGATCCTGCACCCGACATATAGGTGCTGTACCTCATGGGGCTGCTTCTAATGTACAGCTTGCTGAAAATAATTGCTTTAGTAAAAAATTACAATGCTCGTAAAATGAGAAATATCAGGTCCCAAGGACTTCCTGGTTTCTGGTACCACCCATGCTCTGCAAATTTATGACGGGATGCTAGGGAGAGTGCGGGGACGTGCTCCACTATTTATTTATTTAGTTTTTGTTGACCGGGAAGTGCACTAGACAAATTCTGCCTATTTTCAGGCACGACCCAAGGGAAGGGGATACAGATAAATGCCAGCTGACCTTAAACCAGATTAAGCCATTGGTGGTATTTTTCGTGAATGGAGGAAATTTGGCCATTGCACCGGGGAGATTCCCCTGCACTTTTCGAGAAGTGCATTGGGATATTTAACATCCACCTGATCTACCACCAGAACAGGCAGATGGGACCTCGGTTTAACGTCTCATCTGAAAGACGGCACCTCAGGAGTGCAGCGCCCCCCTCATGCTGCACTACAGTGTCAGTATTGGGATAGTAACCCAAGTGCCTGGTGTGGGATAGACCCCACAGCCTACTGATCTCCCGGCCTCAGAGGAGAGTGTGCTACCTGCTGAGTCACTGACACATTATACTCTATGGATGGCACCTTTTCTATGTTTTTTTATATTATAATGGCCATTTGGTGATAAAACGTGGGCACTGGTTGACTAACGAGGCCCTTGTTAGGGGGAACCTGCAGGGGCATATAAACAAAACACTGGGGTATGATTTAAACTAAGGAGTGGGAGTACAAAGCTAGGGGTGGACTAGAGAAAGCAGCTAGTGGGACTCACCTAACTCATACTGCCCTGCAAAAAGGGTCAGGGAATGACAGACGGAGGGAGAGAGGAGGAAGGGATAGGTGGAAGGGACTGCTGGCAAATGCTAGGAATCTGGGGAATAAGATGGGGGACCTGGAGGCAGTGGTGGGGGTGGAAGACCTAGACCTGATAGCAGTTACTGAGACATGGTGGACTGATAAACACAGCTGGGAAGCAGAAATACCAGGGTATAGTCTCTATAGGAGGGACAGGGGAGGAAAAAAGGGGGGAGGGGTAGCGCTATACATAAAGGACGGGATAAGAGCCACGGTGAATGGGGAAGGTCAGAATTCAGTTGAGATCATCTGGGTTACAATAACTAAGAGGACTTGGGGAAGCAGTAAGACTGGGGGTGGCATACAGACCACCAAATGAGGGAGAGGAGGTAGACAGGGAACTGGCTAGGGAGATACAGAGGATTGCTGGCAAAGGAGAAATTCTAGTTGTAGGGGATCCGAATCTTCCTGAAGTGAACTGGGAATCCCAGCAGCAGCATCTGAAAGGAGCAGGGAGCTGTTGTTGTCAGTACAGGAGACATTTATTCAACAGCTGGTCAGGGAACAAACTAGGGGAGAGGCCATACTCGACCTGGTAATGACCAATGGGGATAGTACAGAGGATGTGGAGGTCAGAGAAAATCTGAGAGATAGCGACCACAGGATGGGAAAGTTTAGTATTCGGACTGGGTCGGATAAGAATAGGGCCACCACTAGGGTACTGGACTTCAGGACAGCAGATTTTAGTAGAATGAAAGAAATTCTTGAAGAAGAATTAGAAGGGAAAGAGAACATAGAGGGAGTTGAGGAGTTATGGGGAGCAATCAGTGGCGTAACCATGCATACTTATTGTATGCACGGGCGTAGTTTTTTTCAGCCTGATACAAAAAAAAAATTCAAACTGGCCCTTTAACAATCCTGAGTTTTGGGAGGCCAGCTGGACATTAGCCTTGGTAAGGGGTTGGTGTATGGAGTTTGCAGGGATATAGGTGGGGGGGGTGTTCGGAATCGCAGAGACGAGGAGGAGGCAGCAGGATTGCCAATTTGTCAGTCCTCCACCTCTGCTTCTCCTCCTCCTCTCTCGACAAAACCCAATCAAGTTTGCGGCTGGAATTTGGCAGCTTGGTGCTTTAATGCGCACTGGCACACAGCATGCACTGCTGCATTGCCTGTCTGGGAGGAGGACTCTGAGGACTGTTTTGTGCTATGTTGTTGGTGGTGGGATGTGGGTGGGAGCCGAGAAGAGTGCTGTGTGTCGCGACCGAGAAGAAAATATTTTTAATTAAAATAATGGGACTGGAGGGAAGGACTAAGGAGAATGAGCCAGATGTCGTGCCATGTTCAGGACTCAGGAGAGAGTGCTGAGAGCAGGCCAAGAAAAGAAGGACCACTGAAAGCTGAAGGGTGAGCCGGAGAAGCACTAGGACGGCGAGATTGGGGAAGTCTGTCTGGAGTTGTTGTGGCCTGCCTGCCCAGCTGCCCTGGCCCTGATGGATAGCAGTCAAGTCGACCACTGTCAGTCAGGTAAAACACATTAATTCAGTTCAGATTCAAAGTTCAGTGAGGCAGGCAGGCAGGCTGCTGAGCAATGCGGCATGTATGTATTTTTGTCCCTGCCCTGACTGTAGGCTGGAGACTCAGTCTTGGGTGGCATTTAATTCTCTGTGCCTGTGGTCAGGGCAGTGACCAGGGGAATGCAAGAAATGCAATTGCAGTAGGGCCCACAGTGTCAGGGGTCTTACTGCCTCAGAGGAACAAACACCTTTTATTGCCACAGACAAACTTAAAACTTTTTTTATATACTGCTGATCCATTTGAAATTGGATCTGTCAGCAGTGGAAACTGTGCTGCATATTCCATCTCCATTTTGATGGGATGGAGGCACAGAATAATGAAGCAATAGGGCACATTACTCAAAATGTCTGATCTTGGTACTGGCATCACCAGGAGGAGAAGGTGCAATTTTATTTATTTATTTATTTATTAAATTCTCGGATTACAAATACCTTTGAGCAGAAACTGCTCGTTTACAAAGGTTCCACGTCAAAGGATGAGGGTCAACATACATACAGAGGTAGTAAAAGAATGCACAATAAACAACCAAAACAACTAAAAGGAAAAATAAAGATACTCAGTTATAACATACTTTGAGATAATATTCATAAAGCGAGCAGCCTGGTAGGCAGTTGGCTGCGGTAACAATAAGAAAGAGGCACCATAGGCAGTTAGTATTGCAGGCATGGGCAGGAGAGGAAGTTGGCAGGCTAATGGGCCACTGTCCGATGGTAGTGGAAAATGTCTTGTACCAGTGGAGATGTGAAGCAGGAAAGGAGTCACAAGGAAGGCCCAGTGCCAGAGGGAATGAGATTGGGAAAGGGCGGGCTGTGAGACATGAGTGAGCTGGGAGGTGTTTAGAGAGATCTCCGTTCAACAAAGCAGTCACATTGAGTGGTAGAGGTGAGGTAAAGTTTGAGATTCCTTTTGAAGGGTCCAAGTATAGTAGAGGAAAGTGATTCTTTATTGAGGGAATTGAACCATTGAGCAGGAATTGACATTGTTCATTTCCTTGATCATGGTGCAAGCAAGGGGGGGAGCGGGCATCATGGAAAAACTGCCATTGCTCAGCAGGACTACTGCAAAAGAACCTATGATATAAATATTTTATATGTGCTACTGGGTGTTTTGACTTATTGTGTTGGTGCACAACCACTGGAGCTACAGACTCTAATGTCAGCCAGTCTGTCACACCCCTGATTCCATGGGGAAAAATGTTCACTGAAATTAGGGGTAGGGTGTTTTTTTTCCAAGAAAAGCCCCCAAACTCACCAAAGAGCATGTAACCCCCCTACAGTGACCCCCAGCCTTAGTGTAGAAACATTTTACAGTATATTACAAAAAATGCATATGGGGTAGGTGGTTGATGGCACTGTTTGACAGCCAGTTGTCCATAACCATTTAAACTGCAGACTCCAACATCCCTGAGTCCATGGGGGGAAACATTTCTCTTGAAATTAGGACTAAGCAAAGTGTAACAAAACTGTGTTTTTTCCTTCAAGAAAAACCCTAAAACTCACCACAGAGCATGTAAAACCCCCCAGAGCTTCTGGGGCCACCAGGCCCCCAAACTCCCGGCTTTTATTTGTCCTTATTCATAAATATCATACTCAAGCACCCTCCCAAAAAAATTCCTGCCTTCGCACCTACCTGTTATTATAGTTGGGATGGGAGGAACTCAGGAGGAAAGGAGTTGACAGGCGGGTGGTTTAGGCAACTCACTGAACTGTGGGGACTGCAGAAAGGACTGTAGTGCAACTTACTAGGCATGGGGGAAACAGGGTAGCTAATTCTGTTTCAGATTAGCCCTAAAATGCACCAGAATGCAGCAAAAAAAATACATTTTCTGGGGGCCTAGGTGGCTCCCAGACCCCCATCCTATAATATAGATTATTGGTGCGTACACTTTTTTTAAGGCTGGTTACTCCACTGCGAGCAATAAAGAAGGGAATTTTACAGGCAACAGAACAATGCATAAAGAGGGTGAGCAAACGTAAGAGAGGGAGAAAACCACTATGGTTTACAAGAGTGGTGAAGACAGCAGTCAGGGAAAAATGAAGGCATTCAGGATGTACAAAGTTTCACAGGGGATTGAGGGTAAGGGAGTCTACAAGGAGAAGCTAAAAGAAGCAGGGAAAATAGTCAGGAGAGCTAAAGCAAGTATAGATGAGAAAATAGTGAGGGAGGCCAAAAGGGGAGACAAGAAATGTTTCTGGTATGTAAGTGAACAAAGGAAAAGCAAGCAGGGGATTGTGGGACTAAGGGGGAAGGGAGAGTTCTGATAGAGGGAGATGAGGAGAAAGCAAATCTGCTAAATGATTACTTTACCTCAGTATTCACGACTGAGGAAGAGGGGAAGGGACCAAAACTAAGCAACAAGGGAAGGGGGGGCAGGGAAATGGACACAAGCCCCTTTTCAGAGGGTAGAGTACTGGAGGAGTTAGGGAAACTGCGGATAGATAAGGCAATGGGTCCTGACGAGATACACCCAGGGTGCTCAAGGAGTTAAGGGAAAAGTTAGCAGCACCTCTCACAAAGTTATTTAATCTGTCTCTAGACAAAGGGAGAGTTTTGGGGATTGGAAAAGGGACAATGTGGTGCCGTTGCACAAAGGGGGGGGGAGCCAGACAACTATTGTCCAGTTAGCCTTACCTCTGTGGTGGGTAAGATGATGGAGGCATTTATTAAGGAGGGGTTGGCACAGTACCTGGGGGAGGAGGGGCTTGTAGACGAAAACCAGCACGGGTTCACAAGAGGTAGTTCATGTCAGACCAACCTGATCAAATTCTTTGATGAAGTAACAGAGATATGTGATCAGGGAGTGGAGGTAGACATGGCCTATCTGGACTTCAAGAAGGCATTCAACACCGCCCCTTACAGCAGACTAATAAGCAAGTTGAGTAGCTTAGGGGTTGGGAATAAATTAGTGAACTGGATGAAAAATTGGCTGGAGGGAAGAATGCAGAGGGTGGTGGTACATGGGGTGCTTTCCATGGAGGACGGGTGATGAAAGGGGTACCTCAGGGGTCAGTGCTGGGTCCCATACTCTTCAACATTTACACTGGGGACATTTCAGAAGGCCTAAATGGGAAGGTGTGTCTGTTCGCAGAGGAAACGAAGATCTGTAACAGGGTGGACTCAATAGGAGGAGTGGATAAAATGAGGGAGGACATGGTCAGGCTGGCAGAGTGGTCAGGGAAGTGGTAATTACAATCTAACATACAAAAATGCAAAATTATGCACATAGGGAGTAGGAACCCAAGGGCAAAATACTGGCTTGGGGGGGGATTAGCGGTAACAGAGAAGGAAAGAGACCTGGGGATCATCGTTTCTGATAACCTGAAGGTGGGGAATCCATGCAATATGTGATGGGGAAGACTAGCAGAATGCTGGCATGCATAGGGAGGGGATTTAGCAGCAGGAGGAAGGAGGTGATCATGCCATTATACAAAACTATGGTCAGACCGCATCTGGAATACAGGGTCCAGTTCTGGAGACCACACTTGCAGCGGGACAGGGACAGGTTGGAAGAGGTCCAGAGAAGGGCAACCAAGATGGTTCGAGGGCTGCACAGATTGTATGAGGAGTGATTTGAGGAGCTAAATCTATACATACTAGAGATTAGGAGGGAAAGGGGGGATATGGTAGAAACCTTCAAATATCTAAAGGGAATAAACAAGGTGAGGCAGGGTAGCATATTCAGGATGAGTGGAAACAAAACAACAAGACGGCATGCATTCAAGCTGGATGGGGAAGGTATGGAAGAAATGTGAGGGGGAAGTTCTTCACTAACAGAGTGGTGGAGCCTTGGAATATGCTGCTAGAATGGGTGGTGGGGGTAGATTCAGTGAGCAAATTCATGAGAGCTTAGGATGACTACATGGGGCTAAACAGAGGCAAAAACAGTACTGAGAAAAGAGAGCATGGAGGCGAGGTGGCAAGATAAGGGAACAAGCGGGGATACTGGGCAGACTGGATGGGCCAATCTGTCCTTTTCTGCCTGCGAATGTCTATGTTTCTACTATATCTTTCTGCTGTCACCATAGTGTTAAATTTATTTTTGTTCAAGCTGTAACTTGACTGTAGCTATGTAAACAATAATACACAACAAGGTGGACGGTGTTGGGCTATACCCGCCCACCCACGGGCATAGTGAAGGCCTTACAGCCTCTGGTAGGGTAGATATAGTCAAGCAATGCCAACCCTGAAGTGTATTATTGCACTTATAAAATGTGTTTTTGGTTAATTTTAAATAAAATGTTTAATTTTATTTTTAATGTTGACAGTAAATACAAAAGAATACAAAAAAAAATCTGTAAAGTAGTCCCTCAACTACTTGGATTTGCCAGTAGATGGTGCTGATGTGTTTTACTTTTTTATCTTTGGTAACAGGCATCATGCAGTTTCATTTTGATCGTATACACCCACCCTGCCCTTGAGTAGCAGTCCATTTTGTTTTGACCTCCCACCCCGGGTTGGAGCATAATAAACTGTTTTTTTTTTTTCTAAAGTAGCAACTGTTTGTAAGCCATCATCTCTGCCGTCATATCACTGAGATCAGTGCGGTCCTGACAGCAGTTCGGGTGAAGCGGGAGTAACGCTAGTTTGCATTTCTTCCAGTAACTATATACCAAAGTTGTATTAAAGAAAAGCATTGTTATTTCTTTTACTCTTTTTTTGGTGTTGCAGAGTGCGGGAAGCAACACACAAGCAGGGGCAGTGTTGTGTCAGCACGCTAAGCAAGTGAAAAAATGGTTGCCATCTTGGCGCTCAACATTCTATTAGGGCACAATGATTTACTTGTTAAAAGACAGGCAGGCACAGGGACTAATTATTTGCTGATCTCTGTTGCATGATACCTGCCTGGGTAATGGATGCTGTGAACCAATCAGGAAGCAGGATTTCTCCAACCCATTTTCTAAGCCTCGTACTTTGACTGTTTATGTCTTCAAATGTTCTCTGTATTGTGGATCTACTACCGTTTGTGTCTGGCCTGGGTTGTGCCTGAGAGTGGTCCCTGACATCATGCACCTACCCGGTGAACAAATAAGTAAAATAAATCGCTATACTTAGGGACATCACTCCTAAAGAGGGAGAAATTAAATGTCTGTCAGTGTTAAAAAAACACCTTATAAGGTTTATACTATGAAATCTGGCTCTAAGCAGTGTAAAGAATGACTGCAATCGTTTTTTTCTTCTAGTTGTAAATTCCTGGCATGCTTACACTATTAATCCTGAGTCGCCTTAAAATATTTCATTTCACTTATTCTTTAAAATGAGGAAATAAAAAGGTGGAACACTGTAAATGTCTTATAAAATTCTTCTAGTGAGCTTTGATATGACTTGTAAGACATCCCATCCAGCAGCCGCTGTCTGCCAGTCAGACAGAAGGCAGTTCTATTGATTTTTATGAGGGTTGTTAAAGATGTCACATAGAGCCCAGCATACTTCTACAGAAATCAATCTCAACTCAGCACAGAACAAAATAAAGCAAGATTTGGCTGGTACCAGCAAAGCTGGTCTTGCCTTTTTTATGTTGTTATCTTTGATTATTTTCTTATAATTACTGGGTTGCATTTGTTTCCCATTGAAAAAGCCATGTATTGAATGCCATAATACACGCATGTGTATTCTGACATTTTTTTAATACACGGCTGTTTGTGTCAGACTGTCGGTGGTACCAGAGAAGAGCGAGTGGTCCGGATACCTGCTGTGCACTAAGGTTTCTCATTTCTTTTTTTATTTTAAAAATAGCTTCAGTCCCTCGTTGGCGGCACCCACAAAGGAAGCCACATACTCAAGGCCGGACGAGATAGGAGCATCGAGAGCAGCAAGGCCTCCAAGTTGTCCCTCCTACTGCCTGTCTCCAGTGCCCCTCGCCAGCCAGCATCTCTTGCTTCCTCCTCCTCCTCCTTCTCTAACTTCACCCCAAGCCAGGGGCAGAGAGTAGGTGGTAGCACCACTGGAAAGGTGCTGATCACCTGGATCAAACGAAATAAATATATAAAAACTTTTTATTTCCACACTGCAGAGCATACACAGGGCAGACGGGAGTCAGTGAAAAAATGCAACCGCTTAAATTATATAAAACAAAATATGGAGTGCAGTGTATACATTCCAATTTAATACACACCCTAGTTGTTGAATGGCTACCATAAACCCCTTGGGCTTCGCCCTCGGAGTTTATGGTAGCCATGCAACAATTCAGATGTGTATTAAATTCTCATAACGCACTGCACCCCATACTTTATCCTATATGTAACAGACCTTACTGTCTCAGCAATCTCATGATTATAACTGCAGTTATATGAGGACCACATTCAGTGCTAGTTTTACAGATTTTTTGCATACAGTGCCTAGAGGGAGGGCTTTGACACAGCGGCCCAGCTTTTTGGTAATGCTCCCAAGTCTGCATACAGTGATTCAAGTCCACTCAGCACCAGGCGATTAGTTTCACCACCTCAGCACCAAACTCACTTATAGCTCCCCCTCCATATCACCATGGATATTTTTATGTTCTCTTTCGCATGCGTAAGCAACATCTTGTGGTAGTAGGAGAAATGCAGAGATGTGTCGGTTTTGGTGACTGCAGGGCATGCTTTAGAATAATAATAATAACTTTATTAATAAAGCACTATACACAAAGTATCAAAGCGCTGTACAGTACATACAAAACAGTTGAAAAATAAAATTCTAAAAACAGTCATCCAATCAGTTATTTAAAACACAACTGCAGTGATCCAACATAAACTAGATAATATCTACAAAGGCGAGCCCAAATAAATACGTTTTTAAAGCAGTTTAGAAGCTCTCCACTGTCAGGCATCCTCATATCCAAGGAGGCAGATAATTCTACAGGGTTGGGGCTGCAAATGAAAAAGCCCGCAATCCAGAAGTTTTTAACCGAACCCTGGGAATCTCCAGCAATCCCTTGCCAGCCGAGTGGAGTGGTCAGAGGGGGCAGTAAGGATGCAGGAGATCTTGCAGGTAGCTTGGTCCCTGTCTGTGTAGGGTTTTATCGGTCAGTAAGCTGACCTTGAAGGTGATCTACCACTGAATTGGCAGCCACTGCAGTTCGTGCAGCACAGATGTAATATGGCCGGATCGAGATGATCCAGACAACAACCTGACCACAGCATTCTGCACCAGCTGCAAGTGGTGGACATCAACCCCCGGAAGCCCTAGGTAAAGGGAGTTACAGTAGTCCAGGCATGAGGTCAAAAAGGTGTGGATCAAAGTTGGAAGGTTAGCAGACGGAACTAGGTGCTTAATCTGGGCGATATTCCTCAGATGGTAAAAAGAGGACTTAACCATGGCCGACACCTGGTAACGAAGTGTCAGCCCGTCATCAGGTATTACCCCCAGATTTCATGCCCGTTCAGAGGTCTGCAACTAGGCATCCCCAAGCCAAAGCCCTGAGGGACATCCCATCACAGGCTCCTCTATCCAGTGACCAGGATCCACTACCAGCACCTCAGTCTTGTCCGAATTCAGTTTCAGCCAGCTGGTCGTCGTCCACTCCTGGATTTCTGCAAGACAGTTGTTAAACACTGAGAGCGCACTAACCTGGTCAGGATCAAAGGACAAGTAGAGCTGTGTATCATCTGCATAACAGTGAAAACCCAGCCCATACCACCTTGCAATGTCTCCTAATGGCAGCATGTACACCGCAAACAACATGGGGGGACAGCACGGAACCCTGCGGCACTCCACATGGCAGAGAGAATGCCTCAGAGGAATAAATCCCAGAGACCACTCGCTGAGATCTGCCAGTGAGGAAAGAATGGAACCATCCAAGGACTGTACCAGACAGGTCACAGATGGCTTGCAGACATTCCAACAGTACCCCATGGTCCAAGGTGTCAAAAGCTGATGAGAGAGATCGATCTAAAAGTACTAAGATGGAACAACATTTCTGATCTCTCACAGTCAGGAGATCATTGAGTACCCAAAGCTGAGCGGTCTCTGTGCTATGCCTTTTATGAAAACCGAACTGGAGAGGGTCGTAGATATCATGGATGGTAAGGTGGCTCTCCAGTTGTAGTGCCACAACTTTCTCAATAACCTTTCCCGCAAAGGGAAGGTTAGAGACCGGTCTGTAGTTAGCGGGACAGTCAGGGTCAGGTGAAGATTTCTTGAGGTGAGTTACCACCACTTCCTTCAGGGAGCATGGAAACTCACAACTCCAGTGAACACCAGACTAACTCCACAATGACTGGGCCAATGATATCAATACAACCTAATAAAAGGTGAGTAGGGCTCAGGTCCAAACTACAGCAAGTCAGGTGCATACCTTGGAGAATCCGCATGACATCCATGATCTCTGGCCGCTCAAACTCCATCCAGCAGAAACGAGGAGTAGTGACCCCGCACCAACCACCATCTCCTCCAATAAAGCGTACTAATTGGATCTCAGACCTGATGTCAGCAACCTTATCAGCAAAGAAGCAAGCAGACTCCTCACACTTATCCTGAGAAAACGCTCTTCGAACTTGCACACAGGCTGGATTGCACAGCCTGTGCAAAGTTCAAAATAGCTGAGCTGGTTGATTCTGAACTGCAGCAATCTCCCCAGACAGGAATTCTGCCTTCTTATGGGAGATTGTTGACTGATAGTCAGTCTAAGTCTGTCGGCATCCTGGCCAGATCTCCGCCAGCAGCGTTCTAACCTTCGCCCTACTCACCTCAGCTCCCTCAAAGCCCCATCAAACCAGAGGGACCAAGGGCAAAAGGTGAGAGGGCAAACATGGACTGGAGCCAGGGTATCCATAGTCCCCACCACTGCCCGATTACAGGCCTGTAACAGGTTCTCGGGACCCTCACTTACACCCAGAAATCCTGATAGGTCCAGCTCCGCCAGAAGGCCTTCTGGGGTCACTCCCCACAAAGGGCAGTATTGGACCATCTCCACAGGGGCAGGCCTATAGGGGGAGCAAAGAGACTGAACTTTATAGTGTGGTGATCAGACCATCCAACCAGTTCCACCACCAAGTCGGAGGTCTCCATCCCCAGGAGGAAAATCAGGTCCAACGAGTGACTATAATTGTGAGTTGCAGATGCAACTGCCTGTGTGAAGCTCAACAAAATTATGAGTCTGAGGAAGTCCTGACCAAATTGCGAGAGTTTGTCATTGACCCAGGCACTGAAGTTGCCCAGTACCATTAATCTGGGAAAATCCAACACCATGTCAACAACAAAATCTGCGACTTCCTGCAGGAACAACTTCTCGGCTCTGGGTGGATGGTAGACTGTAGACGAGAATGATCCTACACCCCACACCTGTGACCACAGTACACTCAAAGGATATGACTCCCTCAACTGGCACATCAGTAAGGTCCAAAGGTGCGTCCCTCATTCTCCAATTAGCCAGCTTGATAACACTGACACAAGCATATGTAAAGTGCCACCAACTTGAAAGAAATGTGCCGCTGCAATTGGAGACAAACTTGTCATGCAGTGGCACAGATGGCACGCCTCCTGTACATGCCTTTCTTGGTGAAACATTTCAATAAACATGGTAGCGGCTCCCACCATCCAACACACAATCCCCAAAAAGCCAACTTCAAGGGTGCCCAATCCCCCTGTTGGCATGCCCCCTCTCCAGTTTAATTTGTTTGCCGATGGGGGTGCCTGTTCCCCATCGGCATAATGCCCCCACTTTAATTTGTTTGCCGACGAGGGTGCTCAATTCCAGTCGGCTTCTTCCCCCGCAAAACACACACACACATGCTTTTTACCGACGGGGTGCCCAATCCCTGTCGGCTTCAGTCCCCCTAAAAATGTGGTGGCACTCTGGGAGCCCACCCCAGCGTGCCCAAATGTATTTTTGCAAACCTGAAAAAAAAAAAAACACTTCCCTGACTTTTTTTTTGTCCCTGTAAAACAGAAAATGGTCCCCCATCATCAGGATCATCCCTCCTCCCCAACCCACACCCACCCTCTGCGCACCCACCTCCCTGCACCTCCCTCACCCCATACTTACCTCTGGAGGTCTAGCACGTGATCTCTGTTGAACCGGAAGACATCTGAACTCTTGAAAAGCCGACTGCGAACTGAAGAAAATCACGGTAAGCTGTGTAATGGCATCGATTTTGGGGGGGGGGGGGCAATTTAGGTGGATATCTCAGCCATTTTTTTAAATTTTGGCTCCAAATTTTCAACATGGGGTTCTTGAGACCACACCTCATGAACACATGCACTGTTATTTCGTTATTCAGTCCCAAAAGACCATTTCACGGTCACTGCGTGGAATCACCTTTCAGGACTGATTAATGAAACAACAGTACCATTGTTCATGAGGTGGCGTCCTAAAAAGCCTATGTTGCAAATTTGGTGAAAAAATTCCAAACAATTACTGTGTTACGAGCGTGCACTGTGCAGTTTCCATGCACGCTCGTAACTTCAGCAATTGCTAATATTTTCACTCCAGATTTTCAACATTGCCATTTTTTCACACCTCCTTATGAACAGTACAGCTGTCATTTTTCACATCATGCCCGAAATGTGTTTTCGCACATATGACGCACAATGGCGCAGTCGCTGTGGGAAATCAATGTTCGGGACAGATTAACAAAATCACGGTGACACTGTTCATGAGCAGATGTCCCAAAATGCCTATGCTGAAAATCTGGTTAAAAAAATCCTCAAAATAATTGCGTTATGGGTGTGTGTTGAACAGTTTCTACACACACTCGTGACTTAACCAATTGTTGATATTTATACTCCAGATTTTCAACATTGCCAATTTTTTACACCTCCTTACGAACAGTACAGCTGTCATTTTTCTCATCCTGCCCCAAATGTGTTTTCGCACATCTGGCACCAAATGGCGCAGTTGCTGTGCAAAATCACCTTTCGGCCAACGAACTGATACTGCCACTGTTCATGAGATGGGGTCACGAAAAGCCCATGTTGAACATTTGGAGTGAAAATACCAAAAAATGCCCAGGGCGTTAGGGTTTCCAACCGTAACGCCCCACCCTGTAGAGAATGACAGGCGTCAGGGGTGTGACTTGGGATTGTTGGCTGAAATGCTCATGCTATTCCGCCCACGCCTCCACCCTACAGCCACTGACAGGCTTCTGGGTGTGCCTTGGACTCTTTGGCCCCAAAGTTCACCCCATTCTCCTATACTGCACCTATCTCAGTATATTTCCTTATGGAAAGGTGTGAGCCTAAGGCCCAAAGACTCCAAGGCACACCACAATACTTGTCAGTGTCGCCAGGGTGCAACACTTGTTGGTGTCTGCAGGGTAGGGCGAGGTGGAATGGAGTGAGCGTTATGGCCGACGACCCAATGGCATACCTCTATGCCTGTCAGTCTCTGCAGGGTGAGGGTGGGGTTGGCGTCAATTCCACACTTCACTGCCATTCCTATATGCATCTCTCTAACTCCTGCACTACCAATGCCAATGCCAGCAAGCAAACATTCAGCACTGACGGACGCTTGTTTATGCTGTGATGGTCTGGCTTGGACCGTGGACCCAACAGGTATCTGGAGGGAGAAGGCCAGACGTTTTTATTCCCAGGTGGGCCAGGTTGGGCATTAGACCCGTCAGTAGTTGGAAGGAGGCACTTTTCTTTACATTTTCTGACAAGCTGGGTTGGGATTGGGATTTGTCGGGTTGTTGAGGGGAAGGGCACATATATTTTTTATTCCCTGACTGCCCAGGTTTGGCCCTGCACTCATCAGGTAGCTGGGTGGAGGAGAAGGGCCGGTTTTGTTTTGTAATTCTCTAACAGATCGTGTTGGGCACCAGACCCATTAGGTAGTTGGCAGAGGGTGGACAGATTATTTTTTTTAATTCTCTGATGTGCCAGGTTGGGCACTGGACAGCAGTATTTTATTACCCTGCCTATTCCACCTTCCACTCACCACTTGGTTGCTGATCCTCCTTATCTCCACTTGACTTAATACACAGGCCAGACTGGGCATAGGACCCATCAGGTAGTTGGAGGGAGGGGGGAAGATTTTTTTAAGGTTGGACACCACATCTCTCAAGTTGTTGGGGGAGAGGGACTTTTTCTTTATTCCCCGATGGGCCAGGTTGGCCCCTGGATCCATCAGGTTGTTGGGAGAGGGGGACATATTTGTTTTATTCCCTGATTGGTTGGGCACCACATCTGTCAGGTTGTTGGGGGAGGGAGATACATATTTTTATTCCCTGACAGGCAGGGTTGCATACTGGAACCATCAGGTAGGTTGGGAGGGGAAGGGCATTTTTTTGTATTCCCTGATGGATCAGGTTGGGCACGGGATCTGCCCAGTCATTGGGGGAGGGGGACAGATCTGTTTTGTTCCCTGATGGGTTGGGTACTGAACCTGTCAGGTAGCTGGGGAGGGGGGCAGATTTTTTTTTTTTATTCCCTGACTTGCCAGGCTGCTAACCAGACCCATCAGGTAGTTGGGAGGGGGGGCTAGATTTTATTTTGTTCCATCAGCCCGGGTTGAACACCAGACATTCTATTCTAGTCTACATTCCCAACGTTACCAGTATGGAACTCCTGTACTTAGCAACCCTTCAGCATATAGTGTGTGTGAAAGTCCTGTTGGCTTAGTGTTGTTTTGCGAATTGCCTCAGCCTGGCCTCCACTGATCTGCCACCCCCTTCCCTTTGTTTTCCTAGTCCCTGGCCAGGCTACTGGAACTAATTGGAAACTCAGCTGTCTTTTCATAATACAGAGAGGCTGAGAAAGATACATCCCAGTTCCTACAAGCATCAAATGGTGTCACAGCTATGCTATTCTTTGTCCTTTTGCATTGCATTCATTTAGTAACATGAAAACTCTCACTTTCACAAAGACAATTTCACTTTTTTCCAGAAAAAGTAAAGGTTAGATTCCATTCATGAAGTTGCGTAGACTGAGAATTAATTGTACCTCCTCTCTGAGCTCATTCTTTGTCATCATAGCAGGGGAGGGGGCTAGGCTAAACAACTTGAGGACCTCTTCAGTGATATTACCTGGTCAGCTGAATGTTCATGACTGAGCTACCACTTACTCAACAGGTTCTCATGCACTCTCCTCCTTGCAGCCAACAGAAAGTTATCAAAGCATTACAAACTGTTGCAGGGGAACAATAGCAAGGCACAACTCACTCACTAACAGTCAACAAAAAGATGTATCCTAGTCCCCAATGCATTTCAATGGGTCAGCTGCAAAACAATTCCTGTTTTTGATCCCACTAAAAACAGTTCTACAGGGGCCCTCACATGGAACACCCACCTGGCTCCGCCCTTGGTCCCCAAGAGACTGTCTAAACCAAACTCACTCTCGGAGTCCCCAGAATGTCTGAAATCCTGATGCACACTTGGAGGAGAGCAGATATAATCAGCAGGCTTCCAACTGGAAGACCTTCTCTTTGTAGCTGATTCCATAATATGGTGATTGGGTACATTGCAAGTTCCCCTGCAAGTTGTTGGATACAACATCCATATGTGTGTGTGTGTGTATATGTGTGACACTCTCTTCCACAAATGTAAATGTAGCCCCCCCCACCCAATTTGGGGGCTTACCTCAGGTGTCTCCCAGGGATCCATCAATGCCTACTGCCAGGCAGACTTCCTGCAGCGGTACTAAATCCATGGTTATTTGTTTGATCCTGTTATTTTCATGAGTGCCAAGCTGTGCCTTCACGCCTGTCACTTTAAGACTTTGGCCAGTACGTGTATAGTAAATGGTCTGCGCTAGGTCTGAATGCATCAAAGCTCGCGACCATCCAGACACTGCTTTAATTTGCTCCACTCTGCTGTCAATAAAACAGCAGAGGGAACCTGAACTAGTACTGTAATTACTTACTGCTAATCTGCTGTTATATTTTAAATAGAAAGTTTGTTCTAACCTGCCTTCCTTGCAGCATTGTTTATCTGCATGGGAGCCACCATGTTCAGTCCGGGACTTCCAGCATTTGGACCAATGGGACACAGGTGGCCTTTAAGGGTCCTTAGCTCAAGTGCCTCGTGGGAAGGAAAATCTGTAGTTTTTGTAGTTTTTAGGTTGGCGTTTAAACTGAACTGAAGGGAGCATCCAAACTGTGACTGACAGCTCCCCCAGCCAACCAGAACTCTGGAAACCAAGGGAAGTACCCAGAACTGTTAGAGACAGTAGTTCAGTTAGAGTTAGAGCTTAAAGAGTGAGCAGCTCGAGCTTTTGAGAAGCTGCTCCAGGAAAGAGCCCAGGAGAATCAGCGGGGAAGGGCCTGACTTGCCTCTCTGCTACTGTTTTCCTAATTTGGACTGCCAGATTGCAGAAATCAGAATAATCCGAATTGTGACTTTGAACTGTGGCAGAAAGCTCCAAAATGTTAGAAGGTACAGCCTGAGATTTGGACTGAGAAGAAGCTCCTCTGAAGTGACTGGCCCAGAGATTGTGAGAGACTGATTTAATGATTGAGAGGTTTGCTCAATGAATCTACTGCAGTAGCAACCAGCTTGAATACCGAATTGAGATTTAGAGAAGTTGATGCTATTCTTGTTAAATGTCCTGAATGTTTATCGTGGACTGTGGCCTGTTTTGTCAGTGACTGGAACTGTGTTGCCAGCTGGAGGTCTTTACCAGAAAATCAACTGAACTTTTCCAAAATTGTCTATTCAGCCTTGGGCATATACCACTCTCAGCCCAAGCCATTTATTTCTGCACCAGAGACTGTTTTTCAGTGAGAGACCAGCTTTGGGGTTCAAGCCCCTTCGCAGAGACAACTTGCAGGTTGCAGCTACCTGGAGGGAAAGGACGTGAAGTGGAGGTGTGTTATGTCGGCACTGCTTCCCCATGCTTATCGATAACTTCATGAGGTCTCTATATCACCTGATCCATCACAGCTCACTGGTAACGTGAGTAAATCCAGGGTAGCTCCCTGCAACACATCCTTTCATTATCTGTGATACCATCTGATTGTTATAGTAATTTTCTGGGTTATAAGAGACTGGGCCAACTGGCCAGGATTACAAATAATCAAAGCTCTGTTGTGCATGTTAACTGCTTTTTCTTTCCATCAAGGGCCCAACAACAGGTGCAACGCTGGCCACCCCCGGGCAATGCCTCTGGCTAGCCAGTATACCATCCTGGGTACCCAGTATTGTGGAACTGATTATTTGGAATCAAAAAGTGCATGCCAAATAACCTGAATTCAATCAGTATAGTAATCAATCAACTCTATTCACGCCCCTTCCTTGTTTACGACCCCTTAATAAATCTGATTATTGTTTCACCTTTAGCCTGCCTTACAAGCACAGTATTAATTGGGTTACAGAACTGGAAGTGTGTATTTGCTTTGCTAACCTTGTTTTTACAGGGGGCTCCAGGGAGATTGCTGACGGCCAGACCCTGGTGATAAGTGTAAAGGGCATGTGCATATTATTAATGTTACTTGCTGACTGTGTGTTAACTGGTTAAAGGTACAACGCCACTAGGAGGGTTGGTGGGTGGTTATAGCTTCCCAGAGGGCTAATAACAGGTTATATAGATATCCCCACTATTGTTACTCTGGGTGGAGGCACATGAATACCAAATCCAGGCCCCTCAACCTGTGATCAGAAATACAGGCAGGGTAGTAACCTTAGGGATAGCACCACCTAGGGGTTACATAAATAAAATTCCTTTTTCTGCTGTTAGTTATTTGCTTTTCTGTGTTAAGCCTTGCATACCAAATTCAAGTCAATTATGTTAAACTGTCTGTGTGCAGTTGACCCAGTGGTGTAGAGAGCTGAGGCGCCGTGGGCGCCTTATTTTGTCGCTTTCCAGTGACCCGGGTTCAGGAATGGACGTGGGTCACTCAGGATCAGCTGGGAGAGGGAGGATTTAGCGTCCGTAGGACTGCTCTCCTCCCTTGGGAAGGGGGGGATCTCATGCCTCATCGCTTGACTGCCATTTGGACGAATCCAAATGCTGGTGGGTGTGAGCCACAATGGGGGAAGGGTGCACATTCAGAGCACTGGGGATGTCTCCATGGAGGAAGAGCTTGCACAACATGTTCATTTCATATCTGTAATGCCCAAGGGAGAAAATAGGAGGAAAAATATGGAGGACAGGCTTCCTGAAGCTCTGCCTGTCATACTGGTGGCCCACTAGGTCTCTCCAGTCAGGAGGTGAATCTGGACTGTTTGTTCCGGATGGGGGAGGACAGCCCTTCCTTCTTGACCCTGCTGCAGGGGGCAATCCATGGGGGAGAGGATCACCCAAAACCAGAGAAGACTCGGGACAGTTGCAGCTGACGGAGACAGGGCTGAACAGCCACCTGTACCTGCCAAGGTGGATAAAAACCTACATTAAAAAAAAAACTGCCTGTGTGCAGAAAACCTAAACAAAACAAGCATTTGTCAATGCTGAATGTTTGCTTTCTGGCATTAGTAGTGCAGGAGTTAGAGAGATGCATAATAGGAATGGCAGTGAAGTATTGAACTAACGGCAACCCAAATCCTGCAGAGAGCGATAGGCGTTGGGGGTGTGCCTTTGGGTCATCGGCCATAACGCTTATGCCATTCCAACTTGCCCCACCCTGCAGACACCGACAGGAGTCACGGTGTGCTTTGGGGTCTTCGGCTCTTACGCTCAGCCCATTCCATTAGGAAATAAGCTGAGATGGGTGCAGTATAGGAGAATGGGGTGAATGTTAGGGCTGAACACATCAAGGCACACCTCAATACCTGTCATTGGCTGCTGGGTTGGGGTGGAATGACATGAGCATTACGGCCAACGAACCCAAGTCACCCCCTGACACCTGTCAGTCTGTACAGGGTGGACATTATAGTTGGAAACCCTAATGCCCTGCACATTTGTAGGTATTTTCGCTCCAAATTTTCAACATGAGCTTTTTGGGACCCCACCTCATGAACAGTGGTACTATCATTTCATTACTCAATCCTGAAAGGTGATTTCGCACAGCGACTGCTCCATTCGGCATCACAGGTATGGAAACACATTTCGGGCAGGATGTGAAAAATGACAGCTGTACCATTCATGAGGAGGTATGAAAAAAATGTCAATGTTGCAAATCTGGAGTGAAAATATGAAAAAACTGGCAAAGTTAAGAGTGTGCCTAGAAACTGTGCAATGCACACTCGTAACGCAGTCATTGTTTGGAATTTTTTTACCAAATTTGCAACACAGGCTTTTTGGGACCTCCCCTCATGGACAGTGGCACTGTGATTTTATTAATCTATCCCAAAAGTTGATTTCCCACAGTGACCGTCCCACAGGTGCTAGAACACATTTTGGATAGGATGTGAAATATGACAGCTTTACTGTTCATAAGGAGGTGTGAAAAAATGGCAGTGTTGACAATCTGGAGTGAAAATATTAAAAACTGGTGAAGTTATGAACGTGCATAGAAACTGTGCAATGCACACTCGTAACGCAATCACTGTTTGGAATTTTTTTACCAAATCTGCAACATGGGCTTTTTGGGACCTCCGCTCAAGCACAGTAGCACTGCTTTTTCGTTAATCAGTCCCAGAAGCTGATTCCACACAGCGACTGCAAAATCACCTTTCAGGACCAAGAAACAAAATGACAGTGCCAGTGTTCACGAGGTGGGGTCCCAAGAACCCCATGTTGAAAAGCTGGGGCCAAAGTTCCTCAAAATGGCTGAGATATAAACCTAAGTTGAAACCCCCCACTGATTCCCATTATATGGCTTACCTTGAAATCTTCAGTTTGCCGGTCAGCTTTGAAGAGTGCAGACGCGTCCCGGTTCAGAGAAGATTGCTGCTCCGCCCTCCAGAGATAAGTATGGGGTGAGGGGGGTGCGGGAATGTGGGTGTGCAGAGAGAGGATGGGCATGGGGAGGAGGACATGGGAGACAACGATGGGCTGTCTTCTTTTTTACAGGGAAAAAGAAACAGCGAAGGATAGTTTTAAATACAAACATACGAAACTGCCAGCAGATACAAGCCATTCGGTCTATCTAGTCTGCTCAAGTGTGCAGCACTTCAGTCCATTAGACTGCAGCTGCCCCCCTCCCTCATATCCCCCCCATTCACAGGGAAAATCAAATTATTATTAATGTGGACACACTGTGGTGGGCTCCCAGTGTGCCACAATAGTGGGGGTGGGGGCAAGCCGACACGGGGATTGGGCACCCCAATGTCGGCAAACAATTTAAAGAGGTTTGGGGGAAGGGGTGCATCCAACACCGGGAGTGGGCATCCTGGTGTTGGAAATCAAATAAAAGTTTTTGGCACATTGGGTGGGCTCCCAGTGTGCCACAATAGTAGAGACATGCCAACATGGGGTTAGGCACCCCATATTGTAAATACTAGAGGGTTTGGGGGAGGCGCATCAGACATCAGGGGTAGGCATCTCGGTGTCAAAAATAAAATAAAATAGTTATCCGGCACACTGGTGTTGGCTCCCAGTGTGCAACATTAATAGGGAGGGGATACATGCCGATGCAGGGATCGGATACCCCGATGTTGGCTTTGCGGGAGTGTGTGGCATGTGGCAGGAGCCGCCAGTATGGAAAGTCATGCCATGACTACTTTATTTATTGAAATGTTTCACCAGGAAAGGCACACTGAGCAAACATGTTGCTCGTAACTCCGGCCACATGCATTACAGTGTATGGCCTACTGTCCACTGTAGTGCATGTGGCTGGAGTCTTGTCATCTGCTGCTGCAATGACAAAACTGTACCTGATTGCAGCGGCAGATTTCTTTTAACTCTTTGGCTCTCTTTGAAGCTGCTGTCATCGGCACCATGCTTACTGATTGGTGGCTGAGGGATGCACTCAATAAAGCATCCACTGCATTGACCACAACACTGACACACCTCTGAAATGTACTACTGTCACAAGATGTTTCTTATACATGCGCTATGCGCTATGCACATGCACGCAAGCAAACACAAAAACTGTACAGGCAGAAATAGACCAGAGTTCATAGAGTCTGAGCTGTTCCTACCTATTAATGCCCCACATCCTAGTGCTATGTGCACAGGGCTGGGCCCCCCTAATGGTAGCTCAGCCTCCTCTGCCATCCTTTTATCCCCTCCTCTCCCCCAATTTTTTTGGCCCCCTTAATGTCAGTCCCACCCTTCTTGAAGCCCACTCTATCTCTCTCTCTCTCTCTCTCTCTCTCTCTCTTCCCTAAACTAGTCTTGAACCTCCCCACTATCAGCTTGTACTCATGTCCCCTTGTGGTAGTCCCCTCACAAGGCCCAAAGAGCTGCTGGTAGTCGAACACATTTGTTTCTTTCATAAACTTGTAAATTTCTCTTGGGTCGCCCTACTCACTCCTGGCCTTCAGTAACTACATATTAAGGCTGCTCAGAAGCTACTTTGTAAACTTTCCCCTGCTGTCCTTGGATCAACTTGGTGCTCTTCTCTGCATAGACTCTGGCCTGTCCCAGTCCTTCTTTAAGTGTGGGGAGGGTGCTCTAAAACTGCACACTTTACTCCATGTGCAGTCACACCAGAGAGTGGTACTGCACCAATTCTCAGTTCCGCTTGTCATTCCTATTACCAGCCCTGGGTCCCCTAACCCCAGTGAGGATCTGATCATAGTAGCATGACCAACCATAAAATGATTGACCATATGCTGACCTGTCAGTGTACCATGGTAAAAGTATGGTTAACTATGGTCATTTTTATCCATGTTTGACCATGGTCATTCTGCATCCATTGGCCTAACTTAACACATTCATTGTAATACTTTATTAAATTTAAAATGAAATATATTGCCTATAAATTTCTGATTTGTTTATTTCATCTACATACTACCTACATAATACTATATTACTATATTATGGTCTTCCCGAGTATGTTTCTGAATGTTCTGGATGCACCATGGTCAACCATGGCTAACAGAATACACCTGCATTATAACGATGAAAGAATCTATGAAGGTTACCAGAGAACTCAGTCCATTAGGTTGCTGTGAACCTGGTGTGGTGGTAGTGATTGTATTCATCACATAGCAGTGTAATGTTGCTTTATTTTTCACATGTGTGGTAATCTGGAATCATTTTTTTCTGAGCAATCTATGCACTAAGTTCTCTGGTATCTATTTACCTTAGTAGACACTTTCATCATTAGAGTACAGGTGTATGCTGTTTGTTTGTGTGCTATACTAGAGAAGTGAGCCACACCTCTCAGCCTGCACCTGGGACTTGCACTGGTAAGCACATGCCTTGTTGTCCTTGGTCAACCATTGTTAACCATGGTTCACCTATGTTTGACCATGGTGACAAGAGCATGGGATAGCAACCATTTGCATAATTTGTTTTATATCAGAATGCAGAATATGACACTAAACTCATATAAATAATCAAAATCTAACTTTTTTTTGCAGTTTATAAAGAAACAAAATTTAAATAAATAAATTATTTGAGCATAAAAAATTACTATGAGAACTCACCACATTTAAAGAGTGTTGTTATACTGCAGTATAAATTGCGATTAAATCATTCTATCAGTTATGAATGAAAAGAGACTCCATTAGAAAGAGAAACAGCAGCAGCAATGGGTAATTAAATAAAAGGTATTTCAAAAGTATGTGTGGATAATATGTATTCATTGCAGAATGCTGAAGTTATTAAAAAATAACATGAGCTGTGGAGAAATTTGTTTTATTATGCAGGAAACATCTGATTCTAACAACCGTGGATAACCATGGGGCACAGGGTCATATTGCCGCAAACAAAAACAGCGCGGCAATAAATGCCACAGGCAAAATGCCATCCACCAAAATAAGGTTGGTTAAAACACCAACCATACCAAAAACAGCGCACCCCATAGAAAACAATTGGACTTTTGTGTTTTGCCACCCACACCTTCCAACATGGGGACTCCCCCACTGAACCCCGGACTTAAAATAACCAACTCTGAGGGGTGGGACCTCAGGGATGGGGAGAAACTGGGGGGGGGGAATTATTTTTTTAACAAAACAAAATGAAATGTGGTCCCAGGTCTCCAAAGCTGCAGTGTGCTGGTGCCCTTGCCACTTCACCATGGGAGCAGAATGACCAGGCACCACACACACAAACATCAACTTGATCCCTCTCTCTTTAAAGTGGTCAGTGACCGGGGTAGTGGTAATTCCCTAATGCTATTCTATCCCGGTTGCTATCAATGTAGTCACTGTTCTAACAGCATGGTTAACACTGCGCTGTCATTGCAGTGACATATTGACCTGGTGCCTAACCTGGTCATTCAGCCTTACATGAGCTTGTATTAACGATTGATGAACACGGTTATTTAACTCCCCGAGGTCTTGTTTTGGCAACAGTTAACAATGGTTGACCATTGTCTTTGCCAATGGCATGGTCTGGCCATAGATGACCATGGTTGCCTGTGGTGCTATTTCACACCCACGGTTAACCGTAACCAACCATCGTCAAAAGCATAGTTGACCATTGTTTCTGGCTATGGTTAACCTGCGGTAAAGCCATGGTTGATCATGGTTCAGCCATGCCACCCTCACCAAGGGAACTTCTTTAATAACTGCTCTATGGGACACTGAGCCAAAGGCCTTGCTGAGATCCAGATATATAATGTCAACAGCCTGACCTTTGTCTGTGGCCTGTCACTACTTTGAAGAAATCAATGAGGTTTGTTTTGCAGGACCTCCCTTTAGCAAAGCCATGCTCCCTTCTGTCTTGTAGGTCATTTGCCTCCAGAAACTCCACTAGCTTTTCCTTTACAATGGTATCAAGCGATTTGCCCACAATGAAGGTCAGACTCACCAGCCTGTAATTTCCAGGGTCATCCTTGTCCCCCTGCCTTGTGGAATGGTACAGTGCACTCCACTTCTAATGGACACTGTTATAATGGACAATTGGTTGTAGTGGACAAAAACTGATTTCCCAAACCAAATATATCAAATCCAATGTATTTTCTTCTGGTTATAATGGACAGAAACATTGATTATAATGGATACTTTGAAGTTTTGATAGGTATTTGTAGTGCATTTTTGGGGGGGGGTGCAGAGCTGGTGAAGAGATTTGGCAAATGTAGAATTTAGATAGAGGAGCTACAGAGACTACATTTCTTACAAAATAATTCTCCTCAAGCTGCATAAACTTTTATTAGCTAATTCACTAAAACGGAAGTGACTATATTTTTTTAATAAAACCCTTACAGTATAATTGCCTTTGTTCTTACTGTCCGTGAACCCCAAAACCCAGTCACTAGAATTACTATCCTCTTACTCTCTGGAGCACTACTCGAATATTGTCCACTGTACTTGCTACTGTTTACTTCTCCTCTCCCCCACACCGCCAGGTCGAATCTGGAATCGAGCGGTACTCTGCTCAGTATGCCTGCCTGGTAAAATTCTAAGATAAATAAATAAATACACTTCATAAAAAAACTAATGTTCCCTGACACTTACGCAATTCTAAATAAACACACAAAGTACAGAAAAATATATGCTAGGCAAGATTCTGAGTAATCTGTGAAGTTTTATAATAGATTTTCACTCTGAGCCCCTGCTCACACACATAGACACATCTACCTCATAGGATCCACCTCCTCTGGATATAATGGACACTGGATATAATGGACAAAAGTTGTGTGCACAGATGTGTCCGTTATAACAGGCTTGTATTGTACTACATCCACCTTCCTCTAGTCTGCTGGGAACTACTCCTGTTGCCAGCGAATAAAGACATCTGCCAGAGGGGCAACCGGTACCCCTACCACTTCTAAAAACACCCTGGGGTACAACCTGTCTGGTCTGGAGTGTTAGCGGACTTTCAAAGCACTAAGAACTTTGAGTGCCCTTTCAGTGGAAATATGCTCCACCTCTAGTCTGTGCCCTTGACTCTGATCTCTAATCACTTCACAATCTAGCAGCAGTCCATCCTTTTCCTTAGTAAAAACTGCACTGAAGTACTCATTCAGCACAGTCGCATCTCCAATGTAATTCACCACCCATTCCGATGCTTTGGCCAGCCTTTTATACGCCTTCCTTTTCCCCTTTTCTCACTAATACAGCAGAAGAAGATCTTGTTGTTGACTTTCACCCCCTCTGCTCTCCTGAGCTCGGTCTCTGTTAGCTTTCCTCAGAGTTACACTGCCTGCCTTAGGTTTTACCTGATAGTTCATCCTAGCGCTTTCCAACTGGTTCTCCTTGTACCTCATGAAGGCAGTCTTTTTTTTCTTTACTGCCTCCCTCACTTTCCAGGAGAACCATAATGCTTTTTACGCCTCTTGTTCATCCTAACCTGCCTGAGGTAGCACTTGGTGACTACCAGAACTTCTCTTTTGACAGTCTCCCAATTTTCTTTCACCCCCACTATCTGGCTTACCCTTCAAAACCTGGTTGCAAGGATCTCCTCTGTTTTCCCAAAAATCAGACCTTTCAATGTTCAGAACCATTGTCTTGGACTTGTGCTGCTTGCTCCTAAGGAGGATTTTAAACCACACAGAATTGTGGTCACTTGCTCCGAGGGGAGCTTCAACAGTTACATCATCTGTGAGTTGCTGGTTTGAGAGTAGAGGTGCAAGTGGTAGACAAGAAGTACAGGAACTCAGGCACCGTCAAATATGAAATGCAGAATGAAGATCTTCAATCTGAAGGATAGCTGTGTGAAGACACGTCTATCTGTTTAGACACTAGTAGATTCAGTTAGAGACATTGAAGTATTTCTAGTAAAACTGCACTGTTGTACAAGTCAAATGTTGTTATGAAAACCCTGATTTTAGGTCACAGGGTCAGCTTCATCACTGTTTGAGAGTACCAAGTCCAGCACAGAGCCCTCTGTAGTTGGTTCCCCAAATGCTGGGTGAGGAAACCATCCTAGAAGGTGGCAACTAGAACGTGGTTCCTTGCACTTCCCACTCCTAATATACTCCAAGCCATGTCCCACATATTGAGATCACCTTTCAGGATTACGTTTGTCCCTTGTGCAGCTGCCCATCTTACCTCCTTCTCTATAACCTTATCCCCTTCCCAGGATTAGTTAGGTAGTTTGTACACCATTCCAAGCCAGACATTCCTATCCCTCTGCACAACCAGCTATATCCAGATTGATTCCACCTCTACTTCCCCTCTTTTTGCTTTTTCCTCTGGGGCTGAGATACACCCCTGATATACAGTCCCAACTCTTTTCCTGCCACCATAGCCATTCAGAAAAAGGCATATTCTGGGACTGAAAGGTTCCACGTATGGTTGCGAGCTGCCCATGACTCAGTGACAGCTATGATGTCTAACACTCCTTTGTCATCACCTGTATGTCCTCCATGTTAATACCCAGGCTCCTAGCATTTAAGCTGGCCACTTTCCAACAGTTTGTTCCACTTTCCCCTTCCCACATTTTTCCTCTAGAACCCAATGATTCCTCTTCCTTAGGCTCATTTATTGCATTCCCATCATCCTCCCTATGCCCCTGTTTAATCACACTAGTTGGGGGAATGCTGCAGCTCTACCTGCAAAGCCTCACTTGGCTGGTACCACGACCTGGTTATTCCAGCTGCAGCCTCCCCCATCAGTTTGAATAGCCAGCAATATAAGCATTAAACGTTTTGGCAAATACTGTAGTCCCATCTGCAGCAGGGTGGAGGTCGTCTCTCCTGAACAGCATCCTACCCCTCCAAAACTGTCTGCAGTCCCCCACAAAGCCAAATCATTTTTCTCTACACCACTTCTTCAGTGATGAGTTAAGACAAATGTAAGCCCCCATGGAAGCTTACTAGTTCTAATCCCCTGTATGCTGCCTGGTGCTTGGGACCACCTGCTGGCAGGCAGGCCTGGGTCCCAGGTGGTATAAATTTAAGGTTTTGGTGCCAAAAGGGAGTTATGGGAGTGGGAGCAGAGGGAGAGGGTTCTCGGGTGGAACAGCTGCCAGTTCAGCTGTGGGCCGAGGTTCAGGACCAGGGTGGGGAGATGGCTGCCCTGGCCCACTGCCCTGTTTGTCCAGAATCGTGATGGGTGAATAGTGAGTGTTCAGGGAAGTGTGTCTGGAGCCATCATAGTTGCCAGCCAAAGGAAGTTGGAGAGGATAGAAGAGGGAGAGAGTCAGTGTAAGACCCAGTGGTGAGAGCTTGTGTCATGGCAGGGAAGTGGTGAAAGCCTGCCATGCGGTCACTGCGAGTTGGTAAGGGGTGCCTGTAGATCTATGCTGGAGTGGGTGGGGACAGATCAGGAGGTTGCAAGGAGTCTAGGGCATAAGCCTCTTTGAGTGGCCTCCTTGTCTGTATAGTCCTTGACCCCTGTCTGGTACAGCTATTTTGTCATCCGGTGCATGGCACCTGCAGCACTGGAGTCACTGAGAGTTGTCGCAACACCTAAGTTCCCACCACTGTATGAGTTTGAGACCACCAAGAGCAGCTAATTTTTGTCCCAATGCTGTTCTGTGGGGTGCTCACCTGGGCTACAGTCAGTGTCAGCATGCCAGTAGCCTCTGGGAGTATGAACATTATTTAGGAGAAAATAAGGGAGCTTCCAGTCCATGCCGCTGCCACCATCTGTCTTGGCCTGATGTGGCTCTTAGGAGCAAGCTGCAGTGTAGATCCCTGGATCAATTTCTGCAATCAATGTAACCTTGGCCCTGGCTATGTATGACAAAGGCCCCCACCATGTGTTGTTCCCCACGCTCCATGGAGTGAACTTATTTTATTTACGTGCCAATTAAATCAGTTTTTGTACTTTTGATCAGTGTGAACAGTGGATTTAATTAACATGACCTTCTTTGATTGTGCTGACCAGTTTGCCCCCTACAGCTTCCAGCCCCACGGTGAAAAGACTGCCTGCACCCCTGTGTCAAACCAGCTGAACCAGGAAAATGAGCATAACCTTGTGACTGTGTTTCTTCTGCTGTATGTGCCCCATAGAAACACAGAATTTGATGGCAGATAAGGACCGCTTGGCCTACCTAGTCTGCCCATTTCCCTACCTAACAAAGAAGCTACAGATCCTAGTTAACCAACAGCCTACTTCCTCCTACCCCCTACTAGAATTGCCTTATGTCTGTCCCATGCATTCTTGAATTCCCCTACTGTTTTTGACTCTATGACCTCCTCAGGAAGGCTGTTCCATGTATCCACAACCCTCTCTGTGAAGAAATACTTCCTCACATTACCTCTGAGCCATCCCCCCCTCTATCTTCAAATTGTGACCCCCTCCTCATGGACATCCATCTTCATACCCCTAGACACTGTTGGGGGGGGTGCTACACAAAGATCAGGACTGATCAGGAGCTGCCTAGACTCTACCTTGAACCACACTGGCAGAACCTCAAAAAATATTACTGAGGTTGCCACCAACCTTAGTCTCCTGCCTACCTCCCAAAGGCTATCCTTGTCTTCACCCAGTGACTGACCTGCCAGATCATTAGTCCCTAGGTTGACAACTACAACAGGCCCCACCCCATCAACCACATTCTTTACAATTCTATTCTGTGGGTATCCCTTCCTGCTGACACCCTGGAAGAAACCTGACCATTCTTTCCTCCTGACCTTCTGTACACGCACTCCTCTTGATCCCGTGATGATGGAGTCCCCAGGACTAGAATCCTCCTAGCATTCCCCTACCTTTTGTCTTGACTAATTTCATAAGTGCCACTCTGGTATCAGTCCTAGATACCCGAGTGTTAACAGGTTCTGGTTCCCTGTGGAGAGACCCAGGGTGAACTGAATTACCCAGGGGAATAAAATGATTTGCTGTTGAAAACTCAGGACTCCCCCACACACTCCCTGCATGGACCCCATTCATTCCTTCCCCCTTGTCAACTACCCTCCAATCCCCAGACTGAACTCCTGGTGTCCTTTGAGGTAGTAGAGCAGCAACCACATGCAAGGAAGAAGACTTAATTCAGCTTTCAACACAGCCAGCTCTGCAGTACTGCTGCAAACTGCTGCAGACTGGGCAGCAGCCATACCTCCAGAGCACCTCACAGAAGATGCCTGGTCGGTCCTCAGCTCCTGCAGCACACTAGTTCCCCTGTGCCTCAGCATCCTGCTGCCTCCCTGCTTGTCTCATCCTTCATTAAAAGTTACCACTGAAACAGAATGCCCCATATATTCTTTGGGTAGAACATCTTACATTTTGCAAACTTAGCAAACAATCCCCTAGTCACCTCCCAGATCAACTTCCCCAAAGCCCCTCCCCTGATAGTTATTTCAGGATATCCTAGGTAAGACTTCTGTAGGAAGCCCAACATATAAAGACACCCCTCTTACTGTACAGCAGCTGTCCTGACCCTGTCTGACACCTATCTGAACAACTGATTTAGCCTTCCCCCCAACACTGTGTGCCACGCAAGCGTACTCTATTTTCTGTTAGTAGCACACAACATCTACAGAAGTCGGTGAGAGGAAACAATATCTTACCTTGGACTCAATGACTCAATGGACCAGAGTTCCCTCTGGATACTCTGCAGACGCCATCCTCCTGCTCTGTAGCTTCAGGGTCCCTCATGTTCCAAGGTCATTCGGATCTCTGGGAATTAAATACTGGACTGCTAGCATCTGATTGGCACTAGTCAGTCAGATGTGCAGGCCCCCACCAGGTATAGTGATGATTTCAGCAACTGCTACTCCTGCCTCTCTACCTCCCACAAAGCCCTACCTTACCCCAACCTCCCTTTCCCCTTCCCACTCCTTACACAGCAAACAGTTATCACAGTGTTATATCCAATGTAAAGACCGAGGTAACAAATCTACTAGAGCATAACAATGGGATGCCATCACGCTGACCTACTTTATAACAGGTAGGCAGACATGCCAACGTCCAAGGAGAAATTCTTAAATAGAATCTGCTCTTCAAAGGACTATGCAGTGGGTTCCCCATGGTGAGACAACCTGCTCAGACTGCAGGAACAGGCATCAACCCATCTCCTGTTCAAATCTGAATGGAATTTTAACATCAGTATATGTTGCCACTCTCTGGAAGGTAACTGGCATAGTTATATTTATTTACTGAGTAGGAACACTGGACCAATGCCCTTCTTCAGTTTTGTCCTGGGCCCAAAAGACGGCACAAAATGCAAATGTCAAAAACAAAACTACATGATAAATATTACAAGTTACAAATAACAAATACATATGTGAGCATTCATACTTACAGACAGATTTTTCAGACATCAGGGATGGTATAGGGTGTGAAATGAGTCTCTTCGCGGATGACTCCAAGATGGGAGCAGTAGTTGAGGGAGAAGAGGGGAGGTTGGCTCTGCAAGGGGACCTGGACACCCTGGAAAGCTGGGCTCACACATGGAAATTAAATTTCAATATCACCAAGTGCAAGGTGTTGCATCTTGGTCGGGAAACCCTAAACACAGGTACACCCTGGGAGGGGAGGTGCTGGAAGCCTCAACAGGGGAAAAAGACCTAGGGGTCATGGTGGATACATGTATGAATAACACTGAGCAGTGCAGGAGAGCAGCTAGCAAGGCAAACAGGATGTTGGGATGCATCGCAAGGGGGATCACCTCTAGGAGCAAGGAAGTGATTCTGCCATTGTACAATGGACTGGTTAGACCACACCTTGAGTACTGTGTACAGTACTGGAGACCACACTTGAAGAGGGACATACAGCTCCTGGAGAGGGTACAGAGGAGGGCAACAAAGATGATAAGAGGGCTAGGGGATTTGACTTACGAGGACAGACTTGAGGAGCTCTGCCTGTTTTCATTGGAGGAGAGGAGAGACAGGGGGGACATGATTGAGGTCTTCAAGTACCTCAAGGGAATAAATAGGGTAAACATGGAGGGGATCTTTAGACTAAAGCAGGGAGGCATCACCAGAGGGCATGGTTTGAAGTTGGAAGGTGGAAGGGTGAGGGGGGAAAAGAGGAGGAGGTTTTTCACTGAGAGGGTGGTGGACCCTTGGAATGCTCTGCCTGGTGAGCTGGTTCAGAGATCCACAGTGGAGAGCTTTAAGAGAGGGTGGGACAGACACAGAAAGTGGATGTATCAGATGATGGCCTATCCCGGGGGGGTGGGATGGATGATAGGGTTTCTGGAGCACAAGGGATGGGAGGGTCTCGCACCCAACTAAGGATCTAGGTTCGAGCAGACTTGATAGACCATAAGGCCTAATCTGCTGGCAAATAGTATGTAATCTTTAATGAAAGCTTCTGTAACACCTAGGTGGCATTATCACAAGGGCTACTACCCCTGCCTGCTTGGCTAGTAGCAGGTTAAGGGGTACTGAAATGGGTGCCTCCACCAGGAGGTCAGAGTTGTTAGTTATCAAGCTAACTTGGCACAGCCCTCCGGGACACTGTAACCCCCTCTTTCCCTTCTAGTGGCCTGAACAATATACAATAATTACTTTCACAATGACCCTTATCCACCAGGCAATTACCCACACTGTTTGCACTTACCAGTGGGCTGGTTCCTCTAGCGTGACCCTGGGGACCCCCCGTAAAACAAGGTTAAGCACAGCAAATAGCAACAGTACAATACTTTTGGCACAAACTGGAACCACAGTCAGGTTAAATGCAAACAAAGTTAAATCTGATTTATTCAGGGGACTTGAACAAGGGAAGGGTGTAATCAGGTTGATTTGCTTAAAAGCTATATTAATCAGACAGTTATGCATGCAGTTTAGAGTCCCTACGCAGTCACACACTCTGGGTACCCAGGTAGGAAAACGATGGGCTAGCCAGGAACATTGCAGCTGGTTGGGGCCCTGTGATGGAAGAAAGTAACATGCACAACACACACTATTTGTAATCCGGAGCCGGAGGGCTCAGTTCGTGAAAGAAAAGGCAACAAGACAATCAGATGACAACACTTTTAGATTTAGCTATTGTTGCAGGGAGCTACCCTGATGTTAACTCACAATATCCAATACTGGACACAGGCAGGACAAAATCGAGACTGCAGGCTGTTGAGCTGGAGTGCCCAGAGAAGCAGGACCCACACGAATCACCGAGGCCTTGTTCCTGTTCAAGGCGTTGAGCAGGGGGGCTGATCCAAAGGCCGGTCTCTCGTCGATGACTTTCTCTGCATAGCAAAGTATTCTCACTGGGCCAGTGTAGCAGGGCCCAGGCAAACGGAAATGGATACGGATTCAGTCTATGAAGTTGGATACAGCCTCCAGCAAGCAAAACACAGTTCAGACACACAGTGGGGAACTAAATCACGACCCACTATAAGCACACAGCACATTCACATGTAAGGAAATTCCACTGTACCAGGCAAATGGCTCTCTGGTTGCAATTACAGAGTCTCTGCACAATCCAGGAGTTCAGAGGTAGCTGGCAGTCCTGACAGGCCGATCGCATTCAGCAAATCTTCAGTATTCTTCAGGTTAAAGCCTGGTCATAATTCAGTGGCTTAATTCGCTTTCAAAATTCGGATTTAGTCCAAAAAAATCACAAGTTCCCTCTCAGGGACAGCAGGCATGCAGGCCAAACTTAGGCCTTTCCCCAGTTCTCCCACGTGAATCCACTATGGACTGCTGCTCAAACTATCCTGAGCTGTTACTTCTTCACTTCCCGACTCAGCTCTAACTGAAACTGCAAACAGTGTGGGACTTTCCCCAAGATCTAAAAGGTTCGGTTGGCTGATCTGTCTGTCAGTCACAACAAGGGCTCCCCCTCCAGGTTATTTTAGGCACCAAAAGCCCAACACTACAATTCCTACAGGTTTTGGCCCCACCAAGCCCCTGTAGGCAGGCTCCACTTTAGAGTCCCAAATGTACTGATTGGTCCATTCTGCGGTCCTGGACCAAGATGATGGAAACAAACAGAACTGTCCATGCTGCAAAGAAGGCAGGTTAGAACAAACTGCAATATTATTACTACTCTAACAAATGATCAGCAAACAAGTACATCTTCTAACAGAGGTCCCTCTCAGATTAATTATGATTGCAATCCAGGCAGCTCTTAAAGACACAGTACACAGAGGCTATACAGGCACTCT
Source organism: Neoceratodus forsteri (assembly GCA_016271365.2). Taxonomy (NCBI): domain Eukaryota; kingdom Metazoa; phylum Chordata; order Ceratodontiformes; family Ceratodontidae; genus Neoceratodus; species Neoceratodus forsteri. Next base: position 246,427,213 of record JADMNL010000025.1, read on the forward strand.
CTGACAATACATTTAAACTGCTAAAACGCAGAACGCCAGCCTGGCAGTGAGCATTTAGGCAAGCTCAAGGAAGACTTTTCGGGAACCCCCATTTGTAGGGGGGGTTACATATTTTTGAAACTGGAATTTATAAATGGGGTGATTTAATATTTCTAAGATGCTCTGGAAGTGCTTCAAAATAAAGGGGCAGCACTGGAAAAAGCCCTCGATCCCATTTTTGTGTAAGTGCAATTAGTGCAATGATATATTTGATTTGCAGAGCCCATGCCTCAATACAAAGGTTTAATTACCAGTAAATCATTCAGAGCAAAACGATTTCAGCAATTACTGACTTTATGACTTAGCCAACCAAATAAGTACTGACTTCATGCTAAGGGAGACATCCATCCTAATTGAAAAGATAGAAATCAGTGATGAATATGTGCAGAGGCTAGTAAAACACAGCAGCAGATATTATTATATGCCACTTAAAGATGAATTTTCTTCATAGACGCATTCAAGGAAATGGGAGGAACAATTAAAAAAAGGAATAAGAGCTCCAATAGCAATAGCAAGACAGGACTCATAAGAAATAAAATTGTTTTAAGTTTATAAACAACACCCAGTTGTTGGTTAATATTTTTATAGAACATAACAATGGCTGCAATTCACAAAGGCATGGATTACCTATGTGCCGCGTAACAGGGGCACATAGGCAACCTTATGCAGGACTGCAGTGCAGCAGACCCCCCACGGCAATCACTGCCGGTGCGCTAGCGCACTACGTGCTGGATCTCACAGCCACCCCAGCAGCTTAGCACCAGGGACATGCCAGGGTGTGTGCCCCACACTGTGCTAATGCATGACCACACTGTGTACCATCCGGGCAGCTACAGGTCAATGGGGGGGGGGAGCATGGCTTACCGCAATACAAGCTCCCTCACAAGTCATCGGTGTGGCGCAGCAGCCACAGGAACCCCCTTCACACTGCTGCCACATCTGACTGGGTCACCCGGGGATGTGAAGGGGTGTTAGGGAAAATATCCGCTCTTGCTGCATGGGACGGAGCACGCCATCCCAGGACCCTCTACCCATGCGTGGAAGAGGGTCCACTCTGGGACCCTGGACAGGCATCCGACTGAATGTCTTCCCAGGTCTGCAGACCCACACCCACCTGCATACCTGCACACCAGGGGGGCGGGCCGTGGACAAGTGGCCTGCGATGGTGAATACTGTCCAGCGCACACCTGTCCACAGGTGCGGTGCTGCACAGGTGGCTTACGTGCATTTCATGCATGAAACCCACTGATTAGTGAATCACAGCCAATATGCTTAGAAAATAAAACAATTGAGTCCAACAGAACCCCAAAATACTTAAACGTCATGACTTGGTCAAGTGAGGAACCAGAAGGACCAAGGATATGAAGTGTTTGATTAGAATTATAAATGTAATTAAAATTTGGTTTGTAGCCAAATAAAATTGTTTTTGGTTTGTTTGTATTAAGAATCATAAGAGTCAATGAAAACCACTTTCAAATAGAAAGAAAATGTAAGTTTAAAGATTGAGATTTTTGCAAAAGAGATTTAGAGCTAATAAATAAAAAAAAAAATTGTCCGCATACAGAAGAGTATTGAAGCCGAAACATACAGTGAATTGAATTAAACAAAGAAAACAATGAAGGACCTTCTTCACCTCCTGTGCTCGCTTCTTCTTCTCCCGCTCCTCCCAACCCCCATCCCTTCTCCCACTGCCACACCACCCCTTCTTTCCTACCATTCCACTGCATCCTTTAAGGCACTCCTGTCTCTAACCTCTCCACAAGGGTATGAGTCCTGCTGATCTAGACCCCAACCTCCTGTGCCTCGCCACCCTGCTGTTGCACTACCTATTAGCTCTCTTCTCAACCTTGCCTTCTGAGCTTCTGTCCCTGATTCTTGGAAACAGGCTACAGTTATCCCCCTTCCCAAAGGGAACAATTCCACTTCTCCTGGCAACTACCACCTTATTTACCTCCTCCCCACCCTGGCCAAGCTCCCAAAACACCTTGTGCTATCTCAGCTCTTCCCCTTCCTTGATTCTTCTGCCTTCATTGCTCCTTACCAGTCTGGCTTCCATAAGTCTCACTCCACCTTCATCTACCTCCTCCATCTTACTGACTCCATTCTGCCTGGCATGGATCAAGGCTTGGCCACCTCTGTCATCTTTGTTGACTTGGCCAAAGCCTTCGACACTGTCGCCCAGCCCCTTCTCCTGGACAAGTTCAAGGAAGCGGGTCTCTCTGACTCTTCAGTTGGGTGGTTCTGCTCCTACTCTGAGGGCACGTCTTAAGTTATCCAGATTGGAGACTCCATCTCCCCCGATTCCCTATTAGATCAGGCGTGCCACAAGGATTCATCCTTAGCCCTATACTCTTCTCCATCTTCCTAAATGACCTCCCCACTGCCTGCTCCTCTACATCTATCCGTATGTAGGCAGATGATATAGTACTCTTTGTGTTCTGCTCCTCTGCCTCTGACTTCACTGCCAGGCTCCAGCTAAACTTTTCTAACATCCAGCACTGGTTCCTGTCAAATTAACTGTCCCTCAATACCAAGACAACAGTCTCTATGACATTTGGCACTCGACAGAGGCTCGCTAGGCTCACACCATCCTTCCATACCTTTGATGGTGCAGCAATGGAGGATGTCTCCTCATTTAAGTACCACAAGGTCCAGCTGGACAGGTATCTCGATTTCTCTGCACACGTGGATGTACTTTACAGGAATAAAAGGATGTATCCTGCTTCCTGCCCACAGACAGATTGTCTCAAAGACGAAACTTCCCATCTTTGATTGTGGTGTCATCTTTCACTCCTTTTGATGATTTGCCCTGGACTGCCCCCCCCCCCACAACTGCTCCCTGTACTCCTGCCTTTCCTTCCCATCCCTGAAGTCCAGACACCTTGCCCATTGTACTTCTATTATCTCTAAATACTGGCTTGGCCCCTCCCTCCTACCTTGCTTCTGTCCTTATCTCCTCATCCCCACTACCTAACCCCCCTTGCAACTGTAGCTCCTACTCTCGCTCTCCCTCAAGGTAATCCAGTGCTGGTCAAGCTGCCTCTCTTTCCAGTTCCTCAAACTTTGGGGTCTCTCCCCTGCCATCCACTTTGCCCCTTCCCACCACTTACTCACCTCTGTGTTCCTCCCTTTCTCTTTTCCCGGACACACCTGGAAACAAGCTGCTACCAGCTCAGTATGTGTTTCCTGATAAAACATTTGAAATAAATAAATAACCACAGAGCCTTGAGGGAACCCTCGATCAACTGGTAAAGAATCTGATATAGCAAAGCCAATACTTGCACATTGAGAATGGCCATACAAATAATTACCAAACCAAGAAACTGTATTTGTAGATAAAACAAATTTTGTCAGCTGACATAGAAGAAGGTCACGGTCCCCTAGGACAAGTAAGTTAGTCAGGTCCATGAACACTGAGCCAGTAAGGTACTCATTGTCCGTGCCCTCAAGGACAGAGTCCATGAACCTCAGCAAGGTAAAGCCAGCACCCTGACCTTTACACAAATTGTGTGTATGAGGAGTGCCAGCTGGTTTGAAGCAATCCTGTCTAAATATTTACCTAAAGCAGTCAAAACTGAAATAGAATGCAAATTGTCCATAGATATACAATTGACACATTTATGGACTAGAACCACCTGAGTATTTTTCTGGATTGTTGGAAATGTTTGGATAATTAAAGAAGCATTGAAAATCTTACTTAGGAGAGCTGCAGTTCAACTGGCAAAAAGCTTTAAAAATCTAGACTCTAGACCATCGCTTCTATTTCCACCTTCTCATGGCAGTGAAAGCAATAATTAATACGTTTCTAAGTGGGAAACAATTTTTAAATTAGAAATGGAAAGGAGCAGTATTTGCTATAGAAACATCATTATCAGAAGGTACACAGCCTTCCTGACCATTGCCATCAAGGTTGAAAATGTACAAAGACAAGTCAGTGAATTTATTTGAATTTGAATTTTGAATTTATTAATAGGGACAAACCTTTAAGCACAAGTGCCCATTTTCAAAGGCAACCTAGTCAAATTACAAAGACTTTTCAATGCATAAATAACAATAATGTTAATGCAGTACAAAATACCATGTCATGCACCCATCATTGATAATTAATTGTAACAATTACATGTCTCCAGGTCCTTCAAATGCAGTCTCAAACTACCTTTAAAGTGCCCTAAGCATTCACAGTACAATAACTACAACAGCAGAGAAGTCAAGGTATCTACAAATCTAGTTTTAAAAGATCTCTCTTTCAAGAAGGTTTTACAGTTTGGTATAACTACTTGTATATTTTTTTTGTGCTTTTTGTATTGTACAAATTAGAACCCATAGGAAACAATTCAGTCAGTGCACTTCTACTCTTGCAATTAACAATGTTCTTGCTATTAACAATGTTTCAAGTCCAAATACTGTCAAAGTAAGCAATTCTAGATTTGAAAGAAAACCAATCCAAGCTATGGCACAGGGCACATGATGGCAATCACTTTTTACATTCAGCACAAATCTACACATTCTATTGCAGGCCTCCCTTTCAATAAAAAATGATAAAGACCCTGGCCCCTACCCTTACTGAATGGTAAAACCAGATGGTATTTTTATTAAACGATGAAAGACCATGTTACTCCTTGATTGATAAACTGGATATTTTGCAAGATATTTGGACCCCCTTCTGGTTCTTGCAATAAATGTTATCGGCACTGAATATATATAACAGATGTGGTTCCGTCTCCCTTTCCTTTCTATCACTAGTAGGCATAGGGACCTCTTTCTGTATGTAAGACAGACCCAGGATGTTCTTCAAATGTTGAAAGTGTGATATTAGCATGGCATTAACTATTCTAAATCTTGTTTGTAAGGTACTGTAGGCCACTGGAGAGAACTTAGGACACAATAATGTGTACAGACAGGCATTTGAGTGACAAATCTTGCAATCTGATTTTACAAAATTTTAACTCTAGAAATTTCAACTTCACTAGCAGCAAAATATAGTAGCATTCCATATGGAAGCAAAAACCTTTGTGACAAAAGGAACCTTGTGGATGGTAATAAAAATGAACCAAGTCTACAGAGAACACCCAACCTTTGATGAACAGTCTAATATATGAAATATGAAAAGTATACTTCAGTGAATTTTCAAGAAATAAACCAAGATATCTGAAAAATGGAACTTGCTCTAAGCCAATACTATTTAGTGTTTTCCTCTCAAGATCAACATTCACATGCAGTTTTCTTTTTGAATTATGAAAAAAAATAAATTTGTTTTTTGTTGCATTCAATACAAGTTTCCTTGATAAAAACCATCACTGTGCTAAATCAAAATCCTACTGAATTGTGTCCTTCAGCTCCATTAGACTATCCCCACTTGTGAAAATCACTGCATCATCTGCATATAATATAGAGGATAATGGCTGGGGATCAGGTGATAACCATGCTGTAATCACCTCGAGTGGTTGCTAGAGCAACATGGTAAACCTCCAGAGCGCAGCTCGAGAGGTTTGCTGTAGCCCTAGCAACCACGAGAGGTGATTTCAGCGTGATTGTCACCGATCCCCAGCGTTCATCTTTTATAGTGTATGGTCAAAAAAACACTGTTTAAATTCTATGTGTGAAGTATGGAACTCTGGTGCATTCTTTTTGTTATGCCACTGTTTGGAGTTCCGAGTGTGGTTAACAACTTTTAAAATTCTAAACAGTGCATAACAAAGCCGTGTGACTGCTGATTATGGTGGTTAATGGGCACTTACCATACATTATGGGATAATAATGTATGGTGATGCTGTAACCACCATAATCGCTGATTACCAACTGTTATGCTGTTGAGATATAAAAATTGATAGCCACCTTGTATCAGTGGCATAACAAAAAGAATGCACCAAGTTCCTCATCACGCACAAGAATAAAACAATGTTTTGACCATACACTATAAAGATGATGGCTGGTGAGGTGACAACCACACTGAAATCACCTCTCATGGTTGCTAGGGCTACGGTAAACCTCTCGAGCTGTGCTCTCGAGGTTTACCATGTTGCCCTAGCAACCACTCGAGGTGATTACAGCGTGGTTATCACCTGATCCCCAGCCATTATCCTCTATATGTTTTTTGTGCAGACCTTTGGAAGAGAATTTAGAAACAAACTAAATAATAATGGCCTAGAATGGATCCATGGGGAACCCCTAAAGTAACATATGCCAAAGAAGAAAAGGAATTAGAAATCTTAGTCTTCTGACATCGCCATCCAAGGTAGTTCCTGCACCAGCCCAGCACAGCCTCCAAATAGTCCATGTCACCCAAAGACTTAATCAGAAGCTGATGGTTCACAAGACCAAGGGCCTTGGTGAGATCAACATAAACAGCCATAGCACATTGACCTTTATCCAATGCCTCATGAACAGACTATGTAAATCCCACCAAGACCGTTTCAGTACTGTGACCAGGGCGGAAGTCATGGTGGGCCGGGAGTCTATGCCTCATACTTAGTACAATAATCATAAAATTGATCGAATACTATTTTTTCCAAAACTTTTGCAAGAGGAGCCAATAAAGTACAAGGGGCTCTGTTCTCAAAGGACTCTGCATGGTGCAAGACCTGTGTGCCCAACCCAATGACACAAGGCGTAGCATGCGCCACAGTCAGAACCAAACAGGATTCTCATTCCCTAAGCCCTCCGTGCGCCACATGCGGTGAGCTAGACCAACTTTTGCTGGTCTATCTTCATCGACCCTTTTACGGGGTATGTGTCAAGTACCTGGCGCAAGCCACTGTTAAAAAGGGTGTAGTGTCACAAAGGCACACAACCCACTAGAATTGGGTGCACTGTGCACCAACGTGTTCAGGGCAGCTGCAGGGTTGGCCACAGGGCTTCTGAAAGCCCTGTGCCAACCTTTGAGAATAGAGCCCAAGGTCTGTAATTTTGGATACTTGAGGTATCACCAGTTTTGTAAAATGGAACAACTGTGGCAACTTTCCACACATCAAGAGACTGGCACATACAAAATAGATAATTAAAAATTTCAGTAAGAGAGTAACACAAAGCATCTGTGGTGACATTCACAAGCCTGTAGTCTTCCTTAACTAATCAACTAATGGTTTAGGATCAATCTTCAAAATGTATTTTTATTCATCATTTGGAGTTAAAGCTTTAAAATAAAACTTTGGTATGCTTTCTTTATTCAAAAATGAACCCTAAGCACTTGTTTTAAAATTACTGTCACCCTCAGGAATGTATTTCTCTAGATCAGTAGACAAAGTGTTACATTCCTCAGGTATCCTACCAGGGTCAGTATGAACTCCAGAGGAAGTATTGAGTAAATTAGGACAAACCTTGTTTATTTGCACAACATCTCATTAATAAGTCTCCATGTGGTTACCACATCTGTACCAGCAAATTGATATTGTTTTTGAACCAGGTACTCCTCTTTTAGTCTACAAATCAAAGATATACATTTATTGTGCAACTGTCTATACTTGATCAGTGTGGCAACAGGTACAATAAGTTCAGGATGCAGCATAAAGTTCTCCTGCCAGCCAAGCTTTGGATCAGTTGGAACAAGAAAGTACATATCTGTGTAACCACCTTATTCCCCGGGGTTACTAGAATCCCAGTTAGAATCAGTGGCAGGCAGGGAAGACAGCTTGTGAAATGCCAGGTAAATGGGTTTCACACTGTTACAGTATGTCTTCAGTCTCAGCTGAGCTGGAGTGATGATGTCATCATAGAACTCATGCAGCAGCATAAGCCACAGTCTCAGCTGGCTTTGGAGTGAATTGGAATGTTCAGTCAATGAGTGAGTAGAGTGGAGCTAGAGGAGGAGGCTGCAGCTGCTGGGCAGCTCCTCATATTAGCTCTGACAAAGAGCTACCCCTTTTTTGTTTTGTGGTAGTTTGTTCTCACCCTAGAAGAAGAACAAAGAAGACAGTTTTCTGAAGTGGTGGAGACCTGTGCCACAAGGTTTTCCTTGCCCCATCCTAGGAGAGATGGGGCAATCTCCAGGATTCAGGGGCAATCCCCTTGATCCACTTGGTTGGTGAAGCTGCCTTGTACATCTTCATTTGTTGTGAGTACAACCCCTTTTTCTGTGTAAGCCCAGGGGCATCTGCAATACCTTGAGGTGAATTCCTCTGTCAATGGGACCAGTCACCCAGTACTAAGTAAAGTTTCTGCCTACGTTGGAGTCCTGTTTCTTCAGTTTACCCCAGTATAGTGGGTTTTGGAAAAGCTGAGCCTGGATGTGCTCAGTGTGGTCATGGGTACCACTTACTTTCATTCCTGTGGGAAATGGGAACAGTACTAGTCCAGGCATATGTGCCAATCTTCAGTTTCAGAACCAGAGTGTTCGCTGTTTTGTATTTCTTCACCCTATGCTAAATGGAACTTCTGTACCCTGGAAAATCTGCAACACCAGTATGTGTAGCCCCATGGGGGTCCATCTTCTCTTTGTGCATTATTCCTACTTTGTTACGTGAATAAAAGCCACACCCTAGAATCCCAGCCTGGTTTGGACAGTATTGTTACTGCTTCCCTGTGTCTGGATTTACTTGAGTGCCCCTGTCCAGAAGTGCAAACCTAGCATAATTGTGAGCAAATGTTTTCTCCCAGGGACCTGGGTTGCTGGCCATGGTAATTGGTCCCTACCAGGTGTGTGTCAGGTAGTTGCCACACTTGGTCGACTGTTTTTGTATAACAGTCTGGTCCACCTAGACTAATGGTGGCCACCTCTCATCTGTTTTCTCTATGTCTTATGGTATTTAAACCCCCACCCTCTCTGTTGCCCCTAGACATTTGTGGTGAGAGGAGAAGCCCTGCTAGTTAAACAAGGGGGACCGGTGGGTGGGTTACACACACACATATGTGTGTGTGTATATATATATATATATATATATAGTAAGTAAATTTGCATTGCTAGATTGGTCCAAGAATTCAAAGAGGAGTGCAAGTCTGAGAGTGCAGTAGACTCTGACATTTTGGACTCTGATTTAAATGGACTAATGTCTGCAGCTGTAAGTACTAAGGGAGGTGCTGCCAGACTTCTGTATGGAGTTTTGTACTTATGTTTATGCTAAAAGCAAGATTTCTCCTGAACTTTTATTAATAAATTCTCTGCTCGGGGGTTACATTTTATATATTGCACCATCAAAACAATATGGTGGTTCCTGTCTTGAACTGCCATCTTCTCTAACAGAATGAGACTTTAGTGCCATTTTTGGGCAGAAAGGCTTGTATGTTGTAAACTGAATGGCATGCTTTTCAGGTGCTTCTGATCCCGAACTCTGCTTCACTAACACGTATAACCAATTTCTAGAACTATTTACCAGAATCTTTTTTATCTGAATATGGATCTGAACATTGACCTTTATCATATACTGCCTATTACAGTTTTGTAGTATGGAGTGACCAGCGTGTTATTAGTACGGTACTTAGATAGTCATGTATTTTTTATAGTGGATCCTAAAACACTGAACTTATTCAACCTATTTATTTGGGCACTATCTGGACTTATTTAACCCCCCCCCCCAGTGTGTTACATGCCTTTGTTTTAGAAGATAAGCCCCAGGAAATTTGAAGGTCCTGGACTGGGCCCACTAAATGTTTGCTACAGAAACAAATCAGTGCCTGTAGTGAGCTATAGTTGTGCTGGAACAGGCTAAGGCACTCTGCAAGTGTTAAAGGCATGTTACCAGTATACCAGTCAGACACTGACCGGATTGCAATCCCAAGCCCTGGCCCCCCTAACAGGAGTTATGTGGCCAATAGGGTGCTACAGGGACTGTGATCGCAATCGGACTGTTAGGGCACATTAATGGCAACTGCTCCTCTGATCCAAACTATATTAGTGACTTTAGATGCAAATAACCCCATAGCACTAGCAAAGTGCAAGGGGTTATTTGCATCTCATTAGAGTCTCATTACAGGCTGGGAGCAAACAGTGTTTGAGGCCAACTCCACCTGTCAGGGTGGCCTGTATTTGAGGTCTAGTGCCCCCTCCAAACACCTTCCCAAAATAGATGACATATTTCCCTGGTTCCAGTAGTCTCCTGCCCCTCGAACACCCCAGCACTACGATGTAGCAAATGTCCTAGTGGCTAGTGGTGCCCCCCACACATTCAAATCCCCCCCCAACTTCATCCACCTGCTCAGTCCCACCACTACCACCACCCTTCTAGCCTTCTGCCTACAGTATCCACAACCCCCTTCCCGACAGTGACTGGAACATCAGGCTGCTAATGTAGCAACAGTTGTCACAGTAGGGAGTGCGATTGTGAACTGCCAGTAGACAGTCTGCCAGTAGACAGTCTGCCGTGTAGATGAGTAGGGGGTCTGTGCTTGTTACCACTGGGGGGGGTTGAACACTGAAGGTGGGGGGTCAGGGGTTGGTGGTAACGACAAACTGAGCAGGTGGTTTGGGGAGATTTGAATGTGTGTGGATGGATTCCCTAACCACCTCACCATTTGATAGGTGATGCCAGCGACTGGTGGGCAGGGGGGCACCACTAGCCACCAGGACATTTGTTAGGTGGTACCAGTGGGTAGAGCGGTGGGAGGGTACAAGGGGACCACCAGCCACTAGATCATTTACTACACGATACCAGTAGAGTGTTCAGGTGCAGGAGGTCTGCACTTAGGGTTTGCAGCCCATAAGACATGGTTTGGGGAGGTGGTAAACAGCAGGGCACTAATGGCTACTTACCACTTCTCCAAACTTTCCAGGATGCTGGTGTGCCTATATGCAAGGCACTATCAGTTGTTTTACATAGGCGCACTGGCATGTTTCAGGGCCAGTCACAAACAAGTTAGCTACCTGCTACCAATGCCATCCAATATGGCATTTTGCGGTCCTTCCCTGCTTTGTGGTTGCAAAGTGGTGTTAGTGAGTCGCTTACCTGGTTTGCAATCAGAACCCTTTTCGAATATCCCGGGCCTAGCATCCTGTAAAAAAGTGTCCTGCATCTGGACAAGGAGGGCAGTATGCACAGGGCAATCACAAAGGGGTAAAACAGCACAGGAAACACCCGAACACCTTTCCTAATGAGGGACAAGTCAGTGGCATAGTGAAGTTCGCTCTCTCTTCAGCTGTCCAAAAAAAGCACATCCATAACTGATGCCAGTTGGGACACACAATCCTATTTTATTAATTAATTAATTAAAGCATTGCACCAGGATAAACATACTGAGCTTTGAACTAGCTTGTTTCCAGATACGTCCGGGGGTGGGGTGGGGAGAAGGGGATTGATACAAGAATAGCTGTGTATATACAGTACAATACAGGGAACAGTAGTTGCACTTGTTGCAATAAACAGTTATTTACATGTAACCCCCCCCGCAAATCAGGGTTCCCAAAAGTCTTCCAGGAGCTTGCTTGAATGCTCCAAGCCTGGATGGCGTTCAGCATCTAAGCCATTTATCTGTGAGTGCTTTTAGAGCCTCTGGTACTGTCTCTTTAAGAGCTGCCTGCCTGCAGACATAATTAATTTGGATGGGGGTCTGTGTGTTTCCCTGCTTGAGTCCCACTCGAGCTGCTGCCAAATCACTCTGTTTCTGCCGTCACTAAATGGGCAGAGTGAACACTTTTCAAAGATATAACTGTTTGCCAGACATCATTTAGAGTAATAACGAAAATACAGTTTGTCTAACCTGCTTTTCTTTGCAATCAGAACTGTGTTTGCCTAGTCCCCCATTCTAGTTTTGAACTGCTAAACTGGACCAATCAGTGTGGGGGGACCTTTGAAATGGAGCCTGCTGCTGGCAAATCAGAACTTGGACTCTCATTGTGGAGCCAGCCACCTATGTACTGTGTGGCCAATGCTTCTAGGAATTGTAGTTTGGACTACAGGGGGAGTTTACTGTGAGTGACAGCAAAACCAGCCATTGAACTGGGAGGAACTCAAAGGAAATGCCCGGCTCTGTCTACTGGAAAGTTCAGATGAGTTGTGACTGTGAAGAGGTAAGGAGCTCCGGGCTCCTGCGCTGTTGAGTTTTCGTGCGGGAAGCTCGTGTGGACCCGTGAAGTTCGGCCTACAACTGTTTGTGAGTGCCAGTGTGGACTGAATCGGAGTTGTAAGGAGAAAGAAGCACCAGAAGTGAGGAAACCAGGCTCATCCTGTAGAAGACTGGAGAAGTTGCTGAATCGCGTTCGGTCTGTCAGGAACTGAATCTGCTGTGTGTTCTCCCGGGTATTGTGCAGTAATTGCGATCGGGATAGAGAAGCAGCCTGCCTGATATAGTACTTTACTTTTACATATAAATGTGTGTAGTGCTTATGGGGAATCGCGTTTCAAATCCCCTGTACAGTGAATTGAGTGCCTGAAGCTGGAAGTAAACCCCAGCTTAATCCAGACTACATCCATTTGCTCTGAACTGCCGTGGGGTCCAGTCACAAGGACCTTGTCCACATGGTCTGCTCCTCCTGGCAATCCAGGACAATCTGCCTTTCACTCAGTTTCAGCATTGAATTTGTGAGTACAAATCAGGGTAGCTCCCTGCCATCAACTAATTACAAGTGTTCCATCTGATTACTTTTCCTTTCTTTCTTCACGAACTGAGCCTACCGGCTCCAGAATACAAAGTGGGTATTGTGCATGCATTTTCCATCCTCAGGGCCCCAACCAGCTGCACCAAATAAGCTAGCCTCTTATTGTCTGGGTACTCAGTAAGAGTGACATTTGGGACTCAAATATGTGCACAGTACTGTGATTATTAATGTGACTGAATCAATTAACCTGATTTCCCCGTCCTTGTTACTATCCCCTAAATAAATCAGATTTGGTTGTTTAGCAAAGTTACACTGCTTGAACTGTGTGTCTACGTTGAATTACTGTACAGTGGTTATTGTATATCTGCATCTCATTTTTTTACAGGTGGTCCCCAGAGTCAAGCTGATTGAACCAATCCTGGGGGTAAGTGTATACTGCAAGTGTACTGTGATTGATTTGTGTGGGTCACTAGTGGGAAGAAAGGGGGGTTGCAGTGACCCAGAGGGCTGTGACCAAGTCATATCAGAATGTCTTAACCCCGACCTCTGGGTGGAGGCACCCGCCATCAGATCCAGGCCCCTCAACCTGTTAGTAGTTAAGCAGGCAGGGGTAGTAGCCCTTGGGATAGCGCCACCTAGGGGTTACATACAGCATTTACAATCATATACAGGTAAGATACAAGGTAATAGTGCAGCTGAATCCTCGTGGGTAGTTGAAGTACAGGAAGTAGAGGCCCAACACAGGGCGATTAATAAGAGGATTTAGTCAGGGGTCAGGAGGCGGAGATAGGGGAGGGAATGGGGGAGAGGTGTGAGGGAGGGAAGAGGGAGGAGAGAGGACTGAGGGGGCAAGAGAGGAAAGTGAGGAAAAGAAGAGGGAAGAGGGAAGCACGGGAGAGAAGAGAGTGAGGGGGCAGAGGAGAGAGAAGAGGAATAGGCAGAACAGGAGAGGGTGGGGGGCAGCGAGGGGGAAGGAGCTGAGTGAAACAAATGGGCCTGGTAACTAGGGACAGTCACAGGAGGGGGTAGTGTGGGTGAAGAGTTGTGAGGTTAGTGAGTGTTTGGCGCAGTTAAAATTACAGCTCGCCTTTCAACAGGTCAGATAAAAAAAGACTGTCCGCCCACAGAATTTATCTTTGGAAAATGTCCCTTTGAAGCAGGGACTTAATTGTCTGCTTTTTTTGTTCCTTGTTTGGCTATGAGGCCTACTCCTCACACATGCACACAATAAACAGATGCATATGCATACACACGTGCACACACCAAACAAACTAGTCAAGCTACTCTTCCTGAGGCTGGCCTCTGCTCTGCAGACCCCTTACAGCCTTACTATGAACCGGAAGAAGAAGCCACCTCTGTTGCTCAGTCTGTGATGCATCTTGGGTTCAAATCATCTTAATTCACACCGAAAACTGTTAAGTGACATTCTTCAGTTGCATATAATTCTGCTGTAGAAACCAAGCAGAAACAGAACTCTATGGGAGAAAACGTACTAGAGAAATTGTGAATTCCTCCTGGATTCTAGTCACCTTTTTAATAGTCCCTTATTTTCAGGAATGTCCCTAATTGTGCCCCAAACATTACTCAATCCCTCCTCAATGAGGCATTTCTGTCACTGAAGAGAAGGCATTTGAAGTGGAAAATGTTTCTAGATTAGCTTTACAGCCCTTCAGAAAATGCTTTCATACTAAACTGTACATTTTATTGGGCCTCTTAAGCTGATATTACATTTTTAAGGAAATGTCCCTGATTTTGGTCATCTGCCCCTAATTGTTTTAAGCCTTGTCATACTACACTGGCAATGATGACTCTTGAGTTGCCAAGAAGCCCCACTGTGGGGGTGAGGCAACCAGTGGATCCAATTACATTATTCAGCAGAGTAGCACCCGTCACCCTTTCAGGTCAGCAAATAATAGCTGTCTGAGTTTTAGAAAGGAACATTTTAAATTTTTCAAAGAAAGTGCTATCCCCTTCCTTCCTGTTGACAAAACTGCAATCCTGCAGTACGCAAACAGGGCTGCTCAGCTGGTGCAGTGGTAGCAGAGGTCACGGCTGGAAACACAAAAAAGTTGCGCACACACACTCACACCAGCAATGGGACACTACTGGTAAAGAAGTCCACCACAAGCAGAACTGATACGCGTCTGTGTAAAGGCTTTTTATTTCATTGCTAAAAGCAGCAAGTGCCCCAGCTTTTTGCACCTGCACACCTACACACTTCCTCAAGGAGCTACCTACCATAGTAACCTTCAACTGTCCTTAAATAGTTTGGTTTCTTAGAGGCACAGTAACCATGTCATTATGTGCACTGAGAGTAGTAGTGCTTAGTGCATCAAATAATAATAATAACTTTATTTTATTTATTTATTTATTGGAGTCTTGGATTACAAGTACCTATGAGTCAGAGACTCTTTTACTCGGGCTCCATGTCAAAAGATTTTAAACAAAAATGCAACATACAGGAAGTTGAGACAATTAAGTACAAATAACACTGAGTACAATCACACATAGCTGTGGACAGCAGACACAGTTTGGTCCGCACATAGTACTAAGAGCCAGGTAAGGAGCCGCAGCTGCGATCAAAAGTCAGAAAACCTGGGTCAGTAAGCAGGGACAGGCAGCCGGAGGTTGGCTTTTTCGGTAGGTGTGCAGCCAAAGATAGGTACTGTCAGCGCAAAGGAGCGAGAGGTTACCTTGAACAGATGGGCAGGCCTCGGAACGCTACGGGGGAGACGGCCATACAGGTGCCAGGGCGGGGCAAGAAAGGACTGCAGGGTGAGAAATGGAATGGACGGGGTAGTGCAGGGGGTGAAAAAAAAAGGGGAGGACATCAGGTTGCATTGAGGAGCTACGCGGGACAGTCACATTGGCTGCAGGCGACTAGGTGTTGTCTTAGGAGAAGCTTGAAAGGACCAAGCTTTGGTGCATTTAGGATATCTATAGGAAGAGTATTCAGCCAGTTAGGAGCATGGTAACTAAAGGAATGTTGGGCTTGCGAGGTGCAGTAGAAAGGGACTTGGAAAGTATGTCTTGAGGCACTTCTAGTGCTGTGCGAGTCTAATAAAAAGTACTCACAAATAGATAAAACGATTGAATGGAGGCGCACAAGGGTCAAGGTGCCTATGCAAACACAGGGCACAAAGAAGGCTTTCAAACCAAAGGAACAGTACATATAAGACATGACATGCTATAGCTAGGATAAGGTTGCCTATAACCTTTGTTGGTATCCTTAACCAAACTGTCAGTAGCAACAATTTTCACAAACACCTTCGGTTTTGTTTAAATTATCATTGTGACTACTATTAGGAGCCTTGTGCAATCACAGAGTTGGTTTCAGAGCATTGTTTTTATCTATTTATCAGCACTTTGATTTTTATTATTATGATTTGATGCACTAAGCACCACTTCACTCATTGCACATAATGACATGGTAACTGCACCTTTAAGAAACTAGACTATTTAAAGGTAGTTGTCTGTTGCTATGATATCTCCTTGAGAAAGTACACAGATGTGAAACATTGGGGCACTTGCTGCACTTGTCCCATTCCTGCACAAATTGCTGCTTTTAGCAATGAAATAAAAGCGTCTGCACTGAAGCATATCTGTTCTGCTTGTGGTAGACTTCTTTATCAACTGTGTCCCATTGCTGGTGTGAGCGTGAGTGTGTGCAGTTTATGTATTTCAAAACCACAGTCCTCTTAACTCCTAACTACCTGGAGTGCTTTCTGAAGTCTAAGCTTTCCACGGCTTAACAAAAACAGCCAACAAAATGGCCACCATGGCAAAACTGAGTTTAAAAAAATGCTGGCTCTACCCTTAGGTGAGCTCTGATGTTACTGTAGGAGAGCTGGGGTGGCAATAGAGAATGGTCCTGGTGGCCTGAATGACAGGCCAAAAATGGGTGAAAATAGAGAAGTAATATACTTCCTTAATAAATACACCATGTATTTATCAATTGACCATTCTACTGCTTCAAGATGTGGAACCTGCTATTTATTTTCATGCCCTAGCAACTCACGTTTTTTTTCCATCTATTGTTTATACTCCACAGTGGGTGGCGGCCCGTGTCAACCAACCTTACTGGACTGCCACGGTCGTTCAAGGAATCCTCCCTCTCATGCCTGGCGGACCACTGGAGCCAGCCTGGGGGCTTCATCCAGCCACAGACCCCGATTCTTCACCTTTTTCTCCCTGAGGCCCCAGAACGCAGCTGCCCATGCGTGTGGAGGCGTTCATGGGCACCGCAGCTCCAGTGACACCCTCTTCTACCCTCCCGGCCTATTGCCAGGGTCCCCCTCTGGTGTGGCACTGCCACCTAGCCTCCATTGGGTGGCAGCCAAGTGCTGGGGAAACCCCACACCCCTTCCCAAGGAAGAAAGCTGCCTGCCGACTGCTCAATCTGCTCCTCGGCCCGGACGACCCCTGGCGGCCTGAGCTCATACCCAAACCCAAGTCACCAGCATGACGCAAGGTGTGGTATCCAGTGCTTCAACCCTCAGCACCACCGGGCTGGCCCTTGCAACTCACATTTTTAATCTCAGTTTATCACTTCAGTGACCTATCCTCTCTTTCAGACTTTCTTCCTGACTTTTCTACAACAACACAAAGCATCTTCATTCCGATTTCCTCAGTAGTTAATTATTTTTGATTTTAGTACTGTAAATATTTGCCCTAATTGTATAAATGTACAGTTGTATTTATTCATGATATAACAACTCTGCTGCTGTTTGTGTCCTCCTGAAACCCTCTTGCAAACTAGGTGTTCCACCTAAATGAGCCAATCCCAGTGAGCAAAACTCAAAAGATACGTAACCCCCTTGTTCCGAGGGGTTACTAGAATCCCAGTTAGAATCAGTGGCAGGCAGGGAAAGGCAACTAGTGAAATGCCAGTTAAATGGATTTCACACTGTCATTCTCTGGTTTCAGTCTCAGCTGAGCTGGAGGATGATGTAATCATGGAACTGTCGCAGCAGCATCAGCCACACTCGAGCTAGCTGCAAGGGAGATAGCTTTAGAATGTTCATTCAGTCTGTAGAGTGGAGTTCCAGGAGGAGGCTGCAGCCTGCAGCAGTCCCTCAGTTTTAGCTCTGACACTGAGAGCTACCACTGGTTTTGGGTAGTCTGTTCTCACTCTAGAAGAACACAGACGACAGAGATTGAAGTGGTGGAAACCACTCCAAGTGGGTTTTCCTTTGCCGATGGGGGCGATCTTCAGGGTTCAGGGGCAATCTCCTCACCCAGTCTGTCTAGTGAAGCTGCCTGTGACAACTTCAGCAACTGTGAGTACTTTTGCGTTCGGCCCAGGAGAGGCACTTGCATTCCTTGGGGAATTTTCTCTGACAAATGGGACCCTGTCACCTAGACTGTTTCTGTTTTTTAAAAGTGTCTGCCTACTTTGGAGTCTAGAGAGAGAAAGAGACTTCCAAGTACAGAACTTTTAGTCATGTAGTATGTTAAGTGTGAAAAAAATTTCAAGATATCATCTACAAGTTTTCTGTAAGGGTGTTATTAACCAGATGAATGGCCGAGTATAAACTTGGAAGCAAAAGGTGGGAGGCCCCCCATCTTGTGTAACCAGTTTACCTCTCCGGGTTCAGTTTGGGCACCAGTTCAATTTTCATTCAGTGCATTTGGCCAGTGCCTGATGGAAATAGTTACCCAGACGTGGGTTGGATTTTCTGTGAGCCTGTATGTGCTCTTTGGTGTTCGAGGGTGCCACCAGTAATTCCTCATGAAATATGGGAAAGTCTCCTAGTACTGGCCGTGTGTGCCTAGTCAAGAGGAAATGTACAAGTTCTGGCCATGTGTGCCAATCTCCATATCAGAACCAGAGAGTTCACTGTGTAATTCAGAACCAGAAAATTTGCTGTGTAATTCAGAACCAGAGTGTTCGCTGTTCAAGTCAGAACCTGAGGGTTTGCTGTGTGTATGTTCTCTGTACCTCAGTGTAACCCCTAGGTGGCACTAACCCAAGGGCTACTACCCCTGCCTGCTTGGCTAGTAGCAGGTTAAGGGGCCTGGGTAATGAAACGGGTGCCTCCACCCGGAGTTCAGGGTTGTTAGTGGTCAAGCTAACCTGGGCACAGCCATCCGGGACACTGTAACCCTCCTCTTTCCCTTCTAGTGGCCTGAACAATATACAATAATTACTTTCACAATGACCCTTATTCACCAGGCAATTACGCAAGCTGTTTGCACTTACCACCAGGGCTGGCTCCTCTAGCTTGACCTGGGGACCCCCTGTAAATCAAGGTCAAGCACAGCAAATAACAACAGTACAATACTCATGGCACAAACTGGAACCACAGTCAGGTTAAATGCAAACAAAATTAAATCTGATTTATTCAGGGGACTTGAACAAGGGAGGGGTGTAATCAGGTTAATTAGCTTAAAAGCTGTATTAATCAGACAGTTATGCATGCAGTTCAGAGTCCCTACACAGTCACACACTCTGGGTACCCAGGTAGGAAAACGGTGGGCTAGTCAGGAATGTTACAGCTGGTTGGGGCCCTGTGATGGAAGAAAGCAACAGGCACAATGCATGCTATTTGTAATCCGGAGCCGGAGGGCTCAGTTTGTGAAAGAAAAGACAATCAGATGACAACACTTTTAGATTTAGCTGTTGTTGCAGGGAGCTACCCTGATGTTTACTCACGATAGCCAATACTGGACACAGGCAGGATGAAATCGAGACTGCAGGCTGTTGAGCTGGAGTGCCCGGAGAAGCAGGGCCCACACAAATCACCAATGCATCGTTCCTGTTCAAGGCATTGACCAGGGACTGATCCCCAGGCCGGTCTCTCGTTGATGACTTTCTTTGCATAGCAGGTATTCTGGCTGGGCCAGTGTAGCAGGGCCCAGGCAAACGGAAATGGATATGGATTCAGTCCGTGGAGCTGGATACAGCCTTCAGCAAGCAAAACACAGTTCAGACACACAGTGGGGAACCAAATCACGACTCACTATAAGCACACAGCGCATTCGCATGTAAGGAAATTCCACTGTACCAGGCAAATGGCTCTCCGGTCGCAATTACAGAGTCTCTGCACAATCCGGGAGTTCAGAGGTAGTTGGAAGTCCTGACAGGCCGGTCGCATTCAGCAAATCTTCGGTCTTCTTCAGGTTAAAGCCTGGTCACAATTCAGTGGCTTAATTCGCTCTCCAAATTCAGATTCAGTCCGAAAAAAGCACAAGTTCCCTCTCAGGAACAGCAGGCAGGCATGCAGGCCAAACTCAGGCCTTTCTACAGTTCTCCCGCACGAATCCACTATGGACTGCTGCTCAAACTATCTCAAGCTGTTACTTCTTCACTTCCCAACTCAGATCTAACTGAAACTGCAAGCAGTGTGGGACTTTCCCCAAGATCTAAAAGGTTCGGTTGGGTGATCTGTCTATAAGTCACGACAAGGGTTCCCCCTCCAGGTTATTTTAGGCACCAAAAGGCCAAAACTACAATTTCTACAAGTTTTGGCCCCACCAAGCCCCTGTCGGCAGGCTCCATTCTAGAGTCCCAAATGTACTGATTGACCCATTCTGACAGTCCAGGACCCAGATGATGGAAACAAACAGAACTGTCCATGCTGCAAAGAAGGCAGGTTAGAACAAACAACAATATTATTACTACTCTAGCAAATGATCAGCAAACAAGTACATCTTCTAACAGAGGTCCCTCTCAGATTAATTATGACTGCAATCCAGGCAGCTCTTAGACAGTACACAAAGGTTATACAGGCACTCTCTGGCAATACATTTAAACTGCTAAAACACAGAACACCAGCCTGGCAGTGAGCATTTAGGCAAGCTCAAGGAAGACTTTTCAGGAACCCCCATTTGTAGGGGAGGGATACAACAGTAATCTGCTTTACCAGTAGGAGTAGCCCTGTGGGGATCCATCTTTGCTTTGTGATTATTCTCTGTGTATGTGAATAAAAGCCACACTCTAGAATCCCCACCCAGTTTGTACAGTATTGTCATTGCTTCCACTGCGTCTGGATTTACTTGGGTGCCCTTGACTAGAAGTGCAAACCTAGCATAATTGTGAGCAAATGTTTTTCCCAGGGACCGAGGTTGATGGCCAGGTTAATGGTCCCACCAGGTGTGTGCCAGGTAGTTGCCACACTTGGTTTGCCTGCCTGTGTATGGCAGGCTCAGATGTAGATGTACTGTAAACTGTTTGTAGTGACAGCCCCCATCCCTCTCTTTGGCACTATGTGGTGAGAGGAGCAGCCCTGCAAGTTAAACAAGGGGTTCTGGTGTGGGGTGGTTTCAGATACATTCCCCAAAACTCACATGATCCATGTCCAGCTGAGACTGTAGAACCTGTTGTCAGAACACTGAAGAAGAAGAAGAAACAGAGGAAGAACAAGAAGAAATGAAGAAAAGGAGGAGGAAGGAGAAGGAGAAGGTGAAGAAGGAGCAGAAGAAGAAGAAGAGGAAGGAGAAGGAGAGGAAGAGGAAGAAGAAGAAAAACAACAATGGGGTGGGATTGACTACACAAATGGCCTCTCATTGACAAATTATAGCATTATCTCATAGAGGGTACCGGGTCAATACTGCACAAGAAAGACAACGCGGTGTTAACTGCGCTGTGTAGCAAGCCTATGGATTTACAGTGACAGGGGTATAACAGTGGTAGGGAATTACCGCTACCCCTGTCACTGTATGCTTTTCTTGAGAGGGATCAAGTTACCATGTGCTGGGTGCCTGGTCGAGCCACACCCGTGGTGGAGTGGCTAAAGCACCAGCACACGGTGGCATGGGAGACCTGGGATCGTGGTTCGGTTACCCCCAGGTCTCCCCATGGTACAACTTTTTGCTGTGTTTAAAAAAAAAGTTTCCCTCCTTCCCAAGTTTCTCCCCATCCCCTAAGTCCACCCCCCCGTGTTTATTATATAAATTCCGAGGGGCCAGTGAAACCCCCCACATTGGGGGGTGCAGGGGACGAAGCCCCCCCAAAAATCAAGGAGACTCATTGTTTGTAAGGGTGTGCGCTGTTTGTGTCGTGTTGGTGTTTTACTCGACAATATTGCAGTGCATGCCATTTTTGCTTAGGCATTGATTGCTGCGCGTTTTTTGTGTTAGGCAACATGACCCCGTGCCCTCATAGATACATACGTTCCAACATTCCACTGCTCTACCTTTTTTCAAAATGACCACCTCAGAGGAAGTCAGCCATAGAGTGGGAGACAAGGTCTATTAGCTTGAAATCAATTTTGTAGTATCCAGAAGTTTTTTTAAAATGTAATATTCATACACAATTCTGCTTAGATTTTTTTATTACTTTTCGTATTTACCACCCCATCAATCTTTGTTACTGAGGACATCTGTATGAAAACAGGGAACTTTGGGCTCTCAGACTTCATCTGCTCCTCCTGCTATAATAATAAAGAATGAAGAGGGAGGCAAAAAACATATAAATGAAATATAAGCTGAATTCTGCCTGGCTATTATATCTTTTCTGGCTACTGGAAAATCACTTGAAGCAGCATTACTAGCAGTCCGTCATAAAACATGGTATACTTGTAAGGTTCAGTGATCTACAGCGTAATAGCTATAAATTATTCTGAAACTACCTCCAAAAATTGGATAAATTATTGGGTACTTGAGAGCCCTGTAATTTACAATGGCTCTGCAGACTAAACACTCCGTAGCACTGGTGTACCCTTCAATCTGCACAGGGTTGACAAAAACACAAGAGAACAGAGACTCTTGACAAGTGGTCTGTTTTATTCCCCAATAGCACTGTTTCTTAGAACAGGAAACCAGATAAGGGAGAGGCCAAATGGGGAGACCCAGGTCTGAGAATGGTTTTGGAATCCCATATTTCAGATGTATGAGACTAGGCACGAAGGGAATGTGAGGTAGTTGGCATCATTGTTACATCTCAACTGACAGACAAGCCATGAAACAGTGCTGGCACCAGCTTGTACAGAAGATGCTTTCCATCTGTTATGAAGAATTCATCGCCATGGGATAGTTCAAGTGAAATGTGACATCTTGCTGACAATGTATGCTTGTGTTGGTACAAGTCCAGCTTCTGTCCACTTTCTACAGCCGACAGAAGTGAAAGCACAGGGAGGTCAAGTGACTTGCCCAAGGCCACGCAGCATGCCGGTGGTCACACCCAGATTCAGACCTGTGATTTCCTGATACAGAGTTCTTTGCTTCCACCAGTAAACCTCACTACCCAGATGCTGAATACCTTACCAGTTACACGACTACTGCTGATGCAGTCCCTGGTAGCGACAGTGGTGGTGCACATTGTGAATGAAGTCCTCAAAGAACAAAAGGTAATATCAAAGTAATGGGGGGGGATGTTCTTGTCAGCAGGATGGGTATTGATACGAAGGCTTGTTATCTTATTCACAGGAGCTTGCAGGGCCTGCACTTGCTTAGGCCCTAACTGGAAGAATATGCCCTCCTCCAAAGTGGGGCATCAGTACTATATAACTACCGAACCATTCCTTCTCTGGAAAAAAATTCCCCTTAAAAATTGAATTTCAGGGCAGTCCTTTATCAGTAAAGGTATCTGCACTGAAGCATGAACTTTTCCCTTTACATTTAGTCAGTTCCTGCTGCTTATACCTGCCCGGAACTCATAATCCTTTGTTTGTGAAATTAGAATCCTTTTCACAGACTGGCCTTTAATTGAACCAACAAGGGCATATCTTCATGTAAATTATTCCAACATTTCCACTGTAGTGCTTTCTATCATTCTGTCTTTTTTATAACAATGATGTGGACTCCCCCACACCAGAGTCTGAAAGTTTCTTGTTGGCCAATAAAATGTATCGAATCAGGCCAGCCTGTCGGTGCAGCAGTAGGGCCGCCACTTGCAGTGGTGGCAACCCAGATTTGGAAACAAACTTAAATCATCAAAGGGCCAGCCCGTGGAGAAGGATTAAGCCTCCCAGAGGATGCTCGCTGCCTTTCGGACGGGGGTGTCAAGTCCTTTGCTGCAATTCAGCTGCCCGGGTGACAACAGGTGGTAGTGCAGCAAAAGGCAGAGGTGGAGGGAGGACATCAACTGGGTGCGTGACTGGCGCACTGTCAGGCCGTCCCATGCACTGCACCATTAGCATGCTGACATCCTAGTGGGCTGGGAGAAAATAGGAAAATGGCCCCATCACCCTCGACAACGGATGCAAGTATATCCAGGCCCTGCACCACACGCCTTGGCGCCTCCTAATGAGACATTGAGACTTGGGTTGTAAATTCCCTCCACTCTGTTCTCACCTGTGGGGAAAACCAAGGCTCCATGGAAGATGACAAGAGCAGGTAGGTAGTGGAGGGGGATCAGGTGTGCTATGGGAGCTCCTGAGGGAGAGAGGTACTGGAGACAGAAAGAGGGCATAAATAGAAAAGTTAAAAAAAAGAAAAAGTATCAAATCAGCTACTTTGTCTGTCTGTTGGTACAAGGACAAATAACGCTAGAAACATTGCTGTGCAGTCCGTTTCACAGCAATATACAGAGGATCATACACAGGATTATGTGACTTCTGGAGTTAATGAACAAGAAGCAGGAAAATTTGATGTCAAAGAGAAGCGGAGTCTGTTTTCATGGAAATGTCTTCAATAACAAACCATGAAATGTTGAGAAATTCTGATTTGTGGGGAATAATGTATAACTAAGTTTCTGCCAGAAACCAGGAAATCTCTCTAAAGACCAGGTGGCTACTATCATATAAAGCTTAAAATAATTACATTTGCAGCAATTATGTTTTTCTTAGCTGTTTTTTTAGCTTTTTTTTAATACTTTCTCCTGTGATAAATCTACAAAATATTTTGGACAGTGCATGCTTAGCACAGTGTCTTTCAAACAGTAACTGCTGTCCCTAACTGACCTCACAATTGATGTGTGTGTTACATCATATAAGGACTGTGATATTATACAAAAAAGGCAGTATGAGGTCAGCTGGGGAAAGTCTGAGGCTTTTTATATAAACTTCTTGGATAAGCTACATAGATGTGCTTTTAACTCCAGAAAGGAAAACCGAGTAGTTTGTTTGTTTTAATTTTGTTGACCCAGTAAGCCCACTGGGCC
The DNA here is from genome assembly GCA_016271365.2 of Neoceratodus forsteri. Classification (NCBI taxonomy): domain Eukaryota; kingdom Metazoa; phylum Chordata; order Ceratodontiformes; family Ceratodontidae; genus Neoceratodus; species Neoceratodus forsteri. Next base: position 246,451,758 of record JADMNL010000025.1, read on the forward strand.
TAGAAGTTCCTTTTTCAGGGGCGACCGGGGATACATATGGTAAGCAACCAAAATTGAACCAGATTAAGCTGTCAGTGGTATTTTTAGTGAATGAGGGAAATGTGGCCAGGACACCAGGGAAATTCCCCTACTCTTTTCGATAAGTGCCATGGGATCTTTAATATCCACCTATCCAGGAAAATGGGACCTCGGTTTAATGTCTCATCCGAAAGACGGCACCTCAGAAGTGCAGCACCCCTCTCATGCTGCACTACAGTGTCAGTACTGGGATATTAACCCAAGTGCCATATGTGGGAACTGAACCCACGGCCCTCTGATCTCCCAGTCTCAGAGGCGAGTGTGCTACCCACTGAGCCACGACACCGACATTAAATATTACAGGGGCTTATACACAGTCACAGATTATGGCAGTGCAAATTCAGGGTGCGCACAAAGGCTGCCCACCGCTATCAAACTCTGCCATACACAATGCTCTAGCTTAGTCCCTGTGGTGGTGGTGGGGTGTCTCTGAAGAAATTACGTAGCAGTGTAAACCATATGGCCAGATGTTGCTAAGTGCAAATGGGGTTTGCAGAGACGGAGGTCAGGGTACTCCATAGCGCCAGCTGCATGGAGCTACAGTATATGTCTTGATAACATGGCAAGTGGCACAATCACTTCTGTGTTTCCACCACGCAATTGACCATCCCCCTTAGGCTCACTTTTGGGCTGGCACCGATGTCAATTTTCCTGAATGTCCTAGTCCATCTCTGATGGTCCACTGCACTCACTCACTGTCATCCTGGGGATCCTTGGCATCTAGTGGAACCCCTCCCTCTTTAACGTCTGTCCTCCACAAGCTACAGCCTAGCACCCAGTCCAAGGATGGACATCATCATTTGTTGACACCTGCGTTCCTGGTTACAACCTAGCAACGCTGCTGTCTGTACTGACTATACAGGCTGGGGTTGTCGCTAAAGGTTGCAACCAGAATTGCGAGGGTTGCAGTTCTTTGAGGCCATTTGCATGACAACCACTGTCCCCCTTCCCTTCCTCACTATGTGGGGAAGGGGACAGTAGTTGTTATGCAATACTTTGAGACCATCTGCAGGACAACAACTGCCCCACTTCCCTACATGGTGGCAATGTGTTTAGCGACTGCACAGGGAGTGTTTTCCACCCCTGCACAAGTTGTTAGTAACAGCTCTTTGAGACTGTGTATGGAGTTTCACCTGTAATTTGCAATGGCAGAAACATTATCCTTATTCATTTATTCTTTTACGTTATCATTTTCTTTGCTCCTATATTTCCACAGCTGTACCAGTCAGTTTGTTCAGGTTGTTCCTGCACTCACTGTTTCTACCCGGTAACTAGCCAGCCCTGCAACCTACCTAGCCAGACTCCCAGTGCCAGCAGAGCCCAGATGCTTGCCACCTCCAGTGGAGTTCAGAAAAAGGGGATGAAACCCAGGAACATTCATCCACTGCTTGTTGGTGCCAGAGGGGAGGCATGTGGTCAGACCAAGACTATGGATGTGGGTTGGAGGTCATCCATCACTGACAGAAAGGTAAGCAATGCTGTCTGTTTCTGTGACTGTCCAACCACCTCCCCAAGATGTTACACGACTGCCACGTGACTAATGCCAGCCTGTGGGGGAGGAGCCGACATCGACTTGTCACCTATGATGTCAAGGCTCCTCTCCGCCCACAGGAGGCACTGCAGAGCAAGCAGCCTCAACCCTCCCCCAGAACCTGTGCACACTGCTTCTGCAGCATGCCGAAGACCCAGCCAACATTGAGTGTGGGAGTTGGGATCAGATTCAGTCCCGGTTCTCTCTATGTGGCAGTGTGGCAAACTACCAGCCACCACCAATGGCCTGCCTGAAACATTATGTTTATGAAAGTACACTCCATACAGTACATGTAAGTATTTCAATAGAGTATCGTTTGTTAACATATTTAAAAATTCGGTCCCTTTACCTTCTTATTCTATTCTGTTCATATTCTCATTTTTAACCTTCTAAAGTTATGGCCACCATCCCTAGCAACTACAGTGGCAACATTAACCAAATTAATGGCAGTATTAAACCAAACAGTTCCGGCTCTATTCCTTTTTCTGGCGTTATTTCTGATGAGCACTGTGGTTTCAAAAACAGGTTCCAGGCCGGCCCAGTGGCATGGAAGGCTGAGGCATCAGGTCTTACCTCCTGCCATGCCCGCAACCTGTGTTCATGGTGCGAGCAGGCCACCGGGGGTTGGCTGGGGAAGGAGAGGATCAAGTGTCCGATGGACAGCTCTCCTCTCCTGTGGAGGGGTGGGGATGGAGTCCACTGCCTGCCTGACCCCTAGCGGTGGCTGGGGGCTGGCACAGCAGGCCCACACATAGGGGGTGGTTGTGGGGCAGATGCCCGGCATGCCGCGTATGGAAGCGTGTACGGCTCAGCCATTGGCATCATTGCACACTGCCGCACCACACTTGGGGGATGGGCAAAAACAAAGGAGGAAGAAAATACCATTGGCCGGCAGGATGAAAGCTGGCCCCTTGCAGGCTCCACACCCAGCTAGCTGGCACCTCACTAGTGTAAGAGGTAAGTCCAGTGGGCGCTGGGGTGACGGGCCTGGGGGGGGGCCGGATGGAAGGGGGCCAGGGGCAGGAGCATAAAGAAATAATAATTAAAAAAAAAACAGGTTCCAGAAAGGTTGTTGTTCCAGAACCATTCCAGTTCCAGCTCTGTTCATTTTTTATGCCAGATTCCAGCTTCATTCTTGATCTGAATGCATTCCAGTTCCACTTTCCTTCCAGTTTTCACCCATATAACCTTTCTGTTTTCACTCATATAACCTTTATTTATTTATTTTAAATTTACACTTATGCTCCCTTCCTGTCTTCAGCGTGTGTCTCCCTCAGAAGCTCACACCCAACCCCCTGCACCTCTCTCACCTGCAATCATCTCTCCTGCACGGAGCCTTGGTTTACCCCCCCAGGCAGGGTTGTAGTGGGGGGAGGTACCCCTGCAAGTGGTTCTGCATCAGGAGGCATCACGGTGTAAGTGTGGGCCCGGATACACCAGTGTTCATAGTTCCAGGTGCCAGGGCCATTTCCCACTTTTTGCGACCCTCCCTTTTCCCCTAGACACCAGGGAAATCTTATAACATGAATCAGGCCGGCAGTCAGTGGGACCACTAGGTACCAGGGAAACATTATAACTTGAACTGGGCTGGCGATCAACAAGGGGGATTACTAGACATCAGTTCCTGCAGGATGTGCTGCGATTGGCGATTCGGGCAGCGCATTAACTAAAGGGGCGGCAAGCCTGAAACAGTCTAAAGGAATGCTAGTGCACTCAATACCTCTTCCAAACAAATGCAGGTCCAGTCTGAAGTTCCAAGTGAAATATTTAATACAAATAATGGAGACTGGAACAAAAGGTTCACAGAACAAAACACCAAGCTTGCCCCAGCATTTTGACTCATGAAAGAGTCTTCCTCTTTTGTGAGTCGAAGTACTGGAGCAAGCTTGGTGTTCAGACTGGACCTGCATTTATTTGGAAGAGGTACTGAGTGCACTAATTCTCCTTCAGATTGTCGGGATCACTAGACACCAGGGAAACCTTATAACTTGAATTGGGTTGATGATCAGTGAAGGGAAGGGGCCACTAGACACCAGGGAAACCTTACTACTTGAATCTGGCCAGTGATCGGCAGTGGGAAGGACCACTACCAGGGAAACTTTACAACTTGAATCGGGACAGCGGTTGGCAGGGAGGAGGGGCCACTAGACACCAGGGAAACCCTATAACTAGACACCAGGGAAACCTTATAATGTCTGCAGAAATGGAAAACTAATGGCAGAGAAGTTCTGCAGTAACAGGGGGACTTGCTGCAGAACTTAGACCCAAACTGCCACAGAGAAATCAGGGTCTTGGTGTCTGGGATGCACAAGCGTGAGCATGCAAGCAAAGAATTCTACTGCGCAGAATCAGCCAGTGTCTCCTGTCCCCAAGGCACACTGACTTGCAGCTCCCCATGTTGGTCACCTAGGTGGTGCTGCTACAGTAGCATTGCTTTTCCTCCCTCCCTCCCTGGACAATGTCCTCTAGAATGCTCTATTCTCCTCCTGCCGGCTGGTCCCTGACAACCCAGGTTTGTTTCCAAACATGCGTTGCCGGCGTCACAGCCAGTAGCCCTACCACTGTGCCAACAGGCCAGCTTCCATATATCCTTATTTAATACTATTGTTTAATTCCAGTGACAGGAGTTTTAGTTTCCTCATTATCAAGCTGGGTCTGTGAAAGCATTACTGGACTAATGACCTTTGCTAGATACTGGTCCAAGAGTAGGTATCAGTGAGAAACATTAAAGACCTCTGCATATGCTAGTGCAGTTTTTACATCCCTTGAATTTTTGTGGCTACCCCCAAAAGATGTTTACAGTAGTAAACTGAAGGAGGAAGAAAAATGGTGCTGAAATGAATTTGTTTCAGTCCAATAAAACAACTTCTGAATGAGTGCATCATACAGTTCCGACCGACACACCAGAGAAAGATATTAAAAGCAGGCAGGTTACTCCCTTGCATTCTCCTTTATAGTAAACTCTGTTTTCCAAAGCCAGCTTTCCTTTGCTGCCTAGATCATTAGTGCATTTTATGAGGCCTGGCAACACCTTCAAGCACTGTAAAACAGGGGTGGGCAGAATACTTCACAGGTTGCTTTAGGTGGTCCCACAACTGAATGCAGAGCTGGATCTGCCCACATCTGTATCTCGCCAGCATAAGGGAGAGGATGAGGACTGAAGCACCCTGTTCCAAAGGAAAACAGTAACAGCACATTCTGTTCCATACAGACATGCTGCCCCCTCAAAAAGTCATCTGTAGCTCTGTTTAAAAAGAACTAGCAAAAATCCATTCAATGGAAGAGAAACTTTTTTCTTATATCAAAACAATAAAAGTGAATGGTGTCTACCAACCAGTGGCGGCTCTACATAAAGGCACACATCCTAGTAAAATAATGCTGTATCCCAGTTGGTGCCCCTGCGGTGCAGAGTTACCCCCATAGGAATAGTATATAGATGCCCTTGAGCTGTTGTGTCCTGCCAATGCCCTGATAATGAACAGAGGCTGGAGCCGCCACTTCTTCCAGCACTTCAGTTTGACATGTCCAGCTCTGAAGGCAGTTTGGCCAAGTAGTTAGAAGGCACAGCTGTGAAATAGGTGATCCAGGTATGAATACCACAGCCACCACTTACTAACTGTGTGATCCCCAGCATCTCACTTCATCTCCCTCTGCTTAAAGCAGCAGTGCATGTTACGGTGAAAATTTTGACCTACACTTTTTTTTTTATTCCATTTTAGCATTGTCTTTTATCTCCTGTCTTGCAAGATACCCTTGTTGTCACCAGTTTAGTCTAATTTACCACTTTTTTATATTTAGACTATTAAAAACATGCTCCTTTTAATATGTCAATTCCGATTTTCATCTGTTTTCTCTGTTGTTTTTGAACATCCATTGTTTACCCATGTTTACTATCACGTTTCCTGTTACTAAAATGAACTAGAATGCAGCAGACAGTGCTGCCTGATTATATGGAAAAATAGGCGTACAAAATAGCTGAGAATATAATGAAGACCTGGCCTGAGACGTATTAAAAGGAGTGTAGCTTTTATTTTTTTCCAAATGTAAACAAATGTTCCAAAGCAGACTAAAAATGGGGAAAGAAAGGTATCGTACAAAACAGAAGGAAAAAGGGAAATCTAAAAATGGCATAGAAATATATAAATGTGGCAGCTGATGTCAAACAAAGGCCAACTGGTCTTTCAGTCTTCGCTTCTTTTTTACTAGTTGTTGGAAAAATAAGAATAAAATGATGAAAGTGTAAGGCAAGAAACAAATAACAGCAAACAAAACAATTACAGAGGCATCTCAAGGCCCTAACCCTTCATTCTTTAAGACAGACCTCCTTAATAAGCACATGCTCGTGAAGATCATGCAGGTCTTGCCCATCTAACTACCTGCTCATTAATTATCTACAGGATATGCAGGGCCACCAAGAAAAGATACAAATGCAGAATTTTATGGCAGACAAGAACCAGGTCTACCCAGCTGCATAGCAATCCTTACAGAACAATGTCATGTGGATTCTGTAGCCAAGCTTGGGTAAAGGTAAGGTAAACCCAACATGCCACATGTGGTGAAAGGTGGAGGCCATGACGAAACTCCAGATGATCCTCATTAGTACTCTTTCCCCCTTGAGAGAACTGTCTTCTTCACCCACCCGTGGACAGGCAATCATTTTGTAACCCTCCTGCAAATGGGGGTTCCCAAAAGTCTTCCAGGAGCTTGCCTCAATGCTCCAAGTCTGGGTAGTGTTCGGTGTCTGAGCTGTTTAAATGTGGTTCCAAGTGAGTGCTATTTGAGCCTCCACGTACTGTCTCTTTAAGAGCTGTCTGCTTGCAGACTTAATTAGTTTGTATGAGGGGGCTGTGTATTTAATGCTCGAATCCCGCCCAACCTGCTGCCAATTCGCTCCATCTCTGCCGTTGCTACATGTGCAGAGGGAGCCTTGTTGAAAGATATAACTGTTTGCCAGAAATCATTTAGAGTGACTGAGAAAATGTAGTTTGGCTAACCTGTCTTTATTTTAGTGCGAACTGTTTCAGTGTAGTTCTTACATTTTGGTCCTGAACTGCTGTGCTGGGCAAACTGGGTTAAGGGAGCCCTAAAATGGAGACTGTGGACGAATCAGAACTTGGACTCTTAATTCTGAGCCAGCCACGAGGAGATTGTATGGGCAGTGACTCTGGGAAATGTAGTTTTGACCTTGGTGCCTTTTTCCACCAACAGAGGGAGTCTTATTGTGAGTGACAGCCGAACCAACCAACAGAATGGTGTGGAGCTAAAGGAAATGCCCTGCTCTGGGACTGGAAAGTCAGATCAGTTGTGACAGTGAAGAGAGAACGAGCTCTGTGCTCCTGCGGTGTATAGTTTTGTGCGGGACGCGCGTGTGAGGCCCGTGAGGTTCGGCCTGCAGCCATTGCAAGTGCCCGTTCGGACTGAATCCGATTGTGAGGAGAAAGAAGGAAGTCTGAAGAGTGGAAACCAGGCTCACCCTGTAGAAGACTGGAGAAATTGTTGAATCGCACTCGGTCTGTCAGGAACTGAAGCTGCTGTGTGTGCTCCCGGGTATTTTGCAGTAATTGTGATCAGGATTGAGGAGTAGCCTGCCTGGTATAGTACTTTCCTTTTACATATGAATGTGCGCAGTACTTGTGGGGAATCGCTATTTCCAATCTCCCGTGCTGTGTGCTGAAGCTGGATGCAAACCCCAGCTTAGCTTGGACTAAATATGTTTGCTATCAACTGCAGTGGGGTCCAGCCACAAGGACCTTGTCTCCATGTCCTGTTGTTCTAGCAATCCAGAAGAACATCTATCATCCGGTCCTCAGCTTGGGTATTGTGAGTACAAATCAAGATATTCCCCTGTAGTCTGTTTTCAATCACCAGTCTGTCATCTAATTCTTGTTGTTTCCCTGCTTCATGGACTGAGCCATCCAGCTCCAGATTACAATTGGGTGTTGTGCATATATTTTCTTCTACAGGGCCCCATCCATCTGCACCTACCGGCCAACCCCAGGCAACGGACCTGGCTAGCCCCCCCAACCTGGGTACCTACAGTGTGACTTTTCTGACCCTGTATGTGTGCACAGTACTGTGATTTAATGCCACCAATTAACCTGATTCACCCCTGCCGTGTTACTCCCCCCTAAATAAATCAGATTTGTTGTTGTTATACTATACACTGTCTGTGGTGTTGGTACTTAAGGAAACAGTATTGTGTTTTGCTGTGTATGTTGTTTAACCTTATTTTACAGGGGGACCTCAGAGACGTGCTGCAGAATCAGTCTCAAGGGTAAGTGGTATCTATATGAGTGAACAGTGTGTATACATGGGGTATTGGGGTTGTAACTCTGGTGTACTGTGTGAGCCACTAGAGGGAATAAAAGGGGTCTCAGTGTCCCAGAGGGCTGTGACCAAGCTAGTCTAACCACTACAAACCCTGACCTCTGGGTGGAGGCACCCGCCATAGGACCTAGGCCCCTCAACCTGTCCGTAGTCAAACAGGCAGGGGTAGTAGCCCTTGGGATAGCGCCACCTAGGGGTTACAATTTAAATTCATGATGTTTAGACCTTCTACAGGGACAAATACCTGCAACAGGTGTCAGGACAGCAGGTTGATTTCTCTGCCACAGAATCAGAGCTTTAGGCAAGGTAACCTCTGCTCCCAAGGCTACAGTCCAGGACTGTTGTAGTCCATGAGGTCAGGAGTGAACATTATGGCACATCCCATGACTTAAGACTTTTATTTATACTTGAAAAGACCCTCCACGTGACTTAGATAATTTTTTAGTGCCATGTGCCACTAAACAACAATATGCGCCAGTACATGATGCCCACCCCCTTTCCATGTCTGTGGGAGTGGCCAAGCATCTGTGAATGCTCTATGCACTTCAACTTTTTTATCATACCTTTCTTTGTCGGCCAGATTTCTTTTGGCAGCCATGGTTTGAGCCAGTTGGTACGCATGAGTTAGCTGGGCCTTTAACTTTTGCACATACTGTAAATAGCTGTCAGCTTGAACCCCATCAGGAGAGACCCCAAAACACACATCTACCGGCAGTCGAGCTTCTCTTCCAAACATCAGGCGGTAGGGGGAGAACCCAGTGGCATCACTTTTGGTGCAGTTATAAGCATGTACCAGGGTGCTAATTTGTTGGCTCCATCTAGGCTTGTCCTTTGGGTGTAGGGTGCCTAGCATATCTAGCACATTGCGGTTGAAACGTTCAGGCTGTGGGTCCCCCGGGGGTGGTAAGGAGTGGTTCTGGACTTTCGCACTCCCCACAGAGAAAGCATCTCTTTGATCAGACGACTCTCAAAGTCTCTCCCTTGATCAGAATGGATTCTTTGTGGAGCTCCATAGTGAACAAAAAAGTTTTCTACAAGTACTTTGGCCACAGTGGATGCTTTCTGGTCTTTGGTGGGGAAAGCTTGGGCATATCTCGTAAAATGGTCAGTGACCACCAGCACATTACTGACATTTCTTTGATCTGACTCCAAACTCAGAAAATCAATACAGACCAGCTCCATGGGTGCACTGGTGGTGATGTTAACAAGGGGGGCAGCCCTCTGGGGCAAAGCTTTCCTCTGTAAGCAGCGACTACAAGTTCGAATGTGTTGCTCCACATCAGCCTCCATCTTAGGCCAATAGAATCTGGATCTCACCAAGTCAAGTGTTCTGTCTATACCAAGGTGCCCCATGTGGTTGTGCAAGGACCTCAGTATTGAGTATCGAAAGGCAGTGGGCAGCACTAGTTGTTGTTTGTCTACTTGTCCCCCTCTGTCTACTGTTTCTCTGTATAACAGTTTATTGATCAGTTTCAACTTAGGACCTTCTTTATATAACAGTGCAGTTCTCAAATCAGTGGAGCGTAATTTGGACACATCTTTTCCTGCATAGAGGGCTTCTAAAACTGATTTGATCATGGGGATCATGGGATTCAGCCCGCCGAATACTGTCATTGTCCAGCTGAGGCAGTGCACCAATGTCTATTGCAGAAAAGTGGCAATAAGCAGCAGGTATGCAATTCTCAGAGGGTCCCAAGCAATCCACCATGCAGTCCACTGCGTCCGTGGACATTTGTTCCTCCCTGTCAAACTTCTGGCAGAGTGCCCGAATATCAGGTTCTGACAATCTGACCCAATCATTCTGGGGAACAGGCCTCCGGGAGAGAGCATCAGCATCTATGTGGTTCAGGCCTGCTCGGTATTCAACAGCATAGTCATATGTAGATAATGCAGAAAGCCACCTATGGCATCCAACTTAGCTGAGGTCTGCACATAGGTCAAAGGATTATTGTCAGTTTTTATTAGTATTTTAGCCCTATACAAGTACTCATGGAATTGGTCAACAATAGCCCACTTCAAAGCTAGAAACTCTAACTTATGTACAGGATAGTTCTTTTTGGATGGAGTCAGGCTTCTACTGGCAAAGGCCACTGGCCTCAGGCCATTCTCGTGCTCTTGGTACAACACAGCCCCCAACCCTTGCAAGCTAGCATCAGTGTGCAGGACATAAGATTTTCTTGGATCGGCGTAGGCCAGCACTGGAGCATGGGTAAGTTGATATATGATCTCATGAAAAGCAGTTTCACAATCAGGAGTCCAGTGGGCCCCAAATACTTCACTCAGACCAAAATACACTCTTTCAGTCTTGAGGGATGCTGACTTTTTGTATTTTTTGTGGGTTGGAGGATACCCTTGAGTAAGGTTAAGTAAAGGGTGGATCACTCTTGAATAGTCCTTGATGAAACACCGATAATAACTACAGAATCCCAGGAATCTTTGCAGTTCTTTTAGATTTTTGGGCTGTGGCCAGGTGGTCAAGGCCTCAACTTTACTTGGGTCGGTCTCTGTTCCCTCGGTGGATACTATGTGTCCCACATACTTTACTGATGTTTGAAAGAATTGACACCTATTAATGGACAGTTTAAGGCCAAAGTCTTCCAGTCGGTCCAATACCTTAAATAATCTGCTCTCAGGTTCCTCCAGTGAGCTGCCAAACACAATAACATCATCTAGGTATACCAGGCACTCTAGTAAGTTCATGTGCCCCACTGCATGCTCCATCAATCGTTGAAAAGAGGCTGGGGCACCTGAAATCCCTTGAGGCATCCTCATGAAAATCAAAGAAGCAAAGCGGACAGATAAAGGCTGTCTTCTCATGGTCCTCTGGGGCCATCGGGATCTGGTAGTACGCACTGCGGAGATCCAGCACAGAGAACCACTTGCTCCCGTTTAGGCAGTCCAAAGCATCCTGAATGCGGGGCATTGTGTACTGGTCAGGGATAGTCCGCCAGTTTAAGGTGCGATAATCCACGCACATCCTTACTGTCCCATTCTTTTTCCTCACTACCACAATGGGGGAAGCATAGGGGCTTCTGGATTCTTGTATTACACCAGCAGCTAACATCTCTTGCAGATGCCATCTCACATCATCTATGTCAGCAGGTGCCAGGCATCGAGACCTCTCACGAAATGGTCTTTTGTCGTGCAGCCGGATATGGTGCTCAGCTCCTTGCGCGCATCCTACGTCCCATTCCTTTAAAGAAAACACCTGGTCTCTCTGGGCAAGCTTCTCACTGATCCTCACTTTCCATTTAGCTGGCAATGGGGAGTCACCGAAATCAAACAAGTCAGGCGTCACTTTGTCATTCTTCCCTGAACTCTTGCTGCTGGGTAGCACTGCAGTGTCTGCACAATGCACATTAGCCAGGGTGCAACCTCTATTTACTCGAATCTCTCTGTCAGACACATTATGAACTTGAACCATTACCCTTCTGGCAAAAGCATGGGCTCTAGCAAGCGAAATACTAGGCTTGACCAGCAGTCCCTCCGGCAATTTCCCATCGCCTGGTGCATCCAACATTAATATTTTATTCTTGACATCCTTTCTGATACGGACCTCTCCCTGTAAGGTACACTGGGCATTTGGCGCTAGGATCAGAGACTCAGGATCCTTCTTCCAGACAATTCCAACCGATTCCTCTGGTTCTACTGTTTCAACATCTCTCTGTGCCTCATAGGCCTTCTTAATCAAGGCCAGAATTCTTAAAGCTCTACCAGCCCTTGACCCTTGTTTTTCATAACATAACTGTGCCAGTCGTCCAAACATATGTGCATTAGTCCCAATTAGTAAAGGAACCCCATCATACAGTCCAGTAGGGAGACCCACTAAGGCCAGGGTCTCTACTTGCTCTGCCATTCCAACCACAGAGGTGGGGAAAGACAGCCAAATTCGGATATACCCAGAGCAGGGGTAGGCCTTCTCACTTAACCCCCATACATGCAGTCCTTCTAATGGTTGTAAGGGTTCGTCTGACAAATGCTTCTGATACCAATCCTGGAACATAATTGTCACTTGGGAGCCACTGTCTAATACAGCTCTTGTAGACACTCCATTCACCTTTACAGTGGTCTCCATGGAGGGACCCACTATTCTGGACCAGTCTGGAGGCGGTAGTGGGGGCCTGGGCAACTGACCTTGCCACAGAGGGGCGTGAGTTAGCATTTTGGGACCCTCGCTGGGACCATTTGCGTACCTCTTAACCACTGACTTGTTCTCAGCTCTCCTTGTAGCCGGCTCACCACTCGCTCTAAATCTTTCTGAGACCGGCATTCCCTCTTCATGTGCCCATCCTTCCTACAACTATGGCAAAATATGTCTGCTGAAGTTTGGGGTGACCGAGGCATCACTGTGGGGGCTGCGGCATGGGTACTATTGATAGAAAACCTTGGTGCCACTTCAGCCAGCGGTGGGTTGGACATTTGGAGACATCTCTTCGGTTCCCTCACTTCCATAGTCAATGCATCAAGTTTTGAACTGTTGTCAACATGAGGTGCCTGGGTGGGCACCCCCACCCACATAGCAGAAGCCGTCGGGCCAGTGTCAGTGCCCGTGCTCATAGGAGTGTCCTTCATGATGAGACTGTCTGTTACTTTCCTAATCTCCCTCAGCAACTCCTCCCAGTGCGGGGTGTTTACAGCCATCCCCGTTTGGCAGGCACTTAATCCTTGACTTTCATCATGGGTTTTCGGTGAAACATAGAAACATAGATTTTGATGGCAGATAAGGACCGCTTGGCCCACCCAGTCTGCCCATTTCCCTACCTATTGGATAAGCTGCAGATCCCAGTTAACCAGCAGCCTACTTCTTCCTACCCCCACCCCCAACCCCTAGAATTGCCTTATGACTGTCCCATGCATGCTTGAATTCCACCACTGTTTTTGACTCCACAACCTCCTCCGGAAGGCCATTCCATGCATCCACAACCCTCTCTGTGAAAAAATACTTCCTTAAATTACCTCTGAGCCGCCCCCCTTCTATCTTCAAATTGTGCCCCCTTGTTCTTGCACACCTCTTTTTTTGAAAGATGCTACCCTCTTGGACTTTGTTGATTCCCTTGAGATACTTGAAAGTTTCTATTATGTCCCCCGTCTCTCCTTTCCTCGAGGCTACACATATTCAGCTCCTTAAGTCTGTCTTCGTATGTCTTCCGGTGCAGGCTCTGCACCATTTTAGTTGCCCTCCTCTGGACAGCCTCCATCCTGTCTATATCCTTGGAGATTGGGTCTCCAGAACTGCCGCAGTACTCAGATGGGGTCTCACCTACTGTCTGTACAGAGGATAATAACTTCCTGTTTTCTGCTGGTGATGCCTCTCTCTGCATCCCAGTATCCCCCAGCCCTCCTTGCTGCCCTCTCACATTGTTTGCCACCTTTAGGTCATCTGATATGACTACCCCAGGTCCCTTTCCATTTTGTTGTTGTTAGTATCTCACCCCCATTGTGTACTCTTCCCTGGGTTTTGTTTCCCAGGTGCATTACATGCACTTCTTAGCATTGAATCTAAGCTGCCATACATTTGACATTCCTCTAACCTTGCCAAGTCCCTTCTCATCCTTTCCACCCCACCTTGTGCATCAACTCTGTTGCAGATCTTTGTGTCATCTGCAAAGAGACATACTTTTCCTTCCAGTCCCTCTGCAATATCGTTTATAAAGACATTGAAGAGGACCGGTCCTAATACTGAACCCTGTGGTACCCCACTAGTAACCCCCCTTTCTTCAGAGTGGACTCCATTTACTATTACTCTCTGTGTCCTATTCTCCAGCCAATTCTTTACCCAGGCTGTCAACTTGGGACCCACTCCCAGGCTGGCTAACTTGTATACTAATCTTTTGTGTGGGACTGTGTCAAATGCCTTGCTAAAGTCTAGGTAGGCCATGTCCACAGCCCCTCCCTGATCTACTACTTTGGTCACCCAGTCAAAGAAATCTATCAGATTTGTCTGGCATGACCTTCCTGCTGTGAATCCATGCTGCCTTGGGTCCTGAGCCCCTCTGGCCTCTAGATACTCAACAATTCTTTCCTTCAGAGTGATTCCATCATTTTCCATTACCACTGAGGTTAAACTAACAGGTCTGTAGTTTTCTGCTTCTGCCTTGCTCCCACTTTTGTGAAGGGAATCACATCTGCCCTTCTCAGTCCTCGGGTACCACCCATCCTCCCATGATTTGTTAAAGAGGGTAGTCAGTGGTGTCACTAGTTCTACCCTTAGTTCTTTAGAATTCTGGGATGAATCCCATCAGGCCCCATTGCTTTGTCCACCTTCAGTTTTAAGGTTCTTTCAGAACCCTTTCTTCTGTAAATGGGCTGGTATCAACTTCTGTATCCAGAGTGTTTCGACTGTTTGTTTTAGGTACCTCCCCCACTTCCTTTGTAAATACTGAGCAAAAATATTTGTTTAGTATCTCTGCCTTTTCACAGTCACCCTCTGCCCACCCTCCCTCCTCTTTATTAAGCCTCACTAGCCCTCCCTTGGTCTTCCTTCGCTCCCTGATGTACCTATAAAAGGTTTTATCCCCCTTCTTAACAGAGTTGGCTATCTTTTCCTCGGTTTGGGCCTTTGCTGTTCTGACTGCCTTCCAGCTTTGTTTTGCTTTAACTGATACAGTTCCCTGTCCTGCTCCTTCTGTGATTCCTTGTACTTCCTGAATGCTTTCTTTTCTCTTGAACCTTCACTGCCACTTCCTTTGAGAACCACAGTGGTTTCTTACATCGTTCGTTTTGTTAATTTGCTTCACACAAAGGCTTGTTACCTCTGTGATGGCAGTTTTTATTATTCCCCATTGTTCTTCCACCCCTCCTTCCTGCCCATTTGCTAGTGCATTCCTTAGGCACTCACCCATTTTGGCAAAGTCAGCCCTCCTAAAGTCCAGTACTTCTGCCTTTGTATGGCTTGACTCTATTGCAGTATTTATTGTGAACCATACTGTTCGATGGTCGCTAGTTCCCAGATGGCTACCCACTTCTACATCTGTGATCCTCTCTTCATCTCCATTTGAGAGAACCAGGTCTAAGATTGCTCCCTCTCGAGTGGGCTCCAATACTAGTTGTCTAAGGCATGCCCCTTGTAGGGCATCTAGAATCCCTGGCCGTCAGCAGCCGACCCCGCCCTTGGAGCAGAGGTTGTAGCAGCTACAACTACACGGGGCTCTGAGAAATCCTCCTCCTCCTCAACTTCCCAGATTTCTTTCATCAAATCACAGTGATCCGGTGGGTTATCTCTCCTGTCTTGAAGCCTCAACTGAAGGAGCTGCAATTTTGAGTGCTTTGCATGTTGCAATATGTGCCCCAACCTCACACTGTTTAAGTCACTGGCGGCCACCCCCCTTTCCGGTAGACCCTCTGTAGTGTTCCTTCCAGACGAGTAACATGCAGATAAACTTTCCCCTGGCCATTGTTTTGTACCTTGAAACTTCCACATCAAGCTCTCCCCTGACTCAATACTCCCAAAATTGCATTCAAGTGCAGTTAGGTACTTTTGGGCAGATGCCTCAGTGTTTGTGTACCTCAAAGACTTAATGGCTTCCAGAGTGGGACCTCTCAAGCTCTCTAGGATTCTTTTCCGTTTCTCAGCCTCTGCACACTGCCGCTCAGATACCAAAGGGGCAACACAGTCTATCCAGGTCTCCCAATCATCCTCCCCTTGTGGGGTGGGGAGGGTGCCGGAGAAAATTCTCAACCTGCAGTAAGAGTCGTGACTATTGGCAGGTACAGACATGAGGACTTGTACTGGCACAGAAGGAGGGGCAATAACGGGTGCTGAAGGGGAAGAGGGTGTTAGTGGAGGAACGTTCTCAGGTGGCAATAATAGTTTCTTTAAATCCTCCACAGTTTTCCCTTCCCCCAACAACAATTTAGCAAATTTCTCCTCAAAAGTTTCAGATAACGAGGGAGGCTCGTTCTCCTTGGGGTCTTTACTGTCTTGGGTTATCACTCCAGACAGTGAAGGTTTCCCCGGGAGTAACAGTCTGTGGCACTTTAGAACTGTCTACAGGGTCCTTACACTCTATTAGGGCCATGAAAGTTTGGGTGAGCAGATCTGCCTGTCGCCCCTCTACCGCAGGGTCTCGTAAACATTCAACCTTGGAAAGTAGTCCTTCTACAATGTCCGTACTGGTACCCAGCAGGTTAGCGACAGTAATTCGTAAATGTGGCCACTAGAGGAGGCTAATCCCAGCAGTGCCTCCAAGATGTAACCCCTAGGTGGTGCTATCCCATTAGGAGGCAGTATGGCGCAGTGGTTTAAGACTCTGAGCTGCAAATCTGGAGACCTGGGTTTGAATCCCACAGCCCCCACTTGCATACTGTGTGACCCTGAGCAAGTCACTTAACTTCCTCGTGCTCCCAGGTTGCACCTGCAAACAAGCTTTCAGCTTAGTGTCTCACCTGGTAAAATAATTGGTAAAAAATATCCAAGATAAGTATAGCATTTTGGGGGTCGATCTCCTCCCCAGTACACCACTTCACCAGCTGGTATACAGCCACTTCTGTTGGGGTATCCATCTATTTTTTTACAGTAATTCGTAAATGTGGCCACTAGAGGACGCTAATCCCAGCAGTGCCTCCAAGATGTAACCCCTAGGTGGCGCTATCCCAAGGGCTACTACCCCTGACTGATTTGCCACTAACGGGTTGAGGGGCCTGGATTCGATGCGGGTGCCTCGACCCAGAGGTCAGGGTTTGCAACAGTTAAACTAACTTGGTCACAGCCCTCTGGGACACTGCAACCCCCCTTTCTTCCCACTAGTGGCCCACACAATATATCAGAATTACCTTCACAGTATACACTTACCCCCAGGACTGGTTCGGCCAGCGTGATCTGGGACTCGCTGCAAAACAAGATGATACAGTGCAAAAACCACAGTACAATACTTTAACATAGACGAATACCTCAGGCAGTGTAACTTTGCTGAAACAAACAGATCTGATTTATTTAGGGGGATATAACAAGGACAGGGGGAAATCAGGTTAATTAGTTTAAACACATTAATAATCACAGTACTGTGCACATATTTCAGAATCCCAATGTCCCTAATGTCACTCTTACTGGGTACCCAGGCAATAAGAGGCTAGCCTATTTGGTGCAGCTGGTTGGGGCCCTGAAGATGGAAAATGTATGCACAATACCCAAATTGTAATCCAGAGCCGGTAGGCTCAGTTCGTGGAGAAAGAAAGGAAAAGTAATCAGATGGAACACTTGCAATTAGATAATGGCAGGGAGCTACCCTGATTTGTACTCACAAATTCAATGCTGAAACTGAATGGAAGGCAGATTGTCCTGGATTGCCAGGCGGAGCTGACCATGCGGACAAGGTCCTTGTGACTGGACCCCACGGCAGTTCAGAGCAAATGGATGTAGTCTGGATTAAGCTGGGGTTTACTTCCAGCTTCAGGCACTCAATTCACTGTACAGGGGATTTGAAACGTGAGTCCCCACTAGCACTACATGCATTTATACGGAAAAAGAAAGTACTATACCAGGCAGGCTGCTTCTCTATCCCGATCGCAATTACTGCACAATACCCAGGAGAACACACAGCAGATTCAGTTCCCGACAGACTGAGCGCGATTCAGCAATTTCTCCAGTCTTCTACAGGGTGAGCCTGGTTTCTACTCTTCAGATATCCTTTGATTCTCTTCACAGGACGGATTCAGTCCTAACAAGCAGTTACACAAGCTGCAGACCGAAACTTGGGGCCTTACACGCGTTTCCCGACTAAAACTGCACACCGAAGGAGCACAGGGCTCCTTCCCTCTTCACTGCCAGAGCTAAACTGAAACTCCAGTAGACAAAACCGGGCACTTCCTTTGAGTTCCTCCCAGTTCTTGGATGGATTGGCTGTCACTCACAATAGCCTCCCCCTGTTGGTGCAAAAAGGCGACGAAGTCCAAACTACATTTCCCAGAGTCACTGCCCACACAATCCTCTTGTGGCTGGCTCAGATTACGAGTCCAAGTTCTGATTCATCCACAGGCACCATTTTAGAGCTCCCTTAACCCACACTGATTGGTCCAGTTCAGTAGTTCAAAACTAGAATGGGGAACTAGGCAAACACAGTTCTGATTGCAAAAGAAAAGCAGGTTAGACAAACTGTATTTTCATTATTACTCTAAATGATTTCTGGAAAACAGTTACATCTTTCAGATAGGTTCCTTTGCACTCCTAGTGACTGCAAAACAGATGAATTGGCAGCAGCTCGAGTGGGACTCAAGCAGAGAAACACACAGTCCCCCCATACAAACTAATTATGTCTGCAAGCAGACAGCTCTTAAAAAGACAGTACCAGGGGCTCTAAAAACACTCACAGATCAATGGCTTAAACGCCAAACACCATTCAGGCTCGGAGCATTCAAGCAAGCTCCTGGAAGTCTTTTGGGAACCCCCATTTGCAGGGGCATTACATGTAAACAACAGATGACATATATCACAGTTATACACAGTACATAGGGAAAAATAGGCCCAGGACATAAGTGCAAGGTTGGGGTTATATGCCAGCTTCTGTAGCCAGGCTAAGGCTGCTGGTCAGGCATTGGGGAGGGGATAGTGGGGCATGGCAGGTTCAGGGACAGGAGCAATTTGTAGTAAGGAAGTTTGCTAGGGTGGTAAACAGAGAGTAGGAAGAGGAGGAGTGCCGAATTTGTGGTGAGAGGGCGTTCCAGAGTTTGGGTAGCCGGTGTGAGAAGGCAGCTTGACTGGCAGAGGTCTTCCGCCTAGGGACTGAAAGTTGGCAGGAGTCACTGGATCTAAGATGCTGGGAGGGGGTGGGGCATCTGTGAGCATGGTGGCAAGGTAGAAGGGATGGACCGAGCCATTGGTTGGAGACAAATTTAGCACAGTGAGAGATGCAGCGTTTTTCGAGGGATGGTAGTGCCAAGGCTCGGTAGTGGTCGCAGCGGTGGGTGAGGGAGAGGCATTGAGAGCAAAGTGGCAGAAGGCATTATAAAGTGTGTCCAGTTTAGATAGGGTGGACTTAGGGGCTGCACTGTATACAGTGTCGCAGTAGTCGATGGAAGGCAGTATCATCTTCAGGACCAGTTCAAGTCAGACTCGGGGAGGAAGGCTGCTGCGGTTCCTATATAGTGCTCTGAGCATGGGGCATAGTTTTTTTGAGATAGCATCGATGTGGTCAGAGAAGGAGAGATGGCTGTCGAGCCAGACCCCCAAGTAACGGAATGAGGAGACATCTTCAAGTTTTTGGCCATCCAGGGTGGTGAAGTAGGGAAGGAAGGGGAGTCTGGCCAGGCGTTGTCATGTGCCAAAGGTCATAGTGACAAGTTTTTTTTTAATTTAGGGAGAGCTGGTGTGAGCTAAGCCATTGTTGTACCTTGTTGAAGTCAGCTTGGAGGTTTGATTGTACCACATCAGGGGTGGAGCCCGAGTAGTAGAGTACAGTATCATCTGCACACATGTGGATTGAGGAAGTAGAGATGAGTGGCAGGTCATTTAGGAATATAGAGAACAGAATGGGACCAAGAACCGACCCCTGTGGGACACCGGTAGTTAAGGGAAGGGGGTGGAGATCACATTTGAGACTCTAACAGACTGAGTTCTATCAGAGAGGTATGATCTGACCCAGTTTGTGGCTGTGACAGAGAGGCCTGATTCAGCAAGATTTGAGAGCAATATGGGGTGGGAGACAGTGTCTAAGGCTTTTGCAAGGTTGACAAAAATGGCTGAGGTGATCAGTCCACTGTTCATGCCTGTCAGGATAGTGTCTGTAAGCCTTATCAGGGAGGAGGTGGTGGAGTATCCCTTCCTGAAGCCAGGGTGGAATGGTGTGAAGAATTTGGAGTCACTCCCTCCTCCCCTCCTCCCTCCTCCTCCCTCCTTCCTTCCTTCCTTCCTTCCTTCCTTCCTTCCTTCCTTCCTTCCTTCCTTCCTTCCAGATGACATAAAATAAAATTCTGCAAAATATAAATGTAGGGAGGAGTAGACTCCTTGGCACTGAATGATGGGGGATCACTCTGGCATGCTTGTGACCCAGGTTCACACTCTGAGCCCAGGATGTCTGGAATGAAGGCCAGTAGGGAGACCTCAGAGTGTCTGAATGGTCCTTTCCTCCAATGGGGGAGAGAGGAGCACTTGTACTGCTACTACAGCAGCTTCTGGTGGTGGTGTGATGGAGGTGCCTTGAAAAACTGAGTAATTCTGTACTGGTACACTGAATTATGGCCTGCCTGGTCCCTCCATGCCAAACACCCCCACAGCGCACCACTGGAAGGCCCCTCCAGCCCACATCACCAGGTTAGCAGCAGTTCCTCTTGTAAGGCCAGTTGAGGCCCCCAGTAGGAACAAGCCAGCAGAAAAGGAGAAATGGAGAAGATGACATTTTTGAACTAGGTCTGAGGAAGTCCCCCGGCAGGGACAAGCTGGCCCCAGGGTGATATCTAGAAGTCTGGATGGCACATCCAGTGGCACTGAGGGGTGGTTCTAGCAGGCAGACAGGGCTGTTGCAGGATCTGGAGTGAAAAGCTGGTGGGTAAGTGATGGAGCTGAAAAAACTGAAATATTTGGGAGGGTTGACATCCAGCAGAGCTGATGGTTGCTCAATTAAAGGGCCAGATTTTGCATTGTTTGCTGTTTTTACACTGTAGTGCCTTTCATGCATAATAGTATTTTACAAGCAACTAGTCCGCTACTGAGAGTACAGTGACTGTGCGTAAGCAAACAGGATAGCCATTATGTATGAACACCATTCTACATGCAGCCATTGGCACGTAACATACCATTCATTCATTCATTCATTCATTCACTTATTCATCCATCTATTCACTGTTATATAGTATGTGCTCCCCATTGACACTTTCAGTTGGGTGCAGAACAATTAAAACAGGAAACAGACACGATGATCGGCAAATGAGACGTGCAACTCTCAAACCATTTGATGTTTTACTGAGACAGGTAGACCAGCCCAACACTCCTCCGTTAGTCTCTTTAAGTAGTGCCTGTGAGATTTTTACCTCCCTCTTTCTCACTTCTAAAGCTGTGTTCAACTGCACTCCCTGATAATAAAATAGTTTTACCTCCCACCTGGACAAACCACCAGTAATAGGCAAGAGGAACTGCAGTTTAACATTTCGTTTGAAGAATGACGCCTCTAACAGAGCTGTGTATCTCTATTACTGCACAGCACTGTCAACACTGGGTAAAAAGTCACAAGCCCAGAGCTGGAACCCAAAGTGCACAGCATGAGTACAGCATGCATGCTGTATGCTTATTAAGCATGTGGCATGCATGTAGCACACTTCGACTTCTGTAAGGGTTCAGACACGGGATGGAGCATTTGGCTAACTGGTGCGTGTACAGAGCAGTCTATGAGTATCTTCACCAGTTGGACCTAGTCTAGACTAGTGCTAATGGCTGTCTCTGAAACATAATGGACAGCTCCACTTTTGCGAATTCTTGTTCAATAGCATCACAGATACTGTAAGCCACACTCTTGCCTACAAATGTATCACATAAGCAAAGCTCAGTTTATAACGTGAGGTCCCAAAAGCACATTGCACATAAGGACCATGAGATTATTTATTTTATTTATTTATTGAAATCTTGGATACACCTGAGAGTGGATGCTTGTTGACAGGTTCCATGTCATGTACATAAACAACAATGCAAGGAATTCAGGACAATATACAGATAAAACATTGACACAACTCGTCTCCCAGCCCACTAGACTTAACCCAATCAGAGGAACCTGCACCCTCCTGGACGTCATTATCACCAACCGCCCTCAGAAAATTCAGGACATTCAGGTCCTCCCCGACTCCTTAAGGGACTACTCCCCTGTCCTATTCCTCTGGTCTGCCTCCACTCCCAAACTTGTAACCTGAACCTCACTCTGCAGGCGCTTTCACCCAGGCGGACTGATTAAACTCAAACAGTACATCACTCAGATTAATTGGTTCCCCCATCCATCAGGCACCTGACATTGATACTACCCTCGCCCTCTTCTCACAAGCCTTTAACAAAGCCTGTGATCTCTTTGCACCCCTCACCAAACTCCGCTCCAAAAAACATAATGTGCCGTGGGTTACCCCTGCCCTACTCCAAATGCTCAGAAATAGGGATAACCTCTGGCACCTAGCCACTGAAATGGTCTGGGCAGCTGACAGACAGGCCTACAATGCTGCACGGAACAGGTACACATAGGCCATCCATAAAGCCAAGGCAGACCACTACCAGGCCACCCTCACCTCCTCTTGGGGGTGTGCCCAGACCTTCTGGGACAATATTAAAGAGCTAAATGGGAAATCTCGCTCCCCCCAATCCCAGCTCACTATTGATGGCTCTACCTCCACCAACCCAGCCTGCATTGCCAAATGCCTAAACTCCTCCTTTACAGATCTTAGCTCTGTCCTCCTTGGTAATTTCTTCGACCCAGCCCCTGACCAACCTCCCCCAATCCTCCAGCACCCCTTGTTCTACCTACACAAGGTATCTGCCCATGAAGCCAGACCTCTCCTACTTAAAGCTTTAAAGAGCAACAGTCCAAGCAATGATTCCCTAGACCCCAAAATACTCCGAATGGTCTTAGATGAAGTCCTTGTCCCGCTCACCACTCTACTTAACTGGTCCCTCTGTCTGGGGCAATTCCCCACTGCATGGAAAACAGCTATAGTCATGCCTATTCATAAAGGGGGTGATAGGTTCTCCCTCAACAATTACCAACCAGTCTCCACCCCCCCCCCCCAAAGCCCTGCAAAAAGTGGTGGCCAATCAAATCACTGAATATCTGGCTAAGCATGACATATTGTGCTCGAAGCAGCATGGCTTCCATGCTGGTCACAGTACTGGCACTGCATTAATGGAGTTCTCCAACTTCCTGCACTCCTCCATGGACGCCAGCTCCCTTGCTGGTGCAGTGTTCGTGGACCTCTCTAAGGCCTTCGACACTGTCTCCCACCCCCTTCTACTAGACGCCCTCTGCCACACTGGTTTCACTGCTGGCCCCCTCACCTGGTGCTCGAGCTACCTATCAGCTCATTCCCAGTGCATCAAAATCAGTGGGACACACTCAGAAACCCATCACATCTGCTCTGGGGTACCCCAGAGCTCCATCCTGGGTCCCGTGCTTTTTAGTCTCTATCTAAACACCCTGCCTAGTGCCTGCTCCGGCAAGATTCTTATGTATGCCGATGATGGCGTAATCTTTGCCACCCACCGAAATCCTACCTCCCTCCAGGACTCTCTCCAACACTCTTTCAATGATGCCGAAAACTGGTTTAAGGAGCGCAGTCTCATCATTAACCTAAAAAAAAAAAAACAAGACAATGCTCTTAGCCCACCCCCAAAACAAAGCTTGCAGCAGCCCACTCCTTATCCTCCCTAGCACCCTACAACCGCTAGAACAATCTACTCCTACAAATACCTTGGGGTCAGGACTGCCTCCCACCTGGTGCTCTCCATCTTGCTATTACATCATCAGTACTGTCCCTTGTGGATTATGGCCTGCCAGTATATG
The DNA here is from genome assembly GCA_016271365.2 of Neoceratodus forsteri. Taxonomy (NCBI): domain Eukaryota; kingdom Metazoa; phylum Chordata; order Ceratodontiformes; family Ceratodontidae; genus Neoceratodus; species Neoceratodus forsteri. The sequence goes on from JADMNL010000025.1 coordinate 246,475,155, forward strand.
GTGCTGCCGACACCACAGCCCTCAACAAGATTCGCCTCACCCTTAACAAGGCTTGCAGACTAATAACTGGTGCCCCTAGGCTCACTCACACATGTCAACTCTATAACAAGGCCAAGCTCCTTAACCTTGATGAATGAATCTACTACCAAACCTGCCTCCTAACTAAGAAAATTCTGCTTGGGCTCTCCCCACCTGGGATGACTGCCTCCATCCATCCTACCCCTTCCACTGTCTCAACCTGAACCACCAACAAGGCCACTCTGCTGGTTCCTAGAACTAAGACCACCCGAGCTCAGAGGTCATTCTACTACACAGCCCCAACCTGGTTTAACTCTCTCCCTGCAACCATCTCCAATGCACCCAAAACTGCCGCTTTCAAAACCACCCTGCGGAACCAACTTTTAACACCCACAGCTGCTCCTGCCTCCAAATGGCATCTCACTACTATCTCTTAGCTCCTGACAATGCCCGCTGGGCTGACCCTCCTCTTCACCCCCCCCAAACTCCCCTTTGGCATCCTGCCCCTCTGTCAGTTTCCTGCATGTGCTAATTGTTGTCATCTGAAATGTTTCAATTTGTTCATTGTATGAAAGCAACTGTTACTCTGTGTCATTCATTCTACTAGACACTGTAAATATGTCTCACTGTATGTCCTCCCTGTGACGAGGTACCTTTGTAAATGAGCCTCTGGCTCAAAGGTTGTAAATCCGATTCTTCAAATAAATAAATAAATAAGAGTACGGTAAACAGATAATGACAATATTAACATAAGGGTACATAAATCCAAGCCAAACCAGTAACTGTGGCGATGTGCGAAGTAAGTCTGTGTCAGAAGGAGAAGTAGGGGGAAAAGGGGAAGAAGGGGTGGGGTAGAAAGGACAGTGTGGACGGAGGGGTAGGCTGGGATAAAGGGCTTGGAAATGGGGCTAAGTGCCACTGTTTGCCTGTCCTGGGGATAGGGGCTGGGAAGTGCTGGGGTTAGATGTAGCATTGTCAAAAAGGCTTTCCCATACAGAGATCCTCACACTTGGAATGCCCTTCCAAACCAAAACCAGTGTCACTTATAACAATATTTGAAAGCACTGTATCTGACTGCCTATTGAATGTATGTAAGTAACTGCTTCTGAACCTGCTACTTGAACTGTTCCTATACTGCATATATTGTACATATTGCCCTGCTGCTCATATGTAACTGTGTACTGCTGAAGCTGCTGCCCCCAGGGTTCTTTTGTTAAAGTGGTACTACCTACCTCAGTGAGTTTTTGTTCCCCTGGTTAAAAAAATCAATAAAAATGAATAAATAAATGGAAATAGCAGCCCAATATGGAACCAGCAAAATCAGCAATATCCCTCATTGACTAAAAAAAAGGCAGAAAGCCCAATATGTATATATAGAATAATGTATGGGGTATTGTACATTATGACTTTTTTTTGTTTGTTTTATTGTTTACAAACCCAAGGCCCAGGATATTCAAAGACACTGAAGGACAGCTAAATGGGTTAGATACAGAAAGTGCCATATTGGATGGCATGGTTAGCAAGTCGCTAACCCGTTTGTGAACAGCCTTACTATATGCCTGTCTGCCTATGTAAAGCAGCTGACTGTGCCTTGCATATAGGCAGGTGCACTGCTGTATTGGTAGGTTTGGAGAGGGGGTAACTAACAGTAAGTGCCTCTCTCATTACTGCCTCCACAAACCAGGTCTTATGGCCTGCACCCTTATTGCCTCCCCACTCCTGCCTTGTGCAATACATATTCCCTGGTGGTCCAGTAGTCCTCCCCTCCTACCAATCGCCTGCCTATATGTTCAAATGTATTTCACCAGTGGCCCAGTGGTCCCCCCCATTCACCCACCTGCATGAAAAGATTTATTTCCCTGGTGGTGCAGTGGTACCCCCGATGACTGCAAACCCCCACCCTTTCCCGCCTGCTCAGGCCCCTCCACCCCCACCACTTGGCACCCCATTAACCGTAGCACCCCTCCCGATGGCGAGCAGCAGAACCCTGCACTCATGACCTCGATCAGCCACCATCTGAATAACAGGGAACGATTGTGCACCTACAGTAGATGCATGATTGCACCCTGTCATTCAGACAATGGCCACCCAAGGTGGTGAGAGGAGGGGTTTTGCTGATCACTGTTGGAGGGGTGGCTATTAGGGGGGCCTGGTATATTGAATGGGGGACCATGGGGGAGGGTCCTGAGCATGATGGGGTGGAGTCTACAGTTATTGAGGAGGGGGGAGTGGTGACCATCAGACCACCAGGAAAATAAATCTTTTTATACAGGTGGGTGATTGGGGGGACCACTGGATCACCAGGGATATATAGTAAGTCTTTTCATATAGGTGGGCCATTAAGGGGGTAGGGCTTGGTACAGGCAGCCCTTACAGATACTGTGTGTGTGTGTGGGGGGATACAGATTTTATTTGCTATAAACCTGTAATGAGGTGCTAATGGGATGCAAATAATCCCATAGTTCCTTGCTCCCTTAGCTTCAGGAGGCAAAAGAATGCTTTTCTATGGATATATAAGGCAATCACTCATAAATTACCTCAGTACCTCACAAGCTGCCTAACTTCCCGCATCCTTAGTGCCCATTCTCTCAGAAGTCTTACCATCTTATCTCTGGCTAGCCCTAAAGTTAAAACGCGCTTTGGTAAAGCCTCAGTAAGTTTCACTCTTCCTACACTCTGGAATAAGATCCAGAAAACCTTAAGGCTCGCTTTCCCTGTCACATTCTCCCTCTTCAAATCCTTGTTCCTGAGGACCTTCTCCGAGGTCTGTCATTGCTTCAAGTCAAGGTCTTAACATCACGATTTGTTACTGCTTTAAATTCTGGACTTAAACCTCGACCATTGCCTGAGGCGTCATTTGAGTCCTCCTTTCTGTCATTGTCCAAATCAAGGTCCTAACATCATGATCTGTCTTTGCTTCAAATATTGGACTTAAACCCCAACCATTATCTGTGGCATCTGTCGTGTTCTCCCCTTTGAACAGTCCTTCTTCCCTAGGCCATCATGTCCAGCCCTATCCTATCTCAGCTGACCTTCCCTCCCCACTCCCTATACCCCCCTCCCCTCTTCCCACCCCACTTGCCAGGACATGCCTACAGTACTTATCAAAGGACTCTTACATCTCAATCTTCTTTGCACTTTGACGCTAGAGGAACTGCCACTCCTGCACACTATGACTCCTCCAATGATGTTTACTGTATAAACTTTAGCTCATTACCTTACATCCTTATATCTGTATCCATGCAATTGTATTTAAATGGCACTACCTCCTGTTGAACCTATTGCTATGCTCTGGTGCAAGTATCTTGTCACATGTGATGGTTATATGTTATTACATTATTATTACTATGTAATTGTTATGTATGTTCACTCAACCTGTTATGTCTTAAACCTGTTGGCAATTGTTTTGCCCTAGGTCCATCTTGTAAATGAGCTTGTCTCAATGATGTTCCGCCTGGCAAAATAAACATTTTGATTGACTGATTGATTGCTAGTGCTGTGGGGTCAGTTGCATACAAAGGTATGGATATGGTAGATGGGTCCATGTTAAAATCGTGACCACAAAATAGCGCCAGACACAACGGCGAATTAAAAACCGCGACAGGCAAGTTAGCGAACGATCTTAATAGCGCTGCAAATTGAGTTACATTGTCAAAATAGCACCAGGTGATGCACAGGACAGAATAGGAGAGAATAACAATAACATGTTTACCAATAGCAGAAAATGTGTTAAAATGAACCCCCTTGGTCCACCTCATGGTTTGAGAGCTACCTCTTGGTCCACATCTTGTTTTACCCTCAATCACTTCCTGTTACCTATACTGCAATTCTCACTCTCCCCACCTAATGGATATTTTAACCAACAGTTTGGAGCACATCCAGCATTGCATAGCATTACAACAGCACTGAATTGCAGCAAAGCGAAAAGTCGCTATTTTGACGTTCTGCAATCTGCCAGTGCTCTGGTTGCTATGGTTGCTAGGGCTGAGCTATGGCTGCAAGTTATGATGCTGCATGCTGCGACTTCTGCTATTGCTCGTGGAATCTGTAAGAAGAATGAGGTCTGTAATCATTTTTTTTTAAATGTGTTCATTAACGAAGTACTATTTGGAAGAAGTTTGGCATTACTGTTTGGAAGAGGTCTGGCATTACTAAAGGTGTCTGACTAAATGGTAGTCTGAGGCATTTTTTTCGCTAATTAGGCAGTCACTATTTTTGATGCTTACATGGCAATATTAGTCGCTGTAATGTGTTCTGCGCCTTTGTGCCTGATCGCCATTCAAGGGATCGCTTTTTTGTACTCGCTGTTTTAGCACTCGCGATTATATAGTCACTATTATCACGGGTTACCATGGTAGATTACTGCAGAGGAGCAATCACCATTTCTGGGCCCTGACAGCCAGATTGCTCCTGCAAGGCCACTAGCACCCTACTGGACACATATCTCCTCCTGTGGCCAGTAGGTGCTGAGGTTTGCTGGGGCAATTGGGATAGTGCCTGGCCGGTATACTGGAACATGCCATTAGCGCTCACTATGTGCTTTAGCATATTCCAGTACACCTCTGGTTTGCTCCAGGCAATAATTCGCTCCTGGAGCAGACATTTCATGGCCCAAAACCCAGGTTCTTTGAATATCCTGGCCGAGGTGTGTGATACCACATAAACAATCAGTATGAATCAAGAGTGATTTATAAAGTAATTAAACACACCAAGGGTGGGTAAAAATAAGCGAGAAATGTCCAACACCCCTTATTGCATTGTTTATCATTTCTGTTTCAAAGTATTTCTAGAAATTAGGAACAACTGAAACTGAGAATATGTGTAAAAAACAGATTTTGGCAGTTTATTAACATTTGCAAGTCAGTAGAGCTCATGAAGGAAACAGCATTTTTTTTCTGACGCACACAAGGAAATGTTGTTTTCTCAGTGATTAACAGGACATGATTTTGAAATGCTGAGCTTGATCAGAGATTTCCAAAACACACACCCATGTATTACAAAAAATCCTGTGTATTACAGAGTTTTTTCTCATCTGCATTTTGGCACGAGCACAACCTCTATCATTCTCAAATGCATGCAACATCGCTGCAGTGAGGTCAGGCTCCCTGGTCTAGCCATAGGGGTCGCTGCAGCACTGGAAGTCACCCGCCAACCCTCACTGGCTGAGGCACACCGCTGCACAGCAGCTAGCCCGGCCTGTCTCCTGACGTGGCAAGCAAGCTCACTCGCTTCCTCTGGGCCACTGGTGCAGCCCTGAGTTGCAGAGTTTTGAAAGTGATGCTTGTCTGATTAATAAATAGGCTAACCAGTAATTATATAACTTTAAAAGCCATTTGTGTTCCAGACTTGTCCCTCTTGTGACAGAAGTGGCTGCATGGCCTTCCAGTCACATGGGTGATATAAATAATTTTCCAGTAAAAGCCCAAAGTGAACAATCTTTAGGGGATGCCAGTAAAGAGGGATAAGAGTAAACACAGGTTTACTGTTAGCCTGTCTATTTTTACCACCCTCTGGTCTCTTGAATTAAACCCCGCAGCTGCTGCAGTTGCTGATAATGATGATACAGCGAACGCACACTGTAACCCATAAAAACCTCAGATCCTGTTCTGGAAAGCAAATTTCAATACTGCAGCAAAGTTAATAACACCAATAAAGAACATGACAAACAGCCATAAAAAGATACACAGCATCAATTTACAGCCTATAAAGCTAAACAAATAAGTAAATTAACAGAAAAAAATCAATTGCAAGAGCTGAGCTGTGTAGTTCTACCGAAACACCTGTGAGCATCCATCCCAGTTCCTTTGCAAAACACAATGAATGGGTTTTCTCCTACACCATGAAAGCCTGGATTCAGGACTACCATGAAGACAGTTAACAGTAAGAGTCGAGTGTGCTAAATCAGACTTACCCTGGGTGTTTCACAGCATTTTCTTTGCCCAAAACTGTTTTCATTCTTTGTGAATAAGATTCCATCCACCTGCCCCAATACTGGTGTAACCCCCCTATAAAGGGGGTTCCCAAAAGTCTTCCTTAGGCTTGCCTAAATGCCCACTGCCAGGCTGGTGTTCTGTGTCCTAGCGAATTAAAAGTGTTTGCATGTGAGTGTCCTGGAGGCCTCCGTGCCTGTCGCTTTAAGAGCTGCCTATTTTGTGGTGTAAAATTAATCTGGACAGGGGCCGAGTAGTATCAGGATTGAGTCCCGCCTGGGCTGCAGTGTGATCGCTCCATTCTGCCATCACTAATTGCGTAGAGGGAGCCCAACAAGGATCTATGACTGTTTGCTGTTTATCTGCTTTAATAATACTGCAGTTTGTCTAACCTGCCTTCTTTGCAGCATGGACATTTTTATATTGCACCACCATCTTGGTTCTGGACTGCCTATTGGGACCGATCAGTATCTCTGGGGACCCTAAAACGGTGTCTGTCCCCAGGGTCTTGTGGGAGTGAATTTCTGTAGGAATTGTAGTTTTTACACTTTGGCACCTAAATGGACCTAGAGGTGGAGCTCTAGCGGTGACAGACAGATGGATCAGCCAACTGAACCTTTTGGATTTTCTAAGGAAGTCCCGATGCTGCCTGCAGCAGAAGTCAGTCTGGAGTTAGAGTTTGGAGAGAAAACAGCTCGAGTGATTCGAGCAGCAGCTCCTGTGTAGTTCGCATGGGACATTGGTGCAAAGGCTGAGTTTGGCCTGTCTGCTTGCTATCCCTCAAGAGGGAATCCTCTGAAAGGCTTAGCAATCGGACTGATCCAAATTGGAGTGTGATAAAGCCACTGAGGAGTGACCAGATTTAAACCTGAAGAAGACCAAAGATTTGCTGTACGCGATCAGCCTGTCAGGACATCCAGTCAACACAGAACTCCCAGTTTTGCTCAGAGACACTGATACTGCGACCGGACTGCTTTCCGTTTGGTGGTATGGTGATTGCTTTACTATAAATGTGCTGTTTGCTATTAGTGGTTCACGATTTGGTTCCCCACTGTTTAATTGTGCCACTCTTGCTGGAAGCTGCATCCAGCCTTCCCGGACTGATATCCGAACTGTCTGAACTGTCTTACCCAGCCTGGGCCCTGCCACTTTGGCCCAGCCAGCTACTCACGCCACATAGAAGACCATCAATGAGAGACCTGCCTGGTAATCAGCCCCCTGCTCAACATTACAAACAGAAACAACACCACGGTGAATCGTGTGGGCCCTGCTTCTTCTGGCAAACCAGCAAGTCATCCTAAAGTCTCCATTTTGTCCATCCTGTGTCCTGTATTGGGTAGTGTGAGTAAACACCAGGGTAGCTCCCTGCAACAACAGCTCAATCAAAGTGTGCCATCTAATTTGATTGTTTTGCTTAATCATCACAAACTGAACCTCCTGGCTCCGGATTACAAATTGTGTGTGGTTGTGCATGCCTTTTCTTTTCATCACAGAGCCCCAAACAGCTGCGACGCCGGCCTATCCCAAGCAACGTTCCAGGCTAGCCTGCCTTACTTCCAACTGGGTACCCAGAGCGTGTGACTGTGCAGGGACTAAAAGTGCATCCATAATTGCTTGACTAGATCAGTTTTAGAATCAATCAACCTGATTACGCCCCTTCCTTGTTCTATTCCCCTGAATAAATCAGATCTAACTCTTTTAGCATTTAATCTGACTGTGGTTCCAGTTTGTACCAAAAGCACTGTACCGTTGTTATTTGCTGTGCCTAACCTCGTTTTACAGGGGGTCTCCACGGTCGAACTGGTGGAACCAGCCCTGGTGGTAAGTGCAAACAGTGTGGGGCTCTGTATGCTGAATAGGGGCTACTATGAAAGTGTGTGTTGCATATTATCTAGGCCACTAGAAGGGAAAAAGTGGGGGTTACAGTGTTCCGGAAGGCTGTACCCACATTAGCTTTGTTACTAACAACCCTGTCCTCCGGGTGGAAGCACCCATTTCAGTACCCAGGCCCCTTAACCTGCAGCTAGCCAAGCAGGCAAGGGTGGTAGCCCTTGGGATAGCGCCACCTAGGGGTTACATCTTGGAGGCACAGCTGGAATTAGCACCCCCTAGTGGTCAGACGTTAGAATCATCGTTGCCTGAATATGGCCACCCCAGTAGAATTCACTGTGCACCAGTTGGTGGGGTGTGTATGAGGCAGGAGGTTGACCCCCATCATGCCGTGCTTATACTAGATATTCCCTTGAGTATTAGTAAGGACACAGTAGAAGGGGTCCTCTCCAAAGCTGAAGGTTTAAAAAAATGCTGTGGTGGTGGGTCAACAGGTTGATATAACGGCCCAAACCCTCATGGCCTTGGTGGCGCGTAGTGACCCCGTGAATAGCACTAAGGTGCCAATGACTATTACCCTCGAAGGGTCCCCAACTGCTTGGAGGGTAATAACTAAGGACAGCAAAGACCTTGGGGGGGATGAGCCCCCACCCTTATCTGAAACCCTTGAGGAAAAGATTATCAAACTGTTGCTTTGCCGGCCCGGTGGCGCAGAGGGCTGAGGCGCTGGACGCCACACCTTGAACAACGATGGTGACCCGGGCTCAGGAACAGACTTGGGCGTCAGGGGTCAGCAGGGGAAGGGGTAGGATTGAGCATCCATAGGACTGCTCTCCTCCCCTGGGGAGGGTTAGGGATGCATGATCGCTCTGCAGCGGCCCCCGGTGGAGACCGGGGGCACAACAGAGGGATCACATGAAGGGGGAACACCAGAAAATGGAAATACCGCTCGATGACCGCCGGATGACGGCTCTCTGTCCCCGATTGCCTCCAGTGCCTTTCCAGAGCCTCCTTCTCCACAGCAGCATCCCCGGGCCCTAAGAAGAGTGTGCTGGGGTTATCCCTCTCCCCCCGGTGCCTTCTCCCTCGGAGGAGGGGGGCACACCCGGTGAAGGGATTCACTGGAATATACTGGGGATTGGCTGCGATACGAGGAGTTAGAGGAGGGCCGGGTTAGGACAGGAGGGGCTATCGGGAGACTTGCAGAGCCTGAAGGGGTGGGGACCTGCAAGCATGAGGAGGGCGGAAAAAAGAATATACAAAAAAAAAAAAACTGCTGCTGGCAGAGGGAAGGACTGTAGAGGACTTTAAGAAACTATTCCTGCCACCTAGGGGTGTTCCTTCCCCCACACCTCTGCCCATTCCAGTACTGGCACCTGTGCCTGCAGTTAGTCATGACACGTACCTCAAGTTAAGGATGTTCTCAGGTACCTTCCCCACCCCACAGGACGAGGATGACTGGGAGAACTGGATTGACTATGTTGCCCCCTTGGTACCTGAGTGGCAGTGTGCAGAGGCTGAGAAGCAAAAAAGGATTATGGAGAGCTTGAGCGGTCCAGCCTTGGAAGCAATTAGGTTCCTGAGGTCCACCAACCCTGACGCACCTGCTCAAAGGTATCTGTCTGCCCTTGAAGGCCTATTTGGCAGCACTGAGTCTGGGGAGACTATGCTGGTGAAATTCAAAGGCACCAAACAGTGGAGGTTGGAGTGATTATCCACATATGTCACTCATCTGGAGAGGACCCTACAGAGACCTTACTGAAAGGGTGGGGTACCAGCTAGCAACTTGAACCATGTGAGGTTGGACCACATACTGCAATATGCCAAATATTCTAAATTGCTAATCTTTCAGTTAAGGCTCCAGGATAGGAAGGATAATCCCGCTGACTATTGTGACCTGATGAAAGAGCTCAGGGAAGCTGAAGGTGAGGAAGGAGACGGGAGTTCCAGCTCAGGTACAGATAGCGTAGTCTTGGCGCAGGGGAACTCCTTGGAATCAGAGACTGCTGGGGATACTTCATAGTGTGCTGAGCTACTGCAAGAGTTCAGAGAAATGAAAGCTGCCCTTCTCTCCCAGCCCCTTTCCAATGACACTACAGATCCTAGCCCCTCTCAGAGTGTGTCCGCTATGGGGGTGGGGGCGCACGCTTAGGCATCCCCAGCAGATAGCAGCCAGAAAACTGAAACAAAGGAACTAATTAATGTTGGCAATAAGAGAATTGTTGAGACATTTCCCACTGCCTTTAACACCCATGGGGGAGGTCGAGCCCAGATTGCCCATTGTTGGTACCCCAGCTCCAGCACAAGCTATGTACCCACCACAACCTCCTAGTTGTGAATGAAGACCGGCTCCCAATGTGATGTGTCAGCCATGTCAGACCCCAGAAAGCATGCTTTTTCATAACTGTGGGAAGGATGGGCATATGAAGAGAATCTCGGTCCACGAAGGACCTAGATAAAGTTGCATACAGATTTCAGGGGGAGTGTTGGAAAGCAAAACAATGGCCTAGGGGTGGTGACAATGACCGCAGTGAAGGTTCAGGAAATCCTAACTCAGACTTCTCTGTGGCCAAGTCATTTGTCCGGGCCCCTTCTGCTGTCCCTCCAGACTGGTCCAAAATAGTGGGCCCTTCGATGGAGACCACTGTGACTGTCAGCGGTACCCATGCTCGAGCTGTGCTTGACAATGGGTCACAAGTGACCACTGTATTTTGGGACTGGTATGACAAACACTTATCTGATGTGCCATTACAGTCTCTGGAAGGCCTACATGTGTGGGGCCTGTGCGACAAGTCTTATTCCCTACCTAGGATATGTCCGGCTCTGGCTGCCTTTTCCTGCGGCTGTAACTGGTGTAGATAAACAAGTGAAGACACTAGTCCTGGTGTGCCCTCCTACAGGATTGTATGATGGGGTTCCCTTGCTCATTGGAACTAATGCCCACATGTTTGGAAGACTAGCGCAGCTGTGTCAAAAGAAACAAAGGCAGCGGACTGGGCAGGCCCTGAGTATACCAGCCTTGATAAAGAGAGCCTATGACTTGCAAAAACAGGCTACAGAAGCGGACAGAGATGAGCCGGGTGGGGACAGTGTGGAAGAAAGATCCCAATTCTCTGGTACTACCACCCAACATTCAGCACGCAGTTCATGGAGAAGTTCACCTTAGAAAGGACGTGAAAAATAAAATACTGATGCTGGATGCACCTGGTGAAGCGAAGCTGCCAGAGGGGTTATTGGTTAAACCCAGTATCTTACCTGCCCGTGCCCATGCCTATGCATGGCGATTGATGGTCCAAATCCGGAATGTGTCTGATCGAGAAATTTGAGTGAACAAGGGGTGTACGTTAGCTACAGTATACTGTGCGGACACTGCAGTACTGCCCAGCAACAAATATTCTGGTGAAAAGGGGGGAGGTGACCCCAGACCTATTCGACTTTGGTGATTCCCCATTGTCTGCTGAATGGAAGACTCGAGTCAGTAAGAAACTTGCACAGAGAGACCAAGTGTTTTCCCTAAAGGAATGGGATGTGAGGTGCATCCATGGTGCTGAGCATACTATCAGACTTCACGATGACAGACTTTTTACAGAGCGGTCCCGCTGCCTTGCCCCAGTTGATATAGATGATGTTTGGAGGCACCTACAGGAGATGCTAGCTGCTGGCATTATTCAGGAGTCAAGAAGCCCCTATGCGTCTCCCATCGTAGTCGTGTGCAAGAAGAATGGGTCAGTAAGAATGTGTGTAGATTATCGAACCCTATACCGACGGACTGTACCAGATCAATACACCATGCCCCGCATAGAGGATGCCCGGGATTGCCTGAATGGGAGTCAGTGGTTTTCTTTACTTGATCTACGAAGTGGGTATTATCAAATCCCGATGGCCCCAGAGGACCGTGAGAAAACAGCCTTCATTTGTCCCTTGGGGTTCTATGAATTTCTGAGGATGCCTCAGGAGATTTCAGGTGCCCCTACTACTTTCCAGAGCTTGATGGAGCGTGCAGTAGAGGACATGAATCTGCTAGAATGTCTAGTATACTTGGATGATGTCATTCTCTTTGGATGCACCCTTGAAGAGCATGAAACCAGATTATTCAAAGTTCTTGCCCCCCTGGAAGAATTCGGCCTCAAACTGTCTATAGACAAGTGTTAGTTTTTCCAAATGTCTGTAAAATATGTGGGACACATAGTGTCAGCCGAGGGGATACAGACAGACCCCAGCAAAGTACAGTCCCTGACCACTTGGCCCCGACCAACTAACTTCAAAGAACTGCAGTGTTTTTTGGGGGTTCTGTGGCTATTATCAGTGGTTCATTAAGGGCTATTCAAAAGTAATCCAGCCACTTCTGAATCTCACTCAAGGTTATCCTCCTACCAACCGCAGGTATAAGAAAGGATCTCACATGGGAGAAGAAAAGGTGCATTTCCGAACAGGTGAACCATTTGGAGCCCGTTGGACCCCTGAGTGTGAGGCAGCATTCTTTGAGATCATCTATCAGCTACTCACGCCCCAGTACTTGCCTATGCTGACCCTACCAAGCCTTACGTCCTGCATACGGATGCCAGCCTGAAGAGGCTCGGAGCCGTGTTGTATCAAGATCATGAAGATGGCCTGAGGCCTGTGTTCTTTGCCAGCAGAAGTCTGACATCATTTGAATAAAACTATCCTGTCCACAAGTTGGAATTTCTTGCTCTAAAGTGGGCCATAGTCAACCAGTTTCATGAGTACCTCTATGGGGCCAAAATATTGGTAAGAACTGATAACAACCCTCTAATGTACAGTATGTGCAGACCTCTGCAAGGCTGGACGCCACTGAGCACAGAGCTTTCTGCTCTGTCAACTTACGATTACGTGGTTGAATACTGCCCTGGACTGAACCATATTGATGCTGATGCTCTTTCACGGCGGCCAAGCCCTCAAGACAATTGGGTGAGGCTGTCAGAACACTCTATTAAAGCATTGTGCCAAAAGTTTGACAAAGACGAGCAGCCATCTGCAGATACAGTGGACTGTCTGGTGGATTGTTTGCAGTCCCCTGATACTTGCATACCTGCAGCCTATTGTCATTTTTCTGCATTGGACATCAGTGCCTTGCCCCAATTTGATAGAGATAGCATTCAGAGGGCTCAATCCCAATACCCTATGATCTGGCCCACACTTGATGCCCTTTGTGCAGAGAAAGATGTATCTAAACTATGTTCTACCAACTTAAGGACTGCATTATTACTCAAAGAAGGCCCCCGACTAAAGTTGCAAGGCCAGTTACTCTATCGAGAGACAGTAAATCATCGAGGTCAGTTGGACAAGCAGCAATTGGTACTACCCACAGCCTTCAAGCAGCTGGTACTGAGGTTCCTTCACAATCATAATGGGCACCTCGGTATTGACTGGACTCTCGACTTAGTACATTCCCGATTCTATTGGCCGAAAATGGAGCAGATGTCAAGCATTATGTCAAAACTTGCAGTCGCTGCTTTCAATGGAAAGCTTTGCCCCAGAAAGCTGCCCCATTTATCAACATCACTACCAGCGTCCCCATGGAGCCGGTTTGCATAGACTTCCTGTGTCTGGAGCCCGATCAAAAGAACACTGGCAATGTACTGGTAGTAACCGATCACTTTACCTGATATGCATAAGCTTTCCTGACCAAGGATCAAAAGGCCTCTACGGTGGCCAAGATGCTGGTAGAAAAGTTCTTTGTCCACTATGGTGCACCCCAACATATCCATTCCGACCAAGGAAGAGATTTTGAAAGTAGACTAATCAAAGAAATGCTGTCCCTGTGGAGGGTGCCAAAGTCCAGAACCACTCCTTACCACCCACAGGGGGACCCCCAGCCTGAACGCTTTAACAGGGCTCTCCTGGATATGTTGGGCACTCTTCACCCCAAAGACAAGTCCAAATGGAGCCAACAGATTAGCACCTTGGTACATGCTTACAATTGCACCAAAAGTGATGCTACTGGGTTTTCTCTCTATCGCCTCATGTTCGGGAGGGAAGCCCGGTTGCCTGTGGATGTCTGCTTCGGAGTCTCTCCAGAAAGGGTCAGAGCTGAGAACTATTTACAATATATGTACAGAAACTGAAAGCTCAATTGAACCATGCATACCATCTGACTCAAACAATGGCTGCCAAACAAAACCTTGCTAACAAAGTGAGATATGATCGATGGGTGAAAGTCCAAGAGTTGTTGCCCGGGGATCGAGTGCTATTACGTAACTTGGGACTGCATGGCAAGCACAAAATCGCTGACAGGTGGCATCATCTTCCACATGTAATAGTAAGTTGGATGATTTACCTGTGTACAAAGTGTGCCCTGAGAAGGACTCTAAAGCTGCCAAGACTATGCACAGAAACCACCTACTGCCTATTGGCCAAGTGATCATTGATGCTGAACCATCCCACATTGCCTCTCCTAGGCCGGTGACTCGTGCCACTGCTAAAAAGAGACTGCCCCAGTTGTTACAGATTCAAGGCCTTCCCCCCGGCAGGCCCAGAATGATAGTGACTGTCAGTCCACCTCTGATGATAATGTGTGCGACAATGCTTATTACCCTTCTTATGAACTGAGTCAACTGTTTCGAGGTAACCCTATGTCTAATCATGGGGATTAAGCTGGACCCTCAGGACTGCCTAACCCTCCAGCTTCTTCCCTGGAGCCAATGCTTTCTAAAAGTGAAGTGCAGAGTATTGCGTCAGAAGTAGCAGAATCTTTGTGTCTAGAAGAACTCTTTGAATTACCCGAGGAGGAATCTGATGTGGTAAATCTCCCTGGTGACATACCAGAACTTGCAAAACAGTGTGAAAGTGTTGACAGCACCCCTTCAGTGCCACAACGTTCAATGATCCCAGAGTTCCTTCAGGATAAGCCGCCTGGGCCCTCTTCAGAAGATAGTAATGAGCAAAGTGTTGTGGAAACAGTCTACAGAGCAAGGAGCTGACAGTGCTCCTAACCTGGACATTTCAGCCAGTGCAGAGGCACCCCTCACTACAGGAGAAGAAACCAATGCCAGTGTTGACCGCCCAGAGCCGTTGTCTATTACTCAAAGAAAATCTGGATGAGCTGTCAAGCCAGTGATGCGCTTTAGTTATGACTCCCCTGGGAGGCCTGTGGATTTGCCTCTCAATGTTGTCCACAAGGGTGTTTACATCTCCGAGAGCTCACTGCCCAAACTGAGCCTGGCTGCCACTTCTAAGTTAATCATCCTTCCCTCCAAACGTGGTGTTCCTGCCCCATCTAGACATAAGTTAGCAGATAGGGATGGGCCCCGAACTATGTTATTCAAAGTGCAAGAAACTATTACATGAAAAGTATAGTAATGCAATACATTTATGTTGTAACATAGAAACATAGAATTTGACGGCAGATAAGGACCACTGGGCCCACCTAGTCTGCCCATTTCCCTACCTAACGGATAAGCTGCAGATCCTAGTTAACCAACAGCCTACTTCCTCCTACCCCCCACTAGAATTGCCTTATGTCTGTCCCATGCATTCTAGAATTCCCCCACTGTTTTTGACTCTATGACCTCCTCAGGAAGGCTGTTCCATGTATCCACAACCCTCTCTGTGAAGAAATACTTCCTCACCTTACCTCTGAGCCGTTCCCCCTCTACCTTCAAATTGTGCCCCCTTGTTTTTGCACATCTCTTTTTCTGAAAGATGCTACCCTCTTGGACTTTGTTGATTCCCTTGAGGTATTTAAAAGGTTCTGTCATGTCCCCCCTCTCCCTCCTTTCCTCGAGGCTATACATCTTTAGTTCCTTTAGTCTTTCTTCATATGTCTTCCGATGCAGACCCTGCATCATTTTGGTTGCCCTTCTCTGGTCAGCCTCCACCCTGTCTATGTCTTTGCGGAGATGGGGTCTCCAAAACTGTATACAGTACTCCAGATGTGGTCTTACCAACTGTCTGTACAGAGGGCCAACAACTTCCTGTTTTCTACTGGTGATGCCCTCTTCCTATGCATCCCAGTATCCCCCCAGCCCTCCTTACTGCCTTCTCACATTGCTGGCCCACCTTTAGGTCGTCTGATATGACTACCCCCAGGTCCCTTTCCATTTTTGTTGTTGTCAGTATCTCACCCCCCATTGTGTACGCTTCCCCTGGGTTTTTGTTTCCCAGGTGCATTACTTTGCACTTCTTTGCATTGAATCTAAGCTGCCATACATTTGACCATTCCTCCAACCTTGCCAAGTCCCTTTTCATCCTTTCCACCCCACTTTGTGTATATACCCTGTTGCAAATCTTTGTGTCATCTACAAAGAGACATACTTTCCCTTCCAGTCCCTTTGCAATGTCACTTATAATAATAATAATAATAATCTTTATTTTTAATGCGCCTTTCAAAAATCAAGGTGCAGAACAGATTATAAAATCACATCAGGATAAAGCATTACAATACAAACCAATAAAATACATCACATCAAACAGCATGATGAAATAATAAAATCAAACCAGATCAACCTCTTCCCCATAAGCCTTAGTCCATAGAAAGGATGTTAATGCTTGTTTAAAACCCCCAACTGTCGCACACTCTCTAATCCAACATGGTAGAGAATTCCAGAGGGTCGGAGCCACAAACGCAAAGGCCCGGGCGCCCGAAGATTTCAGAACAACCCTCGAAATCTCTAGCAACCCCTTGCTGGCTGAGCAGAGTGGTCGCTCCGGGAGATAGGGAACCAGGAGCTCTTTCAGGTAGTCAGGGCCCAAACCGTGCAGGGCTTTATAAGTCAACAAGCCGACTTTAAAGGTGATCCGCCACTGAACCGGCAGCCAGTGCAGTCTCTGCAGCACCGGTGTAACATGGGAAGAACGAGGGGTCCCAGTTAACAACCGGGCTGCAGAGTTCTGCACCAGCTGCAAGCGGCGGATATCAACCCCAGGAAGCCCAAAGTAAAGAGAATTGCAGTAGTCCAAACACGAGGTCACAAAGGCGTTGATCAGCGTAGGTAGGTCCCCGGACGGAACAAGGTGCTTGATCCTAGTGATGCTCCTAAGATGGTAAAAGAAGACTTTAACGACAGCCAACACTTGAGCACGTAGTGTCAGCCGATCGTCAAGAATCACCCCTAGGTTCCGCACCTGTTCAGAGATGGGGAGCTCAACATCCCCCAGGAATAAACCTGAGGGATGGTTTGTTCCCCCAACCCCCAATCTGGTGACCAGAATCCATGACTATCATCTCCGTCTTCCCGGAATTCAACTTCAGCCAGCTGGACCTCATCCAACCTTGGATTTCGCCAAGGCAGTTATTAAACACCAAGAGTGCTCCGTTCCGGTCAGGTGCAAAAGACAGGTAGAGCTGGGTATCATCGGCATAACAATGAAACTCCAGCCCATACTGTCTTACAATGTCTCCGAGGGGAAGCATGTACACCGCAAACAACATGGGGGACAGCACTGAGCCCTGGGGCACCCCACAAGACAGAGGGATAGAATCAGAGGAAAACACCCCCGATACCACCCTCTGAGTTCTACCGGTGAGGAAAGTAAACCATCTGAGGACTAAACCTGAAAGCCCACAGATGATTCTCAGGCGCTCAAGCAGAACCCCATGGTCTACAGTGTCAAATGCTGATGACAGATCCAAAAGGACCAAAATGGACTATTTTTTCTGGTCTCTCGCCATCAAGAGATCATTGAGCACCCGAACCAGCACAGTCTCGGTGCTGTGCCTCTTTCAAAAACCTGATTGAAGGGGATCGTAGATGCTATGGATGGTCAAGTGGTTGTCTAACTGAGTTGCCACTACTTTCTCAACTACCTTCCCAACAAAGGGAAGGTTTGAGATAGGCCGGTAGTTACCGAGGGAGTCGGGGTCCAAAGAAGCCTTCTTCAACACTGGTGTCACCACTGCCTCCTTCAGGGAGCAAGGATATTCACTAGAGTCTAAGGAGCACCAGACTATCCTCGCCAGAATCGGGATGATAATCTCCCCACAGCCCATAATGAAGGCTATGGGGCCCGGATCTAAACTACAGCATGTAGTGCGCATACCCTGGACAATCCTCATAACAGCTTCGATTTCTGGCCTTTTGAAGAAACTCCAGGAAAACAGAGGGAGTGCGACCAGGGCCTGGTCGACAGCCGTTCCCATAGAGAGTGTTGCGCAGGTCTCCGCCCTGATGTCGTCCACCTTATCTGCAAAGAACCAAATGAGCTCCTCGCACTGAGATTGCGAAAAAGCTCTACGAACCTGCAGACAGGCTGGGTTGCACAGTCTGTCCACGGTTCGAAAGAGCTGTGCCGGTTGGTTCTGAGCAGCAGCAATTTCCCCGGACAGGAATACTGCCTTCTTACAGGCAATTGCTGACTGATAGAGTTGATAGTGCTCTAGCAGTCTAAGATGGTCAGCATCTAAGCCGGATTTCCGCCAACACCTCTCTAACCTGCGTCCTTGTCGTCGCATCTCCCTCAAGTCCTCATCGAACCATGGGGACCGTGGGTGAAGGGAGAGAGGACGCACACGGATGGGAGCAATAGAATCCAGAGCATTGGTAATGGCCTTATTAAAGGCCAGAATCAAGGCCTCTGGATCCGAGCTCATCACAGGAAATTCTGATAGGTCAAGTCCCGCAGTTAGACCATTGGGAATCACATCCCATAAAGGGCGGTACTTGACCATCTCCACAGGGGTAGGTCTACGCAAGGGGGTGCTAAAATTGAATCTCACAGTGTGATGGTCAGACCATCCAACAGGTTCCACCCCCACACCAGAGGCTTCCATCCCCAGGAGGAAAACCAGATCAAGGGAATGGCCACATTTATGAGTGGCAGAGGTAACAACCTGTGAGAGGCCCAATGAAGTTATCAATTGGAGGAAGTGCTGTCCAAATTGCGAGAGTTCGTCATTGATCCAGGCATTGAAGTCGCCCAGCACCATCTTATAAAGACATTAAAAAGGACCGACCCCAGTACTGAACCCTGCGGTACCCCACTAGTAACCCTCCTTTCTTCACTGTGGACTCCATTTACCATTACCCGCTGTGTCCTGTTGTCCAACCAGTGTTTTACCCAGGTTAGGACCCACTCCCAGGATGGCTAATTTGTTTATTAATCTTTTGTGCGGGACTGTGTCAAATGCCTTGCTAAAGTCTATGTAGGCCATGTCCACAGCCCCTCCCTGGTCTACTGCTTTGGTCACCCAGTCAAAGAAATACATTAGATTTGTCTGACATGACCTTCCCGCTGTGTCCTGCTGTATCAATTATTATACGGTATTGTGTATTAATGTCACATATATAACAGAGTATAACATCTTTTTCCATGCTACTGTAGTATAAACTTGACGCAGACGCCAAGTTCTTTCCAGGCAGGGAAGGGTGTAACCCCCGTATAAATGGGGGCTCCCAAAAGTCTTCCTTGGGCTTGCCTAAATGCCCACTGCCAGGCTGGTGTTCTGTGTCTTAGCAATTTAAAAGTGTCTGCATGTGAGTGCCCTGTTAGCCTCTGTGCCTGTCTCTTTAAGAGCTGCCTATTTTGTGGTGTAAAATTAGTCTGGGCAGGGGCTGAGTAGTATCAGGATCGAGTCCTGCCCGGGCTGCAGTGCTATTGCTCCATTCTGCCATCGCTAATTGCGCAGAGGGAGCCCTACAAGGATCTGTGACTGTTTCCTGTTTATCTGCTTTAATAATAATAATATTGCAGTCTGTCAAACCCGCCTTCCTTTGCAGCATGGACATTTTTATATTGCACCATCATCTTGGTTCTGGACTGCCTATTGGGACCGATCAGTACCTTTGGGGACTCTAAAATGGTGTCTGTCCCCAGGGGTCTTGTACGAGTGAATTTCTGTAGGAATTATGGTTTTTACACTTTGGTGCCTAAATGGACCTAGAGGTGGAGCTCTAGCGGTGACAGACAGATGGATCAGCCAACTGAACCTTTTGGATTTTCTAAGGAAGTCCCGGTGCTGCCTGCAGCAGAAGTCAGTCTGGAGTTAGAGTTTGGAGAGAAAACAGCTCGAGTGATTCGAGCAGCAGCTCCTGCATAGTTCATAAGGGAGACTGGTGGAAAGGCTGAGTTTGGCCTGTCTGCTTGCTATCCCTCAAAAAGGAATCCTTTGAAAGGCTTAGCAAACGGACTGATCCATATTGGAGTGTGATAAACCACTGAGGAGTGACCAGATTTAAACCTGAAGAAGACAGAAGATTTACTGTACGTGATCGGCCTGTCAGGACATCCATTCACAATAGAACTCCCGCTTTTGCTCAGATACTGATACTGCGAACGGACTGCTATACGTTTAGTGGTATGGTGATTGCTTTACTATAAATGTGCTGTTTGCTATTAGTGGTTCACGATTTTGTTCCCCACTGTTTAACGGTGCCATGCTTGCTGGAAGCTGCATCCAGCCTTCCCGAACTGATATCTGAACTGTTTTACCCAGCCTGGGCCCTGCCACTTTGGCCCAGCCAGCTACTCACGCCACATAGAAGACCATTGACAAGAGACCTGCCGGGGGATCAGCCCCCTGCTCAACATCACGCACAGGAACGACACCACGGTGAATCGTGTGGGCCCTGCTTCTTCTGGCAAACCAGCAAGTCATCCTTAAGTCTCCTTTTCGTCCATCCTGTGTCCTGTACTGGGTAGCATGAGTAAACACCAGAGTACCTCCCTGCAACAACAGCTCAATCAAAGTGTGTCATCTGATTTAATTGTTTTGCTTAATCATCATGAACTGAGCCTCCTGGCTCTGGATTACAAATTGTGTGTGGTTGTGCATGCCTTTTTTTTTTTTCAACACAGGGCCCCAACCAGCTGCGATGCCGGCCTACCCCAGGCAACGTTCCAGGTTAGCCCACCTTACTTCCAACTAGGTACCCAGAGCGTGTGACTGTGCAGGGACAAAAGTGCATTCATAATTGCCTGACTAGATCAGTTTTAGAATCAGTCAACCTGATTACGCCCCTCCTTTGTTCAAGTCCCCTGAATAAATCAGATCTAACTCTTTTTTGCATTTAATCTGACTGTGGTTCCAGTTTGTACCAAAAGCACTGTACTATTGTTATTTGCTGTGCCTAACCTTGTTTTACAAGGATCTCCAGCATCGAACTGGTGGAACTAGCCCTGGTGGAAAGTGCAAACAGTGTGGGGCTTTGAATGCTGAATAGGGGCTACTGTGAAAGTGTTTGTTGCATACTGACTAGGCCACTAGAGGGGAAAGAGGGGGGTCACAGTGTCCCGGAGGGCTGTACCCAGGTTAGCCTTGTTACTAACAATCCTGTCTTCCGGGTGGAGGTACCCATTTCAGTATCCAGGCCCCTTAACCTGCAGCTAGCCAAGCAGGCAGGGATAGTAGCTTTTGGGATAGCACCACCTAGGGGTTACACTGGCATTTAACTTTTTGCAGAAAACACTGTGCTTCATACTAGCTTAAAACATACTGTATTAACTAAATTGGAAATTGCTCAAAACATTTAACAATGTACAGCTCTGGATGCAAGAAAACAATCTCCAAAGAAAATCAAAGTAATGATTTTTTAGCACCCCGCCAAATGCAAAGATGATTATCAATATCTAGCCGGCAGGTGGGGAACCACTAAAAGTTGTATAACTGCTCAAGTACTATACCTCGGTGTCTAGCTGGTCCATTGACTATCATTTGAACTCTATATTGAAAATGTTAGGCAAGCATGGCTTAGTGGCACTGGCAGAGCACTCTGCTCCCAACTCGGCAACCCTGGGTCCATGCCACTGACTCATCCCACCCCACTGGGCCAGTGGAGTCTGGAGGACATGGCAGAGGCAGCATAGCAGGGAGAAAGTGGAAACCTTCCTGCAGGAGTGCCTCCTGTAGGGAACTGGGGTGGCATTCGACGTCATGGCACACCATGCAGTGTCTCCCTTTACCCCATAACAGATGTTGTTGAGGTGTAGCTCAAATGATGGATTGTCGGTGAGTTTTAAGATGAAATGAATCCTTTTGGTTTGCACAGCATGCTTGAATATCTGCCCCACATCACTGATTCTGACTTCTGGCCTGATTCCTCACCACTGCACCACAAACTTGAGTAAGCCCAAGAGCATTAGTCTCTGGATCCCACCATGGGAGTGACTGCTATAGGATCTGATTGGGAGGGCAGCACTGGAACAGGTTTGTGAGACCACCAAGAAGGGAATTAGAACAGGAGAGGAGAAGAGAGTAAGGTAGTAGCTGGTAAGTAGGGCAAAAACAGTAAACTGAAAAAAAAAGTTAAAGAGCACCTTTCGAGCTGGCCTGGTGGTGCTGTAGGTTGAGGCACTGGATGCCGCACCTCGCACCACACCAGCGACCCATGTTCGGAGGCAAGCTCGAGCCACCAGGGGTCGGCAGGGCAGAGGGCTGGGAGAGGACTGTAATATCTGTCATAAACCCACTCAGCAGGTCAGCCCTCTACTCCCAAAGTGCCAACCTCTGAGTGTAGAATTGTGAACAGTTTAACAGAACAAGGTAACCCTCTTTTCTGTTTTGTGGGTTTGAGTCACCTTAGTCCCAAGTTCTGGAGGGATTCAAACTGATAACCTCTTGTTAGCGTACCCAATTGTCAGGCTCAGATAATTCTGTCTTCAGGGGGCCAGATATCTTTGCCTACGGGCACCTAATCAGGTATTACAAAATGAACCCTTAGAACTCTATGCAAGACCTTAGAGAACTCTTATCTGTTTCCCAGTTTGGTATCACAATAAGCACATGCACAGTGTCAACTATAACCATCTAAGCTTCACTTATATAAAAAGAAGTTTCAAGGCACACCAGGCAGTTTCTCTTTTTAAAATATATATCTTTACTTTAAAATAGGTAAAAATAGGAAAACAGTAAAATACAGAACAAAATATCCCCACGCATACAGTCTTAAAAACAAAACAGGTTTAAAAGTGCAAATTCCTACAATCCATACACTCAGACTGGTCTTACTTTCTTAATGTTTCAGTGCTTTGATGTTCCTCCTTCTCAGTCAAAAAAATGAATGTCCTGTCTGTAAGGTCTGCTCAGTGTATTTAAAGCAGTCTTGAGCCGGCCTTCTCTCTGAGGTCACCTAACTCCGCCCTGGTGTATTAAAATTTATATAACACAGGATGTCCTACTAAGATATTTAAAAAAATAATAGGTGACATAATGAATCGCCTCTCTTTATGACTGGTCAAAACCGTTCTGTGATTTGCTTCATCCAGACATCAAAAGTCTCTTTGATGTAATTCCCTGTATACTCCAAGCAAATGCTTATTGGACTTTCCTAATTTAGTCTGGGACCTGCTTTACCCAGACATCAAAGCCTCTTTGATGTATTTAGCTGGCTTCCTTCTAAGAAAGTCCAACCACATGCATATGTCCTTTTTCATGACACCTAGTGCAAATCAAAGGATTTCCCTGAGGGCATTATAAAAATGGATATCTTGGTTCCTGCCTTCAAAGCAAACTAACAAGATAATTGCACCTCAGATATCTGCAGTTTAAACTACCTCCTGTCCTTTGAACTTATCCCTGTGGGGTTTTGATGTGTCAGTTTCACATGCTGTTTCAGCATCTCTCATGACAGACAGTCCATAACCCATTTTTATATTTACAAAAAATGATCATACAGCACTCAGAACTGGCTGTCCACGTAACAATGGCCACTGGGCTGCTCTCCTCTCCTGGATCGGGAAGGTTAGTCACCTTTCTCTCGACTGACATCCAGTGGAGGCTGGATTTCAGATCAAGGGAGGTCTAGGGGACTAACATTGGGAGGGTGGAAGAAGCATGGTTTCTGTGAATGCGTGTGCGCCTCCACGTACACATGCTCTCCTGTGTTTGCCACTGCTCTGAGAAGGACAGGGAGAAAAATCACAAAATCCTACATCTCCCCGTGGCCAACAGTGATGGTCCCTGAAGCACTGGAACCCCACTCCTTGTAGGTCCCGGGGGGGGGGCAATGATGGAGTCAGGAGCTAGAGGGGAATTCAAACAGAGATACAGGTGGTCACAGTGGGTGGGGGTTCATGCCCTTTCTTAAGTAACCTCCCAGAGTCCCAGAATCATCCCCCCCCACCCCACATGGCAGGCCATATAATTTTCTTCAATTGTTGGTTTTAGGGAGGGAAGCGATCATATTTTGCCTCTGTGGAACCTAGAGCCCAGTCCCTTCCATTTCCCAATTTAGAGCCTTGTCTCCACCCTAGCACATTTTCTGAGGTAATATTCAGGAACAATTTAAACAAATCAAGGCCAACACTCAACTAAGAAAGCGCTTCTTAGCTGAGTGGTGGCCTTGATTTGTTCAAATCGGGCCATTCGAATACGGCAATTAGTCTTTGAAAAACAAGCCCTGCAGAAGTCAATAGAGTGTGCCCCCATGCTCTCCTGACTGTTACAACTCATAATGTGGTAGCATGGGAGTGGTGCTTCAAATAGGGAAGTGGAAGGGATCAGGTTCTCAGCTCTATGGAGTCAAGATACGATCCCTTCCCTCCCTAAAACCAGCAGTTTAAAAAATGTTTTAATCCAGCCTGCAGTGCGGAGGAGGTAAAGATCATTCTGGGCAACAGAAGTGAGTACCAGAAAAGGTGTTCTTTAAGCAAGTCATGCATCAGAACTTTGGTATGTTATACTGGTATAGGCACTATCTTGATTTTCACACTAGAGAACTCTTATTGATGCCATTCCTGCTGCCAGCTCACCAATGTAGTTTCCAGAGCAGCTCGCTCAAACTTGCATAATAAAATCAGTTTTAAAATGGCTTTCTGATTCATGCCCAAGGCTGACTGACTAGTGCACCACTATGAACTTTATAAGACCATGGACACTCTTTTGCTAGGGTAAGGGACAGAATTACACTGGACAATTACAGGGCCCCACACACAGTCACAAGAGACTGTTGTGCCAGTCCCTTGTTTTACACCCTGTTGTGCTATGGTTCAAAGCCTTTCTCTACATGGTCACTAGTGGTTTTGTGACTGTGGGGAAAGGGGCGGGGTCACCATGCAAATGATCCACAGGCCATGCACAAAGCCTGGCAGTTCTTGCCGTGACTGGCACTAAGGTTTTAGATACTTCCTGCCTACAGAATACAGGTCAGATATGCAGAATGTCAGAACTCTGAGATTCATGAGAAGCCCACGGAAGACTTAGATTGAAGAAGGACCTGTTCAACAAAGGCAGCACACAAGGAAATGAGTCTGTGAAGGGAGAAAGTGTTCTACCTCACCACCAAGGACTAAAAGGATAAAAGGATGGGGAGCATTAGAAGGGATCACTGGATCACCAAGGATAACCAAAACGAAAATTAGGACTAGCAGCGTCCCACAAACAGGCCACAACATATGGGTTGGATGGGTAGGGACATAACTGAGGTACTTGCCGTTCTGCCTAAGGCTTCATGCCAGATGATAGCCACATTTGTGTTGTGCCTTATTCGCTGGGTTGACTCCTCCCCCTGTCAACGTTTTGAGTATGGAAAGCTTTGGTAACTGTACAAGAGAATGTCTCTTTGCACCCCGAATTTTGGCCATCACCAACTGCAACTGTACTGGGCCCCTGTTGTTTCTCTTTTACTTTAAATTTTTTCCTCTTCTCTCTCACCCATTCAATTGCACCCAGCTGGTAACACCCTATCATTTGAGTGCGTCACCATACGTGGGGGTTCAGGTGCAGGCTGCAGGATTCTCCCCATTTACTGTTCACCTGGATCGGGGGGAGAATTCCTGCAGGAGATGGCAGACTTCATCATCGACCTGGTGTTGGAGTCCCCCAGGTGCTTAATCCTGGGGGACTTCAATGCCTGGGATCGACGACGAATCCTTGTGTTTCTGTTATGACCTCCTCCAGCTGATATCTTCACTGAGCCTGACACACATTGTTGCTTCTGCAACCCATCAGCACAGCCACACACTCGATCTAGTGTTCCAGCTGGGTCTTGGGATTGACAACCTCGAGATTGATTGGGTTTCTTGGTCTGATCACTGCACCGTGGAGTTCATGTTTGGGGCTCCCCTGAAAGCTCCTTCCCTGTGGAGATGGTCAGCTATCACCCTTTAAGGGGCTTGCAGCCAGATGGACTGTTGATGTTGGTTGACCTATCTAGAATTGAAAGCGGCATGTGCAATTGG
Source organism: Neoceratodus forsteri (assembly GCA_016271365.2). Lineage (NCBI taxonomy): Eukaryota > Metazoa > Chordata > Ceratodontiformes > Ceratodontidae > Neoceratodus > Neoceratodus forsteri. The sequence continues at coordinate 246,501,005 of JADMNL010000025.1, forward strand.
CACCAGAGAGGCGGTGGCCACCTATAACAGGGTGGTTTCTGAAGCTCCGGATGTCTTCACTCCAGTCCGTATATGACCCGGATCCTCTCACTTGAGATCCCCTTGGTTTGATGGGGATCTCAAGGCATTGAAGATCAAAGGTCGGACATTGGTGCATTACTGGCAGAAGACCCAGCTGGACTCTGACAGGTTGGCCCTGCGTGCCCACTATGGTGAGTACCAGAGGGCAATCTCCTGTAAGAAGGCTGAATCTCTGTCCAGGGAGATTGCTGCAGGGAAAAACAGACCTTCTCAGCTTTTTCAGACTGTGGACAGGCTTCTCCAGTCTGCCTGTCTACAGCTGAAGAAGACTTTTTTCATCCACCTTATGTGAAGAGTTTGCTCTGTTTTTCTCTGACAGAGTGTCGACTATCCGGTTGGGGATCCCGTCAGGGAGGCAACAGCCTCACAGTGGTGGGGCTGGGAGGTTCAGAGGCACTCCAACTGTCTGGAAGTAGTTTAGGCCAGTGGAGGTGTCTCAAGTGACTAAGGTGATCTTAGAGCTGAAGCACACTTATTGTGAACTGGACCCAGCCCCGATGCATTTCTTAAAGGGACGTGCCGAGGCTGTTGGCCAGCTGTTGGCCAGGATTGCCAGGTGCTCTATAGTGGAGGGGGTGTTTCTGGTGGCTTTGAAAGAAGCACTGGTGAGACCCCTCTTTAAGAAATCTTCCCTTGACTCAGACATCCTGGCAATTTACCATCCGATCTCCAACCTGCCTTTTTTGAGCAAGGTTGTTGAGAAGTTAGTGGCCCAACAGCTTGAGGATCGCCCGGTGTCCTTGGACATCTATGAGCCATTCCAGTCAGGTTTTCAGGCCAGACACAGCACAGAAACAACTCTAGTTAGAGTGCATAATGATCTGCTCAGGGCTAGAGATAGAGGAGACAGGTCAGTTCTCGTGCTCCTCGATCTCTCCTCAGCATTTGACATTGTGGACCATGTCATACTTCTTGATCGGCTCAGTGAGTTTTGTGGACTCGCTGGAACTGTCATCAGGTGGTTTGAGTCCTATCTCTCAGATAGGGTGCAGTGGGTAGTGATGGGGAATTTCTCCTCCTCCCCAATGCCTTTTTCTTGTGGAGTACCACAGAGTTCGATCTTGTCTCCGATGTTGTTTGCAGTGTACATGCTGCCCCTGGGCGAGATCATCTGACAGTACAGTGTGGAGTTTCACTGCTATGCAGATGATACCCAGCTGTATTTGTTTTTTGCACCCAGAACACCCAGAGTTGTCGATGTGCTTAACAACTGTTTGGCTAAAATCAATGACTAGATGGCTTCCAGCTGGCTGATACTTAACCCAGATAAGACAGAGGTATTGGTGATCGAGCCAGGTCACGGGCATGATGGGTTGCCACAGGGGCGGACACAGGCCTGGTCCTGGGGTCCGTTCCATTGGTGGCTTCCCCGAGGGTGCAAAATCTAGGCGTGATCCTGGACAGCAGACTGACCATTGAAGATCAGGTGTTGTCTGTTGTCAAAAGTGGTTTCTACCACTCATGGAATATTGCCAGGATTAAGCCCCTCATTCCGCCTGAGGATCTGCCGACACTGGTACATGCCTTTGTTACCTCCAGGCTCGACTACTGCAACTCTCTATATTTTGGGGTCATGGGAGGGACCCTCCACAGACTGCAGCTAGTGCAGAACGTGGCAGCCCAGTTGCTGACAGGCCTTTCGAGGTCCAGTCATGTAACCCTGGTCCAGCGTACCTTGCACTGGCTGCCTGTCAGGTGGAGGGTTCTTTTCAAGGTGGGCTTGCTCACCTATAAAGCCCTATATAGACTCGGTCCTGGCTACCTGTTAGAACTCCTGACACCAGTGACGTCTGCTCACTCCCTCCGCTCCTCTTCGAGGGGGCCTCCTGGACGTTCCCAGGGTTCGGTTCTGGACATGGGGCAATCACACATTCAGCGTTGCAGAGCTGACCCTGTGGAACTCACTTCCACCTGCGGTTCAGGAGGCTCCCTCAATTGAGGTGTTCAAGCTGAGGCTGAGGGCTCACCTCTTCTGCCAGGCTTTCGAAGCTTGCTGATTTGGGTCCAGACCATCAGTTTGTTTCCCCAGCAACCAGAAGCACACTGTAAAACGAGAGAGGTTCTGCTAATCGACTGAATTTTATTGCATTAATTTTACTGCATTTTAACTTTTTTTTGTGTGTATTTGTGATTGTTAGGCACCCTGAGCCTCTGGGAATGGGTGATCCATGACAGGAGTCCGACAAAAATTTTGTCGAACGCCCGTCAGTGACACCAGCAGGTCGTGCATTCTGCAGTCGGCTGCGGTTCCTTAGCTTCTATCTTTGTTTTCTTCGGAGGGCTTCTCCTCCTGAACCCTATGTGGGCTGTGCCCCGCACCGCCACTTATGATACTCAACTCCAGTTGAGCTAACTGGGGGTGCAGGACCCCGACAGACAGCACGGGTTCCAGCGGGTCTCCCACCATGGCTAGGTGCTGTAGTCACTATGGGGGACCTTGCTGGCGAAATGTCGCTGTGTGGGGGGGGGGTAACCGTGGGAATGGGCACCTTATGAATAAAATTGCCTCGCATCTTGCGACCCCTGGCAACTACCCATTCCAATCAACCCTACCTGTTGCTTTCCTCTGGATCCCAAGGTTTGCCCCTCCCCCAGGTGTGGTTAGTGGTAGAGGGCTTCCCCACTAAAATTTCAGACATCAGGAGGTGATAGATGGCTGCACGGGGCAGCCTAAGTGTAGTGGGCCATCATCCTGCTGAGTCAGGGTGTTTTCCATTTAGTTATGCCCCATCCACAGGATATCAGCATGCAAGGAACTTATTGTGAACATGCACTTCAACAGCCTGCAGTCACAGAACCCAGTCGACGCCCTCCCTATCTTTTGCTACAATGTCATCTGTGGTCACTCAGGTGGCAGTAATGTAAAACAGGCAGTGACCCGTCCCCCTGGAGGAAGAAAGTGTCCTTTGGGATGCTCGAGCGTCCTAACACCCACTGACCTAGGCTTGTAGTATGGCAGGCACCCTGCCTGACTGCCTCTGCATCTACTCACAAAATCCATGACCATTTATGGACATACATCTTAAGTAAATTATCTTTTCCATATTGTTATAATTAATTTTTTTTTGTTGAGATAAGTTAACTACCCTACTGATATTTTTACCATATTTCATGTCCATTTCATGTATGACCATATTTTTAACATGGTAGATGCCTTTCAATTACCACGTTCAAAAACCATGAAATGGCTACGGTCATTGTTTCACTATCAAATATGTCAACAACAAGGTTAAAATCACTGAACATGGTTGAAAATGGTACAAAAAATGTTCTTGACTGCAGTTACACAAGAATATCAGTAACTATGAAATGGTTCAAAAGTTATTTATTGACATCATTTTTCAGACCATACAAACAGCAGCTGTCTCCCGTTTAAAAATTTCATTTTAATTGGCAGTGATTAGTCCCCGCAAGGATTTGACTATGGTACCATGTTCAATCATGTTTCAGAATAGCTGACTATGTTCCGACTCTGCTTTAACAGTGGTTGATAACTGAAAGGCTATGCCTGTAGTTCAATGGGGTGAGCAACCAGCCACGCCCCCTTCCTGAGCGATACAAGCAGTTCCTCCCAGCCACCTTCTGAAGAATTTTTTCTTTGCTAGACAGAGGCTCCGTCTGCTCCCTTGAGGCCTGCTGGGGCTTTGTGTCCCTCCCCGCCGTGTTGCTGTGCTTTGGGCTCTGCTGGTTTGATCTAGATTTCTGTCTTTTGTGTTCTCCTGCTTTCGGTTTGTACTGATTTGTGTCTGGCTACTACATGCTTCCTTGTGTGCTTGTTTCCTTCCTGCTCCTGTACTTGTGTTTGCTTTGTTTGTTTCTTTTGGGCTTTCTAGTTTTCTAGCAACCTGTGTCTACATTGTTTATTTGTGCTTCAGGTTACGTAAGCACTAAGCCGACAGAGGTGGGCTCTAATGTTGGATTGATGCATGGGGGGTGCCGAGGTCAAGGCAGGGCCCCCCCCCACCTCCCATGCATCAATCCAGCATTAGAGCCCACCGACGGAGTGGCTTAATGCGCTTGTAACACGGCGGACGGCTCCTGGAGGGATGTTGAGGGGTGCACTGTGAGAGCGATACAGGACGAGGCGGAGGCGTGCAAATTTTAACATGTTTTATTACAGTATGAGAAAGACGTGCACCAGAGCTTACATACATAGTGATGTGGTCAACTGAGGTTGCTCGTGTACTGCCGCTGAAAGGAACACATAACAGTTCTGTGATGTCCTGCGGACTTCCGTGCGGGTACTCTGGTGTAATTCATGCTGGGAAGTCTGCATCGCACATTTCACCGGCTCTGAGCGCAGCGACCACCATGCGGGGGATCTCAGGCGACCCTACTTCTGGGTCCAGCTTGGATTGCTGTCCGAGTGCGTTGTGTTCCACCTGCTCTCTGTGCTATGCTGCCCGCCGTGGTCTCCACTTTGCTGCTGTGAACCACTTGTCGGTGGGATAGTCGGTGGCGCGCTTCCGTAGAAGAAATTAACCGTGCCATGCACGGTGAACGTCTGGCACCTGATCCCAGGAGAGTCGTGGCACCGGTCCGGAATGGTGAGTGTCTGCGGTCTGCAGGGGTCCAGGGTGCCGGTCGCCGGCTAGATAGCGGTCGCTGCTGCTGGGGATGGGTGATGCTTCTCGGACGCTGGTGCGTGGCTCTGCCGCCTGCGGTGCTGAGGTGCTGCTAGTCGGCCGGCACAGATGGGTGTGGGCGCCTCGGTGCTCTGCTGTGGGGTGCCAGTGACCAGGCACGGGTCTGCTCGCCTGCTCGGTGTCAGTAGTCTGGATGACTGTGGAGCTGGTGGGTGGCGTGCCAGACAGGATCTGTGACCATCTCTGCCGGTCGCAAACAGTTGGGGACCAGTAGTGATGGAGGCTGGACTCACATTTGTGTCCTGTGACGGACATTATTTCGCGAGATGCGAGGCCAGCCTCCGTGAGCATCTGCACCGCAGTGCTTCTGACACTGTGGTTAGTGTACCTGCGTGAGAGCTGTGCATCGTCCGAGATTTGCGACATCATGTCCCCCAGGTAGTTCCTCCCCATCGGCTGGCGTGAGTACCACAGTTCCTGGTTGTCTAGGTATTCTTGTGGTAGACGGACGGTGGGGAGGTAGAAGGCAGGGGCTTCTTGTGGACATCTTCGGATGTAGTTTTTATACAGGGCTACTGGGCAGAACATGCTGCCAGGCTGAGCATACAGGACACCGCGAAGTGTCTGCTTGTTTGACTCAGTGGCGCTGCCATGGTTCTTTGTTGCCTCGTTGAAGGCTAGTGAGAGAAACTCATGCCCTGCTGCATCTCTCTCTATCACAAATGATGCCTGCGTCAGCTGCCGGAGCCCCTCTCGCCCTCTGCGCGCAAGCCCCAATTGCAGCTCAAACCATACGCGCCGTACCAGCCCATATGCTGTTCGGGGTCAAGCGTGTGGCAGTGCCTGATGCGGTGCAGGTCTTCCTGAGTGATTGTGGGGAAATGTGCTGCCACATCTTTGCCAGCCCGGCGGTACCTTTTCAGAACTGCTAGAAAGACGTCATTCGCAGTTCTGAAAGCCGGCTCTGTCATGATGTTGATCTGCCGCCTCACCTCCATTCCATTAATATAGCGGTTCAACCCTGCCCTGATCCCAACCAGAGAGCTCACGCTATACTCTTCTCCTCCTCTGCCCGTACTGTGGCATAAAACTGTCTCAATGTGTCCGCCAGCTGTGGGACTGGCACAGTAAGCGATGTCGGCATGCCATTCTCCTCTAACCAATTGGAGAACACATTGCATGCCCATGCTGTTGTCTTCTGCGTATTGTGCTCTACTTTGCTCCGCTCTAGGGCATCGAGCCCTGTGGCTGACAGCTGGTCATGCCTCCGTGTCTGGCTGTCAGGATCAGTGCCACGTCGAGGCCTCTTGCCTGCCCCCCTGCCTGAGGCACTGCTGTCGGAGCTCGGTGTGCTCTTTACAGGACTGCTCAGTGCCTGCACTTCTGGCTGGCTGCAGAATGCCTGGACCCGTGCTACCTGAGATGCTGGCCTGCAACACAGTTCATCTGGTGACTCTCCTGGCTCCTTGGTCCACGGGCGTGCGGCTGCTGTGTTCTCGCCATGATCGGCTCTGCTGGACTCCACCAGGGAAGTTGGATCCACGGCTGCTGTCTCGGACCGTCCACAGCCCACCGCTCCTTCCACCCACCACTGGTCGTCTACCCAGTCATCCATTCTCCCTGTGCCTACTAGTGCGAAAGATACTGCGCTCCCTTGCATCCCCTCTCACTGTCGCACTCCACTGTTCAGCACAGTGTGCGCTGGATGCTTCCCCCGATGTCCTATGAATGTCCTGCAGGGTGGAGCGTCACAGGAGCCGCTCGTTGCGCTGCTCGTCTCCCTTGCACATCGCGCCCAGTGCTGCTAGGCAGGGGGTCTGGCTGACAGCGGTAGTGCCGAAACGAGCACGGCATATACCCTGGGTTAATACCCGCTTCGGATGCCGTCTCGTGACCGTCCTACGCCTATCGGGTCGCGCCATCACAGGCACACTATTAATGCCGTGTTACAAATATTGTTGTTTCCTTATCTTAAGCTGCCCTGTGCCTGTGCTCTTAGGCTCTGTTTACTCACCAGATTTTGCAAGCCCTCAGTCAACTGCTTTATTATTGTGTGTTTCTGCTCCCACTGCTGTTTTCCTGCCTGCTGTCTCCAATGCTTTTCACCTTAATTATTTGCACCTGGTCCAGGCTTCACCCTGCCACTCCCTGTTGAACTATGTGTGCTCAACAGCTCTGTTCTCACTTCACCCAGTGCTAGCTCAGTTCATTCGGTATTGGAGTTCAGTGTGCTCTGCTCAATTTATTCAGTGTTTGCTCAGCCAGGCCCAACTGCTGCATTGTTATACTGAAACTTTCAGCTATTACATTAGCTGTCTGATCTTGGCTTCCAGCTGCAGGCATTTTAGCAGTTTGTTTCTGAATTTAACTATTTTGAACCTTTCAGTCATTACTTTGCTTCCCCTGTTCACATTACTCTGGCAGCTTGCTATCCTATGGCTTTGTCCTTCACTAGGACCTTGTCAGTAAAGGCGCTTCTTTCGGGGGTTCCTGCCCTACCAACATTACAGTTGCTGTTTGGTCTCAAGACGCCAAGCTTGTGGCTTCCTTGCTATTCCCATGGTGGAAGACTGCGGTGTCACAGTGGGGCATCGTGGCTCCAATTAGCAGGAGCATGCTATGTAAGTGATATGATTTTGCCCTGTTCTTTTGCCTTCATGGCTTTTCAGCTATCCATGCATAAATACACTAACTTTGCAGCCTATATGGCTTTCATGATATTCACTGCATTCCATTACTGTGTTGCAAATGCTCCTTACTGGAATAACCTAGCCCAACCTTAATGGCATTTCAGGTATTCATGCCAATCATATTAATTCACTATTCATGCTGAAACCATAGCAATCTGCTAAACCTCATTGATTCAATTACACTAAATCCCATTGATTCAATCACTGGCATCACTGCATCTCACTGCCTAAATACCTACCTTCTATGTCATCATTAATTCGGCTTCTGTAATGGATCAGTTTGGCTTGTCTTCTGCTGGTTGCTACTACCACCAAACGTTGGCTCACACTGCAGCCTCCTACCTCATCCAGGCCCTGCCTTGGTCACTCTCATTGCAGAGTTTGCTCGCAACCTTTCACAGGCTCTACCTTGGTAGTTCTCATGTTGCAGAGTTCGCTCACATTCTTTCAAGGCCGGCCTCCTTATCAATCTCTACAGCCACTGGATTCGCCCGACCTCCTCATCAATCATCTGCTACTTAATCTATGGCCGCTGGCTTCCTCCAGCCTCGTCCTATCTAGTGCTTGAAGTTGTTTCATGCTCTCATTCATAAATCAGAGGCATGCCAAACATGTCCATTACCTTTTCTGGCTGAGGGCTTGCCCTGTAAGCTGACGGTCTCGCTCTGCACTCACAAAATCTGCATCTTGAGCATGTGAACCTTGGGGTGGGGTCCTTCTCATCTGGCTGATAGTGGGAATGTCTACACTCCAGGGGGAGCTTTACTGTGCAGTCATATGGCGCACCTCTTGATGCAGAATTTAAGACTTCAGCTGCCAAGGGGTGGGGCCTTCACAGCCCAAGAGCCCTCCTTAGGCTACTGATATGCCATGGCACTTTTGAAAGCTATTCTCCCTATGACCACCTCAGGTTCACCTGGTTTGTTTTAGTCAGCAGGTTGGCTGAGTGCCTCAGCAGTTGTCGCTGTCCTCCTCCCACCTTGGGGGTTCGCTCTCACTTCAGAGTACCTGTTGTTGCAGAGGCCTCTTGCAGCCCTTCATGGCATTCTCATTAGAGGGATCTTGAGAGCTTTCCACCAAAATTAGAATATTTCTTCCCCTTGATTGGGTTTCTAAATTGCAGCAGCAGAGCAGTCACTAAATAAACTACCTCAGGCCTGGAGGGAAGACGATCTAGGCCTTGGAACCCTAGACATTTCCTCCTCTTAAAAAGGGTTTTTTCCTCTCCTCCATGCCAAAGGTCATAATATGTAGTTAGCTGTTTATAGTATATTCCCTAGTTTCCTTAGGCAAGTTTCTGCTGTTAGATGGAGATGGATGGTGGCCCTGCTCGCCATTCCCTCACTCCTTAGGAAGCTCCCTGATGTCATCAGTCCAATCCATTTTATCAGTGCTATCCTGACAACCTGTGCATCTCATTTGTGTTTCATCAAGCTGTCTTGTTGCTGTCAATCTGCTTCTCTACCTTATAGTCAACGTTTACTGCTTAATGTTTTTTTGGGGGGGCTCCTTCCTAAGGTACCTTTAGCCAAGGGAATCTCCCCATGCCACCTCTAGGGGCGGAAGCCTCTTCCAGGAATCCTTGCCTTTGGTACTCCTACATGGTGGTAATTCTCCATGGAATAGAGAGAGCGAATGGCCAAACAGTTATCATAGTTGCATAAGCATAACACTACTTTGGTTGCATAAGCCCACTGAATTGAAAGGCTATGCCTGTAGTTCAATGGGGTGAGCAACCAGCCATGAGCCCTTCCTGAGCTATATAAGCAGTTCCTCCCAGCCTCCTTCTCTGAAGCATTTTTTGTTTGCCCCACCATTCTCTCCTCCACCTTTGAGGATTCTTTACCTTTGGCACCCCCACAGAGTGGTAATTATCCATATCCATGGAACAAAGAATGCGAATGGCCAAACAGTTATTACAGTTGCACAAGTATAATACTACTCTGGTTGCGTAGGCCCATTGAACCATGGTTAAAAACCACTGTCAGTCTGGCATGGTCAGTGTATAGTCAACCATGGTCATTTGTTTGGGGGGGGCAGAGCTATCAGCCCAGCATGTGAGATGCTCTTCTTTTTGCTCTGCTGCAACAGGTCCTTTTTCTCGTATTTTATCTAAATCTGCATTTCTAGTGCTACTTTCAGAAATTCATTGCCATTTTCTAGTAGGGAATATTGGCTGGATTATCCCTACCATATCTGACAGCATGCAGTGACTGAAAAATACAGCGAAAGGTAACGTTTCACAACCCAGCTCATCCAAGCAGCCTGTTACCACTCTACCAGTGACTGAGTTAGAAGCAACTTCAGCATCATTTGAAACCCTGCAGCATACAGTACTGTGAATGTACTAACACAAATCATGCACAATATGGATAAGAAGACTGACTTATATGTCAAGAGGCTGGTCAAGGTGGAGCAGACTGCTGATGCGATTAAAGTTGCATCAGCTACGGTGAAGGATAACAGCATGATGAAGTCCTAGCTCGAACAACTTGAAAACTAGTTCTGAGCCATGAATGTCTGAATTTTGACAATGCCAGAAGGCACAGAGGGCGATGGCATGGTGACATTTTTGCAAAGGTGGGTCCTGGAGGCTCTGGGACTGGGATTTTCTCCATCAGTGGTGCGGGCCTACTGCATCACCCAAAGGCAGGCTTGAAACATGGCACAGGGCCTGAGAACACTACTGATGGTGACTGCATCAGCAGGTATGAGAGCTAAAATCCTGAAGGCAGTTAGGTAAGAAGGGTCAATATGAACTGAAACTCAAAGATTGCTATGAGCACGACACAAGACTTTTTATGGAGTTACCGCAAAACTGAAAGAACTGAACATTCCCTTTAGGCTCAACTTTCCCGCTAGATTGCAGTTTATCCTGCAGGACAAAATGCAGTAATGTACTCCTTCATGTATCCCCCAGCTGCGGGACTCCATACTGAAAAACTGCCATGGGACTTGGCAAGTCAGGCCCAAGGGGGACACTTCTCCAAGGAGGAAGCTGCCTGATAGAACTATTTAAACATTGCTCCTATTACCCACATAATTGCTTCATTTATGACAGCTTGACTTTGACCGAGTTATGTGGAACCTGCATGAACCATGGGTTGTACTTTCCATATGGGACCGTACACGTGCAGTGTTTTTTCTAATTCAAATACCGTGTTTTTTCTTTTCTCACAGTTTTTTTGCTTGGTGTTGAGTTTCCTAGCTATTCTTTGCCTTGCCTACAAGGAGAGCTCACTGGCTGTTCTATTTTAGAGCTGGGATGTGGGATGGCAGCACAGATTTAGCAAGACTGGTCGCTGTTCAAATCTCACTGTTTTAAGTGATATGCCATGGTTCTGGTGGTGGGTGGGGGTGCAAATTAGGACATGTTCTACTTTAAAGTGATGGCAACGGGGTAGCAAAGGGAATATAGGAATACCCAAGACAGTGACAGTCCAGTTCATTGATGGTCTTTTGGCGTGAACGCCCTTGTTGAACAGTCTAAGGAAACTCAGATGGTCAAAGCAGCACATGGTGAGATTGCCTCAACAGTATTGTACTCTTGATCCTCAGCTTACCATCATCTTCTGTCTGCAGTGAAACCCTACCACAGCAGCACCCAGTAAGCCCAGGTTTGAATCTCTTGTTCTGATTATTGTTACAGTACAGTACATAATATCTACTAGTTTTGTTACATAGTAGTTCTATGGCCAAATAATGCAACAGATGTATGGAGTTCAAAGAAAGGCCTTATGGTTTTGAATTTTATCTTCTTGGTGTCATACGAATAAGCCGAGTGGGCTTGGTTAAAAATCTTGATGAGTTTTGTTTCTTTAACTGCATATCAGGTATTGGCTGCCATATTAACTCGACTCTGTCAATTTACATGGAACTTCTTCATACTTGACTGACTCTCTAGCTGTAAGAAAAAAAGGTTGCATCTCTTCCATTCTGTCATAAGTGACAACCTCAGTAATGCACTGCACTATATTGTACACTGTACTGATCTGTCATTTGATATGGTTTTAATACTTGTGTATTGCTATAAAACTAATAAAAATAAAGCTTAAAAATAAAGAACAGTTATCCATGATTAATCATGCTGACCATAATCATTCTGCATCCATTGATCTGACTAACTGAATGCATTCATTTTAATATTTTACTAAATTTAAAATGAAGAACATTGCCTATAAATGTCTGATTTGTTTATTTAATCTATATAATATATTATGGTCTTTCCCAGTATGTTTTCTGAATGTTCTGGGCACATCATGGTTAACCATGGTTCATCGATGTTTGACCATGGTTTGTCTCTAGTTATAAGAGCATGGGATAGTAACTATATTTGCATAATTTATTTGCATATCAGAATGGAGAATTTGACACTTTAAACTCATATAAAAAAATCACACTAACATTCTTTGCAATTTATGGACAAACAAGGTTTATACAATGAAATTAATTCACAGAAATCACAGAAAAGAGATACAAGTCAATTAGCCATGAGCCTTTATTTGACTTGCCACTATTTAGTGGAAACTTTTAGTATTTTCGTTCCCCATGTATAAGTCCAATGACTTCTTAAAATGTTCCATACTTAAATCATTTACTAACCAGTTTGGCAGATTATTCCAGATACTGACACCTCTTTGATTAAATCAGTAGCTTCTCTTTGTTGTTCTGTAGAATTATCCTTTTAACTGGTAATTATTAAATCTTGAGTTTTTTTCCGTTCTCTTTTTTTTTTTACTAATCCCGATGATGTCCAAATAATGTAATTATGAAATGCTTTGTAAACATAACATAAGTCACCTCTAAGTCTTCCGTAGTTGAAGGAGTGCAGACCTGTTTCATTTAATCTGTCTTTGTATGGTAAATCATTTATTTTATGTACCTTCTTTGTGAACATTCTCTGTACACCTTCTAACAATGTACCACAAGTTATATCCTGGGGTGAACTGAAGGGGGCTCTGTATTCTAGAATTGGTCTTATCAAGGTGGAATAAAGTGGGATAAGTACTGCTTTTTTCCTGCTTTTTATATTGTTTAAGATACAGCCCATTACTCTTTTAGCTTTCATTACTCTATCTATTATGTGTTGTTTAAATTTTAATGTAGTATTAATTATAATTCCCAAATCTTTTTCGTTATCTGTTGACTTAAGTATTTTATTGTTGATGGAGTATGTGTATTGTAAGTGTTTATGTCCCAAATGCATGATTTTATATATTGAATCATTAAAATGTAATTTGTGTTGCTTAGCCCAATTTTCTAACGAGTTTATTTGTTCCTGAAAGGCTGTAGCTGCTTCGAGATTATTAACTATTGCACCTATCTAGGTGTCATCCACGTATTTGCATAACCATGTTCCCTGTCCTGTTCGCATACTGGAAATAAAGATGTTAAACAGTGTTGGCCCCAGAATGGAGCCCTAAGGTACCCCACTGGTGACCTGTCGCCAACTGGACATAAACCCTCTAATACAAACTCTCTGTTGTCTCTCAGATAGCCAGGACGCCACCCATGATATTACACTAGTGTCAAATGATAATTCATGTAGTGTTTTTATTAAGTCATAATGAGGGACATAGTCAAAGGCCTTGGAATAATGCAAATACAAAACAACCACAGGAAATCACTGATCCAATGCTTGACTGACTGGTTCAAAAAAAACCAACAGGTTTATAACACAAGATCTGTCTGTCACAAAGCCATGCTGTATAATATCCATCAACCCATTTTCCAATATATGTTTATCAATGCGTTCCTTAATCAGTTTTTCCATAATTCTTCCTATTATGGATGTAATGCTTATAGGACGATAATTTGTCAATTCTTTTCTATTTCCTTTTTTAAAAATAGGGGTAACATTAGCTAATCTCCACTGATCAACAACTTTGCCTTCTTTTAATGATAGGTTACATATGTGTGTTAATGGACCTACCAAGGAGTCGGCAAGTTGCACAAGAAATTTTGGATGGATGCTGTCCGGACCTTGTGATTTGTTGATATCTAGTGCTTTTAATTTAATTAAAACTTCCATTTCTGTTGTTAAGTGTTTGTAAATGTGTCTGATTAAATGGGATAGTAATTGCCTCTTCATATTCATTATTCTGAAAAAGACTAGTAAAATACAAATTCAAGCTTTCAACCATTTCTGTTTCATCCTGTACAATGGTATTATTTACTGACAATGTTTAAATGTTTTTCTCCCCCATTTAAACTTCCTATATAATTGAAAATAGTTTCTTATTGTCCTTGCTAGAACTTGCTGGTCTCAATTCCATGTTAGCGTTAGCTGTTTTTATGGCTTTTTTACAATCTCTGGCTATCTGTCTGTATTTATTTTTCTTTAGTATTGATTTGTTTTTACAGTATTTTGTATATGCTGCTCTTTCTTTCCTTAAAAGTGTTTTTATTTTGTTATTAAACCAATTAGGAATGCAACCTTTTTTATCATATTTAATTATTGTTGGTATGTGGTGTTTAATACAAAACTGTAATTTGTTGTTTACTGTCTTCCATGTATCCTGCAGAGATAAATTATGAACTTCGTTCTGCCAGTTCCATTCATCCAATATCTTTCTAATGTCATAATAATTTGCTTTATTATAATTCCTCATATAAGTAACTCCTTTCTGATGTTTTTTACTGTCATCCAGTGTAAATGTAATCATATTATGGTCGTTGTTTGAGAGGGGATCATGTATTTGAATATTTTGAATGTTTTCTTCCAGATCAGTAAATATTAAATCTAAGATATTATTGTCTCTTGTAGGCTCAGTAACTATTTGCTTTAAGTTTTTATTCACTACTATATCAATTAATTTAGTCTCTAAATAACCATTCCCTGTGCAGTTATCCCAATTGATCCTTGGTAGATTGAAATCTCCCATAATTATTAGATTACCTTCAATGTCGACTTTCTCTATTGTATCTAAGAATATTGCATTTTCTTCTGTACTTAAATTTGGGGATCGATAGCATAACACTATAGTTAGTTTTCTATACTTTGTATATATTGTAACCCATATTTGCTCTATTTCTGTGTTAGTTTGTACTTGCAAATCCATTTCATATACTTTCAATGATTTTGTCACATAAAATGTGACTCCACCCCCTTTTTTTCTGTTCTTTCTTGGTGGTATAGTTCATACCATTCTACATTTTCCATCCAATCATCTTTTCTAAACCAAGTCTCTGTAATACCACATATGTCAACATTTTTTGTGTTTATGAAATATCTCAGTTCATTATTTTTATTTCTTAAACTTCTTGCATTTAAAAGTAATATTTTTATGTTGTCTTTATTGGTATTAACCTTTTTCCCCCTGATTTTTATTGTTTGTTTTGTTGCATATAGCCAACCTATCATTAGAAATTCATCTAACAGTTGTATCATTTGAATGATAACCCCCCCCCATCCTCAGTATAAAAAGCTGGTCTTCCATTTTTGTTTTTAGTATGTTACCCAAGAATCGTGATCCTGCTTTGTTAAGGTGTCATCCATCTGTACTGTACAACTCATTATGCTTATTAAAAGTATGCCATGTATCAATGAAATGCAACCCCTCCTTTATGCATATATTGTGTAATCTAACATTAATCCTTTCGGTGGTTTTATTTTCTCAGTGTGTACTTTAGGTATTGGTAATATGCCTGATATGAATACTACTGCTTCCTTGTCTTTGGCTTCAACTGCTAAGGTATTAAGGTCATCAGCGATGGCTTTCTCATGTGGATGTCCTACATCATTAGAGCCTATATGAAATGTAACTAATGGAGTTTCCTTTGCATTGCCAAGAATTTTGGGTAGTATTTTTCTTATATGTTCAATTTTCACACCTGGGTAACACGACATCATACAATTAGCTTTATCTAGGTTGCATATTATTCTGTCACAGTTCCTAATTAAAGAGTCCCCCAATACTATCATTTCTTTTAATTCCATGCTAGCGGTATCCATGTTATTTTGTTCTGGGATAATGTCCCTCAGGGGTGCGTATCTGTTACTAGTCATTATATCAGAGTGAATCATGGCCCTTCTTCTTTGTTTGTTTTGGTGTTTATTTGAAACTGTGTGCCATTCCCCTTCTTCTAAACCTGTTTTCCTGCTCCTTTTATGTTCATTTGTTTGTTCTGTTTGAGATGTTATTTCAAGAGGGTCCTTTTCTCTCCCCCTCGTTTTTTATTTGTAGAGGATGACTGTTTTGCTGTAGTTTCCTTATTTATTTGTGATATGTTCTGATTTTCCAAGACTAAAATCTCCTTCATATTCCAATTATCATTATGTGCTAGGGTTAACTTGTATAAATATGTTTCATTTAGTGAACATTTTGTACATTCATTGTCCCCCCATAAGGTCACGGAAGGTTCAGCAAACATTTCATATTTATGGCATTGGATAAGTATTTCTTCCTGACACATCTTTAGGAGTACTAAATTGATATTATTTCCTTCTATCATCGTATATGTTTATCTTTACTGCTCTTTCTTTGTGAATGCCTTTTATTGTTATTTACTGACCTCTAGCTTCTCTCCTACTCTCTGTATCCACCGGACACGGCAGACACACGCCAAACGCGTGTGTCTCAGTGCGCGTCTCCATGCATGGAAATGCGTGCTCACTGTAGCTCGTGTCACTTGCTAAGCGACTGAGTTTATATGTCAGGTGACCCGGAACTGCACCCACGGTCACGGACAACTATGTGCTTTGAAGACAAAATAAAAATATTAAAACAGCTGAGTCGTCTGCTGTTCTTTCAGCGGGTATCAACCTAAATTGCAGATTACAGAAATACAAAATGTTTATGTAGGTTTATAGTTCTGAAGAACAATGTTGAGAACTACTCAGTTGTACCACCCACTGCTCTGCTTCCTGTTACAATCCTTGTCCCCACTAATACAGTGTATGACTGTTTCAAAAAGAGTTTTTCAATAAAAAAGTGAGTCTAGTTGCAGCAAATGCTGTTCTAAGGTAGCAATACTCTTTCACATACAAAATGTTCCATCAAACTGATACGCTGTCTAAGCAACTGAGTTTATATGTCTGGTGACCCAGAACTGCACCCGCAGTCATGGACAACTATGTGCTTTTAAGACAAAATAAAAATATTAAAACAGCTGAGTTGTCTGCTGTTCTTTTAGCGGGTATCAACCTAAATTGCAGATTACAGAAATGCAAAATGTTTATGTAGGTTTGTAGTTCTCAAGAACAACATTGAGAACTACTCGGTTGTACTACCCACTGCTCTGCTTCCTGTTACAATCCCGGTCCCCACTAATACAGTGTATGACTGTTTCAAAAAAGTTTTTCAATAAAAAAGTCAGTCTAGTTGCAGCAAATGCTGTTCTAAGGTAGTAACACTTTTTCATATACAAAATGTTCCATCAAACTGATATGCTCGCTAGCAGACTGAGTTTTTATGTGACCATGAAAAAAAACTATGAGAACTCACCACATCTTGAAAGAGTTTAGTGTTAAGGTGGTATAAACAGTGATCAGGCCTTTCTACCAGTTATGAATGAGGAGAGACTACATTAGAAAGAGGAAAAAACAGCAGCAATGGGTAAGCAAATAAAAACTATTTCCAAAGTACATGTGGATAATATGTATTCAGTACAGAATGTTAAGGCTGTTGAACAAAACAAAATGACCTATGCTCTATAGAAATTTGTTGTATTATGCATTATTGGTGACCATGGTTATTTAGCCCTTTGAGATTTTGTTTGGACAATAGTTGACTATGGTTCGACCATGCTATCCTCGCCAGGGAAAGTCACTGTTCCTTTTACAACCCATTATTATATGCACCTGTTATGCCCATGGTAAGACCATGACTATCACAGTAACATGGTATTAAATATCATAGCCAAAACATGTTAAACATTACCATGTCCATACCATGTTTACCAGTTCGCCCATATTTGACCATGTTTTGGCAGAGTTATAAGATACCACCCATGTTTAAAACAAGGTCAAAAGCAATGACAAAGCAGGGATGACCATGTTTAAAATCTGTTTGAAATGTGTTTGACCATGTTTCAGACATGCTGCAACTCAGCAGGGTAAGCTATGCCAGTAACAACTATCAAATGGTGGACCACCTCAGAGGCATAACTCGTCTCAGTTTAAAACTGCAATGTACAGCCATACAAATAAACCCATTACTTGTTCTCATTCAGTTCTGTAACCCATCTTTCCTTTTGTTCCATGCCCTTTTAGACAACACAGTCAGTGTTTCCTCTCTTCGAAATTTTCTGCATTACATTCAACTTCTCTCTCTCTTCTCTCTATCTCTCGCTCATGTTTTATAAAATGGGTTTGAATTTTGAACCGACTGATTGGCTAAAAGACTAATACAAGGCTGCAATTATTGGGCTATAATTACACTCTTCTACTTGTTTAGCCTGTGCACCAAGTTTGTGTACATTATTTATATGCCTCAAATGGAACTTTTTTGTCGTGTATTCCTATTTCACTCAGAAAACAATATAATCATAAAAAAAATTAATTTTCTAATAGAATTCATGTTATACATACAATAAGATACTTTGTAATGTGTAATTAGTGTTAATAATCACACTTCCTCCCATGTGTTTAAAGGCACTTGGCACTATTACCTTGTGTCTACCAATACACACAAGGCATGCAATTACTGACCCATAACACACCTTAGCATGTCTTACTGCATACTTATTAAACCCCTTTACTTGTGTAGAAGGGAAGGTTATCACTGGTCACGCAGATGCATAAAATGGCATTTTTCCACCTGCAACGTTCTGATACTGCTACTGGTTTATCTGTAATGTATTTTATTTTTAGCCTTTTTTATATCACACACAATGGCATTTCCAAGTCTGAATTGTCTAACCACATCAACTATCTTCTCTCCTCTATCTAGACAGTTGATAATTTGTAGTTTCTGGCTGATGTCTAGAACGGACCATTTGCGTTTAGCCATCGTGAACACCAGCAATTCAGAGAGCAGCAAGGAATGTGAATGAATGTTGTTAGTAGCAGTTTAATACAGTACTCGTTAACAGCTGCTAACACCTAACAAATACTTAATTTATCCACAGACCGGTAACTCTAATTAACCATAAATGACCGCAATTATGCAAACATTTCCTGTATGTAGGAGAAACAAGTGAAAAGCAGGGGGACAAATGGGACTTTCGGATAACTGAGAGTTTCAGTTTTGAGAGGTTCGGTTAAACAGGGTTTTACTGTATAGGCAATGTAAAAAATTGTTATATATATTTTTTTTTCTTGACCAGGTACATAACCCTTGCTTCATGGGATCCTCCTGAAACTTAAGTGATGCACTTAAATTAGGCTATACCAATGCAGATTAATTCAAATAAATAACATTATTAAATAAACAATAACTGGATGTTGCGTGAAAGTTCTCAGCCAATCAGATTGCTTGATTTCCCCAATCTAATTTAAAAATATACTTATCAAACAAGCTGGAAAAATCCAGCAATGGAAAAATCATCACATGGTGGGTTACCGGCTGTCTTCATATAAAAGGGCAGCTCAGACCTTTTTTCACTATAGTTATTAATTTTATAAAATCCTTTAAGACTATTTCATAACTGTAATAACAGACTTCCAACTGTCACACTGAGCTAGAAAAATGATGGCACTCTGCTTCAACTGGTGCTTTGCAAGGCACCAAAGTTATCCATATTTCTCAGCATAAATGGACACCCTAGTGTGTTATTCTGTGAATGTACGCTTAAGGCAAGACTGTCAAATACCACCTACCCCAAACTGTACAGGCATCATATTAATTAACATTTTTAGAAAAAACTCTTTCCCCATTTTTTCCTACCCCAACTATCAGGGCCATCATGCCAGAACCCCTCCTCCTAGAACCGACCCATTGGCACAGAAGCAGGGTGTCCATCTGCCACACCAACAACCCGGGTTCAGAACCAGACTCGGGACACAAGAGGGCTGGCCGGAGGGAGAAGGACTGAGCATCCTTCGAAACTGCTCTCCTTCTCCAGGTGGGGGGGAAGGGGTAGAGTGTCCTGCACATCACAGATGTCTGGCGGAGGCTGGGAGGATCCACTAAGCGACGTCACCCGGGGCGTGGGGCAGACGGGACATCACGTAATGCTCCCGCCCCTGTACCGCCGCAGTCTCAAAATTCAAGCCCCCAAGCATGATGCCATGTTCCATTGCTGTCCCCACTGCCAACAGTGGCCGACGGGGGGGGGGTCACGCTCCCATGTTCCTTCCCTGGGAGGTAAGCCAGGGCACATTACTAAGGACCATGGGGGGGTGTCCACCCAGCAGCCTCATCCAGGGGGATAAGCCTGGGCATGGGAGGACAGCATGTGGACAGGGCTGAGCTCCCATTGGGGAGGGGGCTGGACCCCCCCAAAAAAAGAAAGAACCCCTCCTCCTGTCGGGAGGGCAGGCAAGTGAGCAGATACCCTCACAAATAACTCCAACGCTGCCTATGCTGCCTTTTTTTTAATATTTTTATTGGGAGCTGGCCCATCAGTGCAGCAGTAGTGCTGTGGCTGACAGTGACAGCAACCTGGCTTTGGAAGCGAGTTGGAGATGTCGAGGGCCAGAAGGGCAGAGGAGGATCGAGCATCCTAGAGGATGCACTACCCCTCTGGGGAGGGAGAGCAGCCTGCTTCATTGCTAGACTGCCACCTGAGTGGAGCAAGAAAATTGGCAGACCCGGGGCAGTATGATGGACAAAAGGCATTGTTGTTTAAACTACCGTGGTTCTTTAATGCAATAATGACTAAATGTGACTGCCTTGAAATCACATCATGCAGTTTTATAAAGAAGCTGAACAACTACTTGTTTTCAGGTAATGGGTGTAGAAGGTATGTGTAATTGGACCTCCTTTTTTGACTGTAAATAGTAGTTGTATGTAATGCACATGTTCTTGAATGACTTGTTGGATGGTGAACCCATCACCCCCTGATCGAGTGCCATCACCCACCACCCACTGTGGACATCCCACTGCATACCCCCTGTCCTGCACTCACCCCTTACCTCGGTCATCACTCACCCTACAGCCTGCCGAGGACCACCGGCCAGTACAGCCTGTCACTCACCTCCTCCAGCCGGCTGCTGTCTGAAAGTCTTAGAGTCCAGTCATGAGCAAGTACAGTACTATCAGGGCTATCCTAGATCTAGTACTGACTAACAGGGAAAGGATCACAGATCTCCAGGCAGAAGGTCACCTGGGGGCCAGTGACCATCATATGGGATGGTTCAATTTGGCCACTAGAACTAAATCATCCCATTCCAAGGCAAAAATATGGGACTTCAAAGAGGAGCTGACTTTGATAAGATGGCCAACAGAGTTAAGTTAGCCCTGGCAAAAAGAAATACAGGTGAGGTGGTACAGGCAAAGTGGGCAAGCATTAAGGATGCAATACTTGAAGCAACATCCCATTGTGTTAGAGAGAAAAGGAAGTGCAGAAGAAGAAGGAAACCACTTTGATTCTCAAAAACAGTAGCAGAAAAGGTCAGTGCCAAAAGGCTGGCCTTCAGGAAATATAAGGGAACACAGTGGGATGAAGACAGGGAGGCATACCAAACTTCCCTAAGAGAAGCAGGGAAGGGAGTAAGGCAGGCAAAGGCTCAAACTGAGGAAACACTAGCACAAACAGTAAAAGAAGGTGACAAGACTTTCTATAGATACATTAGTGAAAGGAGAAAGTCCAGAGGGGGGGTATTGCTAAGATCAAATGAGAGAAGGGGGCATGTGAGGAGGAGGACTATGTAAAAGCATCTATCCTAAATAGATACTTCTGCTCAGTATTTACTGAAGAGAAGGTAGGGCAGGGCAACAGCTCAACACCATGGACACAGGGGGGAGGGAGGTGTGCATTAGTCCCTTCACAAAAGAAAGGATCCTACAAGAGCTCGATAAGCTCAGGGTGGACAGAGCAATGGGACCTGATGGCATACATCCCAGGGTACTAAAGGAGCTAAGGATGGAACTAGCAGAGCCATTATCAGAACTGTTTAGTGAGTCTCTGAGCACAGGAGAGGTCTCAGAAGACTGGAGAAGGGCTCATGTGATCCCGCTCCACAAGAGTGGTAGCAGGGCAGAGGCAGGGAACTACAGACCAGTAAGTCTTACCTCAGTAGTGGGCAAGATTATGGAGGCACTCCTTAAGGAAAGGATAGTGCAACACCTGGAATCCATAGGAGCACAGGATCCAAGACAGCATGGATTTACAAAAGGAAGGTCCTGTCAAACTAATCTCATAGATTTCTTTGACTGGGTAACCAAAGTGGTGGACCAAGGGGGAGCAGTTGATGTCGCCTACCTTGACTTCAGCAAAGCTTTTGATACTGTTCCACATAGAAGATCGATTAATAAGCTGGGTAGGCTCAGGGTGGGTCAAAAGTTAGTCAACTGGGTGGCAAACTGGT
The DNA here is from genome assembly GCA_016271365.2 of Neoceratodus forsteri. Taxonomy (NCBI): domain Eukaryota; kingdom Metazoa; phylum Chordata; order Ceratodontiformes; family Ceratodontidae; genus Neoceratodus; species Neoceratodus forsteri. Next base: position 246,522,775 of record JADMNL010000025.1, read on the forward strand.
TGACGGACAGAAAACAGAGAGTGGTGGTAAACGGTATACAGTCAGAAGAGATGCAAGTCACAAGTGGGGTACCTCAGGGATCAGTCCTGGGACCAGTCCTCTTCAATATCTTCATCAGTGACATTGCAGATGGACTGGAGGGTAAGGTTTGTCTGTTTGCAGATGACACCAAGATCTGCAACAGAGTAGATGATCCAGATGGGGTGGGCAGAATGAGAAGAGATCTGGATAAACAAGCAAAATGGTCGGAAGAGTGGCAACTGGGGTTTAATGCAAAGAGGTGCAAGGTCATGCACATAGGGAAGAGAAACCCTGACGCCATCTATAGGCTGGGTGGGGAGTTGCTGGCAGTCACAAGGGAAGAAAGAGACTTGAGCATCATCATCACAGATGACCTGAAATCATCCAAGCAGACCACTAAATCAGTAGGTAAGGCTAGGGGGATGTTGGGGTGTATTAGTAGGGGTATCACAAGTCAGAAGAAGGAGGTAATAATCCCTCTTTACAAGACACTGGTAAAGCCCACTCTGGAGTACTGTGTGCAGTACTGGAGGCCACACCTTCACAAGGACAATAACCAAATTGAGGCAGTCCAGAGAAGGGCAACCAAAATGGTGCAGGGACTGCATCAGAAAACATATGAGGACAGATTAATGGAGCTCAATATGTATACCCTAGAGCATAGGAGAAAGAGAGGTGATATGATCGAAACATTCAAACACCTTAAGGGCATTAACAAGGTGAAAGAGTCTAACACATTTCAATATAAGAAAAAATAGCAGGACAAGAGGACACAGCATGAGATTAGAGGGAAGCCGATTAAGGGGTAATGTGAGGAAGTTCTTTTTCACAGAAAGGGTGGTGGATGCATGGAACAGCCAACCTCAGGAAGTGGTGGATATGAATACAGTACAGAGCTTCAAACAGGCATGGGATAGGCATAAGGGAGCAATACAGATGAGTATGAATAGATAGGCCATTGACAGAGCAAAGGCCGATGGCATATTTATAAGGCAGAAAAAGAAATGGGCACACTGGATGGGCGGTTCTTATCTGCTGTCAACTTCTATGTTTCTATGTTACTCACAATCGTGTTCAGTGACTGTCATATGGAAGCCAGGCAGGGAGCTTAACAGATTACTATTTCCACTGCCAGTCTTCAGCAGGTTAGAGGGTGAATGACAGCCGGGGTGACTGTGAGATGTGGGGGGGGTCTGCAGTGAGTGGGAGGGTGGGTGATGGCACTCAGGAGGATGGAAGGTCCACTAGACTACCAGGAAACATATTACAGTACATAGACAGGGACAATCAGGGGAGAAGGGGGTCCACTAGACTACCAGGAAATACATAAAGTATACAGGAGGAAGGGACCCACTAGACACCAGTGATCGCTTTACCAAATTGTTACTAAGGGGCTGCAGCATGGCAGTCAAATGAGCCCATAATTGGCATGCAAATGGCCTCTTAGCACCATGCATGCCCAATGCATTGATCTGCCTGCTTTGGCTGAACATGGCCACAGGAGTCCTGGCACACTCCCTGGTTGGGCAGTGTTATCTCCTGTGGACCATATGCAGCCTTGGGCCATGTCAGCACAGCCTATATCCTCTTAGTGCTATGCCGGCACAGCCCAATATTCAGTTGGTTAGTGCATGCAGTGCATGTTAACTGGCTGAATATAGCTCAGAGCCAGCCGTGTGCTATAGTCAGTGGAGTGCTACAGGTTGCGCAGCACCATGTGCCAGCTCTGCATATTGGGGCTAATAGGTATTATACTGAAAAAAGTTTTAAAATAGAGTACATAAATAACGTTTTCACTAGTGCTACAGAGTAGCTGAGAGAAAACTGAAACAGTTTGACAGTTTCTCAAAGACGTCCTGTAGTGCTAGTCTTAGTCAATCAGAACATGGGAAGTAGCATATAGTCCCATTATTGAGTCTACTCTCCTGTTACCATAGAATAATGGGACAGTAAAGCTCTGTGTTCTGAATGTGAGGGATCTCTATAGGTGATTTTACATGTAGTGATCTGTATCGCAATGAGCAATACGGATCAACTGCAATGTTACCTTTCTAGTGTGTACAGGCAATCCGTTCTGCAAGAGAAACAAACGTTTGCCGATTCCATGTTTCCTGCTTTCCTGGGTTTGTAGAGCTTTTTTCTTTTCTGCCTAGCTATGTACAAGTGCCCTTACGCTCAATTCTGTCCCATGACAAAAGTGAGTCCCATGCTCTCCTGGTTGTTGTGGAGCGGATCACCTGTAGACGGCACAACATGGTAACACTGCAGTTGATCGGTACAACACGTTCCGACATGGATCACAGTGTGTAAAGGTGATTCGCTCCGCAACAGACTGAGCAGAACAAAGTGGATCACAGAAAGAGCTGTACTGGTAAGTCCCGTGTAAAAGCACGTTTTCAGTATAACATGTTACTGCAGTGGTTAAATTGAAAAGGTTTGGGTGGGGGAACTCTCACCTCTGAGATTTCAGGGTGGTTGCACTGTCATTTCTAGGTGGTGGAACTCTTCTATATTAGTCAATGGAGAAAGAGTACAGAGGTGTTGGAACTGTCATACAATTTTTTAAGAGGCGGTGGCACTGAGTTCCAGTGGGCTCCTGCCCAATTTAACACCTGCATGTTACTATGTGACAGAGATTAAGGTGAGGTCCATGGGATAAAGATCCTGATTTTATTTTTCATTTGACCACAGTAATAAAGAAGAGAAATTCAATACAGAAAATATATATCAGCTGCCATCACTGAAAACAGAATGTTGCTTGGTTTATTTGTTCTGCTCTTATATTAAAAAAAATATTAAACATAAAAATCAAAAATAGTGAACGAGCATTGTTCACATGCCAGTACAGCCCAGTTTTCCATTTGAGAAACCGCACACTCCACGTTTGTTTTCCTGAATTTTTGCTGAACCATTTTTTCCTAGCAGTTTATTTTCAATTAAGTGGTGATAACAATGCTGACTTGTTCTGCTCACTACCACAGCCACCATCCTGCCCCCTGAAAAATGCACATATTAAGTCTCTAAAACTGTGTTGGAAGATCTCTATGCAGCACATCTTATCCCTGCAGCTGAGCTTTCCTGTCACCTGAAGAAGAAATCTAAATGGTTTTCAAAGCTCATGCAGAAATTCTTTGTGAATCAACAAAAAGATTATTTAATGTGTCAAGTGTGTTGCATGGCATATCTTAAACTGTTCCTCCTTCTGTCCTTTCTTCTGCACCCCATTACAGAACTCCTGGGGCTGACAATAACAGACAGCAAGGCAGACAAGTTGCATGCTGGGCTGGCCCTTTGGCTGTGTTTCTTAGGTGAGGCAGCCCGCCAGCCCCACAGCTCTTTACAGTTCAAGTTATAAAGATAATGGAATGGACAATGTTTCCTTTAAAAAACTGTGGGAGATGCAGGTCAAGTGACAATATATCAGGGATTTGATTTAATGTATAGTCCATAAAAAGAAAAGTGTTATATCAGGGAGTTTGTGGTAGATCAGGGGGTTGGGGTGAAAAAATAAGGAGTGAGGCAAGGTCATTGGTAAATTCTGGTGGCCGCACATTGGGGCCACTAGGATTCGGTTCTTGAGAACAGAACCACTTACCTGTGGCATAGCAACAGTCCTTTGCACTGCTACCTAGTGGACCAGGGATTAAGTGTTAGCCATATCCCACACTGGGGCTGGGCTCATCATGGAGGTGTGCGAGGCACTCTGCTCCCGGGGAGGGATAGCATGGCCTGCTCAGCATTCCTGTGCCACACCCTACTGGCTGACCAAGGAGTGGCACTGGTGTCTACAGTGAAGGCAGTCTCTAGCCTGCATTTTCCAGAGGAAGTGCAAAGCTGTGGTGACCACGATCATCGGGTGGGGGATGGGGTGGGTGAAGAGGGAAAAAGAGAAAATACAAAAGAAAAGAGCTCTTTTATAAAGGTTTAGAAGTAAACAAGAGGTGGAATCTGTTCATTCACCACACATGTCACCTAGGTTCATGTCCTAAGCTCAGGATACTTTCAAACGTGCAATGCCTCTTGGGAAGGTAGGCACCATTTGTCATTGTATGGCTGCCCCCTGGTGGATTGTGGGTATGCAAACACAGCCCCCCTTAAAGTGATTCTGGATGCATGGCTACTGTACCCCCCACAATCACACAGTCACAATGTTACAATGGCATGATCCCACTTGCGGACGTACATTGTTATTTCTGTACTGATGGTCATTAACTTGTAAGTCTAATTCTTCACTTTTGATTTATTGTTATTATTGCTACGATCAACTCCTTTTTCCCAACATGCATCAGGAAATGAGTTGCGCCACAATTTTTTTTTTTAATAGATAGAAAAATGAATAAATCCCATGCCCTGTCCTAAGTGTCATCCCCTCCCACTCGTTTCCCTGGATTCCCAGTACTCAGACAGCCCGGCACAGATGATAGCTAGCCATGGGTTGACCACTGGACAACACAGGAGAATGAACTCAGAAAGCAGAGCAGCATGATAGAGCCATTAAGAAGATAATATGGCATAGAAAGGAGGGTAGCATCTGAAAGAAAACTGGAAAAAAAAAGTAAGGGTTAACTAGTGACCCAAAGGTAGCATGTTATGATACGAAATCAGAAACACAGGTTCAGGAGCGGACCCAGAAGCCTGCTTCTGGCAGTCTTGGCTGGATCTGGTAGCATATCCCAGTCCAGGAAAGGATGATATTGAAGCCCATAGCTACAGAGACCTCTTGCTATGAGTGGGGGAACGAGATCCCTCATGGGGGGGGGGGGCATATTGTGTAACTGCTGTGTGCCTGCAATGCCTGTACAAGCTGTGTGCAGTGCTGTGAAGAAGAGAGAGACACATGGCATTATATGGGAGAAAACACCCTGAATCCGATACAGTGATAGACCAGTACTCCTGGCCCCACACCACACAGCCTTTAGCCCACCCAAAATGAGAACTTTGTAGTGAACTGGGGACTCTCTCCCAGCCTGCCATGGTGGTAAGCAATGAAGGAAAAAGTGATAGAAGACTGCTGGTCCAAGTGAGACTATCGGTATGAGGGAAATAAATACAATAAGTAAAGAGAAGCAGTAGGAGCATAAAGAAAGAAATTGCACACAGAAAAAGAAGGCCAGCACATTGGTGCAGTGGTAGGAGCATCACTCCCAGTGCCAGCGACCCAAGTTTGGGAATGCAACTGTGTCATCAGGGGCAAGTTGTAGGGAGGAGGATCCTAGTGGACGGTCTCCTTTTCCAGGGAGGGAGGGCCGCTGCCTCCACTGCTATACTGCCACCTGGGTGACCACATGTGGCAGTAAATCTGCAGTAGCTTAGGGGAGGGGAGATGCTTGCTGGTGCCACACTACAGATGCATGTACATGTGTGCACATGCACACCCTAGTCACCAGCATCCAGTGGGAAGGGACAGAGAAAGGCAGAAAATCCCCAGGCAGAAGCAGGATGATGATGATCCAGCCTCCAGCAGGTCTCACACTGGCAATGTGGCTTTTCTCTGAGCTGGATCCTGAATTTTAACAGGAGTTGGGGAACTCTGCCACTACTACCATGGAGGGCAAGCCATGGGAGACAGCAGAGGGTAGCCCATGATAAGCCAGGTGATAGGGCTGGAAAGAGTGGACTGGAAGAGGGTATGTCTGGTGCAAGGAGGGAATAAACAGAGAAACAAAAACAAAAAAAGAGAGAAATTAGTGGACAGCCAAGTGGCATGGCAGCAGTGCAATGGTTGTCACCTGGGAGACAAGGGTTCATATGTGGTCCCCGCAATCATACACTGAGACCAGTTGGGGGTCAGGGATGTTGTAGAGGTGAGGCACATGTCCCCTAGGGGAGGAAGGTGCAGACCAGCATTACTGCATCTCCCCCGGCCAACCAAGGAGCAGCATTAGCATTACTAACTGTGAAGGCAGTCACTCAACTGCTTGACTGACTGGAAGGGTGCAGCTGGGGTGACCCTGAGAGCAGGATTGGTGGATAAGGGGGATAACAGAATGATATAAAAAAATTCAAGTAAACTAGGAGCTTCTTTCTCATGTGAGGGAAAGTTAGAGTGCATGGCCCTCCTGCGGAACCACAGCAGAACAAGTTGCTGTTACTACTGTGTACTCTTTAACAACTGTGTAATGAAAGGCAATGGATTCCAGAAGGAAGACCTGTCTTTATAATTGAACTGTTGGTATGGAAAGCAGATTGCTCTCTCTTAGGGCAGTGGGAGGGTTGTAACTTGGCAGGGGTGTTCATGGGACTGTGGGTGACCCCACTGATATGACCCTGATCCCTGTGGTACTTACATACAGTCAGAGTGTTCCCCTGACCACTGCTCCAAGACCACTTTCCCTACCAAACTGGTCTAGGTCAGGATTAGTTTCCCCATTCAGATTGGTCCAGGACCAGTTTCTTTCCAAATTGGCCCAGTATCAGTTCCCCAGCTGAACTCATCTGGAATCATTTTCATGTGAGAATAATTCAAAATCTATTTTCTTTAAAAAAAAATTGTTTCATTCATTTGTGTTTTATTCATGTTGCATCTTACAAATACAGCAATTCTACAGTATCTGAGAAACATTAGATGACAGATATTGAAAGAGACGCACGGGCCTCAGCATAACTAGTAAAGCAGGATCTCTTAGAATTTGATACCATTTGGAGGGAAAACGAAATACAGTAGTCATCAAGCCCATGTCGTCAAGCCCAAGAATTTGCCGAATATCAGAGCCAATGAGACACATGGAGGGCCCATGAAATTCAGTACTGATAGTCCTGGGTTATGGAAACCCCTGAAGGGGTTTGGCAAGGCCCATGTGTGAAACCAGCAGATATATGATAAATGTAACAACAACTTGTGATCACTGATACAGATATTCCACTCCAAGAATAGGCAAGCTAACATGCTAACGTCTGAAACATAGAAACACAGAATTTGACGGCAGATAAGGACCGCTTGGCCCACCCAGTCTGCCCATTGCTGACAACCTGTACAGTAATGGCTGAATTTCTGCCATCAAAAACTACAAGCAGAATAAATGCACACAGTCTGCCATAATAATAGGATTCATAGGATAGGACTGTAGACGATGACTTTTATTATATGGAAATATTTAATGTTATTGCAACTGTTTATGGATGTATAAAATGTGCAATCTCTCTCTGTAATAATACTATATTTATGTCTACATGAACTAAATTGCAGTTTTGTACATGTGCAAAGACAGATTTTTATAAAAAAGGTATGGTTACATTTGTATTTATGTTTGTAACGGTCTATTAGATCAACAATATACTATAACCTATATAACAACACAGTCTGCCATCACAATAAAGACAAATGCCTAATTTGACTTCTACAGAAAAAAGGGCAGCAACCGACATCTTGTACTGTAGTTATATAAAACTTCCGCCCTTCAATCTCGTACAGCCTTACTGGCCTCAAACATCTTTTATAATTAGAGACCATACTCATAACAAGATAAGAAAGCATGACTATTATATTTATCTGAAAAATTACTTCAGTCCAATTTTTCAGCTAGCAGCACCAAGGTCCGAGCCCTCCTCTGCTTCAGAATCGGCTTTTAGAAATCTGTGATTTTTCAGCCAACTTACCAGCATCTACTAGATTGTTAAAGACAAATGTTTAGTTATCAAAAGTAACATGTAGCTTTGCTGGAAGAATAATAATAGTGTGAATTACTCCAGCTTTATGCAGCTTCCCCGGATAGGCATCAGAACGCTTTTGCCGCTGTCTCGTGGCATACAACACATCTGGACACAAACAGGATCAGTTTTACCTTCTATAAGAACACAAGATCCTGTTTGCTTGCCAGGGCTGCTGGTTTTCCTTTACCTGTTGAGAGTTGGTATGCAGGGAAGGGCTGCACTTGTAACATCTGTTTTTTGTACCTTCACCGAGCTCTCCACTGTCTGTTCAAGTTCATCCAGTTCGTTATTTATTTCAGTCAATGATTTAATCAATTGGTGGAGTTTTAGCCCCACAGTTTGCATCGTGTCCTCCGTTCCCGAGGTGCCTTCCATGCCCTGCTGCTCTGCTCCACATCTCATGGTCACTCCAGGCTGTGATCTGGAGCTCCGGCCACTCTTGAGGATCAACCTTTTTATAAATCTGTTGCAACAGTTCTTCTATTTCTAAGCCTAATCTATCCTTTACTATTTCTAGTCCATAAGGTTGGCCACCTGTGGGCACCCCCTTCTCCCTCTCTTGACTATGCTAGAGTGTCCTCTTTAATTTTCCTTTTCCCTCTCAGGTTCTCGTACAGGAAGGTTATTGTGGTGACCTCCAGATGTATGTAAAAAAGGTTGTGTTTATTGTTGTTGGATTTAGTATGTAATAGCACTATGTTATAAAATACCCTGATGTATATACCTTATGCTTATGAAGCCTGTAAATGTTAGATACCATGGCACTAGGTGTTTTTGATAATGGTAAAAAGTACTAGGTGTCTGTTATAGAAATTAAGCTAGTTGTGCTATTTAAAATGCATGTAAATTGTTGTAAACTTAACTAGCCAGAAATGTCATGGTGATTTGCATATATCCCGTGATGCATTGCATTATGGAAGTACTGTATGTATGATGTTGTATTTCTTTGAAACTTGATTTCTTGCCAATGCCTTTTGGGGTAACTGTTCCTTCAGTGATTCTGCATTGAGGTTCTTTGTTTATAGCTTGTCTTTTTTTTCCTTTTTTTGGGGGGCCCCCTACTACGTAAGCAAACGAGGGCTTGCATAAGGGTTATGGGTACATGTTGGCCAGTGGAATGGGATCAGAGACAGTAGTTGCTGGCTAAGTGCAGAGAAAGGGCATTCATAGTCTGTTGCTGCAAACTGATGTACTGAAGAAGATATATGCCATTGCAGAAGATTATTTCTTGTATTTTGAATAAACATCACACACAGATTGTGTGTTGAACCTGAAGTTCGGTGTCTGGTCCATCTGTTATCCCACAGCCCCTCCACACAGGCCCAACGCTGGTGTCTTCTCTTCAATTTCATCATTTTGTTTTTTTCTGAGGGCGCCCCATACTGTAGCCCAGAATTCAGCTATCAGCCAATGTGGCTCCACTAAGGACCATTTTAAAATATTTTGATTTTGCAGGAATTCGAACCCAGATCTCCTGGCTCACAGCTAAGTGCTTGAACCAATATGTTAGGCTGGCTGCTGGTTTGCAAGCCTGTGGTTAGACACGTCTGGCACAAATTAATGCCAGATTCGTTTCGCTGGGAAACTGAACCTGGAGCAATTGTCCAAGGAAAGTTCTGTTTAGACCTGGTAGCCTGAGCCTACTTCCAGATGCTGGTTGAGAGCTGAAGTCATGACTCTCATGCTGTAGGCCATCCAGCTCAAAGCCAGTGCTGGTGATGTCAGACTGGGTGCCGGCTGAGGTGGGTAACCTTGGGGAAGATGGGGAGAATCACCAGAATAAAGATGTAAAAGAAACAAAAAAAGAACCACTACCTCCCACTGCACTGAGGAAGTGATTACATAGCAAACATTTAATTATTACCCTCTCACCTTAGTACTTGCATTTTGCATTTTCATCACCGCAGTTTTCTATATTTAGCTGTAGATATGATTTTATTGAATTGCCAGATCAAATCAACTAAATATTTGTACATCATAGAGTGCCCATAAATGTTTTTCTTTTTTGATCACTTGTAGTTACTCCGTGTAACAATTCATGGCTCTTTATCAAACCAAAGCACTGGGCCTCCTAAACGTTTATTTATTTATTTTATTGAAACGTTTCTCTAGGAAAGGCACACTGAACAACAAGTTGCTCATCTCACAGTGCATCCTGGGGGGAAAGGGTAGTGGAAATACATACATGCATACAACAGCAAACATTATTACAACAGTATTGGCAGCGGTGAATAGCAAATAACAGAAAGAACATAAGTGCAGCATATGAGTACAATTGTTTACAGAGGTCACAATGGACAGGTCACGTGCATTACATTAGGATAACACCATAAACTCGTGATGATGGTACCATTTAGCCTGAAAGCAAGTGGTGGATAGGGAGTAACAGCAGAGGTGGAAAGGTAGCGAGGCTGGCGGGGGGGTCAGATGAATAGGAATCAAGGTTACAGATATATGATAGTAGTAGATTGATGGGAACCTATAGTCATAGTTATATTGGTAGTTACAGATAACCTGAAGGAATGGCCAGGTAGGGATCTCAGCAGGGAAAGAAAATAGTGGGGCTAGAAGGGAGCTGTAATTCAGACTAGTTACTTAATATATTGATAGAGGCTAGGAAGCAGGTCAGGAATACCAGGTAGGTTAATTGCAGGTACAATTCACAGAGAGGAAATTATGTAAAGCTGAAGTTATTGGGGGGGGGGAGGGGAGGCGAATCTGGTGAGGAACTGAATTCCACAGTTTTTGGAAGCGTTATGAGAAAGCAGCCTGCCCTACAGTGGTACACTGGTGAGGACAACCAAGGAACGGGAGTCATAAGATCTAAGTGAGTGGGCAGAGGGAGGAGGACTGATATAGAGGAGGTGAGATGGAAGGGAGCAATCCAAACCAGAATTTAGAGACAAATTTAGCACAATGCTGGAGGCGTCTATTTTCTAGTGATGGAAATGCCAGGGGGTGGCAGAGCTGACAGTGGTGGATGAGAGGAAGACAGTGGGTATCCAATCTGCCTAAGGAGGTCTTGGGAGTGGCACTGTAGACTACTTCACCTTAGTCAAAATAGGAAGGATAATCTTCTGGACAAGTTCGGTTCCAGCATACAGCACCAAGAATGAAGCACAGCTTTTTCAGGATGACCAGAGAAGGTGAGATGTTGGTCAAGCCAAACACCCAGATATCTGAATGAGGAGGTATTATTAACCATGTTTACACGGCTCTAGCGCTCTGAGATTTGTGCTGCCGCATACCTGCTCTGGTTGCTCCAGCAGGCTCAATTAACTCTTCACATAGCCCACGCAACCTCATGCAGATGCAGGTTGTGTTGGAGAGGGGCTGTGGGACCGGGTTGGGAGCAGTGGAGGAACCTGGGAGCGGCTGCTATTATTGGAGCAAGCGTCACTGCACATTTACACTGCCATGTAATATGTTGGCTCTGATAAATGTACCCACTCCTGCACTAGAACAAAAAGAGGCTCCGAAGTGCTCCTAGCACAATCCGGTAACTGCTCGCACTCCGACTTTGCATCTCATCAAACCATGCACACAGGTTGATGTGCTACAAAGGTGGCAGTGAAAACATGCCTATTATTTCTCTCGTCTCTGCAGTTAATGTCTCCCCAGGAACCTCTTGTAAACGGGATCCATGACAGTTGGTCAATAAATTTGTCGACCAACGTTACAGCAACACCTTTGTGTTAACCAGATTTGCAGTCAGCATAAAGGCGGTCACTTTTGCCTGTGTTTGCTTCGGTGGACTTTGTCCCCCCCCCAGCCTCCTATGCAGGAGGCTCTGCCCCCACTCCCCCTGTAACTAAAATAATCAACTCTGAGTCAGTCAGGGAGTGGGGGTGAAAGACCCCCAGAAAGCAGTGCCAGGGTCCCGCACCGACACTACAGTGACCTGGCACTGTTGTCGCTGTAGTGTCAGTCGTGGTAAAATTGTCACTGTAGTGATAGCATACCTTGTAAACGAGATGCTGAATCTCAAAAGGCCATATCTCGGGGACCTCATGACGAAACCTAACAGCAAGGCAAACAGCTACTGTAAGTGGTCTTTAGTTTACTTCGAAAGAAAGCACTGCAGTGAATTCCTACCATGGAATCTGAGTTTTCTCTTTCTGAGTGTGCTTCACCTCTGAGTTAAGTGAGCAAAACATAATAGAAGTTTTTGCACAGGTGGTGCATGCTTGGCCTGCACCTAAACAAGTAGAGCTGCATCTATCTTATGTATCTGCCAGTTTTTAAAGGGTCTGCACTGATCCTAACACGCCTAGGTGCAATGTTCAAATAGCAGAAAGAGGAGCCAAGGTTGGCATATCTGTTGGTGGATGCAGGGTGCCAGGTGCTAAGTCAGACAGACCATCTTTTGGATAGCAGGTGTTAAGTCAGCTAGCCCATTTTTTTTTTATAGTCTTTCCTAGTCCCGACATGTTAGATGCATCCACAGTTGGCTGCATACAACCATAGTCATAGGCAGGTTTTTTTTTTTGTCCATTGTTTATCCTCCACAGCAGGCAGCAGCTTGTGTCAGCAATCCGACACCAGACATCCGTGGTCATTCGGGCACCTCCTCTACTGCCCGGTGGAACCACCAGAGTCAATGCAGGGGGCTTCATCCAGCCATGGCCCCAAATGTTTCCTCATTTTCTCCCCTGCTTCCCCGGAGCCCCCAGACAAGGTTGGCGTGCGTGTGGAGGCGTGCATGCATGCCTTGGCCTGGAACAACTCTGCTCCGCCCACCCGTGGCCTAGCACCCATCTCCAGCCCTGCCTGCACCACCATCATGCCTCCACATGGTGGCGGTCAAAGGCTGGGACAGATGACCTCGCCTGCCCGGGGCAAGGAGAGCTGCCAGCGGCTGCTCGAGCCTCACTCGATACCCTCCCCCCAGCCAACCCCCAGCATCCTGTGCATGTTCCCGAAAACGGGTCATCGGTGTGCAAGAGGTAAGGCATCCAGCACCCCAGCCCTCTATGCCACTGGGCTGGCCATTCTAGGCAGTTTTAATAAAGAACCTGATGCAGTCAGTTCAGCGCTACACCTCAATCCACACAATTAAAAATCAGGTACATTGTTTGAGAGTTATGCTGATACTTAGTCTGAACAGCATTTTCATCTTTGCAAAGATCATTGGGGAAAGCTGCCTCATCATAGATAATATGATATAAACTAGATCTTCTATCCTTCAGCCCATCCTTCCATTATTCTGTGCACATTCCTCCAGTCCCTTTAGTCATGGGGCTGCGATGACTGTACCTAGAATAAATGTCTCTTCCTCACCTCCATGCCACTTGAAAGTCATCTCCAACACTCAAAGAATGCTTCCAGGCTGGTATCAAATGTTCCATTTCAGCCAAGAATGCTATTTCCTCTTGTGGGCTGATCTTCCAGCGCTCTTCTCTTTAATATCACCTTTGTGTACCACTGCCTTCATAGCACAGTACTGTACATCCTGCAAAGGAGTTTCTTTAACATTTATAGTAACCCTGATCCTCCGAACTGATCTGATGTCACCCAAGCAGTTTGGATTATCGAGGTTGTACTGTAGTTGGTTTGCTAATTTCAGTAGGGATTCACACTGCACTTAGATACGGAGCTGGAGTCCTTACAGTGCTACTGGTCCACCTAATGATTTATGCAGCAGCCATCAAGTGTACTAATAACGTACAGAACCATATATTGCATTAGAAGAACCAGGGTAACTGGGCAAAAGAAAGTTGGCCAGAACACCTGGAATAACTCCTCTTTGAAGAAAGTGCAGTGTGATTGTAATCTAATAACTTGCACCCATGCAGGCAGTCATAGGGAGGCTACAGGCCAAGTGCCAGAGAGAGAGCTCAGCTGGAGCTGGAGGGAGGTTGTGAGAGCTGCTGGATTTTTTTTGGGAGCACCGTTTGCAAGTTCGCCTAGGGATGCTGCATACCCGAAGGCCAGCCCTGGTAGGGAGAAATGGGTAAACTGGATGGGCCAAGCAGTCCTTATCTGCCATCAAATTCTATGTTTCTATGTTTAAGAGCAGCCTCTCCTCCCCATCTCTAACTACAGTCATGTGCTGAGCAGCATCCAGTACTTAAGGTAACACCCAACCCAGTAACACTGAGAGAAGGTGAATGCTACGTTAGTCTAGCATTTTGCAGTTTCATCTCTCGAACTCTGATTCCTTGCTTTTATAATAAAATAATTATGTTTCATTCTTGTCCTATTCGATTGTCAATCTCTGCCAGCAGGCAATATGGTGGTGCTGCACGGTGTTATCTAGCAGGCAGCGCTGCACTGCTCACCTGTGTGCTGAGAACAGTGCAGCGCTGCACACTAACATGAGATGGCACCATGCACCCGCCATGGTACCTGCCAGCAGAGTTTACAAGTGTTGGGACAAGTAAGTGCAAACACTTAATTTTTTATTTTTATTGCCAAAAGCTAAATCGGGAAGTAAGGTTTCGGGGGGTGGGGAGCTTTACTTAAGTACTGTTCTCCTTTAACAATCAGTAGTATTTACAAACTGCTTTGCTGCTACTGCAACCCCACACACAGAGACACACACACACACACACACACACACACACACACACACTCCTTACAGGGAACTCATTTTCCCACTTTAGGGGTGTCACATTATTGGAAGTCAAAGTCTTGATAATGTAGGCAATTTCCAATATCAAGATAACAGCATTTTCATGGAATATAGTAGTTTTCAAGGCATTTGCTTATCTCATTTATGTTTTTAGTGACATCAGCATTTCACACTATTAGATTCCTAAGCTGAGTGACTTTTATTAAAAATTGTACATACCCAACAGAAGCTTTCACAAACACAGCATCAGGTACTGCCATGCCCCCAGGTTGCTGAGAGGACCCTCCTGTCACATACAGTGCTCATTTCATGTATTTGCAGTTTATTTATCCAGGATTGTTTTATTTCTTATTTTCAGTTCAAACTTTTATTTGTCAGGTTTTTGATGCTGAGTGGTATGGTACATCTCTGGCACACTAGCTAACCAGGTATGTACCCCTGGCATGGGGAATTAGGAGCAGAGGCAAGCAGGAAGGAAGGAAGGAAGGAGTGTCTTTGAGGATGCTTGGCTCCTGTGAGTTGGAGCAACACATCGCTCTAGTAGTGGTTCCAGATGATGGTGGTTGGGTGGTGCCACTGCTGGTATGGGTGACCACAGACTATCATGCATCCCTAGGATACTGCTGCATGCACACTGATACAGGAGTTGGGAGGGCCGGGAGAAATGGGAAAGCCATTCAGCTTGACATGCCAGATGATCCCCATGCCAACAGACCCCCCAATGTATTATGATCATCCCTACAGCAACTGACCCAGAACAAGGTACTATCCTTCCCCAGGTGAGAGCAGGGGGTGGGCCCTCCAGATGGGATGCTCTAGACCTAGTCAGCGGAGGATCCTGGAAGCCAGGAGGTGGCAGTCAGTAATAGCAGGGGAGAGCTTGTTGGGCAGTGGATGCTAGGGGTACCCAAAAGAGAGCGGTGTTAGGGGGCACATGGAAGCAACAAGGGTTTCACAGTGAGGATACATGCTTCCTCTCCAATGTGGCCCCATTGAGATGCACACAATAACCTGGCAGTAAAGTTGGACTTAAAGAGCTACTGATACCTCAAAGAAAACTTTAAAAAACATAATAATTAGGTACAATTCTGCTTGCATTCTATTTATATTTTATATATTTCTCCTCCCCATAATTTATTACTAAGGAAATGTGTATGAATATATGATAGTTGTCCCCTAAAGTTTATTTTGAGTCCATCTGCATCTATAGCTTATTCCCTACTTCAAGTCATAATCCTCTGTTGTGACATCACAGCCTGTTGCCATTGGTGTAATTGTGGGGGTCACAAGCAGTGCTCTGTGACTTCAGGTAGGGTGACAGCAGCAGAACTAGATGAACTCTTCAGGAGCAAAGATCCTGGTTTCATACAAATGACTTCAGGAATAAATAATGGGGAGGAGAAATACAAAACTAATGGAAAATACAAGCTGAACTGTGTCGAAATATTATGTTGTGTTAAAGTCCACCTGAACATGTCACCAGCTCTTTAAATAATATTATGAAGTGGGTAGAAAAAATGCTGACTCCTGACTGATCAAGAGGTACTTTCAGCTGGGCCATTATCCCAGCACAACAGCCCGGCTGAAAGTAGTTCAACAAAATTATATTTAAACAATAAATCCAATTTATGAAAAAGGACCCATTTCATAATTGCAGTAAGACACTCTGGGCGGGGGTGGTGGTGGTGGTCACAGTGGGCTAACGGCCCTGCTCAGGTAGTGGAAACAAACTCACCTGAGGCGGGCCAGTATCTCGCCATAACATACCCCATCATGCCTTATTGCTTAACTATCCCATGATGGCAAACTTCAAACAGAGCAGGGGATATCCCCCCAATACAACAGTCATCCGGGGCTGTGCATGGCATTTTGCTGGGTGCAAAATAGCTACCATGTTTGCCAACACAGTCACTACACTACTGGTATCTAGCACACTGTTTCGTAAAGCACAAGGTAGAAAGTAACTACTATTGCATAGCCAGTCACTACACAAATGTGGTATTACTGGCCATCTCTTAAAATGCTTTGCATTAGATGACTAAACACAGGACATTGCATCTATAAAATTAAGCAGATATGTATTTTCAGAACTTAAAATTTTGCTCGACGTGTCTTTCGACAACTGCTGTACACCTTTGGAATAGATCTGCAGCGTAACTCCTGAAATGGTTGGTTAGTTTTCACAGCAATTGTCCACCCTGAAAGCGCTTTGAGATACTCTTCATATGAAGGGTGTTATACAAAGCCTAATTTTCTAGTGTTTCTTTTTCTTTTTTGTTTTCTGCTGGTGTCTTTAAAATGTTAAAATGAGAGATGCTGTACATGAATTTCACTTTTTTGCAATTTTTTGTTTTACAGTCAGGATGAGCTGGAAAAATGAATAAACTAATATGATGACAGGAGACGATTCCTTTGCACAAGTTTTCCCCATACGAGGAGCGTTCCAACAGAGTCACGTCTGGACAGTTGTTTTTTTTCCCCCTTTTTCTTTTGAGGCATGACCTCTGCTGTCTTAATATGACAGATTTTATATTTGCTCTGAGAAGTTTTCAAAGTGAAATGCTGTGGCTTGAAAGCCTGTACACTGAAATCAGAGCTTGGGTTTTGTTCTAAAGGGTACTGATCTGGGTGGATCAACAGAGAGACAGACACCGCTCTATGGAAATAACCAGCTAATCCTCCAGTAAGCTAAAGTCATCTCCTTTATAGGCAAAACAACACCAGTCCACACTAGTCAGTGGGCAGAGGTGGCAGCTACTATAAGAAATCACTATCACTGGAATTAAGTGAAGGCAGTATACTATTTATTATAATGTAAATATATTATCATATTCATTGCAAAAAAACAACTATGTTAACACACAAAGGTTAGGAATTCTTCTTTAAGTGACATAAGTAAGAAAATGCAATGTTGGGTTTATATATCCCATGATGCTTTGCATTATGTGGTTACGTGAGATTTTGTATTTATGGAAAACCTTTTTTTTTTTGTTGTTTTTTTAACTATGACCATCTCCACGAACCCTTCAAAACTGGATGTCAAAGCACAATCCAGATTTCAAACATATGTTTTTTTGTTTTTTTTGAGTGATCTATTTTTCTCCCCTCCGTGCCCTGAATCAACCTCTCCTTTGGGCATCCAAGGTCACCAGCACCCCTTCTAACCCCCTCCCCGAGCCCCTACACCTCTACTGCAGCTCACCGAGGTAGCTCGGCATTGCTCCCTTCGCTGAGTGGGTCCCTCTCCTCTGAGGGGGAAGGCACCGGTTGGAGCAGCCCAGTACGCTACATTTTTCCTCGGCCTTGGGTGCTGCTGAGACGGCCGGCCCACAGGAAGTCTTCCGGGTGTGATGGTAGACCGGCTGCAGTCATCCGGCCAATCCAGAGTGTTTTTTCCGTGATCTGGTACTTCCCACATTGCAGCATTTTTGTGCAGTGCTCCCGGTCTCCACCGGGGGCTGCTGCAGAGCAAAGCGGTCCTGGAACCCACCCCAGGAGAGGAAAGCAGTGCTGTGGATGCTTAGTCCTCTCCTTCCCCTGCCGACCCCCGATGACCTGAGTCCATTCCCGAACCCGGGTCACCGGTGTAGTGTGAGGTAAGGCATCAGCACCTCAACCCTCTGCGCCACCGGGCCGGCAAACATATATTTTAACATCATAAATGAATAATACAGTATAAGTAATGTAGTTACATCCCATGACGAACATGCCATTTGTTGCAAAGCACCTATATCTTCACAACAGCTATATAGTAACACAAACCACGTTAAACCAGTAGTGGATTTCCCAGTGGTAGGGCAACTCACAAACAGACATGCTGTGAAGTTAAACTTCACCCATGCAGTTCGTGCGATGCGCCAAAAATTCACGCTTCACAGAATTTGCAGAGTTTTGAAAAACTCCAAAACTTTGATTCACACGATTCATGTGAAAATTCCGTCAAAATTCGCGTTTTTCCCAGTGAAGCATGAAATTCATGGGTGAAATTTCGAGCTTCACATCGTAATCTGTGAAATTCGCAGCTACGAATTTAGCGAAATCGCTCCGCAAAATCATCAAAATCCGTGAATTAACTCATGGAGTGAATTTCACAGACTTCGCACATCTCTACTCACAAAGCAGCTACATTATCATATACTTTGCCTAAAACCTGTAGCGTACTTGACGAGTAGCATACAATTTCCCAGACCTGCAATAGATTTATCAGCAGCAATGAGTTCCGTTTTCATCATGGGATGTAACTTAACACTGTGTTATTTATGATTTATAGGTCCAGATATTCAAAGCTTTGCGCTGGGTGCAAACCTGTTGCACCAGAATAGCACCTGGCTGCAATTTTCCAAAGGCCAATTATCGCTGGTGCTATGAGATAGTGCCGATGCTAAAAGTTAATGAATGCAGTGGAGGGAGCAAGAGGAGGGGCCATGAATGCCAACGCAGCGGCATAGTCAAAAGAACAGCACTGCACTACAGTGTTTTGTGAGGCCTGTAGTGCTGCGCTGAATACCACCACCAAAAAGCAGGCAGTAATGCTGCGCAACTGGGGAGGCGGTACTCCCATTCCCCTGACGCATGCCCACAGCACACCACACACAAGCCCGGTAGTCTGTCCCTGGTAGTCTTGTGCCCCCCAGAATGATCCCTGTCACAAAGACACAGTACTGTATCCCAGTCCCTGGTAGTCTAGTACCCCGAACACCAATCGCCAACACAACGTGCACATTATGCCCCTCGATATACATAGTCGGGGTCTCCCACCCGGTCCCAATATTGCCAACTGTAAGTATTCTAGGTGGTCCTGTGGACCCGCTGCAGCCCGATCAACGTAAAGATGCATCTGCCCCATGTACCTGGTGGTCTAGTGGATCCCCCCAACCCGCAGTGCCTACCACCCCGAGCTCCCCATCTGTGAACCAAGCCAGCAACAGGCTCAGCCCACTGCTCACCTCTGTGGCCAGCCGCTGACTGAGTTCTGAGTGGGTATGTACTACACAGTTTGCGCTCATTCAGAGCTCAGTCGGGCAGTTGGCAGCGGAGGTGAGCAGTGGGCTGAACCAGTTGCTGGCTTAGTTCTGGGATATTAGGGGAAGCGGGGTGGTAGGCACTGTGGGGTGAAGAGGGTCCACCAGACCACCAGGTAGTTGAGGGGGTGCACATTATGTTGGATTGAGGCTGCAGCAGTTCACAGGACCACCTGGAAAACTTACATAGCTTGCAATATCAGAACCAGGGTGGGGGATGCTGAATATGTATATCAAGGGGCATACAGTTCCATTCAGTTCAGTTCAAAATGTTACTGTTCAGATAATAAGCTATTACAATATAATAAAAAGACTAAAACACAATTACAAACATATATAGCATGCAACAGTACAATATAAAATAATTTAACTTCATAATTATGCACATGTTTGTTCATTTTCCATAAAAGCTGGCTCTCATGTCTATGCCTTGTTAAAATGATGAAATATCAGATATGACAGTGTGTAAAAAAAGCATAGAATCTAGTCCATCTTTACAAATTCGAAAAGTAAAGCATCAGCATTCCTTAATAGAAAGTCTTGCTACCTTAAGCATTTATTTTTTTTTAAAAGGCAACCATCTGACTGCAAATCTTTTAAGATATGTTAAATAACCAGCCATTAGTGCAAATCCATTTCAATGTTTTAAGTATAAGCACAGATTTTATTCAGTTTGGAAAAGGACAATAAGAATTCAAAGATAGCAGGCTTCAAGATTTTGGCAACAATGCCCAAGCCATGTCAAAATATTATGGACCATAAAACCATCTCAAAAATTCCTGTGTTCCCATATAACTAACCAAGGCTCCGCTGTGGCACAGCCAGATACAGTCATTTATTAGTGCACCTTAACATTAATGTTATGCTGCTCCTATTTACATTCATGAAAAACACTTTCTAAACTTATAAAAGTCAATGTATTATCAAATGAAACGAGTACATGCAGGAGTCCGGCAATAATGTTTCTGGGAGCTTAGACTCAATAAAAAGTAGTTTTCTTGGCTCTATTGAAAAGTCAAACAAATGGAGTCTCTTAGGTTTTATTATGTTGTATCATAAAGGACTCCTTCATAACACACTCCTTTCCCCTCAGCATGCTAGGCTCTCCTTATTCCTGAGTCCATAGTTTAAAATCTCGGTTGCATGTTCAGGAGTCCATTATTTTATAAGGAGAGCAGATGGTTTGATTAGCAAAACGAGCATATAAAAATCATGCCTTCATCAAATTTAACCAGGATTCATCAATGGCAGAAGCCAATTTACATCCACATCGCTACTACAGCATCATTATAGGACCCAAGAAACACCAACTGTGGAATGATTAAAGAGAAACGTACCTGATGGAGGGTATACCCCTGTGCAGCTCCATTGTCATACATTTCTCTCACTATTTTGTGTGCACATCTATATCTGTAGAGGTAGATGCAATTTGTCGTAGTTAACCCATCTCCCCTTTCTAAATTTGGGGTTGATCGAACTTGGTGCCGAGCACTCAAGCCTCCAGCCACCTGCAGGTTCTTGTCCTTCCCACGGGCTGGTCTCTCTTTAGTTTAGGAAGAAAAATGTTTTCCAAATTTCATGCAGCAAATAACTCTCTTAACCCTTTTCCAGTTTCTCTTCACCTGGACCACAGGACCACAAGACCAAACACCTGTAGTGTTTGAAAGCTAACATGTAGCACCACAAAGTGCAAAATTCTCATGTAGCTTCATAAGACTCTCTCTCTATCTCTCTCTCTCTCTCTCTCTCTGTCCTCTGGACCAGAGATGCTTTTTGTCATTCACTTTAGAGCAGCATATAAAAATATGGGACAGCATATAAAAATTTAATTTTCCATGGACTTTTAAAACAGCTCTGTTTCAGTTTAGAACATAAACCCGCCTCAGTACAGCGGACTCTAGACTATGGCGTTAAATTCGAACTCAACAGCCATTTGAACAGAGCAATTCATAACTGCCCAATTTAGAAACAGCCTGCTTTTTTAGGGCACATTAGTTGCCATATCATGAAGGAACCAGTTCGTAAAACTTGCTGAATTCAATGTGTGTTAACCGGTAGCTTACCTCATACAGAGAGAACAAACTCCTAGGCCGCCAGCGGATGCTTCAAAATGTTTTAAGAGTTAAATACTGCTATCCGGGTTAAAGCAAACCAAAATATCCCAGGTTTCATTCAGTAGCAAGTTTGGGTTTTTCAGAAAAAAGCAGTCAACCTCTGAGCGAGCTAGGAATAGCGGTAGACAACACCACAACCATCTTGCTGCTCCACCGAGGGGCATACAGCGCACACTGTGTCGGCGATCTGTGTTCGGGGCTCATGTGTGTGTGTGTGGGGGGGGGGCACTAGGCTACCAGGGACTGGGATACAGTAATGATTCTATGTGTCGGGGATCATGCTGGGGGGAGGCATACCTCTCAACCACTTGGCATCACATGTGCAGTACTGGCCTTTGCAACTGAGGTGCACATGGCCAGTATTCATAGCTAATATAATATTTCTTTGAAGGAACAAGACGGTTAAGAATAGTGGGCATCATATATACAGTGCTAGGAACTGTTGCAATCCATGTGGTTTTACTATCTAGCAGTGTGTATGGCCAGATATATCTGTGACATAAGTCACATCACTAGCTTATCGTACAGCAAAGGTACATACGGGTGTGCAATACATAGCGCTATGCCAGGTTCATCGCAGTTGTGAGCTATGGGGGGGGGGACACTAGACCACCGGGGTGAAAGGCATATATACATATATATATATATATATATATATACACACACACACACACACACACACACAATTAGACATACCTCTACAGTGTCCCTCGTTATGGGGATCAGTGTTCCTCAGTGTCCCTCAGTCCGAGTGTCTGTGTCCCTCATTACAGAACTAAATGGTTGGGAGGTCTGCACTGTGTAAGCCTGCCGACACCCATTGCCTGCAGCTACCTGGCTGTTCTCAGGTCTGGCATACAGGTGGAGCTGTGTGTGCACCTCCCAGCCTGTGGGTTTTAACCTGTAGTTCCTGTCTGCCCTACAGGTGGAGCTGTGGGCTCCATACAATAGCGCTGGGCAAACTACATGGGAGTGCATGCAAAGCAGGTCATAATGAGATGCTAATGTGGCTGTTTGCCCATGGATTGCCTAAGTAGGCTCATTTGCATAGGGGCTTTGAATATTGCAAACTTTAGCCCTGGATTATGTGTTAGCCCAGGGCAAAGTGTTAGTGCAGAGCTAATGTGTTTGCCCTGGGCTAATCTGTCAATAGCATAGCACAGTTCTGTTGTGTGTGGCCTTTACTGTTGTTTGCTATTGTGCAACACTCCCAGTACTATCACCCGCATTGGTCATCTACTGCAGCTCTACCTTACTCCACCTCTGTGTCCACTGAGTTGCTGTTGCTGTTTGGCCTTCCCGGTTGCTATATTCAGAGTTGTCTTGTTTGCCGGGCTATTTTTACAGTGCACTCCCAGCCCTGTTTGCATGGCTTCATTTGCACGCTATATTTAAATATTCAGCTGCTTTAGCCCCAAGGCTATTCCTTTGAATATAGCATGCTAATGGTTCAGAGCTAATTTAGCACACTGTGCAGTGCTAACTTTGCCCCGGGGCTAAGTTTTGAATATCTGGCCCATGATGTTAAAACATTTGTTTGAAATCTGAACTATACTTTGGCATTCAAGTCAGTGGGTATCACGGGGTGGTGCACGAGAGTGGGCAGAGTTAGGGTTCCGCAAACCTCAACACTGCATTTATTTACTTTTTTCACTAGTAGAAGAAACTCTAACTTGTGCATTAGCATCACTTATTTGCAATGAATTTTCTTTCTTTTAAAGATAACCTTAGCAGCTTACCTTGCATGTGGTCCAATCACACAAGTTGTGGCAGACATGTAGTGGGTTTCAAAGCAGCTGCATTTCAAACTTCTACAAATTAAATTGAGGCAGCAGCAGTTTCGTGGAACCTTGAAACCAAAAAATGATGTCACTGAGGGGCAAGCTTTAGTTAACAATATCCTGCTTGCCCCTCAGCGACATCGCGTTCTATCTGGAGATTCCATGAAATGACTGCTCCCTTCATTTAATATACAAATAAGTTAGATATTTATATCTCAGGACTCATGACACCTCAAGGTAAGCCAAATACCTCATTTAAAAGATCTTGAAATTAGCTTTCACAATTTGCATGACCCCTGCAATTTTTACTTCCCCTTTAACTTTTACCACTTACGTGGTCCGGGCGGGGTCACAACAAAGATATCCCCCAAGTTTTTTTCCTAAAATGTTTCAAATTGGCCAAGTTATGGGTATATAAATATAACTGTTTCACCATATGCAATTTGGTCTAACTTTTTTGGCAAGTGCTGCAACCTGCACTCTGAAAATGATGCATGTGTTAACATAATAACATGCGCATCATTTTTTTGTGCCATAAAGTGAGAAAAATTTTGCAAATACATTATAATGTTTGAAAATAGCTTGCAAACATTTTGCTGCATTTAGGAATTGTGCTTCATTGTGAGCTTTAAAAATCCAGCTCAATGCCAGCCCGCCAGCGCAGCAGTTGGATTTCCATCTGCAACTCTGGCGGCCTGGGTTCGGGAGTGAGCTTGGGTCACTGGAGGACCAGCTGGGGGGAGAATGCTGCAGCATCCCACAACAGCTCGCCTTCTCCGACGGGAGGGTGAGGGATGCGCTCGGTGTCCGCTGACCCCTGGCGGAGGCTGGGGGTCTTGCAGGACATCAGCGCCTGAGGTGCTGGGCGGGTCTCAGATGGAGGTCTGGGGCTATGCCGGCACCAAGGGCCTTGGCAACAGGGGGTAGGACGTCATGGATGTCAGCGTGTGTGCCATGACATCAGGAACTTGTGACATCAGCAAGGAACACCAGAAAATGCCTGCTGGTCCTGGGGAGATGGAGTTTCGGTGAGCTAGTCCTCATGTGCTATCACCTGCCTGGCCGATCAAGGATCCGACAAAATGTGAGTGTCGGGTGTCAGGGCCCATTCTGTCCCTGCCGAGGGGGGGGAGCCAAAGCTCTATGGGGATCTATGGCAGACCAGATAGGTGGTTGCAGGGGTAGACTCTGTGATGCTCCCGAAGGTGCAGGACCAGTGGGAGTAGGGGGATAAAAAAAAAAATCCAGCTCCATATGTTTACATATTTTCAGCCTTCTAGATGTCCAACCAATAGTAACCCAAATTTATAGGATCCAGAGAGCCTGACACGGACTATGCAAGTGCTGCATTTCAGGTTTTTCTATCCAGGGATGTGCAAGGTATGAATGTGCAAAAATTGGCATTTAATATAGACTAGAGATGCACTACTCTGCCATATAACATGGCTGTAGACATGTACACAGATTATAGCGTGCTCTTCCTCAGTGGTCCTTCTGCCCCTAAGCTGGAAGTGGATCTACAGAGTGACTTCAACAGTGTCCAACACTTGTTCTACACAAACTAACACACCCTGAATGCTGAAAAACAGTCTCCATAACCTTTGGCAGTAGGCGGTAGCTAGCCAGATGTGACAGTGTAAATACTACCCTGGGAAACAAGAGGTTAACACCTTGGCTGAGGATGAGGAAATGCAGGGGAATACAACATGAACAGGCAAGGGGGGTGCCTCCCTAGGTGTTGCTGACTAGAGGGATTGTTGAAAGGCAGAGAGAATCCAGCAAGGAGTCAGTTAGAAGCTGGAAACTGCTGCAGGGAGGATATATTCCTAGGCAGAGAGCCCTGCAAGATGGAGAGTGGAATGTAAGACAGGAACCAGAGCAGAAAGTCAAGGAGAACGGTTAATTGTTGGAGAGAGTCTTTGGGGAGAAGTTGAAACTTGCTGCTGAGAAAGAGATCATTTCTAGAGCAGAGAGTCCTGAGGTAAAGGATCAGCCTAGCCAGCTGGGCCAAAAACAGTGAGTGGAATGTACTGCTGAAAACAGCCTGCAAATAAGGCTAAAAGGGAAAACGGTTTGTGTTTTATTTGAGACTGTGCATTCAAAAACAATGAGCGGAATATACTGCTAATGACAGCCTGCAAATAAGGCTAAAGGGAAAACTGTTTGTGTTTCATTTGAGAATGTGCATTCAAAACTGCTGGACCACCTACTTGGTTCAAAGATTCCTTTTGTCAAGTCAGCCTGAAAGAACTGTTTTATGTTAACCTTTATGTTACGTGACAAGGCTGGAGAGGTTGAACTGACTGATTATGCTTTTCTGGAGCAATTACTTACATTTGGAGCAATAAAAGTACATTTTCTTCTGTGAACTTTAAACCCAGCGTGTTGCCTCGCCATCTACCATAGGCCAGCTTGTCACATGTGGTGTTAAAAGTGGGATTTGACCCCCTGCTGGAGTGAGCAGGACTAGTTACATTCTGGAAAAATGGATATGGAGAAATTGCTGAAGTTCCTTGCTTAACAACAACTACAGGCTTTCTGGCAGCTGGCTCAGCAGCAGCAGGAGGTGCAACAACGGGCCCAACTAGCACAGCAGGAGGTGCAACAGTGGGCGCAACAAGCACAACAGGCTCAGCAATAACAGTTTCTCACCCAGCAGGCTCAGCAGCAGCAGGAGGCGCAACAGTGGGACCAAAAAGCACAGCAAGCCCAACAGGAGGCACAACAGCAGTTTCTTATACAGCTGGGGCAACAACAGCAGCTGTTGCAGTCCCTGGTACAACAGATGCAACAAGATCCTTCTGGTGAGGCTGGTCCAGCTATCATGGGGCCAGGGGTTCCTAGGATAGACACCATGCTGACCAAAATGACATCTGAGGATGATCTCGAGGCCTTCCTGGTAACATTCGAGCGAGTGGCAGAAGCTGCTCGATGGCCCAGACCCCGATGGGCTGTCCGCCTTGCCCTCTGTCTGATTGGGGAAGCCCAAGCAGCCTATTGAGCTATGGACAGTACCACAGCCGGGGAGTACACAGAGGTGAAAGCGGAAATCCTGGACCGCCTAGGCATCTACTCAGAAAGTTACCGACAGAGGTTCCGGAGCTTCAAATTTGCAGCAGGTGCATGGCCTACAGCAGTGGGACAACAACTGCGGGAACTATGTTGGCATTGGTGAAAACCCGAAGGACACAGTGGCCCTGAGGTGGCTGAGTTAATCATCGTGGAACAATTTCTGAACATCCTGCCACCAGAAATTCAGAGCTGGGTCCACAAACAGATCACCATGCTAGCAGAGGCCATGCAGATCTCAGAACAAGTGTTGGATGCTGAACTCTCCTCCTGCCCCGTGACCCAGCTTACGAGGCCACCTGGGAAGATGGGGAATCGTCCCGGGAGCCAGACTGATGGAATATCGGCTGGAACTGTGAAGGGACCTTGGGCATGTAGGGAGTGGGGGTTATGGGCCAAATAAGGGTCAGACTCTGGGAAAGACAACAACCCAGCAGCCCAGGGAGACATTTCCTGAGGGCCCGCTGCCTAAACCCAGAGGCTCACCCCATAGCTGAGACACAGGGGCATGTTTCTCATGTGGACAGAAGGGTCATTTTGCGAAGAACTGCCCCCACATGGACTGTACCTTCATAGACTGCACGTTTACAGATGTGTATTCACTGTACAGTGGGGGTGGGGACTCTGAATCCCGAGATTTTGTGGTCCCTGTCGAGGTAGAAGGGATAGAGATGGAGGCTCTGGTGGACTCAGAAAGCCACCAGACCCTAGTCAGGGTGGCTCTTGTGAATTCCCGACGCTGGAAGGACCAGAACCCCGTCCCTATCCAATGTGTGCATGGAGATGTAAAGGCTTATCCTGGTGCTATAGTTACACTTACTCTGCAGGGCTGAACAGAGACTATAAAGGTGGGGGTTGCCCTTGGGTTACCCTATCCGGTGTTACTGAGGAGAGATTGGAAATGGTTTGATGACTTATGGAAAGCAAACTTATCTTTGGTTATTACCTGGTCTCAGAGTCGTGAAAGGAGGGGGGCCAGTCACCTGCAGCTGGGAGAAGTTCCCTTTCCGGACCCAGGGAATTTTAACTCCCAGACGAGAACCCGCAAATCTAAGTGAGAACATAGGGCAGCAAAGAAAAGGGGTCCCAAAGGGGCAGGTGCACAGGAGGGAGGTGAAGCAAAGGCAAAAGTGGGTCTAGACCCACAGCCCAACCCTAACACTGACCCACCTAACCAAAGTCCCGGAAGGCCATCCTTATCAGAGCAATATGTGTTAAAGCACTGCCCGGACACTGCCAAAGAACAACGGGCCAATGGTATACTCAGCCGGGTATACACCCAGTTGGCTGTCAGGGAAGGGGAGGTGGTAGATGAGAATTGGGCAGCACGCTATCCTCATTTTAAGTTACAAGAGTGTATTCTATATTAAGTTAGTAAGGAGGCCCAGACGGGGGATACCTGGCATTAGTTGCTAATCCCTCAAGTCTTTCAGGGGGAATTACTACACCTCGCCCACTCTATTCCTGTGGCAGGGCACTGTGGGGTAGAGAATACACTAGCCCAACTGTTACCCCGATTCTTTTGGCTGGGCATCTATCAACATGTTAAAGATTATTGTGCATCTTGTCCCGAGTGCCAGTTAGTAGCTCCAAAGTACAGTCCAAGGGCCCATTTAGTGCCCTTACCTGTTATGCAGGCACCATTTGACCAGTTGGGGTTGACAAAGTGGAACCCCTTGAAAAAAGTGCAAGGGGGTACCAATACATTCTGACGATTGTAGACTATGCTACCCGGCACCCCGAGGCCATCCCGTTACGAACCATTTTGACCAAAATTGTAGCTGCGGAACTATTAAAGGTCTTCAGTCATATGGGAATACTGAAGGAAATGCTGACTGACCAAGGAATTAACTTCATGTCCCGCCTGATTCAGGAGGTTTGTACTTTATTGGGAATCAGCTCCATAAGGACCTCTATCTACTATCCCCAAATGGGTGGCCTCGTGCAGCGATTCAACAAAACCCTTAAAATGATGCTTTGAAAGTTCATAACCACCGAGGTCAGGGACTGGAATGAGTTACTTCCCTTACTGATGTTCGCAATGCGGGAGGCCCCTCAAGCTTCTACAGGATTTGCTCCTTTTGAACTCCTCTATGGGTGCTGTCCAAGAGGTGTTCTTGATGTAGTAAAGGAGATGTGGGAGAAACCCGACCCAAGACTGAAAATGTGGTGCAATATGTCCTGCAATTGAGGGAAAGATTAGATCGGGTGGGGAAATTTGCCCGAGAGAATCTGGTGAAGGCTCAACAAAGACAAGAGTACTACTATAATCAGGGAGCCCAGTTGAGGGAATATAAACCAGGGGATCAGGTACTAGTTTTGTTGCCGAGCAGCCAGAATAAGCTTCTAGCCAAATGGAAGGGGCCTTATGAAGTTACCCAGAGGGTGGGCCCAGTTGACTATGAAGTTTGCCAGCCAGAGAGGCAAAAAGAGACCCAGATCTACCATGTCAATTTGCTGAAATTCTGGAACCAGAGGGATAGCCTATTCATTTCCCCTGAACCAGACATAGTGGATCTGGGACCCCCAAGTGCCAGATGAGAATCCAGGGATACAAGTCCCAATGGGAGAACAGCTGTCTCACAAACAGAAACAGCAACTAGGAGAGTTGGTGAGCCAGTTTTTTGATGTTTTATCCTTCCTCCTGGGGACAACCCATATGATAGCTCATCATATAGAAACAGAGCCAGGGGAGAAGGTGCGGCAGCGACCGTATCGCTTGCCAGAAGCCATATGAGACACTGATAAGAAGGAGTTACAGGACATGCTAGAGTTGGGGGTGATTAAGGAATTCAGCAGTGACTGGTGTAGCCCCATAGTGTTAGTACCAAAAGAAGGTGGGGCTACCCACTTCTGTATTGATTTTCGCAGGGTCAATGCCATCTCAAAGTTCAATGCCTACCCCATGCCCCGGGTAGACAAACTGTTGGATAGACTAAGAGAAGCCAAGTACATCATGACTTTGGACCTAACAAAAGGGTACTGGCAAATCCCTTTGACCCCGGAGTCTTGGGAAAAGACAGCATTTGCTACCCCCTTTGGGCTATACCAGTTCTGTACCATGCCTTTCGGCTTACATGGGGCACCTGCAACCTTTCAATGGCTCACGAATCGCTTGCTGTGACCCCATGCCCACTATGCAGCTGCTTACCTAGATGATGTGGTGATCCACAGCACTGATTGGGAGTCCCATGTATCCAAGGTGGCAACTGTACTAAAGTCTTTACAAGAAGCAGGGCTGACGGCCAATCCAGCGAAGTGTGCTTTGGCCAAAGCTGAAACAAAGTACTTAGGGTACTGTATAGGCAATGGACAGGTGAGACTCTTGGTCAGTAAGGTCCAAGCCGTAGCCGAGTGCCCAGTACCCACGACAAAAACCCAGGTGAGGGCCTTCTTAGGATTAGCAGGGTAGTACCGCAGGTTCATACCATACTTCTCCACCCTTGCCAGCCCCCTTACAGATCTCACCCAGAAATCTGCCCCCAGTAAGGGTCAATGGTCAGAGGAGTATGAACAGGCCTTCACACAACTCAAAGTGACACTGTGCAGAGAGCCAGTGTTACGGCAGTCCTGACTTCAACAGGACCTTTATCCTGCAGACAGATGCCTTTAAAGTTGGGCTAGGAGACGTACTGTCCCAGGAGTTTGAGGGGGAGGAACATCCTATCCTCTACCTCAGTCGCAAACTCTTTCCCCGGGAGAAAAACTATGCGGTGATAGAGAAAGAGTGTCTCGCAGTCAAGTGGGCTGTGGACGCCCTCTACTACTACCTGCATAGCCGGCAGTTTATCCTGATCACAGATCATGCCCCTCTGAGGTGGCTACAGGTGATGAAGGATGACAACCGCCACATCACCAGGTGGTACTTGGCCTTCCAGCCATTTTCCTTTACGGTGCACCACCAGGCGGGGACCCAGAATGGAAATGCGGACTTCCTGTCCCGGGAGGGGAATGGTCAGGAGCCAACCAACTGAGCCTTTGCACAAATGGGGGAGCTATGTGACAGTATAACCACTACACTGGGAAACAAGAGGCTAACACCTTGGCTGAGGATGAGGAAATGCAGGGAATGCAAAATGAACAGGCAAGGTGGGGGGTGCCTCCCCAGGTGTTGCTGATTAGAGGGATTGTTGAAAGGCAGAGAGAATCCAGCAAGAAGCCAGTTAGAAGCTGGAAACTGCTGCAGAGAACAGATACTCCTAGGCAGAGAACCCTGCAAGATGGAGGGTGGAATGTAAGACATGAACCAGAGCAGAAAGCCAAGGAGAATGGTTAATTGTTGGAGAGAGCCTTTGGGGAGAAGTTGAAACCTGCTGCTGAGAAAGAGACCATTTCTAGAGCAGAGAGTCCTGAGGTAAAGGATCAGCCCAGCCAGCTGGGCCAAAAACAGTGAGTGGAATGTACTGCTGATAACAGCCTGAAAATAAGGCTAAAGGGGGAAAACTGTCTGTGTTTTATTTGAGACTGTGCATTCAAAAACAGTGAGTGGAATATACTGCTAATGACAGCCTGCAAATAAGGCTAAAGTGAAAACTGCGTTTTATTTGAGACTGTGCATTCAAAACTGATAGCCCACCTAGGTGGTTCAAAGATTCCTTTTGTCAAGTCAGCCTGAAAGAACTGTTTTGTGTTAACCTTTATGTTACCTGATCAGGCTGGAGAAGTTGAACTGACTGATTATGCTTTTCTGGAGCAATAACTTACATTTGGAGCAATAAAAGTACATTTTCTTCTGTGAACTTTAAACCCAGTGTGTTGCCTCTACATCTACCATAGGCCAGCCTTTTACACGAGGATCCTCAAATCCCTAGTCTTCATGATTTTGGATGGCTCCCGTACTTCAAATACTTGGTTTCTAGCTAGATCAGCAATTAAACTTCTATAGACATATTGATGCCATTCATTCAGAACTCCTCCCCAAATTTGGACGTGATGTATAGGAACAAGCTGTGTATCCCCCCCTC
The DNA here is from genome assembly GCA_016271365.2 of Neoceratodus forsteri. Lineage (NCBI taxonomy): Eukaryota > Metazoa > Chordata > Ceratodontiformes > Ceratodontidae > Neoceratodus > Neoceratodus forsteri. Next base: position 246,553,969 of record JADMNL010000025.1, read on the forward strand.
TCACCTTATTGAGAAACTGTACTCAGAATGATCCTGCCAACATCTGACTGTGAGGATATGGTTTGCAGTGGAACCCCAAAGTCCACCTTTGCCCGACTGAATCCCTGCTACCACTGCTCTGTTGATTTGTTCTCAAATGTATATCCTGGCCTGTACCCACAGCTGCTCCCTTTACTGTGAACTCTTTTGTCTGTGCCTTGAGGGCAAACGTCACTTCCACTCTTCTGCCTCCTTTATCTAAATGCTGGCTCTCTACCTTCCCCTGCTACTTCTCCTTTCTTTCTTCCCTACTTTACTCCAACCTACTCTCAGAACTCTTACTACTGCTGCTTCTCATTTCCTGTCTTCAAAGCTACTACTGGGCTGGCTTCCTCTGCCTATAGACTCCCTCTTATTTGGTAAAATCTTCCTCTCACTTTGTACCACCTCCTCCCCCTTCACCTTTCAGACCTTTCTACATGACTTCATAGTCCACTCCGGTACTTGTTTCTTGCTACCCCTTCAGGTTTTTCTGGTTTATTGGGAGTTATTACAATTGTTTTTAACATTGACTCTCTACAGTTGCACTGCAGTTACTTGCTGCTTATTGCTTGCATTCCCCTTTACCTGAGTATTTTATACTAATGATTGCTTCTTTTGTATACTTGCTGCATTTTGTGTTTCTCCCATGCCCCACCACCCCCCACCCAGGTGGCACCAAGAAATAAGCCTTTGCTCAAAGTGCTTTTCCTGGCCATATTTTTTCAATAAACTTTTATATCCCCTTCTTGCCAGTTATTCTAGGGCTACCCATCAACCCTGACATCTCTTTACCTGCTCCAATCATTTTCCCACAGCCCCGCACCACACCCATTTTCCCTTTTACATCATTATCCACTAGTAAAGCAGCAGTAGGTATGGGGTCTGATGGTGTGGGCACCATCATACTAGCACTTGCCATTTATCCTCCAACCTTTTTCTCCCTGGTGACCCATGAAGCCTCCCTCCTTCCCTGATGCCACATGCAGCCCTGTGGTGACTTTGTACACACAGTGCACTCCCAGCAGTGGAGGAAGCTCTCTGTACCTCAAGGGGTTCACTGCATTACTGGACTGCGGTGCCAACTGTCCTCACAATGGGGAGTATTACCCAGCTGACTGCCTGACTGCCAACTTCCCAAGTCTCCTCCCAAACCTAGGTCCCAGGCCATAAGGTGACCTCCTGTTACTTGAAAATCTCAGACCATTAGAAACTATGCTGAACTGTGTACAGTTAATTTCCAAGGGTGCCACAGAGCAGGAGGAGGAAACAGCACGAAATACAGAAAATAGTTCAATGTTTTAGTGAATAGAGAATGCGGTTAGTAGTGTTTATGTAACTGTAGTTTACTTTTTGACTTTTCTCTAGTCCCACCCTGGTAGGTAAGCTGGGTAGTGAGTAGGGAACAGAAAGCCCAGCACCAAGGGTGAGAAGACTGCCAGAGAAGGAGGAGGCAGGGGTGGAAGGTGGGTATTTCGCAACATGCTAAGTGGAGAACTGCTGTGGGAGGCTGACTTTAGGAATGTGGGAGGAGCTATTCCCCCACATTGAACCTTGGGCTTTAGCCCACCCATTCAGTGTTTTGGTGAACAGAGTATGGGGTTAGTAGTGCTTATGTAACTGTAGTTTACTTTTTTGGCTTTTCTCTATTCCCACCCTTGACAGGTAAACCAGGTAGTGAGTAGGGAATAGAAAGCCCAAAAAGATTACCTCCTCCAACTCTCAGAGAGTATGACCAGTAGCACACAGGAGAGAAAAAAAAAAAAAAAAAAACAGGAGCAGGAAATCTCTGGGACCTATAGCTACTGACCCACCCATCCTCAGGGCAAACTAAGAGGAGATGATCCTAGGTTCTTACGGCCTTATTCTAATTTCTAAGTAAGGTGGATTGTTTGTAGAGATGACGTTCGATTTTCAGAGTTTGTTGAAGTATGCATTGTGGAAGGTCGATTCTGAGGCTGAAGAGGCAGGTCCATTATGAAGGAGTGTCCAGATCCTGAGTATGGATTAAGACCAGCTGGAAAAGAGGTGAACGTAGTCCAGGAATCCAGTGTGGTATTGGTTGATATTCAGTGGGGTTACAGAGTCAATGCGAGCATGAAGAGCATGAGTTAATTAAATGAGCTGCCAGACTCTAAACTGTGGGAAAGCCAGCCCGGTGGCATAGAGGGCTGAGGTGCTGGCGTCTTATCTCGACCCACGCCGGCAACCAGGGTTTGGGAATGAGCCCGGGGCGTCGGAGATCGGCATGGGGGGAGAGCGGAACTCGATAGAGTTGCCATCGGGCAAGCTCTCCTCTTCAGGGAGGAAGTGCGGCTTCCCTTGGCTGATGGCGACCCCCAGTGGAATCTGGAGGAAACTTGGGCCAGAGGGTGCTTAGGCATTAGGCCAGGGGGTTGGGGATGGAGGCTGTTACCGGGGCTGTTCGGCACATGTGCGCCTCCACACACATGCGCACTGACTCCTGGGGCCTTTGGGAGGAAACAATAGGTGGCGAAAATACCAGTTAGCAGGATGAAGACCGACCCCCCGAAGGCGCCGCTCCCGAGCCAGGCAAGGAAGGAGTCAGTGATTCCGGGGGATGAGGCTGGGGGGGTCGGTCGGATGGAAGCTGACCGGCAGGCAAATAAATAGACATCCAGATTAGGGTCTTAAGGCTTGGAGTTTAACAATGTTGCTATGTAGGCATCTATGGAGATGATGAAGGATTCGGACAGAAACTTTAGGTACCTGGTAGGAGGGGTTAATGTGCAAGATTTTAGACCAATGAAGGAAGGGTGGTATATGCTGTAGAGATGGTAACTGGATATCGATGGGAATAATTGGAAGGTTCAGTACAATGAATTCGAGGGTTGACTAAAGTTATTGTTACTATAATGAGATTTGCATAGGCTCATATTGAGGAAGGACTGCTAGTAGAATATAGTGGACATGTGTATTGCTGTGGCTTAATTGCCTATGGCAAAAGCTTAAGTGGCTATGGTGGCCTTGCAGTGCTGGAGCATCCAGTGTCAGAATGCAGAGGGGACCCCGAGAATGGGTCTTTGAATAAGTCTATAGACTGATGTGGCAATGGGAAGTTGAGTGCAGCATCGAATGCCATGGGTGCCTAGCATGCTTAGTCAGATATAGAACTGTTTCTGGCATGACTGGGACAGTGAGACAGCCAAGTTGAGTACGGATGTGCAGATTGAGGAATTAATGGAAGCCTGCTCTTGGTGATGGTATTCGCTGGAGGGAGTATGGGAGGTAAATCCTGAGGGAATTTGCGGTGAGTTAGAAAGACCACTGGATGGGTAGCTGACATGATTTAGGGTAACATGGTGAAGAGATGTAGATAACTGTATGAATTATAGTGACGTCCAGGGGCCAGGGAACAGCGACTCAGACAGAGTAACTTTAGCAAGGCAGCTATGCACCAGATATCCAATGATACGTGTTCTGGGACAATAGCTGAAGAAGGCCTTAGGAACATCCAATGGCTATTATGGGAGTACGAGTCGAGTAATCATGATCAAACTGAGTCAGTGCTTGTAGGAAGAGACTATGAGGAGAAGGTAAAATGGATGATGCCAGTGTAACTCCCCTACCAATTTGGGATTCACCATAATGTTTTCTTGGGCTCCTTCCATGTCCACTGCCAGGCTGATGTCCTGTAGGGGTAATGGATCCCTGGTTATCTGTTTTCTTCTGTTGATTAACATGCGAGTGCCATGCTGTGCCTCCACTCCTGTCCCTTTAAGAACCTAGCCAATATGTTTATAGTGAATGGTCTGGGCTGGGTCTGAGTGATTTAAGGATTGCGACCGGCCAGACACCGCTCTGATTTGCTCCACTCTGCAGTCGATAATAGTGCAGAGGGATCCTGAATAGGAACTGTACTTATCTACCTCTGGTGTATTGTTATATTTAAATTAGGGAAGTTTGTTTAACCTGTTTCCCTCGCAGTTTGCCTTTTGGAATGGGAGCCACCATGTTTGGTCTGGGACTTCCAGTAAGTGGGCCATAAGGACTCCGGGGACCTCAAAAGGTCCTTAGCCCAAGTGCCTCATAGGAAGAAAAAACTGTAGTTGTTGTAGTTTTTAGGTTGGCGCCTAAACTGAACTGAAGGGGGAGTCCAACTTGTGACTGACAGCTTCCTCAGCCAACCCAAACTCAGGAATCCAAGGGAAATATCCAGAACTGTAAGAGACGGTGAATCAGTTAGAGCTGGAGCTTGAAGAGTGAGCAGCTCGAGCTTTCAAGCAGCGGCTTCTTGAACGGAGTTTGGGGGAATCAGTGGGAAGAGGCCTAACTTGCCTCCCTGCCACTCTTTCTCCTGCACTGGACTGCATGATTGCAGAAGTCAGAATAATTCCGATTTATGACTGAAACTGCGACAGAAAACACCGGAGACATTTGAAGCGTTTGGCCCAGCTAGTGTGCAAGACTAATATTGGATCGAGAGGTTTGCTCAGTAGATCTACTACAATAGCAACTGGACTGTATCCAATCTGTGGAAAAGTTAATGTTTGATTTAAATGTGCTGAATGTTCCTCGTGAGTCGAGGTCTGCCTCTTCGCAACCCAAGTTGTTATGCCAGCTGGAGGCTTCACCAGCGACACAAACTGAGCTTTGCAACATGCTCCTCACACCTGGGCCTTTGCCACCATGGCCCAGACCGACTGCCCTGTACCAGAGACTGTCCTCAGCGAGAGACCAGCTTTGGGGCTCTAGCCCCTGCACAGAAACAACTCGCAGGTTGCAGCCACCTGGAGGGAAAGGCCACGAAGAGGAGGTGTGTCGTGATGGCCCTGCTTCCCCATGCTCATCGGTGATCAACACAAGGTCTCCATATCGCCAGCCACATCACAGCCAACTAGTAGCATGAGTAAAACCAGGGCAGCTCCCTGCAACAAGTCACTTAATTATCTGTGGTACCATCTGATTTCTTCTTTAAATTTCTGGGTTTCACAAGACTGGGTCAACCAGCCAGGATTACAAATAATCACCTTGTTGCTGTACATGCCAACTGCCTTTTCTTTGCATCAAGGGCCCCAACAACAGCTGCAACCCTGGCCACCCCCGGGCAATACCTCTAGCTAGCAAGCAATCCATCCTGGGTACCCACTGTTGTAGAACTATTTATTTGGGACTAGAATGTGCATGCCAAGAATCTAAACTTAATAAGAATACCAATCATTTAACTAAATTCATGTCCCTTCCTTGTTCACGACCCCTGAATAAATCTGATTGTTGTTTCACGTTTAACTTGGCCTATGTGCATATTATCAGTGGGCCACAGTACTAGAAGTGTATATTTGTTTGCTAACTTTGCCTTTGCAGGGGTGTCCAGGGATATTGCTGAAGGCCAGACCCTGGTGGTAAGTGTGAAGGATGTGGGCATATTATTACTATTATCTACTGACTGTGTGTTAACTGCTGTTAAAAGGTTTAAAGCCACGAGGAGGGTTGGTGGGTGGTTACAGCTTCCCAGAGGACTATAACAGGTTAGACAGATACCCCCACGGCTGCTACTCTGGGTGAAGGCACATTAATACTGAATCCAGGTCCCTCAACCTGTTGTCAGAAATACAGGCAGGTGTAGTAACCTTAGGGATAGCGCCGCCTAGGGGTTACACCAGTATTGCTATGAGATGTCTTGCAGTTCCTGTTATCCTTAATAGTGATGATTATTAAGGAGTGGGTACATCTCAGAAGGAATTATGGTCATGTTTCCAGGTACAATGATAGGAGTGAAGGAGGCTCCACTAAATCTTTGATCCTATGAGGACATGGGAGGTAGGGATGTCCATACTGCTTGAATTAACAGGATACATAAGGAAGCATCCTGCAGAGTTAGTTGAGGGATGACAGCTTCTATAGTCCAGTCAAATGGGATTCAGGAAATGGGTCCTAGGGAGGTGACTGGGAAGTAGTGATGATTCTATGGTGACGTAAAAGTCTATAAGGCATGCTGTTCAAGGGATGTTGCTAGAAGAACAGTTCTTCAGGTGAGATGAATAGGTATGCCATAGAGTGTTGGAAGGGAGCTGTTATGCTGGCCAAGGCAGGAGTATGAGATGATGAATGGGTAGGAGTGGTTTATCAGGCAGGGATGCTGGACATCGATAGTTTTAGGAATGCCCAAAAAGAGACGCAGCAGATGTGTAGGAGCCCCGAGCCGACAGGGCGGTGAGAAGAAAGGTAGCAGTCCAAGGATGGAGGGAAAGCCCAAAGCAGAAGACCATGGACTGAAGGATGGAGCTTGATAAGAAGACAGCAGAGGGCAGGCAGTACTGACACTGGCAGGTGCAAGTAAGGTACAGGACTGGGGGCAAGTGCCACAGCATACCGGAATAGAAAGCAGGAAGCTGCATCAAGCCTCGGTGGTGGATCCACGTACGACTGAGAAGCAAATCCAGGTACCAGGTGCTGTGAAGTTGGGGCATGAGGTTCCCACCTCCAAAGGAGATGGCAAATGGAACATGCAGATAGCAAAAGGCATTGCAATGGTGGTGTATGAGGTTCCCACATCCAAAGGAAATGGTGAACATAAATTGCTGATAGCAAAGGCGCAGTGGTGATGGGCAATGGGTTCCCATCTCCGAAGGAGAAGGTGAACTTGTATTGCTGACAAGAAAAGGGCAGCAATGATGCAGAGAAGGTTCCCACCTCCGAAGAAGATGGCGAACAGAGAAGTCAGAAAGGGAATTGCACAGGAATCACTGATGGAAGACCTCTGGATGGGACGAGGGCAGCATAAGGGGAAAACTGCAGAAGGCCGTGGGCACAGGTCTTTGAAGGTGAGCAAATGGTATGCAAACAGCAGGAAGCCAGGGGGAATGCAGGTAGACATGTCCGTGAGGAAGGCAGTAGGGAAACACAAAATCCAGAGTAGCAATGAGGGGGGAGATGGCAGCCTGATTGTGAAGATCTTCAGATTGGAAGAGGTTGAGCTGGAAGGCAAGCCACAACAAAGATGCCCAGGAGCACAGGAGGAGGTGGAAGACAAGCAGCTGGGAAGTCCAGGAGTCTGATGGACTGAGTGGAGATGGAGACTGAACAAGCTGGCGGGGTCCAAATCCAGAACGTGAGGAGGCCAAGGCAGGGAAAAGTACATAGAGTCCATGGAAGTGCAGGACGGAGTGGGGTGAGGCAGGATATCGAAGGCAAATGGGGTAAAGTGGTACCATTCTTGCAGGGAATGCGGCATCTGGGTATCAGGTGTAGAATGCAGTTGTTTGAAACAGTAGACTGAAGACACAGGCTCCCATCTCCAGTAGTCGGGGCGAGATAACCTTCACTTGATGCCACGCTGGGCAGAGTTTAGAGATAGAGACTGTGGAAAGTCGACTGGGAGTATAATTGGTTGAGACTGGAGGTACAGGAAACAGGCCCCCATCCCCAGTAGACAGCGCATGCCTACCTGCACTGCCATGCGTCAGTAGGCAGAGTTAGGGAAGAGGCTGTCGGACTGCTGGTATGGGCTGAGTAAGGGAAGGGCAGCCGACAGCTGCATAGCAAGAGGTAGGTAAACAAAAGAAGCAGGAGGACTAGGAAGTATTGGGGTAGACAAGGTAACATAGAAATAATAGGCTGAACAAGATATACGAGTGCTGGGACTAAAAATGGTAAGGGATAAGCAACATAGGTGGCAGGGAGAAACTGGTAGGGGAGGTTGATTGCAATGGGTGATCAAGTGGAATAAATATTGAGGAGGGCAGGTGCCAAACAAGGGTCAAAGGTGGCACAGGACCAGACCGTAGAAGGGGTGTGGAGAAGGAGCCGGAATGCTGTCGTGAGGCACGAGAGGCCCAAAAGAAAACACGGGGAGCACTGGACGGGGCAGGAACGAGGGATGGGGAGGAAGCAGAAAACAAAGCAGCAGGGAAGGGAGGAGCAGCTCTAGGAAGGAGAGAGCAGGGTCAGACAAGCAGAGCCAGGGGACAGAGAGAGAGAGAGAGAGAGAGACAGGAGGATTGGGATAATTATTTTTTTTTTTGTGTCAGTTTGGCTGGTGCAGTTTGTGATGTCATGAGCACCAACAAGAAATTCTGGTAGTAACAGGAAGGCAAGCAGGGAATGGATGAATGCACAGTGCGGCAGATGCACAGACAACACACTCAAGGAAGAGAGGGCACAACAGGCAAATGTGGGAAAACAAGGGACGTAGCGGACCCTGCACACAGTGCACAAGCGGGACACCCTCCGCCACAAAAGAAACAGAGTGGGCAATTGCAGCCAAAATGGGGGACATAAAGAAAAAAAATGAGAGTAGAAGGAGTAAAACAAGAAACAGAAAAGGAAATAAAGGGATGAGCAATCAACTGCCAGATAGCCAAGTCGCACAGCAGAAGAAAATTAAACAAGGTGGGGGGACATCCAACAACGTCAGTGAAGAGGAGTAATATTTGTGCACCCATCATCCCCTCAGACCTTCAGACATGGGCCGGGTAGGAGGTGGAAATACCTGCCAAGCACACTGCAGGGTCCGGGGGAGTGCGCAGCAACTGGCAGACAAAAGGAAGAGTGAACGCGGTTCTCAGCAGCTGCCGGAGCAAGCGCATACACAGCATGACGAGAAAGTGGCAAGGCAACCCAAATGGCAGGAGTCCATAATAGCCACCTGCCCAAACAGGAAAGCAGACTGACAAATCGGAAGCAAGACAGAGTGCAGCACCAGAGCTCCAATGAGATGCAACAGCACCGGCACAAGTGGGAGGCAAACACTGGACAGTACTGGCAAAGGGAGGAACACAGAAACAGGGTTAAGGGGGGAAGGAGTGAGAGCCAGGGAACAAGGGGAGTAGGGTGAGGGAAACTGAGCAGCAGGGGAAAGCACAGCAGCACAAAGAACGGGATGGGATGGGGGGCAAAGACAAAAGAGGAATGAAGAGCCCTGGAGAGGACCAGAACGAAAGAGACAAGAGTGAGGAAGACAAACGCAAGGAACATAGGAGGGGCAGAGGGAGAGAGAAAGCAGCACAGGAGGCAGATAGAAGGGGAAGGAGGCATAGCCCATGAACCATGCAGGAGCCCAGCGCTTGCGAAGGGTGAGTGTTTAGCAATGCACTAAGCGGGGAACTGCAGTGGGAGGCTGACTTTTATTAGGGATGTGGGAGGAGCTATTCCCCCCACCTTGAACCTCAAGCTTTAGCCCTCCCATTAACAAAATAATGACTGACTTCAAATATGTATGGAAAAAAAGAAAAATGGTCGAATTAATCAAAAACTGGGACAAGCAGCAAAACCAAAATGCACTGTTGACAAAATTAACAGAAATGAACAAGATATGAACAAGATACAGGTGGGGGAGATGGAAATATAGCAAGAAGTGTGTTGGCCAAGATGGCATAAGAGATTTTAGAGTGACCCAGCTAGTCTACTGCAAGTTAGCAAAGATAGCAATCCCCGTCCCGCCGAGTTTATTTTATTAAATTTATATGGGAGGCAAATTGGCAATTTGTCTGCAAAGGATTTGTACAGGGGGCTGATTGACACTGGAGCTAATAGTACGGTGTGACTTGTCACGGAGCACACTGACTGGAATGAACTGACATGTAGTTGGGATAAAGCACATCACAGCAGTGAGACATTCAGCTCCTGAGGAGGAAGGGTGGGAGTGGCTGGCAAGCATTTTCACCCTTTAGCCATGTTTACATGGTGGCAGTGCTCTGGCATCTGCACCACTCCCTTCACGCTGTGCTCCCCACTCCTCCAGTAATTCACCATTTACACAGCCCGCTCTAGCAGTGCTGCGGGTCTCTCCTAGGAGGGGCCGTGAATTCACCGGAGGATGAAGGGAAGATAGCCTTTGCAGCGGAGCAAGCGCAGCAAAGCGTTCACACCACCGCGTAAAGCGCTCGCTCTGCTGCTGATCCCCCTAATGGAATCAGATCAAAAAAGGATCTGAAGGGGGGCTTAAGGTGGTCTGGAGAGTGTTTACATTGCCGACTTTGCAGCGTATCAACCCATGTGCACCAGCTGATGTGCTGCAAAGTCGGCAGTGTAAACACAGCTTTTGGCAGTCGGCTAATCACCAAGCAGCATTTTTTGTCACCCACTCTCCTGTCTAGAGGAATGGTGCATCTGTGGTAGCCCTGATAGGAAGGGAAGGGGAAGAGGTGAAGGAAAAACAGTAGGGGGGACTTTGCAGAGTAACCCTCATTCCTTCTGTCCTTTTGCTTCACAATGACCAAGTAATGCTTCCTAACTCATCTGTCCCCGCTTCTGCCATAGACTTTCTCTTCAGACCACAGACACTGCACCACTGGGAGTTGTAGATGAGGAAACCGACTTTGATTATTTCCAATCTGAAACCATTACGTACAATACCAAGTGGTGAAGCTAAATTTCATCACTGTTTGTAACTGTTGCAGGGCAGGGCCCTGATTTAGTACTCATGACCTGGTACTCTGTGTTGAAGTAGTCACTCTAGAGTGTCTTTCTCAGTGATTTGGGCAGCTGAGCACCTAACACTGGACTGGTGGACTTGCTGCATTTCTGGAATTGTAGCAGTGGACATTCTGCTGTAAATATCTCTCAATAATTCTCTTTATCCCAGGGGGGTCTTTTCTTCACCTACTCCAAAGTTAGGGCAGTCACACAGGGCCTTGGGGATGTGGCCCTCTACCAGGATGAATCCTGGCAGCAGTGTCTGTAAAGGTAGGTGGCTGACCTCCCTCACAGAAATGGAACTTAAGCAAGGTAGCCCTGATCCGATACTAATGTCCTGTACAGGGACTTCAGCTCCCGTCTCTGAATCCGTTTGGAATAAATCACGTCTGAACTCTTCTCTGGGTCAGGCAGATCTGTAAGGGCAGGCTGAGTTACTGAGCACTCTGTAAACATCCCACTTCTCAAACTTTAGTGTCTATTGACTGAGGCAGTCACAAAAAACAAACAAAAAAAAACAACCTCTATTATCATCCCATTTTGGCACTCCTGCATAGAAACATAGACAAATGTCAGCAGAAAAAGACAACTGGACCATCCAGTCTGCCCAGTTTTTACCCTACTCTACCCTGGGACCTATTGTCTAGATGAGTTTGTTTTGGCTTTGCCCCCTCCCCACCCTGCCTTACTGCTAGCCCCCCCACCAGTAACTATTAAGCCCTTTACTCTGTCCCAGCCATACTTGAACCCATTGATAGTTTTTGTGCCCACCACCTATGTCAGTAGGCTGTTCCATAGTTCAACAACTCTCTCTGTAAAGTACAACTCTCTCGCATCCCTGCTGAATCTCCCACCAGCTTACATTCATATCCTATTGTTTACGAGCCACCTTTCCTGTTAAATACTTCTAACAGTTTATCTTGTTTATTCCTTTTAGGAATTTGAATGTCTCTATCATTTCGCCCCTCTCCCCTTCTGGTCTGCAGTGAGTACATGTTCAGTGTCCTGAGCTGATCCTCATAGGATCTGCCCTGTTGACCCAGAATCATTTTGGTTACTCTACATTGCACCATCTCCAGGCTGTCTCCATCTGTCCTCAGGTGAGAAGTCCAGAACTGGGCGCAGTACTCCAGGTGTATCCTCATCAGTGATCCATAGAGGGTTAATAATACCTCTTCCCTCTATCTGCTATCGAAACCCCTTCCAGTACTCCCCATCATTCTGGTTGCATTGCTGTAGGCCTTGTTGCATTGACTAGTTTGTTTTAGAGATTCCCTTATGATAATGCCCAGATCCCTTTCCTCCGAAGTAATGGCCAGCTTAATCCATCCCATCCAGTACTCCTGCTTGGTGTTTTTGTTCTTGTGGCATCTAGCCACCTGAGTGTCCCTCCTGGCACCTTCCGAAATATCACTGGGTATATCTGGTGTGTGCCCAGTGCCTCTGTTGTCCATTGTGGGTCAAGCAAAGGAGACTGTCCACGTACACACCCATGCTTCACTCTTAAATGTGTGGTCAACTGTGTGCTCCCTGCAGCCTCATGGCAGGTTGCCAGTTTTCTGTTATAAGTGAACAGAGCCTCCAAGGGGTGTCTCTTATGGCATAAGGGACTGCGTGCATGAAGTTTGGGTGAGAGGACCACGAAGGGAAGCTGAGCTGTTCTGTATGCTAAACCTCAAGAAAAGAGTCTCTTACACCCCTTCAAGGCCCTATTAACTTATTATAAATCACTTAAGTTTAGCGTGAGTGATTTATAATGAGCTTATAGTCCTTTTTTTTTTCATTTTACTGTGCCATCTTCCCCTCTGCCACTGAACTGGAGCACTCCCTCCAAACACTCCTACACAAGAGCACACAGTACACAGGATAAGAGGTACAGGGGCTCTGCACACTGACTGGGTGAAATTGCACTAGTGATTTATAATTCAATTTAAATACCATCCCTTGTCGGCTGGCCAACAGTACAGCTTTATCAGTGCCGATCACTATGCTGGTGACCCGGATTCAGGAAAGGACTCGGGTCACGTGGGAGCCAGCTAGGTCAGGGGGGAGTGAGCATCCTAAGGACAGTTTTCCTCCCTCGGGGAGGGGGGGGGTGCTGCATCCTGTTACTTAACCGCCACCTGTTAGAGACCAGGTGGCAGCACAGCGGGAGTACCTAGACAGGGATGGGGCAGCTGTTGGCCACCAGGCATGCATAAGTACTGCCACATGTATGCATGCATGTCACTGCATATTGGTGCCTGTGGGAGAAAAAAATAGGAGCTAGAGGTAAAAGTCCTAGCCCACCGGTGCACTGGCACCCCCTTCCCCTGCATGACTGACTACCCACCACTTTCATGGTGTCTTGGACAAGTGCTGGATAACCAGTAAGTCCATGAAAAGGCTGGTGATGGGGGGTGCTGTCAGGTGAGCCACAGGACAAAAAAAAAAGTGTGATTTTGAACAAAATACCATCCCTTGGTGGCGGAAGCAGAGCCACGTCCCTGTCATTATTGTTAGCGGCCCTGGTCATGGCAGTGAAGATGCATCAGCAGGCAGAAACTGAAGAGGTGCCAAGCTGTGCCTTGCTGCCTAGTCCCCCAGCTGCAGTCCCTCGGGAACCAGGAGCATGAAAATTAATTCACCAACTGGCAGGGCAGGAAGTGGTCTGGCTGAGAGTGGGATCCCTGCTGTGTGCTCCCCAGCAAGGAGCTATAAGGTAAGCCCCTCTTTTTTTTTTGGGGGGGGGGTTACACTATACTTTGTTTATATACTTTTAAAAAATTAATTAAATGTAAGTGAAAAAAAAATACCACCAGTACTTTTGAGCTATTTTACTCTAGTAGCTAAAAATAAATATTTTTGCTCTGTCCAAAGCAGACTCGTTTTCTACAGGCTGTTCTCTGGAAGTTGCAAGAAAGATATTAGGAGGTCCAGCCTTTTTCTACCAGCACAGCCACCGGTGGACTAGCCAGACTGTCCTGCCTCCCCCGGCACCGAACAGCGTTTTACTCAGGACTATTACTAGAGAGTGCACGCTTTGACTGGATTTATAACTTCATCTTCTGTCAAGTAAAAGGGACTAAAAGAAGGGATTTGGGGACAGGGGAAAGAGAGAGAGAGAGAGAAGACTCTGCCTCTTTAAATCAAGAGTCTGGTAAGTGAGAGGTTGCTTATTCTCCATGATAGAGCAGGGTGCCGGTCAGCATGGCCTCTGTAAGTGCTGCCTTTTTTCACAGAAGTGGGATGCGAGATGAAGGGTTACATTATTCACCCAGGGAGCTGGGCGCCTGCCAGCCGGCTAGGCCTCTGAATTCACTTTTTTTTTTTTTACAAAGACAAAAAAGAGAGAAAGAGCCCAATGAATCGATGTCAGGGATAGGAGAGAGACAGCCGAAGGAGCCTGAAAGTTCTTTTATAAATGTGTTAAAAAAAATAAGGGAAGGGGATATAAACAAGGGATCAATTTAAAGGTAGACAGCCATTTCTTTAATAGCACAGGACTCAACCCCTGTGTGCACTGCAGCATCGTATGTGTGTGAGTGTGTGTTAGTCTTGTGTGTGTGGTGTGGGTATGGGTGTGTGTGCTTATGATATATTTGTGATGTGGTATGGGCATGTGTGGTATGTATGTTGTGTTGAGTGTACGATGTGGTGTATAAGTGGTATGTGTGGTGTGGTACTTGTATGTGGGTGTGTGGTAGGTGTGTGGTGATGGTGTGGGTATGGGTGTGTGTGTGTGTGGTGCACTCAAATCTCGTAGGTGCCCAGCTGTCCAGCATACAAACTGCATCTTGCTAACAGAGGTTCTAGCATACAGAGTCTATTCTAAAAATACCAGCCGGGGTGAAGGTATAATGGTATCCTCAAGTGTAGGAAACTATGGGTCGACAGTTGTAGCATGTCATATAATGCATTGCGAAACATGGAAATGTTACACACAGGACTTCTCTCCTCCCTTCTCTTCACCTCTGACGGGAATGCAGAACTTATTTAAATTCACAACTCAGTAAACAGAACCCAGAACTGGCAGTGTGTGCACCTTTCTACTTCAGTTCTCAATCTAACATCATAGCTCCTGGCCTCATCCCCCTCCTGTGTAAAGTAGTAACACTCTCCTTCACATTTTCCCTTATGCAACAGGTCTGCTTGATGGTCAGCTCATGGTCTGATCCACGGGCATGGTTTGATTGGCATTATATATGATCACACAGATTGCTACGTTAGGACATGCCTGATTGCAAGAGGGAATGCTGTCAAGGACACCCAGGGGTTATTCCCTGCTCCTTTTGAGAAATGCCATCGGACCTTCAATATCCGTCTATCTAACTTCCATAGATGAGCAGAAGGGACTTCAGTTTAATGTGCTATCAAAATGCCAGCAACTTTAATATTGCAGCACTTAAACACAGTAATTCCATAATACCTATTAAACAGAGAACGATATACGTGTGTGTGTGTGTGTGTGTAACTAGAGGTTTACACACACTCGAGGTGTTACCACCTACCATGTCGACCACCTGAGTTCAGAAGCGAACTCAAGTCAGCGGGGGGTTGGGAGGAAGACCAAGCATCCAGAGGACAGCTCTCCTCTCCTGCGGACAGTTGCCAGCACTTCCTGCAAAACGCCCGACACCTAGCAGAGGCTGGGTGTCAAGGCAGCCAGGAAGCCCAGTAGGTCGGGGGGGTCAGTCAGCATGCTGCTATGCATCATTGCACACTGATGGGAGAGAAGAAAACACGGAGAGAGAAAAAGACATCCTATCATGCAGGATGAAAATTGGCCTGCCCACATGTTTGGCACCACCCACCAATCACCTGAACTGGATCCTGCTTTGGGGGGAACAAGGGCAATCCCCCCCCCATCCCCGCCATGAGAGATAAGTCATGAGAGCATCAAGGAGGAAGTCCTGGGGATGGTGGGTGACAGGGCTAGGGCAGACCACCATGATGGAGGCCAGCAGGACAGAGGCATAAACCTAAGTGGAAAAAAAAACATAAAAGCATCCCACGCTGATAACGTGTGTAAAACTCTGGTTTACACACCCATCCACTCATGTCGTGTTTTTTACAATTAGTACTGAGAATTTTTAATTACTGTGGCAGTTAGGTGACTAGTGCTCGCACTGCTCACAGGGCCAGCTTGATTAAAAGGGATCTACCACAACTGCCTGGCTGTAACGCATAATTACAACTGAGTGGTTGTAATGCATTTTTACAAACCGGTTATCTGAGCATTAAAAATGCTCATTAGTAATTATATGTTGATTATTTTGAACAGCTGCAACTACTGCAATTGCTCAATGTAGTGGGTCACATCAACAACATAGAAACATAGAAGTTGTCAGCAGATGGGAACCTTATGATCCATCAAGTCTGCCCTTATTTTCCTACCCCATCCACGTAGCTGCCTGCTTGAGTATCCCTCAATGTCTATCCCATGCCCGCTTGAATTCCCCCACCATCTTTGCCCCCACCACCCCCTCTAGCAGGCTATTCCATGGTTCAACAATGTGCCCCGTGAAGAAGAATTTCCTCATATTGCTCCTGAACCTACCTCCCTTGAGGCGAAGGTCATACCTCTTGTCCTGCTATAGTCTTTTACCTGAAAGAGGTTCTGCACCTGTACCTTGTTGTAGCCTTTAAGATATTTCTTTTTTGTTTTGTAGACTCTCTTTATCTCTTCCCCCAAAACTCTCTTGGGCAAACCTCATTCACCGCTGTCCGCGCTACCACCCGCCTGAAGCCCCCCTCACTGGGAAATCGGGGACAGACAGTCCCCACCTACTTGGTCCAATGAGCTGCTGGGACTAGCACATCAGAACCAAGGTGGAGTGGGGGATCAGGAGAGCCAGCGAGTCGAGCCTGGCATTGGGTGTGTGGCAGAGGGGCACTGGAGGTTGCTGTCAGCTATCCAGGGATTAGGGCTTTACCCTGTAGTTTCCCCCTTGAACATGAATGTACAAGGACGTCTGTGCACCAACGTGCTGACATCCACCGACGCTCCACCCCATTACAGCATCACTCTGTGCAGTGCCCCGATCTACACTGGATGCCGCTGTGGAGCAACACGAGGCCCACAACCCACCCCAGGAGAGGAGAGCAGTCCTCCGGACGCTCAGTCCTCTCCCTCCCTGGCCAACCCTTGGCGGTCCAAGTCCATTCCAGAACCTGGGTCACCGGCATGGCATGCCTTTAAGGTATTTAAAGGGAAGCTCTCATCATGCCAGACTCCCGCTCCCACAAGGTTTACCCTCTGATTAAGCCTTTTAAGTATGCTGCAGTGTTTTTCTCCCGACACAATATACTTTATTTTAATTGCAAAAAGTTCACTACCTGGAGGTATAGTGGGGCTTCATTATCTGCAAAGGTGCAGCGACGCACCATGCACTTCAATACTTTTGCACTGAGCGCGGTGTGGTCACACCTCTACACATAATGGAGCCCCATTAAGCTTCCGCCATACTTTCTAGTAGACTTTTGCAATTCACATCAATCATGTTAAGGGAGAAAACGCCACAACATACTTAAAAGGCTTAATTGGAGAGTAAGCCTCACAGGGCGGGAAGCTGACATGATGAGAGCTTCCCTTTAAATGTCTCTGTCATATCCCCCCAATTCCTGTGCTACTCTAGGGAGTATAGATTGAGTTCACTGAGTCTGGTTTCATACAGTTTCTGGTGCAAGCCCTTCACCATCTTTGCTGCTCTTCTCTGCACCATCTCCAGCCTATCTATGTCCCTGCTGAGGTGTGGCCTCCAGAACTGGATGCAGTATGCCAGGTGGGGTCTTACTATGGATTGATACAGAGGCATGATCAATTCATGCCTCCTGCTTGTGATGCCCCTTCCTATGCATCTCAGAATACCACTAGCTTTTAGTACTGCCTTCTCGCATTGCTTGCTGACCTTGAGGTCATCTGACATGATCACCCCCAGGTCTTGCTCTAGCCTTGTATCCACCAGCTGCTTCCCTCCCACTGAGTACAGTTTGCCTGGGTTACGTTTTCCCAGGTGCATGACTTTACATTTTTTGGCACTGAATTTCATTTGTCAGATCCTTGACCATTTCTCCAGCTTTCGGAGATCAGATTCCATGCTTTGTTGCCCTTCTGGTGTGTCAACCCTGTTGCCAATTTTGGTGTTATCAGCAAACAGGCACACTTTTCCCTCTTCAGTCCATCAGCAATGTCGCTGATGAATATGTTGAAGAGGACTGGCCCCAGAACCAAGCCCTGCAGAACCCCACTAGTCACCCTACCCTCCTCTGACAGAGTGCCATTTACTAATACTCTCTGTGTTCACCCATTTAACCAGTTCCTGACCCAGCCTGTTACCTTGAGCCTGACTCCCGTGTTCTCCAGTTTATTGACTAGTCTCATGTGTGGAACCAAGTCAAACACTTTACAAAACTACTGTATGCAGCTATAATTTGTGAAGCTGTCTACATAGTGTGTGCTTTTGCAATATTCCTTTTCCAACAACTGACTCCTGCCACTCAAAGCTTCCCACTTTCTCTGAGGCACCACCTAATCTACATATGGGTCACGAATCAGACATGCCCCTTTTTCTGCTGGCCCAGCAGTAGCGCTACCATTCATGGCAATGGCGACCCAGGTTCAGAAGCGGACTCAGGTCATCAGGGGACAGCCAGGGGGAGGAAGATGGAGCATCCCAGGCACCGCTCTCCTCCTCCGGGGTGGGAGGGTTGCCATCCCTGCTGCAATACCACCACCTGGGTGACCACAGGTGGAGGTGCAGATAGGGGTTCCGTGGGTGGAGAGGAATCCGGCTGAGTTTCAGAGTGGACCCACACTCTGCGTGCTTGCGCTTCTTGGTCCTCCTTGCGAGCTGGCCTCCTTTGGGATGGGGCATAACTAAGGTGTAAAAGCCCCACAGCTAGCCAGACAATGGCCTCCAGTACCCTGCCCAAGAGAGGACCAAAACCAGAAGATCCTGGATGCCGCCTGGCGAAGACAAATAGCAGGTAGGGGGGAGTCGAAGGGGGAGCTGCTCTCTCCTTCCCCGCTGGGGGCAAGCCTAGGCAGCATGGAGGCAGGCACCAGGAGGAGGTCTAGGAGTAGACCTATCCCATCACTTGGTACCTTGGAGGACCCTGAGGGAGTGGTGAAACTGTGGTAACAGAACGGGCAAAAACAGACAATATGAAAAAAAAAGGCATGCCCTTTTTTTGATCTGTAACTTCTCTCTGCACTGTATCTATTTGCTCTGTGTCCTGTACTTGCTGCTTATCTAATTTTCTTCTATACCAGTAACCTGGTTTTGTTCCATATTGTTTTGTACAATGCATGTAGTTTTGCTTTCCTTCTAACCTCCCATTTGTTACCTCTCCTCCACTCCACCTCTCTCTCTCCCCTCCAGGATCTGCCCCCAAAAATGCTTCCTGGCACTTTGAATGCTGTTTTCTTTTTTTCTCAGTCCTTTGTTTGGCTTCCTGGTCACCCCATCTGTCTGACCTCCCCAGCTCCATCACCTGCTTCCCCGGGCTTACCTTGGTCTTTTTCACCCCTCCATCAGAGGTCTCCTCGAGATGCCTCGTCACCAGTGCATGCCAGTGCAGAGCATGTGTATGTGTGTGTGTGTGGGGGGGGGTTGGGTGTCATACTGCAGCAAGGTGTTTTTTTCTCCACTTTTTCACCCTAGGGACCACCGCATGTACCATGGATGCAATTTGTGTAGTCCACCTCTGCAGAGACGCTCCTGGCAACCTGCACATTGTCCCTCTCCCTGTGTGACCCTGCTACGCTGCCACTCGAATTCCTCCAGGCAGCAGACAAGCAGTGGGATGCTGTAACCCTCTCTGCTGAGGGAGGAAACCTGTCTTGGGGATGCTCAATTCTCCCTACCCTGACTGGACCCTGAGCGAGCCACATCTGTTTCCGAACCTGAGTTGCCGGCATGGCAGGAGATGAGGCACCCAGCACTTCAGTCCTCCATGCCACTAGCCCAGCTCTGAGTACCATTTTCAGTCATTATTTCACTCCCATACCTCACTGCCATCCACCGCCTCCCCCTCTTCAGAGGGTCTGTGCTAAAGGTTCCCATCTCCTGTGAGTCTCAGACAGCATTATATATGATGGCATAGATAGCTACATGTGTTTAACTGCAAGACGGAATGCTGCCCAGTTTGCATGCCTCATAGCTGAGGACTCTATTTAGCACCTTCACATGACCTATGGCTCACCAGAGGACTTATGGAGGTACAGTCGACTTTGTTACTCCTTTACGGAATGCAACAGGTTGGCCAAGTCTGAGTAGTCCACTTTCAGCCTTCAGAATAACCTTAACGAACTGTTCAGTTTCTGGAAGGTTATTCTGTCCCTGTCTGACTCACCCTCTCAGTCAACTCCTTTGATCCTCAAACTAGGCAGTCTCATCTTTATTGACTCCATGGAGAATGCTTCCTCTTTCGAAAACTTTTTTCTTCACGTGTGCTCATTTACTGCTCCCCTTCCCACTCCCCTTCCTCCTCCTCCTTGTCTTCATTTCTCCCCACAAACCTCCTCCCCTCCTCTTTTCATTCTTACCTACCTGCTTTGCTGTTACCCTCTGTGCTCTGCTGACCTTCAACCCCACCAAGTGAAACAGCCCTGATGGGATTGTTCCCAGACTCCTCCGCCTCTCTGCTCCTGCTATAGTTTCCCAGTCTTCTCCCTACTTAACCTCTCCTTTCACACCAGTAAAGTCAGTGCTCAGAAGAGTGCGAAAGTTCTGTCCCTTCACAAAGGCAGTGATTCCTCTTCTGCTAATTACCACCCTAGCTCCCTTACCCCTGATTTGGTTAAGGTTTAAGAGCAACTTGTGAATTCCCAACTGTCATCCTTCCTGAATTCATCTTCCTTCTTCAGCTATTTCTGCTCGGTTTCAGGAAAACTCTCTACGCAATCTTTTCCCTTCTAAGGCTCACTGATTTCATCTTAACGGAGATATACCAGGTTCTGATTATGTTGATATCTTTGTCGGCCTAGCTAAGGCATTCAACACTGTTATGCACCCTCTTCTCCTAGACAAGCTTGCAAGGGCAGGTCCATCTGATCTCTTGGTCAAGCAGTTCAAATACTTTATGACGGACAGACCCCAAGATGCGCTCCCCTCAGTTAGGTCTGGTGTTCCCCAAGGCTCTGTCCTGGGCCACCATCCTGTTCTTAATTTTCCCGAACTACCTCCCCAAAGGCCTGTGTCTCCATGCATATTCTCAGATAGCCAGATGACAGTTTGCTTTTCTCTTGTAGACCCTCAGCCCCTGATTTGGCAGCACAGCTCCAACATAATTTTGACTGCATTCAGAGCTGGCTCTGTGTTAACTCACTGCAAATGCAAAAAAAAAAACAGTCTCCATGACTTTAGATGCAGGTAGAGACAGACAAAACTTCAGTCCACAGCAAACAAAACAGGATAGCCTTGCATACCACAGTAGTCACTACAATTCATTTATTAAAGTGCTAATGCAAAAGTGCAATAGGGAACCGGAGCTGTACACTCACCACCAATGACAAAAGAAACCACAGTCCACCAGTGTCTTCCTGAACCCTAATGACTCCCAGCTGTAGGAGGTTCTCTCCTTTAAATACCTGGATGCCTGACTAGATCATCACCTAGACTTCTCCTGCCACATAGATTCTATTCATAAGAAACTCGTCTCCAAGCTTGGCACGCTATGTTGGAACAAGGCTTGTATCCACCTCCCTGCCCATTGTGAGACTGTTGTAAAGATGATCCCGTTGGCGTTCGACTACAAGAACATGGTCTGTAGTGCTACCTCCAAATCCACCCTGGCCTGACAAGACCCCCTTCTTTAACTTATTCTGTCACTTTACCCTAACTGTCCACCCTGCACCCACCACTGTTCTTTATATGTCAACCTCTCTCTTTTCTCCCTGGAGGGCAGACACCTCTCCTACTGTAGCTTTCATATCAAAATTCTGGTTTGGTTCTCTCCCCTGCTATCTCAACTCTCTACTTGTCTGCTGGAGGGAGTGGAGAGGGGCATTCTTAGAAACACTGACTGATGCGCCTTCTCCCTTGCTCATCCTAAGACTTCAGCTGGGCAGGCCACCTTCTCCTATAGGTTTCCAAATATGTGGTCTAACTTCCCCACTTTCACAGCTCTTCCTCCTCCCCATCACACTGAAAGATCTGTTCCATGAACTCACTGCCAATACCTGCTCCAGTACCTAACACCCCTAACCCCCTCTCTTACCTTATTGCTCCCCCTCTATGTACCTTTTACCCTTTACTCACTCCCCCCCCTTTCCCATGTCCCTTGTTGGATGCCCTTCCTCATCAGTGTGAGGCTTCTTTATCTCTGTAGCTTTGTTGTTGTATTTCTGTAGCCATGTTGTTGCTTTATGGTTGGAATCTTGTAACTGAAAACTTCTTTGTACAGTAGTTGTAGCAGAAGTAATAGTTTTTTATTTATTAAATATTCTGGAATCCTCATAGAAAAAAAAATAAGGATTGCATAGAATCAGTCCAGAGAAAGACCATGAAAAAGACACATGGACAGCATGGGAAATCTTATGAAAAGTGGCCAAATGACCTAAACACGTACACCCCAGAGGCCATTAGAGAGAGAATGGGAATACGACTAAGACATATAAATTTCTAAGGTGAATCAATAGGGTAGCTTGCTGACACCTGTTCAGGTGTTGTGAGGGAACAATGGTAAGGTGGCACAATTACAGCTGGTTGAAGGGTGGAGGAATCCAGGAGGGGCATGAAGAAGTACTATTTAACCCTTGCTGTGCCATGGACTGATAAATCAGTCCAAAATTCCTATACATTCTAATTCTGTTGGCAGCCTAAGGGTTAATAGAGAGGCTAAAGAACAAGTGGAACTGTTTGCCCAGGGAAGTGGTTAACACTAAGACAGTAGCTAGAATCAAGAGGAGGGTGAGACAAAAATGATAGACCACCCAGCTGGGATCTCCCCACAGGTTATGATTACCCAAGACTTTGGACACATCAGGGGCTGTTAAGAAAATGGGGGCTCCGTTTTGTAGGTGAAATGTGTGAGGGAGGAGCCTTGATGTCATTTTTGGACCTAAAGAAGAAATTCTTGTTGGAAGCTGATTCTTTGTCTACTGAAAAGTGAGACAGATATTGTACCATGCCCTTGACAACTGGGAGACTCCTGCCAGGTCACTGACTGAAAATGTAGTGGGTCAGCCCCAATCACAGACAAGGCCTTTATCTGTTCATAATGAATTGCCAATAGGAGGTCTTCCTGAGAGGATGGCCTCCTATAGGGAGGCTTAGGGCCTGGAGTGCAGACTTGGGAATCCAGATGTCCCTGTCGCATGCAGCAGTGACATATGTCACTTGTGCAAAAAAGTAATAGACTTAGGCAGGTCCGATACACTTTTTTGTTTTGAACTTATCATCCCCCCCCCCCAGCAAACTGCACAAGTTCCTGCCAGACAAATATTCAACCTGTCCCAAATGTAAGGTAGAAGAGGGGGTGCATTTTCAAATGGTTTTTGGGTGCCCTAAAGAGAGAACATTCTGAGGAAAATTCATCATATCATGGAAGACACTTTTGGGGTGGATCTTTCACATTTACCTCTACAGATATTCCTGGGGGGTGGAAACTACCACAAGCCAGGGTGGTCAACACCCTCTGAGGAGACCTGCTTTGTTGAATGCCCATAAACCCTAGCTCAGCACTGGCTGGGGGCTGATCCCTGCCAGTCTCATACTGGGTTCAAAACTTAATAGGGTGTCTCAGGATAGAACAAGCTCAACATAATGTTAATGATCAAAAAGCAAATGTTAACTCTGGGGACCCCAGGTCGAAGCACTTGGGAGGGACAGAGTCCTTACTTGAAGCGCTTTCTCAACTCTGTGTGACTGCTGGAATCAGTAAGTAGTAACATGTATCCTCGTACTATGGGGTCATGGGTTGAATATTTTGAATACTGGTTCTTACAATGTGAGTGGTTTTCCAGTATATGCTTATCACTCCAATGTCTGTAGCTGGCTATATTGTATATCTGACTTATACTTCTTGAACGTAACCCTGTCTGTAGAACTTATAATAATTGTGTTACCTCTATTATGCATGTCTCACTTGTGCTGTATCTCCTGTCACCTGTACTTTATACTTGAAAAGTTGAATAAAAACAGTATACAAAACAAGAAAGAGGGGGTAGGACAAACATAAGGTGCTGGTGAAAGCATTCGTGGGAGTGGAGGGCCGGGGTACAGTCACAGAGAGGGCAGAACTACAAATGGAAAGCTCGCACTAACCCCAACCAATGGTAGACTGGATGGGCAAGTTAGGATCAGGGCAGATATGCGGGACCATTGATATTTTCCTGCCTGTAAAATTCTATGTTTCTGTGTAAATGCACCTTTCCATCAGCTTAAAGCACATGCACAATCACCAAATCAAGCCGAGATCACAGGGGGAACCACGCATACTAAAATAAACATGTAAAAATCACATTATTTTCTAAGATATAACAAACAAGGGCAATAATGGCAATTTTTTTTAAGGCAACAAAGCAATGTAATCAGGGAAGGGCTACTCCAACAACAGTTTTTTCAGCTTGATCTTAAACAGGCCAACAGACACGGATAGATGGATGTCACTCAAAACTGAGTTCCACAGGACTGGGACAGCAACCGCAAAAAGCACAGTCTCCAGCAGATTTTAAATGCCAGGAAAGAATCCTTTAAAGACATTGCCCCATGGACCTCATCACCCTCTCTGGCATGTAGAGGGCAGGCGCTCATGAATATATTGTGGGCCCAGATTATTCAGGACCTTATAGGTAAGCAAAAGAACCTTGTAGTCAATCTACCACCCAACAGGCATCCAATCCAAAGTGTGTAGCGATGGTGTTATAAGAAGTCTCCCTGCTGCATTCTGGACAAGCTGCAAGTGACAAACCTAATCACCAAGTAAGCCCTTGAAAAGCATACTACAGTAATCTAATTGTGACGACACGAAAGCCTCCACCAGGGTATGCAGGTTGGTAGGATCGAGTAAGGAGCACAATCTGGGGTTGGTTTTCAGATGGTAAAAGTAGCTTCTAACAATGCCCAACATCTGGGAATCACATACCAGCAGATGCCAAAAACATCTTCCATACTGCAAAAGTACAGTTACGTAAGAACTTACTGTAACAGTAGATCTTTGAGAGGAGCTCTTGCCACAGGCTATTACCATTAAGACTATGCCGCCAGGCACTAGGACCCCACGGAAAAATTCTAGCTAGCAGCCTCCAGCTGGGACCGCCCCCGATGCCGGCTTCGCCTCAACGTCAGCCGATGGTATATCATGGGGCGTGAAGACCCGGTGAAAGGACCAGCAAGCGAACCGGGAGGGAGCATGTCATAGAAAGAAAATATGCAGAACTCACCAGGGGAAAGGGGGGGGGGAGTAGCGCCTGCTGCAAAAGCTCCTCTTGAACATCTACTGCTACAGTAAGTTCTTACGTTAACTGTACTATCTTACTTCGAGTGGGAGATCTTGCAGCAGGCTATTACCATTAGGACTGAGTCCCAAGCAGTCCCAGAAAAGGGAGAAAAGTAAGTCCAGGAGGAGGCTGTAAGTTCTGTAGCCCTAAGGAGGCATTTAAGACAGAAGGCCTTGGAGGACCTCAAGGCCAAAACTTGCCCTTCTCCTAGAAGCAATGTCCAGGCTGTAGTGCTTAATGAAAGTATGCACTGAGCTCCAGAGAGCCGCTGCACAGATGTCTCCGATGGAGACGTTACGTAAAGAGGCAAATGAAGTAGCCACTCCCCTGGTACAATGACTCCTAACCAGGCCCAGTAGGTGTTTGTTGTACTTGTTGTAACAGAAAATGATACATGTAACCCCATTGCAAATGGGGGTTCCCAAAAGTCTTCTAGGAGCTGGCTAAGGGTCCCAGCCTGAATGGTGTTCGGTGTTTAAGATGCTTAACTGTGAGTGCTTTTAGAGCCTCTGGTACTGTCTCTTTAAGAGCCGCCTGCTCGCAGGCTTAATTAGTTCGTATGCAGGGGACTGTGTGTTTTAATGCTCGAATCCCACTCGAGCTGCTGTCAACTCACTCAGTTTCTGCCATCGATAAATGCGCAGAGGGAGCTTTACCGAAAGGTGTAACTGTTTGCTAGGAATTGTTTAGAGTAATAATGAAAATACAGTTTGTCTAACCTGCTTTTCTTTGCAGTCTGGACTATTTTTGTTTAGCCCTCCATTCTGGTACTGAACTGCTGAATTGGAACAATCAGTGTGAAGGGAGGACTGTTAAAATGGAGCCTGCTGCTGGCAAATCAGAACTTGGACTCTCATTGTGGAGCCAGCCACCTCTGTACTGTATGGCCAGTGCCTCTGGGAAATGTAGTTTGGACCTTGGCGCCTTTTTGCACCTACAGAGGGAGCCCTACTGTGATTGACAGCCGAACCAGCCAACCGAACTGGAGGGAACCCAAAGGAAATGCCCTGTACTGTTGCTGGCAAGCCAGATCAGTAGTGACAGTGAAGAGAGAAGGAGCCCTGCTCTTGATGCGGCACGTAGTTCGTATGTGGGAAGCGATGGAGGCCCTGAAGTCGGCCTGCAGCCGTCGTGAGTGCTAGTTCAGACTGAATCTGAGTTTTGTGAGGAGAAAGAAGAACCAGAAGTGTGGAAGCCAGGCTGAACCTGAAGAAGATCGAAAGTTTGCTGAACGCGATCGGCCTGTCAGGGACTGCTGATGCTGTGTGTGCTCCCGGGTATTTTTGCAGTAATTGCGATCGGGACCAAGAAGCAACCTGCCTGGTATAGTACTTTCCTTTTACATATGAATGTGTGTAGTGCTTGTGGGGAATCGTGATTTTATTTCCCCTGTAATGTGAACTGTATGCTGAAGTGGGAAGCAGATCCCCGCTTCAGTCGCACTAAATCCGCTTGCTATCAACTGCAATTGGGTCCAGTCACAAGGACCCTGTCTCCATACCTTGTTTTTCTGGCCATCCAGCAAGAACAGCTACCATCCAGCTTTTAGCTTTGGGTATTATGAGTACAAATCAGGGTATCTCCCTGCATCCTTTTATCAATACAAGTGTGTCATCTGATTATTGCTGTTTCATTTCTTCACGAACTGAGCCCCAGGGCTCTTGATTACGATTTGGGTTGTGTGTGTTGTTTTCTTCTACAGGGCCCCATCCAGCTGTACCAGCTGGCCAACCCCGGGCAACAGATCTGGCTAGCCCCCCATCCTGGGTACCCAGAGAGTGTACTGTTGGACCTTGACTACATGCATAATCCTTTTAATTTATGTGGCTTTACTCAAATTAACCTCATTCCCCCATCCTTGCTATATGCCCCCTAAATAAATCAGATTTGTTGTTATTGAACTATATGATGTCTGTGGTATCAGTACATATCGAACCAGCATTGCGTTGTGTTGTGTATGTGCTTAACCTTGTTTTACAGGGGGTCCTCAGAGATGTGCTGCAGAATCAGTCTCGAGGGTACGTGGTATCTATACATGTAAAAAGAGTGCATATGTGGGGTATTGGGAAGGTAATTCTCGTGTACTGTGTTGGCCACTAGTGGGAACAAAGGGGGGTCACAGTGTCCCAGAGGGCTGTACCCGAGCTAGTTTAACCACTACCGACCCTGACCTCTGGGTGGAGGCACCTGTCACTGGATCTAGGCCCCTTAACCTGTCACTAGCCTTACAGGCAGGGGTAGTAGCCCTTGGGATAGCGCCACCTAGGGCTTACATCTTGGAGGCACTGCTGGGATTAGCGTCCCCTAGTGGCCACATTTATGAATCACTGTTAAAAATAAATGGAAACCCCAACAGAAGTGGCTGTACACCAGTTGGTGGGGTGGTGTACTGGGCAGGAGATCGACCCCCAAATGCTATGCTTATCCTGGACATCCCCCTGGGTACCAATAAGGACACTGTAGAGGGAGTACTTTCCAAGGTGGAAGGTTTACAAAACCCTGTGGTGGTGGGTCGACATGCTAATCTGCTTGTCCACACTTTCATGGCCCTAGCAGAGTATAAGGACCCCATAGACAGTTCCAAAGTACCACAGACTATTACTCCTGGAGGAGCCCTCACTGTCTGGAGGGTGATAACTAAAGACAGTAAAGACCCCGGGGGGAATGAGCCCCCCCCCCACTATCTGAAACTTTTGAGGAGAAATTTGCTAAATTGTTGCTGGAGGAGGGGAAAACTGTGGAGGACCTAAAGAAACTGTTCTTGCCACCTGGGGGTGTACCACCCTCAACATCCACACCTGCTCCAGCCCCTGAGCCAGCAAGTAGTCATCGACCTTACCGCAAACTCAAGGTATTCTCTGGTATCTACCCTACTCCAAATAGGGAAGTTGATCTGGGAGACCTAGATAGATTCTGCTGCTCTTGCGGTACAAGAATGGCAATGCTCAGAGGCTGAAAACAGGGCCCGCCTGGGGGAAAGCCTCCAGGGACCCACCCAATGTACCTTTCGCTCCCTGAGGTCCTCTAACTCTGATGCCAAAGCCCAAGAGTACATAGTCACCCTTGAGAATGTGTTTGGGGGTACCACTAGTGTTAAGGCCTTGAAATGGAGACTTAAAGAAGTTAGACAACAGCAGGGGGAATTGTTATCTGCCTGTATGGATCCATTAGAGGGGATCTTACAAACCATTTTTCGGAAGGGGGGCTGGGCATCTAGCGAAGTGGACCGGGTAAGGCTGGATCATATACTCTGCTCTGCCCGGCACTCCAGCTCAGTGTTACTCAAATTGCACCTGCATCAAAGGAAATCCAGTCCCTTGCCTTTCCATATGTTGATGGGGGAGGTATGGGAAGTTGAGGAGGAGGAAGGTTTGTCAGAGCCCTGCGCAGGTCGTAGCTGCTACATCCCCTGCTCCAGGTGCCGGGTCAGATGCTGATGGTCTGGAATCATCGAGATCTTATGACACAATCCGAGATCCCCATGTTAGCCAAGGGGGGCCCAGTCAGAGAGGGACGGTTATGGATGTCCTGCCCTGAGACGAACTGCTGAGGGAGTTCAGGGAATCAAAAAACAGTCTCCTTATGAAGGCCCCCCTGCAAGTACAGGCTCTGATCCTTACCAGACTACATCTGCTATGGAGGTGGGGGTGCCCACCCAGGCACCTCATGTTGACAACAGTTCAAAACTTGATGTCTTGACTATGGAAGTGAGGGAATTGATGAGATGTCTCCAAATGCTCACCACACCGCTGACAGAGGTGGGACCAAGGTTTTCTGTTGGAAGTACCCCTGCCCTGGCTCCCAGTGTGATGCCTCGGCCATCTCAATCTCAGGAAGGTATGTTTTGCTATAATTGTGGGAAGGATGGGCACATGAAGAGAGAATGCAGGTCCTCAAAAGACACAGACAAAGTTGCATACATGCTACAAGGAGAGCTTTGGAGAACAAATCAGTGGTTAAGAGGTGCATGAAATTATCGCAGTGAGGGTCCCAGAAATGCTAACTCACGTCCCTCTGTGGCCAGATCATCTACCCAGGCCCTTGCTACCACCTCTCCAGACTGGTCCAGAATAGTGGGCCCTTCAATGGAAGCTACAGTAAAAGTGAATGGTGTGCCCACCACAGCTGTATTAGACAGTGGCTCCCAAGTGACAATTATGTTCCAAGAGTGATATCAGAAGCATTTGTCAGATGTACCCTTACAGCCGTTGGAAGGACTGCATGTCTGGGGGTTAAGTGAGAAGGCCTACCCCTATTCTGGATATATCCAAATTTGGCTATCTTTCCCCATCTCCATGGCTGGAGTGTCAGAACAGGTACAGACCCTGGCCTTAGTGTGTCTCCCTACTGGACTGTATGACAGGGTTCCTCTACTAATTGGGCCCAATGCGCAAATGTTTGGACGGTTGACGCAGTTGTGTTATGAAAAAAAGGGGTCAAGGACTGGTAGAGCTTTAAGAATTCTGGCCTTGATCAAGAAGACCTATGAGGCACAGAGAGATGCTGAAAAAGTGGAACCAGTTGGAATTGTCTGGAAGAAGGATCCTAAGTCTCTGATCCTAGTGCCAAATGCCCAGTGTACCTTACAGGGGAAGTCCGTATCAGAAAGGATGTTAAGAATAAAATACTTATGTTGGATGCACCAGGCGATGGAAATTTTCCGGAAGGACTGCTGGTCAAGCCTAGTATTTTGCCTGCCAGAGCTCATGCTTATGCCAGACGGGTAATGGTCCAAGTTCATAATGTGTCTGATAAAGAGATTCAAGTAAATAGAGGTTGCACCCTGGCTAATGTACATTGTGTAGATACTGCAGTTCTACCCAGTACCAAGTGTTCGGGGAAAAATGACAGAGTGACACCTGACTTGTTTGATTTTGGTGACTCCCCATTGCCAGCTGCATGGAAGATGAGAATCAGTAGAAAGCTTGCCCAGAGAGACCAGGTGTTTTCTTTAAAGGAATGGGACATAGCATGTGTGCAAGGAGCCGAGCACCACATCCAGTTGCATGATGAAAGGCCATTTCGTGATAGGACTCGACGCCTGGCACCTGCTGACATAGATGATGTCAGATGGCATCTGCAAAAGATGCTTGTTGCTGGTGTAATACAAGAATCCAGAAGCCCATATGCTTCACCTATCGTGGTAGTGAGAAAAAAGAATGGGACAGTAAGGATGTGCGTGGATTATCGCACCTTGAACCGGCGGACTATCCCCGATCAGTATACAATGCCCGCATTCAGGATGCTTTAGACTGCCTGAACGATAGCAAGTGGTTCTCCGTGCTGGATCTTCGCAGTGGGTACTATCAGATCCCAATGGCCCCAGAAGACCGTGAGAAGACAGCTTTTATCTGTCTGCTTGGTTTCTATGAATTCATGAGGATGCCTCAAGGGATTTCAGGTGCCCCAGCCACATTTCAATGACTGATGGAGCGAGCAGTGGGGGACATGAACTTGTTAGAGTGCCTGGTATACCTAGATGATGTCATTGTGTTTGGCAGCTCACTGGAGGAACATGAGAGCAGATTGTTCAAGATGTTGGACCGATTGGAAGATTTTGGCCTTAAACTATCCATTGACACATGTCAGTTCTTCCAAACCTCTGTAAAGTATGTGGAACACATCGTACCCATCGAGGAAATAGAAACAGACCCAAGTAAAGTTGAGGCCTTGACCACCTGGCCACAGCCCAACAATCTAAAAGAACTGTAAAGATTCCTGGGTTTCTGTGGCTACTATCGGCGGTTCATCAAGGATTATTCAAGAGTGATTCATCCTCTACTTAATCTTACTCAAGGTTACCCTCTTACCAACAAAAAATACAAGAGGTTGGCTTCACCGGAGACTGACAGTGTATTTCCGTCCCAATTAAGTTTTTGGGGCACGATGGACACCTGATTGTGAAGCTGCTTTTCATGACATTATATATCAACTTACCCACGCCCCTGTCCTGGCCTATGCCGATCTAGCAAAACCCTATGTCCTACACACTGATGCTAGCCTGCAAGGTTTGGGGGCTGTGTTGTATCAGGAGCACAAGAATGGCCTGAGACCAGTGGCCTTTGCCAGCAGAAGTCTGACCCCATCTGAAAAGAACTATCCTGTGCATAGGTTAGAGTTCCTAGCTTTGAAGTGGGCCATTGTTGATCAATTCCATGAGTACTTGTATGGGCTAAGACACTGGCGAAAACTGGTAACAATCCTTTGACCTATGTGCAGACTTCAGCCAAGTTGGATGCCACTGGCCATAAGTGGCTTTCCGCATTAGCTACATATGATTACACTGTTGAATACAGAGCAGGCCTGAACCACATGGATGCTGATGCTCTCTCCAGGAGGCTGGCTTCCCGGAATGACTGGGTCAGACTGTCAGAACCTGATATTCAAGCACTCTGCTAGAAGTTTGACAGGGAGGAACAAATGTCCGCAGACGCAGTGGACTGTCTGGTGGATTGTTTGGGGCCCTCTGAGAATTGCATACCTGCTGCTTATTGCCACTTTTCTGCATTAGACATTGGTGCACTGCCTGAGTTGGACAATGACAGTATTTAGCGGGCTCAATCCCAAGATCCTATGATCAAATCAGCTTTAGAAGCCCTCTACGCAGGGAAAGATGTGTCCAAGTTGCGCTCCACTGATTTGAGAACTGCATTGTTATACAAGGAAGGTCCTAAGCTGAAACTGATTAATCGACTGTTATACAGAGAAACAGTAGACCAGGAGGCCAAATAGACAAGCAACAGTTGGTCTTGCCCACTGCTTTCAGAGACTTAGTAGTAAGGTCTTTGCACAACCATATGGGGCATCTTGGTATAGACAGAACACTTGACTTGGTGAGGTCCAGATTCTATTAACCTAAGATGGGGGCTGATGTTGAGCAACACATTTGAACCTGTAGTCACTGCTTACAGAGGAAAGCTCTTCCCCAGAGGGCTGCCCCACTTGTTAACATCACTACCAGTGCCCCCATGGAGCTGGTCTGTATTGACTTTCTGAGTTTGGAGCCAGATCAAAGAAATATTAATAATGTGCTGGTGGTCACTGACCATTTTACGAGATATGCCCAAGCTTTCCCCACCAAGGACCAGAAGGCATCCACCATGGTAAAAGTACTTGTAGAAAACTTTTTTGTTCACTATGGGGCTCCACAAAGAATCTATTCTGATCAAGGCAGAGACTTTGAGAGTCGTTTGATCAAAGAGATGCTTTCTCTATGGGGAGTGCGAAAGTCCAGAACCACCCCTTACCACCCTCGGGGGACCCACAGCCTGAACGTTTTAACCGCACTCTGTTGGATATGCTGGGCACCCTCTATCCAAAGGACAAGCCTAGATGGAGCCAACAAATTAGCACCCTGGTACATGCCTACAACTGCACCAAAAGTGATGCCACTGGGTTCTCCCCCTACCACCTTATGTTTAGAAGAGAGGCCCGACTACCAGTAGATGTTTGTTTCAGAGTTTCTCCTGATGGGGTTCGAGCTGATAACTATTTACAGTATGTGCTAAAGTTAAAGGCCCAGCTGAATCATGCGTACCAACTGGCTCAAACCATGGCTGCCAAAAGAAATCTGGCCAACAAAGAAAGGTATGATAAAAAGGTGAAAGCACAGGAACTCCAGGAGGGAGATCGTGTATTACTAAGCAATCTGGGACTGCATGGCAAACACAAGATTGCTGACAGGTGGCACCATCTCCCTCACATTGTAGTGGACAAACTGGATGATCTGCCTGTGTACAAAGTAAGGCCTAAGAATAATTCAAAAGATGTTAAGACAATGCATCAAAATCATTTGCTGCCCATTGGCCAAATTTTGATTGAGTCTGAGCCCCCAGAAAGTGCTCCCCCTGGACCGGTGACCAGAGCTGCTGCTAAGCAAAAGCAAAGAAAGCCTGCACCTAAAGATGCTGAGTTAAAGTTTTCTCCACAGCAAATCCCAGTCAAAAATGACTGTCAGTCTACTTCAGAGGAAAGTGAGTGCAACTTTGGGTACTACCCTTCTTATGAACTGAGTCAACTGTTTGAAGGCAATCCCCTAGTCAATTATGGAGATGAAGCTGGGCCTTCTGGACTGTCTAAGCCCCCAGCTTTGTCCTTGGAGCCAGTGCTCCCAGAAAGTGAGGTGCAGAGTATTTAGTCGGATGATATGGAATCACTGTGCATGGTGGAACTGTATGAGCTTTCGGAGGAGGAAAATGATGAACTGGGACAGACTGGTGATATACTAGAACAAGAAGAGTATTTTGAGTGCCCGGATGGTTCACTGCCAGTGTCAGAAAACTCTCCATGTGAGGTAAGTGTTGTGGACTCAGAGATTAAAAATCCTGGAGCTGAAAGTGCCCCAAGTTCTAGCCTCTCTACCCCAATGGAGATTCCCCTGACAAGTAAGGACAATGCTGAAAATGAGGCTCAAAGTGCAGAGACTGTAACAGTTCCCCCTAGAAAGACTGGTCGAGCTGTGAAGCCTGTAGTGCGCTTAAGCTATGATTCCCCTGGGAGGTCTGTGGATTTGCCTCTCAATGTGGTTCATAAGGGAGTGTATGTGTCCCCGAGCTCATTGCCCAAACTGAACATAGGTGCTAACTCCAGATAACTTGTCTTGCCCTCTAGGTATGGTGCCCCTGCCCCATCCAGCCCCAAGATAGCTAACAGGGAGGGGCCCCCTCTTGTCAGGTTTCATGTGCAGAAAGTAATGACCTGATATCAAGATGTATTGTATGTATAATGTTGTGTAACTAGTAGTAAGCTGTATAATACAGTATAAGTGTATATAACAAAGGTTTAATATGTTGACTGTTGTTGAAAACAGATGCAAGTCTAAACTGTTGGTGATATAAATGTATGTGATAATCTACTTTAAAGTGTTATAAGGGTACCTACTTGACACGGACACCAAGTTTTTTCAGTCCAGGAAGGGTGTAACCGCCCCTGCAAATGGGGGTTCCCAAAAGTCTTCTAGGAGCTGGCTAAGGCTCCCAGCCTGAATTGTGTTTGGCGTTTAAGCTGCTTAACTGTGAGTGCTTTTAGAGCCTCTGGTACTGTCTCTTTAAGAGCTGCCTGCTCGCAGGCTTAATTAGTTCAATTGGGGGGACTGTGTGTTTTAATGCTCGAATCCCACTCGAGCTGCTGTCAACTCGCTCCATTTCTGCCTCCGATAAATGTGCAGAGGGAGCTTTACCGAAAGGTGCAACTGTTTGCTAGGAATGGTTTAGAGTAATAATGAAAATACAGTTTGTCTAACCTGTT
This sequence comes from Neoceratodus forsteri, assembly GCA_016271365.2. Classification (NCBI taxonomy): domain Eukaryota; kingdom Metazoa; phylum Chordata; order Ceratodontiformes; family Ceratodontidae; genus Neoceratodus; species Neoceratodus forsteri. Next base: position 246,588,035 of record JADMNL010000025.1, read on the forward strand.
TTTCTTTGCAGTCTGGACTGTTTTTGCTTAGCCCTCCATTCTGGTACTGAACTGCTGAATTGGACCAATCAGTGTGAAAGGGGGATTGTTAAAATGGAGTCTGCTGGCAAATCAGAACTTGGACTCTCATTGTGGAGCCAGCCACCTCTGTACTGTATGGCCAGTGCCTCTGGGAAATGTAGTTTGGACCTTGGTGCCTTTTTTGCACCTACAGAGGGAGCCCTACTGTGATTGACAGCCAAACCAGCCAACCGAACTGGAGGGAACCCAAAGGAAATGCCCTGTACTGTTGCTGGCAAGCCAGATCAGTAGTGACAGTGAAGAGAGAAGGAGCCCTGCTCTTGCTGCGGTGTGTAGTTCGTGCGGGAAGCACGTGAGAGGCCCTGAAGTTGGCCTGCAGCCGTTGTGAGTGCTAGTTCGGACTGAATCTGAGTTTTGTGAGGAGAAAGAAGAACTAGAAGTGTGGAAGCCAGGCTCAACCTGAAGAAGACCAAAAGTTTGCTGAACACGATCGGCCTGTCAGGGACTGCTGATGCTGTGTGTGCTCCTGGGTATTTTTGCAGTAATTGCGATCGGGACCAAGGAGCAGCCTGCCTGGTATAGTACTTTCCTTTTACATATGAATGTGCATAGTGCTTGTGGGGAATTGTGATTTTATTTCCCCTGTAATGTGAACTGTGTGCTGAAGTGGGAAGCAGATCCCTGCTTGAGTCGGACTAAATCCGCTTGCTATCAACTGCAGTTGGGTCCAGTCACAAGGACCCTGTCTCCATACCTTGTTTTTCTGGCCATCCAGCAAGAACAGCCACCATCCAGCTTTTAGCTTTGGGTATTATGGAGTACAAATCAGGGTATCTCCCTGCATCCTTTTATCAATTACAAGTGTGTCATCTGATTGTTGCTGTTTCATTTCTTCACGAACTGAGCCCCAGAGCTCCGGATTACAATTTGGGTTGTGTGTGTTGTTTTCTTCTACAGGGCCCCATCCAGCTGCACCAGCCGGCCAACCCCGGGCAATGGATCTGGCTAGCCCCCCCCCAATCCTGGGTACCCAGAGAGTGCACTGTTGGACCTTGATTACATGCATAATCCTTTTTATTTATGTGGCTTTACTCAAATTAACCTGATTTCCCCCGTCCTTGTTATATGTCCCCTAAATAAATCAGGTTTGTTGTTATTGAAGTATATGCTGTCTGTGGTGTCAGTACATATCAAACCAGCATTGCGTTGTGTTGTGTATGTGCTTAACCTTGTTTTACAGGGGGTCCTCAGAGATGTGCTGCAGAATCAGTCTCGAGGGTAAGTGGTATCTATATGTGTAAAAAGAGTGCATATGTGGGGTATTGGGAAGGTAATTCCCGTGTACTGTGTTGGCCACTAGTGGGAACAAAGGGGGGGGGTCACAGTGTCCCAGAGGGCTGTACCCGAGCTAGTTTAGCCACTACCGATCCTGACCTCTGTGTGGAGGCACCCATCACTGGACCTAGGCCCCTTAACCTGTCACTAGCCTTACAGGCAGGGGTAGTAGCCCTTGGGATAGCGCCACCTTGGGGTTACATACAGTTTACCAGCCACTTTGAAAGTGTCTGCTTAGACACAGAGGTGCCTTTACTGTGCGGCGCAAAGGCCACAAACAATTGCTCCATTTTACGATGCAGAGCAGTGCGGGTAAGATAGTAGCGTAACACTCTGTAGACGTCCAAGGTATGAAGGATTGCTTCCCCTCTGTTTGAGCGATCTGGATAGTACACAGGAAGGTTGATGTCCTGGTTTAATGTAAACTCAGACACCACCTTTGGCAAAAATGTAAGATTCATTCTCAGGGACACCCTGTCCTTATGAAAAATTAAATAAGGCTCCTTACACATCAGGGCCTGAAGCTCGGAAACTCTCCAGGCTGAAATAACTGCAACTAAAAACAATGCTTTTCAAGAAAGGAAGTGCAGCTTGCATTCCTTGCAGGCTCAAATGGGGGAAGAGTTCATTTCTCCAGTATAAAAAGGAGATTCCAGGGTGGAACCGGATCGCTAATGGGAGGCTTGATATGCAGTATGCCCCACAAAAACGTATGGGACACGTCCAGTTGTGTGATGGTTTCCCATCCAGAGGTACGTGATAAGCAGAGATTGCAGAAAGATATACCTTTATGGAAGAGTAGCTCAAACCTTGATTCGACACGGAGTGGAGGTACTCTAAAATTGAGTTCACTGGACAGGTAAGCAGGTCTAGGTGATGGGGTAAAGCACATAAGCAAAACCATTTCCACTTCATGGCATAAGTGGATCTAGTAGAGGGCTTTCTTGCTGCCACGAGACTATCCACCACTTCCTGGGAGGCCCCATACCTAGTTCTGGCTAAGTCTGCAGGAGCCAGGCATGAACATGCAGGGATCTGAGGTCCGGATGGACCAGCATCCCCTGATCCTGAGTCAGCCAGTGCAAGCTCAGTGGCACCTGTATCAGAGGCTCCACTGTCAGTTGCTGAAGTAGTGGGAATCAAATCTGCCAAGGCCACAAAGGAGCGATGAGGATCATCCCTTCTCCTTCTACTGAAGCTTCAGCAGGACCCTCTGAAGAATGGGAAAGGGAGGGAAGGCATACAGAAATCTCCCTGTCCAACAGAGGGACAAAGCGTCTCACCAGAAAACACCAGGCGTGGGCTCTAGCGAGCAGAAAAGTGCAGTTACGTACAAACTTACCATAACTGTAGATCTTTGAGAGAAGCTCTTGCAGCAGGTAACACATTTAGGACTGTAGCCTGCAGGTGACAGGACCCCATGGCAAACTTCAAGCCAGCAGTAACAGGCGGGAACTGCCCCCAACGTCAGCCCACCCCTGATGTCCCTCATGGTATAAGAGGAGGTGGTCCCCAGTGTGCCCCAGTTCTTGTTCCGCCAGAGACTCCGGCATCCAGATATGCTGAGATCCTTCTAGGGAACCTAGGGTAGTACCTCATAAAACAGAGAACTTGAAATAGTGGGCGCATGCAGCAGGAAATATCCAGGGAGAAAGGAGGGTGGGAAGTTTACCTGCTGCAAGAGCTTCTCTCGAAAGATGTACTGTTACGGTAAGTTCTTACATAACTGTACTATCTTACTTTGAGAGTCAGCTCCTGCAGCAGGTAACACATTTAAGACTGATTCCCAAGCAGTGTAAACTAAAGACAACAACTTGGGTTGTAGGGAACTAGGAGAAAGAAGGAAGAAATCCCCTATGAGATGAGGCCCTGCAAGACAGCAAGCTCGCCTGCTCTGCGTCTCGAGGCAATGTCCAGACTATAGTGGCGAATGAAGATGTGGACTGTATGCCACGTGGCTGCCGCACAAATGTCTGAGGCTGAGACGTTCTTCAATGTGGCAAAAGAGGTTGCTACACGTCTTATGGAATGACCCCGTATCGGCCCAGTTAGGGGTTTATTGTGCTTGTGGTAGCAGAAGGAAATGCAGTGCACAAGCCATCTGGACAGAGTCTGTTTGGTCACAGGGGCCACAAGGGTCCTAGAAGCAAATGAAAGAAATAACTGGTTAGAACGTCTGCTTCCTTTGGTTCTGGACAAATAGTATCACAAAGCGCGATGCACGTCCAAGGTATGGAGAAGTGCCTCACCCTTGTTTGAGTGATTGTGATAAACAGGTAGTTGGACGTCCTGATTCAATGTCATCTCAGACACCACCCTGAGTAGAAACTTAGGATTGGTTCTCAAAGCTACCCTGTCTTTGTGGAACACCAAGTAAGGCTCTTTACACAACAGGGCCTGAAGCTCAGAAATCCTTCGAGCAGAAGTAACAGCAACTAAAAATAACGTTTTCCATGAGAGGAAACATGGCTCGAAATCTGCGGCCGGTTCAAAAGGTGGTAAGATCAACTTCTCCAAAACAAACAAAAGATCCGAAAGGGGAACAGGGTCCCTGATGGGAGGTTTAATGTACCCATAAGGAAAGTGCGAGTTTCCTCCAACTGTGCCACTGTTCTGCCCTGTACAGGGGTGTGATAGGCAGAAAGGGTGGCCAAATGCACTTTTATTGAGGAGTAGCCCAAGCCTGACTCCGAAAGGGATAGCAGGTAGTCGAGTAGGATATTTACCGGACAGGCCAAAGGATCTAGTTAACAAGCCATGGCCCACAGACAAAAATGCTTCCATTTCATGGCATAAGCTGCTCTAGTGGAAGGCTTTCTGGCCACCATAAGGACTTTGGTGACCTTATTGGATACTCCGAAGTGGAGCCTGACTAGGTCCTCAGGAGCCATACGTGTAGATGAAGGGACTACAGGTTCAGGTGGACCAAGGTCCCACTGTCCTAGGAGAACAAGAATGTGCTCAATGGAAGGGTGATTGGAGGTTCCGTTGCTAACTGTTGCAACAGTGGAAACAAGATTTGTCAAGGCCATAGTAGTGCTACCAGGATCATTGTTGCACCTTCCATTTGCACCTTGAAGACGACCCTCTGACAGAGTGGGAATGGTGGGAAGGCATAGAGGAATCTCCCCTTCCAGGAGAGGGACAACATGTCTTGCCAGAAAACACCAGGTGCGTGATCTAGCGAGCAGAAACTGGGCTGTTTTGCGTTCGTAGGGGAAGCAAAGAGGTCCAACTCGGGTGTCCCCCATTTGGCAAATAGGTCGTCGACTACCGACTGTAGAAGCGACCACTCGTGTGCTCTTGACTTCATTCTGCTGAGAGCATCTGCCAAGGTATTCTGGACTCCGGGGACATGAACTGCTGAAATCATCAGATGATGGGATATGGCCCAATCCCACACTCTCATTGCCTCTCTGCAGAGAGGATAGGAATGAGTGGCTTCCTGTTTGTTTATATAGAACACCACCAACATGTTGTCTGTCTGCACAAGGAGGTGTCCCGGTTTGAGGACCATGTTCAAGGCCTACAGTGCATAGACAACGGCCCTAATTTCTAGAATGTTGATATGGACAAATTCCTCGTTTATGGACCAGAGTCCTTGAGTCCTGTGAAAGCCTAGGTGCACACCCCCAACCCATGTTTGAGGCATCTGATGTCAGGACCTGATCTGGTGCCCCCTTCTGGAGTGGCACTCCTTCCTACAAGGAAGGTGATATCATCCACCACTGGAGTTCCTGACGAACCGGTGTTGTGATGGAGACTGGAAGGTCCAGATCATCCCCCCTTTGGTCCCATTGGGCCAGAAGTGTCCACCGAATCATCCTCATCTGAAGTCTTGCGAAGGTGACTGTGATAATGTATGCAGCCATGTGGCTAAGCAACTGCAGAAGGGTTCTGGCTGGCACTGTTGAGGCTGAAGAGATTTGTCTGGCTACGGCCTGCAGCTGAGTGGCCCTGTCCTGTGGCAGAAAGGCTCTGCCTCTTACCATATCAAGAAGAGCCCCAATAAAAGGCAGGTTCTGGGGCAGAGTTAGAGATATTTTGGAGAGTTGATGGTGATACCTATACTCTGCAAAAGAGTACAGGTGTCCCGAATGGACCTTTGAAGTTGTTCCTTGGACTGTGCTGTAAGAAGCCAGTCATCCAAGTATGGGAACACGTAATGCCCCATCCTTCGAAGTGCCGCAGCTACCACTGCAAGACACTTCATGAATACCCTTGGTGCCGAGGACAGGACCAATGGTAATGCTCTGAATTGGAAATGCATGCCTTGAAAAGAGAACCTGAGGTATTTCCTGTGGTACTTTGCCACAAGGATGTGGAGGTATGTGTCCTGCATGTCCAGTGATGCTAGCCAGTCCCCCTGGTGAACCATGGTAAGCAGATTCTGGGGAGCGACCATCATGAACCTCTTGTACTCCACCGAGTGGTTTGAGTTTGCTGAGATCCAGAAGGGGTCACAAGTCTCCTGTCTTTGTCGGAACCAGGAAGAAATGGGAGTAGAATCCTGTTCCCCTGTGAGTTGGAGGAACTGGCTCTGTGGCCTTTTTGGAAAGCAGGGCTTGAGTTTCTTCGCCGTCGGACCTGTGTTCTCACTTGAGTAATGGGAGGCCTTTCTGGTGGTAAGCTGATGAACTCTATAGAGTGACCATTCTCGATGACTTCATGGACCCATTGGTCGGAGGTTACTCTTCGCCATGCTGCTGCATAAAGGGGAAAGCATCCTTCGATCGCCTCTCCCGACAAGGTGTTGGAGAGAGGCCAGTCCCTTGGGGACTCAGGCGGTGGGTGGGGGGGCGACCTGGGTTGGTATAGCCTGATGAGAGACAGGTACCACAGATCCTCTGTGGGCGCCTCTCTGACTGTAGCCTCCCCGCTGAAACCGCTGCTGCTGAAAACGGGGTTGCTGCTGTTGATGTTCCCCTCAGCCACGAAAACTAAACTTCCAAAATTGTTTCTGTTTCAGGCGATACATGGACTGCATGGCTCTGATAGCTCTCCTGGAGTCCTGAAGTTTATTTATTATCCTCTATGCGTCCTCACCAAAGAGGACGGAGACTCTGAAGGATGCATTGAGGATGTTAGACTGGACAACCTGTGCAAAGCCCGAAACCCAAAGCCAAAAATGGTGATGTAGGCATATGCCAGTGACTGCTGCCCTTGCTGCTGTGTCAGCTGAATCATAAGTGGATTGTAGGACATGTGTGCCTACATCTGACCCAGTTTGTAGGAGTTTAGAAAGTTCAGCTTTTTGAGGGCAGTCTGGCACCCCCTGCAGAATTTCCAAACCCTGTTCCCAGAGGGCATTCTGGAACTGGACCATATGGACCAAGAAATTCAGGCTTCTTATGCTTTCTGAATTGGCTGAAGAATATACCTTGCGACCCATGGAGTCCAATTGCTAGGACTCCCTGTCTGGAGGCTTGGTGCTAAAATGTTTTGGACTTTGTGAGCAGTCATGCGCTGCTGAAATTACCACTGAGTCAGCAGTGTGGTGTTCGGCTAGGAAAGATTGCTCCTTTGGGGCCCTGTATAAGCAGTCAGCCTTCTTGTGGACGGCCGCAGAGGAATGAGGGTGTCTCCATGTCGCCTGGGTGATGTCCTCGAAAGTGTCTACCATTGGTGGGATGACCACCGGCCTGGAGTCCTTCTGTCTGAAGTACTTAGCAAGGCGCATCCTTTCTGGGTCTAAGTCCTCAGTGTCCCAGCCCATATTTGCCTGTATGTGCCTCATGACCTCCATAAAGGATGGGTCATCTGGGTGATTTTGGTGGGTCCTCTGGGTCCAGAGGGGATAAGTCCTCTATGGAAGACTGTGAGGAATCAGAGGGCTGGTAAGAATCTGAGGAGGAGATGGAGGAGGATCTGTGCCACCTCTTCCTGTGTCTATGCCTATGAGTTGAGCTAGAGGAACTGGGGCTCTGTGATCTGGATCTGTGACATCTCTTTTTGGAGGCTTTCTTTCTGGGCATCTCCGGCGAAGTAGGCTGTTTTCCTCGGTCCTCATCCAAAGGTGGTTGAGGGACTGCATGCAAGTCCAGAGATGGGGTAGAAGGATCTGTGGGAACTCTTCCATCTGGATTTTGTGTCAAGTCCGGGGCAACAGGTGTTGTTGGCTATGGATCTGGGGGGGGGAGAATGTCCGGTCTGATGGTCTGCCAGTGACTGAACAGGTCCTTAACCTGTGACAGGTTAAGATTTGGTGAGCCTGTCGCTGGGTCCAGTGTTGGTATGCTGTTTGTAACATCTCCGGCGCCGATACCAACATCGGGTCTGACCGGCATCATTGAGCCTTCGGGAGGCGATGGCGGGTTGGCATTGTTTGTGTCGTCAGGCACCGAGGGGTCTAAATGGACCAGCATCTGATTTGCCTGCACCATGTTGTCGTCGGTCCGGTCGTCGGTTGGATGAGGTGACGCCGGAGGCGACGGTGTCCTTACCGGCAGAGCCGGCATATGGGTGACCTTGGGGGCCACGTCCAAGGTCTCACGTCGGTGGTGGTCTGACTTGGACTTAGAGGGTTTGTCAGACAGGCACCTCTCAGACAGCAGTTTGGCAGTTTTCTCTGCCTGTTTTATGGCCTGTTTTGGAGGGAGAGAGGACAATCTCCCTGAAGAATGGTTGGAGGTCTTTTGCCTCTCCCGGGAGTTGGCACTACCTATAGAGGCCGACCTGGAAGGATGATGCCCCTTACCTGGGTCTGAAGAGCAGCCTGTAGCTTGGATGGGAGGCCAGATCTTGATAGGCTGAAGTGCAGGGCCAGAGGATCTTGAAACCTTCTCTTTAATGCCCAACATATGAGCTATAGCCGGGGCCTTGACGATGTTAAGTCGGGAGTCATTGCCTGCTGATTCGGAACTGCCCCTCGAGGCAGAGTGCGACCCGGAAGACCTGGATCATGAATGTGATCTCTCCTGCTCTTTTTCCTTCTTCTTACACTAGGAAGATTCCTTATGTTTGGAAGATTCCCTGTGTTTCTCTGACTTCTTGTGGGAGTGGTGGGAAGACTCCCTCTCTGAGGAGGAATCCAGCTGCATGGCAGCCAATTGCTGTTGGGTGAGGTAGGCCTGTAAGGTTTTTTGATGTTGGATCCGAGTCTGGCTATTGAAGCTCTGGCAGTGCGGGCAGGACTGGGTGTCATGGTCTGGGCTTCCCACAGGTGCACTTATTAGTGTGCCTAGAAGAAGGCGACGGGGGAGACAACATACAGGAAAGGAGGATGGTGGGAGCGGGTACTGTCAATGAAAACAAGAAAAAAGGTTGAATACAGAGTAATAGCAGTCAGACTGGTGCAAGTCAAGTCACAGAGCCAATGAAACGCACGTCGACGGTGGGAAAAGAACTGGGGCACGTCTGGGACCGCCTCCCCTTATACCATGAGGCACATAAGGGGCCGGCCAATGTCGAGGGGGGGCGGTCCCCGCCTGGTACTGCTGGCTAAAACTTTGCTGTGGGGTCCTGTTGCCTGCTGCAAGAGCTGACTCTCGAAGTAAGATCTGGGCAGTTTGGCGTTGAGTGGAGACACAAAGAGGTCCAACTCTGGGCAGCCCCACCTGTCAAAAAGCTGATCTGCTACAGACTGGAGGGGCTCCCACTTATGAACCTTCATCTGAGACTGGCTTAGGCTGTCAGCCAAGACATTTTGGATGCCTGGAATGTGAATAGCAGTGAGGTCTAAGTGATGTTCCAGTGCCCAGTACCAGACCCTCATCGCCTCCCTGCAAAGGGGGTAGGAGTGGGTGCCCCCTTGCTTGTTGATGTAAAATATCACCGATGTGTTGTCTGTCTGGATAAGAAGAGGGCCTAGTGACAGGTCCATTTGAAATGCAATCAAGGTGCTCAGGACCGCTCGCATCTCTAGAATATTGATATGGAGTAGTTGCTTGTGTGGAGACCATATCCCCTGCATCTGTTTAGCTCCCTGATGAGCACCCCAACTGAGACCAGAGGCATCTGTAGTGAGAATCCATCTTGGTGGCTCCTGCCGGAAAGGGACCCCTCATACCAGGTTAGAGGAGTCTAGCCACCAAGAAAGGGTCCTTCTGACTGGGTCGCAGACCCTGACCAGTTGGTCTAGGTCATCTGATCTTTGGTCCCACTGCCTCCTGAGCATCTATTGTGGGACTCTCATATGCAGGTAGGCCAGAGGAACTGTGAGAATGGCCACCGCCATGTGCCCCAGAAGTCTGAGAAAGGTCCTAGCTGGGACCGGAGGAGCATTGTCTACTGGTCTGGCTACGCTCCTTAGACGACCCCCCCCTTTCCTGTGGGAGGAAGGCCATGCCCTGAACAGTATTCAGGACCACTCCAATAAAGAGGTGTCATTGGCTGGGCTCTGGGGATGACTCTGGCAGATTCAGGGTGATCCCCAGCTCTCAGAAGACAATAAAGGTGCCTCCGAGAGTGCGAAGAAGTTGAGCTCTGGATGGAGCTGCCAGGAGTCAGTTGTCTAGGTAGGGAAAGACATAATAGTTCTGTTGTCTGAGAGCCACAGCCACCAGTGCTAGACACTTAATGAAGACTCGAGGAACTGAGGAGAGGCCGAATGGCAAGGCTCAAAACTGGTAATGTCTCCCCTGGAAGCGGAACCTCAGGAACTTCTGATGGGAAGGAAAGACCGTTATGTGCAGATAGGCATCCTGCATATCCAGGGAGCAGAGCCAGTCACCTTGATGCAAGAGTTGAATGAGGCCTGGCAGGGTAACCATCCTGAACCTTTTGTACTCTATAAAGAGATTTAGAGAGCTGAGGTCCAGAATGGGCCGAAGGTCTCCTGTCTTTTTTGGGACCAGAAAAAAGTGAGAATAAAAGCCCCACCCCTGTTGCTTCAGGGGGGGCTGGCTCTATCGCCCACTTCTGCAACAGGCCTTGAATCTCTCCTTTGACTAAGGGAATGTGCGAAGGAGGATAATGGGAGGACCCTGGTGGCATATCCGGAGGGATCTGAGTGAACTCGAGAGTACGTCCTCTCTTTACGAGGTCCAAGACCCAGCTGTCCGATGTGATGCTGTGCCAACCCTTCGTGTAAAGGGAGAAGCAACCCCTACTGCCTCCCTCATTGCCTCCACTGGAGGGGTCGCCTCCGCTGGAGGAGAGGGGGCCAGTAGGGAATCATTCAGTAGACCCAGGGGTGGGCAGAGAGGGCTGGGAGGACTTAGGGCCTCTAGAGGCGGAGCTCTCAGAGGTCTGGGCTGGTGCCTTTCTCTTGAAGTCATCCTTCTGCTGAAACTGGCTGCGGGTATTTTGCCCTGAGGTCTTATGAAATGGCCATCTGCGAAAGGGCTTCTGTCCGCCCTTATACATCTTTGGGATGGACCAGTTTGACTTCCCGGAGTCTTGGAGATGTAAGAGTAATGAGTAATGAGTTTCTCGGTCTCCTCCCCAAAGAGAATGGAGCCCTGGAACAGAAGGTCCAGGATTCCAGACTGCAGATCCTGTGAGAATCCTGAGACTCTAAGCCAGGCATGGTGCATAAGGCAAACGCTGAATGCCACTATCCTAGAGGCCGTATCTGCAGTGTCATACGAGGCCCTCAGAATGTGAGTGCCTACGTCCGAACCTGACTTTAAGATGTCCAGGAGCTCAGTCTTTTCTGCCAAGTCTGGTAAGGCCTCAGCAACCTCTAATCCCTTCTCCCATAACGCATTCTGATACTGCACCATATGTGAAAGGAAATTCAGGAACCAAATAGAGCAGGTGGAGGTAGAATAGACTTTCCTGTCACCTGATCTGAATATCTGGACTCCACATCAGGAGGCTGAGAACTAAGGTGCTTCGGCTGCTTTGACTTGTCATGGGCAGCTGTGATCACCATGGAGTCTGCCTGAGGGTGTTCCGCCAGGACTGGCTCATCCCTCGGTGCCTTGTACAGCCTGTCTGACTTCTTCAAGATTGCCAGAGTAGTGGAAGGATGCTTCCAAGTGATCCACCTAAGATCCTGGAAAGTATCCACAAGAGAAGGGAAAACCAAGGGTTTTTGCTCCTTCTGCCTCAGGTACTTCACTAGTCTCCGACGCTCAGGATCCAGGTCCTCCATCTCCCACCCACTGGAGGACTGGATATGCCTCATGACGTCCATGAAGGTGGGATCATCAGGAGGTGACCTAGGGGTGTCCTTCTCATCTGTGGACACCGGCCTCTCCCTCAAAAGGGAACAGTCGGAACCTGAGCTGTGCTCCGAACTGTGGCCCCCAGAAGAGAGGGAAACTGATCCTGAGGAGGATCTGCGCCCCTCAAGGGAACGCAGCCCACTGGAGGACTGTCGACGGCTATAGGACCAGCAATGGGTGTGAGACCAGTGACGGCTGGTCAAGTGCCAACAATGGCTATCAGACCGATGTCAGCTTGTTGACCGCCCCCGGCTACAGGAGCGACGACAGTCAGTACTAAGCAACCGTGAGTGACGTTGGTGTTGCCTCTTCTTGTGCAGAGTCCACCCAAGGGAGTCCGTGGAGCTGTGTGAGCGAGACTTTGTTCTAAGCTTAGGGGAAGATGGCTTAGGCACAGGAAAAGAAGGTTTCCCAGCCGAGCTTTATTCCTTTTCCTTAGCCAGAGCCAGTTCTGGGTCTGGCTGTGGTGGAATAACATCTTTTTTGACCTGCCCCCACCAGAACTGGAACAGTTCTGTCAGTTCTTCTTTTGTGAACTGTGCAGCGGCCGACCCCCTGAAGTAGGAGGCCTCTCTGGCATGGGAGGAGTGATAGAGGATGAGGGGAGGTCTGGCAGGTCCCTAGGCAAGGGAGTGGACTGATCCCCCTGGTCCAATGGCATGGACACCCTGTGGGCTGGTGAACATTCAGGTACCCAGGAGGCCGTGCCCGAGAGACACTCGTTTTCCTGGACAGACAACAACCTGGAGCCAGCTGGCTTAGAGGATGACGTCAGTTTAGAGGCTGTGGCCGATGCCACCATGACCAGTTGAGAGACCAACTCCTGATACCTAGAATCAGAGTCCTTACCCAGTGTACCGGGGGGGCGTCGTCAGGACCTTGCTCAGTGGGACCGAAGTCCCCGCGGATGAAGTGGAGGTCCTGACCCCTGTGGTGGAGGATGTCCACAAGGGAATAGCCTTCACCTTCAGGGACGTTTGGAATAGGAGTACCGGAGCCCTGCTTGCCATTCCCTGACGCTGGTGTTTTGGCAGGAATGGAAGCCTCTTGCCACCCTGTAGAATGTTGAGAGTGGCGAGAAGAATGATCAGACCCTCCTGAGTTTGACCCCAAAAAAGGCTTCTTTCGGTGCAGGGATCAGGAGCATGAACGCTCCCTGGACCGACCCCGGTCCTTTTCCCAGGACTTCCACTGGTCAGAGTCCTTTTTCTTATCTTTATGTTTGGGCTGAGAAGAAGAAGAAGAGGATTTCCCCACTGGTGAGGCCTGCATCACGGCCACCTGGTGCTCTAGAAGATCGGCTTTGAGTGCCTTCAGGTGGGGAATACTAGTCCGGCCGGTAAAGTCACTGCACACCAAACAGGCCTTGGTGTCATGGTCGGGCCCCACGCAGAAGAGGCAGGCCTTGTGCTCATCCTTTGCCGGTATCTGGTGGCCACAGGTGCACTTCATCGTCTTCTTCTTGGTAGAAGATATGAACAATGGTGAAGACGACATACAGCAATCGAAGAGACAAAAAATGGACTTTTCAACCGAGGAAATAGGCAAAAACTATAGGAAACTACCACAAGTTCTTCTAAAAGTCTACTGAAGAGCAGAGGCAATGGGTCTGCAGCGGGGAAAGAACTGATGTGGGACTGGGGACCACCCCCTGATATACCATCGGACGACGTCGGGGTGGAGCTGGCATCGTTCCTTGCTGGAGACTGCTAGCTAGAAGCTTGTCATGGGGTCCGAGTGCCTGGCGGCATAGTCCTAATGCTAATAGCCTGCTGCAAGAGCTCCCACTCGAAGTAAGATCCTCCCTTACTACCTCAAGTTGAACTCCATCCAGTGTTGGAAGCTTAAGGCAAAACTGCAGTGTTGATAACTATCAATCTGATCCCACTAAGAGCAGCTCCGTCTTTTGTGGGTCGGGCGCCAACAAACTGGAGGCCATCCAGATCTTAATCTCCTCCAGACATTTTTCTAGTATCAGCACCAAGGAGCTGTGATCAGGTGCAAATGATGGGTATCATCTGTGTGAAAGTGAAACTCCACACTATATCCCCTACTGATCTCTCCTAGGAGCAGCAAGGGCGGTTCTAGACATTTTTCAAGGAGGTAGTACTTTCCCCCCAAAATGTAAAATGCTCCCTTTTAAACCTCAGGTTAGGCTAAAGTAGATACTGTTTTCAGGCCAAAGGGGTAGCAGGTGCTACTTTGCTACATACTGTTGCTGGATTTGCTAGCGAGCAGCAGGATATATACTGCAAGCAAAATGGGAGAAAGGACATACCCTTAAGAAACACTACAGTTTTGGGCAATCAGCCTTGAATGGCAATCACCAACTGCCACCAGCTGCACCATTCCAAAGAGGAATGGCTAGAACCATTTGATAACAATAGCTGATAGTCCACATATCCCTCAAATCTGTTAACTAACTCCCCATAATCAATAGTCTCGATGCCAGTGGCAGCTCAAGGAGGATAAGGATAGACCCTTGCCAGGTAGAGATCATTGCAGATACTGAGCAGTGCTGTCTAAGGCAAAAGCCAGACTGAAATGGCTCCAAGTCATTGTTAATCTCCAGGTACTAAACAGGTGTGAGACTGAAGTGGCTAAACTTTATTAATTTATGGCTCATGAACCACCATCCAAGATGGCCGCCTAAATGAATAGCTCTGCACAGCTCTTTTTAAAATCCACAGTAATCTGCTGTTTTATCTTACTGCTGGTATTAGCAATTCATCTCACTAGTTAACATCTACAGTGGCCAACAAATCGGGGTTGTTATTTTTGAAAACATTAGCAGAGCTTCTGAGAAATCATTGACGAAACATCTGCTGAACGTCACAGACAGGCCCAATGAGTCCGAGTGGGAATGGTGGTGGCAGCCTCTCAGGCCATGGAGCTAGCATCTCAGACAGCAGTCAGAGTTGCATACCTCAGCAAAATAAAACAAATGCTGAAAACTTTGATTAACAAAATCTCAATAACTAGGAAGTCGGTTTCTGATATTGAGCAGTGGGTCGAAGCAGTAGAGATGAGAATAGCTGACAAGAAGCTTTTTTCTATGAGGATAGAGTCAAAAACAGCCCTGCAGGAAGACTGCACTGAAGCCGTAGATAAACAAATTAGCCTGCTATGGTCCAAGGTCAACAACCTCAAGAACTGAGGTTGTCACAACAATATACAGACAGTCAGAGCGCCGAAGGGCTCAGAGGGGCAGGATATGAATCAGTTTATTCAGCCCTAATCCCACAGCTCCTAAACTATTGTTGGGATTATCACTTGGAAGTGAACAGGGCCTACAGGACTTTTGATGCCAATGCTATCCAGAGGAATCCCCCCTCCCACCAATCCTGGTTTACTTCTTAAGATACAGTGTAAAGGATCTAATATTGTGCCTTGTGAGAGAAAATGGTCCCCTGTATTGGAATGGCCATTGTATTTTTTTGTTCCAGGAATTTTGGAAGGGCCTTCCTGACAGATGGAAGGGCTTTTTCCTGGTGAAAAAAGATCTGGCCTCCCTCAGAGTCCCTTGTAATCTCCAGTACCCAGCCACCCTCCAGCTGATGTGGTCAAACAAGTGGCATACCTTTCACACATCACATGAGGCATCCAACATCATTAGACAGAACACTTCCAAGGGCCGGACTTGCATAGACACACAAAGACCCAGGGAGACGGGGATCTCTGGTGGCCCTTCCGGGAAACCAGTGGCGAACAATGTTCAGTGCAGAGGGTCTATCCATTGCACGAACCCTGTTTCATACACCAGGACAAACTATTTGCAAAAGCAGAGGACAGTGACAATCTGTGAAGCCTAAGCGGCAGAGGCAGCATGGCAGGGATAGATTAAGAACTAAAACTAATAAATTGATCTCTCCCACCTCTCACAGGTGCAGCAGGAGTCAGAGATCCAGATGAAGACAATCTTCCCCTGGTTTGTGCATGACATTGTACCAGTTAGAGCCCCCTAACAAAGCTCCCAGGGACCCAGAGGAGGACAGTGAACTGGATTACTTGGATCCAGGGGGACCATTAGAACAAATGGAGTTGAAGACTCACTAACTAACCCCACCTGAAGACAGAATTTCTGCAGCCAAGCTGGGCGACCATTGTCAAATGTCACCTAAATGGAACCTAAATCAACAGAAGATATTGGGCACTCGTAAGGAAGAACTAGCAAGGAATAGGTGGTCTCTACCCAAATGTAATCGAATAGGACTATTAGGACTTGAGTGTTTTCAGTTTTTGCAATGCACAACCTTTTATGCCTGCTGTCTCTCTAACCTGATTGTTCTTTTAGCCACAGAAAATCTACAAGAACTAGCTACAACAGCAGAAGGGACATGACAAAGTTCCGCAGGTGCCCCGCATTTTTCATCCAGGGGAGAGGGTGATGGTCTGAGACTTCCACAGGCAGAAGCGACTTTGGAGTCCAGGGACAGTGCAAGAGACTCAGGGACCTTAAACCTATGGGATACATGTAGGTCAGTGGACCACACACAGCCCTGTGAACCACCTCCTACCACCACACATAGCCCTGTGAACCACCTCCTACCATCACACATAGCCCTGTGAACCACCTCCTACCATCACATGTCCCCCCACTAGCATCAGCAGACAACCTCTCTTGAGAACAAGAGGAAGATGAGGATTTTGTTCCAGCCCTGGCTCGAGTGCAGTAGCTGTTCCTGAAGTACCTGCTGCACCCACAGCTGCTGCTCCAGACTGAAGATATCCAACAAGGCATCACAAGACACCACAGAGTCTTGTTTTGTGTATAAAATATTTGTGGTGCCACTGAACTGTATTGTTGTTAGGTAGAATTAGGTTTAACCAAAAGGGTAAAATAATCCCCCAAAACTTGTCGGGGCCTGAATAGTCTACTTCAGCCTTGAAGGTAGGATGTCATTGTATTTACACTAGTTCCATTTAAGAAGTAGTAGTGTAGTAGATGGGGTACTGACTTTAACTGACCTTAAGTTCTGTGTGCAGAGTCTGTGTTTAAGATGGCCACATGTTAGCAGCCCCTGTGTCCATGTTAGTCTGTTTTTCATAACAAGAATACTACAACAATTTTTTTAGTTGTGATTTCTGCTGGCGTTAGTCTGTAGGGCTAGGAAGGCTTTTTTTTTTCTTTCTTATTTTTACTTTTGTTCCTCTGGTTTATACTGAGATTACAGCAGAAAATAAAAAAACGGAGTAATACATTTGCTTCCTGACAAAAAATCTTTAACAGAGAAAGAGGAATGGGGGGAAGGGTGGATGTAAAAGATTGAGCTCTTGATCATGCTGCAACAAACAGACATAATTATAATACAACTTAAATCTTCTTTTTTTTTAACTGAACCTAATAGAGACATTGAAAACTACGGACCCCTGGAACTGGGAAACAAAGTCTGGAGTGGGTGGAGTAGCTAAAATGGGTGAACCAGTGACAAGAGTTATGGGGACTCGGGAAAACTGCAGGCCCTGTCACAAGTCATGGTTCCAGGAAAGGCGATCCGATCCCTCCACTGCTGCAGAGCTGTAACTGACTATGGAGCAGCTCCTGAAAGCTATATGAGACCTTCAAAAAAAAGTTGAAGGGTTCAATTCACGCATCACAATGATTGAGACAAAGGTTGATGGAGCAACCAGCAGAGCAAAAAATACCTCAACTGTGATACAGAGAGCAATGGCAACTGCAGCAGCAGGCTTGAAGAAGAATAAATTATTATGCCTTCATCTGTAGCATTTTGATAATGGAGCTAGGACTCCAAACATGAGACTCTTGGGCCTGCCTGAACAAGTGGAGGGAGATGATATTGCTTTGTTTGCTCCAACAATGGTTGTAGACTTACTGAGTTTACCTTCCCCTCCCAACATCCAGAAGGTTAATCAGACAACCTCTCATTAACAGCGGCTCCTGGAGAACACCCCAAGAGCTGTATTCATAATCACCAGTGGCCAGTCAGAAAAGGATAGGCCACTCCAGTATGACAAGCAAAATGGCAAGCTACGGTCTAACTCTGAAAGTCCAATATTTATTTTCTCTGACTTCAGCTATGCCACATGTCAGCTACAGAATATCATGTGATGCCTCAGTGCCAGCCTGAGAGAATTGGGGTAAATCACTCTCTGCAACTACCTGCTAAGATATAGATTATCTTTGCAGGGAAAACCAATTTGTTTGGAGACCTGAAGGATGCCAGGACTCTGGTGGAAAAAATATGTGGGACTGGCAACCGAGAGGAAGAGCCCGAGCCTGACACGGATATGTGATGCTGACAACTAATTAAGCTGGATTTCTCTCCCTGAATTTGTAGTGCTGTGTATTTCAAAAGTGACACTGGTATATGCTCACTTTGAAACCATCTGATTTTTGACTGTTCCTTCACAGGTTTGGATAGCTTCATAAATTAACAGTTTTTTTTTTTAACTTGGTTTGTAAGTGAATTATTTCTAGCAAATATAGCATGTACTGTTATTTAAGATGGTGCCATTTCCCGCACCTAACTGATATGGGATGGGGGAGAAGGAGGTTGGGTGCATCAACGTGGACTACATCCTGATACTCTGTGGGCTACTGTCTGGACTTTCCCCGATATTGGAACACTCTCTCACTACCATCAGTACGATGGCTGGACTAAATTAATGTCTCAGGTTTTTGGAACTTTTTAATGTAACAAGTTTGTTACAGAATTCATATGTGAGCTTATTGATCTGATTAATCATGTGTACTTAATTCTCACTACAGGGCTTGATATAACCGTAGTAGACAGTATTCTCTATACAAAGCATTTTCTAGCTTTTCCTTCCTTAGTCCCAGTCATGCAGCTGGTTCCACCACGGCAGTTCGACAGAAAACCTGTTGACTGGCTTTACAGCGACGCGCACAATGCTGACTGTGATCGTAGTCCACACTGTGCGGTCACAACATCAAGTGTGTTTTCTGCGGGGGGCTGTGCCCCCTGCACACCCAGACTTTGCTATTATTATCTCCATGGTGGGTGTTTGGGAGGGCACAAGACCACGCCCAGAGAAGTTGTGCTGGGGTCTGCGACCATCCAGCGACCGACAAGAACCTGTCGAGTTGTCGCTGTAAGCAACTGGCGTTGTAAAATTTTCAACAGAGTTACATGCGCTACAGCCTGACTCAAATTCTAATGCAATATGTAAGATTAATTTCAATTACTGGTGCTCGAACAGTACTTTTGTGAATCTAACTGCCTTCTGTCGGACAATGCTGGTATCCACCTCTGAAGCCAACTGTGATCCAACCAAAGTCAGAATTCAGATCCATAGTCAGATAGTTGGGGACTGGAGGTTGGATCCAAGTATCCAAAGTCAGATCAATAGGATCCAACCTCAGACAGTTGGAACTGATGGCCAGATACCTGGAGTTGATGGCTGTATCCATTGGATCCTGGACGGATTCACACATACCTCGAATACTTACTGTGAATCCCAGGAGGTTGGATCCATGGTCAGATGTCTATGCCATCTCAGACCATCTGAAAATAAGCCAAAAAGATGGTATCCGACTATATCTGAGCTGGTAGGATACTATCTGAGCAACACTAATCTCATGTTTTGACTGTCTGGAATGGAGAGCAGATAACCTTACTGCAATATTTCTGCCCGATGAAATATGATCTCACTGTTCTATATGTCTTTAATTGTACGTGCAGTTTTGAAAACAATAAACAAAATATTCAGGAAAAAGGAGCAAACCCAACATATCTTTCATTTCTAACTTCAGGAACAGTCACTTAAACCTTTATTAAATTTATGGTTGGTAAGTCCTTAGGACAGGATCCAAGTTAAAAAAAAAAGATTCATAAATATAATTGTGAAGTTGCTTACTCTGTGCACCTCATTATTATTAAATTCATTCTTATGTCCACAGCCCACATGTAAGTACATACTGTAAATGTTTATATGACTACAGGTTCCAAGTCTGTCAAAACAAATTACAAATGATGCCAGTCAGCAAACTCCTCAAGAAGTCTCATATAATACTGTAGGCATTCACACATGCTCTTTCATGAAAGGAGAAAAAAAACCAAAAAAGGTGGCTGATCATATTCTATTTCCTATTTAGAGTAAGGGAATGTACTAGCAGAGATTACAATGCTGATGTACTAGCAGATATTAGTTTTGATCCCTCTTCTACAGAACCACAGAGGCCTTTACTAAATGAGAGTCATAAACCATGAAAATAAAAAATAAAAATAATAAGACAAAGACCACTAAAGTCACCATAGTCCAAGTAATATGGGGTTTTCATTGTCAGTTCAAATAGATCAGGGTTTTCCTAAGCACTAGAGGCTGACACTTGGAACAAGGAAATTGATTCTTAAGTGTCAGACGAGACAGCATTCCTGCATTTTGAGGAGACAAATTCTCACAGGAAATAAAAATTGAAAAAATATATTTAACATTCTTGAGAACAGCCTTAGCCTTACACAGGAACCGTAGTTCAAATATTTCACCAGTTTCCAGCACTTCGGATTTCAAAGTTCGGAGCTGTCTCCTCCTGTTCTGGGTAATGGGGCAGACGTCAGAATATATGTGAATGTGATGTCAAAATGTTGGACTGCCGTTGATCCTGCTGTTGCTGTCTTCCAAGACTGCATCCCTATCTGCCTCAAATGTAACCTGGAACAGCACAACTGGAAACTTGTCAGGAACAGAAGCAGGCTGCACAACAATCATAGTTCTATTACTTGGGCTCAAAGTTGCCCAATCACTCGGATAATTTTCTGCAACAGTCCCCATTCGACTGTCATGTTTAGTTGTCTTTGTCAGCTTTTGTTTTGTCTCACTAGGATATGGTATGCCTTCTGAATAGGTGGAATATTTTCTCCATCATACCTCAGTGCTTGCACTGTACTATTCTGCACTAACTCAATTAGAATTTCCTATTGCGAGACTTCTGTGGGTATACACCCTTCCTTCTAGACAAGCTCAAGGCAGTGGGGCTCTCTGACCCTGTTGGTTTCGCTCCTACTTTGTAGGTAGGTCTCAAGCTGCCGGGATCATAGAATCTATACCTCCACCTTCCTATTAGCTCAGGCGTCCCCCAAGGATCTGTCCTTGACCCAATACCCTTCTCCATCTTTCTGAACAACCTCACTGCTGCCTACTCATCTGCATCCATCCATAGGTACACTGATGACATGGTACTCTTTGCCTCTGGCTCCTCTGCCTCTGACCTCATGGTCAGACTCCAGATGGAATTCACTAACATCCAACATTGGTTACTGACAAATTAGCCATCCACCATGAAAACAGCCTCTATGACATTTGGCACTAGGCAGAGGCTGATCAGACTCATCCCCCTCTCTCCTCCTTCCATACCCTTGATGGTGCAGCAATTGAGGATGTCACTTCATTCAAGTATCTTTGGTCTGACTGGACTGGCACCACAATTCCTCAGTGTATGTGGGCACCATCCACAAGAAGCTGCACCCCAAACTTGGTGCATGTAACAGGATTAAAGGGTAGAAACAGAAAAAGGGGGTGACTTGTAACGCAACTGGTGCCACTACAAACCAAGATACTGAAAAAAACAAAAGTAGAGCTACCCAGTACAGCGGGTGTAAAATAAAAACCTATAAGCTAGGTCATATAAAAAAGCATTTATTCCACAATGAAAAACCTGCTACGATTACAAAACAAGTAGCACCCCTCGTGCTTACGCAGATGTACGTTTCACATCACTCACGATGCTTTGTCAATGCTTGTTTTGTAATCATAGCAGTTTTTCATTGTGGAATAAACGCTTTTTTATATGACCTAGCTTATAGGTTTTTATTTTACACCCGCTGTACTGGGTAGCCCTACTTTTGTTTTTTTTTCAGGAATAAAGGGTGTATCCTACATTCTGCACACTGAGAGATTGTCTCAAAGATAATTCTCCCCATCTTTGACTATGGTGACATAGTATACTGTGCTAATCCCAAGTCCACCCTGGCCAGACTGGATCCCCTCTTTCACTCTTTCTGCCACTTTGCTCTGGACTGTACCACTCCCACACCCACCACTGCTCCTTTTACACCCCCCTCTCTTCCCCTTCCTTGAGGCTAGACACCACACCAATTATGCTTCCTTCATCTCTGAATACTGGCTTGATCCCCTTCCCTCCTACCTTGCTTCCCTCCTCCCTCTTACCCCCTATGCAACTCTGGCAATCACTCTCTCGTACTCTCCTCAAGGGAAACCACTGCTGGTCAAGCTGCCATCTCCTTCTGTTTCCCCAAACTATAGGGTTCTCTCCTCTTTACCATCTGCTCTGCTCCTTCCCACCACTCACCCACCTCTCTCCTCTGTGACTTCACTACTCACTCCTGCAATTGCCCCTGATATTGGCCCCGGACTGCTGCCCACCACCCTCCTGTCACTGCTCCACCCTCTCCAGTTGGCAACCTGTGCTCCCACCCAGAGCTCAGTATTGCCTCCGCACATTGTAAGTGGTTGTCCTCCAGCACTTAATGTATTATATATTTTACTTCTTTCAGTACTTCAGTCCTTGTCTTTGCACTATTGTCATTTATGCTTCTTATTCACCTATTACTGTATTATTGTTCTTAAAGTTCGTCACTGTCCTCCCTTCCCCCTCCCCAAGGACACATCTGGAAATGAGCTGTTATCAGCTCAGTATGTCTTTCCTGGTGGAACTTTTGAAATAGATCAATCAATCAATACATACGTATGCTAGTGAAATTTTGAAAAAAATAAGTAAATACGTATAGATATATATACACATAAATAAATACTCAGTACAGGAAGATTCTGATAACTAATATTTTTTTCTAAGTTCTCCAAACACTGTTGTGTTAAGACAGAGTCCTGCATTCAAGTCATAGTCACAGCATTGGCCATTTCAATCTTTTCTCCCAGCGTGACCATTTCTTTTTTCCTCACCACCAGTTCTTTCACAACCTTTTTTTTTGTTTTATTTCCATCTGCACCAATTTTATTAGAAATGTCATCAAATTTGCCCACAACAATTTTTATATTGTCCATTAAAGCCCTGTTGGAGGCATTTACTTCACACATTGTATTTATGCCTGTTTCAATGGTGGTAAAAAACCTGGTTAAATTTCATTTTTACCACTTCAGACAGCTTCAAAGGCTTACCAAGGGGGTTTCTGTAATCTCAAGCTGTAATTCTCCTGCTCCCTTCACTAAACTTTTTGAGGAGCCTATAGGCAAGAGATCAGTTGTTTGCCATAGACCCCAATCAGCCCCCCGTCCCCCCACTTGCTTCCTCAACCTGGATTGCCTTGTAAGAAGTGTATTCATAAAACCAGGCATCAAAGGCTGAGAGACAGAACTTAGTCCAACAAGGGTGAACATGCCTGCAACATGTGGTGCTAGGATTGTGATACTCCTAAGGCCAACTAGGCCGAAAAAACAATGTTTTTACTGTCCCCAAAAATGTTAAGGAGAGCACACAGGGTAAGTTTCTCAAGGCAGTAAAAATAACCACTTAGTCTACGATGCTGTCAGATTATTATCAGGTTCTTGAAGTCAGTCCAAAGAAACTCTCTGCTATGATAGCAGTTATTTTGTTTGATACACATCATATCTTGTGTCCAAAGTGAAGTGACACAGAGCTTAAGTGCTATACACTGCATTCACATTAGTTAGAATAATGCTGTCTATGTTAACTGAAGACTGCCACTATTAGTTAAAAGATACAGAATAATGGTTAGGTAGGTGTGGTTATAGCAAGAATTTTACACACACCCGAGGTGTGGGATGCCACATAAACCCCGAGAGCGAAGCTCGAGGGGTTTATTAAGGCATCCCACACCAAGAGTGTGTGTAAAATTCAAGTTTTATACACCTACCCAGCCTTTATTTTATATAATTGCTGGGGAGTGTTTTTTGTCACAGCAGTAATATAAAATAAACAGACAGAGCTGTGGACCAGTTGGATTTCAGCGCGGTCCATGGTCTGCAGCAACAAGCAGAAAATAACGTTTCCCTTTACCTTTAAAAAGAAATGTTTAAGCGTAACTGGAGAAAGGAACCTTTTTTTTTTTTTAAAGTAACTTACTACTGACTGTGAGGGGTGGTGAAGACTCCGGCGATAAGGAATGGCCCCAGGGAATGGCACAGAGTAAAGGAACAGTGGCGACCGGCACATATGTGGTCTGAGGGAAATACGGTGCATGTTTGCCGTTATAACCAGCTGGTTATAGCGGCAAATTATAACCAGGTTCCCCTTAGGGAAAAAACATTTACCAGTTATTCTGGATGGAATAATCTTACGCTAGGAAGAGCCACCACTGTGCCCCAACGCTTCACCCTACACAAGCTTCGTCAGCGGGCAGAGCTTGAACTTTTCACCATTTCTGAACAAGAAAACAGAGGTGGGTTTCAGGAATGCATGGGATAAGCACAAGGGAATTATAGTGGAAAGGAAGAGGGAGGGAGGGAAGGAGAAAGAGCAGACAGGGATCGGCGGAAATTCTGTAGGTAGGGAGGAATGGGCAAACAGAATGGGCCAAGTGGTCCTTATCTGCCATCAAATTATATGTTTCTATATTTCATGGTTGTAATGTTCTTCTATCACATGGTGATGGAGTGGGAAAACAGCAAGGGTTCATATGTTATGAAGGGCTGGAGGGTGTCTGCTTCTTTGTGTATATCAAAGGCTGGACAGCTGTGAAAGGAAACGACACTCGGGTGCCTAGAAACATACATTTAAAAAGTTGACTTTTTTTGATCATCTGAGTGTCGTGGCAGTAGCGCACTGTGCCAGCTGTTGGATGGCGGGTTTGCTTGTGACCCCTAGTATCTCACACTGGAGCCAAGTGAGGTACGGCCAACTGCATCGTGGTGGTGAGGCTCTTGTGCAGCCTCTACCAGCTGACCATGGTGAGCATTGGTGCTGGCTGTGAGGGTAGCTGATCGCCCTCCCTCCCTCCCAGTCAGAAGAAAGATGCAGCCACAGTGAACTTACCATTAGGGTAGGGGACAATGAAAACAACAGAGGGGGTAAAATACAAAAAAACAGACAGTAAGGAAAGATAGTTGACTTTTTTTGAAAGAAAAAATGAATGAAAAGATCAGTTCCCCTCAACTTGGTAAACATATGCCATTCTAATTTCATAAACCGCGCACAGGACATTCACATTCAAAGGAGTGTCATTCTCAGGGCTGATTGGCTAAAACACAGCCGATCATTTAGAATGCAGAAGAAAACACTGTATAGCGTTCTGCTCCAGCACCTGCTGGCACAACTATAGTGTGTCTCACTACCATGCATGCAGCATGGGTCTGGGAGTAGCCTAAGGTTCCCCGCACTGGAATATCCACAGCTGGGGTGGATCTGTACTACACTACCACACTGACCACCTCTGGTGGGCTTGGGAGCTCGTCCCCTCTCAAGTGTGCAGCCACATGCATGCAAGCCCATAGTGGCATGGTCCAAGGGAGCAGAAGTCAAAGGGAGAACAGGTGAGAATGGCAATCATCAGGAAGACAGCTACAGCACTCCCAGGCCACACAACCCTGCTTGTCCGATATGCCTGTTCCTTTAATTCTGCCAAAGTGAGGGGAGGGGGGAGTAGAACATGGAAGACCACAGAAGACATAGCTGGAGGAAAAAGATCTGTTATAGAAAAGAAAATGACGCAGGAGGACAGGAAAGCCATGGGATGTACTAAAGTAGGCAAAAATAATTACAAGGTACATATGTGATTACCAAAACCTCTGAACACAAGAACATGTCAGAAGGAGAATGGGGGGGGGGGGTGCTGCCTCGATGGTCAGTAGCGGCACAACACAATCCGAGTTCAGGACTGAGCTCAGGTCAATGTAGTCACTGTGTGGCAGCGCATCTCATGCAGGGAGGGTTGGAGGCGAGCTCTAGTACCACAGAAAACCCAGCAGCTGGGCCAGGGAGCTTTCTTATGACATGGGGTCAGCTGTGTGTGTGAGAGGCCGTAGGTTATACTCATGTCACGGAGGTGAAAGGGGACTAAAAACAGGAAAACAAAAACAACAACACTGCCGTCTACATGATGGACTGAGCCTTTGGGACTCCCTTGTGTCCTAGTGCCAGCCAGCATAGGATCCTAGTCCACCCAGTGGTCTGCCAAGGGTGGGGGGGAGGACAGCCTTCTCCCTGGAGCCCCTGCCATGGAGGGTAAACTGTGGGATAACCAGTGGGTTAGCGAGGTCCAGGAGAGCTGAAGTTTGCAGGCCTGGTGGGGTATATCCTTGGAAGATGCAGGTGGTCAGAAAAAAAATCTATAGAAAAAAAAAGAATGAGAAAGGGTCCAGGGAGGAGGAATAACGCCTTTTACAAGACAGAAGTGGGAGGGGGCTTCACCCTCTGCATTGTCCTTTGTCATGACCCATTCTTTTTGCAACTTTTTCACTGATCATACTACTGCTGTCCTGATTTATCATGCTTTTAAGTCCAGTAATTATGAAAGAATCCCGCCCCCCCCATTATGTTAAACTAAGGAGCTCAGCATCTACACATTGTATAAGTGCTCACAAAGATTACTTTCACAGTAACTCCTTTTGTCTATAGAGTCTCCCTAGCTTACCCAACATCTGCCACCCCATATTTGCACATATAAAATGAGGTATTCTTAGAAAGCACTCCGTTTTTTAGCCCCCCCCCCAATTATATGGACAAAGATTACAATTATAAATACTTCTCAGCTGTTCCACATTACGAGAGAGTCACTCATTTTGTCCCTCAGAGCCACACTGTCCTTAACTTTCAACTGTCCCACATGAGGGGGGCTGTCCTTCAATTTACTATTCAGAGCTCCTCCGAACATCATTTCTCTCAGCTGTACCACGTTGCAAAGTAAAATCTCTCATGGTACCGGGTCAATATAGCACTGCCGATACAGCGCAGGAATAACCACGTGGTCTAAAGCGTGGAATGAATTAGAGCGACAGGGGTATAATTGCGGTAGAAATATATCACTACCCCTGTCACTCACTGCGACCTGGAGAGAGGGCTGAAGAATCCACAGGTGCTGTACCTGGTTGACTTGCTCCCATGGTGGAGTGGCTAAAACACAATCACTTGGTGTAGTGGAGACCCGGGGATCAGGGTTTGGTTCCCTCTCTCCTGACATGTTTTGTTTTTTTTTGTAAAAAACTAAGTTCCCCCTCCCGGGTTTCCCCTTATCCCCTCGGTCCACACCCCCCCTCGGAGTTGGTTAATTTAGTTTTAGGAGGGTGTGGGGGGGCTATGCCCCCCCCGAAAAGTCAAAGAAATGGGAATGTTGCCAATTTGTTCATCTGGTCTGCACTGTAATTGATTCGGTCAGTGTTTTCAATGACTGTCATTTAAATGCGCTGTTTTGACTGCGGCATTATGACCCAGAGCCAGCCCTCATTTTACTCCTCAGAAGTCCTCTGTCCTGCATGAAGCTCTGCACTTGTGCAGAGTGGCAGTAGGGGGTTGTGGATGCCATTCGATACAGAACGGCCTCTGGCTGCGGAGCTCCTTGACTGGGGATTGCAAGCATGCATATCCCAATCTTATTGGAGGATCAGGCCCTTAGATATTTTTTTTTCAGTCTGAATTTTATCTGCTACCCAGACTCAATCCAGAGATGTTCCCTGATATCAGAGATATACCTTGTTCAGGTCTTATCCATCACAGTGACGGTAGCAAGGTGTTGGTTCTCCCCGGTTTTTTGTCTGCATTTCTCCCTCCTCCTCCTCCTCATGGCATGGTCAGTGCCTTAATCAGTCTCATAGAAGCACAATGTACCCAGCCAAAAGAAGCAAGCTCCCTGGGCCACTTGCCAGAATCATTGGGGTACCAGAACCCAATATCAGCCCTCCCCGGCTGAGATGCGCTGTCTCTCAGCAGCTTGCTGCAGCCTGCCTGCCTTCCGATGCAGCAATCTGCGTCCATTCCTGAACTGGAGTCACCTGCATGGCAGTGCTGCCCGCAACTGTTGGGCCATTGGGACAGCCCATGCTGTTTGATTATAAAAATGTCATACTTATCTACACCGCTCAATAAACAGCAGACATGGCGACATGAAAGCACACTTCTCTAGTGCTCGAGTTTCTATCTCCAAGATGTGACAGCGTGTTCCATGTTTTGCTTCTTTATCCCACATTTTGAAGAACTGTGTCACACAATTGGATGATGCGTTTTTCACATTAGTACAATATGATTACAATATTAAGCAAACCAGTCCTGTGTCGACATCAATGTCGTCTCCTTTTTATCAGGTCCTCCAGCCCTCAAGCATGAAACCATTACTCATGTTCTGTTTGTTTATTTTGTCCAGTCGCAAACCAAACAAGCAAGGCTTTTTATTACACACACACACACGCACATATACACACACACTCTCTCAAGAGTCGGTATTACTTTTCAACAGGCATTGGGCAAATTCACAAATTCCTCCAACAAACATGCAGGAATTCCCCAGTGAATGACAGTATCCAAACAAGTTAAACAACATTTTTTTTTTACCTTGTGTATAAAACAGGAACACAGAAACCTTATTAAGGTAAAGCAGGAGATTAATTTATGGTGGACATAGTAAGCCCATTTACTTTTACTACATACCAGCACTGTGCTATTCCAGCTATGAGGGCACCCTTGTGTCTCTGCCATGATTTTTAAATAGAATGTGGAAGAAAAAAAAACAGCTCCTGTATTTATTTACTTTCTTTTTAATTAATTGCCGGCTGCTGCTTTATTAAATTGTAAACTGAGGATGCACTTTGTTTTGAAAGGCTAGACTGGTGGCTTGGTACACGTGCAATGCTTCTAGGTGGGAGACAGAAGTTTGGTCCACTTCTTCTCACTCACTGCAGTACAGAAAGGACATTGAAGAGGTCAAAGGGGTCTAGCAGAAGGCCAGTGAGCTGATTAGTGGCAATGGGGGTTAGAGCTAGGAGAAGAAACTGGACTACTGGACGTTCCCTCTGGGATTTTCCTTTTGTGAGTTGCTGTGTCTAAAGCAACGTCAGAATTTTAGCCACACAAAATTGCTTAAATGGCAGTCATAGACCTAGTGTTTATTTATTTATTTATTTATTAGGTCATCGGTCTACAGACTTTTTGAGTCATAGACTAATTTACAAAGGCACCTCGTCAAGACAGCAATACATCACAGCAAACAAACAGTACAGTACATAACGCTTAGATTAAAAAAAGCAACCAGTGTTACAGGCATTCAGTGGTGGTACATGCTTGGTAATAGGTAGATCAGATGATGATTTAG
Source organism: Neoceratodus forsteri (assembly GCA_016271365.2). NCBI lineage: Eukaryota > Metazoa > Chordata > Ceratodontiformes > Ceratodontidae > Neoceratodus > Neoceratodus forsteri. The sequence continues at coordinate 246,616,719 of JADMNL010000025.1, forward strand.
TGATGCAGAGAATGCTTATTATAATATAAGGGCATCATGTTCTCTGCCTTTAAGCTTTTAGCCACTGTGGTGAACTGGTTAGACATTTCTTTAACCACTTTGAAAATGTCAAGCTTTTGGCAACATGCCTAATGGCTAGTGGGAACACAGCTGCTATCCTCAAAGTATTTAGCCTAGTGAAGAGAAGGTTGGAGGTAGGGGGTAGCATGATCATGGTGTTCTGAATACCAAAAAGGTATACACGGTGTGGAAAATACACAGCTCTTTCATCTGGTGAGTACAAGCAGAGCTAGAGGAAATGCACTTAAACTAGTGGTGGGGCTAGGATAAAGAGAAACATCAGAAAGCATTACTTTACACAGAGGGTGGTTAACATGCAAAATAGCCTTTCTGGTGAGACAGAGAATGCTATAACCATTCAGGCTTTCAAAGCAGGACTAGACAGATTCCTGATATAGTGGTTAGTGGGGCTGGTGATTACAGCACCGTACAGAGAACCAGGCAATCGGAGATTCAACCCCCACCAGAGCCATTTAAGCACTGAGTAACATTGAGTAAGTCACAAAATCCCAGTGCTCCAGTTTACCCAACTTGAAGTAGAAGCCCACTGAAACTGAGATTTTGCATCTCTGCTGAGCTATCCTGGGTAAATATTGTAGATTGTAAACAAAAAATAGCAGTACAAGTTACACAGCTTCAGTTGAGGGGATTCCAGCAGTTAACTTTCAGTGCACTTCACTACTCTCAGACTGGGGTGTAGTCACAGCTGTGTGGCAGAAGAGGAGGACAAGATGGACCCTAACTCCCTTCTGCCACCAGTGTTATTATGTTATGTTGCTATGTTTGGGACCGGCCTCAAGGCTTCTGCTCTCTAGCACAGTAGTGGCAATGCACTTGGGTGGGGAAGGGGGGGCTCTGCTTCCCCTCAGCCGATTTTGAAGAAGCCCCTCTCCTGCACTACACAGATCAAAGGCAAAATATTGGGGCTGGCACTGAGAGCTGCACAAAATCCAATGGCCACTTAAAAATCATCCATTGCAACTAAAACATATGCTAAAGTGGCCATATAGCTACCAGGGTTTGCATGCTTACCCTGTACAGTTGCATGAAATGACCACCATTACAGGATCCTGGACCATTACAAATTTTGGTTTGGTTTACTACCAAACTTGAAAAAATATATATTTTTAATTGACTATGCTTTTTGAGGTGCCAGAGTTCCGAGAGCTCAACTACTGACTCCCCCGACCTCCGCCCATCCCTGGGACTTACCTGGAGTGGCAATCCACCCAGGCTGATCCCCCCTTCCCCAACACTGTGACAACCTCAGAACAGGATAGAGGACTGAAAAATAAGACCTCCTTTAACAAATGGCTGAGGTGAAAGCCCTAGTTAGAGGATTCTAAGACTCGGGGCACCGACAGGAATCCTCAGTCTTGATACCAACAGAATGTGTGTGAGGGAGGAAGGGTAAATAAAAAAAAAAACAATAACAAATTTAAGGGTCAACCTGTTAACTCAACAGCTGGGCAAAGTATGCCATGACGTTGACCTGGCTTTGCACCTAGAGCTTGCGTCGTCACTGCAGGCTGGCCGGAGACTGAAGCAGCATCTGACTGGACATTTTAGCCTCTGGGTAGGGTAGGCAGGTTGACCTGATCCATTATTGCCCCCTGGTGGTCCCGGGAAAGTGTGATGCTTTATCTTGAAGGGTGGGCAGGGCTGCCAGTGGGCTCTGCATCAGCACACCACTGCATGTGCAACTTGCGATCATTGTGTTGGTATCCCTAGGGCAGGGAAGGAAAACAGAAAAGGACTGCACTGGTGATATGTAACAGACCTGGTAGATGAAGACCCTGGGGGGAGGGAGACACACCCCAAAAGGCCTGCAATGGAGGGCAAACTGGGGTGACATGCAGCAAAGGAGAGAGGCTGAAGGGGCCGGGAGATTGACTGGAGATCAGAGAAGCGAGGCCATTGCGAGGAGAATGATTAACGCGTTAATAATAAAAAAAAAAGGTTAAGAAGAGTCACATTTGTCCCGTAAGAAAGGATCACATTAGTTGATGAAGTTATTAAGATAATGCACTATAATACAAATTGTACACCACGGATCAACTACTGCCAGATTCCATTCAAGATGGCTGGAGGCAGAAGACAGAGTGTGCAAGGCCACATAGGGATACTTTCCCAACCCAAATAATCTATAGAGAAAACTCTCAGTGGTGCTCTGATATTTTCTGCAGATCCAGATATTAGGCAAAGGATTTCCACGTGAGAGTTCTGGGTGCAGGTACCCATTGCTTCTGACTTCACAAGTAATGAGACTCACAACCAAAAATCAAGATTTTCCAACCCTGAGTAGAAGAGACACCCACTAGAGCACTTTTATCACTTGTGTAGCAAACTTGACAGTACAAGCTGCTGCAAAATACTTATAAGTGCTGCAAACTCAGGGCAGCTAGAAACTCTGTGCTGGTGTGTTTAATGGAAAAGATGCACAGCCAACATTTTTTATTTTATTTTAGTCTTTGGTAACCGGGTAAGTCCCTCTAGGCACAAGTGCCTGTTTTCAGGGGCGATCTGGGAGCACTGGGGAGGTCAAGTGACTTGCTCAGAGTAATACAGTATGCAAGTGGAGGTTGTGGGAATCAAACCTGGGTCTGCTGGATGTACAAAGCTCATTCACAGCTTGTTACTCTAACCTCTAGGTTATACTGCCAGCTCCAATCCTCATATCAAGACATATGAAAAGAGGACCAAGGCAAGCCATATCAAAGGTCTCAAGTGCTTGAACGGGGGTGAGGTACTGTCTTACCAATATTAGCTCAGTCACAGGAGTTGTGGCAGCGACAGCTAATCACAGATAAGTAACCACACCCCCCCACACCAGGTGTAGACTAGGGGTGGGCAAAACTGGCTTGCGCAGTCTTACAAAGATTTTTTCGTAAAATACTAAAATTCCACAAGACATCCCTTTTTGGGGCATTAAAAACAGTACAAAACACAAGTGAAAATCTCAGTTTTCACCCCAGCATTACTGTTTTCGTCTGAAAGCTGTCTACTTTCATATTATTTTGCCAACATGTGAAAATGGTCAAATCCTTCAAATATTCCTTGGACCAGTTTTCGACCTAATAGTGCCCCAAGCAGAAATACTTGTGGTGCCCCATACACTGCTTCCCATCACCCCCTAACCTCCCTTGTTCCCCATCCCACATTCAAAAAATGATAGGAATTCTATAAATACAAGGGTGACAACAAAAATTATGGGTTTTAGATTGACACTTTTTGCATTTCAAGTGGATTTCTCCTTATATGTTCTACTTCAGTGTACCCTTTCTGTTCTGGAGCCCTTAACGGCCACTTGGTTCGCTTGTGCCTAAAATCGCCTCTGAATATTCCTAATACCTATCATGCAAACAACATGGTTTCACATGATTTTCACACAAAAAATAAGTTCACCCAGTATTTCCCCCCCAGTCTAACCTGTGCCATTTGGGGGATCCTTTTTTATGGGGCTTGCGCCACACGTTTGGCACAAGCTGCCGTAAAGTGTGGGGGGACCTGTCGCAGCTGTGCCCAATGTACCCAGTGTACTATAATTGGGTGCAGTTACATCAAATACGTTTGGCGCAGTTGCGCCAAACATCGGGGTTGATGCACAGCTTGATGCAAGACCTGTGTTAACTTTTGAGAATCAGGCCCATTGTTGTGTATTGCTCTAGTGTCCTGTAAGTTAGAACTTTTAGCTGAAAGAGGAGAGAAGATGTACACAAATTGTTGCGGTTGTGATTTTGTTGTTAATTTCTTTTTGGATGCAGCCAGGCTCCACGGTGTTCTCTCCCTTCACCCTCACTAGCCCAGCCATGTTCTGAGTTGTACACCTTTGATGGTAGATATCTGAGGTACTGAAGCAGGACCTAGGGATCATGCTCTTGAAAGAGTCAAGTTTCTCCAGTCTATCATCCTGCTTGCCTGTTTTACCATATTTTTTATCATCCTTCTTTAGCCAGTTTTGTTCCATTTTTCCCTCACCACTCTGCTCCCCAGCAACTTAATTTCACCGGGTGAAGGGACTGCATGACTTACCTTAACATCTTTGGGTAACACATTCAAAAAAGAGTTACCAATCCAAACCCTTCAATCTTAATTGAACCTATAAGGCAGGGGTAGCGCTCTGACATCTATGGCGACCTGCAGTGCACATAAGAAGGAAAGAAAAATGACCGCTAGACCATAATGATCTTCCCCAACCAACTCAGTTGGAAACTGGAAATACCCTGTTATCCCTTTTACTTCACGGTGCTTATGTAACACCCCCTCTCCCAAATCAGCAGGGTTTACCAGTATTGCTAAGTATGGAATAATACATCCAGGTCAGATACCATCATTTTGGCAATATTTTGGATGGTCTCAAATGGCATAAAGATCTGACCAAGGATCTGATCTCCTAGAATCCACAATAAGTAGCTGATGTATCTGTGGATCAGACCAGAATTCAATGGATCCGACCACTGCAGCCAGGTATCTGACCATCAGATCCACCTATCCAAGCTTGGATCTGATGGCTCCGACCTCAGATACCTGGATCTGACCTTGCATCCCCAACTATCCAACTATGGATCTGAAATCCAGCCTTGGTCAAATCACGGTTGGGTTTGAAGGCACACAGCAGCACTATCGGACGGAAGATAGCTGGATCCACAAAAGTACTATCCAAGCACCCCTAGTATGGACTGTTTCATACTGTAGATATCTTGATGCTCCTCATGACTTCCAGGGACTGTGGACTGTGTAAGTGGGGTGTGTTAAGTGAGTGAAGAAGAGTAACACTTTTTTGTCACATCTGCATTGGTACTGATTGTTGTGTACCACACATCAAATGGTTCTTGCTGTATCCACAGGCAAACATAACTGACAAGTCACGTGGAACTGCAAAGGAACAGAGGAATAAGTCCAGTTTCAAAAACATTATTCATGCTCTGGAGAAAGGATGGGATGCCACCGAGGTATCATCATATCATCCAGATACCCGACTGCTCCTTCAGGACTGGAACAAGCTCAAACTGAAAGAGAGGAGACTTCTCTACTGAGAGACTCTGAGGTCAATCATATTCTTCCGACAGCAGTTTCTGATGCCAGCTAAGTTCAAAAAGGCTGTGTTGTGTGCCCTACATGATGACATGGGGCATCTAGGATGTGAATTGCTGCCAGCTCTCCTCTACACAACTGCCACTCCTCAGAGGGCTAAATGCCTATAACAAGGTCCCAGTGTGGGCAGTGGGGTCAATACATGATGAAATAAGGCCATCATCAGGGTCATTCACTGGGGTTTCTCCAGCTTGGTCCAAGAGAGAAATCAGGATTGCACTAATTCTTTGCTTGAACACCTGGCTGGAGGAGTGGTGCGGGAAAGAGGGACTTAGTTTAATTGGGAATTGGGGGAAATTCTGGAGAGACAAGAAACTGCACAAAAAGGATGGCCTGCACCCTTTACCAAATTGAATGAGTGCATTGGGGCAGACATTTTATGTATTTATTGAACATTTTTTTAGACTGAGGAAGGGGTAGACTGCGGCTAAGAGTGGTCAGGGGATTCTGTCTGATGTAGAAAGCGAAACAGGCATGTCACCATCATGCAGTTACAAGCAATGTCTTATGGGTTCGACAATACATGGGGATAAACAGAAGAAAAGAATAAAAATAAAAATCAGGAAGAGGTTTAGGAGTACTAGAATAGCAAGCAGGGGAAAGAAAATTAATGCACAAGAGAAGTGAAGAGCTGGATGCATTAATGCCGACAGGAGCCTGGGAAATACTGTGAGTTACAGGCACTGGTGGCAGAAAATCAAGTAGATTTAGTAGTGGTAATAGAAACATGGGTCACGAGGCAGCATGACTGGTAGATGACAATCCTAGAGTACTTATTATTCAAGAAGGATAGAGAACAAGGGAAAGGGAGAGGCACAGTGTTATATGTAAAGGCGGTCACACTGCACAAGCAACAGAGGCAATAAGAAACCAAGGGAAGGCAATAATGGAAATGTTATGAGTTTAATGCATTACAGTAGGGGACAGCAGTTAGGGTGGACATATATGCAGACTATCCTCTCATATGAAGGAAACAGACAAAGATATGGTAGAGAGGATTAAGAGGATTGCAGAAAGGGAAGAAATCCTGTTGATGGGGAACATATGCCTGATGTGGACTGGTGTGTCCCTACAGCAACAAATGTAAAAAAAACAGATGTTAGTGGAGATGATGCAGGAGGCATTCTTAATAGAAATAGTTAATAAACCAACCAACTGAAAGCTTGTACTAGATCTAGCTTCCACTAACGAGAATAGTGAGGATAATGTTAGGGTATGTGAACCTTTGGGATGCAGTGATCACCTCGCAGTAAGGTTTGAAGCAATTCTGGGTGTGGATATCAAAAGATAATTAACAAAAATACTACATTTTAGGGAAGCAGATTTTACAAGGATGACTGAAACGGAGTAGCTAGCGATGTTGAGGGATGCAACAGGATTGGATAGCAAATATAATCAAATTAAGCAAGGGTTACTAGAGGCAACAAGTCAGTATAAAGGTATTTGATAAAAATAAAAGGAAAAAAGGCTACTGTGGTATAATAACGATGTGATACTTGCAGTGAGGGAGAAATAAAGAGCTTTCAGAAATTACGAAGTAAATCAGACAGAAGACAGAACGGAAGTTTACCTGGCCAGTATGAGAAAGGCAGTAGTAGGAGGGTGAGAAAGGTTAAATCAAATACAGAACTAAGAATAACAGAAAGAGTATCAAAAGGGGACAAGACTTTATTCTGCTGTGTCAGAGAAAAAGGAAAACAATTGATGGCATTGTAAGACTTAATAAGAAGGAAGGGTGGGAAGAGGGGAGATAAGGCAAAAACAAATATACTGAATTAGTTATTTTGCTTGGTATTTTTTATTTATTTATTAACATTTGGGAATTACACCTTTGAGCTAACACACAACTCATTAACAAAGGTTCCTCGTCAGACAAGTTGATAGGGGAGACAACAAGTAATATATACGGGGCGGGGGGCGGGGGGGGGAGGAAACAGTAGCAACTTACAAGATTGTCCGTTAAACTTTAGGCAGTAAAATGGGCAAATATGTTCACTTTACATAGTACAATATGCAAGTACATTCAATATGCAGATACATTCAGCAGCCAAGAGTATGTAAAGATTATTACAGAACATCCACAGATATATCTGGTTTAGTCTCGTCAGTTGCAGCTATCAGGCACTGTCAGGCAACTTTAGGTAGTACAATGTGTGAACACGTTCACTTTGAGAAGCACAATATGCCAGTAAATTCACGGCTGATAGTAGACAAACAGGTTAATAACGAGTAGGAAGTTCCACCCTCAGAACGCGCCCGTTGGGATGCACCTGGTCATTAGGGCGCCAAGTGACGATTTCGTCGTCCTGTCTTTTTGCAGGGGGCTGTGTCCACCTTTTCTAATTATTCTAACTCTGGGGTGGATGGACCTCGGGGAGGGACGGTGAATTTCCCCTTGTGGCGCCCTAATGATGGGTGTGTTCTGACTGGCACCCTGATGGCCGGAAGGGCAAGCAGGATACTACTACATACAGGTTAATACAGAACAGACCAGAAGATATTGCTGGTGCAGTCACTACTGGGGGGAGAAGGCAGAAGAGGCGAGGTGGGTATCCGGGGGGGCAATTAACAGAGGGAGCGCTAAAGCAGTCCACCCACCAAGGGCCTCGGAGGCTAGGGAATAGTCATATCATGATTTGTGAGGACACTAGGTAGTGGTAGTAAGTCTGGCAGTTGCAGTGTTCTGATGGTGTGAGGGATTTCCGGAGTGCTGCTTTGAAGTGGCCAAGGCGCGAGAGGCTTGTGATTGCATAGATATTTAGAGTAAAGGAAATAGGTCCACTACCAGATTGTAGGTTACAGGTCAAAAGGGAGATAGGTACAGGGGTTTTAAGTAAACCAGTTATAGAAGATACAGTACTAAGGGGTCTTAGGAATTTAAAGGTGGATAAAGCAATGGGACCAAACAACATACAACCAACAGTGCTAAAAAAAAGGGGAAGAGGTGCACCATTGACAGACCTCTTCAACTGTTTGCTGGAGACAGGTGTGCTGCTGGCGGACAGAAGAACTGCAACTCTGGTGCCAGCATGTAAGAGTGTGAGTAACGGTCAGCCAGGGAACTAAAGACCAGCAAGGCTGGCATCTACAGCATGTAAGATACTAAAGGCCATTACTAAACAAAGATTAGTATACTTTCTATGGTCAGATAGTCAACAGGGCAGGAGACAACATCGTTTCACAAGAGGTAGGTCATGTCAAACAACCCTACTTGTCTTCTTCAACCGAGTCACGAAGTCAGTTGATAAAGGCCAAGCAATGGATATATATATCTGGATCTAAGTAAGGTCTCTGACTCAGTTCCTCATGAGTGGTTAGTTAAGAAGTTGGGTGACTGTGTGAAAGAGCACCGAGGTTTGTTCTGAGCAGACAAGTCTTAGGAAGAAAGGAGGGTCACTGGCAGGGCTCCCCATGGATCAGTTTTAGGCCCAGTCCTTTTTTAATGTTTAATGTTTTAATATGTAATTATGGAAAAGAGATTCATTCTAAGATTAACCTTCTTTGTAGATTACACTAAGATACGTGTGGCAGAGTAGACAGTGATGAAGGTGTAAGATTACTTAAAGAGGACCTGGAAAACATTAGAAATGACCCAGGGGGTGGGGGGCGCTGTGGAGCACCTTACAGAGCAGACGTAGTTCTCAACAGCTCCGCATCTGGAGGATTGTTTTCATCTTATAATTCATTTCAAAAGTACTTCTTTGTTGGAAATTACACCAGATTCGGAAAAAGTATTTGGTGAGGAGCAGTTTGATACCAGATTTGACTATGGGGAGAACAAACAAAGCAGGTTCTGGGGGCTCGAAGTCCCAGTCATTGATGGAGCCACAGGCCGCATCATCTGCGTCTGGTTCTCTTACCCAGGAACCACCATGGAGGGCTTTGCAAGTCTCGATGCAGGCCATCAAAGCTAAAATAGAAACAGTACTCCAAAGAATCGGGGAGCAAGACTTAAAAATTGAAGCCGCTAATAAAACAGCATCAATGGCTGAAACTCAAGTCACTAAAGCACTCAACACCTCCATTAAGCTGGTGCAAGAAAACTCACAGCTAGGCTACAGATTGGAGGCTCTGGAGAATGCAAATAGATCCTCCAACATACGACTGGTCGGCCTACCTGAGGAGTTAGAAAATCCAGACCCTCTGCAATTCTTGAAGAAGTGGCTGCCCACAGCGTCGTCTTTGTCACCTGCAATGGCTGATGGTTTGCGCAGAGAATACAAAATATCCCAGCAATCAACATCAACCCAACAGGACACTTCATGGACCCTGCTTTTGATAACCGATAGCGTGGCCACATGGGACACTATTTTGCAGGCAGCGAGGACAGCAGAGCAACTGAATTAACTGGGGCAAACTTTGCACTGCTTTCTGGACTTGTCTTTTGCAACTCAGTCCCATCGGAAGAAGTTCGAAGGGGTCTGAGCAAAGCTCCGTAGCCTGGGAGTGATGCACGCTTTGCTGATGCCGACCCGCTTCCGGGTCACACATACCAGTTTAATGATCGGGAGGAGGCCGGGCGGTGGGTGCAACAAATTGAGCGGGAGTTTGCAGCAAGCCATCACATGGCAACATTGGACCCTGAGTCTGAGGAGGAAGAAGCCTGAAGGGGTGGTTATCCTGGGACTAGCGTTTTGGCTCTAAGTTCAGATGGATGCAGCGGTGAATCGAACTGCTCCTATCAATAGAATTTGGTGACTGTGTGTTGGGGTGTGGGGAGTTCTTTCTGGGGGATATTCCTTACTTATATTATTGCTGTTAAATGTTGGGGTTCCCCCCCCCTTTGTCTTACTTGGTGATGCTTCCCTATATATGTGCCCTTATTATGTGCAGTCCCCATTTCTGATCTTTATTAAATATGCAGTAGAGTTTCCACAGAATTATCTCATATGCAACTGCTGAGGACTATTAACTAAGTTTGGACATCACAGGCCCAATGCCAAGTTGCATGGCGCAAGTTGCGCCATGCGACGCTACGCCGGGGACCCTGCACCCTATTCCAAGACAGGCAGGGTCCCTGGCACCTCTGACTCCCATAACCTGTGGCAGTCGCAGGCTTGCGCCACAGGAATATACGATGGACCTGGGTGCGCAAGTCACAGCCCGCATCTAACTGCCCTGGAGCCCCCACTGAACACTCTCGCAATCCCCCTGGGGGCCTTGGGGCTGGGTTCGTGGCACAGGAGCATGGGGAACATGACACAATATCGACTCTGGGTGGTCCCCAAATCGGGTGGGGGCAGCAATGTGCAGGGGGGGTACGTGAAGCACATCAATCAACGTTCTACAGCACTGCAGGGGGATCATCTGTCGTTTTGCCAGGACGGATGCCCCTTAGACCTTCTCCATGCTGGTGTAACCCACAGCGCCACTGCGGGACTTGTAATTGTGTAAATGGGTTATGGCAGCCGCCCTTTCGGAATAGGTCACTGGTGCTGCCATAACCCATCCCTGCGCCATGACGCAGCGGGTTGCATGGTGTAGTGGGTGATGTAGCCCACCTTTGGCACAACCCGTATCTGGCATGGTGCAAGCCACAACTTGTAATAGCAACTTGTGTAACACATGGCGCAAGCTGCGATTTGTGCCATGGGGTTTAGCGTAAATCGCCTTGCGCCATGCGTAACGTGACTTGAATTGGGCCCCACATGTTTGGGGAGAGGTCATATCAACTTAAATATATGGTTCAGTTAAGCCATTTTGTGGATGATAACTTTTTTCTCTTTTGGGACTGACCTCTAACTCTTGTGAAGTGTAGCTTTTCTTTTAATAATCATTTTGGACTGTAAAGATGTAGAAATACCTCCCTAACCATAACCTATATGATAGATTGCTTTTACGTATTCCTTTTGTGGGATCCTCAGCTATGTTTGATGTCTGTCATATGCATGAGTACTGTTATTTGTATTTGATGAAAATGCAATAAAAACAAAGTACAAAAACAAGAAATAACCCAAGGTATGGCATTTAAAACGTAATGCAAAATAACGAAAGGTCAGGCATATAGGAGTAAGAAATCCAAGGGTGACTTACATGACGAGCGGTGCGAAAACAGAAGAGACAAAAGAAGACAGAGAGCTAGGAGTGATAATAAAGGACAACCTAAAGCAAATAATAACAAGTAATAAAGCAAATAGAACACTGGGGTGTAGAAGCAGAGGTATCAGTAGTAGTAGAAAAGAAGCGCACAGATGGACCGGACATGCTCCCAGCTTATAGTAACTGCAGACAACTGATGATAGAAAGCCAAAGACACAACTCAGGAAGCAGTGCAAAACTCTGAGATCGAAAGACAGAGGCACAACTGAAGTCAAATTGACAACGGAAGCTTTAAAAGGGATCACTTCAGCCTGGTTGCAGAAAGACCCACCAACCTTCTTGACCTGGGTGGGCTGGGTTGACAAATTTTGTAAAATGGAGCACGTTACTGCGACACTCAGCCTTACCTTCGTAAAACACAAAGAAATTTGGCAAAGGTGGCACACTTACAGAACTCAGACAGGTGATCAGTAAAGGCAGGGGGTACTTGGAGGGGAGGGTGAAGATCCCCAAAAAGGTTCTGCATTATACGAAGTGGAGAAGGTCCCTGCCCTCTTGCTCTTCCACAAACACACATACTTTGATAGTATTTCTGTACTACGTTCACACACAGGAGCACCAAGTTCAAAACTGGCACACAGTTATGTCCCTGAGTTCATATTTATGTTGTCTTGCGCTTGTGCAAGCAACATCTTGTGGTAGTAGGAGAAATGCAGAGGTGTGTCAGTGTTGATGAATGCAGGGCACACTTTAGTAGGTGCGTCCCTCATTTCCCAATTAGCCAGCATACTAGCACTGACACAAGAACTATGTAAAGTGGACACAACATGTAAGAAAAGTGCCGCTGCAATCAGAGACAAGCTCGACATGCAGCGGCACAGATCACACGCCTCCCGTACATTCCTTTCCTGGTGAAACATTTCAGTAAACATGGTGGCGGAGAACCGCTGTCACACAATCCCTAAAGAAGGCCGACATCGGGGGGGCAATCCCTGTGTCGGCATGTCCGCAACCCCCCAAACATTATGTGGCATGCTGGGAGCCCACCCCAGTGTGCCTCCGCTCACAGAAAGCTGACTGCATCGGCATGTTTCTCCCCCCACCAGCACCCCCACTGTGTGGCTCACTGGGAGCCAACCCCAGTGTGGCCAACATCTCCCCTCCCTGAAAGTCATGGGGCACACTGGGAGCCCACCCCAGTGTGCTCAACATTTGTTTTGTTTCACCTATAAAGAAAGAAGACCGTCCCATGGCGCAGTGTCCATTTTTTGTTTTTTTTTTGTACCTAAAAAGAAGAAAACGGTCCGTTGTCTGCGGCACCCCCCAACCTGCACCCACCTTCTGCACACCCCACCTCCCCACTCCCTCACCCCATATTTACCTCTGGAGGTCTGGCGCTGCAATCTTCGGTGGAGCAGGAACACGTCTGGACTCTTCGAAGTCGAACAGCAAAATGAAGAAATGCTGGTAAGCTGTATAATGGCATCAATGGGGGGTTGGGGTTCAACTTAGGTGGATATCTCAGCCATGTTTTTGAATTTTGGCTCCAAATTTTCCATGGGGTTCTTGGGACCCCAGCTCATGAACATGTGCACTGTCACCTCATTATTCAGTCCCAAAAGGTGATTTTACAGTCACTGTGCAGAATCACCTTTCGGAACCGAGTAACGAAATGACAGTGCCGCTGTTCATGAGGCAGGGTCCCAAAAAGCCTATGTTGCAAATTTGGTGACACAATTCAAAAAAATGACTGCGTTATCAGCGTGCGTTGCGCAGTTTCCATGCAGGTTTTTAACTTCAACAATTTTTAATATTTTTACTCCAGATTTTCAACATTGCCATTTTTTATCACCTCCTTATGAACAGTACAGCTGTCATTTTTCACATCCTGCCCAAAATGTGTTTTTGCACATTTGGCACACAATGGCGCGGTCGCTGTGGGAAATCAACTTTTGGGACAGATTAACAAAATCACAGTGCCACTGTTCATGAGCAGATGTCCCAAAATGCCTATGTTGAAAATTTGGTTAAAAAAAATTCCCCAAATAGTTGCGTTACTGGCGTGCATTGCACAGTTTCCATGCACGCTCGTGACTTCACCAATTTTTCATATTTTCACTCCAGATTTTCAACACTGCCATTATTTTACACCTCCTCATGAACAGTATAGCTGTCATTTTTCACATCCTGCCTGAAATGTGTTTTTGCACCTGTGTCGCCAAATGGCACAGTCGCTGTGCAAAATCACCTTTCAGCTAATGAACTGATAGTGCCACTGTTCATGAGGTGGAATCATAAAAAGCCCATGTTGAAAATTTGGAATGAAAATACCAACAAATGCCCAGGGCATTAGGGTTTCCAACTGTAATGCCCCAACCTGTAGAGACTGACAGGCGTCAGGAGTGTGAGTTGGGACTGTCGACTGTAATGCTCACGCCATTCCACCCTCACCCCCACCCTGCAGCTAGTAACAGGCATTGAGGTGTGCCTTGGACTCTTTAGCCCCAAAGTTCACCCCATTCTCCCATACTGCACCCACCTCAGCATATTTCCTTATGGAATGGGGTGCGCGTAAGGCATGAAGACCCCAAGGCACACCATGGCACTTGTTGGTGTCTGCAGGGTAAGGTGAGGTGAAATGGTGTGAGCGTTATGGCCGATGACCCAAAGGCACACCCCAATGCCTGTCAGTCTCTACAGGGTGGGGGTGGGGTTGGTATCAGTTCAATACTTCACTGCCATTCCTATTATGCATCTCTCTAACTCCTGCACTACCCATGCCAATGCCACCAAGACAACATGCGGCATTAACAAATGCTTGCTTTATTTTGATATAAGCTGTTTGAATAAAGTTTGTCCTGGTTTTCATATAGATATGCACTGTTTGTTACTCAAGTTTGCTGGCTTTTCGCTAAAGGCATAACTGAGAGAAATAATTCCGACTAGAAGTTATACAATAACTGTATCGATGTTTTGTCAGATTGGGTGCAAATGTCATTGTTAACCTGACTTACAAGATATGCGTAATACTGTACGCTTTGTCATTCAATAAAATTGAGTTTTTAAAAAGAAACTGACAATAGAGCAATTGCCAAATAGTGGTTAATTCATAGGCTCAATGCCGGTCTAACAACCCCCGGTGTTTCACCTCAAACTGAGACTTTGATTCCAGAGTATTGAGCTAACCCCCTGTCCCTCATCTACCTAGGAGGGTATACCCCCTCCTGTGTTAACCACCACCAAGTGATAACAGTGCCTAAAAGGGCTGGGTACACCCAGAGGCCTGCTTTCTAGCATACCTCTGCAAGGGGACAATACTGATCGACAGTCCCTGACTTGTATCACTAGTTGCAACATGCAAATATGTTAGATACTTAACTGCTGCCAAGGCTTGAACCTGTGGCTTGCTAGTCTGGGACAGTGTACAGTAATGTTGATTTAATGCTGAATGCTATTGCTGATTGATGACTGGGCACTAGGCGGGGTATCAACTGGGGCTCCGATCATGTAATCCCCTGTCACAACGTGATGTGTGTGCACCCTGCAAATAAACACAGGAGTTTTTGAAAAGCAGCATTCTGCTTAAAGTGCTGTGACCTGTGTCTTGAGTGTTATACAACAGAGTACAGAATTAAATTGCAATCGCAACAGCTAATACAAATCCGTAATGAAGTTTATGGTTTAAGTTTAAAGAATCTTTATCCCAAGTTTCATTTATTGGATAAATGAGTACACTGTCATGCAATAAAGAAATTTATTTTTTACTAATGAATGGCGGCTCTGGGTAACGCCCAAAAAGCCAAGAAAGAAGAAATCCTTGAAAAAATGAAAACTGGTCTTGACAGAGTCTCTGCCTATGTTGCATGCAGAGTATGGAGAAGATGTGAAGAAGAAGAAGAAGGGGACAGTAGGTGGTCTCCCCGAAGGGACACAGGTAGCATAGCAAGAGCAGTTTCACTGGGGTGTCACCAACTTATACAGATGGGGCCTCGATCGGCCATGCCTCCTGGGTGTGGAAAAAAGCTAAGCATGGGAATAAAACATCACAGTGGCATGGCTCGTCATGATATAATGAACCATAAATTTACCCCAGACATGGTAGTCTGCCCTTGAGGTTACTGCCCCCCCCCCCATCGGGCATGATGATAGAGGCAGAGGAATGATGTATCCCCAGAAAAATATTCAAAAGAACACTGGCCGGTGCCAGTAATAAATGCCCTCAGCCCACCATGGAGGTTCCTAGAGGTCTGGGCTGGTGGAGGGAGAGCCGATCAAGCCCAGAAGCAGCACATGTTGCAGGGTGGAGGGATGCTACTGCAGCATCTAGCACCATGTTGCCTTCCCTTCCCCTCTGCAAGCTCTCTACACTTTGGAGAATGTTCTGAGTAATGGGTATATGTATGCCCACCCACACCCTGGGCCCTACCCCACCCACATAGCCAGTATGGGTCAGTAGTGAGGTGCAGGAGGGGGCTCCAGTGGTGCATATCCTGCACATTGGGGACACTCTGCTACTTTTTCTTGCTCTTTGCACATGCAGACAGGCCAGGAACATCTGTGAATCGGGCCTGAAGTCTAAAGGAAAAAGAAACTGTTGTAATGGAAATGACTTCAGTAATAAAACACAGCATGGAAGATCCTGAAGTTCAGATGTCTAGGGATGTCTGGAAAGTGTACAGAATGTAACATGATTAAAGATGCGTCCTTCAAATATTAGCATAATTTTAGTTTATTTACATTTTTCAAAGTAGCTAATTTCTAAAAGATCTGCGCAAAGTGCCCACCCTCTTCATAACTGCAGTTCGACTTGCAGCATCGATGCCGCCACTTGGAACAGATATGATGGTCAGATGTAGCTTCTGAATATTGGTCACCTGTGACAGGGAGAAGTTCAGAAGATAAACGGGAGCTCCATCTAAAATCCAGTACAGCGATGTGTAGGCCTGAACTTGAGGGGGCAATTCAGCTTAAGGGGACTAAAGTGCTTAGTCCAACTAAAGCCACATTATCTTTGAAAAGAAGTGGACAGAATTACAGACAGCTAAAAAAAAAAGTAATTCCTAACAACAGGTAGACAAAATACCCAGTGGAGCCACAAGTCTCAAAAGCTTTATTTTTCCTTGGTAGGCAGTGAGCAATGTGCTGGCTGGGGGCCAACAGATGGCTTTGATAGATTGTGAAAAATTTACAGCCCTCTTGCTGTGCTTCCATCGGGCATGATGGGATGAGAGGGGGGCTGAGTCTGAGGAGGGAAGGGAGCGGAGCCCACAAGCACACCGCTTTAACCACAGCAGAGCTTCTCAGGAGGCCTACAGCACACGACATGGTGTTTGTATTATTTTCACACACACACAACATCTAAACTGCAGAAAGACATTTTTTCCCCTGTGGTCGATTAGACATTACAAAGCAGGATCTTAAAGGGCAAGTGACTAACATATTTAATCTGATGAAAATTACTAGTTCCCAAGCTTCACTTGTTTGCCACTGTAAACAGAGAAAGCAAAACAAAAATGATGTTTCAAACATGGTAAGTCAGAAAGAGTGCAAGATGTGTTAAACACAGACTCCCAGACCAGCAGCTGTCTTAACTACATAAACTGAATGCAAAGCAGGGATCACCCTCTGTGATTTTAGCACTTAAGCTGGCTGGACTGGCACTGAGAGGTTAAGTGACTTACCCAAGATCATACAAAGAGTATTTGGCTCTGCCAGGGTTTGAACTTGTGATCTCTTAATTATCTGGCTATTTTAGGTTGCAACTTTTTTTTTCTAGATATATTTTATAACCCGGTTTTTCTCCCCATTTTCGCCCCACCCATGCCTCACGTGGAGGCTTGCACACGCCGTGGCTCCAAGGCACCCTCCTGCTACTTGTCACCCCTGCCTGCCTACCCTGCCCAGCCCATTGGACCTCCACCCTAGGGCAGTGGAACTATGGGGGGGGGGGGACAGAGATCCTCCCCGGGAGAGGCAAGCTGCTGTTATGGCTGCTCGTCCTGCTCCCTCCCTCCCTCCCCTGGCTGGCTCCCCACAACCCTGGCTTGTTTCCAAACCCAGGATGCCAGCGTGACATGAGATAAGGCGTCCAGTGCCTCAGCCCTCTGCGCAACTAATAGGATTTTTATTTATGATGCAAAAGGATTGCATCACATTGAGTTGACAGTTTGTCCCTATTTTAGGACCCACATTTTCTTCAGTGGAACCACTCATGGAAGAATGCATTGCACCCATTACTTCCTATTTAAGGCTGGGACTCAAGGACACAATACATAATAATGTACTATGCGTTTGCTTATTTCCATGTGGCTTAATATGCTCAATTTTAATAGCACAATGAGGCTACAAGCAAGTGACACTCATTGCCAGTTGCTCTCAGTCAGGTTGATGGTAGCATGATGGCAGGCAGCTATTGCCAAATGGCAATGCTACTGCAACACTGCTTGTTGTGCTATCATTACCTCAATGAAGGAGCATACACGACGATGGGCATCGCTCACTTGAAAACTGTCTCAGTCTGATTTTTTCTCCCTATTGATCACAGTATTTATTATTTTAATTCCCTTCTAATGATATATCACAGCTTGAGAAATTCCTGTTTACTGTGTACTCAGGGAGCTCAGACTCATACTGATTGTAAATGCTGATATATAACAGGGCCCAGATATTCAAAAGGGTTCCGCGTAGGCGCCAACAGTGTTGTGCCATGCGCACTTCTGATACGCAACACGATATTCAAAGCGAGGATTGTGCCTGGCACAAATCCGATGCACCGGGCGCATCAGTAATCTATGTAGTGCAGGTGGGGCGCGTGCCCATGCATACTCCGCATCCCGTATTCAGCCGGGATGTGCTGAGTCATCTGTCACCCGCCAACCCCTACTTTCGCTACTGAGGTGGCTCAAAAAAAAAGGAACAACGGCTGGCCACCCACAGGTGAGCTGCCGTGTGCAGAGTGCAACACGGCAGCTGCCACCTGTGGTGGCCACCCAACTCGGCTGCACCTCTGTGGTGGCGCACTCCCCATGCCTGATCGCGGGCATCTCTGTAAATTAATAACGTCCTATCTCCCTGGTGGTCCAGTGGACGCTGTCAGCCAATGCTGGCGGGCTTATGTATAAAACAACGCGTCCTTGCGGCCCTTGGCTGGTGGAATTGGATTTCCGCTTGCGACGCCAGTGACCCAGGTTTGGGAATGAGCCCAGGGAGCTGGAGGGCTGGCCGGGGGAGAGGACTTGAGCATCCTAGGGACCGCTCATCCCCTCCAGGGGGAAGGGGTGCCAGAGCTCGGTTCTTGTCTGGCCTCAGGTGGAGACCCTCACGTTACAGCAAGTCCGATGCCGAATGGAGGGGCGACGTGCCAGACGTCAGCACCTCAGCGCCTTGACGTCGGGGGGATATGGCACGTCTGGAGAAAACGGGAAAATGCCTCACAGCCTCCCGGTAGACGGAGCACCAGTCCCCAACCTTCAATGCCCCTACCAGGCCCGGAGACAGCGTCCCGACCAGTATAGATGTTCAGGGTGTGAAGCCCCCGCCTCGTACCCGCCTGGGGGGTACATCCATGGCTCCATGGGGGACGGACTGCTCCGGTCACCTGGTAGGTGAGCGAGGGCTAAAAAAGGTCATAGGTGTCTCCCGAAGAGGAGGAGAGCTGCGAGGAGAGGGGGAGCATTAAAAAAAAAAAATAGTACGTCCTATATCCCTGGTGGTCCAGTGGACTGCTTGCAGCCCGATCGCGGGCATTTGTAAAATAAATATCAAGTCCAATATCCCTGGTGGGCCAGTGGACTGCTCGCAGCCCGATCGCGGGCATCTGTAAAATAAATATCAAGTCCAATATCCCTGGTGGTCCAGTGGACTGCTCGCAGCCTGATCGCGGGCTTAAGTATAAAAAAATAAAGTCCAATATCCCTGGTGGTCCAGTGGACCGCTCGCAGCCTGATCGCGGGCTTAAGTATAAAAAAATTAAGTCCAATATCCCTGGTGGTCCAGTGGACCACTCACAGCCCGATCGTGGGCATTTGTAAAATAAATATCAAGTCCAATGTCCCAGGTGGTCCAGTGGACCACTCGCGGCCCGATCGTGTGCTTAAGTATAAAAAAATAACGTCCAGTATCCTTGATGGTCCAGTGGACCGCTCGTAGCCCCATCGCGGGCATTTGTAAAATAAATATCAAGTCCAGTATCCCTGGTGGTCCAGTGGACCGCTCGCAGCCCGATCGTGGGCTTAAGCATAAAAAAAATAAAGTCCAATATCCCTGGTGGTCCAGTGGACCGCTCGCAGCCTGATCGCAGACATCTGTATTAAAATATTAAGTTCAATATCCCTGGTGGTCCAGCAGTACCCCCCACCTGCCCACTGGGCCCCCACCCGCTCCCCAGTCAGCAGTGGCGACAGCACCCCACCCGCCTGCTGCCCTGCCACTGATCGACTGACACCGTAGGTAGGGCTGTAAGCTCATTGGTCCACAGCGTGATCAATGGGCATGCAGCCCGTGCCGTCTACACAGTCCAGATATGTGAATGGATCCATTCACATATCTGGAATATATAAATGCGGTATGGGCTCACACCCATTGCGCTGTGGACCAGTAGTGCAGCTGGTGTCGGTCGATGAGGCGGCAGGCAGGTGAAGTGCTGCCGCCGGCGCGACCGAGAAGCGAGAACAGTGAACTCGGTAGAGCAGATGAAAGAAGGCCACCACTGAACCACCAGAAATATGAGCAAATGCCCGCGTCGGACTGCGGGCTGTCACTGGACCACCAGGGATATTGGACTTATTCTTTTACAAATGCCTGCGATTGGGCTGCGAGCGGTCCACTGAACCACCAGGGATTTAGGACTTTATTTTTTGTATACTTATGCCCGCGATCAGGCTGCGAGCAATTCGCTGGACCACGAGGGATATAAGACGTGCTATTTTTATACTTAGGCCCACGATCGGGCTGACAGGGGTCCATTGGACCACCAGGGATATTGGACTTGATAATAATCTTACAAATGCCCGCCATCGGGCTGTGAGCGGTCCACTGGACCACCGGGGATATAGGACTTTATTTTTTGTATACTTATGCCCATGATCGGGCAGCGTGCGGTCCGCTGGACCACCAGGGATATAGGATGTGCTATTTTTATACTTAAGCCCACGATCGGCTGACAGGGGTCCACTGGACCACCAGGGATATTGGACTTGATATTAATTTTACAAATGACCACCATCGGGCGCGAGCGGTCCACTGGACCACCAGGGATATAGGACGTTATTTAAGTCTACATATGCCCGCAGTTGAGCATAGGGGCATATTGCTGCCCTGTGCAGGGGGCGTCGGTCCCCGATGGCTGCTACCTGACAGGGCGCCAGGTGCAAGTCGCCGGGGATCGGTGCACCTGCATGCAAATGGGGCCATAATGACATGCAAATGGCCCCATTTGCGCCTTGCATACATTATGGCCCCATTTGCATGTGCACTTTTGAATACCGCAGTTGTTGCGCATAGCGCAATGGAACTTGCGCTACCGCATCCCCCTGCTCCACTTTGGCCACTTGCGCTGGTGCAGTGCCACTGTGCCATGTGCATTGCGGGTGGCCAGAGTGCGATATTCAACGATGCTGTGCCATGGCGCAGCTCCGTTGAATATTTCCCAGTCAACGCACCTGCATAGCCATGTTGCGCTGCGCTCAGGCTTGCGCCACAGCCTGGCGCAGTCTGAATATCTGGGCCCCTGTTTCTAAACTGAAACCACGTTTATAAAGCTGAAACTCAATAAAACAGGTGTTTACAAATAAGAAGTGTTATATAACAGCAATAACTATACAAACATGACTATATTGTGCGCACATAAATGCTATGACCTATGAAAACTGTATCAGTCGGCAGCAAGCTACAAGATTATACAGTTGTCAAATTGTACTGAGCAGTATTTTTAAAATCTGCATGTAGCTGTCATTGTCAGCTTATCACTGTATTATGGCTGGCATGAATTTGTGAGGGAAAAATGCATGTGCCCCTGGACAGAGCCAGCCTTTTGGCAGGGTGGGAGGGCGGTCACTCGCAATGCCAGCGACTTGAGTTCGGACACGAGCCAGAGTTGTTGGGAGATGGTCGGGGGGGGCAGGATCGTGCATTCCAAGGGATGTTCTCCATCTCTGAGGAGGGAGTGCAGTGCTACAGTGGAGCTACAGGTCAACATGCCTTACGTAAAGGGAGATGCTGGTTGAACCGCACAGCAGCGTACTCACATATCACAGCAGCTGGCATCTTAATGGGTAGGCACAAAAGCAAGAAAATAGCTCAGCACCTGAAGACAACACATCCTGTTATATTTGGGTTCCACCCTGCTGTTGCACCACCTCCTGGTGATGAACCACTTTTAGGGGTACATTCCCCCCTACCCTGACCCCTTGGGAGGGTTAAACCAAGGTTCTGTGGTGATCTGACGGTGACAGGTAAGCAGGTGTGGGGGGTTTGGGATACCTTGGAAGATCCTGAGGGAGTCAATTTTGAGAACTGGAAGGAGGGACATAAAAACGTACCAATACAAAAAAAAGTGTGCCAAGATAACATCACAATCTGGTGATGGGGAGCAGCCTCCGTGGCTCAGTGGTAGCCCATCCCGCTACCATACAGGCAACGCAGGATTGGAGATTAGTACAGGTCTCCACAATTATGCAGCCCCCAAGGTTGGGAGTGCTGCTGATGGCAGTACTTCTGGGCTGGGGAGAGGGCATCCCTGCTCCTGCTGTGTATCCCTGGGATGGGGCCAGGAGGTAGTATAGCCTTTCTGCAGGCTGCCATATGGGAGGTGGGTGGAGGGAGGAGGAGCAGTGAAAATGGGAAGTAACCCCCCCACCCGTGTTTTGCATGCTGGCTACTAGTACTCTAAGCAAGGTATGTCATAATTTCACGATATGACAATATGTATAATACATTTTTCCACTGACGATAATTTATCATTATAAAAAAAAAAATACTAACATACTAAGATGCCAGCAGAGTAGGCCTAAAAGTCTATTGAGTCTGCTCAAAAATCAGCATCCGGACAGGACACCATTGCTACTCTCTCCCGTCTCCCCCCTAAATCCTACTGACCCCATCCACCATCAGAGTTACACCTCCAGATCTGGCATTTCTCAGCTTTACCTTACCCTTATACCTGTCCCAGACCCTCTTGAATCCCTCCACTGTATCAACAGCCACCAATTATGCAGGCAGTACATTCCATGGGTCCACCATCCTCTCAATAAAGTAGCACCTCCTAGTCTCCCCCCACGAGCCTCCCGCCAACCAGCCTCATGGAATGCCCCCTGGTGGCCCCCTCCTCCCTAAGCTGGAACACCCTATTTAGGCTGACCCTGTTCACCCCCTTTAGATAGTTAAATACCTCAATCACATCCCCCCTGTCCCAGCTCTCCTCCAGGTAGTACAAGTTTAGCTCCTCAAGCCTCTCCTCATAGGATCTTCCCCCAAACCCTGTATCATCCTGGTCACCCTCCTCTGGGCCCTCACCAGAAGTGCAATGTCCCTTTTCAAGTATGGGTGCTAAAACTGCACGCAGTACTCTAGGTGCGGTCTAACCAGGCAGTTATACAGAGGGAGAAACACAACCACCTCCCATCTCCTCAAGACCATACCTTGAAATACCATGCTTATTCAAGTTAACATCTTTAGGCAGGAAAGGAGCACTGAGCCAACGTTCTAGCCAGAAAGCTCTAGCCAGGAAAGGAACACTCAGCCAAAGCTCATTTCCACATGCAACACAGGGGAGAATTAAGCACAGGGAGGTTAAGTGACTGGCTCAGGGTCACACAGTACATAAGCAGCGGTTGTGTATTCAAACCCAGGTGTCCTGGGTCTCCAGTTTTAGAGCTCTGTGTTCTAACCACTGGGCTATACTGCCTCTCTAAGTATCTATTATTGTGCGGTACAATATACCATGATATACTGTGATAAACTTTCTTTATCTTCTCAGCCCCACTGCTCAGATACAACTGAAACATATGATTCCACACCTCCCCAATCAGATATTTACTCTTTTTCCTATAATTAGAAATACCACACATTATCATGATAATCAATATATTGTGATAGTTTCCTCACAAATGTTGCAATATTCAAAAAATTGATATGATCATGATAGCTACTGTCTAGGCTCCCACACCACAATTGCTGAGTCAGGGCGGTGGGGGTTGGGAGGTTGCCAGTCAGGGCCTAAAAGGGAAGCGAGAGTGGTGGGAAGGGTAAAAAACTTACTTAAACAAAAAAACTAAATCCAGTAAAGTTTTGGTGAAATTTTGGCTAACTCTAGCAAATCTCTAGTTTACTGTCTTTCAACTCTTCAGCAAACGTTTGGTGAATTTGGGGAAATTTTAAAGAACTTTTGGTAAAAGGGCAGTTTACTGAGATTGCTAATATTCAGCCTGCAAATGTTCCTTAGAAGCCCATGCCAGCTCCACAAAACACAGAATGATACAGTAGTGTCCACGTCTCGTTTCTCCGTGTTGGCACATTAAAAGCTGATATTTTGCCAAATTTTGAAGCAGTAAAGCCAGACATTGCTGGGTTCAAATTCTGGCTTATCCAGCACCAGCAGACATTCTTTCAAGGGGCATCTTCATGCCCAGTGGCCATCACAATTTGAAATCCCATGCAAAGTTTTTTTACATGAAGTATCGAGCTCATCTGTAGCTGGAAGCACTCCAGAAATACAGATAACTGAGTCTGTTCAACATTGTTACTACACTGCAGCAATTTCTAGAACATTGCCACGTCACTGAGGAACAAGCTTGGCTTAACTACATTGCGTCAAGCACAGCCTGTTCCTTGATGACATCACAATGTTTTACAAATGCATGTTATGTGGATGCCTCTTTCTGGCGTGCTTCCAGCTAGAGCCCAATACCTCATCTGAAAGAGCTTTTCATGTCTTTCAGACTAGCTCAGCCATTTGTACACAAATGTTTTCCTTCAAGTGAGGACTCCAGAACTCAACACAGTACTCCAGATGTGGCCTCACCAGTGATGTTTAGAGAGGTAGTAATAACAGTTTTCTCCTGCTAATCAAAACCCTCCCCAGTACACTCCAACGTCCTGGTTGCCCTGCTGGTAGACCTTGTTACACTAGCTAAACTGTTTAAGGGGGACACTTAACGATGACTCCTAGGTCCCTTTCTTCAGTAGTAGTGTCCAGCTTAATCCCTCTCACTCAATATTCTGTCCTGGGTACCTGTTCCCTATGTTCATCACTTTGCACTTTTTGGTGTTGACTTTCAAGTGCCAAATCTAGGACCACCTCTCCAATATTTGCATGTCCCTTTGCAACTCTCTTACAGTACCCCTCCTCACTGTGTACTCTTCTACAGAGCTTAGCGTCATCTGCAAGGAGACACATTTTGCCCTGCTGTACTTCTTCTATGTCACAGATGAACATTGCAAAGATCTGGACCCAGAACTGAACCCTGTGGCACCCCACGTGTGACCTCTTTCTCTCTGGATTTGACTTCATTTACCAGTACCCACTCATCTAACTACATCCTTCACTAGACCTAAATCCTTTAGCTTCTTCAGCAACCTTCTGTGTGTCACCGAGCTGAATGCCTTGCTGAAGTCCAAGTACAGCAGATCTACTTAAGCAATAAGGCATGACCAGGGGTTAGATTAACAGTCTGTTAATCATCCCTTAGGGGTATAATGTGACACGAGGCACAACCGAGTACCATATTGCCCCAGGGCGTGATTAACTGATTGTTAATCTAACTCCTGTGAGTGCCTTATTGCTATTATAAAAAAAATATTCCAAAAGAAAAGTATTAAAAGTGTACTTTTTGAATGTTTTCCTCATTTAGAGGGAGATTTTTAATAAAATAGTTCTTTCACCAACAGTTTAAGAATGCTGGTTCAAAATCAGAATGCGTCATTCCAGTCATTCAGTAGTGCTAGAGAATGGAATGCTGACAGGAAGAATCCATGTTCCAAGGTGATTAGGCTGCACATGACAGTGTAAACAGGGATTAATTTAAGGTTGTTGGAATCCTAACAGCCAATCAAATTGCAGCATTTCTGAGACCCTTTTTATAATATAGAAAAAATCAAATGCAGAAGGATCTAGACAGGTTTGGGAAATAGGCAGCAAAATCGCAGATGTACATCAATGCTGAGAAATGCAAGATGATGTAGCCATCAAGTAAAGAAGAACACAAAATCTGAATGGCACAGAGATTGCTGAATCCAAACAGGAAAAAGACCTGGAGGTACTGATTGGCAGCAACTTTAAATGAGAATGATAGTGTGGTGTGAGGCAGCAGCTAGAAAGGCAAACTAAATCATGGCATGCATTAAGTGAACCTAGTGAGTAGGTCAAGAGACATTATAATGCACTTATACAGACGTTGGTCAGGCCCTGTTCTGAGTAGAGTGTGCAGTTCTGCTCCCCATATCTGTGGGAGGATAATAAAATGATGGAGAAAGTACAGACAAGAGTGACTGAGATGGGATCCTCAGTATTCAAGCATCTAAAAGGGATGACATCATCCAGTCAAGTGCAGATCTTCAAGATGCACAAGGATGAAAGGACAAGGGGACGCTCATGTCAATAAAAGGAGGAATATTCATGGAAAACATCAGGAAATACTACTTTACAGAATGAGTGGTGAACACATGGAACTGGCTGCCACAGCATGTGGTATGAGCTGATACTGAAATGACTTTCAAGCTCAGAAACATCAAGTACCTAGAAGAAAATGGGGTGACAGGGTAGTGCCACTGAGCTGGTGGGAAAAGGAACCCAATGGACCAATGGTCTTCTTTCTCTCTACATATGTATATATGTGTATATGTATGTGTGTATGACTAACAAACCTGCTGAAAAGTCTTAACAATCGTAAGGGAGCAGCTGACAAAATAGGGCAGTGGTAGGAGCCACATGCATCATTGCATCCAATTTCTAAAATAATAGTAACTGTTAAAATTAAAAAAAGTCTACACATTCAGGCAGTGTCGCCATTCATGAAGCCAACAACACAGCTTCTTCTCATGATCACGGACCATGGGAGGGCCAGTCTGGGAAGGGGTTTAGAGCGCTGGAGAACTGAGCATCCCAGCTCCCCTCCTTTGGGAAGAGAAGGTTCCTGGAGTGGGTACATTATTAAAACCTGAGTAACCACAGATGGCAATGCGGATGGATGCCAGTGGAAGTGAGGACATCTCCCAGTGCCACACTGTTGGAGTATTGGGAGAGGTGAAGAAACAAGTGTAAAACACCCTGACTCGGTAAGATGAAGCCCAGAACACTCAAGCCTAGTCAGTCCCCTGTCACCCACACCTTTGGGACTCTGTAACAGAACTCTGCCCTCTGGCCCCACGATGGGGGGAAGGGGCAGACAGACAAGCCATGGGCTTAGAAAGGGACTAAGCTAAGACTAAGATGGGGCTAGGTGGCTGCCACAGTGTGGAAGGGTGAAGTCAAAGAGGACAGATCATTAAACTGTAACAAGTCAATTCTATGAATGAAAAAGTGGAACAATCCACTTTTTTCAAAACATAAACATAACCACTTGCAGTTTCAAGAGGTCTGCACAAACATGTAAATCCATAAATTTATAAATGCAAAATACAGGGCCAGCACAGTGGAAGTGTTCCTGCCTGCCATGCCAGCGACTGGGGTTCAGGAGTGGATCCTGCTCATCCAGTGGTTGGCTGAGGGAGAAAAAGAAGCTGCGTGTTCGAGACTGTTCACCTCTTTTGGACGAGTGCATCCTGTTGACAAGCTGCCAACAGGTGGAAGCCAGGTAGATGCACACCAGGATCACTCAAGTTGTGAAAAGTGCTGTCCTCGATGATTATATGCAGAGGCATGCACACGTAATGCATCATTGCACGCTGGAGGCCCTGGAGAAGTAATGCCAGAGGAAAACTTCGACTGGCTTGGAGACTCCTTGTACCACTGCAGGCCCCAGACACCCACTGGGCAGAGCTCCATACCTGGATTGTTCTCTGGGGGGGAATCTATGGGAGACTACAGGAACCAGGTAGGATCCAGAGAAGGTGGATAATGGGGCTGGGTGGGCCACTGACGATGGGGGCTGTCTGGCAAAAGAAGAATTAACACCTTTATTAAAAAATAAAAAGCCAAATATGGAAAATATACTGTTGTTCTATTTGGTATTGCTTGCTATGGTAACACCTAACATTTTAATAGTCGGACATTTAAAATGCAAGTACCAAGGGGCAAAGCCAGCAGTCCTGCATGAGACAGCCTTTTCTTGGAGCTCCTGTAATACCTATTATTTTGTTCATTTTTAAGTTTTTTTGGGGGGCATTTTGCCGAAGAAGCTGTTTGCTGAGGAAGCCTGGATTTCTCTACCACCAATTATACATTTTGGCCAGAATGGTGCAACCATAAAGGAGCAAACAGGACATTTTCCAACTGAGAGGCGGGCCTGCTAAAACACCCAAGAATCCGTTCCAGAGCCTGCCAAGCAATCTTCCAACCAGCCTAGTGCAATACTAGAATCTCTGCAATACTCTATCTCCATGAATGCTCTGACAAAGTCAATTCAACAAATTATTAATAAAAAAAGACTCCTTCACAGAGTGCCTAACTACAGCAGAACAGAAATTCAACATTATGGCTGATGCGGTAAAATATTAGACCAACATAGTCAGAAAAGCATTAGCTGTGGCCACCACCGCCATAAAATAACAGTCGGTAGTCAAAACTCAAATAGAACAATTAGAAAATCTTGTTTGAGCAGCTAATGTTTGCATTTTGGGGCTGCTGGAACAAACGGAAGGTCAGGACCCAAAAGCTTTCTAGCAACAGTGGGTCCTTGAGGTAACGGGTTTTGGGGATTTTGCAGTTATTAAAGCTTACCACATAAATTCTCACCAAGCAGGAGATGCCAGCGAAGGCCCCTGCACCGTGTTACTAATGACAGCTTCCTTAGAAGAAGGGTATGACATACTGCATGCAAGCAGTGAGGAGAAAAGGGCCCATCCACTTTAAATGATTCCACAGTGATGCTATTCCCCCGATCTGGCATAGGTAATAAAGGCAAGGAGGCAGGCCTGCAACAGTGTGCAGAGAAAGTTGCGGGACACAGATATCCTATACACCCTGATTTTGCCCCCCACCTGCATTTCTCTGTGGGCACTAACACTATGTTTTCACTGATGCCAAAGAAGCAGGGATCTGTGTACAGTGGTTACAGACGGTGCTTAACGACAGAAGGGAAGAAGGAGGCCTCAGAGGATGACTGAGTTCACTCATTGAGTCTGAATAGTACTGACAAATGACTCGACTTTCCTCCCACCCATGGATTTGCCATTTGAAGAACATTGCTGATGCTTTTTTGTTTCCCACTTGGGACCAAGTTACGGGGATGCTGGTAAGGAGACTTGGGTATATTACTCCTCAGAGACTTGTATACTTAGCTGACAGTTTCAAAACAGTTACTAGTGTTAGAAGTACAGTTTACAGTTTCTTTTTTTTTTTTCCTTTTCTTAGTTGTTTAACCAGGAGTAGCACACTAAGCTGAAAGCTTTTTTACAGGAGCGACCTGGGAGCACAGGGAAGTTAAGTGACTTGCTCAGGGTCACACAGTATGCAAGTGGAAGCTGTGGGATTCAAACCCAGGTCTGGTCTGCCGGATGTCACCAAATTTGCAGCTCAGAGGCTTAAACCACAGTGCTGTATAACAAATCTCATAGGACTCAACTTTATATCTAACACTTCTTTGTGTTTGCCCTGAGAGTTGCAGTGTGGATTGCTGTGACACAAAGCACTTAAAATGGTGCCCCGGGATTGTATGACCAGATGAAGTTAGCGGGCTTGTCTGTACTGCCATAGCTCACTACAGTAAGTAAGGGGCACTTAATCTTTCCAATTATGTATATTACAACAATTAAATTAACCAAGTGAACACAATGCCTGGGCTTATGGTTTAGTGCAGTAAAGCTGGTATAGTCAACAATTTCTAATGCCAGGGGGTGGAATGCCCTGTCCCTGGGGGGGGGCAGACCACAAGGTAGCTCGGCGAGGGCTCTACTCTTACAATCTGGGGGTTCGGTGTGCCATTCTCAAAATGGCAGTAAAGTGGATATATCCTGACAAATAGTGCACTAAGGCAGTATGTTCATCTTACCTGTTAAAGACATATGACTGTGTGGTGTAAATATTGGGGGCTTAATACTGCTAGCTAGCTCATGGTTGGAGAGCATTGGTCTGATGGCTTGGTGGAGCTGAAGAAGATGCCTTAACAGCTCATCAGTTTCAGTGGACTTCGTTGTCTATGACCTATAAAGGATGACTACAGCAAACCAAAACTATTATATAGAATTAATTGATGGGTTTCCCCACAATGCATTGACTGCATTACCTCCAAATGTTAAGAACAAGTTCTTTTTTTTTTAAAGTTTATATGCAATTTCCCATATCAAGTTGTTCTAGGAGAAGGGATATACATTTTGCCTGTATTATGTATTTCTGTGTTATGTGATTGTACTATATGCACTGTCTCAGTCACAGTTTTTATTATTCATGATAAAACTTTATAAATAAAAAGTAAAAAAAAATGCAGGTTCCAGCTGCAAAGCCTCCAGCAAAAACCCTTCTGCAGTTAAGCTCTGCCATGTCAACATCACGGGTGGGGCTTAAAGAGGATCCACCCTCCCATTGCAATATATGAAGGCAAAGACTTAGAAACATCCATGCCTCATCTCTTGTATGTATGCTCCCCGCTGGTGGTGGCCAGGAGCAAAATGGTCAAGAAGAGTACAGCTGAGTCAGGCAAGGCAAAGCATGGCCAAGCAAGGAAGGCACAGATAATCAATGGAAGGCAAGGGAAGGTAAAGCCAGGTATGGGAAGGCAAGTGCAAGTAAGGTCAGGCCAAGCAAGGCAAGGCCAGGTGAGAAAAGGAAAGGCCAAGAAAGTGCAAGACAAGGCAAAGTTTATTTATAAAGCACCCAATCCAAAAGAGGCATTGAGCGCTGTACAGAGTTAAACATAAAATCAGGCAATAATATTTAAATATGCTTTAAAGAGGCAGACACATTCAATTAATCAGTAAATGCCTGTTGAAACAAGAAGGTCTTCAAAGCGGCTTTAAAGGCCTCCACCGTGTTGGCTATATGAATATTTAAAGGGAGCGAGTTCCACGAGAATGAAGCAACCACTCCAAAAGCTCTGTCCCCAGATAATTTCAATCTTGAGGAAGGGACAACGAGCAGGCCCACATCGGTTGAGTGGAAAGTGTGAATTGGGTGGTAGGGAAAAAGGAGCTCTTTTAAGTAGCTGGGACCCAGACCATATAGGGCCTTGTAAGGTAGCAAGCAGAACTTGAAGGTGATGCACTTTTGCATAGACAGCCAGTGCAGTGTACGCAGAACCGGTGTGATATGTTCGCTCAATGAGGAGCCCACAGTCATCTGGGCTGCAGCATTCTGGATCAGCTGCAGGTGTCACATCAAACCTCTAGATAACTCTAGGTAAGGAGCATTGCACTAGTCTAACCTAGAGGTGACAAAAGCATGAACGATTGTCACTAGGTCATCCTGGGCAAGATACGTCTTGCTCCTGGTGGTATTCCAGAGGTGGTAAAAGCCAGACTGGACCGCAGATGACAGCTGATGAGCTTGCATCAATCTGCAGTCCATAATGACTCCCAGTTTTTTTACCGCAATGACTGCCATGAGAGGTTGGCCGCCCACCAATGGGAGAGCCATACCATCCACAGCAGCCATGCCCCAGCACCCAGTTCGATCACCGTGACCCCTGTCTTACCCGGGTTGAAACACAGGCAGTTGTCTATATTGGACAAATACTGACTCAGCACCCAGGCTGCAAGATCATCATCAGGGGAACAAGACAGGTACAGATGAGTATCATCTGTATAGCAGTGAAACCCAACTCCGTACCATCTAATGATCTCCCCTAGTGGCAGCATGTACACAAAAACAAAATGGGGGACAAGGATCAAGCCTTGTGGAACTCCACAGGATAGCACAGAGGCCACGGAGGTAAAATTCCCTAGGGTGACTTGCTGTGTTCTTCCTGTTCTGTAAGACTCGAACCAGCGCAGGACTGCACAGGTGAGACCCACATAGTCCCTCAGATAATCAAAAAGCAACCCATGGTCAACTGTCCAAATGCTGACAAGAGGCCGAACAGAACCAAGATGGAATGTTGCCCACGGTCCCTCACAAGAGGGAGATCATGGGTTACCCTAATGAAAGTAGTCTCAGTGCTACACTGGGGCTGAAAACCCAACTGGAGAGGTTCGTAGAAGGAAAAAGGCTCCAGGTGGTCTGTCAGCTGCTCTGCCACCACCTTCTCAATAACCTTCCCTAAAAAGGCAATGTTACAGACAGGCCTGTAGTTCGCTAGAACATCAGGGTCCAAAGATGGCTTTTTCAGAAAGGGTCTAACCACGGCCCTTTTTAAGGCCAATGGGAAGACACCCTTCCTCAAGGACCCATTCCCACTCTCCATGAACACTGGACCCAAGAACTCACCACATCAGAGAATCAGCCATGTTGGTCCCAGGTCCAGCATACAGTTGGTAGGGTACAAACTGGAGATCACCCAGAGCACTCCAGCCTCAGAAACAGGCTGAAACTCATCATCCCTGGCAGACAGATCTACATCATCAAAGGCACGACTACTACTGGCCCGAGCCAGGCCACCCAAGGAGATATTCGATCTAATGGCTGACACCTTGTTAGTAAAATAGTGTCCTAATTACTTGCACTTTTCTGCATAAAATGCTTTAATGGACTGCATACAGGGAGGATTCAGCAACCTCTCTACAGTGTGGAAGAGCTGAGTTGGGCAATTTTTCCCTTCAAGCAATGGACCGTGACAAGAACTCTGCATTTTTCAGGACAATTGCCCACTGATATTCAGTATAGTGCATTTCCAGCACGTCTGTACTCTGTAGACCTGGACCTCCTCCAGGAATGCACCAACTTCCATCCCTTAGTCTTCAACTGACATAGTTCAGCACATTACCATGGTGAAATATCATGGAAGGTCAAGAGATGAACAAGATAAAGTGCAATAGAGTCCAGAACAGCCATAAGCACCATGTTATAGTGCTCCACGGTCACCTTCGGATCTTGTGCACATGCCAGCAACATATCCGAGTCATCCAGTGCCTCCTGTAGTTTGCGAGGCTCCAATTTATGTTTGGGATGGCACCGGATAGTCTACACACAGGAGGTATTTAAACAGGGTCCCACACTGGAATGGCATTGCATCATGATCCGACCAAGAAACTAGATCAACTTTGACTGCACAAATGTCAAGTCCCACTGAGATCAAGCCCAATATGTGACCATGCTGACAGGTTTCAGAGGTAATAGCCTGCGTAATTTCCATTAAAGTTATCAACTGAAGGAGCGCCTGACCAAAATGCAAGGATTAATTGTCGATCCAGGCATTGAAATCCCCCAGCACCAGCAGTTTGGGGGCATCCAAACACCTGTCCGGCAATGAAGTCTTTCCACTCCTGCAGAAACTCATTTCCACCCCCCCCCCCGGAGGATGGTAAATGAGAATGATTCTGCCACTGACACCTGAACCACATCCAGCCATCACACATTCAAAGAACTTGAACATTCTCATGGAGAGTGCAGTGAAGCCCAGGGTGGACCTAAAGCTGATGGCCACCCCGCCCCCTCTGCAGTCTCTCCTTGGGCAATGTACCACAGAAAATCTAGGCGGGACAGATGCCCCCAGAACAGGTCCAGAGTCATTGCCCAGCCAGGTCTCCATGACACAAACAAGGTCAGCTGAGGAAGAATGGCAAAACGAGACAAGGAATGGCCAAGCAAGGGAAGACAAAGCACAACACTGTCACACAAGGCCAAGCAAGGCAAGGTATGGACACGCAAAGGAAGATATGGCTAAGCAAGGTAAGTCCAGGCAAGACAAGGAAATGCAAAGCCAAGCAAGGCAAGCCCAAGCAAAACCAATCAAGTAAAAGACAAGACATGGGGAAGCTAGGCCAGGCCAAGGAAGGCAAGGTCAAGCAAGGCCAGGCAAGACAAAACCAGGCATAGTCTAGCAAGGTCAAACCAAGCAAAGCAAGGCAAAACAGAATCAAGCATGGTAAGACCAAACAAGGCTAGGTAAAGCTAGGCAGGAGAATGCCAGGCAAAACATGACAAGGCACATCTAAGCAAGGCAA
This sequence comes from Neoceratodus forsteri, assembly GCA_016271365.2. Classification (NCBI taxonomy): domain Eukaryota; kingdom Metazoa; phylum Chordata; order Ceratodontiformes; family Ceratodontidae; genus Neoceratodus; species Neoceratodus forsteri. The sequence continues at coordinate 246,650,100 of JADMNL010000025.1, forward strand.
GTCCAAGCAAGGCATTGCAGTGTTACATAGTGCTTTTTTTCACACACACTGTATCCCAAAGTGGATTACCTACTAAAAACAGTTGGAAGTAGCAATTAGATGCTCACAAAAAGATTACATGATATTGAAGGGGTTGGTGGGCCCATGTTGTGGATGGTAGTACAATATGCTACCAAGCAGGAGACACAGCTTACACTCAAGGACTTTCATGGTAGCCAACTGGTGGAGAATGTGGCGTCCAGCTTCTACACTGGGAAAAGACTGCAGATGTGTGTCACTAGCCCCTAATGGCATAAGGAAGCAGTCTGTTGCTGAGCAACAGTATAGACAGGTGGGTTGGGACCACAGCAGGACACTCATATGTGCAGTTCAGCTCTGTAATGCCAACATCTGGGGCTTACAGGGCACCGCCCCGGCCCTATATGAAGGCCAAAGTCTGTCTGCAACTTCCATGCCTCATCTTCACATGAATGTTCCCCACAGATGGGGACAGTTGGTGGAAAGGGGAATTGTGGACAATTGGTGGGCAGACAATTCAGAACCTGAGCCAGAAGGGGAGGTGATTATAGGGAATGGATCAGAGCTCCAAAAATATTTAAAAAAAAAGAGATTTAGAATAGCTCAGATAACTTAAGTACAGTATGCAGAAAGAAACAGCCCCACAGAGAGAAACGTAAGCATAAAGAGGATTAGTGACTTGCTCAAGATCACACAGTAAATGGTGGTGGTGGTGGGATTCAAACCTGGGTCTCCAAATTCACAGTTCTGCATTCTAACCAAAAAGCTACACTGCCTCCCTTTTGAAGCCTTTTGGGGGCTGGCAGTATAGCCTAGAGGTTAGAGTAACAAGCTGTGAATAAACTTGGTACATCCAGCAGACATGGGTTTCATTCCCACAATCTCCACTTGCATACTGTGCGACTCTGAGCAAGTCACTTAACCTCCCCAGTGCTCCCAGGTCACCCCTGACAACAGGTACTTGAGCCTAGTGGGCCATACCCAGTTATCAAAGACTAACCAAAAAACAATAATAAAGAAACCGATAGGACTGACGAACCAGTACTGTTCATATAAGGGTACCTTTTTCATGCTGGATTTCATGCCACTGAGGGAGAGAGGCGAGACCACCCAAAATATCTGCAGTTTTATGTGTTTTTAATTATTTTTATGTTTGCTTGTTGTTCTCATAGTGATTATCTAGATATTTAATTAAAAAAAAATGTATTACGGCAAGGTGCATTCCGAAGTACTTAGACAAGCCAAACACAGTTTCAGTGTTTGTGGCTTTTATAAAAGATGGAATTGGAAAAATAATCTTTGCGTGTGTCTACACTATGCCTGGAACCACAAGGAGGTTCTTAAACAGAAAAGCTGTAATGGAGGCAAGAACAGAACTATCTTCCACAGGAAATAAGTCCCCCTCAGTAAGGCGTGAAAATATGTCCCTGGTAGGAAATTACAGCAAGAGTGTGGTTAGTGGGGGTGGGGGGGACAACACTTAAGATTTTTAAGTGGGGTGGTGGTTTTGCCTTAAGACTTTCTTTCATAAAAATTATACATGTAAACTTTCCCTATTTTGGGTTAGCTGGAGGGAACAGTTGACCAAATATTTAAACCTTCTGATGGTTATTTATTAGTTATTTACATTAGCTCAGTGCTGCTCAAGTGCGTAATATCATATGCGGCTCCAGCTCTCCCCTCCCCCTCTAGCTTAAGCAGCAAGTAGACTACAGGTCAGAGAGGGAGCAAGAGTGAAAGACAGAGAGAAACAGGTTCCAGTGATGTCATGAAAACAGAAGGCTTTGCAAAGAACAAGCTGTTAGAAAGCACAGGCACCCAACTAAAATAACCATTCAGTCTACTAGAGCCTGCTAGAGGCTGAGCTTGCTGCTTTAGCTCACCTGGTCAAATCACAGGTCTGGAGGAAAGCATTTGGCTTCTTTTTTTTGTTTTTGTTACTATTTATGCCCCCTTCTTGTTTGCTTGCACGCATGTGCAAGAAACATAGTGCCACCATACGAGTTTTGGTAGGTGTGCCACCCCCACTTCCAATGCCCTGCTCCTTTCTGCAGGTGTGGCTGCACCACACCAGTGAATGTCCGAGCTGTCTATGACAGCCGTTCAGATGCAGTGGCGTACAGTTCAGAGAAAACCACCACTACAATCAGCGGTGGTAACGTGTAGGCAATTTGCATACTACCAATGGCAGGCAATTTGCATACTGCCTTTGGCAGTATGCAAATTACCTACACGTCAGCACTGCATCTGAACTGTCATACAGAGTTAGTTTCTGATGGAACAGCATGATCCCCGTCGGATCCGGTGCCCCCCAAAACAAACACCCAGGTAGCACGCTGGGAGCCCACCTCAGTGTGCTCATGCGCTCCCCTCCACCCCGGCACATTGTATGGCCAACGGAGGTGCCCAATCCCCTGCTGGCTCCACTGCCCCCCCCCCAGACTTCCAGGTGCCATGCTGGGAGCCCACTCCAGCATGGCAAAAGTCTGTGACCCATGGGAGTGCCCAATCCCCTGTCGGCTCCACTGCCCCCCAAATGAACTTCCAGGTGCCACGCTGGGAGCCCACCCCAGAGTGGCAAAAGTTTGTGGTCCACGGGGGTGCCCAATCCCCTTTCGGCTCCACTGCCCCCCAAACAAACTTTCAGGTGTCATGCTGGGAGCCCACCCCAGCACAGTAAAAGTCCCATGTTGTCTTTAAAAAAAAAAAAAAAAAAAAACTATAACAAAAGAAAACAGTCTCTCGTTGACTTTCTTTCCCCTTCCCCAACCCGTGCCCTCCCTCTGCGTATCCCACCTCCCCACACCCTCCTCACCCCACACTTACCTACGGAGGCTGGCTTGACAATCTTCGGTGGACTGGGAACACGTCTGCACTCTTCAAAGCCAACCACGAACTGAAGAAATGCCAGTATAATGGCATACTGTAGGTGGGGGATTTTCAACTTTGGTGCATATCTCGGCCATTTTTAGGAATTTTTTCACCAGATTTTCAACATGGGGTTCTTGGGACCCCACCTCATGAACTCAGTCACTGTCATTTTGTTATTCAGTCCCAAAAGGTGATTTCGTGGTCACTGCGCAGAATCATCTTTCAGGACCGATTAATGAAACAACAGTGTCACAGTTCATGGTGAAGCCCCAAAACTTTATGTTGAAATTTTGAAAAAAATTCCAAAAATGTTTATTTTCTGAGCATCGTTGAGCAGTTCCTACGCGCTCAGTAACCAGAATTTTTACTATTTTCACTCCAGATTTTCAGCATTGCCATTTTTCTACACCTCCTTATGAACAGTATAGCTGTCATTTTTCACATCTCACCAAAAATGTGTTTTCGCACATGTAGCACACAATGGCGCGGTCGGTGTGCAAAATCAATGTTTGGGACAGATTAAGAAAATTATAGTGATGCTGTTCATGAGCAGAGAACTTAAAATAGCTATATTGAAAATTTGGTGACAAAAGTCCACAAAATGACTGTTACGAGCGCGCATTGAGCAGTTTCCACGCACCCTCGTAAGTTCACGAATTTGTAATATTTTCAGTCTAGATTTTCAACATTGGCATTTTTCCACACCTGCTTATGAACAGTACAGCTATCATTTTCCACACCCTGGCTGAAATGTGTTTTCACACTTCCGGCACAAAATAGAGCGGTCGCTGTGGGAAATCAGTGTTCGGGACAGATTAAGAAAATCACAGTGACACTGTTCATGAGCAGAGATCCCAAAATGCCTATGTTGAAAATCTGCTGTAAAATATCCCCAAACTAATTACATTACGGGTGTGCGTTGCGCAGTTTCTATGCACACTCGTGACTTCACCATATTTTTATGGTTTCACTCCAAGTTTTCAACGCTGCCATTTTTTACACCTCCTCATGAACAGCACAGCTGTAATTTTTCACATCCTGTTTGAAATGTGTTTTCACATCTATGGCGCCAAATGGCACAGTCACTGTGCAAAATCACCTTTTGGCTAATGAACTGATAGTGTCACTGTTCATGCGGAGGGGTTACACAAAGCCCATGTAGAAAAATTGGAGTAAAAATACCAAGAAACGCTATGGGCATTAGGGTTTTTGACCATAACGCCCTACCCTGTAGGGACTGACAGGCATCAGAGGTGTGACTTGGGATTGTCGACAGTAATGCTCATGCCATTCCACCCACACCCCCACCCTGCAGCCAGTGACAGGCATCGAGGTGTGCCTTGGACCCCCTGGCTCCAGAGTTCACACCATTCTCCTATACTGCACCGATTTCAGCGTATTTCCTAATGGAATGAGGTGAATGTAAAGCCCAAACAATCCAAGGCACACCTCGACACTTGTCAGTGTCTGCAGGGTGGGGTGAGGTGAAATGTCATCACCGTCATGGGCGACGACCCAAAGGCACACCCCAATGCCTGTCCATCTCTGCAGGGTGGGGGTGGAGTTGGCGTCAGTTCAGTACTGCCATTCCTATACTGCATCTGTATAACTCCTGCACTTCCAATGCTAATGCCAGCAAGCAAACATTCGGCATTGACAAATGCTTGTCATCTCCTGTCTCTGTTTCCCTCCAGACTCCCATGGCCTACTGGACTGCCAGCAACACCTCCATACTTCTCAACCTTCTATCACTCAACTGAGGGACAGAGAATGTCAATATGAAGGACAGTGAGGAACAATGACCATTAAAATGAGGGGCACATCCTCAAACAAAGATAGGCTTGTTCACACAACCGACTGTGAGCCGCTGTCAGTGACTCACAGTGGCAAGATCGGTGCCCCTGCCCACGTATGAATGTTACCATTTTGGAGACTTTCTGTTTTTCCCTCTTTCCCTGTGTAACCCCTAGATGGCGTTATCCCAGGGGCTACTACCCCTGCCTGATTTGCCACTAACAGGTTGAGGGGCCTGGATCCAATGGCGGGTGCCTCCACCCAGAGGTCAGGGTTTGCAATAGTTAAACTAACTTGGTCACAGCCCTCTGGGACACTGCAACCCCCCTTTCTTCCCACTACTGGCCCACACAATATATCAGAATTACCTTCACAGTATACACTTACCCCCAGGTCTGGTTCCGGCACTGGGACCTCCGGTGAAATAAGATACAGTGCAACAATCACAGTACAGTACTTTAACATAGACAAATACCTCAGGCAGTATAACTTTGCTGAAACAAGCAGCTCTGATTTATTTAGGGGGATATAACAAAGACAGGGAAATCAGGTTAATTAGCTTATCCTTTACTATCTACCTATGGCTCTGTGCACAGGCCTATCCCTACCAGTTACTGTCCCTGGGTACCCAAGCCCTAGTGGCTAGTCCAAACCGTGGCAGCTGGTAGGGGCCCTTTCACACAGTGAAAAGAAAAATTAGCTTAAACAGTCAGCAGTACAGTGATTCCATTTGGATTTAATGTGGCAATTCAACAGGGAGCGACCCTGAATTAGTACTCACGACCTCCAAACAAGATAGGGTCCTTCAACGTTAGCAGGGCTACTTTTGAGCTCCACGAGACTCTTCACACATTTATATGGTAAAAAAACAAAGTACTATACCAGGCAGGCTGCTTCTCTATCCCGATCGCAATTACTGCACAATACCCGGGAGAATACACAGCAGATTCAGTTCCTGACAGACCGAGTGCAATTCAACAATTTCTTCAGTCTTCTACAGGGTGAGCCTGGTTTCTACTCTTCAGAGATCCTTTGATTCTTTTCACAGGACGGATTCAGTCCTAACAAGCAGTTACACAAGCTGCAGACCGGAACTCTGGGCCTTACACACGTTTTTTGACTGAAACTGTGCACTGAAGGAGCACAGGGTTTCTTTCCCCTTCACTGCCAGATCTAAAACTGAAACTCCAACAGACAAAACCGGGCACTTCCTTTTAGTTCCTCCCAGTTCTTGACTGGATTGGCTGTCACTCACAATAGACTGCTGCTGTTGGTCCAAAAAGCGCGAAGTCTAAACTACATCTCCCAGAGTCACTGCCCATACAATCCTCTTGTGGCTGGCTCAGATTATGAGTCCAAGTTCTGATTCGTCCAAGGCACCATTTTAGAGCTAGCTTACCCCACACTGATTGGTCCAGTTCAGCAGTTCAAAACCAGAATGGGGAACTAGGCAGACACAGTTCTGACTGCAAAGAAAGCAGGTTAGACAAACTGTAATTTCATTATTACTGTAAATGATTTCTGGCAAACAGTTACATCTTTCAGATAGGTTCCCTTTGCACTCCTAGTGACTGCAAAATGGAGTGAATTGGCAGCAGCTCAGTGGTACTCAAACAGAGAAGCACACAGTCCCCCCATACAAACTAATTATGTCTGCAAGCAGACAGCTCTTAAAGAGACAGTACCAGAGGCTCTAAAAACACTCACTGATAAATGGCTTAAACGCCAAACACCATTCAGGCTTGGAGCATTCAAGCAAGCTCCTGGAAGTCTTTTGGGAACCCCCATTTGCAGGGAGGGTTACACCTGGGTTTGCAGAGCAGTGTTGGTGGTTTCCTGTGCCGTGTGAACATCGAAACCACCTGCAATAGCACAATTTCCCACTCACCCAACACTGACCAGGTCAACACTCGAATCGCTAGAAAGGAAACGGGTAGAGGCAACACTGATGCCGTGTGAATGCGGCTCTCTAGTGCGTCCTTAGAATTTCCTTAGAATTTATCAGAATGATTAAAAAGTAGCCGCTGCGGCAAGGCTCAGTGTGAACAAGCCTAGAGATACAAGCTCAGAAAACTGTGGAAACCATTGTGTTTACTAGTACAAAGTTTTTTTTTGATTTAGCACCTTAAAGTGTAACCCCTAGATGGCGCTATCCCAGGGGCTACTACCCCTGCCTGATTTGCCACTAACAGGTTGAGGGGCCTGGATCCAATGGCGGGTGCCTCCACCCAGAGGTCAGGGTTTGCAATAGTTAAACTAACTTGGTCACAGCCCTCTGGGACACTGCAACCCCCCTTTCTTCCCACTAGTGGCCCACACAATATATCAGAATTACCTTCACAGTATACACTTACCCCCAGGTCTAGTTCGGCACTGGGACCTCCTGTGAAATGAGATACAGTGCAACAATCACAGTACAGTACTTTAACATAGACAAATACCTCAGGCAGTATAACTTTGCTGAAACAAGCAGCTCTGATTTATTTAGGGGATATAACAAGGACAGGGAAATCAGGTTAATTAGCTTATCACTCTAATAATCTACCTATGGCTCTGTGCACAGGCCTATCCCTATCAGTTACTGTCCCTGGGTACCCAAGCCCTAGTGGCTAGTCAAACCGTGGCAGCTGGTAGGGCCCTTTCACACAGAAAAGGAGAATTAAACAGTCAGCAGTACAGTAATTCCATTTGGATTTAATGTGGCAATTCAACAGGAGCAACCCTGAATTAGTACTCACGACCTCCAAATAAGATAGGGTCCTTCAATGTCAGCAGGGCTCACTTGAGGTACACAAACCTCTTCACACATCCATATAAAAGAAAGCACTATACCAGGCAGGCTGCATCTGTATCCCGATCGCAATTACTGCACAATACCGGGAGAACACACAGCAGATTCAGTTCCTGACAGACCGAGTGCAATTTTCAGCAATTCTTCCAGTCTTCTACAGGGTGAGCCTGGTTTCTACTCTTCAGAGATCCTTTGATTCTTTCACAGGACGGATTCAGTCCTAACAAGCTGTTACACAAGCTGCAGACCGAACTCTGGGCCTTACACACGCTTTTTACTAAAACTGCACACTGAAAAGCACAGGGCTCCTTCCTTCTTCACTGCCAAAGCTCAACTGAAACTCCAACCGACAAAACCGGCACTTCCTTTGAGTTCCTCCCAGTTCTTGACTGGATTGGCTGTCACTCACAATAGACTGCTGCTGTTGGTCCAAAAGGCACTGAAGTCTAAACTACATCTCCCAGAGTCACTGCCCATACAATCCTCTTGTGGCTGGCTCAGATTATGAGTCCAAGTTCTGATTCGTCCAAGGCACCATTTTAGAGCTAGCTTACCCCACACTGATTGGTCCAGTTCAGCAGTTCAAAACTAGAATGGGGAACTAGCAGACACAGTTCTGACTGCAAAGAAAGCAGGTTAGACAAACTGTAATTTCATTATTACTCTAAATAATTTCTGGCAAACAGTTACATCTTTCAGATAGGTTCCTTTGCACTCCTAGTGACTGCAAAAATTAAGTGAATTGGCAGCAGCTCAGTGGTACTCAGAGAAGCACCAGTCCCCCATACAAACTAATTATGTCTGCAAGCAGACAGCTCTTAAAGAGACAGTACTAGAGGCTCTAAAAACACTCACTGATAAATGGCTTAAATGCCAAACACCATTCAGGCTTGGAGCATTCAAGCAAGCTCCTGGAAGTCTTTTGGGAACCCCCATTTGCAGGGGGGTTACAAAAGTATTAGGAGTTTTTGCTTTACTGTCTACATTTACAGCATATCCTCTGTGTGGGCAGCACCTTTCTATAAAGGACAGATGAGGGACAGAGCAATGTTGAGGGGTAAAATCAAGAACATCACTCATAACCAGGGATAGCTGAGAAGTATGACCACCCTACCTGGCTACTGGTACTCCACTGAGTCATGGTTTACCCCCCCCCCGGGTTCAGAGGGATTTACCCCCAGGTTTTATGTTGCATCAGTCAGTGCACCAAAGCTGAGGTGCGGAAGGGTTATTTTTTGGTTTCTCCCCTCTTTGGAGGCATCACATTCTGTGTCGTCATGGCGCCTGCACAGAAGGCATGTCTAGCACGGATGACCATGAAGTCTGCTCCTTCTTTCATCCCTTTGTACACACTACTACCTGTAGATACCCAGGAGGCAGTATTGCAGTGGTAGATGCACTCTTCCATCCAGGAGGAAAGAGTCAACTGGAACTGATACTGTGTTATCCTTGCTCTGGCCAGGATGGTAAATGAGTGACTACTTTCTTGGCCAATGCTGATGCCTTCTGGGTCAGTCAGAAGCAGGTGCACAAATGACAGTTGAACCTATGCACCCCCTTCCTAGGGGGCTGTATGCCCCAGCTCCACAACCTACTTGGGCCCACCAGCCTGTTGCAGTATAGGCTTTGCTCACGTACAAACCCTGGTCTCCCATCATGCTGCCATTAGACCGACCCTCTTCCTGTCTTTCTGATACTTGAGAAGTGACATAAATTGCTGGCCCTAGTGATACTGGGTTCCTAAGTGCACCTACTTTGGCCACATAAAAGGAATAGAGGGCCCCAAGAAACAACCTTATCCCCAGGCCTTCAAATAATTTTTTTTTGGGTGGAAGTCAAATACTTCCATGGGTTGAAATTTGGAAGTCATTTCAGTTTTATTGGAGTCAAAATACTCCAGCTGTCAATTTTTGGAAGTCAAAATAATTCCATTTGACAAATTTTGGAAGTCAGAATACTCCAAGTAATATAGTTTTTGAAGTCAACTCATTGGCCTTCTGAATACCTCACTGTAATCCACACCACATCCACAGAAATACATTTCTTAATGTTAGGAAAGGAAAACGTACACAGTATAACAGTAATTTAAGGCAGCCTAGAAGATCCGGTGGGCTGATAAACTTTTTGAGGCAAAATCAAGGACTACCTCCTTGATAAATCAGAAACTGTAGTGAAAGGTATGTTTGTCATTGCCAGTGAGCAAGTCTTTGCCTTACTCCCTTTACTACTGAAACGTCCACACCACATATCTCATTCTCAGCCTGGTCCTTGATTGAAATATGGGGAACTGAGTTTGACTGACTCCTATCAATTGTAGAGATAAAAGCACAGTCTCTGGATAATGTAACAACAAGTTACCATTACCAACTAGTGAATTCTTTGTGAAAGCTGACTCAGAATCTTATATTGAATTTGAGCCTCTGTTCTTGTTACTGGGCCAATGTAAAACTGTCAATGATTCTGTTTTTGTGGTGCATGCTAGATGAACTGTACAGGTTGGAACTTGACCCTGTAAATAGGTTTTCTGTCTAGTGATCAAATCCAATTACTAAAAGCTTAAATAAAAATAAATTATGCAATACACACAACCATCAGGGCCGCCAGGCCAAAAAACATTGGCAGACACAGAAAGAAGCAGAGTCAATTTTTTCACCCAGTCTGATGACATCTGTGGAACTTTGGCACATCAGACTTTTAGCAGGCAAGCACCTCTTCTAAAATTGACTAATGAGCCTGTTGCTGTCATCTGGCCTGACATACAGTTCCAGAGAGATTACAGATCACGAGATTCTGTTCAGAAAATTCTGTCATGCACTACTGCCTTAAAATCCTAATGTACAAAATAACCTCATGTTGCTGCAGTAAGCTGGATAGCTCATATTTTTCTTTACCTATCTCATTCCTGAAGAAAGCCTAATGATGAAAATATTATTTCAAGTTTTATTGTTTAGATTCTTCAGTATGGTTTCATGCACGTTATCCTAGGGCGAGCAACACGTGGCTGCACACAGCTGCTATAGAACGTGATATGTAAGCAATAAAACACAACAGGGTGTGTGTTAGACACTTTAACACACGGCTAGGAGGCGTAGTGAGGCACGAGGCCACTGGCCGAAGTGCTCCAGCTTCTCCTAGCCGTGTGTTAAAGTGTCTACCACACACCCTGGAGTGGCTTATTGCGCTTATGAAATGGCTATCTGTAGTGCAACTGCATTTGGTAAGTAAAATTCATAATTTTAAGTAGGACAAAATATGTATTTTGTGTAAGTTTTTAATAAAATAGTTCCTCCGCCTTCGTGTTCTGTGTTTTTTTTTTTTACTTTATCCTCCAATGGCTTCTGTAGTTTAGGTCCTGATGTCATGGAACTGTTCACCCCCACCCCACCCCAGTTTACAGCGTGAAAATGTATTGTTTATTGAGTGACACGCTGAGAGGAATATAGTAAATACATCAGTTGTACAGAAATCAGAAAATAGACACTATGCAAGGGAAGTTGCAATCGGCTAGCAAGTTAGCAGTTGATCAGAAGCGGCACGGAGTGGGCGGGTAGGGAGAGAGAGCAATCGTGGTAGTAGTTTTTTTTATGTGATGCCTCTAGGAAGTGAAATGGGTATTTTGTGGCACAAAGTGTTTTATTGTTCAAATGAGGGGCTAAGGGAAGGCAGTTTGAGTGGCTGAGCAGTCGACTGTTGATTACGATGGAGAGCGGGTGGGCTGGGAGAGAGATCGCGGCAGTTCGTTTTTTTTTTTTTTTTCGTTTACTACATGCTGCATCCACGAGAAGAGGGGCAGATGGATTTAAAAGACAAACATCCATAAACTGAGGCCAAGGCGTCAGACATTGTAGACAGGTATTTCTCACTTCTGACTGTTTAGTATTCCTTCTGAGTGGTGGCATAAAACAAGATGGCCGAGTTTATTTTCTGAACGTTCTATGTGGGCACTTCACTGGAATCAGTGCCCAGTTGGCATAGCCTGATCTTGCTTGTGTGTGTTAGAAACTTTAACACACTGTTGGCATCCAATGAGATGGCTTGAAATTGATATGCCATTTCATAAGGTAGCAATAGCAACAATGCAGGGCCAGGATAGTTTCAGGTATGATGAATGTGTGCTGTAAACAAAAGTCTGAGTTTGCAATTGCATGTCTGCAGCACCAATCACAAAGCGCTGACAAAACAGCAGACTGTAGAAGTATTGTTTATATCAGATGAGACAATCTCTAATTTACATTGAAAAAATACCTTTTTATCTGTGTTGTTCCAATAGAAAAGTGAGCACAGTAGCCACTCGCCTGTTGGCTGCTGCACTGTGTCTGGTCCTCCTCTTTCTTCTGCTGCCAGAATGCTGCAGGGCTGCTTAGCCTACTCTGCTCGTCTGCTGCACACTACAGTCTCCACTCCCGATCTGCTGTGTGCCACTGCCAGGCAGCTCAGACAACGCAGGCCAGTGGCCACGACCCTTGCTGCGCAGTCTGCACTTTCCCGCCACAGCCCAAGTTCCCTAAGGTCGTCCTGGCTCTCACACGTGGAACCATAAAACTCCAAGCCTCCACTCCTCCTCCGACTGATGGGTGACCACACTCCAGGCCACACCACACATCTGGTCCGCAGCCCTCTGCTCTGGCCTGGGTAATGGGTTCTCCTCAATTTGCTCCCATTAATCCATCAGGGGTCCTCACAAATTCAAGCACGCCGGCGGTGACTCCTACTACACAGCCAGTCTGATGACTCTCTGGTCCCTTAAAAACCACTGGCTCCTACACACTAACCATCCATCTGTATGTACGTTGCACATGGTTTGCAAAATTGTGGAGCCTACTAGTCACCAGTCACCGCACTTCCTCAGCTCCCACGATGAGTGGCACCAATAGCACAGAATGGCGCCAAATATCTGTGCATGTGCAAATTGAATGCATTTGGCAGTCTGCGCGGGTGGGGGGGAGACGGAATTTGAAAACAAACTCGAAAAAATTAAAAAACTACCCCCACAGCTTAAAAATGGACATCATCAGCAATCATGGCAATTTACGCCCACACAGTAAAAACAGACGTCAGACATTAAACAAGGGAATTTAAATAGATGTCAGTGACTCCAATGAGTCAGTTTTTGGACGTTTTCAGTTAATTTATGGATGTAAAATACGTCCACAATAGACGTATCTGAAGCACTGCTTATCCCTTGGGTTCCCTCCTCATCTTTTTCTGCTCAGTTTACAAAACAGTTTGTGTTGTTTTGGCACGCTACCTAAACAAGAATGTTACTTCAGTTGACTAGCTGTACATTCCAAGAACACTGGAGAGAGAGACACTGGGACGGGGTATGAAATTCATAAAAAATTTACCTGACCATTGGAGCATGTAAGTTGTAAATATATATGCCCAAAATGGCCAAATGAGCTCTTAAGAGGGCTTTTAATATAAAATTCAATGCACGCTGCCTGCCATTTGCTTCTGCTGATCTCCGGCACACACAAATCTTTCTGGCGGGCTGCACACTGTTCAGATGAGAATGCTGCATGGGGAGGTATACTGCTGTTAGAAGCCAGTTGTGAGCAACTCTGCCAACACCTGACATCAGACAGGATCTCTCAGTGTGTCTGTGTTTTCATCACGTGACCGCGGCTGCGCACTTGATTTGGTTAGCGCAGTTCTGTACATGTACTGGCTCTATACAGTCACAAGATGCACAGCACTACCAATTCTCCTTGTGTCCTGGGGGAGGGAGACAAAAGCGCACAGGCATGGGAGAAATGGGATTGGGGGATAATAACACTAAATGCCCCATACCAATCCACTGCAAACATATTTAATTTCTGGGGGAAGGGCATGTTACCATTATTCCTACTACTGTCATGGCTGCCTTTTTTTATCTTTCTATTTTTCTACCCTGAGTACTATTTTACATGCCATTTTATAATCTCAGTACCTATTATATATATATATAGTATATGCATGAAATTCCATGCCTGGAATATGCTTGTTCTGCTGCAGTTGTGATGTCATTATATTGTTCTGCTGCAGTAGTGATGTCACTATTGCAGCAGAACCACTTGGAATCCTGGCACGTTGTTGCTTTTCTCTATTTAATTCTGTGGTGACAGTATTCTAGAACCTCTAGAAGCTTTTCAAGTCAGTTTCTTTATGAAAAAGAGAGAAAAAAAACACAAAGCACACATTTCACATAGTACTACTATACACTATAAAAAATACAGGATCAACAACTTTATGCACAACCAGTGTGTTCTGTCACCTCGGGGTTCTGATTCCCTTGGACCTCTTGAGCTTAAGCTCTCGGTCAGAGGATCAGAACCCCTCTAACAGAACACATTGGTGTGCATATCTCAGTATTCTCTATATTTATTGTCCCAGTGTATTATCAATTTTTTTTTCATGATTGTAAGTTTTAAAAATAGAAGTAGGGTTTTAAATTAATGACGTGCTGTTCGCTCTGTGCTCTTGGAGTGCCCTTAGCAACATTGTAAAATAACATCTAATAATACTAAGTAAGTTACTTTCTAGTTGACCTTAACGGGGTTAGTTGGCAAAATGCCAAGCTGTTAAAATGGTATGTGAATGGCCAGCCTAACGGCACAGCTATAGCGCTACGGCTTGCAGCGCCGATGACCCAAGGTTGGTAGCAACCTTGGAAGTCAGAGGGTCGGCTGGGTGAGAGGAGGATCAAGCATCCCAGGGACTGCGCTCCTCCTCTGGGAAGAGGTGGGATCAGTGCCCAGCGCTAGCCTGGCCCCTAGCAGTGGCTGGGGGACAACATGCTGACACTGTACATGGGGGGGGGGGGCTGAGGCAGGGCAGATGCCCGACATGTGGCATGCAGAAGCATGTGCAGCACAGCCATTGCCGTCATGCACACCACTTACTCTGTGCCAGGGAGAAACAGGAAAAAGATGCCAGCCAGCAGGGGGACATCGGTCTCCCGCAGGCCCTGCACTCGGCTATCTGGGCCGCATGTGTGCAGAACTGGATCCTGTTCCCAGTGGGGCTTAAGGGAGGGCCCCGCTGATCCCAACAGGGGGGAAGGGCAAGCCCTGGACAAGGTGAGTCCCAGAGGATGCTGGGGTGACGGGGCTAGAGAGACCAGTGGATGCAGAGACTGGTTAGCACGTGGAGAAAGAAAAAAAAAAGTATGTCAACTATACTCTTGTTAGGTGAAAATCATTTTATATATCAGAGATCCCAGATGAAATTATGATTTCCTGTTTGTTTACAGCATTTTTTTTTATTACATATTAGCATTAGTCATGTGGAAAAAATGCTCACGTAATTCTTGCTTATGTTTGTAATCACATGATAACACTTGGGGTATTTAAATGAGATTAAGACCACCAAACCACACTCCCTGATGAAGCTCCAAGAGCGAAGGGCTGGGGTTTGTGACTAGCTGGCATACTGGAGGGTAAGAATGCTGTGGGATTTTACAGGATATACCACAGTCATGTGATGTGTTTTGACCAATGAGGTTACAGGATTTTCATACCCCATTGTATAATTACTAAATGCACTTTATGTAGATGCACTTTAAGTCATAGACTTGTGTTGTACACTGGGATTATATCAGATGCACAGCTTGTTTCGCACAACTAGAATCCTATGAGATGTACCCTGGGGTTAATGCAGTCTCATGTTTTACATACTCTTCTGAAGAACATGAAATAAATTATTTCTCTGAGATTCGTGCTTTATGTGATGTGCTCATTACAAATGCAGGTGAATGAGTGCCACTATTAAGTGCTTGTATTGCACATGCCCTGCCCTTGTATTACCGGGAGGGTGATGTTGTGGATCTATACCTTAAATGCCCCACTGGCCAGGCACTATATGGAAACATATGTGTCCTTAGCTAAAAGTGTCTGCTGCCGTGGGGTACCGAACAAATACAAATTTCACATCCTGCATCGAGAACAAAGAAGAAAAGAGGTCAGCTGGACAGCTGAAACTTCTTGAGGGCCACTCTGTTCCTGGGACCCTATGCAGCAGCGGCAGCACAGATCACGCTACTATGAACAGCTTTAAAAAGCTCACGTGGTACTGTAATAATAATCTGTAGATGACAGGTCAACTGCTAGAGCTGATATGGTAGTGTAACAGACCATCACAGTAGCATCCAGTTTACAGGCTGGGCTCCTGAATGTATCGCCTTGTTTTTTTTCCCCCCAATTTTCTTTATCTTCCTTCCTGGGGGAGTGCAGGATGACTTTCCATCAGCTGACTGTATGCCCAGGCCCCTCTCGCACTGAGGTTCTCAACCTCTAAGACTGACACTGCTCTGGCTCACCCCATGACGTTTACCCTCGAATTTACCCTATCAGGTGGGGCCTCTTCTTTGGCATGTCAGAGAACTGTCCCTCACAGTCTGGTGGTGTTGAGAGGAGGAACTGGGGGAGGGCCACTTGGACCCTGGGTTGCTAAGTGCAGGGGTGCCATCTGTCAATCGCCACATCCTTGTTTTCTATGACCTGTCCTGAAACCCTACTCACCAGGACAGAGCAGCATAAGCATACATCAGGTTATCAGATGCACCATGCCCACCACCAAACATTCCCAGTTGCACAGCCACCTATAGGTGGCAGTGTTTCAGAGAGAGAAACTGCTGTCCCTCCACACTGGAGGAGAGCTTCCCCGTGGGATGCTTCATCTTCCTCCTCCTCCCAGCCCACGAGTTCCTGCAATCCATGTGAATACCACACTGTACCCCCTACAATTACATGATACAAGGATGTGCACACAGAAGTTAGAAAGCAAACAAAATGAATTACTTTTATTGCCAACCAAAACACAGAGCTTTATGAAGACGGAGGTCAAGCAAGAAAGAAAAAGGAATCTTTTGACATGATAGCTAAAAAAATGGAGTGGAGTCAATTTATGTTAATATGCATAGTTATGAAGAAAAGGGGATAAGTATTTAGAGACTGAACTATTAGCTGAAAAGTGGGTAAAAATTACATTTTTAAAATGCTTTCCCTGAGATGGTAAAGGTTAATCAAAGGAGATAAACGGATGCGCAGCATTTTACAACCAAGCGCTGATCAGTGCCAGACGTTTGCTTACTTTTATTTGCTGTGTAGCTGTTGAACATAGATTGTGCAGAGGCTTATGTTAACAAATTAATAACACAAGTTATAATATGATGAGGTTCACGCATAACATTGTTGTTTTCCTAGCCTGTAACCTTGAATTTTCAAAATAGTATTTTTCATTACCCTAGCATATAAACATGACAGTTGTCACTTATCTATGGTTACCAGATGTTCTCTTTTCCAGCTGCCAAATATTTTTCATGTACCTTCTTTATCCTGCTGTATTATTATTATTTTTATAATTCTTTTTACTCTCTCCTACCCAGGATCTCCCTGTAAATGAGCTGTGAAAGCTGTGGATACTTTAAACTTATTTACTCGGGGTCTGGCACAAGGGCTCATCATGGGAGGGACTAAGTGTCCTCTTTTTGGCATTCCAAAATCTGGTACCCCTACACTTATCAAATATGACCCAAAACATTATTTTACAGAATGGCCACAGAAACAGGTTTTGGAGGGGGATTTGACAATGACACCTGCCGTGTTCCTTCGATGGGGATAAAAAACACAACTATGTTGAAAATGTAGGTTCAAAAGGTAGAAGTACTGCAACGTTATGAGTTAAAAGTTGAAAAATGTAAATGTTTGTTCGTAACTTTGTTCTTTTTTTGAGATTTTGACCCCAGATTTTCAGTATATTCTTTTTATAGCACCACCTTGTGAACATGAGAGGCGTTATATATAAAATCCTAGCCAAGATGTCATTTTGCGGCACAAGCATGACAAGATGTTTTGGGTGGGATTTGAAAAATGAGATGTCATGTTCATAAGGTGGGGGTGACATGCCGCAAGACCAAGGCAAGTGGAATTTTAAAATCCCACCTGAAAGGTGATTTTGTGGAGTGAGTGCAAAAACAGGTTGCGGAGGGGATCTAAAAAATTACACCTGCCTTGTTCATGATGTAAGGCAAAAAGCAGCTATGTTGAAAATTTGGGGCAAAAATCTGGAAAACAGTAAAAGCTTCTGAAGAATTTCAACACTGCTTCATAACACTGTTTTTTGTTTTTTTTTGAGATTTTTACACCAGATTTTCAACACAGTCTTTTTATGAATCCACATTGTGATCATGACAGGTGATATTTTTTAAATCCTGTCTGAAATCTGATTTTGCAAAGCGACTGTGAAAACACGCTCGAGTGGATTTGAAAAATGTCAACAATCTGGTTCATGAGGTGGGATAAAAAATGTTCATGTTGAAAATTTGGGATACAAATATGAAAAAATGACAACATTGTGAATAAAAGTTGGAGATGCATTAAAAAGCAATTAGCCGGGCCAGCCCGTCGGCGCAGTGGCAGCACTACCACTTGCAATGCCAGTGGCCCAGGTTTGGGAAACAGCCTGGGCTGTTGAGGGCTGGCCAAGGGTAGAAGGATTGAGTGCCCCAGGAGACGCTTTCCTCCCCCAAGGAGGGAGAGCCATCACACTGCTCCATCACTGCCACCTGTGGATGCAAGGGTGGCAGTGCAGGTTCAGCAGTGTATGGAGGGGGGAGGAAGCTATTAGGCACTTGGCCGGTGCATACATCAGCATGCCGACAGCCTGGATGTAATGTCCTTATGTGGGTGTCCTTGAGGGGAAGGTGAGTAAGAGGCAGCTAAAGGGGTAAATCCCCCTTCGTGATGGCAGCATAACCACCATCACAGAGTGAGTGGCCTGATAGCCGGTATATCTGTCATCTGATGGTTCCAGAGCAGCAGGATGTTTGGTAGTTGCAGAGAGGATTACAGTAGTGGATCCCAAATAGGTAAGTGAGGGATGTGGGTTGGTGGGTGCTGAATGGTGGGAAGAGATCAGGAGAGGTCAGGGAGGCTTGTAGACAATGATGGATGGTTTTCTTTATTTCAGGTTTTAAAACAAACAAAAAAAAAAGATGACGAGGGATGCAGTACCTGGGATGGGCACCCTGGTATCATAAGCTGTGTGTGTGGGGGACACAGATGACCGCTAGATGTTCAGGGGAGCTGACACTGTGGACTGGGCACCCCAGTGTCATGCGCTGTTTTGCAGCACTGGGGCTGGGTGCACTGGTGTTGCAGGGTGTGTGAAGGAGAACACAGACAATCACTGGATGTTCAGGGGAGGAGGACGAGGAGCAGGCTGATGATGACACCACTCAGCTGGCTACTGGGTGACCTCTAAAGCAGTAGGTAAGGCTAGGGGGGTGCTAGGGAGTATAAGTAGGGGTATCACAAGTCGGAAGAGGGAGGTAATAATCCCTCTTTACAAGACACTGGTTAGGCCCCATCTGGAGTACTGCGTGCAGTACTGGAGGCCACACCTTCACAAGGACATTAACCAAATTGAGAAAGTCCAGAGAAGAGCAACCAAAATGATGCAGGGACTGCATCAAAAGACATATAAGAACAGATTAATGGAGCTCAATATGTATACCCTAGAGCAAAGGCGGGAGAGAGGTGATATGATTGAAACATTCAAACACCTTAAGGACATTAACAAAGTGAAAGAGTCTAACATGTTTCAATATAAGAAAAAGAGCAGGACAAGAGGACACAGCATGAAATTAGAGGGAGGCCGATTAAGGGGTAATGTGAGGAAGTTCTTTTTTCACAGAAAGAGTGGTGGATGCATGGAACGGCCTACCTCAGGAAGTTGTGGCTATGAATACAGTGCAGGGCTTCAAACAGGCATGGGATAGGCATAAGGGAGCAATACAGATGAGTATGAATAGATAGGCCACTGACAGCAAAGGACGATGGCACATTTATAAGGTAGAAAAAGAAATGGGCAGACTGGATGGGCCTCGCGGTCCTTATCTGCCGTCAACTTCTATGTTTCTATGTTTCTATCTTGTAAAGGAAAGGATGCAGCCTCACTGTGATAGGTGCAGCTGCACCTTTCAACTATACAAAGTTTCCGCCCATCAGCCAGACTGAGCATCATCATCATCATCACTCTGCTCCTCACTGGCCTGTCACGTGCACGCCTCTTGCAGTCTCAGCTGCATTGGCTACCACAGTGCCACATCTCCCCAGCCCCTACCCTGTGAGTAGCCACAGTACATTTGCTCTGTGCATACACACAAGCAAACATAAATAATGCAGGGCACAATGGGATTGTCGCAGGTTCAACGCCTGAATCCACATCAGATACCTACTGTGATATAATGGAGGTTTACATGAAAAGGGCAGATTTTCTCACAAGAGTTAATCTGTCTAGCCAGCAGATTCAACAAATGAAGAACTCTGCACCAAGCAATGCTCCATCACTAACTGAAGTGCATCTAGTCCAAGGAGCAATTAATGGATAATCCGTTGAGGAATGTAGAGTTCATATTCAGAAACAGGACAGGCTCCTTGTCCAGTGGTACCAGCAGTAACACGGGTTGCTACCATCTAGGGCTCTCTAGACTGCCCATGTCACATGTCCAAGACCATGCCTGGCTTCTTCAGCCCCCTTCCTTACAAACACAGAACTTCCAGCTTGGCTGCTTCACCTCCAGCTGGGCCCTGCTGCAAGGGGATATGTTCCTGGGGTGGGGGGCAGCAAGCTGGATAGGGCTACACAGACCAGTACCAGCATCAGCATCCCAAAGGGCAGTTTTTCATGAGACTGAAGCAGGGTGTATGGTTGAGTGGGGCAGCTTAGTTACGGGCACAAACAGACTAAAGGAAGGAAATAGCCAGAACACAAATGCACCACAAATTAGGTATGTACTAGATAAGCAATGGCCAAATTTTGTTATATTAAATAAACTGTGCACATAATGGTGAAGAAGCTCCTTTTCAGGTAAGCATTTATCAGACTAAGGTATTGGCCCCTCCCCATCCAGCTAAGGGGGATGCAAAGTAGAGAGTATTAATTTATTTTTTACAAAATGTGTCCTAGATTGTTCAGCAATTCCAGCAATTGGATTGGCTAATGAGACCTACAGCCATGGCATAAAGTCTTATGACCGCACTGTTAGTTTTTTTTGTATTTTTTTTTTTTCATATTTATTTATAATATGTGCCATTCTGTGATATACCACACATGGGGTTTGTGGTCATATTTCAATATATGCACTTCTCATCTCAGTTGGAGGTGTACATGTACTGCAGTACAGAGCAATCAACTATAAGAAGGCAGTGTTCCTGTCCAGGGAGACTGCTGCAGAAAGGAACAAACTGGCTTTGTTTTTTCGGACTGTAGATAGGCTACTCCATCCTGCCTGTCTGCAGCCAAAAAGAGCAATTTCAGTTGCTCAGTGCAAGGAGTTCACTCTGTACTTCTCTGACAGGGTGTCCTCCATTAGGGCTGGGATCTCCCCAATGGGGTGGATGCAGCCCCACAGTGGTGAGCTCTGCATTTTCAGAGGCACTCCTATTGTCTGGGGTGAGTTTAGGCCAGTGGGGGTGGCAGAGGTTGTTGAGGTAATCTCAAAGCTGCGCCCCACATATTGTGAACTGGAGCCAGATCCGACTCGTCTCTTAATTGGATGTGTTGAGTCTGTTGGCCCAGTGTTTGCTGAGACTGTCCAGTGTTCACTTTTGGAGGGATCCCCCCCCCGATGCCTTGAAAGAGGTGCCGGTGAAACCCCTTCTAAAGAAACCATCTCTCGACCCTGACGTCTTGGTGAATTACAGACCAATCTCCAACCTCCCATTTTTGGGGAAGGTTGTTGAGAAAATGGTGGCTCTGCAGCTCAAGGCACACCTTGTGGCCTATGACATTTATGAGCCATTCCAGTCTGGATTTAGGTTAAGGCACGTTACCGAAACGGTGTTAGTCAAGGTGCAAAATTATCTTCTCAGGGCGAGAGATAGAGGGGACCGGTCAGTGCTCATTCTCCTCGATCTCTCCTCAGCTTTCGACATGGTGGACCATGTACTGCTGCTGCATCACCTTGAAGAGCTCTGTGGACTCACTGGTACTGTCATCAACTGGTTTGAGTCCTTTCTCACAGGCATTACGCAAAAGGCAATGATGGGAAATTTTTCTCCTCCTGCTTGAAGCCCCAGCCTTCTGGAGTTCCCCAGGGTTCGATCCTGTCACCTGTGTTGTTCACAGTGTACATGCTTCCCCTGGGTGAGATCATTAGATGGTACAGCTTGGGTTTTCACTGTTATGCAGATGATACCCAGCTGCGTATGTCTTTTGCTCCTGGGATGAGTGACGCTGTGGAGGTACTCAAAGAATATCTTGTCAAGATCCAAGACTGGATGTCTTCTAACTGGTTGAGACTCAACCTCGACAAGAGGGAGGTACAAGTGATTGAGCCTGGCGCCAGCATGATGTGGGTGCTGCCGGGGTGGGAGTAGGGTTATTCCTGGGTCCTATCCCATTGGCAGTTTCTACTAAGGTGAAGAACCTGGGCATCAGCCTTGACAAAGGATTGACACTTGAGGCTCAGGTGTCATCTGTAGTCCGGAGTGTTTTTTACCAACTAAGGAATTTCGCCTGGATTAAAGCCTTAACTCTGCCTGATGAACTGCCCTCACTGGTTCATGCTTTTCTAACACTGAGACTCGACTTCTGCAACAGTCTATACTTCAGGGTCAGTGAAGGGATTCTCCATCGCTAGCTAGTGCAGAACACAGCAGCCAGGTTGCAAATGAGCGTTCTGAGGTATTGCCATATGACTCCAGTCATGTGTGACCTGCACTGGCTGCTGGTGAGATGGAGAATCACCTTTTAAGGTGGGCTTGTTCACCTATATGTCCCTATACAGATAGGGCCCTGGCTATCTGAGTGACCTCCTGACTCCTGTCCACCCTGGGCGCTCACTCCACTGTTCCACTGAGGGCCTCCTAGTGGTTCCAAGGGCCCAGTTAAAGATCACAGAAGATCATTCATTTGAGGTGGCCAGCCTGGCCCTGTGGAACTCACTTCCAAGATCCTAGAGGGATACCTCGCCGGTGGAGGCATTTAAACGTTTTTTTAATGGTACATCTGTTTAGAGAAGCATTTGAGAACCAGTTATGAGTTCTAATAATAATAATAATCTTTATTTATAAGAAGCACAATTCAATAAATACCAAAGCGCTTTTATATACATTTAAAACACTAAAATTAAAATTATATACATAGCAATTCTAACTTAATTAACAGTGAAAGTAAGAGAGAATAAATAAGTTTTCAGGGCAGTTTAAAACTCTCCACAGTCAGGCACCCCCTTATCTGATGAGGTAGAGAACTGCACAGGGTAGGAGCTGCAAAAGCAAATGCACGGGCTCTGGAGGTCTTCAAACAAACCCTGGGAATCTCTAGCAATCCCTCATCAGCAGAGCAGAGCAGTCAGAGGGGGCAGCAGGGATGGAGGAGCTCTTGCAGATAACTGTTCATGTAGGACTTTATAGGTCAGCAAACCGACCTTGAAGATGATCCACCACTGAAACTGGCAGCCAGTGCAGTCCGCGCAGCACAGGTATAATATGGCTGGACCAAGATAGCCCAGTCAATAATCCTGCCACAGCATTCTGTACCAGCTTCAGGTGACGGATATCAACCCCTGGAAGCCCTAGGTATAGGGAGTTGCAGTAGTCAAGGCGAGAGGTCACAAAGGCATGGACCAATGTCGGGAGGTCACCGGGCGGAACAAGGTGCTTAATCTGGGTGATATTCCTCAGATGGTAAAAAGAGGTCTTGATGACGGATGAAACCTGAGATTTCAAGGTCAACCCCTCATCAATTATAATGCCCAGACTCCGCACCCATTTGGCGGTCATCAGGTGGTGACCACCGAGCAAAAGCCCAGTGGCCCACAACCCCGAGGGCCCCTCTACCCGGTGACCTGGGTCCACCACCAAAACCTCAGTTTTCGCAGAATTCAGCTTCAGCCAGCTGGCACTCATCCAGTCCTGGATCTCGGTGAGGCAATTGTTAAACACCAAGACAGCATCATCCTGGTCGGGCACAAAGGACATGTATAGCTGAGTATCATCTGCATAGCAGTGAAAACTCAAGCCATGCCGCCTGACAATGTCTCCCAACGGCAGCATGTACACTGCATATAACATTGGTGAAAGCACAGAGCCCTGGGGTACCCCACATGGTAGAGAGAATGCATCAGAAAAATTAATTCCTGAAGCAACTCTCTGTGATCTACCAGTGAGGAATGAATGGAACCACCTGAGGACTGTCACTGACAATCTGCAGATAACCCTCAGATGCTCCAGCAATACACCATTATCCATGGTGTTAAATGCTGCAGAGAGATCAAGGAGGACCAAGACAGAATGAGTCTTCCAATTTCTCGCTATCAGGAGGTCACTGAGTACCTGAACCAGGGACATCTCGGTGCTATGCCTCTTCCTAAATCCAGACTGGAGAGGATCGTAGATGTCATGGATGGTAAGATGGTCATCCAGCTGCAGCACAACCACCTTCTTGATAACCTTGCCTACAAAGGGTAGGTTCAAGATGGGTCTGTAGTTGGTAAGATAGGCCGGGGCCAATGAGGACTTTTTTTTAGATTCTTTTTTGCTCCGGTCCCGGCCTGCGGAGTCTCTCTCAGGCATCCTGCCTGATCCTGCCCTGTCTGAGATCCCCTCGGCCCTAAGCCTCCTCTCTCCCCACTCCTCCCACAGCCAGTACCCCCAGCTTAGGGGTGGGGTCGTCCCTCCTCTTTGGGCACTCTTCAAAGTGAGACTCTGGCTGTGGGTGAGGGCCCAGGTGGAGGACATGAGAGGCCGGGTGATACGGATCCAAGAGTAGGCATGGGAGTCAGGTGCTGTCGCCTACTCTGCAGAGCCAGGTTTTTCTGTTTTTCTGGTCCCCTGATGTCCCTACATTCCAACCCCCTTGTGTGGGCACCCCTGATGCCATGCGCACGGCAACACTGCCAGCGTCAGCCATGCTACTTATGCTCTCTGCGTACTGCAGTGCCCCTGATCTCCACCGGGAGCTGCTGGTATGCCGACAATCCCCAACCCTCCCCCGGGAGAGGAGAGCTGTCTGTTGGACGATCAATCCTCTCCCTCCCCTGCCGACCCCCGGCGGCCCGAGTTCACACTTGAACTCGGGTTGTCGGCGTGGCGCAAGGTGTGGCGTCCAGCACCTCAACCCTCAGCACCACCGGGACAGCCTAATGGGGACTTCTTAAGAAGGGGTGTCACCACCACCTCCTTAAGAGAATCAGGGAACTTATGAACCTCCAATGAACTCCAGACTGTCTCAGCCAGGACCGGGCCGATGACATCAACACATCCCACTAGGAGGCGAGTTGGGCCAGGGTCCAAACTACAGCAGGTCGGACGCATATTCTGGACAACCCTTATGACATCCACAATTGCCAGCCAGCTAAAAGCCGCCCAACCAAACTATGGCTCTGCAACCTCCAGCTGGTCACCGCCCCCCACTGGATTGAGTAAGGCAGATCTCCGACCTGATGTCAGCAACTTTATCCGAAAAGAATCGAGCAAACTCATCACACTTATCTTGTGATAATGCTCTCCGAACCTGCAGACAGGCTGGATTGCACAGTCTGTCCACAGTTCGAAAGAGCAGGGATGGTCAATTCCTTGCAGCGGTGATCTCCCCGGACAGGAACTCTGCTTTCTTATGGGAGATCATCGATTGATAGTCTCTATAATGGACCATCAATCTAAGCTTGTCGGCATCAAGGCCAGATTTCTGCCAGCATTGCTCCATCCTTTGTCTGATTCTCCGCATCTTCCTCAAGGTCCCATCAAACCATGGGGACCGAGGGTGAAGGGAGAGGGGACAAACATGGAGAGGAGCAAGGGAGTCCAGAGCCATCACCACAGACATATTATAAGCCTGCAATAGGTTATCTGGAGCCCTGCTAGCAGTCAGAAATCCCGATAGATCCAGCACCACCATCAGGCCATCTGGGGTTCCTCCCCTTGGAGCCTGGAAATTGAACCTGATAGTGTGATGGTCAGACCAACCGACTGGTTCCGCCACCAGATCGTAGGTCTCCATACCCAGGAGAAAGACCAGATCTAGAGAATGCCCAGAATTATGGGTTGCAGCGGCAATAGCCTGTATGAAGCCCAATGAGGTCATAAGTTGCAGTAAGTTTTGACCACATTTCGAGAGTTCATCATCAACCCAGGCATTGAAGTCACCCAGCACCATCATTCTGGAAGACTCCAACACCATCTCAACAATGAAGTCTGCAACTTCCTGCAAGAATTTCTTCCCATTCCTGGGTGGATGGTAGTTGAGAAGAATCTTGCACCCCACACATGCACCCTGGATACATTCAAAGGATCTGGTCTCACCTACTGGCACACCTACCAGACCCAATTCCGTTTTAAAACATATGGCTACTCCTCCGCCCCTACGAACCAATCTCGGGTGGTGTATCACTGAGAAACCGTCCGGAACCGTTGACTCAAGAACCGGACCAGCATTTTCATCCAGCCAGGTCTCGGTGATGCAAATCAGGTCAGTTGACCCAACAAAATCAGTAATAATTGCCATCTTGTTTTAATAGACCTGGCATTGCATAACACTGCCAGAGTTGGATGAGATTCCGAGGCTGACCTGGTCAGCTGCCCACAAAAAGTGGAGCCCTTGGGTATGGGAACCAAATAGGGAGAACCCCTGTCCAGTCTCCATTTCTCCCCAGCGCGTCTCCTCGATTTCACGACCCCAATCCAGCCGGCCAGCTCTCCCCCCTCCCTGCCCCAGAGCCGCCCCTATACCGCCTCCTTACTATCCCCAGTGCCCGACAACAATTGTAAACATCGGGATGCAATGGGGACAGCTAAAGGGGTGAAGGCTCCGGAGCTCGGAGGGGGAGTAGTGCCTGATCAGGAGAGCTACCTGCCAACACGTAATCTCTGGCCACCCAAAACAGCCACCTCCCGAAATAATCCCACCACCCAAATAAAAAAAAAAAAAAATTAGCCAACTGCTGAACTATTATTTTATTGAGATTTTATTTTATAGTGTTGCTTGTGATCTGTCATTAACATTTGTTTTTATTGTTGTTTGTTGTTATTTGTCATATATACCTGCCTTGCCTTTTTTTCCTCCTATTTTCTCCCCTCCCCCTAGCTGGGCTGAACACACTGGCATGTAAATGTGGAGACACTCTATCTCTGCAGCATTCCGCAGCTCCCTCCCATCATGCCACTCCTGTCTTGCACTGTTCCAAGCCTCTCCGTGGTGGCAGTCTTTCTGCAGAGCAAATATGCCCTCCCTCCCTCCTGGGAGAAGAGAGCAGTCCATCGGATGCTCGATACTCTTCTCCTTGACCGACCCCAGCAACTTCAGTCCATTCCCGAACCAGGCTACCACCCTGGGACCCACTCCCAGGCTCGTTAATTTGACTATTAATCTTTTGTGTGGGACTGTGTCAAATGTCTTGCTAAAGTCTAGGTAGACTATGTCCACAGCCCCTCCCTGGTCTACTACTTTGGTCACCCAGTCAAAGAAATCTATTAGATTCGTCTGACATGACCTTCCCGCTGTGAACCCATGCTGCCTTGGGTCCTGTGCTCCACTGGCCTCTAGGTACTCAACTATTCTTTCCTTCAGAAGTGACTCCATCACTTTCCCTACCACAGAGGTCAGACTGACAGGTCTGTAGTTTCCTGCCTCTGTCTTGGTCCCACTTTTGTGAAGGAGAATCACATCCGCCTTCCTCCAGTCCTCCATTCCTCCATTAGTTTTAATAATTTCTGGAAGGAGCTGGTGATTCGTGGTAGTTTTATGTTGTTGCTCTAGTTGTGTTAGTTTAGTCCCTAAATGGGTTGCAATAGACTATCTTTGTTAGTTCTTATGAGTGACATAAGCTATCACATGCCCTCTCAAGATCCCCTTGAGCCCACTCCATATGTATTTTGTATACGCATCTGCTTCTCTATTAACTTGCAAGTATTCCTGCATCACCTCCTGCACTTTTGTGTTTCTGAGAAACAGTTTCCTCGAACCACACGCACACAAGCTAAAGTCTCAAACCCAAAGCGATGCATTACTGTATCAGCATGCAAATCCCTGCATGGGGAAAGGCTGATAAGGTTTCACTGTTCAGAACAATAGTTACCTAAAAATAGGGTTGTACTTTAATTCTGGTTTAAACTAAGAATGACAAACCACAGGCACATGTTTTGTCCTGTTGGGACTCCTCGGTGCAGTGCAGTCACTGTCCCAGCCAAGAACCAGGTCACCCCCAGAAGAAATCAGATATTTAATACACTTGGAGGTGACCTACTGGAGAGGCAGGTTAGAAAAAAAACAAGTGTGTAGCATCCATGTGGATTCAAGGAGAGAACAACTAGGCCACCAGTTTCTTTTTATTTCTCTGCTTCATTTAATAGTGTTGACACTGTGAATGGAAATAGGAACTTCTTTGAGATTGGAAATCAAAATCCAAAGTCGTTTTCGCTGCTATTATTATATGGGACGTGTGGGTGGCTTTTTCCCCCCGTAGATATTAATTGCTTCTTTTATTAAAACTTTCCATGGGACAGGCTGAACGGGGACATTTTATGTTCTTTCCAAAGCGACTAAAAGGTCAGCCCCAACAGAAACAGATGTATAATTCCAAGCAATCCAGAGTTTATTTTATCAGATGAAATGCAACCCTAGTCACTCTTTGCTCCAGTTAAACCTGAAGTAGCAAACCAACACCATGGCTGTGATTTGTTCTATTATCAAGAATGGACAAATTGTTCACCTCCACAGACAGCTCACATAAGATGCCACATCTAATTTCCAGTGCATGTTGTTGGGGGGGGGGGGACCACACCTGCTTCCACCCACTTTTACAGCTGGGAGAAACTGAAGCCTAGTAAGAGGTCAAATGACTTGCTCAAGGTCACACAATAAGTCAGTAGCTCTGGTGGGATTTGATCCATAGATATCTTCCTGGTGTACACAACTGTCTGATTGCTGAAGCAAACTGCTTTTAAGGTTTGACAAAAAGTCAAACTGGGTTCTTCTTTGCTTGTTGTGTTTATTTCTTCTACTCTCCAGACCCACTGCATCACCGCTGTCATCATCCTGTTGGTCACAGTGCCTGCATATTAGTGACAACTTTGATATGCTAACTAAAGACAGTAGGACTATTTAAGTTTTTGAGACCTCAGGTCTCTTCTTTGGGGCTACACAATTCACTTTATTTTTATTTATTGAGATCTTGTATTAACACCTTTGAGCAGAAAGCTCTTTCATAGGTTCCACGTCAAGTATGACACAAACAAGAATACAGATATGTTCCACAGATACAGATACAGCAAGAAACAATCTAAAACTGTCTCCAGGCATAAATCCTAAACAACAGTTACACAATCTAAGGACATACAGGGTGCAGAGTCAAAACAAGGCTAACGTTTCACTAGGTAACGGTAACATAACATAAGGACGCTTGTTGAAAAAGGAGAATTGTACAACTAACCACATAGGCAGATAATTGGATTGTGCCTGAGTCAAAGAAAGAAGGAAGGTCTCATACCAGTAGAGAGGGGCAGGGGAGGGAGGAGGAAAGTGCAGGAAGGGAGAAGGCAAGCAGAGGTGGGGGGTAGTATGGGGATAGCTAGGAGGGAAAGGGAAGAAAAGCTATGTAGTCAAAGTGGAATAAAGGGGGAGGAGGGTGGGCGGAGGAGAGTAGAGAGGAAGAGGTGGTGTAGGTAGTGGGGTGGTGATGAAGATGTATTAAGGTGGTAGGGAGGAAAGAGGTATGGAATGATGGAGGGGCAAAAAAAAGGGAAGAGGAGGTGGAGGGAAAATAAATAATTTAGGCAGGGGTAGAAGGCCCATGAAAGTGTTAACTTGACCAGGGGCCCAAGAAATGGACATGAAACGTAACATTTTACTAATCAATAGAGATCACAGAGATTGCAAATGGTAGGAGCAAGGTAAAGACAAATTAGCGGTAGCAGTGACAGGTTGCCAGTGAGATTAGATGCTGATGGAGTTTTTTCTTAAAGGAGCCTGGCAAAGTAGCATTGGTTATGTCAGGAGGCAGGTAGCTGTACCACTGAGGAGCTCTGTATGTGAATGCACATTGTCCAAAGGCGGTTCGGCACCATAGGATTCTGAAAGCCCACTTGCCAGAGCTTCTGGTACTGCGTGGGTTACGTGCAGGGGAAAGAAGGGCCATTACACCAGGGGGTTGTAGTCCCAAGGTGACATTTTTGCAAGTAGGCATGATTGGTATTTGAGCCTGCTGTCAAAGTGTAACCAGCTAACCTGGGCATAAAGATAGCAGTTGTGTGTCAAGCATGCGGCACCAGTAAGAAGGCAGCATGCTTTATTTAAGGCTGTTTGGATACGTCAGAGGGCAGTGTCTGTAGCCGCACCGTAAATGACACTGTGAACTAGAAGGCAATTTTACAGAGTTCTGAGGCTCAAGTGAAAAGGCACAGGTTTGTTAAGATTCATGACACAAGACAATATGTTAAGGAATGGGGGGGGCAGAGAATACAGACCCAGGCAAGATTCTAAAGTGTATATGCTGGCCAAGCATCCAAAGGAATGTAAGTGGGCAGAGAGATAGTGGACCATGGGCCTGGTAGCATCCTAGGGTGTGCACAGTCAGTCTCTTGAGATCCTGGTAATCTTGTATCCCCGCTGAAAATTGTTGCATTCAGATGTGTGACCCTAGTGTAGGCTGGCAGCAGTAATGGCCAGAATTTCCAGGAGATTAGCATGGCGCGTTGCATGATTTACCTGCTGCTACAGGGGCTAGATATTTAAGCGATAATGCATGACAGGGTGTGTGTTGTGCTGGGATAATGTCACACCTTGGATGGTTGGACACCAGGCCACAGGCCAAGTGCATTCAACATCCGAGAAGTGATGCTGTCTCAACAACCCAAGCCCGGATTGCATTACTGCAATTATAAAATGGCTTGCTTGAAGCTGGCCCAGTAGCATGGAGGGCTGAGGCATCCATGCCTTACCTCTTGCCACACTGGCGACCCATGATCGCGGTGCAAGTGGGTCACCAGGGGTCAGCCAGGGAAGAAGGAGGCTTGAGCATCTCCAGGACAGCAATCCTCCTCCTCTGGGAAGGGGGGGGACCGGAATCAGTCTTAGCCTGGCCCCTAGCGGAGGCTAGGGGCTGGCACACCGATGCTGCCAGAAGGAGGGGCAGAAGTGGGGCAGATGCTTGGCATGCCATACATGGGAGCATGCACTGCCCTGCCATTGGCATCCCAGCATGCCCTCCTTTGCAAGGAGAAAAGAAAAAAAACTACTGGCGGTTGGATGAAAGGGGCACCCGCGTGCCCTACCCTCAGCCAGTACGACTCAGCAGAACTGGATCCTGTGTGCGGCAGGAGTGAGCGCTCCCCCCGCTGACCCCATTGGGGGGGCAAGCCCTGGGGGCAGAAGCTGAATGCTGGTGGACGTCAGGGGATGGGGCTGGGGTGCCCGCCTGAACATGGACTGCCGGCACCGGAGAAATAAATGAAATAAAAATAAATAAATAAATAAATAAATGAAATGACTTGCTTGTAAAATACATTTTAGTTGCTTTTTTTTTCCCAACAGATGTGATATTGTGCTAGGATAACATCACTGCTAAAGGTCTGCACTGACCAATCAGAGCCCAGGAATTTTCTTGCCATTTTATAATTATGTAAATTTTTTTAAATCCTTTATTTCAAATTTTTTAGCAGGTATGATTTTGAAACTACAGAGTCAAACTGAAGGCTGAAGTTCCACAGAGCTCCCTGTAGGGAACAGCTTGCAGGAGGTGTGGGTTCATACCTCTCAACCACCTGCCTTATAAATCAGGGACAAGGCTTAAAATAATCAGGGACAAAGGACCAAAATCAGGGACACATCTTCAAAATTAGAGCTATCCACCCAGAAAGCTGGCAGAATATGGGGCTTAGTGCAAAATGCATTTTGTAAAGAAGAACAAGTCTGTAACTTTAATGATTGCCATTATTTTGTGCTTACAGTCCCCACTGTTTAGCCACAAAAACACAAATTTTAGGGGGGACAAAGTAACATTTTGAGGCAAAATCAGGGACGTCCCTGAAAATCAGGGACACTTGAGAGGTATGTGTGGGTTCAATCCCCTGGAAAATATCAAGTTACAAGAGTATCCATCAGCTTCTGTCTATGCTACAATTATAAAGATCAGAACTTACGCACTTGCCATTTGCATGAATAAAAAGAACACAACTTTTCTCACCTAAGAATCTTCTGCATTGTCTTTACATAATTGGGGGTATGGGAGTAGCTGGAGCAGGGAACAGCCACAGACAGCGGACTGCTTCTCTGATTTCTATATAGTGCCCCAAGTTTGGGGGGAAGCTTCATGTGGATCACATTCACATGAACAGAAAAATCTGGGTGGCAATCTAACTAGACCCCAAGGTACTTGAAGGAGGAGACTATAGGGTGTGTGTATGTGTGTTGGGGGGATCCCTTAAAGTGTTCTGCCTCAGGATCAACCATGTTTTCCGGAGTTAATATGCAGAGTTATACAGCTATAGCATAGCACATTTCCAAACTCCCCAGGCTCACAGTCCCTCTCATGGCACAAAAATGGGGTCTTTTGACATTACATACAGCAGCCAGCGGTTCTATCTATTCCTGGCTCTATGTGGTTGTAGGCTAAGATTATATGTCATGCTTTCTAATATATAAATGCTGTTTATCCAAGTTGTCCAATCCCCTAACGTTGGACACTTTGGTGTAAGCCACCTTTTTGTAATGCACTTCTTTGCAGCCACTAACAAAATTCTCATCAGATGTTTAGTTGTTGAAACACAAAAATCCAGATGAAATAAAGTAAAGAGAACTAGTGTGTCTTCAAGTGTCAGCCTAGGGTTAAATATTTCCTGTAGGGCAGTTTCAAGTTCCTGGCAAAAAAGGGCTAACTTTGGGCATTGCCATATAGAATGAGAAAGGGGCTGCCTTGGGCTTGCTGCAGGTCCTTCAGCACTGAGCTGCGGTTGCCATCTCTTGGACCGGAGTGTAAAAGTACCTGAACAGCCACTTACAATTATATTCCCTCCAGGTCAAAGAGGATGTATTTTGGCAGACAATTTCCCACTACTCTGGCTCAGTCTGGTGCCCCAGTTCCTCAGTGAGAGGACAGAGGAATACAATTATGAAAAGAGATATAGGATGGAATCCCCGCTCAGAGCCGAGATAATGAGATAAAGAAGAGAGTTACTGGAGGCTGGCTTAGGCCCATGCCTTAACCAGCCTGACAGATACAGTATGCTCAGACCTGGAAGTAGCAGTGGTTGAGGGAGTCCTAAGTTCTCTATTACTTCTTGACATGTTTTCACCACTTGCCCCTGGAACTAACATCTTTGCAGTGCCAGGCCGCATACCCTGAGTCTATTCTGGACTGAAAATACCAACAAGGGTTCACTACAAATCACTCTGGTTCAACCAACTTTATGTGGCCCACCCCCTTCCCAATGTCTAGGGGCAACTCTGATCTTCTGCCGGGAGGGGGCAAATCAGCACAGCACAGAAATCTCACCAGAAATATCCCAAAGGTTCAGGCTTGGAAATAAACATTTGGGCCCACATGAAGACATCTTCACTGCAGCTGGGAAACTGCAGGGCACTCTGAGCACCCCAAACTCCACATGGGATCCTCGACTTCTGATCATCTTCTCTCTTTGCTGCAGAAACCCCCCACCCCACCCCCAATCCGGGACACAGAGGTACAGGATTTAGCATAAAACCCACTGGAAAGAAAACTCATTTGGAGATTAAAAACCTTGAGTATTTACAATTCATCTGCTCTCTAGTTGCAAATTGAAAGGACTCCAATTAATCCTTTTAAAACTCAATCACTTTATTTCTCCTGTGCCCAAACAATTTAACCGGCTACAGGGGTCCATCTTTGACCTAAATTCAAACCTCAGCTCCATGGGTCTAAACTTTATACAAGCCAGGAAATATGGCAGTTTTAAGGCAGAGCAAGGGTTTTATACAGCTCCTAAACAGCAACCTGGTATTTATCAAGGACACAACAACCTCTTCCTGGATCGTGAAGCTCCAACGGATCACCAGCACTGGTTTGAGTACCTAGCAGAGCTTCCTACCTGGTTTCCATTGTGGGTCTTATATTATCCTCAAACCAGGGAAGTGTACAGCTTTTCCCACACCATTCCCTGACTCTATTCTGGCCTTGCAGGGACACGGATAGTGCAGTATCAGCCAAACCTACTGTACCATACCCCCATTCTCTCCTGCCCGGTTACTGTCCTGGTTTGCCCGGTCTGCCCAGATCACTACCAGCTCCCTTCCAAATCCTAGGCTCAAAGCGTAAGACAGGGTGCGCAATCTAAACCATGCATGACTGTACCTTTCTTCACTGATATGTGCAACCAGCACCGGGGGAAAATACACCTCCAGGGCATTCTGCGGCCCACTCGGCTAAAGACCAGCAGCCCCCAGGCCTGTCCCTTCAAACAGGTCCAATAAGAGTGCAGGCCCCCCCAGGCCCTCTCACCAGTGAACCCTGTGCCACATTGCCACACCGGGATGCAGAGGCCCTGCCACAGCCTGCTGCAACCCTGACAACCCAGGCCTACTACCAACCTGAATGGGGTCTACACCGGACTCTGAGGCCTACCTATCCTGCACCTCCATTTCTCTCCCTTCCACCTCCCAGAGCCCCACAATAACGGCTGCATCTACCTGTCTAAGTACCCTTCCACGAACCACCCTGGGGACCTGACGCATCATTGCTGAGAGCCGGCTTGCCTTACGCGGGGGGGGGGATTCCCCCACCCTGCGCTGCCCTGCAGTGCCCGTGCAGTCCCTCCTGCTACCTGGGAAACTCACCATGAACTTCCTGTTCCTGCTATTTATATCCCTAAAAAGCCTGCTCTCTACTGCCACCAAATGGCGAAAAGTAGACATTGTGCCCCCAGAGCACTAACCAAAACCCTAAGCTTTGGAGGCAGTAAGACGGAGGGGGTCCCTAAAGAGAGCACAAGCCTCTCTCAAAATGAGAGGGGGGCTTACACTTATTACATTCTGCAACTTTATAAGTTGAAGTATTGACAATAACAAATCCGTGGATGTCATACTACTTGACTTTGGCAAGGCCTTTGACAAAGTGCTACACAGAGAACTGATCAGGAAATTATTCAGACTAGGTCTGAACCCTAAGACTGTCGAATGTGTTAAAAACTGGCTTGACCTCAGGACCCAGAGGGTTAGGATTAGAGGCTGACTGTCTAGGATGGGGGAGGTTACAAGTGGAGTCCCGCAAGGATCTGTGTTGGGACCAACACTCTTTAATATTTTCATAAAATACATCAATGAAAACATAAATAATACCATCACAAATTTTTCAGACAACACCAAATTGAGGGGTGAAGTAGACTCTGTTGAAAAACATCTAACAGTCTGTAGAGACCTGGAAAAACTGAATTTTGGTGCACCACAAACACAATGACACTAAATCATGATAAATGTGTCGTACTTCATTTTGGCACAACAAATCCAAACTATGTGTACCGCCTAAATATCTAAATGCTAAAATCATCTGTAAAGGAACGAGATTTAGGAATATTAGTCAATAACAATTTAACATCCAGAGATCACTGCAAAAAAATTGCACAGACTGCAAATTAATTAATAAACAGAGTCAAACGGCCGTTCATAAACAGGAGCCAATCTTTCATTATCCTGTTATACAGAACATATGCTAGACCTTATCTAGACTCAAATTCCCCATTTTGGAGCTCCCACCATATTAGAGACATATAGCTGTTGGAGTCAGTTCAGGGAAGAACAACTAAGCTAATACCATCCTTAAGAAACCTGCCCTATGAATTAAGACTTCAAAGGACGGGCTTAGTCGGGCTAGAGGACAGAAGGGCAAGGGGAACTTGCTGCAAATATTCAGAATACTAAACGATAATGAATTACCCACCACCCTACCACTGCACCCAGTTCCTGTTTGAAACTTCCACCCCTTGCAGCTGTCCCTGGTTCCCATCTTTATCGCCCACCCCACACCACTGCTCCTGTTCCCATTGATGCTGCCTAGTCCCACTGCCATCACAATACATCAGCAGGCAACCAACCGCCCCCAGACTCAACAGCCCATCTTAGTGGGTCTTGCATCATATTGTCCTTTCCCCATCCACACTCCTCAGATGGGAAATCTGCTTTCTCATACCGCTTCCCCTCCCTCTGGAACCAGCTACTGTCCTCCATCCGTCTCTCCCCTTCCTTCTCTCCATTAAATGCCAACTAAAACTCCCCCCCGTTCCTGCCAGTCCTCTTCCTGAACCCTTTCTTACCCTTGCCTGGCTTTTGAGCACCCCTTACCTCTTCCTCCCCCTAACCTCATAGCTCCAGCAACCTCGCTGAAGTTTATCAATTTGTTCTGACTCCTACTTTCCGCATCAGCTCAGTCTCCCTTCACTCTAGCATTACGCATTTGAGTTTGCCCAATTTACACAGATGATTTGTATGCTAATTCATTTGCCCTCTGTATTCAATATTTTGCCATTTTGTCTGTACTGCACTCAACTTGTATTCTTTACGTTACCCTCACTGTAACCATATCACACCCGACTGGCTGTATTTTGTTTGCAATTGTGCTTCTCCCCTTTCCCTCTCTCCCGGGTTGCACCTGGAAATGAGCCTCAGCTCAGTGTACCTCTCCTGCTTACCAATTTTAAATAAACACACACATGCACGCGCACACACACACACATGCACACATACACATACACACACATGCACATACACACACACACAGTATTCTGTTTTCTCTAGCTGCCAAAATTATATGTATTGTATACACCAGGCTTCATGTGTCATTTATCAATATGCAACCTGTAAGTCTACCCTGTGTTAGACTAGTGTTTACCACCTGTGGTCTTCCCTTGTGGTGCCCTCGTATGTATATTCAGTCTCAACCATGTAATGTGCATTTCATGTATTTACTGTTATTACCTGTTATGTTCTTCATTGTTTAGTCTATATGTCACAGGACCTCCTTGTGAATGAGCTTGCTCAATGGAGTTTTCCTGCAATAAACTTGAACACACACGTAACCCCCCCTACAAATGGGGGTTCCCAAAGTCTTCCTTGAGCTTGCCTAAATGCTCACTGTGAGGCTGGTGTCCTGCATTTTAGCAGTTTAAATGTGATTACCAGAGCCTGTATAGCCTCTGTGTACTGTCTCTTTAAGAGCCGCCTGATTGCAGCCTAAGTAATCTGAGAGGGAGCTCTGTTGAAAGATGTAACTATTTGCAGAAAATCATTTAGAGTGATAATGATAATGTAGTTTGTCTAACCTGCTTTCTTTGTAGCAAGGACTGTTTTGTTTGTCTCCACTATCTTGGTCCTGGACTGCAAATTGGACCAAACAGTACTGGTGGGACCTAAAATGTAGCCGGACTACAGGAGCTGTCTGAATTCAGAATATGTAAGAACTGTAGTTTGGAGCTTTTTTTGCGCCTTTCTTGCAACTGAAGGGGGAGATCTTGCTTTGACTGACAGCCAAATCAGCCAACCACATCTTTTGGATCTTGGGGAAGTCCCGGGCTACTTGCAGTTTTCAGTTAGTTCTGAGCTAGAAAGTGAAATGAGAGGAGCAGAAGTGATTTTGGGCAGCAATCCTGAGTGGATTTGCATGGGAAAACTGTGAAAAGGCTGAGTTTTTGGCTTGCATGTCTGCCTGCTGCTCATGAGAGGGAGAGAGAGAATTATTGTGGACTAAATACAAGTTTGTGTGACTAAAGTAAGCTACTGAAGTGGGCCAGGCTCAACCTGAAGAAGTCCGAAGATTTTGCTGAATGCGATCGGCCTGTCAGGAGTTTCAGCTACCCCTAAGCTCCCGGTGTGTGCAGAGACTTTGCGATTGTGATTGGGGAGCGCTTTGCCTGGTACAGTAGAATTCCCGTACATGTAAATGTACTATGAGCTGCTAGTGGGTTGTGAGTTAGTTCTCCACTGTGTGAACTGTGTTCTGCTTGCTGGAAGCTGTATCCAGCCCAAAACGGTCTGCATCCGAATTTGTCTCCATGCAGTCTGGGCCTTGCCAGACTGGCCCAGCCAAACTACCCACTGCACAGAGAAGCCATCGACGAGAGACCTGCCTGAGGATCAGCCCCCTGCTCCACGCTTGAACAGGAATGATGGCTCTGGGACTCGTGTAAGCCCTGCTTCTCCAGGCATTCCAGATCAACCACCTGCAGTTTCGATTTTCGTCCAGTCTGTGTCCAGTCTTGGGTATCGTGAGTAAATACCAGGGTAGCTCCCTGCAACAACAACTTAATCTGAGTGTGCCATCTGATTGTCTTGTTGTTTCGTTTCCTTTACGAACTGAGCCCTCTGGCTCCGGATTACAAATATTGTGTATTGTGCATGTTGTGTTTTCCAACACAGGGACCCAACCAGCTGCAACCCCGGGCAACTGTCCTGGCTAGCCCATCTCTTCTCCACCTGGGTACCCAGAGGTGGACTGTGTGGGGGGACTCAAAGCGCATGCATAACTGCTTGACTGATATAACCTTTAAGCTAATTAACCTGATTTTGCCCCTCCTTTGTTCAAGTCCCCTGAATAGATCAGATCTAACTTTTTCTGCATGTAATCTGACTGTGGTTCCAGTTTGTGCTCAAAGTACTGTACTGTTGCTAGTTGCTGTGCATAACCTTGTTTTACAAGGGGTCCTCATGGTCGAGCCAGAGGAACCAGCCCTGGTGATAAGTGCAAACAGTGTGGGTACTTGTGTGGTGTACCAGAGGTATTGTGAAAGTGATTATTGTACAGTGTTCAGGCCACTAGAGGGGAAAGAGGGGGTTACAGTGTCCCGGAGGGCTGTGCCCAGGTTAGCTTGACCACTACCAACCCTGACCTCTGGGTGGAGGCACCCGTTTCAGAACTCAGGCCCCTTAACCTGCTACTAGCCAAGCAGGCAGGGGTAGTAGCCCTTGGGATAGTGCCACCTAGGGGTTACACACATACATACACACACACACACACACATACAGACACACACACACACATACATACACAAACACACACACACATACACACACACACACACACACACACACACACACACACACACACACACACACACACACACACACATAAATAAAAAACACAGATCAGGATCATCTTGGGAGGTTGGGGGGCATCCATGGAACAGATCAGAAGCCACAGCGAAGTGGCCATGTAAACAGGCCTATAGTCTAAGGACTGGTAATGTCAGTCCCCCTAATTCTTTTGGTCTACACAGGGTGGCAAAGTTGATCCTCAGCCACATAAACGTTTTTAAATGCATTTATGGAATAAAATCTGGGTCAGTAGATATAATATAGTGAAGCCATAAGTGTAATATTTTGAGAAGGGCACAGACGGACACAGATGCAGGGGGTGTCAAGAAGCCATATTTATTACTGAACTAATGGACCAAGATACCTACTAGACATGACAGAAACTGGCATAGACAACAGACTGGGTGATGGGGACTACTGCCAAATTGACACCCCGTGTACATCCTTGTAAGGTAAGTACCATATACTGTTGGCTTGCCCAAACCCCTTCTGTACCCCACATGACAGTCATGATATCATAACTAAAGGTTGTAATATGTTTAGTAAGGATCCGACCCCCATAAAGATTCTCAACTCCGGGGGTTCCTTCAGGAAGCACACAAAGTTTAGAAAAAATAAAAGTTACTGGGACTCAAACCCGGTCCCAGACACAGCGCCTGGGTTCCTGGCTGCAGTGGCTCAGTCCATTGAGCCACGGCAGCTGCTCGGCAGAACCCCATCCCAGCAGAGGTCTTATCCTCTGCCTGGGATGTTTCGAGTGGTGCAATACCGCGTACAGCAGTATTCACGGTATTGCACCACTCGCTATAACCTGCAGCGCTGTGCAGGTTTAGCCATAATGTCATATGCTATTAAGAGTGTGACATTATGACCCAGTAGGTCTGTATCTACGTGCAAAAGCAAGAATGAGCTAACTGTCTTTTGACCAGCTACATGCCAGTAGGAGAGCCATATTTACTATACACCTCCTTATCTCTAATATAACAGTTTGTGTAATGCTATTGTCTCTCCGAGTTCTTCATTTTCACCCGGGGATTTTTACTGTTGTCTCTCTGCATGAGATCCATGCTGGTAAGCTGTAAGTTACTGTTGTCTTATGAAAACCTGTAATAAATGTTATTACTGATTACTCTATCAGTTGTCCCTGGTCGTGATTCACCATTTAGTCAGAACACTGTGGAGACTGAGGGTCTCCTCAATACTACCCTCCTCCTCCTCCTCCTCTAAACAAACTGTTCTAAAATATCATCATTCTGAATTTCCGGGCTGAAGTGAACTATTCAGCACCCTGTACAGGTTCTGGGGATTATTCTGCCCCATTGGTAGAACTTGCTGTAACTGTAACCCAACAGTTAACAAGTCCAGTACACGACTAATATTAAAAATACTAAATGCCCTGTCCCTGTGGTCAGGGTGGGACAAATCAGGTAGCCAGGTGGCCAATGGCTACTTAAAAAATTGGTTTGGCTACCAGATTTTGAAAGTTATTGGCCAACTC
Source organism: Neoceratodus forsteri (assembly GCA_016271365.2). NCBI lineage: Eukaryota > Metazoa > Chordata > Ceratodontiformes > Ceratodontidae > Neoceratodus > Neoceratodus forsteri. Next base: position 246,690,104 of record JADMNL010000025.1, read on the forward strand.
GACTACTTGTCTACAAAGTGATTTCTGAGCCCTTAAAAAGGATGGCGACTACAAATATTGGTTTGGCTACCAGATTTTGAAAGCTGGTGGCCAAATTGACCACCAGCTCACAAACTGATTTGTCCCACCCTGCCAGTGGTGCTTTTCTGTGACATGCTGGATTCCACCATTTATGTAGATTTGTTTACTGGGTAGGATACACTAAGCAAGTAAATGCCTATTTACAGGTACGACCTGGAAGAGTACAAGGTATCACACAATACACACAATTCAAATACTGACAACAATACAGAAACATAGAAAATGCTGGCAGAAAGCCTCCCCACTTGCACAGCGGTAATGCTACTGCTTGCAATGCTGGTGACCTGAGTTTGGGAATGAACCTGGGATGTCAGAGGGCCAGCCAGGGGGGAGGTAGGATGAGCATCCACAGGACTGCTTTCCTCCTTCTCCTACAGGGGGTGGGTTGTGGTTCCTGGCATAAATGCGACTTCTAGTGGAGCTTGGAATACAGCACTAGCCTGGGACCACCCAGCTGGGAGCAGATGTCGGCGGATGTCTATAGGGCATATGCCCATGTCTCCAAAGGTACCTTAAGCAGAAAACCCATAAAGTAGCCACGCAATGATGCTAGGGTCCTTGCAAGTGCCGCCTCTAGCCTACTCTGAGGGATGCTGGGGGTCCAGATTAGCATCCTGGTACTCCCCATTGGGGTAGGGGAACCCCCACCAAGGGGGTGCAAGCCACGGTCTCCCAGATACCTCCAGTAGGTCCCTGGAGCTGGCACAGCACAGAGGGGAACCTGAAAGGAGCACACTGGCAGACATGGAGTATATTCCCAGCCTCCTCCAGGAGCATAAACAGTGTTACTATAAATAAACTTAAATAAATACATACATACAAAAATGAATGAATGAATTAAAATGTTGGATGAAAAAGGCCACTGGTCCATCCAGACTGCTCAGTGCCACCCTATCCTACCCCAGGAGCCCATGTCTAGTCCGGGCCACTGCCCTCCCCCAACCCCAATAGGTGCCAACTGACCTGGCAACAATGTGACATGAACATCATATAGGTACATCTGTTGCAGGAGGTGTGGCATGATCCTGCATGGCTGTAGCATTTGGATTTCCCAGCACCTCACAAGGCAGATGACCAGCAGCAAAGTCCTTAGCATCACTGCCACTTTTTGAGACATCATCAGATGGGCTGGAAGGTTTTGATGACAACAAGTGATCCACTTGCACATGAACCAGCAGATGGCCAACTTGAACCCCATAGTTTTGAGGTCCACACATCTCTTGCACAGTCCTAGGGATCAAAGACACTGGTGAGTTTGAAAATCACCTTCTTCCCTGGGAGGAAGACCCAAACTAGCGTAGGAACTTTGTCATGTCTCCTCTGCTGCTGCAATTGGTACTATTCCAGTGTGGGACAGATCTGGCGTCAGGAAAGGTAACTGGGTGTGGGATTGCAGTTTAAAAAACATTCTGCAAGTGTTCACATCAGCAATAGATAGATAGATAGATAGACGGACACAGACAGACAGAAACTTAATTTATATAGTGCTTCTTCCCGGAGGCGCAGAGCACTTAACAATATTTAAAAACAATCCATACATAACACACATAACACATTTCAAAACATAATGCAGAGATCAGTATAAAATTCTATCTATCATACATTTAAAACAACCCAATAATAAACAATACAACAACAGTCAGAACATTTAAGCTTAGCTGAAATCAAACCCTTGATTAAATAAAAGTGTTTTTAATCCTTTTTTAAAGGTTTCCATTGAGGGTGCCTCCCATATATGTCTTGGTAAAGAAATTCACAGGATTGGTGAGGCAACTGACAACACCCGGCCCCCAGAATGCCACAACCTAGCCCTGGGAGCAACAAGGAGGCAACCCTCGGCGGAACAGAGAGCCCGAGATGGGTGATGGGGAACCAGAAGGTCTTGCAGATATGCTGGTCCCCCATCCCTGAGCAGGGCATTACAGGTCAGTAATCTGACCTTGAATGCAGTCCTCCATCTTACTGGCAGCCGGTGCAGTCTGCAGAGGACAGGTGTGACATGTTCATATCTTGGAATACCAGTCAACAGCCTAGCCAACACATTCTGCACCAACTGCAGCCAGTGGAGATTGCCTCCAGATAGCCCCAGGTACAGGACATTGCATTACTTCAGCCTGGACATGAGGAAGGCATGCACCAGGGTGGTCAGGTCATCAGCTGGTATTAGGGCTCTGATCCAGGCAATGTTCCTCAGATGGTAAAAAATGCCTTTGATGATGGCCGACATCTGTGCATCAAGTGTCAAGCCATCGTCAAGGACCACACCCAGATCCGTAACCCAAATGGAGGGGACTAGGGGAACACCCCCCAGAATTAGCCCAGGGGAAACCCCAGGTCCCCTTCCGTCACTTCAATGACCTGGATCCACTACTAGTTGTAGCCAGTCATGAGTCATCTAGTGCTGGATCTCCTCCAGGCAGGTGTTAACCACCGAGGCCGCCATCCAATTTCCAGGTGCACAGGACAGGTATAGCTCGGTATCATCAGTGTAACAATGTAATCCCAGCCCATACCGCCTGATAATGTCTCCCAATGGTAGCATGTACACTGTGAACAACAAGGGCGACAGGACTGATCCCTACAAAACTCAACAGGTACACTGTGAACAACAAGGGCGACAGGAATGATCCCTATAGAACTCAACAGGACAGAGTCATCTGGCTAGATGAGGCTAACCCCATCGACACCCCTTGCACTCTATCCATGAGGAAGGACCTAAACCAGTTGATGATGTTTCCGGTTATTCCACATCGGTTCTGCAGTCGGTCCAGCAGCACCTTGTGGTCCACGGTGTCAAATGCCACCGAGGGATAAAGGAGGACTAAGATGGTACGCTCTCCCCTATCTCTCGCAATTAGGAGATCATTTAGCACCTTCACCAGGGCGGTCTCGGTGCTATGCCTGGATCTAAACCCAGACTGGAAACACTCATAAGTGGCGGAGGAGACAAGATGCGTTTCGAGCTGGATGGCCACCACTTTCTGTAGAACCTTCCCTATAAAAGGGAGGTTCGAGACCGGTCTGTAGTTGCTGAGACACTCCAGGTCCATTGAGGGTTTCTTCAATAGGGGTCTAACCAAGGACTCTTTCAGTGCCCTAGGAAAGACCCCACTCTCAAAGGAACTCCAGACAATCCCAGCAACCACAGATCCTATCAGGTCCACACATCCAACTAAAATTAACCACCCCCTCCAGGCCAACCGAATCAAACTCAGCCCATACAAGAGGGATGAACCAGCATGCCACAGGTCGAGCCCTGCAATCCCTTTGAGCAGCGTTGGAAGACATCTCAGCCCTGACAGAGGACACTTTGTCAAAAAAGAACAGAGAAAACTCTTCGCACCTTGTACTTGAACCTGCTCCCCCCCCCCCTCCGCGACAAGCTGGAGTAATAGTCCATATACCATGCAGAAGAGCTGAGCTGGTCTGTTCCTTGCCGCAGCAATCTCCCTTGACAAAAAATCTGCCTTCTTTTGGGAGATTGCCCCCTGATAGTCAACATAATGTGACTTCGAGGCCAGTTTGTCCTCCATCAGCCAGACCTCCTCCAGTGCTGCTCCAACCTCTGACCCTTTATCTTTAACTCGCTTAGTTTCCCATCAAACCAGGGGAGGCCTGTGGCAAGTAGGCAAAGGTCGAACATGGATGGGTATGATCGAGTCGAAGGCCACACTGATGGCTTGAGGAGGGTTGCAATAAATGAACAAAAAATGAGTCAAACTGTGGATCTCAGGTGCGATCTTGCACCCCTGGGAAATTTGTTTTGTCCAGGCTTGAAAGTCTACACAACTGTTCTGCTGCACCATTATACACTGGATGGTAAGGTGGTGTAAGAATGTATCAGACACCATTCAGTTTCAGGAACCATGTGAACTCATGGGAAGAAAACTGAAGGCCATTGTTTGATATCAACTCTCATAGCGGCTCACTGGAAACAGACAGGTGTCACAAAAGACTAACTGTTCTTTCAGTGGTCATGTGATGAGTTGGAAGCACTTCAGTCCACTTTGAATGAACATCGACCACCACCACCAGGAAGTGTTGCCTGTTCACCTAAGACTAGTCTACATGAATGCATTCCCATGGCATAGTGGCCCAAGATGAGGGTTAAAGAGGTGCTAATGCAGGTTGGTTGCACGGCTGCACAAAGTGTACATTTGCTGACCAGATCTTTTATGACTGATCTAGTTGGCCACCAAAGATATCCTGGGCCAAAGCTTTTATTCTGCAGATTCCCAAGTAGCTCTCTCATTCAGGTTGGAAAGCAACTGCTTCAGGTATTTTGTCAGTATCATGACTGTGGAGACCCTCAGAACACAGACTTGGTATGTGGACAAGTAATTCTTCTGGCCTAAGAAAGGGTGAAGAGTCATATCTTTTGTGAAGTTGGGCCAACCGTTCAAGGTAAAGTCCAGAACTTTGGACAGCACTGAATCCCACCTGATTTCCTCTGCTACATCCTTGCATGCTACAGAAAGTTCATCCAGATATGAAAGATGGAACACTGCTCCATCATCTTCCATGGTAACAAAGTCTGCAGAAGCCAGTCAGAAAAGGGTGTCCTTTTTTTGCATTATCCTGGTAATATCAATGCTCATGTCGTAGATGTCGGTTAACACAACCAGGCTCTAGCATTGCATCCTTAGTACTGCAATCAACTGAACTGCTGACGTTGACCCCAGAATGGCCAGAAGAGGATTATTATCCATTAGCAAGTTGAAGTTTCTGCTGCAGCCCATAGAAGTATTTGTCGATATCTCTTTACCCCAGTTATTAAGCTTAAATCTTCCTTGTCGGTTTCGGCATAAGTCCTTGCACTAGGAGACGGGTCCTTCATGCAAAAGTGATATGGTATTCATCCTTTAAAGGTAGAATGTGAGAAACGACCCCCTCCCCACTCCATATGGGGACATGTCACCTGCCAGTCTCAAAGGGTTTTCAGGTTTGTAGTGCGCTAGACATTTGCTGTTTAGCAACTATTGTTTACACAAATGGAGTGCTGCATCACACTGTGATGACCAGTTCCACTTGGCATCCCACTCAAGCAAGCTGTCTTGTGGTTGCAGCAATCTCAACAAATTAGCCAAGAAACAGCCATAATAGTTCTCTGCCCAGGGATTCAATCTCCTGTGTAGGATGTTGGCTGGATGTTAGATGGTTGTAGTGGGCTCTTGCTGAGACAAGCTTTGTAAATGTGCTCTGGCACAAGTTAAACTTGATGCTCTGGGGGGACATATTCATTACCAGCTGGTTGCGCATGCGCAAAGATGTGTCACATGGCCAGCTCTGATGGTATATTCAAACAGTATGTGTGATCAGGACTGATTGTGCATACTGTGTGAATATACGGCCCTGGATCCATGACCCAGAGCGGTCAGCTGCCATGTCCGGCACAGCGCATCCAGGGTCAGGCCGAATACCACCATTGGGAAACACATAGCACATACCTGGATGCACCATGACCTCAAGGGCGATATTCAGTCAGTAAATGTTAATGAGTTAATTGGGCATGCATGGCGCAAACGGGCACCATGCACGCTCATTATGAGCCCATTAGCATGGATGCACCCGGCAGAATGCGCCAGGCCAGACCCCTCCCAGCCCCGAGCAAAACAATGATCAGAGAAAATGCCTGCCAGCCCTGGCAATGTAGTGCAAACCCCCTCCCCATCCCTGATTATCGAGACATGCATAGGGAAAGTTCAACAATATCCATGTACTGTAACAGAACCCCCTCCCTCCTGGCCCTGATCCCAGAGAAAAGCATAGTCCCATATAACCCCCCCTTCCTGGCCCCAATCCCCGGTAAAGCATATTCCCATGTAACACCCTCCTGGCCCTGATCCCGACACATGTTGTCACAAATACCTACCCTCCACGGCCCTGATACCCGATAATGCCATTGTCCACATGCATCCGCCCTTTCCAATCCCCGATAAGGTATGTCTCACAAGTAACCCCCTCCCGGCGATCCCGGAAAAGCACTGCCACATGTTACCCATTTCCATAGTGTAGTGCCCCCAACCCCGACTGGTGCCAGCGGCTGGCACAGCCCTGCACCCTCCACGGCCAGCCGCCAACTGACAAGTACTGGAGAACTGTCATATTATAGGACAATGCTCACTGGTCTATTACAGCGACCAATGAGCGCTGTCCTATAATATGACAGTTCCCCGGAACCTGTCAGTCGGCGGCAGGCCATGGAGGGTGCAGTGGGCTGTGCCAGTCACCAGTACAGGTCAGGGGTTGGGGGGGCCACTACACTATGGAAAAGAGGTAAGCCTCATTTGCTGTACTGTCGGGGATCAGGCCAGGGCAGGAGGGGGTTCCACTAGACTACCAGGGCATGGGGTCTGCATTATTTATGGTTACCGCAATTGGGGCTGGGGCAGGGGGTTGTCACTTGATTGCCAGAGCTGGCAGGCTGCAGTGCACCTGTGTGCACTTCCACAGCCCATCTGTGGGTGGGCGGTTGCATTTGGGCAGCTTTTTGTAGCCTATCTTTGGGCTGCACATTTCTGGCCTTTGAGGGGGCACATTCCCACTGAATATGCCGCTGTGTGGCATATGCATGGGAACAACCCCTCCACTTGCACAGCATACATTATTGTGCACCCGGGCCCATTCTTTGGAGGCTGATGCATCCCGCCCTTTTGAATATCGCGGCCACAAGCGCATTGTTGGAGTTAGTTGCACATCTCCTTTTCCTCACTGTGAATGCTGCGATCTCCTTAGAAAATGGGAGCCCTGGTGTTGAGCTACATAGTTTCTGGGTTGCCCACCAAACCAATCTGGAGGCAAATTCCCTCTCCATGCCCTGGAGCAGTGTAGAAGGTGAACAGCTTCAGTGGGTCTTCCTTCTTTTCAGTCTCTTGCTTAGCGTTCATGACAAACTGTGCGCTAACACTGCAATGTACTTCTGCACTCATGTTGGATGACTTGCTTTGCCTCAGCTGTGGCATTTCACTTGCTGCAATCTGCACTTGCTTCACTAGTGGTCATTTCTGCAGCAATAACATGACTGATTTGCCTTTGCTTGCACTTATGACTTCTGAGGGCCTTGCTGATGTGGATGTGATGCTGAAGGACCAGCATGTGGTCTGGGATATACCCTTGCACTTAGCGTATGAGTCACTTTGTAAACCCCACCCCTGGCTGGTTCAGCATGTCCTGCTACCTCCATGGAGTCCTTCTGGGCAAACTCTAGTGCCACTGCAGTGCTATAAGTGGACTTGAATGTTAAGTCCTGTTCGGATAATAGTCACTTAGTTTAGTGTTCCCCTCATAAATGCCAGAGAATTTGATCCCTCAGGGCATCATTTAAGAACTGTCCATATTTGCACATGCGTGGCAACTTTTTCAAGGCAATGATATATTCTGAGATGCTCTCTCCCATTTTTCTGGGCACGCCAGTGCAGATGGTATCACTCAGCTATCATAACTGTCTCGGGCTTGTTGTGTTGCAAAAGTGTCATTGTGAAGTGTACATACCCCAGGTCCCTTAACTTTTCAGCAGACTAAAGACTGAGCATGGAAAGACTGCCAGAAAAAAAATATTTCTCTTTTCGTTTGGCACCTGGTTTAGAGCAAGCCAATACTGAAAATGCTCCAAGTAGTTGTCAGATTGCTCCTGGAATTCCTGGCATTCCTGTACGCATTCCAGCGACATCATTTTGCTGAATGTAGATGGTCACCGTGGTCTGCATTGCCCTGTCCCTAAACTATACAATTTATTTATTTTATTCTGTTTAAAATTTGGTGACCGGGTAGGCCCACTGAGCCCTGAAGGTCCCTTTTTCAGGGGCGACCCGGGATAACGATTCGTATTTTCATACAGAGAAAGACTTGGGTTACAGAGTAGTTTCAGGTGTGTGAGCAGGTTACAACCATGGTTATCATCGTGCATCAGTCCTTACAAATATGTTGACAGTAGAATTAACAAAAGGTGCAGAAGAAATGTAATTTTACATGGTAAGCTCATTGTTTACTACTGGCATGGTTCAGTGGAAAGTTAGCTGTGGTACTATGCCTAGAGGGAAGCACCGTGGAACCTGATATGGTGCTTGGAAGATCTGGATATTAGGAGGATAGAAGCAAGTGGGAGGGGGGGTCATGAGCCGTGGCAATGACAAGTGCTAGTATAGACATATAGACTTTGAGTCTGGTGAGGAAGTTCATCAGTGAGGAGGCTTCCTGCACTAGGGGTGGGAGTTTGTTCCACAGGTAGGTGGCTGAGTAGGTGAACGACCTGCCGCCAGGGTTAGTCCTGACTCTGGGAACTACAAGCAGTGTACGTCCAGATGTCCATAGGCTCCTGGGGTTATGTTTGAGTGTGACAGTTCCAGCAATGCTGGGTGGAGCTGAAGGGCTGAGTAGCTTGAAGGTCAAGCAGAGCAGGGGGTAGTGGAGACAAGAGGTCAGCGAGGGCCAGCGTAGCTGAGCAAGTGTATCACAATGGTGCCTTCGAGAGTGGTCCTGGGTAGCAAACTGGGCGACCTTGTTATACAGGATTTGCACCTTGGAGACCTCCTGCTTGGCCATGCGCTGTAAGACTGGGGCAGCATAAGTCAGGGTGGGGAGGAGGACACTTGTGGCGATTGAGGTCCTGGCCTCAGGGATGAGCTGGTCTTTTAGCCAGTACAGAGTACCAAGTTTGCAGTGTATGGTCTTGGTGACCTGATCCACATGGTACTTGAAGGTAAGGCAATGGTCCAATGTTAGACCTAAGTATTTTAAGGAGGGCACAACCTCGATGTCATTTCCCGAGAGAGCAGTGAGTCGCAGAGATTTAGACCTGTCGTGTCCAAGGGCGTTGCGTCCGAACAGCATCGCCTTAGTTTTGCCTGCATTTAGGACCATTCTATTTGCTCTCAGCCAGGCCTCGAGAGATGCTAGGTTGGCTTGGAGAAGGGGACCTAGAGCTGCAATGTTATCCAGGGATCGGTAGATGACAGTGTCATCCGCATACTGAACGACCGAGCTTCCCCCACAATGTTGGCTTAGGTCATTAGTAAATATGGAGAAAAGAAGTGGGCCGAGGATCGAGCCCTGCAGTACTCCCTCTGGAAGGGGTAGAGGACCCGAAGTGGCACCCTTCCAGATGACCCTCTGGGATCGGCCCAATAGGTAACTCCCAAACCATTTGAGGGTGAGGGGGTCTAGGCCAATTTTATCCAGTTTTAGTAGCAGGAGTTTGTGAACCACAAGGTCGAAAGCCTTGGACAGGTCTATAAAGATGGCGCCAGTGGGTGTCCCATTATCCATTGATCTGAGCAAGTCATACGAGAGATGAATGAGTGCTGTGTCAGTCCCATGGTTAGTTCTAAAACCATGCTGTGAATGTGCAATTAGCTGCTGGGACTCCAGGTAGTCAAGGAGTTGGCCATAGACTAACCTTTCTTGTAGCTTTGCAAGTGTACCGAGCAGGGAAATAGGCCTGTAATTGCTTATGTTTTCCCTGGAGCCACCATTGTAAATAGGGACTACATTGGCCTGTTTCCACTGGTCCGGAACAGTCCCTTCAAGTAGGGATCTGTTTATGAGCCAGATCAGGGGTCTGGTGAGGGACGGGGCACCAGCCTTAAGTAGCCGAGAGTTTATCCCATCAGGACCTCCTGAGCCTTTGTCTTTCAGAGCTCTTAGGAGGGATTGGACCTCTTTTGTCTTCACCAGTCTTAGATGGAAGGAGGGACGGTCAAGGCGAGTAGGCTCGATAATATTAGGAGCCAAGGTCGGAGAGGGCAGGCCGACCTTGTAGGCCTCGAGGTTACCAAAGTGATTGTTGAGGGCAGTAGCAATTTCGAGGGAGTCGCTCACTGGCTGACCATTGACCTCAATGGGGCCAGGTTCAGTCTTAGTGTTACCCCTGATCAGGTTGTTGACATGATACCAGAATTGTTTAGGGTTGCCCAAATTGTTTTTTTGTAGGTGAGTGACATACTCCCCTTTTGCAAGTTTGATGGCTCTCTTGTATTTGTTTAAGACCTTGTATGACACGAGGTCGGCAGGAAGGGAAGAGAGCTTGAACTTCTTCCAGGCCTTGTCTCGACTGACCATAAGGGGGTTTCAAGGATGGAGAGATCCACTTGTAGCAGCTACCCTTTATTCTACGTTTTTTCAAGGGGGCGAAGAGGTTAGCTGCTCTACATACTGCGCTGTGGAAATGCTCCAGAGCCTCAGCTAAGGTGGGGAGGAGATTAATTGGGCTCCAGTCCAGACTGTGTAGGTAGTCATTAAACTGCACTGTTGAGAAGTTTGTGTAGTCACGAACAGTGAGTATTCTAGGTTGGATCTTGGGTGCTCTGTTCTTCCAGATGCAGAATATGGGGGAGTGGTCACTTAAGGAGTCCACCATTATGCTGGCTTTCCGGATGCTGGTGGGATTGGACACCAGTGCCCAAACAAGGGTGGTGTGGTTCCTTAATTTGTAGTTAAGTCTGGTTGGTTCTAAGATGACCTGTACCAGGTTTGTTTCTTGGGTCAGTGCCATAAGGGCACTGTTAGGGTCCTGGGCCCAGTTTAGGTTGAAGTCACCCAGAATAAGGAGCTCTGAAGAAACAACTTGGGCCATGATTTTTGTTATTGCTTCTAGGGATTGAAGAGCCAATTTGGGCGGGTGGTAAACGCAGCCAATAGCGAGTTGCTTGCTGTGCCCTAGGGTGACTTGGATGAATATAGATTCACCATCAGGGGAGGTGTGTTGCTGCAAGGTGAGGAGCGATACGGTTAGGGCTACATTGGTGTAAATAAGTACAGCGCCCCCTCTTTTGGTCAACCTGTCCTTACGGTACATACTATAACCTTGGGCCAGTATCTCATGATCGGGGATGTGTGCCTTAAGCCATGTCTCTGAGATGGCAAGGATATCAGGCTTATAGAGATCAAGCCAGGCTTGTACCTCTTGCATTTTTGATCTGAGGCTGCATACGTTCATATGCGCTATCTTTAGCCCCTTTGTGGACGCCCAGTGGGGGTCATGAGGGGATGTTATTGAGAAGCTGGTGGTGTTAGGGCCAGGGTTAGGTTGTATGTCACCTGCCAGGAGTAGTAACGCAGCTAGAAGGCAGAGTAATTTTGGGCTGGCCAATGGGATTCGGTTGCCTCAGCACATCCTGGTCGCAAAGTGGAAGGTATCATAGCATATCCCCTTTCTTATGAGCTCGTGGGTTGAGGAGAGGGCAAGTAAGCTGGAGCGGGGCATTCCATTGTAGAGGATGACAGGAGGGGTGTCATTGTACCTTTGTCCCCTTATTTCTGGATGCCCTAGGCCTAATAGCCTGTCCGCCCTGGGAAGGGACAGTATATAGACTGTCATCAGTAGTACCCTCCTATTGGAGAGAGGGGCCCAAGGGTTGTGTGCCCCTCGTGGCACGTGATCGAGGGTAAACTTCTGGAGAGGCATGCTATGCTAGCAGGGGTGTCAGTAACAAGCTCTTTTGTCCTGTCTTAGGCAGTTATTCAGACACAGAATGGGTACCCTGTCTATGGAGGAAAGTCAGGTGAAAAACACTAAATCCTCCGTAGTAATCGGTCTTAGGGCCGATTATCAGGTGTGAACTGGTATCTTGTTTCTGCAGGGATTTCAGATGATACAATACACCAGTATGGATTTTCTAAGTAATTGGTAGTCAGCAGGAGTAAAACCCTGTCCTGCTAGGATTGGGGGCAGGAAAATAAAATCCCCCTTGTAAGTGTGCCGTAGTGATCAGAGCAGTTTCTGTCCCTTATATTTTCCAGAAGCAGGACTTAGGCAGCAAACACAGTAGACTACAGGTTCTAGGACTGCCCACAGTTATGTGCCACGCCCCTTTATCACCAGAGGCCAGTCAGATAGGGCATAGGGCGGAGCAAAGGAGTATTTAATCGATGGGGGGGGGGGGGCGAAAAATTTCAGCTTAAAATAATTTCAGCTTGAAGAAGCACAGCTAACACCAGGTAAATGCAAGCAGCTCCCTCTGAATAGCAATGACATTTAATTGGGCTACTGCACCACAAAAAGTGGCAAGTTCAAAAGTTTCGGTGCACTCAGGGCTCCTCCATGTCCGTACCTGTGAGGCAAATTCCAGCGGCGAGCTGTCCTAGGTTGGGCTGGGGAGGGCTGCAGAAGCAAGCCCTCAAACCCTGGAAAGGAAAGGAGACAGAGGGGTTAGCCTTTTAGATAGGGAAGAAAATCAAAGATTAGACAGAAACGAAGAGAGACAGAAAGAGTGTAGGGGCTTGAATAGGGGGAGGAGTTGCACTACAGAGCAAGTTCTTCAGGGGAGGGAAAGTTCTAGTGGCAGGGAGATCGCATTTGGAACAAGGTAGGGAAAGTACAACCATACAATTAAACAATTTCTAAAAATTAATTTGCAGGATTTAGCTTAAAAATCAGATTACAATGCAGTCCTGAAAAATTTCAGCTTGAAGGAGCACAGCTAACGCCAGGTTAATGCAAGCAGCTCCCTCTGAATAGCAATGAAATTGAATTGGGCTACTGCACTACAAAAAGTGGCAAGTTCAAAAGTATCATGCACACAGTGCACGCAGGGCTCCTCCATGTCCGTACCTGTGAGGCAAATTCCGGTGGCGAGCTGTCCTAGGTTGGGCTGGGGAGGGCTGCAGAAGCAAGTCCTCAAACCCTGCGAGGCAAATTCCGGTGGCGAGCTGTCCTAGGTTGGGCTGGTGAGCATTGGTCAATGCCGAATGTTTGCTTGCTGGTGTTGGCATTGGTAGTGCAGGAGTTAGAGAGATGCATAATAGGAATGGCAGTGAAGTACTGAAGTAACGCCAACCCCCACCTCCACCCTGCAGAGACTGACAGGCATTGGAGGTGTGCCTTTGGGTCATCCACCATAACACTCACGCCATTCCACCTCACCCCACCCTGCAGACACTGACAGGTGTAGCAGTGTGCCTTGAGGTCTTCAGCCCTTACACTCACCCCATTCCATAAGGAAATAAGCTGAGATGGGTGCAGTATAGGAGAATGGGGTGAACGTTAGGGCCGAAGACCCCAAGTCACACCTTGATGCCCTGTCAGTGGCTGCAGGGTGGGAGTGGGGGTGGAATGGGGTGAGCTTTACGACCAATGACCCCACGTCACACTCCCAACGCCTATCAGCCTGTACAGAGTGGGTGTTAGGGTTGGAAACCCTAACACCCTAGGCATTTGTTGGTATTTTTGCTCCAAATATTCAACATGGGCTTTTTGGGACTCTACCTTATGAACAGTGGTAGTATCATTTTGTTACTCAATCCCAAAAGGTGATTTCGCACAGCGAGTGTGCCATTCGGCGTCACAGGTGCAAAAACACATTTCAGGCGGGATGTGAAAAATGACAGCTGTACTGTTCATGAGGAGGTGTAAAGAAATGGCAATAGTCAAGATCTGGAATGAAAATATGAAAAAGCAGCAAAGTTACGAGTGTGCGTAGAAACTGGGCAACGCACGCTCATAATGCAGTCATTTTTTGGAATTTTTCACCAAATTTTCAACATGGCCTTTTTGGGAACTCCCCTCATGAACAGTGGCACTGTGATTTCATTAATCTGTCCCAAATGTTGATTTCGCACAGCGACCACGCCATTCTGTGCCACAGGTGCAAAAACACATTTCAGGAAGGATGCAAAAAATGTTGGAAATTTGGAGCGGAAATATTAAAAATTAATGAAGTTACGAGTGTGCATAGAAACTGCACAACAGACGCTCATAATGCAGTAATTTTTAGAGTTTTTTCACCAGATTTGCAACAAGGGCTTTTTGGGACTCCACCTCATGAACAGTGGCACTGTAGTTTTGTTAATTGGTCCTGAAAGGTGATTCCATGTTGTGACTGGGACTGAGAAGTGAAATGACAGTGCCAGTGTTCATTGTGGGGGGTCCCAAGAACCCCATGTTGACAATTTGAGACCAAAACTCAAAGAATTGGCTGAGATATCAACCTAAATTGAAAACACCCCATTCACTGCTATTTCAGGGCTTACCGTCATTTCTTCAGTTCCCGGTTGGTCTTTGAAGAGTGCAGATCTGTTCCTGGTACCCAGAAGATCGCTGGTCCCAACCTCCAGAGGTAAATATGGGTGATGGGGGTGTGGGGAGGTGGGGTGTGCAGAGGGAGGGTGTGGGTTAGGGGAGGGGGTCCGGCAGGAACGATGATGGACCATTTTCTTTTTTTTCAGGTTCTTTTTTTATTTTTCAGTTCTTTTTCCCTCCTGTCACGCATGGCCTGCGGAGCCTCTCTCAGGCATCCTGCCTATTCCTGCCCACCTGAGGTTCTCTCAGCCCTAAGCCTCCTCTCTCCCCCCCTCCTCCCAGAGCCAGTACCCCCAGCTTAACCCCTCCGGGGTGGGGCCGCCCCATCTCTTTGTTCGCTCTTACAAGTCAGACCCTGGCTGCAGGTGAGGGCCCAGGCGGAGGAACTGGAAGGCCAGGTGAGATGAATCCAGCGGTGGGCATGGGAGTCAGGTGCCATCGCCTACCCTGCAGAGCCAGGCTTTTCCATGTTCTGGTGCCCCCCCTTCCGTGGGCACCCCTGATGCCATGGCACATGGCAACCCTGCCGATATCAGCCATGCTGCTTGATGTGCTCTCTGTGCACTGCAGTGCCCCTGATCTGCACCGGGAGCTGCTGGTACATTGGACAAACCCCAACCCTCCCCCCGGGGGAGGAGAGCAGCCCTGCGGGCGCTCGATCCTCGCCCCATCCTTGCTAACCCCCGGTGCCCAAGCTCACTCCTAAACTCGAGTCGCCGGTGTGGCATGAGGTATGGCATCCAGCGCCTCAACCCTCAGCGCCACCGGGCCGTTGTTTTTTCAGGTTTAAAAAAAAATACGTTGTCGGACTGTTTTTTTTTTTACAGGTGAAATATTACAAAACGGATTTTGGCACACTGAAACATAGAAACACAGAATTTGACGGCAGATAAGGACCGCTTGACCCACCCAGTCTGCCCATTTCCCTACCTAATGGATAAGCTGCAGATCCTAGTTAACCAGCAGCCTACTTCTTTCTACCCCCAACCCCTAGAATTGCCTTATGGCTGTCCCATGCATGCTTGAATTCAATCACTGTTTTTGACTCCACAACCTTCCTCCGAAGGCCGCTCCATGCATCCACAACCTCTCTGTGAAAAATACTTCCTTACATTACCTCTGAGCCGCTACTCATCTTCAAATTGTGCCCCTTGTTCTTGTACACACCTCTTTTTTGAAAGATGCTACCTCTTGGACTTTGTTGATTCCCTTGAGGTACTTGAGCGTTTCTATCATGTCACCCCTCTCCCTCCTTTCCTCAAGGCTATACATATTAAGCTCCTTTAGTCTCTCTTCATATGTCTTCAGGTGCAGACCTTGCACCATTTCAGTTGCCCTCCTCTGGACAGCTTCCATCTTGTCTATGTCCTTGGAGACTGGGTCTCCAGAACTGCACACAGTACTCCAGATGGGGTCTCACCAGCTGTCTGTACAGAGGGATAACAACTTCCTGTTTTCTACTGGTGATGCCTCTCCCTATGCATCCCAGTATCCCCCCAGCCCTCCTTACTGCCCTCTCACATTGCTTGCCCACCTTTAAGTCATCTGATATGAATACCCCCAGGTCCCTTTCCATTTTTGTTGTTTGTAGTGGGCTTCTAGTGTGCCAGAGTACTGGAGGGGTGGGGGATCAATGCCAACCCAGGAATTGGGCACCCGAGGTCGACTGAGAACATAGGGGCATCAGGGGGGAGTGCATCCGACACTGGGAGTGGGCATCCAAGTGTCAGAAACAGCAAAGAAGTATTTTATGGCACACTGGGGTGGGCTCCCAGTGTGCCACATTAATGCAGGGAGGGGGGATACATGCTGACACAGGGATTGAGCACCCCGATGTCGGTAGGGAACAAAGAACAGAAGGTGCGGGGCAGGCAGCAGGATTGGGAGGCAGGGAACTCATTTGTTGTCCTGCTGTGTGACTGGTTGGGAGGGAGTGGGGACTGCTGCTGCAATGCGAAACTGCCCCGATTACAATGGTAGATTTCACAGAGGGTGCAGGGTGGGCAGCAGCAGTGGAAGGGAGCTAGTTTTTTGTCCTGCTGTGTGACTGGTTGAGAGGGAGGGGGGACTGCCACTGCAATGACGAAACTGCCTCTGATTGCAGCAACAGATTTCTTTCAAGTGTGGCACTCGCTCTGAAACTGCCGTCATCGGCAGCTTCAGCATTAATTGGTGGACAACGGATGCGTCCATTAAAGCATCTACTGGATTGGCCACAACACTGCCACACCTCTGCAATGCTCTACTACCTCAATATGTTTCTTGTGCACTGCGCGCGCAAGCAAACATAAAAATCTGTTGTGCTGCTTATAGCTGGCTCACCAGCCATAGTCTGAATCTGGAATCAGGGTACAAACACTTCCACAAATTCCCAATGACGTTAATTGAGTGGCTCACTGACTTGAGAAAATGACACAATAGTTGGGAATTTGCCACAGGAACCTCCTCAACTATGGAGTTCCCTTTCCCTCTATGAGACCCTACTACATGAGAAAGCAATTGGTTAATGCTTTGTGATCTTCAACTGATGTTTTCAAGAAAGAGTCCCTCACATATTGTTTTTTCTGTATAAAACTTGTAATGCTAATAACAAGTTTGTGACCCACATTTATGTTGTGCAATGTTTTATTGTTTTTGTCTTTTATTCCTAACATTACCAGCAGTGTTACTGGGAGCACAACACTGGTGTAACTGATATTATTTTTCCATTTCTGAGTTGCCTGCCAAAAACTTTTATCCTGTTAATCACTGTGATCTGAAATATATATATGGTACTGGCAAAAATCACTGATAGTATAGTAGATCCCCCCCCCCACCCATTCCCAGTGCCACTATATTGATGCAACTTATCACTAATAGCCTTGAAGACCCACCCACCCTCACCAATCCTGTCCTAGTATTCTAATACAACCTATCCCTGGTAGCCTAGCAGACCCCCCTATCCCACCTCTCTCTGATCCCTGTGCCAATATTTGAATATAACCTATCCTTGGTAGTCTAGTAGACCACCACCTTCACCCAGTTCCACTGAGCACCCCTGGTACATACCCTCCTCTCACCTCGTGGGTGGCCGCCATTCTTCCAACAAGTCAAGTATTGATAGTCATCTGGTAAGAAAGCACAGTCTATCGATACAGGACTTTTAGGATGGCCCTTCAGACTTACTGTAAATGAGTCTGAAGGGCCATCTTGCATGTTCCATATTGATAGACTGTACTTGTGTCAGATGTCTAATGATACAAGACTTGTGGGGAAGACAGCAGCTAGTCATGGAGGTGAGCGAGAGTTAAGTGGCTGCCGTTGATGGGTGATGGTTACTGACTTAGTAGTGTGGTTGTGATTGGGTGAGAGTTGGGGGGTTAGAGTACCAGGGATAGGTTGTATTAAAATACTGACACTAAGATCAACAGAGGGTGGGGGGGCTGCTAGACTACAAGTAATAGGTTGTATTAGGATAGTGACATTGGAAATGGGTGAGGGTTGGGGCTCTGTTAGACTACCAGAGATAAGTTTGTTAGAATATTAGCACTGGATTGAATGGGGAGGGGGAGGGCACTAAACTAAAAAGGATCGCTTTTTTCTCAATTACATTTTATTAAAGAATATAATGCAAGAGAACAATTCTTAGTACATTCTTTAATTAAAAAAACAAAATATCCAAGATAGTAATGATCTGTTATGATTTCACAAAAAAAGAAGAAAAGTATATACTAGTGAATAATATTAAATGACAAGTAAGTAACCTAAACTATCTATAATAATGTTACAGTGAAATTTACATTTAGACATATTATCAAGACTCTGTTTATATGAAAGTCTTGTTGGAGGATGGGGTGCAAACACTGAAGGGTGGAAACGGGCTGACTAAGGTACTGAAGCTAGAAAGGCTACTACATTTTATAAGATACCAAAGTAACAATTTTGGTTCTAAGTCGAAAATAACATATACACTCCTGCCCGAGTAACAATGGAAAAGACAAGGTACAAGAACTACCTGTTACACAGAGTGTAATAACAGAACCCTTACACGAGAAGCTTCATTCATTTCAGTATTCAGTGTCTCCCTTAATCTTTTTCTTCATACCCTTTTCCACTTCTATCTCTTAATGTGCGACACCTTACAAAGTTGCCAGAGATTGGTTTTATTGGAATACTGGCACTGGTATTGGATAAGGGGTCCTCTAGACTATCAGGGAAACGTTGTGTTACAATACTGGCACTGGGGGTCCACTAGACTACCAGGGATAGGTTGTAATGGAATACTACCACTGGAATTGGGTGAGGTTTGGGGATACACTAGTCTAATAGGGACAGATTCTATTAGAATACTGCCACTGGGATCAGGTGAGGCTGGTGGAATCTGCTAGTCTAATAGGGTAGATTCTATTAGAATACTGCTACTGGTATCAGATGAGGCTGGTGGAATCTGCTAGTCTAATAGGGTAGATTCTATTAGAATAATGCTACTGGTATCAGGTGAGGCTGGTGGAATCTGCTAGTCTAATAGGGTAGATTCTATTAGAATACTGCTACTGGGATCAGGTGAGGCTGGTGGAATC
Organism: Neoceratodus forsteri; assembly: GCA_016271365.2. NCBI lineage: Eukaryota > Metazoa > Chordata > Ceratodontiformes > Ceratodontidae > Neoceratodus > Neoceratodus forsteri. Next base: position 246,708,758 of record JADMNL010000025.1, read on the forward strand.
TGCTAGTCTAATAGGGTAGATTCTATTAGAATACTGCTACTGGTATCAGATGAGGCTGGTGGAATCTGCTAGTCTAATAGGGTAGATTCTATTAGAATAATGCTACTGGTATCAGGTGAGGCTGGTGGAATCTGCTAGTCTAATAGGGTAGATTCTATTAGAATACTGCTACTGGGATTGGGTGAGGTTGGGGGAATCCTCTAGCCTAATAAGGATAAAGTCTATTAGAATACTGCCACTGGGATTGGGTGAGGATGGGAATGGTTGACTAGACTACTAGGGATAGTCTGTATTGGAATACTGGCAATAAGATCAAGCTAGTGGCCTGTTTAACTACCAGGGATACTCGGTATTTCAGTAGTAGGAAGGGGATTGGGGGAAGGGGATCATTAGACTACCAATGAATCAGTGTAAATGTCTTAACTGACACCGGAGTGAGAACTGGGCGAGTTGGTGGGCAGCAGCAGAGGAATGGTGTTCCTTTTGTTCCATCGGTACTGTATTGCAGGTGTGCTCCATCCCACACAGCTGCACTGTGCTAGTTCACTGTGGTTCTTGGGGGCCAGCAAATGAGATCCATGCAAACAGATAAACTGTATGCAGCAGCAGAAGTGAAAATTCTGGAGTGTGCATGTTCTTAAGAGGTCAGCTGCTACATTTTCAAGAGGTTTGGCACTTGCAACTATGGATCTTTTGTTTAGTCCTCCTTGGAACAACAAAACCATTTATTTATTTTGATTTCTTGAATTGTCATACAGACATTGGGACAATATCACCGAGAAGCAGTCTCCATGTTATTACAGTGAAAAACCAAACATTTAGCATCTCTGCAGCCCACTGCCGTCTCAGCAAACAAAATCACATACTTGTATTTTTTTCAGTAAAATGCAAGTATGGGATTATATGTTCTGACACCTGTACACACATAATTGTCCAATCACTTTCCATTTTCTTAGCCGGCCCAGTGGCACTGAGGGTTGAGGCGCTGGACACCACACCTCGCGCCACGCTGTCGAGCCGGGTTCAGGAACGAGTCCGGGTCGTCGGGGGTCGGCAGAGAGGGGAAAGGATTGAGCATCCCCAGGACTGCTCTCCTTCCCCAGGGAGGGGGGATCCACCAGCCGATGCACTGGTGACCTCTAGTGGAGGCTCGAGGCACTACAGTGCATGGCCGCAAGATGCTGGGGATTGGAGCTGCGGCGGACGTCATTCGGGGGTGCGCAGGAGCATGCACCAGCCGAGCTGGATGGCATTGCATGTCCAAGCTCCAGGGGACATACAAGAACAGGGAAAACAACGGCGCCATGGATAGGCGACGGCACCAGTCCACCATGCCCTTCGCTGGGCCAACTCTGACTGACCTTCCAGGTCCTACACAGTGACTCTACCCTGCAGCCGGAGTCTGACTATAAGGGCGCCCAAGAAGAAGAGGGCGGCCCACCCTGGGAGGGTTAGACCAGGGGTGCAGGCTGTAGGGAGGGGGGAGAGAGGAGGTACAGCTCGGGGGGGTCTCTGGCAGCCAGGACACGGACTTGGATGCCTGAGAGAGCTGAGAGAGGTCCATGGGGCCATGACCAGAGGGAAATAAATTCAAAAAAAAAAAAAACTTTCCATTTTCTTTCACAGGTAGCACACATCTGCTATAAAGCACCTTTACAGTCAACCAGCATCTAAAATGTATGAAATGTGTTATGCAATTGAAAAACATTCTGTGACCCCTGTATGTGTTGTACCATGTTTTTATAGTCCTTTGTGGTCCCACCAATGGGCATTCTTCCCTTTCTAAGCTGTGCTGACAACACACTCCCATGCCCCTCCTCTATTAACCTTTCTATCCTGTTAGTTTGTGACTTTACCTACATCCAGTGGGACTACAACACTGATGTGTTGTCCCCCGATTTGAAGTAATAAAATCATCCCATTCCAAGGCAAAAATATGGGACTTCAGAGGAGCTGACTTTGATAAGATGGCCAACAGAGTTAATGAGCTGCAAATCTGGAGACCTGGGTTTGAATCCCACAGCCCCCACTTGCATACTGTGTGACCCTGAGCAAGTCACTTAACTTCCCTGTGCTCCCAGGTCACACCTGTAAACAAGCTTTCAGCTTAGTGTGCCACTCCTGGTTAAACAACTGAAAAGCGAAAAAAAAAGAAGAAAAGAAATACAGGTGAGGGGGTACAGGCAAAGTGGGCAAGCATTAAAGATGCAATACTTGAAGCAACATCCCATTGTGTTAGAGAGAAAGGAAGTGCAAAGAAGAAGGAAACCACTTTGGTTCTCAAAACAGTAGCAGAAAAGGTCAGAGCCAAAAGGCTGGCCTTCAGGAAATATAAGGGAACGCAGCAGGATGAAGATAGGGAGGCATACCAAACTTCCCGAAGGGAAGCAGGGAAGACAGCAAGGCAGGCAAAGGCCCAAAGCGAGGAAACACTAGCACGAACAGTGAAAGAAGTTGACAAGACATTTTATAGATAATTAGTGAAATGAGAAAGTCCAGAGGGGGTATTGCTAAGATCAAAGGGGATAAGGGGGTATGTGAGGAGGAGGAGGACCATGTAAAAGCATCTATCCTAAATAGATACTTCTGCTCAGTATTTACTGAAGAGAAGGTAGGGCAGGGCCCACAGCTCAGCACTATGGACACAGGGGGGAGGGAGGTGTGCACTAGTCCCTTCACAAAAGAAAGAGTCCTACAAGAGCTCGATAAGCTCAGGATGGACAAGGCAATGGGACCTGATGGCATACATCCCAGGGTACTAAAGGAGCTAAGGGTGGAACTAGCAGAGCCATTATCAGAACTGTTAAGTGAGTCTCTGAGCACTGTAGAGGTCCCAGAAGACTGGAGAAGGGCTCAGGTGATCCTGCTTCACAAGAGTGGTAGCAGGGACGAGGCAGGGAACTACAGACAGACAGTCTTATCTCAGTAGTGGGCAAGATTATGGAGGCATTCCTTAAGGAAAGGATAGTGCAACACCTGGAATCCATAGGAGCACAGGATCCAAGACAGCATGGGTTTACAAAAGGAAGGTTCTGTCAAACTAATCTCATAGATTTCTTTGACTGGGTAACCAGAATGGTGGATCAAAGGGGAGCAGTTGATGTTGCCTACCATGACTTCAGCAAAGCTTTCGATACTGTTCCACATAGAAGATTGATTAATAAGCTGGGTAGGCTCGGGGTGGGTCAGACGTTGGTCAACTGGGTGGCAAACTGGTTGACGGGCAGAAAACAGAGAATGGTGGTAAACGGTATACAGTCAGAAGAGATGCAAGTCGCAAGTGGGGTACTTCAGGGATCAGTCCTGGGGCCAGTCCTTTTCAATATCTTCATCAGTGACATTGCAGATGGACTGGAGGGTAAGGTTTGTCTGTTTGCAGATGACACCAAGATCTGCAACAGAGTAGATGATCCAGATGGGGTGGGCAGAATGAGAAGAGATCTGGATAAACTAGCAAAATGGGCAACTGGGATTCAACGCAAAGAAGTGCAAGATCATGCACATAAGGAACAGAAACCCTGAAGCCACCTATAGGTTGGGAGGGGAGTTACTGGCAGTCACAGGGGAAGAAAGAGACTTGGGCGTCATCATCACTGATGACCTGAAATCATCTAAGCATACCACTAAAGCAGTAGGTAAGGCTAGAGGGATGTTGGGGTGTATTAGTAGGGGTATCACAAGTCAGAAGAGGGAGGTAATAATCACTTTTTACAAGACACTGGTTAGGCCCCATCTGGAGTACTGCATGCAGTACTGGAGGCCACACCTTCACAAGGACATTAACCAAACTGAGGCAGTCCAGAGAAGGGCAACAAAATGGTGCAGGGACTACATCAGAAAACATATGAGGACAGATTAACAGAGCTCAATATGTACACCCTAGAGCAAAGGAGGGAGAGAGGTGATATGATTGAAACATTCAAACACCTTAAGGGCATTAACAAGGTGAAAGAGTCTGACATGTTTCAATGTAAGAAAAATAGCAGGGCAAGAGGACACAGCATGAGATTAGAGGGAAGCCGATTAAGGAGTAATGTGAGGAAGTTCTTTTTCACAGAAAGGGCGGTGGATGCATGGAACGGTTTACCTCAGGAAGTGGTGGATAGGAATACAGTGCAGGACTTCAAACAGGCATAGGCATACCTCTCAACTGTCCCTGATTTTCAGGGATGTCCCTGATTTTGCCTCAGAAATTTCTTCTGTCCCTCCTAAATTTGGCATGTCTGTCACTGAAGAGAAGTGATTTGAACCACAAAATAATGCCAGCCATTGGTGTTACAGGCTACTTCTCATTAAGAAAATGCTGTTCACACTAAGAAGCATATTATATACAGCTTCTGAAACTAATATTACTATTTTTTCAGAAGTGTCCCTGATTTTGATCATTTGTCCCTGATCATTTTTAGCCTTGTCCCTGATTTGTGATGAGGGAGGTTGAGAGGTATGGGCATAGGATAGGCATAAGGGAGCAATACAGATGAGTATGAATCGATAGGCCATTGACAGAGCAAAGGCCAACGGCACATTCATAAGGTACAAAAAGAAATGGGCAGACTGGATGGGTCTTGCAGTCCTTGTCTGCCATCAACATCTATATTTCTATGTTATAAAATCACTTTGGCTTCTTCCACAGTCATATCCATACTGGGACAAAATCAACAAAAAGCAGTCCCCATGTTATTTTCAGGGGGAAAAAAATAGGATCGCCATAGCCCTACCATCTCAGCAAATATAATCACACACTTCCATTTTATTAATTCAAATACAGGTTTGAGAATATATGTTCTAGACGGCGTCTGGTTATGTAATGCCAAATTCTTTGCTTTCTGGAACAAAGCCAAGAAAGGTAGATGCAGCAAATTCTCACTTATTATCAGGGCCCCTGGTGTTCTGCGGCAGAATTTTCTGATTTCTGCGGCAGGGCTCCTTGACTTCTGCGGCAGCATTTTCTGATTTCTGCGGCATGATTTATTCATTTCTCAGGCAGAATGCAGTACTGTCATTGGCTAAATATAATGTGATGTCAACAATGACATCATATGCTAAGCATAGAGGAGGGACTTCAGGATAAAAGAGGTGGGAAAGAAAGCCTGAGACTATGGAAAAACAGTATATTTATATGACAATTCACCAAAAACAATGAATTCTGCAGCACTATATATATTCTGCGGCATGATGCAAATTCTGCGGCAAATTCCGCAACCGCAGAACCGCAGAATTCCAGGGGCCTTGCTTATTATGTCAGTCCTTAATTCAGCTTCTTCCACAGGTAAGAAAACAAACGTATTTGTAGTTTTTTGTACAATTTACTTATAACCCCTCCCAACACACACATATGAAACAATATTGCTCTTTGTATTAGAAGAGTTACTTTATATTACTTACTACTGACCACCACCATCTGTCTGAGCAAATACAGTACAATCCCATACTTATTTACTAAATCTCAAGTATAAATCATATTATAAGAGAGTGGCTGGCTCTTGATCACTGTTTGTTAGCTTTTTATGTACAAAGACAGGAAACATATATCGGAACAAGACCAGAGGAAGGAAAAAAGGCTTCAAAAAATACAGTTCTGTAGCTGGTTATTTCATGCATTTTATACATAAAGTCAAAAATACAATATACTGTGTCAAGAAACAAATAAAAAAAACATCTCTCTAGCTACCCAGCAATTTAGAAAACAAAATCTCATACATGCCCTTCATTTCATTTGGTAAAGTAAAATGATAGTACCTTACTTTCTGAGCCATGAGCATAATCTTACTGTGCACCCATGTATTCTTAGAACAGACAGTACTATTTCATATTTTCACAGTGGTAATTTGTTCATAACTGTAGATTACCTAAATAAAAATTTACAATGTCATAATGTACTTAGGCTCTTTACAAAATGGAAAACTTCCTCCTTTTTTTTAGAAAAAATATTATTAAGTTACTACAACCTAATATATAACTATCTCAGATTTCTTATTCAATAAACAAAAATAATCACAGCTTCAGTTTACCATTTGCATAAGCATAGAACCAGTTACTGTTGGCGCCAGCCAGCTCTAGTTTGTTTTGTGCTTTGCGGCTGTTTCTGCCTTTAAATATCAGTCCTCCTGCCTAGTGGGTGCTATGTGCACTGCTGTGTCTGTATGTCTGCAGAATGGGGTGCCTTCCTACCTCCCTCCCTCCCTCTCTCATTCATACTGCCTGTTGCTAGACTTCCTTCCTCCTCAGTTATCCCTGCTGCTGCCCTCAACAAGCTCGTTCATTTAAAGTGATTAATGGAAGTTCCGCAAATGCCTTTTTTGTATAGTATGCCATTGCCACCCATGCTTCAGATGTTGAAGATGCAATGTGCTCTGTAAAAATATCTGTCATAGTAATTTTATTTGGTGTTTTAGTAGCACTTTGTTTCTGCCTGCCCTCCAGTTTTCTGTGTGTGGCCTCACCCCCCGAATTATGTTATGCACTGGATCTGTCAATGTTTTACATACAGCAACAAGGAATTCTGGGTAAATTATAAAGTTGACTTAAATGTTCATTACTCAGAGGTGCAGTCCCTTATTTTGGTAGTGGTAACTGCGGTATAGCACCTAATATGTAGATGTACATAGCAAAGCACTGTGGATACAATAAGAAGTTGTTTTCCAGTTTCTTTACTGTGAGATGCAGTCTCATATTTCTGTAGTGGCTTCAACAATAAAAGCTCTCATGTTTATTTTCAAAACAAGGCATTGTGCAAATAGTTCTAGCTGACAAGATTTCTTTACTGAGAGATGTAGGCTCCTATTTCTGTAGTGACCACAGAAATACTGTATAATAGCTTGTATACTAATTTACATACTGAGGCATTGTGGGTACAGTAAATCACTGATTTTTCCATCTCTCTAATCAAAGTGCAGTCTCCTATTTTGGTAGTGTTTACAGCAGCACAGTCTGTAGAAAGGTTTCCGTAAAATGTTTTTGTGATGCAGGTAGGCTAAAAAGATAATTTTTCCATTCTGTGTAGACGTTGTTTCACTTTTACAGCCAGCTGGTGAAGTGACAGCTCCTGTCAGAATGTGGGAGCGTGATGATACTTTTCTATGTTTATGTTTTAGGGCATGAATGACTGTGAGTAGTTCAGGAGTGCAATTATGGGTCAATGATTACATGGCCCTGAGCTGTGTTCAGCCGATCAAATCACTAGAATTTTTTTACACATGTTATAATGCTAGATACAGTTACTTGCAAACAATGTAACGAGTCAGCTAGAACTTACAATGTCCCTTTAAAAACTTTGTTTCCCTTGCATGATGTCATGATTGGGGGTTGCAGCACTGAAAAAAAAAGGGCAGAGTTATGCAAATAAAGCAGAGCACAGAAAGAAAAGGATTTTTTTTCATGAAACAGCACTTTTCGGCAATTTGAATGGAAGGAGACTGAAACACAACTCCTATAGGTTACTACTCCCATTTGCTATATCAATCTTCCATAAATCACTTTAAAAAAACTATATCTATAGGGCCCATGGCCTCCGTTCTTGAAGTGGTGTGTGTGTATATGGGGGGAAGGGTCCCACTGATATAAATGGGAGAGCCACAGATGGACACCGATGCAGGGGGTGTCAGGCTGCCATATTTATTACTGAAATAACAAGATGCCCATTGGGCCTGACAAAAATTGGGATGAACTACAAACTGGATGATGGGAACTACTGCCAACATGGCACCACATGTACTTCCTTCTAAGGTCCCCCTGATGAAGAGGCTGCTCTAGCCTTGAAGCGCTGGGGTTTCTGTTTATTTATTTGCTTTTGTTGACCGGGTGGGTACACTAGACATAGGAATGCCTATTTTCAGGTACGACCCAGGAGGATACCAGTGAAGTACAAAACAACAACATCGGTGTGACGCAGCACACATAAACAAATACAGTACAGAGTTAGCCAGGAGAGTAAAGAACATCTCAGACATTAATGGTCAATCACAGTAGGTAGTCAAAAACATGGATAACAAGATCAATTGCAAAGAGATGGGATAAGTGCAACAACAGGTTAAGAGATTCATATAAGTCGTAACATGAAATAGTGAGCAGAAAGCGCAAGATAGCAAATCCGAGATACAACAGTGTCAGGTGGGGGGGACGAGGGGGAGGGGTGGAAGAGAAGAGGGTAGTTTAGGGTATAGAGCAGGTAGGTTGGGAGTAGAAAAGGGGATGCAGAGCAGGGGATGGGTTTATGGTGGTTGGAAACAGGTACAGGAACTTACTGTGAGTAGGTGTTGACGGTGGAGCTTCCTAAAGCCAGTATGTGTAGGAGCAAGACGAATTGCTTGAGGGATAGTATTCCAATATTTAGGGGCAGCATGGGAGAAAGCTCGGGTGCCCATTGTGGTCCTACATCTAGGGACGTACAGAGGTGTCTGGTCAACTGAGCAGAGACCATAGGAGGGGGTTTGAGGATGTAGCAGCAACGCAAGAGATTGAGGGAGACCTGCTCTTATAGTTCCATCAATTAAGGCGCCATAAGATAGGAGGCGATGGGCCACTGGACTAGGCCATTCTAGGTCCGCATAGAGCAGACAATGATGTTTGAGCTGAGGAGAGGCAGAAGCATAACGGCAAATGTTATTATATGTTGTGTCCCATGTTTGGAGGGAAGTCTTGGTTGCACCTAGATAGATGACAGAGCCGTAAGCCAAGGATGGGAGAAGAAGGCCTTGTGCCACGGCAAGCCTGGCTGATGGGGTAAGGGCATATTTAGTACAGTAGGCACCTCCAATCTTGGCATTGACTGATTTACAAGTTGTAGTGATGTGGAGATCAAAGTCCAAGGATTCATCAAGAAGAATACCAAGGTATCTAAAGGATGTGGTGTTGACTACCAGGGATTTGTTGGAACAGGATATGTTGAAAGAGTTCCTATTTACTTTTAGTTTAGCAGGAGAGCCAAAGAGCATTGCCTGAGTTTTCGTTTCATTGAGAACAAGACGGTTAGCAGAGAGCCAGGATTGTATGTTTTGGAACTCTAGAGATAGAGAGTTATTTAGGTCCGATACATTGCTGGCACTTTGGTACAGTACAAGGTCGTCTGCATAGAGCAAGGTAGAGAAAGTAGACACTCGTTGTGGGAGGTCATTTATGAAGATCGAGAAGAGCAGTGGGCCAAGTATAGATCCCTGTGGGACACCAGCATGTATGGATGACAGGTCTGACAGTGCTGAGTTAAAAGCAACAGCCTGCTGTCGATTTGATAGATAACTACAGAACTAGTTCACAGAGTCAGTAGAAAAGCCAAGAGAGGTAAGCTTTGAAAGGAGAAGGGTGTGATCAACAAGGTCAAAAGCCTTGGTGAGATCAATGAAAGCGGTGCCTGTCAGGAGACTGGAGTCCATGGCTGTGTAAATATCATTGGTAAGTTTCAGAAGGGCAGTAGAAGTACTGTGGCCTTTACGAAACCCATGCTGGGAGCCGGAGAGGAGGTTGTGTTTCTGGAGATACTCTATGGTTTGCCTTGCAACAAGTTTTTCGAGGAATTTACTGAGCACAGGGAGGATGGCAATAGGACGATAATTGGCCATCACTTTGGGATCACCTTTCTTTAGGATTGCTGTTATCCTAGCTATCTTCCAAACATCAGGAACTACACCATGACATAGCGACATGTTGAATATTTTAGTTAAGGGGAGGCTATGAGTGGGCAGCGGCTTTGAAGCCTAGGTTCAAGACTATCAGCAGCAGGGCTGGTGTTGTCAGAAGATTGTCAACAGTAAGCAAGGACTTCAGATTTAGAGATGGTCCGGAACCTGAAGAGTGGATGGGGATGTTCGGAGCCTTTGCCATAGGAGAGGATGCCAGGTGGCTAGAGGGGAAGGAGGCTAAGTAGCATGACAGATCCGAGAAATGATAGTTGAAAGAGTTGGCAATGGTCACGGGGTTGTTACAATGTATGCCATTCAGTAGCATATCATTTGAGGTGGATTGTTTAGCAGTACCAAGGAGAGATTTGATGACAGACCAGAATTTTCGCGAGTCTCCTCCAGCATTGATTAGTGAGTCTTTACAGAAAGAGCTTTTTGCTAGATGGGTGTTTCTTTTACAGGAGCTTCTCTAAGCCCTGTAGTGATTATAGTCTGCCTGTAGTCCTGAGGCCTTAAAACGACGCCAGCATTTGTCCCTGTTACGAAGTTGAGCAAGGAGATCCTTGGTTAGCCACTTAGTTTGTGTACCCCTGATATGACGAGTGACACGAGGGGCATGAAGGTCCTGAGACCCAGCAAATTTAACTAGAAAGTAGTCTAGGGTGGATTGTGCGTTAAGAGAGGAGAAAATAGGTGACCAATCAATGAGTGAGAGATCATGCAAGAACTGAGTCGGATTAAAATTAGCCATGTTACGAAAAGTGATTAATTTCGGAGGGGGGGATGATTGTCTAGCAGCAGGCCAGGTGCTAACACTTTGTGCCTGCAGTGCTGTAAATTATTGTTACATCCATTGGCTTGTGTGACATAAAACAATAATTGCAACAGACTTGAAGTGGTTCAAGTGCACTGTGTTCCCTCCCCTAGTTATTTGAGCATCCTAAGATCAGCTCTCCTTTCTTGGGAAGAGGGGAAACGGCATTCCGCTTGTAGACAGCCACCTGGTGGAAATCAGTAGGCAGTGTAATATGTATGTACAGAATGAAAAGGAGCAGCTGTTGGATGGTGATGTACATGCATGCCTTCTGCACACATGTGTGCACTTAAGTGCATGCCAGTCCCTCAGGGAGAAAATCAGCAGGAGAAAATCTGCAATCTGCCAAGGCTGAATTTTGCACACACATTCCCCGCCCCCCCCCCAGGCTCTTGCATGATTGACAAGACTGGTCACCCATCACTATTGTGGTCCTGGGTCAGTGATGGGGCAGTTTGTCCCCTGGGAAGGTCAGTGACAGCAATGGGGTGGGGATGTAGCCTGGAGAAGGCAGACCAGAGGCTGAAGAAGAGCTTGATAAAAAAAAAACACCAAAGCAAACAAGATGCTACTACACTTGTGGGGTAAATAAATTACTGTCCACACATTTAAAGTCATTTATAAAATGGCAAGAAAAAAATCTAGAAATTGTATTGGTTGAGGGACATTACCCGATCATGCATTAAATCTCTATAAACACACAGTCAGGAAATTAATCTCTTTCCCCCTGCCCCCCCCCCAAATAAATACTTAGAGACATTTTATAAGTGTAATAAGCCACTCCAGGGTGCGCATTATAGGATTTTAATGGACCTCCCAGGGGCGTGAGACTTTTCTGACCTTTGGCCTTGTGCCTTATTACACCCCTGGGGCATGCATTAAAATCCTATAATACGCACCCTGTCGTGGCTTATTACTTACACATGAAATGCTGTTCCTTTATTGCCAAGCACACATAATATGGATATACCTTATATTTGCACAAACTACAAGCAGAAACTGAGGTGTGAAAAAGGCAAAAGAAATCCAGAACAAATGTGGAAATAATTGGTCAAAGTTTAAATGCTTTGTATCACCACGGTACCTCTCCTGCATCTAAACTGGGGCTCTAAAATGGAAGGCAATGATGTCAGGAGCAGAGTTCAGCAGGGGAGGATTCAAGGGAATTGCTCATTCAATCAATCAATCAGATTTTATTTATAAAGCGCTTTTCAAAAGCCAAAGCGCATATACAGAATAAAACCAAACATTCAATCAAAAAAGAAATATAAACTAAAAAGGCAGCAGTAATAAAACTGAACATTGTCCCCAAAAGCCAGGCCGAATAAACAGGTTTTTAATGAGGACTTAAAAGTCTCATTCCCCCAACCTCTTATTATGAGGCAGTATGTGGAGATGCTTCAGCCAAGGTGAGCAGGGAGTGACGAGGAGAGTTATATGATGTCCAGATTGGTGTGTTGACACCATTCCTCAGTATCACAGGGGAAGGGCTGAAAGTATGGAAATAAGCAAGCCCCTCACTGGATGATGCTGCCTAACCCCATCAATACTATTGGGGTCATTGGGGTCTGCAGTCAACAGGGCCCACACCCCTAATAAGGTTGGGGCCAAAACAGTGGTGGGTTTCAAGTAGGATCCACAGTGATAATATAGGCAGAGAAATATGGGCAGACCAGGTGGGCCAAGCAGTCCTTATCTGCTGACAAATTCTGTGCTTCTGATATCCCATTCAATGCCTGATCAAATCCCTCACTTTCTCTGCTGTCTTCTAGGAGGCCAATGGGGGGGATGGGGCCCAGGACAGTTAGAAATGTTACCAGTGCCAGCCCATCGGTAAGGCTACCATTCGTGGCACTGAGATCCTGGGTTTGGAAATTAGCCAGGGTCATGAGGGCCTAGCTAGGGGGAGGAGGATCGAGCATCCTATAAGATAATCTCCTCTTCTGGGGAGGAAAGGTAATGTCGACTGCCACAATACTGCCACCTGGGGGTCCACAGTTGAAAGAGCCTGCGAGTGGGACATCACTGATCATGGTGTGCTAGCACATGCATCCATGAATGCCCTTGACAGCTACATTCCAAAGGATAAGGAGCAACCAAGAAAACAAACCCATCATGGCAGGAGGAGAGCCCAGGTACACTCGAGCCCTGCATCCCTTCCCTGGCACCTCACCCCAGTTGTGACTCAGGGAGGGAGGTTCTCTCCTACCCCTGGGGGGATGGCCAGAAGACTGCACAGCTTGCTGGACCAAAGTTGCCGCGGTGAGAAGTGTGGTGGATGGAGACGATGGGGCTTGGTGGTTGCCAGAGGGCAAGAAGGGGGTCGTGGTGGTAACAGGGGCAGAAAGAAAGTAAAAAAAAAAAAGAGAAATAATACCAAAAGGCTCTGTGGACCTCTCTGGAACCATAGGAATCTGTCTTAAGATGCTGTACCCCCCACACCACAATGTTAGCTGGGGACTGGCAAGGCCCAAGGAGTGATGTAGAGGAAGCCAGGCAGGCATCATAAAAACTGTTGATGGCACTACTGTTTACTATTAATGGCACTATTGATGGCACTACTGTTCACTATTAATGGCACTATTGATGGCACTACTGTTTACTATTAATGGCACTATTGATAGCACTACTGTTCACTTAATGGCACTATTGATGGCACTACTGTTCACTATTAATGGCACTATTGATGGCACTACTGTTCACTATTAATGGCACTATTGATGTCACTACTGTTCACTATTAATGGCACTATTGATGGCACTACTGTTCACTACTAATGGCACTATTGATGGCACTACTGTTCACTATTAACTATTTTCTGTTTATTGTTAACTGTTGTTAAGTAACACAGAGCAGTACTGTCAGAAACCATCACACAACAAATTCAGCAAACGTGGTAAGGGGCTCAGGACTCGGACAAGGAAAAAGGGTGGTTTTGTGGAAGGATTGGAAGCAGGAAGAAGAATTAGTGAGACGGAGAGAGAAAGGCAGTTGCAGATGGTATGAGCAGGTACCATAACTCACGTCACCTTATATTACAGCAACCCCCCATGCACCCAACTCACAAGTGGAACATAGTGTCAGTCACAGCAGAGGTCCCGCTCAGACAAAGTGTGGCAGCAGTGACGGGCTAATAAAAGGTGTGTGGGGGGGGGACCAGTGTCAGTACTGATGGTTTTAAAACATGAGTCAAATTAGACCCACTGCTGTAAAAAATATTGGTCAAAATGAGAAATGAATGGGTCAAAATTACTGGAATTACAAATGTCCTCAGTATAGAAGTTGAGACTTGTCAAAAAAAACACTTTCTTATTGTTCACTTTCCAGCTTTCAGCTATTGTTAGAGACCAGGGGCACCACTATGGACCCACTGTCAAGTGGCTGGACGGTCATTACTGAGCAGGCTACAAACTTTCCCCCTTTTGTCCCTATCTAGTGTGGTCCCTGGAGGAGACTAACAGATACAAGGCCCAAATGATAGGATCCAATCTCCACTCACCACGCCCACAAATGAATAAGAATCTCTGGACACTGAATTAGCAATACATAAATAGGACCACTGAAACCACACAGGACAATTATCTTAACAACTGAGACATATCACTGGGAAACCCCAGTCTTGGAGATGAACAGTGGAAAGCATGTGATGGTACGGTCACTTTGACTACACCAAAAATAAATCTCAAACAAGAAACTGTATTAATGAAGAAACAAATGCAGATCAGGGTTCCTGGTGTGGGCAATAGGTTTTCTTCTCTGTCCTTCATAGAAACATAGAATCTGATGGCAGATAAGGACCACTTGGCCCACCTAGTCTGCCCATTTCCCTACCTACTGGATAAGCTGCAGATCCTAGTTAACCAACAGCCTACTTCCTCCTACCCCCCACTAGAATTGCTTTATGTCTGTATCATGCATTCTTGAATTCCCCCACTGTATTTGACTCTACGGCCTCCTCAGAAAGGCTGTTCCATGCATCTACAACCCTCTCTGTGAAGAAATACTTCCTCACATTACCTCTGAGCCGTCCCCCCTCTATCTTCAAATTGTGCCCCCTTGTTCTTGCACATCTCTTTTTCTGAAATATGCTACCCTCTTGGACTTTGTTGATTCCCTTGAGGTATTTGAAAGTTTCTATCATGTCCCCCCCCTCTCCCTCCTTTCCTCGAGGCTATACATCTTAAGCTTCTTTAGTCTTTCTTCGTATGTCTTCTGGTGCAGACCCCGCACCATTTTGATTGCCTCCTCTGGACAGCATCCACCCTGTCTTTGTCTTTGCGGAGATGGGGTCTCCAGAACTGTACACAATACTCCAGATGTGGTCTTACCAACTTTCTGTACAGAGGGCCAACAACTTCTTGTTTTCTACTGGTGATGCCTCTCCCTATGCATCCCAGAATCCCCCCAGCCCTCCTTACTGCCTTCTCACATTGCTGGCCCACCTTTAGGTCATCTGATATGACTACACCCAGGTCCCTTTCTAATTTTGTTGTTGTCAGTATCTCATCCCCCATTGTGTACTCTTCCCCCTGGATTTTTGTTTCCCAGGTGCATTACTTTGCACTTCTTTCCGTTGAATCTAAGCTGCCATACATTTGACCATTCCTCCAACCTTGCCAAGTCCCTTTTCATCCTTTCCACCTCACCTTGCGTATCAACCCTGTTGCAGATCTTTGTGTCATCTGCAAAGAGACATACTTTTCCTTCCAGTCCCTCTGCGATGTCACTTATAAAGACATTAAAAAGGACCGGCCCCAGTAATGAACCCTGCGGTACCCCACTAGTAACCCCCTTTCTTCTCTGTGGACTCCATTTACTATTACCGTCTATGTCCTGTTGTCCAGCCAGTGTCTTACGCAGGCTACTACCCTGGGACCCACTCCCAGGCTGGCTAATTTCTTTATTAATCTTTTGTGCGGGACTGTGTCAAATGCCTTGCTAAAGTCTAGGTAGGCCATGTCCACAGCCCCTCCTTGGTCTACTACTTTGGACACCCAGTCAAAGAAATCAATTAGATTTGTCTGACATGACCTTCCCGCTGTGAATTCATGCTGCCTTGGGTCCTGTGCCCCACTGGCCTCTAGGTACTCAACAGTTCTTTCCTTCAGAAGTGATTCCATCATTTTCCCTACCACTGAGGTCAAACTGACGGGTCTGTAGTTTCCTACCTCTGTCTTGCTCCCACTTTTGTGAAGGGGAATCACATCCGCCGTCCTCCAGTCCTCAGGTACCACACCATCCTCCCATGATTTATTAAAAAGGGTAGTCAGTGGTGTAACTAGTTCTTTCCTTAGTTCTTTTAGAATTCTGGGGTGAATCCCATCAGGCCCCATTGCTTTATCCACCTTCAGTTTTAAGAGTTCTTTCAAAACCCTTTCTTCTGTTAAAGGACTAATATCAACCCCCCTATCCAGAGTGCTTCTACTGACTGGATTAGATATCTCCCCCTGCTCTTCCATTGTAAATACTGAGCAGAAGTATTAGTTCAGTATCCCTGCTTTTTCAGTCGTTCTCTGCCCAACCACCTTCCTCTTTATTCAGCCTCAGTATCCCTGCCTTAGTCGTTCTTTGTTCCCTAATGTACCTATAAAAGGTTTTACCCCCATTCTTAACCAAGTTGGCTATCTTTTCCTTGGTTTGGGCCTTTGCTATTCTGACTGCCTTCCCCGCTTCCTTCTGCTTTGACTGGTACAGTTCTCTGTCCTGCTCCTTCTGTGTTTCCTTATACTTCCTGAATGCTATCTTTTTCTCCCTAACCTTCCCCGTCACTTCTTTTGAGAACCACAGTGATGTTTTCTTTCGTTTTGATTTGATAATTTGCTTCACACAAAGGCTTGTTGCGGTTCTGATGTTTCCCCATTATTGCTTCACCCCACCTTCTTGCCTGTTTGCTAGTGCTTTTCTGAGGCACTCTCCCATTTTGACAAAATCAGCCCCCCTGAAGTCCAGTACCTTCACTTTTGTATGGCTTGACTCTACAGCTAAGTTTATTGTGAGCCACACTGTTTGGTGGTCACTTGTTCCTAGATGGCTACCCACTTCAATATCCTTTACTCCCATTTTAATTCCACTGACCCCTCCCACCTCTCCCCACCCCTACAAAAGCAGCTGCTCTCAACTCTAGACATTTTTCTTTTATTTATTTGTTGTCTGGGTATGTACACTGGCCAGGACCTTTTCAGAATGATCTAGGCCTGGCTTTTGATAAGGTTAGGGTGGTGCACGAGGAATTCAGGGAGTTGGGGAGGGGTCTTAGACAGGTGGCATGCTCAGTAACCTTTTCCAAAGTGTTAACTTTCTATGACAAGGGGAGGACAGGGTACTCCAGACCAGGAGTTTCAATGCATGGCTGAAGGACTGGTGCAGAGCAGAGGGATTTGGCTTTATTGGGGATTTGGGTCCCACCTGGAGGGATGGAAGCCTATACAGGAGAGATGGCCTGCATCTATCCGGGGGGGGGGGGGGCAGGATCCTCAATGAAAGGTTTAAATGCTTCATTGGCAAGCATTTAAACAGCCAAAGGAGGAGGCGGGAGAAAGCAGGGTGAATCAATATGCCCCCCCTCAAAGGAGAAAGGACCCTAAGGACAGAAAATCACCAAAGGTACCTAGAACCAGAAGGTACAGTGGCAGAGAAAAGGAGAAATGGGAGTTAAGACAGGAGGATAAAGAGGAAAGGCATGAGGATAAGAGGGAAGCTGTCAGAAGTGGAGGTAGCATAACTTGGAAGGCCACATGCATAAATGCTCACAGCCTAGAAAATAAAATCCCAGACCTACTGTAGTGGCCTTGTTGGCAGAGGCTGACCTGGACATTGTCACAGTTACCCAGACATGGTACAATGGGAATCATGATTGGGATATAGCCATACCAGGTTATACTCTATTCAGGAAAGATGAGGTGGGTAAAAAGGAAGGAGGAGTGGCTTTTTACATCAGGGAGGGTATAAAAGTAACTGAGGAACAGGGAATGCAGGGAGGGACAGAGGCACTGTAGGTCACCCTAGAGATGGTTAATGGCACCGCTATTCGTACTGAAGTGATCTATAGATCTCCAGCACATGGAAAAGAGTTGGACAGGGTTCTAGTGGAAGCCATCCATAAGATGGCAACTAAAGGGGAGGTGTTGCTGGTGGGAGACTTCAATTTGCTGGATGTTGATTGGAGCATCCCAGCTGCAACCCCAGGAGCAGGGAAATCCTGGATGCCCTGCAGGGGGCATGCCTCAGGAAGCTAGTGGTAGAGCCCACCAGGGAGGGCACAATACTGAATCTAGTACTCACGTAGCCACCTGGGGTCCAGTGAGCACCATGTGGTTCAATGTGAGAACAGCGGCAGAGTCAAACCACATGAATGTGAGGGTCCTGGACTTCAGAAGGGCTGACTCTGCAAAGATGGGGAAATATCTCAGGAAAGCCCTGGTGGGGGATTGGGGGTTGTAGAGGAACTGTGGGCAAATCTAAAAGGAGCCATAAAGGAGGCAACAGATCTTTGTGTTAGGCAATTAAGCAAAAGCAAGAGGAAACAAAAACCACTATGGTTCTCAAAGGAAGTGGCCTGGAAGGTAAGAGTGAAAAGGCTGGCATTCAGGAGATACAAGGAAACACAGAGGGAGGAGGACAGGGAAGTGTATCTGGAAAAACAGACTGAGGCAGGGAAAGCAGTCAGGACCACAAAGGTGCAAACGGAGGGAAAAAAAGCCCAAGCAGTAACCAAAGGGGAGAAAACATTCTTCAGGTACGTTAGTAAAAGAAGAAAGACCAGGGTTGAGTTCATTAGGCTAAAAGGGGAAGGACAGGAGTGTGTGGAGGGGGACCTGGAGAAAGCAGCAATCCTGAACAAATATTTTTGTTCAGTATTCACAGAAGAAGAGGAAGGGGTGGGACCTCAGTTAAGCGACAGAAGCAACAATGGAAGGGAGGTGGACACCAGTCCATTTACGGAAGAGACAATCCTAAAGGAACTTGCAAAACTGAGAGTGGACAAGGCAATGGGGCAGGATGGGATACATCCAGAAATATTAAAGGAGCTTAGAGAGGTGCTCATAGTACCACTGATAGTCCTGTTCAACAAATTGCTGGAAACGGGAGTAGTTCCAGAGGACTGGAGGACGGCAGATGTAGTCCCTCTCCACAAAAGTGGAAGCTGGTAGGAGGCTGGTAATTACAGGCCAGTCAGCCTGACCTCAGTGGTGGGGAAATTAATGGAATCACTGCTAAAGGAAAGGATTGTGGTATATCTTGAATCCAGTGGATTACAGGATCCTAGGCAGCATGGATTCATAGCAGGAAGGTCATGTTAAACAAATCTGATAGATTTCTTTGACTGGGTGACCATGGAATTAGATCAGGGAGGGTTGGTGGATGTGGCCTACCTGTATTTCAGTAAGGCCTTCAACACCGTTCCACAAAGGAGGCTTGTAAAGAAGCTAGGCAGCCTGGGAGTGGGTCCCAAGGTGGTAAACTGGGTCAGAAATTGGTTAAGGGATAGAACACAGAGGATGATTGTAAACAAAGTTCATCCAAGGAGAGGAGGGTGACCAGCAGGGTGCCACAAGATATACAACAGGATTGACACTCCAGGGGTGTGTGGAAATAATGAGGAGGGACCTGAGCAGGCTTGAGGAGTGGCCAAGAGTGTGGCAGCTCTGATTCAATGCAAAGAAGTGAAAAATCATGCACTTGGGGCACAGGAACCCAGGGGAGGAGTACATGATTGGGGGGTACAACTACCAAACAGGAAAGGAACCTGGGGGGTAATCATATCTAATGACCTAAAGGTAAAAGCATTGTGAAAAGGCTGTGGGGAGAGCTAGTGGAATGCTGGGGTGCATAGGGAGAGGTATCACCAGCAGAAAAATGGAGCTGGTGATACCACTGTACAAATCATTGGTGAGACCCCAGCTGGATTACTGTGTCCAGTTCTGGAGGCCACATCTCAGGAAGGACATAGACAGAGTAGAGGCAGTTCAGAGAAAGGCAACAAAAATGGTGCAGGGTCCGTACCAAAAGTCATAGGAGGAGAGACTAGAAGACCTCAATATGTATACCCAGGAAGGGGGGGGGGTATGATAGAGACCTTCAAATATCTCAAGGGCATAAATAAGGTACAGGACGGTAGCATCTTTCAGAAAAAAAGATGTTCAAGAACAAGGGGTCATGATATGAGGCTGGAGGGGGGGCAGACTCAGGGGTAATGTGAGGAAGTACTTTTTCACAGAAAGGGTGTTGGAATGCATGGAACAGCCTCTCAGCGGAGGTGGTGGGGGCAAAAATGGTAGGGGAGTTTAAGAATGCATGGGATATGCAAAAGGGAACCCTAGCAATAGGAAAGAGAGGGTGAAACTCAGAGGTCAAGTAGGAGCTGTGGTATTGCAGTAAGTAGGGAAAATGGGCAGACTAGATGGGCCAAGCGGTCCTTATCTGCCGTCAATTTCTATGTTTCTGTGTTTCTAGGTGTAACCCCCCTGCAAATGGGGGTTCCCAAAAGACTTCCAGGAGCTTGCTTGAATGCTCCAAGCCTGAATGGTGTTTGGCGTTTAAGCCATTTATCTGTGAGTGTTTTTAGAGCCTCTGGTACTGTCTCTTTAAGAGCTGTCTGCTTGCAGACATAATTAGTTTGTATGGGGGGACTGTGTGTTTCTTTGCTTGAGTACCACTCGAGCTGCTGCCAATTTACTCCATTTTTGCAGTCACTAGGAGTGCAAAGGGAACCTATCTGAAAGATGTAACTGTTTGCCAGAAATCATTTAGAGTAATAATGAAAATACAGTTTGTCTAACCTGCTTTCTTTGCAGTCAGAATTGTGTTTGCCTAGTTCCCCATTCTAGTTTTGAACTGCTGAACTGGACCAATCAGTGTGGGTTAAGGTAGCTCTAAAATGGTGCCTTGGACGAATCAGAACTTGGACTCATAATCTGAGCCAGCCACAAGAGGGATTGTATGGGCAGTGACTCTGGGAGATGTAGTTTGGACTTGGCCTTTTTGGACCAACAGGGCAGTCTATTGTGAGTGACAGCCAATCCAGCCAAGAACTGGGAGGAACTCAAAGGAAGTGCCGGTTTTGTCTGCTGAGTTTCAGTTGAGCTCTGGCAGTGAAGAGGAGGAGCCCTGTGCTTTTGTGTGCAGTTTTAGTCGGAAGCGTGTGTAAGGCCCAGAGTTCCGGTCTGCAGCTTGTGTAACTGCTTGTTAGGACTGAATCGTCCTGTAAGAGAATCAAAGGATATCTGAAGAGTAGAAACCAGGCTCACCCTGTAGAAGACTGGAGAAATTGCTGAATGCGCTTGGTCTGTCAGGAACTGAATCTGCTGTGTGTTCTCCCGGTATTGTGCAGTAATTGCGATCGGGATAGAGAAGCAGCCTGCCTGGTAAAGTACTTTCTGTTTACCATATAAATGTGTGAAGAGGCTTGTGTACCTCAAGTGAATCCTGCTGCCATTAAAGGACTTTTGCCTGTTACTGTTTACCATATAAAATGTGTGAAGAGGCTTGTGTAGCTCAAGTGAATCCTGCTGCCATTAAAGGACTTTGCCTGTTGCAGTTTGTCATATAAATGTGTGAGGAGTCTCGTGGAGCTCAAGAGTAACCCTGCTGACGTTGAAGGACCCTATCTTGTTTGGAGGTCTGAGTACTAATTCAAGGTAGCTCCCTGTTGAATTGCCACATTAAATCCAAATGGAATTACTGTACTGCTGACTGTTTAACTAATTTTTCTTTTCTGTGTGAAAGGGCCCTTACCAGCTGCCACGGTTTGGACTAGCCACTAGGCTTGGGTACCCAGGACAGTAACTGGTAGGGACAGGCCTGTGCACAGAGCCATAGGTAGATGAGTAAAGTGATAAGCTAATTAACCTGATTTCCCCCTGTCCTTGTTATATCCCCCTAAATAAATCAGAGCTGCTTGTTTCAGCAAAGTTATACTGCCTGAGGTATTTGTCTATGTTAAAGTATTGTACTGTGATTGTTGCACTGTATCTTATTTTACAGGGGGTCCCAGTGCCTGAACCAGTCCTGGGGGTAAGTGTATACTGTGAAGGTAATTCTGATATATTGTGTGGGCCACTAGTGGGAAGCAAGGGGGGTTGCAGTGTCCCAGAGGGCTGTGACCAAGTTAGTTTAACTATTGCAAACCCTGACCTCTGGGTGGAGGCACCCGCCATCGGATCCAGGCCCCTCAACCTGTTAGTGGCAAATCAGGCAGGGGTAGTATCCTCTGGGATAGCGCCATCTAGGGGTTACATAGGTATGCAAAGCAAAGGGTGCAGACAAGATAAACATTGTTATAAACAAAAAAAAACAAAATAAAGAGAGCAGCTGGTGCTAAGCAATGAATGGAGCAGCAGATATTTACCATAAATGCAATGGAGCCATGCTGCATTTCCTGGTGCTTCAGGGTCTTACTTTGTGACCCTTTCCTCACCCCCTGAAGAAGGGTCATGAGTAAGACCCGAAGCGCCTGGGAAAGTAGCCATGGGCTCCATTGCATTTATGCAGCAAACTTTTGCTGTCTCCATTCATTGCTTACACCAGCTGCTCTCTTTCTTTTGTGTTTTTCTGTTTGGATTCAGAAGTCAGCACCTGTCGTTGCAGTGCACTCCCATTTTGTGCTTATTGTTACAAACAAGCTGGGAAATACATTTTCAAGTGTAACCCCCAGGAGGCGCTATCCTAAGGGTTACTACCCCGCCTCCCTCAGCTGTGACAGGGTGAGGGGCCCAGATCCGTTGACGGTTGCCTCCACCCAGAGGTCGGGGTTAAAACAGTCAAGGTCGACTCGGTCACAGCCCTCTCGGTTGCTGCAACCCCCCCCCCTTCTTCCCACTAGTGGCTCACACAGTTCAACTACAATGTTCTCACCCTGAACACTTACCCCCCGGCTTGACCCACTCAGCTCACTCCGGGGACCCTCTGGAAAGTAAGGTACAGTTATCAAATATTCACTGTGCAGTGTACCACCAGTAAAACACAACCCAGCCAGGGTACTTTTGCAAAACAAACAATCTGATTTATTTAAGGGGAGATAACAAGGACCGGGGGAAATCAGGATGATTGGCTTACCACTAATATATATATATATATTACTACCTAGGGCTCTGTGCACAGGCCTGACCTATTAATTACTGTCTATGGGTACTCAAGCCCTAATGGCTAGTCCCTCGATGCAGATGGTTGGGGCCCTGACACAAATGAGCACTTCATTCCTGAGCAGATCAGATGGAGCCAGAAAGCTCAATTAGTACAGTCTGCAATACAACAAAACGACTTTGCCCTTGTTTGTAACCTTTAACAGGGAGCTACCCTGATTCAGTACTCACAACTCCAACAGGGATCCACTCTTTCACCACTTGCAGGGCTGAGCCTGAGTTTCAAAGGCCTCCTCACACATTTATATGGAAAACAAAAGAGGGTACCATTTATTTATTTATTTTATTTAGTTCATAAATCGGATTTACAACCTTTGAGTCACAGACTCATTTACAAAGGCACCTCGTCACAGGGAGGGGGACAACAAATAGTGCGGCGAGACAGGGTGGGACAATACAGGTGCAATACATACATTATACATAGCATAATACATAGGTATTTTACCAGGCATAGGTACCATACCAGGCAGCTGCTTCCAGGATCCAAATGAACTCACAGCAATTGGGGGCGTTAACTTCAGCTTCAACGTCCTGACAGACCGAGCGCGATTCAGCAGATTCTCCAGTCCTCTTCAGGTGAAGCCTGGTAGGTAGCTGTGTTTATATACAGCCTCCTCTGACCGCATGCCCGTGATTTATTGAGCTGGCAAAAGAAAAGCAGCACTCAGGCCTTTCCGCGCGCTTCAGCGCGAACACTCAACGGCGCAGAAGCTCAGAGCTCCACTCTCTTCCACAGTCCCAGCGCATCTGCCTCTAACAGCATGGGGCAAGCCTCACAGCCCAGGCGCTACCCGATCTCATTGGCTGGTTGCATATGCCAGTCATGTATTTTAGCCCTCAATGGTGCGAAAAGGCACCATGACCCATAATGCCATGACCAGGAATTACAAGCTGTGTTCCCATTTGTCAGCCGGCTGCATCTAGAGTCCCGATCCTGGTTGGCTGCTGAATCCTTCACATTAACTGCCCCTGGCACCTTATTGGACCCTTCAGAACGTCCTGGTCCAAAATGGAGGGGCACAGCACACAGAGTCCCAGCTGCAAGAAAGGCAGGTTAGACAGGCTGCATTTTTCAGTTACACTACATATTCTCCAGCAAACAGCTATATCTTTCAACTAGGCTCCCTCTGCTCTTCTAGCGACTGCAGAAACGGAGCGATTAACCAGTAGCCCAGGGCCGGAGTCGAGCATAGAAGTCCCAGTCCCCCTTTACAACACCAAACTCTGCGAGCAGGCAGCTCTTAAAGAGACAGTACTGGAGGCTTTAAAAAGACTCACAACGCCCATTATTTAGCGGCCTTACGCTGGACACCAGATAAGTAGGGAGCATCTAGGTGGCTCCGGGAAGGCTTTTAGGAACCCCCATTTGTAGGGGGGGTTACACAAGACTAACTGAAAGTGCAGATAAAAACAAAGTAAAAATTTTGCATATGATTTCAACGTAATGGTCCAAAGAAAGATGGGTTAATGTGTTTTGTACAGTAAGCATGCTGTACTGGTGCTAATATAGAATAGTGAGTAGAGGCAGTGCTAACACAGCACATATAAATTGACAAGACAGTATTGCACTTGCAGTGGGATGCACTCAATAGGTGACCCAGAAACTGAGAGTTAAAGAGGGGTGGGGAGGGGCAGTTCTAATTCTCATTGGAGGGGCATTCCAGAGGGATAGACCAGCAGAGGAGAAAGTCATTTTGCCAATGTTATAATCTGTGGAACTACAGTGCAGACATGACAGGACAGGAGGGTCCACAGTCCCCCATCAGAACACTGACCACATCTTCCCATGATGCTGATCAGCATTTATCAGTCCAAGGCAAACTTTTTGTTTTAACAGTTTTCTCAGGAGAGCTAAGCCCAGCTGAGATGTAATACCTAATTTTCAGTGTGGTCCTGCTTTAACCCCTTTTACAGCAAACTGAGCAGAAGCACCAAGTGGTGTGTTGCTCAGGGTCACACAGCAAGCAAGTGGCTCTATTTGAGATTTGAACCTGGGTTTCCTGTGCCTCTTGGTTCTGAGTCTGTGCTCTAGCTATTCAACCGTACTGCCTCTTTAAGTTCCTTAAATTCTGGGTTTCGGACTTGCCCAAACCTAGGTCTTCCACGTGATATCAGAGACCGCAGCACCTTCCCTTTGGCTTTCATGCTATTTCCATACCTGTTTATACATTTCTCCATCTCTCCTGCTTAAATATTGCTAATGGTGCAGAGAGAGAAAGACAAACTACGAGGAATTTCATTGTAAAGTGAGCGTTTGGAACCCAAACCAGCAGCAGCAACACGGCACGAGAATATCCCTGCATATCATCTTTCAGTCTCTGGCGCCATCCAGCACTTTGAGGGCTTTGATTTTCGACTGCTGCTGTAAACTAGCAAACAACAGGCTGTCAATCAGGTGGAAATTCTTCCATCACATACACAGTGGGGGAAGAGACTGCACTCTCCCCCTCCCCAAAGCAAGATAAACAGGCGTGGTCTTTACACTATCAGTTACGGTATCGGACTCCTCTGGCTACAACTACTGTAGGTCTCAGCACTGAGCTTGCACAGCTGTTTGGGTCAGATATCATGGTCCTTCTACCTTCCTCTCTCTGATACATGTGCTAACAGTGCCTCCTGGAGGGAGGCTTTGAAAAGGAGGACAGTAAGAAATACTTTCTGCCTACAGCAGCAGGTCCCTTGATAACCTACACAAAGCCAAGCACATAATACAGCAGCGGAACTTCATCCAATATGCAAACGGAGCATCTGATGCTTTTGACATGCCCATGATGTGTAAGCAAACATAGTGACAGTTGACACAGCCTACTCTAAACCAATATCAACACATTTCAAGTGCATTGCTTTTTCAGAGGCTGTAGTCATGCTTCGGAACAGACTCAGTTTTATTCGAAAGTCTGTACCCTTTCATTTTTTACACTGGCCAAATGGAAGGTGTCTCACTAGCAATTTCAGTATATTTGTTATCACTGCCGGGGGCAGGGCTGGCCAGAACCTTCCTAATCAGAAACAGGGTAAGCCAGGGACCCAGACGTCTGGATGCTGTAACTGAGTGAAGAAAGCATGGCGGTGTCCAGAGGTGTTGTTAGGCACGACCTATGCAAAAAAAGTTTATATTAAAAACTCAAATTGCTGTTGTCACACTTGTGTTCAGGTAACTTTACCACTTTTTGGATGGGGTGGGGCACAAGGAAGGAGGGGGGCAGTGAGAACAGTAAAAGGGGGACACAAGTGTTTCTACTTGGGGTGCCATTAGGTCTAGAACTAGTCCTGGTGGTATTATCTACCTGAGTGTTACCAATGTTTCCACCTGTTTTATACCCCCTTCCCACGTCCCACCCAACCACATTAGGACATGGCCTGAGATAGGAAACCTTTGTTTCAAGTGAGAAATGAGCTGTGATGAGGCTCACCCAACACCCTTCAACTGACACTTGTTTGCACAGGACAGGACACATGATGCCACCAGGTCACGCCAGCATCCTACATCATGTCAGCATCAAGACTGCACCCAGTGTGATGCTATATATTCCTGCACAACGCCTCTCAGCCCTGGGACACCATGCAGCAGTGGTATAAAATCAGGAAACACCCAAGATGGGATGCTCAGCACTGCCCCTGCTGCTGAATGTGTCACAACCTGGACTCGGGACTCGAACCCTTTTAAGGATTATGTGTGGTCCAGTGCTTAAAGAACAGGCTTGGACTTCGAGAACCAGGAGACTCAGGTTAAAATGGCATCACATCTACTTAGAAACATAGACGTTGATGGCAGATAAAGGCCGTTTGGCTCACCCAGTCTGCCCAACCTTACTTACTGTGTGATCGTGAGCAAGTGACATCACCACTCACTGCTTTAGTACCTATCAGCAGTAAAAACAGGTATGATGCAGCAGGACTCCCTGAGCACAAAATATTTCATTTAGGCTGGGCTACGCTGGGTTAATAAATTATTAACAAAAGAAAATTTCAGGAGGAAAAAAAAACAGTGTGGTTTATGGAACCAAGAAATTCAGCGTTTTCTGTTCAGAGAGAGATCTGGGGCCAGATTCACAAAACTTTGCCCCAGCGCAAATCCAGTTTTCACCATGCAAACTGGGTTTTGCACCAAAGTGGTATTCACAAAAGCCCAGTTTGCACCCGCAAACCAGGTATGCACTGGGGCAAAGTTTTGATGAGGCTGCAATGCAAATTAGGGGGAGGGGACTCTTTCTACATTCTCAGTCTCTAGCTGTGGTGGTTTACGTGTTTGCTTTCTTGCCTATACTGTCGGGTTTTGTACCCTGGCCCCTCCCTGTATGGGGGTCCGCAAGCCTCCTTGACTATGTACCCAGTTCTCTAAACTGATATTCTCCGGCCCACCTGTACCATGGGCGGTGTGCTAACATGACTATGTACCATGTTTTTCTGTTTTGTGTTTGTATGCTACCGTGACTATGTACCATGTTTTTCTGTTTTGTAACCTCCCGGGTCGCACCTGAAAATAGGCATTTGTTGTCTAGTGTGCCTACCTGGTTAACAAAAACAAATAAATAAATATTAGCACAGTCCCATTCACAAAGCATTTTCTCCACAAAAGGGCCCTCTGCAGGGTTCCCTTGCATAGAGAAAATATCACCAAGGAAAATGCCCTCTTAACTCCGTGCAACCCTAATGGTTGGCAGAGATACTGCAGCCCTCCCCCCGGTGAGAGCCAGCCCGTCGTTAAAACAAAAAAACAGCTCTGTGGTGGTCTAGTCGTCCCCCCGTCTCCGATCACCGGTCAGTGTCCCCAACACAGTAAGAAAGATATCAAAACCTGCCATGGTGGCTAGTGGTCCCTCCCCTTGCCAATCGTTGGTCTGAGCAGTCCAAAAATAAACTTATCCCCTGGTGCTAGTGGTGTACCCCCGCCAAATCACTGACCGCCAGCTCAAGATGTGAATGTATACATATATAAAGTTATTCCTCGGTGGTAGCACCCCCCATGATCTCCGATCACTAGCCCGTTCTACACTAAATAGTTTCACTGGTGGCTAGCGATCCCACAGCACACCCGATCACCCACCCAATACATACAAAAAAAATTTCCTAGTGTCCAGTGGTCCCTCCTCCCACCTGAGCACCCCTGCTGTATATATTAAATATCATCCCTGCTGTCCAGGGTACACCCCCCATCCTGATCCCTTGTAGGAGACATGCATTAATTTCCCTGGTGGTCTGGTGCCCCCTCCCCCCCACCCTGGCAGGTAGGTTTTCCACCACACCGCTCCTCCCCCATCCCAACCCCCAACCGGCAACCAGCACAGCCCTCCTCTCACCACCATGGCTGGACGCTGACAGAGTGCTCAGTGAGCATGTACTGTATACAGTGCGCGCTCATTGACAGTGACTGACAGCCCCAAGTAAGCTGTCATTCAATGAGCACGTGGCCAGCCGTGGTGGTGAGAAGAGGGCTGTGCTGCTTGCCGGCTGTGAGTCGGGATGGGGGAGTGGGGTGGTGGGACACTACTGCCGAGGGGCGAGGGGGTGCATGACCACCAGGGAAATGAGTGCATTCTCCTGCAAGGGACTGATGAGGGGGTACCCTGGACACCGGGATGATATTTGATATATGCAGGGCAGGTACTGGATTGGGAGAGGAACCACTAGACACCAGGGGAATGTTGTTTTGTATGTATTGAGCTGGAGGCTCGGTGTGAGTAGCCGCTAGCCACCAGGGAAACTATTTAGTATAGAATGGGCCAGTGATCAGAGATCACAAGGGAGGGGGGTGGATACTACCACCAGGGAATAACTTTATATATGTATATGTTCACTTCTTGAGCCAGCAATCAGAGATTGGGTGGGACACACACACCACTAGCACCAGGGGATAAGTTTACTTTTAGACTGCTCAGGCCAGTGATCAGCAAGGGAAGGGACCACTAGCCACCAGGGCAGGTTTTGACATCTTTCTTACTGTGTTGGGGATGGCGATCAGGGACAGGGGAACCACTAGATCATCAGTAACATCATTTGTAGTAATAACAGATGGCGATTGGTGATCAGGGACGGGGGACACTAGATCACCAGGGCATCATTATGTACTATTAACGGATGGCAATCAGTGATCAGAGACAGGGTGAGACCACTAGACCACCAGGGAGCTGCTTTTTTATCAATGGGCCAGAGATCGGCGATGGGGGAGACCACTAGCCACCATGAGCTGTTCATTTATGTCTTTCTTGGGACGGTGATTGGTGATGGGGGGTGTGTGCGCTAAGCTCCTGCTGCAGCCTATGTACATGGGCCCATAATGGATATGCAGATGGTCACATGGCACCTTGAATGCCCAATGGGTTTATTTATATGGCTGCTTTAGTGAATAGGACATAGTGCACCTGCGCTATTTATTGTGGGGTCATTCTACAGGCTGGAAGTCGGGGCTGTGCTAGTGGAGTTAGCAGTGGTTTTACTGGATTAGTGCTGCCCCATTCTTGCCCTATTCACAGTCGGATAGCGTGGTGTGCTATCTGACTGTGAATAGCAAGATTTCACACCTGTGCAACCGCAAAATGCAGCGCAAACTTTTGCGCTTTGCTTTGCATTTTTGTGTGAATCCTGCCCGTGAAGTTTAGCCTGTTGCCTATCCCTAGGAGATAATAAAAAAAACTTTCCTGTAGACTAAAGACTCTTCTTTCATTTATTTTTTTGTTTTACTTTACAGTTTATTCACCCACAATATCTCAGCTGAGATGCAACCTCTCATTTTCAGTTGGGTCCTGTTTCTATCTAGTTCCACAAATGAGCTGGAGAACTGGAAGGTTACGTGACTTGCACAATGCTACACAATGGGAACTGTCTCCCATTCATTATTTTAGTGCTGTAGGCAACCACCCTATATTTTGTTTTATTAACACTCTATATTTTTTTACTACCAACCCACTTTTTCGATCACCACTCTATATTTTTGTCCCTCACCCTATTTTTTTTTTTAATTAGTATGCTTTTCCCCTGCCCACCTGACCAGCCCACATTGGCCCAACTTTACACCTTACATAATAAACACCTACGCACATGTATAGTGCAGGAAGGAGGTCCACTGAACAATGTGCCCTTGGTCTCTGTTACAACAACCACCGCCCTATAGTTTGAGGCAGTGGGGGATCCTTCATGGGTATTTGGCTCCAGTATGGTTTGAACCTGTGATGTCCTGGTTCCCAAGTCAAAGATCACAGGCTTGAACTCCTCTAGAGCCCAACACTCAAAAGGACTCTATCCTTAAAATGAATACACCTCCCTAATGCTGTCAGGGCTGCTGTCAACACCGACCAGTGGTCCGTAAGGAGGTCGCTCCCTCACTCACTCACAGCCACACTGACAGCAGTTTACTCACTGTAGCATCAGCAAAAGCTACCACACACAAAGTCTTGACTTAGTCACTGGGGGTTGGGGCAAACAAAGACTGCCATTAAGTGGCCATTATGGCCAGCTAGAGACTTTTTTAATTTTTTGGTGACCAGGTATGGCCCAGTAGGCACACATGCCAGTTTTCAGGGGTGACCCTAGAACACTGGGGAAGTCAAGTGATTTGCTCAGAGTCACACAGTATGCAAGTAAAGGTTGCAGGAATCAAACCCAAGTCTGCTGGAAGTACCAAGCTCATTCACAACTTCTTATTCTTACCTGTAGACTATACTGCCAGCTCCAGCTGTGCACAGGGCCCTAGATGTTTAGATCCTTGGGAAGGACTGTACTGTGTATACACCCTGTATTATGGCTCTGACAAACAGAAGCTGTATCTGTGCACTGCAGTGAACTGTAATTGATATATCTAATGTCTTCAGTATCTCTCTATTTACATATGTAATGGTGCTTACTTCTTTAGTTATGTATAGGTATACACTCTGGAAGCATGAATTACACATTGTTGCTATATGCTGTACACCGAGGGCTGGACATTCAAAAGGGTTGCGCCTTGCATACCCCCAATGTCTCCAGCATGACATTCAAAGGGCAAGTTAGCTTGCGCGCCTGCCGATGCACCGGGGCACATCAATAATGTATGCGGCACAAGTGCGGAGGGCATGCCCATGCATATGCGGCACATCCCGATATTCAGCCCGGGATGTGCGGTGCATATGCTGACACAACCCCGCCTTGCACTGCTCAGAAGGGCGCAAAGTTGTGCCTGGTAAAACCAGGAACAAGTCCTGGCCACCCACAGGTGAGCTGCCATACTGCAGGGCGCAACACGGCAGCCACTAGCCGTGGGTGGCCACCCGCCCACCCAGAACACTGTCCATAAGCTCCCTGCCCCGGGAGCGATGTCCCCCCCCCCGCCATCGCCCAATCATGGGCATAGGTACATGAAATCCCTGGTGGTCCAGTGGACCGCCCTACATCACCCGATCGCGGGTATTAGACATCCCTGGTGGTCCAGTGGATCGCTCTCCATCGCCCGATCGTGGGCATATGCTTAAAATATTCCTGGTGGTCCAGTGGACCACCCTCCATCGCCCAATCATAGGCATATGCTTAAAATATCCCTAGTGGTCCAATGGACTGCTCTCCATTACCCGATCATGGGCATATGTGATAAATATACCTGGTGGTCCAGTGGAACCCCCCTCAGCGCCCGATCGGGGGCAGACATAGCTAAAATAATCCTGGTGAACCAGTGGTACCCCCGGCCCACATGCCAGCTGAGGACCTCCACCACCCGGCACCCCCTCAGTCAGCAGCGGGCGGAGACACCCCGCCCGCATGCCGCACGCCAACTGACAGCGTACAGTACTGTCTGTATGCCTACTGGTCCACTGCGTGGGCCAATGGGCGCGCAGACCATACTGCACTCCACAGGCCCGATACAGTACTGTATGCCGTCAGTCGGCGGGCAGCATGCTGGCGGGGTGCCAATGCCCGCCGCTGACTGGGGGGTGCTGGGTGGCAGGGGACCTCAGTGGGTGGGTGGGTACCACTGGACCACCAGGATTACTTTTGCTATGTTTTCACTATTTATCACATATGCCCATGATCGGGCGATGGAGAGCGGTCCACTGGACCACCAGGGATACTTTAAGCATATGCCCACGATCGGGCGATGGAGAGCGGCCCACTGGATCACCAGGGATATTTTAAGCATATGCCTGCGTTTGGGTGATGGAGAGCGGTCCACTGGACCACCAGGGATATTGTAAACATATGCCCATGATCGGGCGATGGAGAGCAGTCCACTGGACTACCAGGGATATTGTAAACATATGCCCGCGATCAGGTGATGGAGAACAGTCCACTGGACCATGAGGGATATTTTAAACATATGCCCACAATTGAGCGTACGGGAGTGGGATCCACCAAGGGACTGCAGTGCGTCGGTTCCCGATGGCTGCAGCCTGACAGGGTGCCAGGTGCAAGTCGCCAGGGATCAGCACACCACATGTAAATGGGGCCATAATGACATTCAAATGGCCCCATTTGCACCTTGCATGCACAGTGGCCTCATTTGCATGCCCAATGCTGAATATCGCAGTTGATGCACCTAGCATAACCGCACTTGTGCTGGCGCAGCCCCCTGCTCCCGTTCTGCAGCTCAGCACCGTTGAATATCGCCTGGTCCATGCCCTGGCGCATCCTAGTTGCGCTGTGCCCAGGCTTGCACCCCTGCCTGGCGCAGTCTGAATATCCCACCCCAGGAGTCTCGGGTTCAAATCCCACCAGAGTCACGTACTGACCATGGGAACCTGAGCATGTCACTTGCTCCCCCATATGCCACTCCCTGACAGCAGTTAGAGGTGTGCACCAACTTGAATATTGTTTGCAACACAACCTGACTATTACAGCATTTGAAATAGACTATCATCTGAATATTTGAAGCAGCAATACAATGAAAAATGTGTTTTCCAAAAAGCTAGTGTCAGCTACAAGTCATAAAAATATTAGCATACCTGTCAAATGTACTTTTCTAGGTACTGCCTATGCTGTGCACCATGAGTTTCTTTTTTCCCCAGTTCTAACCCTTACCAGGTCTATAATGCCATTTCTCAGCCAAACGTGGTGACTATCTTTTTTCTTGAGAAAAAAAACTAAATTAAAACATTAGTAAAATACTCAGATGGAACTAGAAACATTTACCACCAAATGAAACTGGAAGATGCCTGGAAACTTTTATGGTGAAAGAAAAGGTATGGTTAAATTATTTGACCAATTTTGTTGCACTGCTGCTTTAAAGAGCTATAGAAGGAAAATTATGTGGTTTGCTAGACAAGGGCTAAAAGAGCCTCGGGCTGCATCCATCCTTCTATCCACCCAACATCCCTCATGGACCCCCAAAGTGAAAATAAAGTAAAATAAAAAGCCAAACGAATAGTCACCAGTGAAACAAAAAATAAATATTATTAAAAATAACTAGCCAGCCCGTCGGCGCAGCGGTTGGATTTCCGCTTGCATTGTCAGCGACCTGGGTTTGGGAACCAGCTCGGGCCGCTGGAGGGTCGGCGGGGGAGGCAGCAGCCCCGACTGCTCGCTGTCTCCAGGAGGGAGGGAATTGTGACCCAGTGCTGCCACCACTGGCGAGGCCGTAGGAGCAGCACGCCGGGTCATTAGGGGTGGTGCGGACAGACGCCGGCTCTCACCTTGACGTCACGCATCTCAAGAAAGCCAGAAAAATCACTCGCTGGCCTCCGGATGACGGCTCTCTGTTCCTGAGGGCCTCCAGTGCCTTCCCGGTGCCTCCTGTTCCCCAGCAGCATCCCCGGGCCCTAGAAGTGTGTGCTGGGGCTATTCTCCCCCCCCCGGTGCCTTCCCCCTCGGAGGAGGGGACCCGCTCGGTGAAGGGATACACCGGGATATCCCGGGGTTGGCTGCAATCTGGGGAATCAGAGGAGGTCGGGGGAACTTGGCAGAGCCCGAAGGAGTGGAGGACCAGCGAGCACGGGGCAGAAAAACAGATCATACAAAAAAAATAAATAAATAACTTCCCACATACGTATTTGGCAGTTAGAATGACCCATTAGCGTGGCAGTTGCAGGGGCCACTTGCCATGTTGATGACCTAGGTTTGCATACCGAACCCGAGTCATCATGATGGCCAGAAGAGGACAGAGCTTTCTAGGAAATGTTCTCCACCTCTGTGATCACACACCCACCTGTTTCCTGGAGGCAAGGCCTTGGCTGTCATGCAGAGCTGCATGAATGATGAGGCAGCCTTCCCACCCCCTGAGGAAGAGGAGTAGTTTTCGAAGCACTGGGGCTTGTATTTGCTGTGGTTTGGCATGGCTGTGTGCAGCAGAAAGAAGGTATAACTGATGGAATGCACAATGTTCAATCAGCTGTGGCCTGGTTAAAATGCTTAACCACTGGTTTTCTGTTACAAATAAAACCATTTTTTGGCGTGGCCAAGTTTCCCATGTTGTACTAACTAGGAATGCTTTTTCTTTTTGGTTTAGCCTTTCTGCATGTCCTGCTCATCAAAAGGACATGGGGAAGGGGATTTTCTGTAGTAGGAGGGCTAACAGCAAGATTGACAGTGGCCCCCAACACCATGCCATGTAGAGAAGTGATGGCACCCCCTAGAATGTGGAGCTTTCGTCACAGCCAATGAACCAAACAAGCACTCTGTCAGCCCCACAAGGAGGAGCAGGCATTGCCTAGCGGTATAGAACTGTATGATAACTGATTGGAAAATTGTTGTACAGGACCCTATGTAACACTTGCTGCTGCTTTTGCTCTTATCCACCCCCCCCCCCGCAAGGACCCTATGTATAGCCTAGAGGTTGGTGCACCAAGCTGTGAACATGGAGATCCAGTAGACCTGAGTTTGGAAACCACAGTTGCCACTTGCATATTGTGTGACCCTGAGAAAGTCACTTAACCTCCCTGTGCTCCTGGGATGCAACTGAAAATGAGCTTCGACTCAATGTGCTTTCCCTAGTCAAACATCAAACCAAAAAATAGAATTTAGGGGTTAACCTAAACAAGGTTCTCCTGGTACAGAACAAAACTAAATACAAATCAAAAATTAATGTGCCAAGCACTATCATTATATATCAGCCACTCTGCACTGATCAATCAGCTCTCTGCATCTGCTTGGATGTGAGGACTTCCTATAACTATATTGTGAATACCACTTAACTAAGCACTGTGGGCAGGAAAAGAGAGGACACCAATAAAAACATGTGGCTTTAATTTTAGACATTAAATATGATTTATAATATAATATCATCTACTGACCGCTACTGATGTAAGTCAGTGCTGCCACGTAAGTTTATGACCCATAACCACTTAGCTTCACTTTGTGGTTCTGATACCCTACGAACCTAAGAATGCACAAATCAATGCCCAATAGGAGACAACAGATATAATATATAAACCAACTGAATGGGAAAAACTAAATGAGAAAACACATTTTTTTAATGGGGGGCATGGAGAGATATGCCCCAGACTGACCCCCCCCCGACCTCGTTTGCACCTTCGACATTCACTTGAAAGTTGTTGGCCCACCATGATAGCCCCCACACATGCACACACACCAGTGCCCACAGATTTATCTACCACTGGCACTGAGACTTGGAAACTCAGAGAAAGTTGCTGTGCCTTCAAGCCCTAATCTTACGAGCAACTCCAAGGAATCAAGCTCCTAGCTCCCGAGTAGTGCCCAGTAGAGTGCCGAGTTCAGTAATGATGACGCAGGCTTCTTCATGCTGTTGCTACAACCAATCGGCTGCAAAACAGAAAAAAATTATGAGGGCAGGGACCCCGAAACCCTGCAGATTAACATGAAGAGGAAAGGGCTTGTTCGGTAAACTCTCTTTAACTTTACCCTGAACATTTTTGGTTCTGTACAAAGTGAACAAAGACAAGACGGAAAAAGCTTTTTCTTTTTTAAATTCAAACAAACGCAGCAGGAGAGTGGAATGTACTTCAGACCCACTTAAAGATGCCGTCCAAATCTGATCAACTGTCAGCTAAATTAAATTTGCTCGTTAACGACCTCCTTCATTATTCACTTTCCCTTAATTAGCATTCCGGCCATGCTGCTTTACATTTTCACAGAAACAAAACCTTTGGAAAAGAAAAAAAAGGAAACAAAGAAAAGATAAAAAAAAAACGGGAACTCTGTATCCCTTCAATTGGTCCTTAAATGAGGGAACTGTACAAACAGCTTCATGAAACACAGCTTAAAGAAAAACAGTTCTTGTATTATTTTTGACTTTTTTTAAGAGAAAAAAAGCTACACAATAGCTTTGAAGATTTTGCACAAAACAGGAAACTAAAACGCCAACAGATTTAAAGCTCCTGGTGCTTCACAAAGGAAAAGGGATGCTGCTCTCGGAGAGTATGCTTAGCCTCAGGCCCTGGGCTGGCAGCAGATGGCCATCCTTAGAAAGGGAAAGGAAAGGCAGGAGAGGAATAAAGTTTTATACAGGGTCTTTAAAACTGTAACGCAAAGGCTGAAACAGCACAGAGCTACTGTAGAGTACAGTGATTACAGCGAGGTTAAGCACAGGAAGGTTAAAGGACTTGCTCAGGATCTCAGAGTAAGCAACTGGTGGTGGTCGTGGGATTCAAACCTAGGTGTTCAGGTTCCCAGCTCTGCATTCTAACTAGTAGGATGAACTTCCTCCCTCTTCCTGCCCAGCTGCCTTGATATCATCTAGCTCTTGCTGGTTGGTCATGGAACTGTTGTGGTGTTAGTATACGACAGGCAAACACACATACAGACACACAACAAAGCCAGCAGAATAAGGCCCTGTCCACACTACGCCTCTGTAACGTTACAGAGTGCTCAAACCATTACCGCAATGGTTTGTGTTTACACCTGTGAAGTTACAGAAGGCGTTTTCGTAACCGTTATTGAAACCATATGAGGTGGTTTCAACAATGGTTATGAAACCAGCTATGCCTTGCAACATTACCGGCAAAAGAGTGGACGCCATGGTAATGGTCCTCCCCGTAGGTTCGTCGCAGCGCGAGCTGCATCCTGAGAACGGCTGCTGCTGTAACGGTCGCCCACCACCCCTAGTGTGGACCAGTGGTACCGGTCCCATAACGGACACCACCGCAATGTAGACATACTGCACCGCTCCCTGGCCGTAATGGATTGCATCTGTTACCGGGCCGGAGCGGTGTCATGTGGACACAGCCTAAGATCGTTAGGTCTATTTAGTCTGCTCGTGGGTCATCAGCACAGGCAGTATAGTATAGTGGTTTAAAGAGCAGCTGACACCTTTGGGAAAACTTTGAAAACCATAATAGTTGGGCACAATTCAGCTTGTATATAATGTATTTTCCATAGATTTCTCTTCTCTGTTATTTATTACTGAAGAAATTCCCACAGAAACAGGTTCTTTATCCCTTGGGTTCATCTCTATAGCTTACTCCCTGCTTGAAATCATAATGCTGTTGTGACATCACAGTCTGTTGCTATGGGAATACCTGTGATGTCACGAGCAGGGTATTATGACACCAGGTAGGGAAGCAGTAATAGGAGATGATGAACCCTCAATGAGCAACTCTCCTGTTTTCATGCATATGTCCTCAGTCATAAATAATGGGGATAAGAAATTCAGAGCTAAAGAGAAATATAAGCAGATTTGTGTCCAAATATTATGTTTTTCAAAGTTCTTCTCGAGGTGTCAGTAGCTCTTTAAAGGCACTGAACTGCAAACCTGGAGTCCTGGGTTTGAATCCCATCAGCCCCTACTTGAATACTATGTGGCCCTGAGCAAGTCATTTAACATCCTTGTGCTCACAGGTCACACCTGGAAACAAGCTCCAGTTTAGTGTGTCTTTCCTGGTTAAACAACTTCCCCTTTTCCCTTTCTCTAATGACTCTTCCCTCCTCCCCAACTAGTTCCTCCCTTCTGTCTGCCTCTCTCATGACCCTTATTTTCCCCTTAATTGTATCTCAGCCTCTCTTGAAGCTGCACACTGTTTCCAATTATACCACTTCCTCAGGAAGTCCATGCCAACCTGACACCACCCTCTCCATGAAGAAGTGCCTCCCTGGTCTCTCTCATAAACTCCCCCCTCCCTAAACTTGAGACTGTGCCCCTTCATGTTTCTATTCCCACTGAGCCTGCAGAGACCTTCCTTGTCCACTTTATTTATTCCTTTCAAATACCTGAAGGTCTCACTCATGACCCTTTTTTCTCTCCTCTCCTTCAGGGAGCACATGTTCAGGACTTCTAATCTCTCCTCATATGTCCTACTTTGCTAATACACAATCATCTTTGTTGCCCTCCTTTGGATTGTCTCCAGCAGATTTATATCCTTTTCAGGGTATGGACACCAGTACTGCATTCTGTACTCTGGGTACGACCTCACCAGTGACTTGTACAATGGCAGAATGATCTCCTCCCACCTACTGCTGACCCCTCTAGCGATACAGCCCAACATTTTATTTGCCTTTGCTGTTGCTTTCCTACGTTGCATGGAATGCTTCAGTTCTTTAGTGATTATCACCTGCAGGTCCTTCTCCTCATCAGATGCAGATACCCAGATGCCACCAAGGATCTACCCAGTTCTCGGGTTCTTAGCTCCAATGTGCATGACCTTGCATTTCTTTGCATTGAAGCCAATTTGCCGAATTCTGGACCATCTCTCTAGCCCATCCAGATGTTCTCTTAGGTCCTGTATCCCTTCTGCAGTGTCCACCCTCCCACAGAGCTTGGTGTCATCTGCGAATAAGCAAATTTTGCCCTTCATGCCATCCCCAGTCATTGAAGAAAACATTAAAAAGCATCGGTCCAAGCACCAATCCCTATGGGACCCCTCTGGTGACCTCTCTAGTGCTTGAGAGCTTGTCCCCCTTCCACACCTTTGGTCCTGCTCCCACCAGCCAGTTAGCTACCCACCAAGTCAATTCATCTCCTACCCCCAGATCTGCCAACTTCCCACTCAGTCTCTTGTGGGGCACAGAGTCAAAGCCCTTGCTGAAGTCCAGGTGAAAGATGTCCACTGTTTGGCCCCTGTCCACTGTTTTAGTGGCCCATTTGAAGAAGTCAATTAGAATCGTTTGACACAGTCTCTCTCCCATAAACCTGTGCTGCCATTCATTGTGGAGTCGTTCTCCTTCTGGTACTCCACTATCCTTTCCTTAAGTATGGTCTCCACGAGCCTGCACATGACTGAGATCAGACTGACCAATCTGTAGTTCCCTGGGTCATCCTTGGGACCGCTGTTGTGGAGGGGCACTACATGTGCTGTTCTCCAGTCCTGCAGCACCACACCTGACTCCAGTGAACTATTGAACAGGTCAGCCAGGGGACATGGAAGCTCCTCAGCTAGCTCCCTCAGCATCCTTGATGTATTATACCCAGGCCTGGGGATTTATCCACCCTCAAGGCTAGTAACCCCTACCTCATCCTATCCACCTCTATCATATCATCTGGCATGCACCCCCTTCCCCTTGTGGCACTGGTCTGTCTCTCTCTCTCTCTCTGGTGACGACCAAGAATAAGTAGTCATTCAGTACTTCTGCTTTGTCTCTATTCTCTTCTACCTACCACCCCCTTCTGAGCATAACTATCCCATCCTTTTTGTCCACTGTCTCGCTAACATACCAAAAAAGGCCTTTTCACCTTTTTTAATTCTCTCAGCTACCCGCAAATCTGTCTGAGCTTAAGCATGCCAGACTACCTTACCTACTGCATTAGCCTTCTTCAGGTAGTCCTCCTTGCCATCTTCCCTCTGGGTTGTCCTGAACTTCCTGTAGGTGTAATTCATATCCCTTACTGCCTGGGCAACCTCTGTGCTAAACCAGCTAGGTGATTTGGCCCTTGGGTTTTTCCCTTTGAGTCTAACGCACTCCTTTGTGGCTGCCACAATTCCTTCCTTGATGGTAAACAACTTTTGGTCCACCCCCATTTCCACTTGGATGACTGCCAGATGTCCCCTTAGCATCTCATCCATCCTGCTGAAGTCTGCCCTTCTGAAATGCAGGATTTTAGTTGTTGTGGGAGCCTTTTCCCTGCTCATGTCCAACCGAAACCACACTGTATGATGGTGACACCCACCCAGGGGCTCCTTGACTTTGATATCCTGGACATGGTCTCCATTTGCCAACACCAGATCAAGGATTGTCCTCTCCCTGGTGGGTTCTATGATGCCACGTGTCAGGAATCCACCATGCATCGTATCTAAGATCATCCGCCTCCTGGCACAAGTCATGGCTGGAACCCTCCAATCCACTATGGGCAGGTTCAAATTTCCAACAAGCACCACTTCTCCCTTCCCTGCAGCTGTCCTTATTGCTGAGCCCATTTCCCTGTCTCTTTCCTCCTCCTGGTTTGGTGGTCTGTATACCACTCCCAATCTCACCTTTCTCTATTAGACATTAGTTGAATCCACAATGCTTCCACCATCCCCTCTTCAGACTCCTCCTCTGAACAAATGACACCTTCCCTTATGTAAA
Source organism: Neoceratodus forsteri (assembly GCA_016271365.2). NCBI lineage: Eukaryota > Metazoa > Chordata > Ceratodontiformes > Ceratodontidae > Neoceratodus > Neoceratodus forsteri. The sequence continues at coordinate 246,748,702 of JADMNL010000025.1, forward strand.
CCTCCCCCCCTTTTACCTACCCCCACCTGTCCCTCTTGTATAATTTCAACCCAGGGATTGAGAGGTCCCAGTCATGGTTAGGTGTGGCCCATGTTTCATTGATCACCCTGATGTCCACACCTCTCTTCATGAACAATGCCTGCAGGTTATCCATCTTGTTTCTGAGACTTCTTGCATTCAGGGACACCACCTTCCACCTAGAACATGAGCCTCCTTCCCCTCCCACCCTTCTGTCCTCCTCTTTGCTACCTTTTGCCTGTAATCCCCCTCCCCTGCTATTACCCCCCCCCCCACACTCCTACCTCTACCCTCCCCTTGCACCCAGCTGGTATGGGGGAGGTCAGCTGACTTCCTCCTCCAGGAGGCTCAGGGCCTGTAGGCCAGTTCTGACCCCCAACAGTTTAAATGTAAGCCCTGAATTAAATACCACCACCCTCAACCTTTCCCTGAGGACTCTTGATTGTGTATAGTAGACAGAGCGAGTCTCATCGTCAGAGAACTGCCAAAAGGCTGTTAGCAACAACCTCCGGATCCTGTTAAATATAGGAACAGTCAAGTTTTCTTCACTGCTACAGTAAATACACTATGTGTGAGGTCTTTGTTGGCATAAAGGTGAGCTATTTGGGGATCTTCAAAGCTCTATAGTTTTCTACTTGTAACCCCACTACAAATGGGGGTTCCCAAAAAGTCTTCCTTGAGCTTGCCTAAATGCTCACTGCCAGGCTGGTATCCTGCGTTTTAGCAGTTTAAATGTGATTACCAGAGTTTGTATAACCTCTGTGTACTGTCTCTTTAAGAGCTGCCTAATTGCAGTTTAAGTAATCTGAGAGGGAGCTCTGTTGAAAGATGTAACAATTTACTAAAAATCATTTAGACTGATAATGATGATGTAGTTTGTTTAACCTGCTTTCTTTGTAGCAAGGGACTGTTTTGTTTGTCTCCACTATCTTGGTCCTGGACTGCAAATTGGACCAAACAGTACTGGTAGGACCTAAAATGTAGCTGGACTACAGGAGCTGTCTGAATTCAAAATCTGTAGGAACTTTAGTTTGTAGCTTTTTTGCACCTTTTTTGCAACTGAAGGGGGAGCTCTTGCTTTGACTGACAGCCAAATCAGCCAACCAAATCTTTTGGATCTTGGGGAAGTCCCGGGCTGCTTAGAGTTTTCAGTTAGAACTAAGCTGGAAGCTGAGCAAGAAGGAGCTGAAGTGTTTCTGAGCAGCAATCCTTAGTGGATTCGCATGGGAGAACTCTGAAACGGCTAAGTTTTTGGCCAGCATGCCAGTGTGCTGCTCCTGAGAAGGAGAGAAGAGAATTATTTTGGACTAAATCCAAGTTTGTGTGACTAAAGTAAGCTACTGAAGTGGGCCAGGCTCAACCTAAAGAAGACCGAATATTTTTGCTGAATGTGATCGGCCTGTCAGGAGTTCCAGCTACCCCTGAGCTCCCGGTGTGTGCAGAGACTTTGAGATTGTGCCCAGGGAGTGCTTTGCCTGGTACAGTAGAATTTCCGTACATGTAAATGTGCTATGAGCTGCTAGTTGGTTGTGAGTTAGTTCCCCACTGTGTGAACTGTGTTCTGCTTGCTGGAAGCTGTATCCAGTCCAAAACGGACTGCTTCTGAACTTGTCTCCATGTGGTCTGGGCTTTGCCAGACTGGCCCAGACAGACTACCCACTGCACAGAGAAGCCATCAATGAGACCTGCCTGGGGATCAGCCCTCTGCTCCACGCTTGAACAGGAATGACGCCTCTGTGACTTGTGTGGGCCCTGCTTCTCCTGGCATTCCAGATTAACCACCTGCAGTCTCGATTTTCATCCAGCCTGTGTCCAGTCTTGGGTATCATGAGTAAATACCAGGGTAGCTCCCTACAACAACAATTTAATCTGAGTGTGCATCTGATTGTCTTGTTGTTTTGTTTCCTTTACAAACTGAGTCCTCTGGCTCCGGATTACAAATATTGTGTACTGTGCATGTTGTGTTTTCCATCACAGGGCCCCAACCAGCTGCAATCTTGGGCAACTGTCCTGGCTAGCCCATCTCTTCTCTACCTGGGTACCCAGAGGTGGACTGTGTGGGGGGACTCAAAGCGCATGCATAGCTGCTTGATTGATATAACCTTTAAGGTAATTAACCTGATTTTGCCCCTTCCTTGTTCAAGTCCCCTGAATAAATCAGATCTAACTTTTTCTGCATGTAATCTGACTGTGGTTCCAGTTTGTGCTCAAAGTACTGTAGTGTTGCTATTTGCTGTGCTTAACCTTGTTTTACAGGGGGTCCCCAGGGTCGAGCCAGAGGAACCAGCCCTGGTGGTAAGTGCAAACAGTGTGGGTACTTGTGTGGTGTACCAGGGGTATTGTGAAAGTGATTATTGTACAGTGTTCAGGCCACTAGAGGGGAAAGAGGGGGGTTACAGTCTCCCAGAGGGCTGTGCCCAGGTTAGCTTGACCACTACCAACCCTGACCTCTGGGTGGAGGTACCCGTTTCAGAACTCAGACCCCTTAACTTGCTACTAGCCAAGCAGGCAGGGGTAGTAGCCCTTGGGATAGCGCCACCTACAGCTTGCATACTAATTTATTAAAAAACAGTAAATAGTTAATAATAGGCAATAGGTTAGGTTAGGCACCCCACAGACAGAAAAATATACACTCTAAGTAACTCATCAAAAGACAATAGTGTGAACAGGTAGAAACTTAGAAGCCAAGGAATTTCCCTCAGAGTGTCCCTTGAAAAGGATGACCAAATACTCAGTGGTGGTCGCACTGAGTCGAGAGTCATGCACACTGCCCCTGCTCCACAATCCTGGCAGGACCCTGTTCTAGCAGTTTTAACAAAAAAGGGCTGTAATAGCACTTTCCTTTTTGCCTTTCATCACTCATTCTTTTTTATTTATTTTCTATTTTTGCCCCCATTTCTCCTTGCCAACTGCTATGTCCTCCTTCCACCTAGCCAAGCCCTTTTGCCTGCCATAGAAGTACTTCGATGGTCCAAGCCACCCACCACCAGCCTCTGCTCAACATCCCCTCCGGAATATGACTGCAACCCATAACTTGCCCCCTGTTGGTTAGACCCCTGGTTCCCCAAGCCATGAGAAGAATATTTCACTCAATGGTTGAGGTCTAGGATGAGGAGCCAGCGAGGCACAGGAGGAGTCAGTAGGGCCTTACTGTGTCATGGGGGTTGAGTGGCTTCATCGCCAAGGGCTGCTGGGGTATTGTTTTCTCACTAAACCCTCACTTATCCATCCCCAAGGAGTGATCCTGAGGAGCAACCTGGCAGAATGCCTACCAGGACCATCGGAAGGGTGGGTGAGCCCACTCTACCTTCAGAACTCCCCTGTTGGTCCCACTCTAGGCATGTGATGCCTCGGACTTGCTTGACATGAGAGAGGATGCCTGCCCTGATATAAGGTTGCTCCAGAGGGGCCACCTTTTCCTTCTGCATGTCTCACTATCCCCCTGGGCCACCGGGGGCATTCCTGTAGTGAAAGGTAGTGCTCTCCCCATGGCAGGAGGAGTCCTCGACCAACACCAGAACCCTGCCTCACTGGTCAGCACAAGATGTCCTGGGCTTGGGGCGTGAATTCAGTTTATCTGGATGGCAAGTAGTAGCACTACTGCGGTGCTAGTCAGCCAACCACTCCTCAGTCCTTTTATCCTGTCCTCTTACTCCCCTTCTGCTCTTTTTTGCACCCCACTGCAAAACTACTGCTGTGCAATCTGCCTTCTTTGTCCACCTCTCCAATCTCTGGAACAGCTTCTCATTCCCTAGTCCCCCTTTCCTCCTCCTACTGCTTTCAAATTGCTCTTTAGGTACGATGCCATCCCCTACCATCCTGTCCCAACACATCTCCCTTGCATCTTCTTGATCCCCTCACTCCTGTCTACCCCTCTAACTCATTTCTGGCTCCCTCTCTACTGTTTCCATTGCCTGCCTACCCCCCTACTTCCCAGATATGAGAGGACTGTCCTGCCCTGTCCTTGCCTTATGGCTATATCATCAGACACATTTCATGCAGTGTTACCACACCCTATGTAAGCTGCATTTTGCACGTTAGTTTATTTATACAGTTTCATATATAACTGCACTTTGTTTTACATACACTCATATGTAGAAGAGTAAATGTTATGTTCACAAGTCAATGTTATTTGCATAGCATAGTCACCATACAGTGCCCAGTAAATAAGCAATCTGATTGGTTTACTGGATGTCACCTCAATATAATGAGATAAATTTCCCCGTCCCGCTATGCCTGTGGCCTGACATAGGTGACACTAGACTGGGGACTCCTGTGGGCCTTTACCTTGATGCTGCTGGCCTGGCTGGGTGGGCTTTCTTCTGCAGTCCCTTCCTAGCATTAACACTGATGTACCTTTACAATTTGAGTACAAACAGGTTGTCTCTCATCGCTGGCTCCACTTCCTGGTGAAGGCTACTGTCAACTCTTGATGCATTAATAACATTTTCACCATCGACCTGAAGTGCGCTATTTTTTCCTTTTTCTTTCAATAGTTTGGCAATAGTCCACAGCATTGTTCAGTTTGGATGCATATGGTTCTTTGTTGCTTTTCCTGTGTTCTCTCTGGGGTCTGTGCCCATCCCTGCAGCTTGCAGTCACTGCCTGCTGCGCCAACCAGTGGCAATGTTTTATCATAACATTTTAAAAAGGTTTCTTGTGGCCAGCACTGTTCGCTGGTGCCGCCACCAACTTACTGCTGCCTGCTGTGGAATGTCATCAGGTCACTGAAGTAACGAGGAAGCAGTCCAGCAACTGCTACTGCTACTGTTCCTGTCCCTGCTCGGCTGGGAAGAGAGAACGGGACAAGGAGTACTGGACAGATGCTCCTGGCCAGAGTTGACACCAGACTCACTGCGGCCACACTGGGGATATTGTTTTGAGGGCAGGAGGCAGAGAAGAGTCTTGCAGACAGTCAACCAGACCACTGAACAGGTAGGCAGACATTTTATTTTTTTCCACTTTCTTCAGCTCTGTCAGCTTCTCTGCCACCCCAAATCGAGGGTAGTTCTCAAAATGTGGTCTTACCTGTGATCCATAGAGTGGCATGATTACTTACCCTGATCTTCTCACAGAGGTTCTCATTGCCAGTCAAGGTGGAAATGGCCGAGGGAGCAAAGTTGCAATGATGGGATGCATGTGCGACCATTTCCCCTCAAAATAAACTACTACTGCATTGTGTCAGCCCAAGATGCTAGACAATGCAGTTTCATACTGCTTGTAACTAAATCACTGTTTCTGTTCAAAAAAAAAAAAAAACATACACTATTAGAAACTACAGATAACTAGAATGAAAAGAAACAAAAAAGGATTTACTGCTACGCTTTGCAACCACAGATCCATTCCTCATTGCACTTAGTGTATGTTGACAAGTACCAACCCAGGAGACATGGGCGCTTTTTATTTAAAAAATAAAATAACAGAGTTGCTATTTTTCACTTCTCTTCATACATTTCAGATTCTACAGAGGCTTGTTTGCTTGAGGCCAAGTCTCTCTCCACATGTTAAATGCACCAAGCTGCACTGAACAGCAGCTTCACACTACATAGCTATTACAGAAATGGGCACTCGTCACCAGGACCCTGTTACCAAACTCTTTGTTTGATTTTCTGCCACATGGACTGAAACCGGTACTGAGAAACAGTGACAGACAGGCAGGCTGACAGAGATTGGGACATAGTCACTGTAGTTCAACACTTTCTGCCCAAACTGGGATGGTATTTTATATATTAATATTATACACTTTATATATTTGGGACACCCCAATTGAGATGCAATTTCTTGTTTACAAATGGAGTCCTGCTTCTACCCAGTGTTGCAGTGGGGAAGGCATTCTGAAGCACAAGGAGGTCAAGTGACTTGCTCAGGGCCATACAATGAATATGTGGCTATAGTGGAACTCAAATTTCTAGCCTACTATTTCATCGTTCCATGCTCTAACCACTAGACCACACTACATTCTGTTAGAAATACTTTATCAGTTCTGACTGTCGTGTGCTCACCTCCTGTGATTCAGACATCTGCCAACCAAGGTGGTGAGCTAAGGAGCAGTGCCAGTTGCTGTTTCTGGTGCCAGGTGATGGCTTTGGTGAGTGAGGGACCGGAGGGAGCGGATGGTCCCAGGTGGGTGGGAAGGGAGGGGAGCTGGACAGTCATTCTGAGAGTGGCGATCAGAGAGTTGTGGGGACCACTGGACACCAACAGGGGTTTCTTTATTCAGGGTTAGCGAAATACACTTTTTAGAGGGTCTGTCGGGATCCACAAACAATCCAGAATCTCTTGGGACAAACTATGTCTTCCAAAAGATTTGGGTGGTATGGCTAGAGACCCATGAAATTCTTTTTATTTTTTAATTTTTATGATTTTTATTTTTATTTTTCTGGAATTTCTTGTTGTTTCTTTTTATTCATTGAAAATTTTGTTTTATTTCTTGTTATCACATTTACATTCATAAACTACCTCAGAATAACCTTATACACACTAGAAATCACAATCCTAGTATACTACATTGTATTAAGCAGCATTATGCTATGGTCTTGCAAGGTTTTATAACTGAAACAATTCCGCTGTTGCTTCCTTGTGGACCATCTCTGTGGTAACAAAGGAGCCTAAACAACTGCTGCAAGGACTTATTTAGATTTTGCCGCCAAAAAGCAGTTTTTTTTTACTTAATGTTTTTTTTTTTGTTTTATTCCTTTTATATGCTGAATTTGTTGCTATTTCTTGTTATACCTTAAATTTCTTATTTCTTTTTATACCTTAATTTCTTGTTATTTCTTGCTATTTCTTATGTCACCGCTAGGTGGCGCTATCCCAAGGTCTACTACCCCTGCCTGCTTGGCTAGTAGCAGGTTAAGGGGCCTGAGTCCTGAAACGGGTGCCTCCACCCAGAGGTCAGGGTTGGTAGTGGTCAAGCTAACCTGGACACAGCCCTCCGGGATACTGTAACCCCCCTCTTTCCCCTCTAGTGGCCTGAACACTGTACAATAATCACTTTCACAATATCCCTGGTACACCACACAAGTACCCACATTGTTTGCACTTACCAGCAGGGCTGGTTCCTCTGGCTCGACCCTGGGGACCCCCTGTAAAACAAGGTTGAGCACAGCAAATAGCAACAGTACAGTACTTTGAGCACAAACTGGAACCATAGTCAGATTACATGCAGAAAAAGTTAGATCTGATTTGTTCAGGGGACTTGAACAAGGGAGGGGCAAAATCAGGTTAATTAGCTTAAAGGTTATATCAATCAAGCAGTTATGTATGTGCTTGAGTCCCCCACAGTCCACCTCTGGGTACCCAAGTGGAGAAGATGGCAGCCAGGACTGTTGCTCGACGTTGCAGCTGGTTGGGGCCCTGTGATGGAAAACACAATATGCACAGTACACAATATTTGTAATCCGGAGCCAGAGGGCTCAGTTTGTAAAGGAAACGAAACAACAAGACAATCAGATGACACACTCAGATTAAGCTGTTGGTGCAGGGAGCTACCCTGGTATTTACTCATGATACCCAAGACTGGACACAGGCTGGACGAAAATCAAGACTGCAGGTGGTTGATCTGGAATGCCAGGAGAAGCAGGGCCCACACAAGTTGCAGAGGCGTCATTCCTGTTCAAGCATGGAGCAGGGGGGCTGATCCCCAGGCAGGTCTCTCGCTGATGGATTCTCTGTGCAGTGGGTAGTCTGGCTGGGCCAGTCTGGCAAAGCCCAGACCGCATGGAGACAAGTTCGGATGCAGTCCATTTTGGGCTGGATACAGCTTCCAGCAAGCAGAACACAGTTCACACAGTGGGGAACTAACTCACAACCCACTAGCAGCTCATAGCACATTTACATGTAAGGGAATTCTACTGTACCAGGCAAAGCGCTCCCCGGTCACAATCGCAAAGTCTCTGCACACACCAGGAGCTTAGGGGTAGCTGGAACTCCTGACAGGCTGATCACATTCAGCAAAAATATTCAGTCTTCTTCAGGTTGAGCCTGGCCCCCTCAGTAGCTACTTTAGTCACACAAACTTGATTTAGTCCAAAATAATTATCTGCTCTCCTCTCATGGAGCAGCAGCAGACATGCAACCAAAACTCAGCCCTTTCACAGTTTTCCATCGAATCCACTCAGGATTTCTGCCCAAATTACTTCAGCTCCTTCTTCTTGAGCTTCCAGCTCAGAACTAAACTGATAACTGCAAGCAGCCCGGGAATTCCCCAAGATCCAAAAGATTTGGTTGGCTGATTTGGCTGTCAGTCAAAACAAGAGCTCCCCCTTCAGTTGCAAAAAAGGTGCAAAAACTCAAACTACAGTTCCTATAGATTTTGAATTCAGACAGCTCCTGTAGTCCGGCTACATTTTAGGTCCCACCAGAACTGATTGGTCCAATTTGCAGTCCAGGACCAAGATAGTGGCAACAAACAAAACAGTCCTTGCTACAAAGAAAACAGGTTAGACAAACAACATTATCGTTAGCATTCTAAATGGTTTTCAGCAAATAGTTACATCTTTCAACAGAGCTCCATCTCATATTACTTATGCTACAATCAAGCAGCTCTTAAAGAAATAGTACACAGAGGCTAAACAAGCTCTGGTAATCACATTTAAACTGTTAAAACGCAGGACACCAGCCTGGCAGTGAGCATTTAGGCAAGCTCAAGGAAGACTTTTTGGGAAACCCCATTTGTAGGGGGGTTACACCTATTTAAGAAAAATATGGGTCTCTAGGTATGGCATGTCCTGTTGCTAAATCATAACATACTGCTTATGCAGTGAAACAAGCAATAAGATGGGCCTATAAGGATGATGCAGTTTTGGATTTTGCAAATACCATCCTGGAGGAGCTACAAGGTGATCATTTTGGTGCTAGAAATATATGGTATGCTCCTAATGTTTTTATGAAAAGCTAGAGTGTTACTGTGAAAAATATACATTCTGAGGTGAAACTTATTCTGGAAAATAAACAATTATGGTAAGTATGTAATTTTAATTTCTGGGGGCTGCACCTCAGAAAGAAAAGGGTGGAGGCAGTCCAGAGGAGGGCAACTTAAATGATGCAGGAGTTGCATCAAAAGCCCTATGAGGAGAGACTTAGGGATACTGACATGTACACACTGGAAGAGAGGAGAGTAAGAGGGGACATGATAGAGACCTGCAAGTACCTCATGGGGGTGAACAGGATGCGGGAGGGGAGTCTCTTTAAATGAAAAACAGCATCAAGACCAGGGGGCATACAATGAAGCGGGGGAAGTGCTGGAGGTGAAAATAGCAGCGGGCTTCAAACACGCATGAGATAGACATAGAGGAATACTGGTAAAAAGGCAGGGAGGAGGGAGGGTCACTGGAAACCAGTTAGAGTCTGTGGAGGTACACTAGGCAGGGCCCATCTGGTCAGATTGTGTGGGACAAGCTGTCCTTTTCTGACGATAAATTCTATGCTTCTATGAAACAATTTCTAAATAAAGTTCAATGGCCCTCAAATGTATCACCCTCCAACATTATTTGGAGAAATCCCAATTTTAAAATGTCGGGAAAGGTCTTATCTAATAACAAAAAGCTGAACTGGGAGCAGAATAAAAAGATGGAGAGATATTTATAACAGCAGACACTGAAATTGGCAGAATTGCAGTGAACAATACAACTTAAATCAAAAGGATTATTTTTACTAATGCAACTATTAGATGTATGCAAATAAGTTTCCTCCAGATGGGAAACAGACTCTAAGGCCCTGGACACACTGGGGAACTTAAAATGGTTTAAGTGCCTTAAAACAGTTTAAATCCTCCTAGCACTGTTTGCAGACAGACTACAAGCCCCTTAAAAAGTTTTAACAAAAGTGTTTTTAAACCCTGCTAGATACCTAGTCTTAAAACCATTTTTAAAAACGTTTTGGAGCTAGCATGGTTTTACTTACAGGTCTGTCCAGGAGTAAAAGTGTTTTAAGCTGTAATAGGTTAACTAAAGCAGTTCTAGATGCAGTGTGTCCAGACAAGCATAGTTCTGTATGTTAGACTTAACACAAAATAGTTACAAGGAGAACAGGTTTAACACTAGCAGTGTGGCCACACTAAACTGTTATCAAAAATGGTTACTGAGTAGTGTGGCTGCACTGAAATGGTTTGCTAAACTGGTTTTTAAAATAGTTTTCAAAAACAGTTCTGTAGTGTGTCCAGGGCCTTATGCTAAAGTAATTGAGAAAGAAATTGGTCAGATGGAGACAGCTAAATTTAAAGGCCTTTTGGCTTGGGTTACTAAAAAAGTAACATTTTTTTTCAGAGAAATGTTATAAATTAACATTTACAAAATGGGCAGGGAAAACCAAAAATAATTTCTGACAACTAGTGGAAATGAGCACTTACATCCATAAATGATGTGAAACTCTCACGACGAGATATAACAATTCAATTTAAGATTCTGAACCGGGCCTACTATGAGCCATAAAGATTATTATAATATTGGTAAGAAGATTCTAGCCAACTGATTGGCTAAAACAGAAGTACAGGAGTGTAATTATCTGGCCATAATTATACTCCTGCACTTCTTTAACCTCTGCACCAGTTCGAGTAAAATACCAGTGCATTGCTGAAAACCTCCACTGGTAACTGCTTGAACTCCCGCTAACAACTCATGCAAGAAAAAAAGTCAAAACACCATTTTAAAAATAGTTTGTTGACAAACATTATCATTGGTGAAACCAAAAACACCTTCCAGCATGAAAACTGATGTTCAATGACCCCCTATGTGTCTGGCGCCTGTAAAGTACAACTCCCAGCATCTCACTTCCAATCGCAACAATTAATCAGGTAACTTGCACATGACACCCAATCATCACCTCCATCTCTCACTTATTTTTGTAAAAAAATAAATAAAAAATATTCCTATTCCTGCTAACTCAGAAGAACTCTAACGAAAATTACTCTTGTTGGAATCAGAAACACCTTGCAGCATACAACTGCTCTCGCTTGAGACCACTGCATCCGTCTCCTTATGGCTCCCTAGCAACTCGGACTGTTTTTGGTTCTACAGCAACTTTTTTACATTTTTAGTTAAGAAAAAACCCTTGTTACAAGTGCGATAAGACACTTCAGGGATGTATAATTATGGGGTACTTATTGCACTTTGCTCTTGGTTGTTTAAAGGCACCCGGAAGCCATGCATTTATTCTCCCACAATCACACACGCTGGCATGTCTCATTGCATATATAAAGCTGGGACCGGCAAGGGATTTTAATTGTTGGCATTACCAGGAACTAAGTACTGACATGATTCATGCATTTTGGGATTGCCCTTAGGTCCACCATTGGTGGGAACAATCTTTTAAGGTGTTAGAAAATTTAGAAATTGAGATGCAAGTATATTCTGATCTTAAAATAGAGCAACCAAAAAGGGACTGCACCAGCAACAGACATGTCAGGCAATTTTATTAAAGTGCTGAAGAGTGCTAAAAATACAGAAGTGAAGCAGGATACCACAAAAATAACAAACAGAGCATACCGACTCAACCAGTTTCACTTTCAAGCTTTGTCTAGAGTCAAAAAATACCCATTTTAGAAATGTATAGTACATTAAAAAGGAGTAATTATGAATGGGTTATTACAAAAGCTAACACAATGTCAGTTAAAAGATTAATACTAAAGAACTGGAAAGCGAGGCATGAGAAAGAACCTTCCAATGTATGAAAGGAAACAAAATATTAAGTTTCTTATACAATAGAAATTTTTTCATCTCAGATGAACATTTTTGGCTAATTTATAATAAACCATGGAATCAGTGGAACAAAGTTCTTTATACCAGAAAATAGAGGCCTTCAGATATTTAATATTTATGTAAGTAACTGATATATTGGATAGTAATTTAAGATAGTTTTATAATTAAATCCGATGAATACATTTTGTACCGTGTCCCTATATTACCCTATATTTTTGATACTCTTAAACACAGAAACATAGAAGTTTTTGGCAGATAAGGACCTCTTGGCCCACCTAGTCTGCCCAGTTTTCCCCTGCCTACTGTGCCACCGCAGACCCTACTCGATCTCCGGTCATCTCCTCCCCTTGCCTTACTACCAAGGTCCACTTGTATCTGTCCCATGCATGCCTGAATCCTGTCACGGTTTTGGAATCCACCTCTACTGGAAGGCTGTTCCAGGTGTCCACCACACTCTCCGTGAAGAACTATTTCCTTACATTTCCTCTGAGCCTCCCCCTCCAACTTCATAGCGTGACCCTTGTCCTTGAGCTTCTTTTCTATGGAAAATGCTACCTTCCTGCACCTTATTAATACTGGTTAGGTATTTGAATGTTTCTAGCATGTCCCCTCTTTCCCACCTCTCCTCCAGAGAGTACATATTCAGTTCTTTGAGTCTCTCCCTGTAGGGCTTTTGATGCAGTCATGAGGTGGGGTCTGAAAAAGCCCACCTTATCAATGTCCTTCTGGAGGTGGGGCCTCCAGAACTGGATACAGTACTCAAGCTGGTGTCTTACCAGTGATCTGTACAGGGATAGTATTACCTCCTTCTGCACCCGAGCATCCTGTTAGACTTCCCCACTGCCTTATCACACTGCTTGGCTACCTTCAAATCATCAGAAATTATTATCTCCAGGTCCCTTTCCTGTTTGGTGGTCGACAGTACTTCCCCTCCCAATTGGTATGTATCCAACAGGTGTTTCTGTGCCCCAAGTACATGATTTTGCACTTGTTTGCACTGAAACCCAGCTGCCAAACCCTTGACCATTCTTCCAACTTTTTCAAATCATTCCTTCTCCCCCCCCCCCCCGCATATCTACTCTGTTGCAGATTTTTTTTGTCATCCGCGAACAGGTGTACTTTCCCTTCTAGCCCTTCCACAATGTCGTTAATAAAGACACTGAAGAGGACAGGGCCTAGTACTGAGCCTTAAGGCACCCCGCTGGTCATGTTGCCTTCTCCAGAGTGGACACCATTTACCACCATCCTCTGACTCCTGTTGCTTAACCAACTTCTTACCCAGTTCATAACTTTTTGACCCACTCCAAGACATACCAGCTTTTTTACCAGTTTTCTACGTGGAACAATGTGGAATGCTTTAATGAAATCCAGGTAGGCCACATCTACCACTCCTCCCTGATCCACTACCTTGGTCACCCAGTTGAAAAACTGAATCAGATGTGTCTAGCAAGATCCCCCCCTGTGAAACCATACTGCCTTGGATTCTGTAATCCACAGGTTACAAGGTATTCACTATCCTTTCCTTCAGTAGCGTTTCCATTACTTTGCCCACTACCAAAGTCAGGCTGACAGGTCTGTAATTTCCTGCCTCCTCTCTGTTCCCACGTTTGTGAAGTGGGACCAAAATGTGCCCTCCTCCAGTCCCTTGGAGCCTCACCCTGTTTCTAATGATAAGTCGAACAGAGCTGTCAGAGGTGCAGCCAGCACCTCTTTGCGCTCCCTCAGTATCATGGGGTGCACCCCATCAGGTTCCATTGCCTTTTCTACTTTTAATTGTGCTAATACCTTGGACTTTCTCCTCTGTAAAAGGACTGTTGTCCACCTCCATGCCATTTACGCCCTTGTCCCTTTCTTTGGCCCGTCACCTACCCCTTCTTCTGTAAATATTGAACAAAAGTATTTGTTCAATGTGTCTTTCTTCTTTTGGTCCTCCTCCTTGCAAACCCCTTCTTCCCCTTTTATCCTTACTATTTCCCCTTTGGTCTTGTCTTCTCACTCATCTAAAGAAAGTTGTACCCCTTCTTTTACCAACTGGGCAGTATTCTACTCTGTTTGTGCCTTTGCGCATCAGACTGCCTTCTCTGCCTACCTTTGTTTCTCCTGGTAGTTTTTCCTTATCCTCCTCCTTCTGTGTCTTTTTGTACCTTTTAAATGCTAGTTTTTTTGCTCTTACAATTTTCTGCTACGTCTTTAGAGAACCATAGTGGTCTCTTTTTTTCTCGTCCTTGATAACCTGCCTGACACAGAGGTATGTTGCTTTATGAATGCCCTCCTTTTTTTTTTGCCCATAGTTCCTCGATCCCCCCCAGATCCTCTATCCCTGCCAGGGTGTCCCTGAGGCATTCTCCCATTTTCCTGAAATTGGCCCTCCTGAAGTCCAGGACCCTTGTCTTAGTGCTGCTTGGCTCTGGCTCAGTCCTTATATTGAACCACACTGTATGGTGATTGCTGGACCCCAGGTTGTCACCCACTGTGACGTCAGCAACACTGTCCCCGTTTGTCAGTACCAGGTCCAGTTTTGTCCCGGCACAAGTGGGCTTCTCAACTAGTTGCCTGAGGAACGCCCCTTGCAGGGAGTCTACAATGTCCCTACTTCTAACTATTGTTGCAGCTGGTAGGTTCCAATTTATGTCTGGTAGATTGAAGTCCCCCACAAGCAAACCCCCCCCTTGCATGCCATCCTTTGGATGGCTTCCATCATATCCTTATCCACCTCCCCCCCCCCATGCTAGAGGTCTGTAAATCATTCCTATATAAATAGTGGCCCCATCTTACGTGTTTCCAGGGCGATCCCCAGTACCTCAGCTCCTCCCTACTCTCCCTGTACTTCCATGGCTTTTATTTTGTCCCTAACATAAAATATGGCCCTTAAATGTGGGTGACTGTGACTGGTCTCAATATACCCTACAGACAATAATAAAGACACTATTTCAACGAGTCTCCCCACAACTTACCCCACTTATGTTGTCTGTAAGGCCTCTTCAATTTCTGTCTGTCAGCAAAACACATACTGTAGACTCTTCTCTATTTATTACTGTACTGTGATCCTTGAAAAATAATAAAGAAAAAGTTGTATTGCCCCAAAAGGATCAAGCAATCTGGGGGGTCAGTGCATGCCAGCAGGGGTTCTTTACTCTGAATCAGCAATCGGGTACCACTGGACACCAATGGAGGTTTCCTTACTCAGAACTGATGATCGAAGTGGGGGGGGGGAGACCACTGGACACCAACGGGTTTTCCTTACTCTGGATTGGTGATCAGGACAGCACAGCTCTGCACAATGCTGCCACACCGCCGTGTGCAGTGGCATTGTGGGACATGGTATTACGCCCATAATGGGCATAAATATGGTTCCTTAGCACCTTGCATGCCCTATAGGCTTATTATCATAACCTGGCTGAATATAACTCACAGGAGCAATGGCACTATCCTGTGCGGGACACACCATCTCCATTCCCTCTTGTGAGCCATATTCCAGTAGACGGCTGTGTGAGCACCTCACATAGTCACTATGCACGGCCCTGACACAGCCCCATATTCAGACAGACAGTGCACACCGGTTGGAGTAACTGCCTGAATATGTTCCCTGAGCCAACCCTGCTCTATCTCATGTGCAGTGTTACCAAGTGCGCAGCACACATGGCCAGCTCTGAATACGATGGCCATAATTCGTTGTTAGACATATTTAGTTGTGTGATGTTTGAATGTATTGTTTAGTTTAGTTTAGTTTATTGTTCTAGGAATTATTACCTTTGAGCCAACGGCTCTTTTACAAAGGTTCCACGCCCATTGTGCCAGCGTAACAATTTCATAGGCACTGCAATACTGAATCATCCTCCATAGATCACACTATAACTCATTGCATCATTTTTCTGGCAATCAGTATCATTTCTAAACACACTTGTGACAATTTTACAAATGCTGTAAGTGTAAGAATCCATTCTGGGTGTGCATCAGTGTTGTAATGCTGCTCCTCAGGCCTCACAACCCACCCATGTCATTCGGTTACTGCAATATTGCTACACACACAACCATGGATTATTCCTCATTTAATCACCATCTAGGAGTATAATGAGATACAAGGTGTTGCCCAGTGTCACATGCCCCCAGGGGGTGATTAACTGGCTTTTAACTAACCCCTGGGAATGCCTTATAGCAATTAAAAAACAAAGTAACTCCCTTTGGGTATTTGATGTTTTTTTCTCATTTTGAGGCTGTAAATGTATATTAATTAAAGTTTAATGTAAGGCTGATAGAATCATTGTACCAATCAGAATGGCCTATTTCAGGACCCATTTTTATAAACTATGTCAGATCAAGGAAGCATTCCTGACCAAGTGGAGTGCTCCACTCCCCTGCATGTGAGATGCTCATTCCATACCGACTGCCTTATGACCAGCTGCCCTGGAAACAGACATGTTTAGAGGGTCATTTTAAATTTGAAAACAATTTTGGTCCTTTGAGCTATAATATATTTATAGGTTACCCGATGGCACTCCTATACTTGTAAGATTGGTTTCATGTGCATTCCTAGATGCCAGAACTACTCACTTCCTGTTCACCATTTTCATACCCTAAGAATGCATCAGAGGTTAACAATAAGACATATAGCTTCTTTCATCTCTTGCTGTAGTTTGCACAGCAGCACATAATTGCACATGTGTATATGAATCGCACAAATTAATTGCAGCATGTCACTTTAAGATGCAAATATAAATGGTGTGTGTCAGAATCCCAACATCATGCCTTGAAAAAGCACACTGCGTCTGCCCAAAACATTAGAGGGGGTCCAGAAGGTGAGTGCTGCTTCAGATGTCTTTTATTTTAAACATAATAAATAAACCGTATACCAGTATTCTGGTTTCTTACGGTCGGTCCTGTTGAGCCCAGCTTTCTCTTGGTGCCGTATCAGTCTTTAGCTCTGAGGTTCCGGTACTTCCGGTCCCTGAGCCACCTGTGCTTTTGTTTTAAAGCAGTTAGACATGTCAGGGCGTTGGTAGTGCTGGGTGTCATGAACGCATGCCCAGGGGCATAGTAAGGTACAAAGCTGTAGTCCAAATGCTTTCAGTCCCTTGAAGTCTGTTCAGGGCATCATTACCAACAACCTGTCTTATTACACTCATAAAATGGGTTTAGGACAGTTAAAAAAAGAACTAATAACAGAGAAGAAATTGTTATGGTCTTGAAATTTATCTTTTTTTTTCAGTTGGTTCTATTGGGTCCAGAAATTGATTCAAGGTAGTGAACAACTCAAAGGTAACTGGCAAAAAGTCTGACTTTTTTATTTCTTTTTTGTGGAGCAGAGAATTCAAGCTGCCATTTTTGCAAGTGAAATTTTTAGATGTCACAGTGGCATTTTTTAGGTGACGGTACTATTGTACTGTCATTTAGTGTGGCAGGGAGCCAATCAGAATGCATCATTTTCCCTACCAATTTTATAATCCACTCTCGCAACCATAAGAGTGCTGATGGGGACCTAGAAATATAGAACGGTACTATGTGAAAATGGCAAATGGAAAAAGGCGACAGACAAACAGGGCAACAACATAAGAGCGACCACCAATTGGGCAATGAAACAGTAGGGCAATGAGTAGAAATGGTGACACATGGCAGAAAAAGAAAAACCAGCACACAGGACACAAAGATTATCATATGCAGGGGGTTTGTCCCCCTGCACCCCCCCCAAAGATTAGCATCCTCGAAGCCACAGCCAACACCACACGAATGGCATCAGGAGGGCAGTGGCACTCATCTGACCTGGTGCTGTATTGTCACAGTTGCCCAAACTGCTGTTGCCCTTTGCGTTTGCCCATTTGCATTCACCATTATTACACCGCTCTTATCACCGGACACCATATATAACAGAGAAAAAGCAACTGTACATATAGAAATGTAACGAGTCACAATATAATGAATCACAGTCCTCCGTGTACAAGAGGAAGAAGTGTTCTATATATATTCAGTACATATTTAACTAAGCTGACAGTTACCCAGTACAGGGGCATGATGTCTTGACTTTAGCTATCACCTGTCAGTATCCTTCTCTACATGAAGGAAGGAATCTATTCTACATTAATTAATTCAAGGCAGAATAGCTGTGTTTTAATTGCTACCCAGTTTCTCTACAAAGTGTTTGGATTTTTTATTCTTGACCTTGCTTTCCACGGATGTTTCTCTCCACAGCCCCCCACTGCTTCCCATCCTGAGTTTACATCAATGAAAGGAACAGAAAAGTGGCAATAGTGGTGGGGGTGGGGTGGGGAATTTGATCTATATGAAAGCTTTCCTTAACAGTTTTATAATTACTGGATCGAGTACAGAAAGCTAAATTTCCAGACAGGCGCAGGGTGGCACGGTAATTGGGGTTTGCTTGCAGCCAATTGAGCTAATCTCCAAGGCTTGGAGGTACAACTGAAGACTCCTGGAACTGCAAGAACGTTTTGTTTCTTCTCTGAAGGAAATAGGGAGGAACTAAAAAAGTAGGAACGCGACCAAATACTTAATGAGGCCTTTTTTTAAACATCAGTTGCCATGACAACACACACTAATAGAGGAACAATTCTCACAGTTCTTTTATTTTTAAACAATTAACAGGATAAAGAAACATCCGGGTAGAATATTTGGGCAGAATATTTTGCTTACTTTTGGTTTACTTTATTGATCAGAGTATGTGTGCTTTTTTAGTGAGTGTAATTTGCACAGTTTTGTGTTCCTGGATTCAACCACTTATGGAATATATAATTCGGAGGGGGAATGTTGGGGGGAGGGGGAGATGGGATATGAGCGGATGGGTCAGGTGGGGGCTGTCCAGGGGGAGAACAGGACCACCAGGAAATACAGTATATAGAGGGAATGGGAGATCGGGCATGGGGGGAGCCACTGGACACCAGGGCATACTTTTACTATAGTAGCAAAAGATCAGGGTGGGGGGAACCACTAGACTACCATAGCTCGTGTTTAAAGCTTGTAGGTGGCACTAAGCGACTGCTTTGCATGCAAATGAGACCATCACGGGTATGCAAGTGACTCCTCAGCACCTTGCACATCCAATGGACTCATTTGCATACTTGGGCTGAATATAGCCCTCAGGGGACTTGGTGCTATCCTGTTTCAGGTAGTGCTATTCCCTGCTGGGCATATGCAGCCCTGGTCCATGTCACAGTGCTGCTCACTATCCGTCTGAATATTGCAGGTGGCAGGGGAGCACAGGGGCAAGTGCAGTGCAAACATGCTTGCTGCACTTGTCCTATTTCCTCAATATCAGGTCCACTGAGTTTTCATTTTGTTTCTTCATGGGTCTGAAACTTCAGGCATGAGCTGTTGACCTATTAGAGTTGTGCTCGTAGAACAGAATCCATGCAGTGCCATAGTCAAAACTCCAAAATTCTCTGCTTCACAAAGGTATAAGATGTTGACCATAGAAACAAAAACAATGAAAAGCACAGTTTTTTGATATCGGCATTTATTCAGGTACAGGTAAACATGGATAATTTAGAAATACATAATTTCCGAAAAAAGTAAAATTAGCTGTAAATTAGCATAGTTATTGTCCCCTTTAATTATAAACTACACCTGGATCAAAATGGCTCCTTGTCTCATTTTACCCCCACATTCTCTTGAAGATACTGTACATGTTTAGTCTTTTGTGCTAGCTGTTTAAACAATTTGTTTGTAACCAGAACAGCCCCAATTGAGATGCAGTGTCTTGCTTTCAGTGAGTCCTGCCACTACACATTTTAACAGACTAATGTACATACATGTCAACTGACTCCCTCAAGGGACTCAAACCCTGGGACCTCCAGAGTCACAGCTTGGTGCTAATCATTCCATAGCTCTTACCATTTCAGGGTGAGCGAGCCAAAAAGCCATTCCATTAGAGCTACTTGTGTATCAAACTACTTGCAGCTGAACACAGATCACTTACCTCAGTGATCTGTACGAGGGCTGTGGGTAATTATTAAATGTTGTTTAATCATTGTATATAAAGGACTGGCAGTGATTTTTTTATTTTTTTTTGGGGGGGGGGCTATTTCAGACTTTTTCTGCTATGTTCCAGATGTAACGGAGAGAAACAAATCACATATTTCCTATGGGCACAGTGGTTGGATTTCCACTCGCGACGCCGGCAACCCGGGTTCAGGAATGGACCAGGGTCGCTGGAGGGCCGGCCGGGGGAGAAGGATAGGGCATCCTATGGACTGCTCTCCTTCTCTGGGGGGAGGGTGAGGAAGTGCCCGGGCACGTGAGGGACCCCTGGCAGAGGCTGGGAGTCGCACAGCTTCCAGCGCTGAAGTGTGTATAGGAAGCGGGGTGGACACTGGACATTAGTGCATGGCCCCACCTCCCCAGAAAAGTGGAAAATCAGGACAGCTGCCAGCCGCCTTCCATGAAGCCCACTACAGCTCCGATTAGCCCCTCAGGCCAGGGCCCCTCCGACCTATCTGATGTCTGCAGCGCGCAGGGAAAGCGCTGCAACCTCACCGTGGGGGAAAGCCATGGGGCTTTGGAGGGGGCCTTGTGGTCGATATGAGGGGTGGAAATCCATAGCTCCGTGACCGGGCTGAAAGTACCGGGCGGCTAGAAGTGCTCGGGAGGAAAAGAATATAGAATTAAAAAATATATATATTTCCTATGAAGTCGACACCTCTTGAAGCACTGGGCCCCATTCTCAAAGCCCTCAGACTGACGCAAGGTGCCTGCATCAAACATAAATGATGCAAGTGGCACCTTGCGTCAAAAAAGGAGCCCTGAGCTATACTCAAAAGCAGCCTGCATCAAGCACAGGCTGCATGTGCCAAAGGGGGCTTGCACCAGCCTTGAGCCACGAAATGGGCTGCAGCATGGCACGCGGGGGCTTGCAGCAGATGCAGGCTGCCGTATCTCCTCAGTTGGGATTCCCAAAATCCTCCCAGAGGGCAATGGTCTAAGCACCATTAGACCAACCTAGGGCTGGCCTAACGGTACTTTGAAATCCTCTGGAAGGGTGTGCCAAAGTGTCAGTCCCCACCAAGCCCCAATCTTCCGTTATAATAATGACTAATATCACTGGTAGTCTAGCGCCCCCCCCCAGGCCCTGATCTCCCATTATGATAATTAATAATATCCTTGGTAGTCTAGCAGTTCCCCCAAGCCCTGTTCTCCCATTATAATATTTAGTAATACGTAGTAATATGTATAATATGATATTTATATTCCCAGGTGGTCCAGCAGACTGCCCCAGTCCTGATCCGCCATTAAAAGAACTTCCAAAATTCCTGGTGGTCTAATGAACCCCCACCTACCACCCCACTCCACCAAACCCATAACCGAGCTGGCAACTGGCATTGCCTACCACTCACCACCATGGCCAGCCATCAACTGAGCTCTGAATGAGTGCGTACTGCATATAGCATGCACTCAATGATTGATAGCAGCTGTCAATCACTGAGCATGTACTGTATACAGTATGTGCTCATTCAGAACACAGTCGGTGGCTTGCTGTGGTGGTGAGCAGTGGGCTGTGCCAGTTGCCAGCTCAGTTGCGGGTTGGGGGGAAGTGGGGTGGTAAGGCACTGCGGGTTGGGGGATCCACTTGACCATCAGGAATTTTGGAAGTTCTTTTAATGGCTGATCAGGGCTGGGGCAATCCACTAGACCACTTGGGAATATAAATATCACATTATGCATATTACTAAATATTATAACGGGAGATCAGGACTTGGCGGGGGCTGCTAGACTACCAGGAATATTACTTATCATAACAGGAGATTGGTGTTTTGGGGGAAGGGCGCTAGACTACCAGGGATATTAGTAATTATTAAAATGGGAGATCAGGGCTTTGCAGGGGCCACTAGACTACCAGGGACTGCTTGGGGACATTGCTGCACAACCGCCCATGGCTTGCAGCAACCTGTCTAGGTGCACCATCTGTTTGGTGCACTGCTATGGTTGGTGCAAGCCACGGGAGTTTGCCACTGGGACCTGCCCAATTATCAGGTGAAGTGTCTGTGGTGCACCGGTGATCGGTGCAAGTCACCTTTTGTGGGGCTCATGCCGAGTTTTGAGAATCTGGCCTACTGAATAAAATAAACTTCTGACTTTGAAAAACAGGAATGTTAGGACACTGAGGGGTTCTGGTGACACCACAGAACCACCACAGCAAAGTTCGATCAGGACCACAATGTCACCAGAACCCCAAAGTGTCCCAGTAACATTGTTCTTCACATTTATAGTTTTTTTTGCAAAAGTACATTATTTTCATTTTTTCCAGATAAAATACAAAATCTACATGTAAAACTAACTGACCTGGAACTTTTTCTCCTAGTAAGCAGATACATCCACTTAAAACTACTTGCTCACACCTCCCCCTGCTGCCTGGCCATCTTTGCCTCAAAGAGTTCTGCTCTGTAGAAGTTTATTAAAGAAGCTGCACATTTTGAAATGGGTTCCACGGTCTCCAAATTCTAAAAAAATCATTCTGCATGCAGAACCCAAACTACTGCATGGCAGCAGCAGAAATAAGATGTAGGCACTCAAAAAACTATGGTTACAGGTGAGTAACCTATATTTATTACTTATTTTGATTTTACGGATCCAACATAAAGATGGCCTTAGCCCGTATATGCTAGACCAGATATGCAGGATGTCCATTTTAGACAAATTAAGAAATCTGCTACACATTCTGATTATATACTATGAGTGTAAAGACCTCTGCTACAGATTTAAAGCTGACAGGTTAAGTTATATGTTTGTTGTCAAAAATTACTGTGATGTAACGAGCAGAGGACTACTGTACAACCTGTGGCAGAGAATTAGAAGTATGAGCAGATGGACTGATGGAGAGAAAGGTCACATTTTCTTGCTTATAGGATGTTCATAATAATAAAATATAGAAAAGAGATACAGTAAAAATGTGAAACAAGCTGAGCTTCTTCTAAGTAATAGATCATTAGCCTTTTTTATCATTGACTTCTAAAAGTCGATCTACACCCAGAATTATGCACAGTAGAATGACTTCTTTACCTTTGTCAACTAAGTTGTGGTTAAATGAACTGTCTTTTGTCAATATATCCTTTGAGTCATTGAGTCTTTTAACTACCTGCATATATCCTGGGGTTCGTTCATTTGGATTTGTGGCTACTTGATGTCCTCCTGCTTTGAAAAGTTATTGTGGGCTCGTGCACAACACGTTTTAATGATCAAAGAAATCCTTTGGGTGTTCTACAAAGAAGTCCGCCTCTACCCCACGATGTCAGATCTTTGCATACTGCAAGCAGGGATCCATGTGTCACTTGCCAGGGGAGGCTGGGTGGCTTGTGTGAAAGTGAACTGTATACCACTCCTAGAACTACGGTCACAGGTGAATAACCTATATTTATAATGGTGTAGATACAGTTCACTATCCACGCTATGACAGATTCCTAGCAGTTCTCTGGCATGAGTTGGCAAGGCATGCACCCCTATTTAGTGAACAGAGATTGGAGAACCGAGGTCCCAAAAGCAGCATTCAGATGAGACAAAATGTTCATCTTGTAATGGGAGATGAAGGTATGTGCTTTCTTCCAGGTAGTAGCCCTACACATCTCCTGTATGGGAATGTACCTGAAGGCAGCCACTGAGACAGCAGTATGTCCGGTGGAATGAGCCTTAAACCTTCTGGGGGCTCCCTACCTGCCAACCTACAGTAACGGTCGATACAGGATGATATCCACAAGCTAATCATCCACATGTCTGCCAGTGTGCCAAGGGCAGCTTCAGTGTATTGGACAAACAGCTGGCGAGCCTCACCCTGAACTCCAGCTGTACATTCCTTGTAAAAACTGAGCACCGTCCACAGGTCCAGAATATGGAGCTTCTGGTCGGTCTCTGAAGAAGGGTTAATAAGGTACATCACCTGGTTAAGGTAAAACTCCAATATAATTTTGGGTGGGGGGGGACTTCGGGTGGGGGCGAAGGACGACCTTGTCCTAGTGGCAGACAGGAGAAAAAGACTCCACTGGAAGTACCTGGAGCTCACTAATCCTGCTGGTAGATGTGATAGCCACCAAGAAAGCCATCTTCCATGACAGGTGTGACATCTCACACCTGTGCATAGGCTCAAATGGCTTGCCCATGAGTATAGCCAACACCAGCATTAGGTCCCAAGGTGGTGCTGGCTCATGCAATGAAGGGGATAAGTGGTCAAGGCCATTAAAAAAGCACCCAGTCACCTTCTCCTGGGCCACTGTTGACTTACCAGTCCACACCCGGTAAGCAGAGATGGCTGCCAGTCGCACTTTAAGGGTCATAGCTCGCAAGCCCAAATGAGAGAGACCAGAGGTACTCCTAGATGCTCACCATAGGGGAGGCAAGGGGATCAAGCTCCTTGCCCTGGCACCATATTGAGAACCTCTTCCATTTAAATGCATTGCATTTCCCAGTCGACTCCTTCCGGGAGGCCTCCGCAACATCTTCCGAGAGATCCAATGCCTGGAGTTCTAGCTGCACAGGAACCAAGATGAAAGGTGTAGAGATTAAAGGTTCAGCAGCAGGACTTTCCCTTGTTGTCTGGTAAGCAGGTCCAGATGAAAAGACAACTGCCACAGAGACCTGATGCTGAGGCTGAGGAGATCCAGGTAACAGAACTGTCTAGGCCATTTGGAGCTATCAGGATCATCAGCACCTTGTCTTTCCAGGCCTTAACCACCACCTTGTGGATCAAAGGGAAGAAAGGGAAGGTGTACATGAGGTCTGAGGTCCACAACCTTGTGGAGGCATCTCCCAATGGTGTATCAGTCTGGGGAGGGGGGCAGACACAAAGCAGCCTCAGCATTCTGTTCTCCCAGGAGGTGAACAGGTCCACCAGAGGGGTGCTCCATTGGAGGAAAAGGTGGCTTACCACCTCTTGATGCAGAGACAACTCTTACAATATCTCTCCAACCCAGATGAGAGCATCTGTCAGCTGACTGTGAGCTCCCACGACATGAATCACCAGGAGATCTGCATCTAGGCTGTGCATGTGTGTCCAGGTGCGTAGGGTCTCCTGACACAAGGGAAGAGAGAGTTCCACCCTAGAATCACAGTGCACACTATATATTTTATTAGCAGAGGTATTTAATGTGAAAAACAGGAACTCCTTCCCCAGAGCGTCAAGTCACTCTGACTCTTCATCAGGGTGACTCGAAGTGATGGGGAAGGAGTTCCTGTTTTTCGCAATATATACTTTTGCTAATAAAATATATAGTGTGCACTGGGATTCTGTGCTGCCTTTGAATTGCTACCCCAGACAGCTGTACTTCTGCCTGGTAGCACGCAGTGTTTTCCTTTTTTTAATTAGTTCCACCCTGCCTGTTCAACCTAATCATGGTATGGTCCATCTGGACCTGCATGACCTGACCCTTAAATTCCAGAAGAGATAACCATACTTCACAGAGCTCCAGCAGGTTGATGTGATGATGGGACTCTTGGAGTGACTAGAACCCACAGGCTCTGTGGTCCCCAGTTGTGCTCTCCACCCCACCAGAAGACACGTCAGTCATGAGCATGATGGTCGGTTCCAGGAAGACAAATGGAATTCTTTCCTCCAGATGTTGATACCAGCCACCATTGGATGGCATCCCACATAGTTTGAGTCACAAGGACTGGCTGGTCCAGGTGACATAGGCATTGAGACCACTGACAGCCCAGCTTCCACTGCAGGTGACGCATCCATCAGTGTGCCCAACTTACCATGGTGGTGGTGGATGCCATGCACCCCAGCAGTCTCAGGAAATCCCAGGCAGGATGTGAGCGCCCAACCTGAGCGGGTAAAAGAAGTAATGTCTTGAGCCCAGTCCACAGAGAGACCGGCCTTTACCTGCAGGGAGTCTAGTTCTGTCCTGATGAACTTGATAACCTGTGACGGGATGAATTCAGACTTGTCCAGGTGACCAACAGGCCCAAATCCCTGCAGGTCTAGAGAGCCACATCTCTGGACTGATCTATGTTCTCCTTGGATGGCCCGACTATCACCCTGTCATCCAGGTAGGGATACACCATGACACCCCTGTGCGCAAGGAAAACTGCCACCACTGCAATGCACTTGGTTAAGACCCTGGGCACAGACAAGAGACTGAAGGGCATGACCTGGAACTGCTAGAGAACCCCCTCTGTGCAGAACCGTAGGCACCACCAGGGGACAGATGGACAGGGATGTGGAAGAAGGTGTCCAGAAGGTCTAGGGAGCAGACCCACACATGCCCTGCTCCAGAGATGGTGTAATCTGACTCAGAGTGATCATCTGGAACGTGAATTAGTTAAGGTCATGCAGATCCAGTATGGGGCGTTAGCCCCCCATTTAATTCAGGATCAGAAGTACCTGGACACACTCCTGAGGACTTACCAGGGCATGTGCAACACAGCCTAGTGCTCCTTTCACAAGAAGCTGAGCAACGTCTTGCATAAGGGGCTGATAGCATGTCCTGCAACACCATGGACTCCCAAGGAGCATGGAGTTGCTAAGGCAGGAGAGCCTCAAAGTTGAGAGGCAACCTTTGCCTACCACTGCTAGTACCCCCTTGTCCACAGTAATGACAGACCAATGTGGGCAGAAGTGGGCATTTGACCCCCACTGGGTGCTGGGTCTCGACAGGCTAGAGGATGACACCCTCCAACCTGTCACTAAGCACCACTGGAGGGGACACCGGCTGCTGGGGTCAGAGGAGACCACTACCCCTTCCCCACCTCTTTTCAGCTCCTGGCCACTGCACTTGAGTTTCAGGCACCAGGCTTGGTATTGCCCCTGCTGAGGCTGCTGTTGAGGCTGCTGTGGCTGAAAGGAGCAATATTGAAAGTTTTTTTCTTAGGCTTCTGGGCCTTAAAGTCCTTCAGGGACAATGCTGCTGCATCTAGGGTGGCATTGAGCTCCTCAATCCTAGTGAGATGTCCTTCCACCTCAGGCCAAGGTTGTCTGTGTCCAGGAAAGAGACATTGGCCAGTTTGTGCTGGGTATTCGCAGTTAAGGTGGAAAGCTGCAGGTAGGCCCTGTGATGGCTGATGCCATGTCACAGGCACAAGAGTTATACATGTCCAAAGCCATCTGGAGCTGGTGTTTAGCCAGTACTTGACACTGATCTCTGACCAACTTCACTGCAAGCTGCTGGTCAGCAAGAAGGTAAGGGAGGACATCATCTAGCACTCCCAACAGGGAGTGACCAAAGCTGGCCATCATGACGGCATTGCTCACCTGGCAGAGACTGAAAGAAGAGGCAGCATAAACCTTTTTGCCATGTTGTCAGGCTTTTAGGACTCCTTGCCTGGGGGCATTTTCACATGCCCTTGACCACTGGCATTCTGGAAGGCCAAGTCTGAGATCAGCCCTTCAGCAGAAGGGTGATCTGAGAACCCCAAAAGAGACCGTGTAGGGACTGCCTATGTGAACCATATGGGTGGAGGGTGCTGAGCAAGATGCTGGACACTGCCAAAGCTCCAGGGCTGGTCCCAAGATGGCCTCAGCCATGGGAAAGGCAACCCTATGGATTCTTCCCTGTCCAGGACGTTAGTAAATGGGTATTTAGTCCTCTCCTACACTGGCTCCAAGGGCACATTCATGGACTCTGACATGAGGTGGAGTAAAGCCCCAAAAGACACCGGTCCATGGACAGTGGACACATCATCGACTGAGCCCTGGTCAAAAGTGTGGGTCCTAAACGAGAGCATGGATGACCTCACAGAGTCATCCGAGGACTCCTCGAAAATGGCCCTGGACGGTTTGCCACCATGAACCATCTGGGTGTCCTCAGACAGTGTGATTTCCACTGACAGCCAGCCTGGCAAGCTGACAGTAATATGGGAGGCTTTCTTAGGAGCTCCCACCAGTGGCTGCGATGGTTGCTGTTCCACCCTCGGGGAAGGGGGGAGTAGCAGATGCAAGGGACATCCACCATGAATGGACCAGCATAGGTATGACTGGTGGTTGCCAGTTGACCGAATGTCCAGATGGTAGAGTCCTACCCACCCCATGATTATCAATTTGTGCCAGAGGAGCTCTTCATAGTGCCACCACACCTTGAGGTGGCACCTTGCCTTGCTCGAGGACGTAGAGAGGCATTGATAGCAGCAGCTCCCAGTCAAATGAGAATGACAGTGTGATTAGCATCTCAATCCAGCCTCAACGGTTGATCCAGGGGTTGATGTCAAAGAAAGGCCTCCAGAGGCATGATAGATCACATGCTGAGTGATGGTCAGGGGCATCGGCTTTAGAGGCACAACCACTGGGTGAGGCTAGTTTTGCAATGACCTTATTGGGGACGTCAGCTGAGCCATGTCCTTGTGAGTGAGGACTGGGAACACTGGCATCTGGGAGAGTTACTCCTCATCAATCTCCTCTGACAGCCATGACAGCCAGTTGACAGGCACGAGAAAGATCGCAACCATCTGCTTGACTCGTGTCGAGGTCAACAAGCCTGAAGGGGGTATTGAGAGGATCTCCCAACCAAGCCCTTAACTGAAGGCAGTTCAACCGCAATGGAGTGGTCAAGGGGGTTGAGGAAATGCGAGGATCACAGTCTCTCCCAGTTCCATGACCTGCACTGGCAGCACTAATGCTTTTTGCCCTGGTGAAAAGGTCTCTCTCTCCAAAGGTCTGGAGGGCATGGCACATTTCACAAAAATTCTCCCTGAAAGACTCTCCAGCACTGGCACCAGCTAGGAGCAGTGCTGAGACTGAAGAGGAACTCATCACAGCTGCAGTTGCTTCCTCCTCAAGAGCTGCAAGCTGAGAAGCTGACCCCATGGCCACTGGGGTCTTTTTGTAGCTCTTAGGTTGATCCTTGGGGTCCCGTTCCGAGGATCAACTGAAGACAAGTCTGGCCTGGAAATCTTCCAGTAACTCTGGAAGCAATGCCTGGCAAAGACCACAATCCTCCATGTCATACTGTGCTCCTAGACAGTAAAGGCAAGACACATGGGGGTCGATGTTTGACATTTTTTATGGACACCGAACATAGAACTTCCATGTTATTGCTGCCTCTCTACTACTTCCAAGAATGAGATCATCAAAGGCAGAACCAGAATGTACAGAAGAAATACTGTAATCGAAACAAAGAAGGTTTTATTCACCCAAAGTGATAAACTATCAAGAAAATCCTTGAACACTGCAGAGCTGTGAAGGAGAAGACCTGTCCCATCCAGCAAAAAGAAAGATCTGACATCATGGAGTGGAGTACTGAGGATATACTGCCTAGGTGGTAGGAAGAGCTTAGCTTAAAGATGTCTGACAAATCAGCCTGTTCCAGTGGAACTGCCAAAGTGTGGAAAGTGAACTGTATCCATGCCCTTAGAAACTTTTTTTTTCAAACATCCAATCAAAATTCTTTTTCATTCCATTGGTTCTGCTAACCCCTGGCAGTACCTCATTCTAAATCAGTATCAAACTCACCAAATTCATTTTCCCCTTCTACAGTACCATTGGGATCCTGCTTTCGTGTACTAAACATCTGCCTACTAATGAAGCCTACCCTTGGCATGACCTCTACTCCAGCTCCCAAACTGCCCCAAGCTACTACACCTTACCCACCAGCCCCTACCCAGCAGGGTCGATTCAGTCACCACCATTCTCCATCTGATCAGGAGCCCAAACACGGTGAAACAGAGTGAAAAGAGGCTGCACAGGGACATGCCAGATTATTTATTTAAACAATTTATTTGCACGGAATAGCCTAAATAAGGAGCAGTGTCTAACTTTTATTGGGGGTCCTGACTCCATTCAGTTTATAGGTGGGAGAGAGAATAGTAACAAACAGAAACATAATACTGTGGTGATGGAAGGGTCCACCTTGTCAGTTCCACCATGCTGCGGTGACAAGAATATCGCCGACCTCCCCCACAGTGACACATGGATGCTGACATCCCCAACACCTCCAGGTCCTGATGCTATCTGGGGATCACACCGACACCTGTTTGGTGTTCATGTGGTGGGGGGGCTGTGCCCCCCTGCACCCCCACAGTCTTACAGATTCCAACTCTGGGGGGGGGTGTTGGGGGACAGTGGCAAACTCTGGAGTCGATGACACGGTCAACGCTCCAACAACCCGGTCGACACTGCAGGTGTCGACAGGTTGATGTCACTGTAACACCATCGCTGTAAAAGTGTCGCTATTACAATGGTACACGCACCTTGTCTGCCTCTTCTACCACATGGCAGTGACTACAAGTTACTTGGTCAGAGTCATACAGTGAGTCAGAGATTGTGTTGTATTTGATCCTGGGCTTTCCTGGTTTATCAGTCTGTGCTTTCGCCACTAGACTACGTTACTTCCTTTACCTGTACCTTTACATGTTTGCTGCCCCCTTATAGTTTTCCCTGTTTTCATTCCATAGATAATCTTATCCAGGACTCCAGTGCTCCTACAACATGACATGGCTCCTACACACTGACCACAATGGTGGGTGCTAGAAAGCCACTCTCTGAATGTTCTCCGTGTGGGCTCTTTCTCTGACGAACATTTAATCAGCTATAATTTAAAACTTAGTCCTTCTAAACTGGTGATATCTGTCACCCTGATATGAGACAGAAACTGAAGATACAAAATTTGCATGATGAGGTGCAAGAACAAATCAACAACAACTGGAAGCTGCAAATGATAGCAGCAACAGTAGCAGTGGATCCCTGAGGCACTGGGCAGCACTATAGCCAGCAAGCCTGAGCAATCCAGATTGAAGCTTGGAGGGACAGGAAGCGCATCCTTAGGATCATGAGAACAGTTGCACTGGAGTCTGAGCTGGACGTCATTGTCCACCTAGGGACAAATGACTTGGCTCATCATGAGATTAGAGCAGTGCAGAAGGACTTTGTAGAGTTGGGGAGGGTCCTAAGACAAGTAGCACACACAGTATCCTTCTCAGAGGTGCTGCCTGTTAGTGGCATGGGTGAGGCGAGGGTACTTTGCACCATACAGTTTAATGAATGGTTGAAAAACTGGTGTGGAGCACAGGGGTTTGGCTTCATTGGGGACTGGGGTTCCACCTAGAGGGACACCAGCCTATATTAGCAGGATGATCTGCATCTGTCCAGGAAGGGAACAAGTCTTTTGGACAATCGGTTTAAATGCTTCATTGGCAAGCTTTTAAACTAGTCAAGGGGGGAGGCACTGATAAGCAGCAGGAAAATCCCAGCCTCCCCCTACAAAACAGGGTACTAAATGAAAAAAAGACCAAGGTAGAAAGGTCAGTGGGGGATGCTGCTACAGAAGGTAAATCCATCAAAAAGTGGAGAGCAATGAGCACCAATGCCCGTAGTCTGGGTAACAAGCTTCCTGAATTAGTGGCCTTGATGGAGGAGGAACATCTGGATATCGTGGCAGTCACAGAAACATGGTACACACAGAACCATGACTGGGATGTAAACATACCAGAATACACTATCTACAGGAGGGACAGGGAGGGTAAAAGAGGAGGAGGAGTAGCTCTCTACATAAGGGAAGAAATCAAAGCAACAGAACAAAAGGGTAAACAGGAGGAAAGAAGCACTGTGGGTCAATTTGGAGGCAGGCAATGGCACCACAATCCCACAGGGTTATACTAACCCCCTCTCAGGGGAGGAAATGACAAGGAAATGATAGAAAGTATACTTAGAATGGCAGATAAAGGGAGATACTGCTGATGGGTGATCTGAATATGCCAGATGTTAACTGGAGTGCAGTTGCAGCAGTCACTTCTAAGAGTGGGGTTATTCTAGATGCCCTACAGGGGCATGCCTTAGACAACTAGTATTGGAACCCACTTGAGAGGAGCAATCTTGGACCTGGTTCTCTCAAATGGAGATGGAGAGGATCACAGATGTAGAAGTGCGTAGCCATCTGGGAACTAGCGACCATCGAACAGTATAGTTCTAATACACAGCAATGAGTCAACCATAAAAAGGCAAAAGTACTGGACTTCTGGAGGGCTGACTTTGCCAAAATGGGTGAGTGCCTAAGGAATGCACTAGCAAATGGGCAGGAAGGGGGGTGGAAGAACAATGGGGAATAATAAAAACTGCCATCACAGAGGTAACAAGCCTTTGTGTGAAGCAAATAAACAAAACAAAACGATATAAGAAACCACTATGGTTATCAAAGGAGGCAGCAGTGAAGGTTCAAGAGAAAAAGAAAGCATTCAGAAAGTACAAGGAATCACAGAAGGAGCAAGACAGAGAATTGTATCAGTTAAAACAAAAGGAAGCTGGGAAGGCAGTCAGAACAGCAAAGGCCCGAACCGGGGAAAAGATAGCCAACTCAGTTAAGAAGGGGAATAAAACCTTTTAGGT
This sequence comes from Neoceratodus forsteri, assembly GCA_016271365.2. NCBI lineage: Eukaryota > Metazoa > Chordata > Ceratodontiformes > Ceratodontidae > Neoceratodus > Neoceratodus forsteri. Next base: position 246,780,658 of record JADMNL010000025.1, read on the forward strand.
ACATCAGGGAGCGAAGGAAGACTAAGGAGGATAGTGAGGCTTAATAAAGGAGGAGGAGTGGGCAGAGGTGACGGTGAAAAGGCAGAGATACTAAACAAATATTTTTGCTTAGTATTTACAAATGAAGAGGAGGAGGTACCTAAAACAAACAATAGAAACACTCTGGATACAGAAGTTGATACCAGCCATTTACAGAAGAAAGGTTCTGAAAGAACTCTTAAAACTGAAGGTGGATAAAGCAATGGGCCTGATGGATTCATCCCAGAATTCTAAAAGAACTAAGGGTAGAACTAGTGACACCACTGACTACCCTCTTTAACAAATCATGGGAGGATGGGGTGGTACCTGAGGACTGGAGGAGGGCAGATGTGATTCCCCTTCACAAAAGTGGGAGCAGAGCAAAAGCAGGAAACTACAGACCTGTTAGTTCAACCTCAGTGATAGGGAAAATGATGGAATCACTTCTGAAGGAAAGGATTGTCAAGTACCTAGAGGCCAGAGGGGCACAGGACCCAAGGCAGCATGGATTCACAGCAGGAAGTTCATGCCAGACGAATCTAATAGATTTCTTTGACTGGGTGACCAAAGTAGTAGATCAGGGAGGGGCTGTGGACATGGCCTACCTAGACTTTAGCAAGGCATTTGACACAGTCCCACACAAAGATTAATATACAAGTTAGCCAGCCTGGAGTGGGTCCCAAGATGACAGCCTGGGTAAAATTGGCTGGAGAATAGGTCACAGAGGGTAATAGTAAATGGAGTCCTCTGAAGAAAGGGGGTTACTAGTGGGTACCACAGGTTTCAGTATTAGATCGGGTCCTCTTCAATGTCTTTATGTCGACATTGCAGAGGGACTGGAAGGAAAAGATGCCTCTTTGCAGATGACACAAAGATCTGCAACAAAGTTGATGCACAAGGTGGGGTGGAAAGGATGAGAAGGGACTTGGCAAGGTTAGAGAAATGGTCAAATGTATGGCAGCTTAGATTCAATGCTAAGAAGTGCAAGGTAATGCACCTGGAAACGAAAACCCAGGGAAGAGTACACAATGGGGGTGAGATACTAACAACAACAAAATGGAAGGACCTGGGGTAGTCATATCAGATGACTTAAAGGTGGGCAAGCAATGTGAGAGGGGCAGTAAGGAGGCTGGGGGATACTGGGATGCATAGGAGAGGCATCACCAGTAGAAAACAGGAGGTTGTTATCCCTCTGTACAGACAGCTGGTGAGACCCCATCTGAGTACTGTGTGCAGTTCTGGAGAACCAATCTCCCCAAGGACATAGACAAGATGGAAGCTGTCCAGAGGAGGGCAACTAAAATGGTGCAGGATCTGCACCAGAAGACATATGGAGAGAGACTAAAGGAGTTTAATATGTATAGCCTCGAGGAAAGGAGGGAGGGGGACATGATAGAAACTTTCAAGTACCTCAAGGGTATCAACAAAGTCCAAGAGGGTAGCATCTTTCAAAAAAAGAGGTGTGCAAGAACAAGGGGCACAATTTGAAGATAGAGGGGCAGCTCAGAGGTAATGTAAGGAAGTATTTTTTCACAGAGAGGGTTGTGGATGCATGGAATGGCCTTCCGGAGGAGGTTGTGGAGTCAAAAACAGTGGTTGAATTCAAGCATGCATGGGACAGTCATAAGGCAATTCTAGGGGGTTGGGGTAGAAAGAAGTAGGCTGCTGGTTAACTAGGATCTGCAGCTTATCCATTAGGTAGGGAAATGGGCAGACTGGGTGGGCCAAGCGGTCCTTATCTGCTGTCAAATTCTATGTTTCTGTGTTATGAAGCCTCCATGGTCAGTGATGTCGGAGTTCATTAGAGCTACAGTATGGATGCCAAAACTGAAAAACTCTGTAGTGCCTAGAGACTCAGGACACACAGATCATCAGTCTTGCTGTTGTAGTGTCAGAGAATAATAAGCAATCTGTTTTGACCATAGCAGCTATAGAAAAACTAACTGAGGAAAATACTCAACTCCGAGAATGCCGGGAAGCTTTGGAGAGAAGGACAAGGGCAGACAAATTCTGACTTGTCAGAGTACCAGAATGAGCATAAAGGCAAGACTTGTGGTTCTCTTTTGAAACATTATATCTCAGAGACTTTCAATTTACTGAAGGACTTTGAATCATCATGGTTTTATCGGGCCTACCGTCAACCTTCGAGCAGCATGCCCCTCCAGTATCCGGATCCTCCTTCATACCAGTGGTGTCGAAGTCCATTATATGGTATTGTCAACGGTAAGATCCACTTATCCCCTCTGTATTATAGAAAGAGTTGTGAAGTTATTCCATGAGCTGTCTTCTCAAACAGGCTAGAAGAAAACAAATGTGAATTTGTCCCAGACTTCACACTTTGGGAGTAGTAAACTATCCTTCTTCTTGCCTTCCAGCAGATCATTTATTTTCCAGTTCAGACCTCCACAAGATTCTGACAAGTGGGCATCAAGTCAGGAAGGGAGGTTTCAGTCCAGAGACAGAAGGCTCAGGATTTGGAAGGAGATGGAAGGTTTGCTTACTTCATGAACTGTTATTTCAACTTAATAGTCTGAAACACAGCTTAGAAAATATGAACATAAAATAATGCATTCTATTTGGCTGTTGTCATTCTACTGGCAAAGGTTTATGTGCCAATACTGCCCTGTGGAAAAAAGGTCCAACTTATGCAATCTGGATTTTGGACAAATCAAATAGGGAATTCATGAGCATTTTTTAACTCATACTTGATTGCCATCAAAAACCATGGCTGCCAACTTTTCTCCTTTATAAAAACCTTCAATGAGGCCCTAAAAACTGAAACTTCCTTAAATGAAAAAAACAATAATAATAATAATAATCGAATGCTTTTTATACTCATGAGTACCTCCTCACACACATAAATAAATTAAAAAAATCAAGCACTAGTCAGAGTTTTTTAGTTCTGGTGTTTCTTCGATAACCATGAGAAATTCCCCTCATAGTATAATCAGCATGACAGAAAAATCTCTGCTGTTAACCATGCCACAGATACAGCTGAGGCTCTGGCTCCATATGAAGGCCTGTGTGTGTCTGTGTGATGTATGCCAGTGGAATACTGCAGAATTTTGAACTAACACATTCCATGTTAACATTTCATGTTTGTGTGGAGTGAGCATTCTACTAGAGGAATACTGCTGAATACTGAATTCTTAGATTCCATGGTACTCGTCTATTGAATGTATGAAAGACAAATGACTGACAGGTAGAAACCATCTGTAGAGGGACCATCTGACTTTTTCAAAGCAATATTTTATGGGAAGGCTATGCCTGTGGTTCAATGGGCAGAGCAACAACGTCATTCCCCCATCAGACCTTAAAAGGCTACTCCTCCTGGACTGTTCCAGGATTAATTTCTTTGTTGAGGCCGGAGGCTTTGTTGTGCACTACCTCATCTGCTTTCCCCTGTCACTCATTCCTGTAGCTTCCTGTCCCCTCTTTCATTTTGCCTCTGGCTGCTCTTGCCGCCTCTCTCTATCCCTGCTCCCTTTCTTGTTTCTCCCCCCTGCTCTCCACTGCTGTTTGAGGCTGCCGTCCTGTTGTTCTTTTACTTCATTGCTTTGCTGCTGTGTCTAACTCTGCTTCCTGCCCCGGCCGCTCCATTTTGTTGCCGCTTGTGCCACAGCTCTCCGTCTCTCATTCCTCTCCTCTTTTCCTCCCCTTCCTCATGTCTCACATGTCCATCCCTCCTTCATCTCCTCTCCTCCTTGGGTATATCCTGACTTCTGGGGCCATTTTCCAGCTCGTTGCCCATTGCTCCATTTCCCAGCTGACACAAGAGGGCATGATGTACTCCCTAGGCACCCCTTGCCAGTTTGCTGCTCTTTCCCCAATCGCTTCCTGGCCCGACCTCTGTTCCACTACCCTGCCCATGGTTGGCCAGCCATCAGTACTCTCTGTTGCTCCCTTCTCTCCCCATATGTTTCCCTGCTTCTGCTGGACCTCCTGTTTCTTTTTGGCTTTTGGTCTGTCCGTCTCACACAGAGTGGCTCCTCTACAGAAGTTTGCATCTTCATCTCCCGGTTTCATCCAGGTTTATTCATCGTTCCGGACTCTCCCATCACTCTGACTCCATTCATTTCTTTTGGGGGCTTCCCCGCTCCTTGGAGTTGCTGCTGCTCTGTTCACCCCACTGCTTCCAGATCTCCACAGTGCTGGTGTGCTTGCTTGGCCGTCCTCAACTAACCGGTCCTGGGTCTTCCCTCTGCCTGGCTCGAATCCTCATTCCTCATTTCTGGGTACACTGACATGGAGCTGCTGTGTAAGGTGCTTGATCTGTAGCTCCACATCATTTTTCCCCTCTGCAACTTATAGGACTGCAGTTGCCTCTGCGATGTTCATTATTCTGTGCCCATCAAACTTTACTCAAGCATGGTAGTGTCCTGCGTGTGCTTTCTTTGCCTCGCCGTCATTCCTTGATCGGACGTCTTCCCCTCAGTGTCTCCTTTTCTGACTGCTTCTTCTGCCTCCATTTTTCATCAGGCTCTGCTTTTGCCTTCAGATACCATGACCTGATGCCTGTTGGACTACTTGAGTGCTGTGCTCCCCTGTGTGTATTCTGATCGTGATTTGGCTCTGGTGTTTCTTTCTGGATGACTCTGGGTAGTTGAGCTGCCTTTTCCCTATTGTCTCTCCCCATGTCTGCTTTTTGGCTCTCCATTTCTTTTGGGGTTCCTGCCCTATTGGCCATTCGTCGCTATCCTGTTCTCCATTTCTGCTGGTCCTACCTGGGACTCCTGAACATTGGACATGTTCGTTCATTCGGTATCTCCTCACCTACTTATTACTGCATTCCTGCCTATGTCTGTTTAGCTCTCATTCATTCAGTCCGACCTCGGGGGTCTACTCATTCACATCGATTAATCAAGCATACCTCTCACTGGGTCTTATGCTACCTCATCGAACTGCTGCACTCCTGTGGTTTTCACCACCAGTCTCCTCATGACCGCATCTGGGTCTCCCTCGCTCATCCGACCTCTCCGTGGGTCTACTCCTTCACATCGACTATTCGAGCATAACCCTCTCGGGTCCATGCTACCTCGACTTGACCTGCTCTCCACTTGAGACATGCCTTCTGCGTCTATTGCCCCTTGGCTCGGGGCTTGCTGCATTGGCCTCTCATGAACATTGGCTGCCCGAGCGAGTTTGGAGGCACCCTGTACGCTATTCTCCATCTGACCACCTCTGGTTCACCTGGTCTGTTTTGTAGGCTCATGTGGGCTGGCTGAATGCCTCAGTAGTCATTTCTCTCTGTCTTTGCTTTTGCGAGTCTAGTTGCAAAGACGTCGCTCGCAACCCTCAACAGTATTCCCTTTAGAAGGACAGAGCAAAAGCTTTATCTAAACTGGAATCTTTTCCTCTTCCCTCAATATCAACTCTAAATTGTAGTAGCTGAGCCATTACTAACCAAAACATCCTTCAGCCTGGAGGGAAGGTGATCTAGGCCTTGGATCCCCAGAGGTTTCCTCCTCAAAGGGGGTTTTTCCTCTCCTCTGTACCGATGGTCATAATATTAGCCAGGGTTAGTGCTTTCTTAGGTTCCGTAGTTAGGTTCCGCTGTTGGATGGAGTCGGATGGTGGGCCCGGCTGTTTCTTCTCTCCTTAGGAAGTCCACCCTTCTGCATCTCGTCAGATTTTATGTCTGTCACATTAATGTTCAGTCTCAATATATTTTGATTTCTTGCCTCTTCGATGCCCGACACCCTTTTGGGTATTCTTTTTGGGCTTCTTCCTAAGCTACCTTTAGTCAAGGGACTCATTCCCGTGGCGCCTATAGGGGTGGAACCCTCCTCTATGGTTCCTTGCCATCATACCCCTGTAGGGTGGTATATCCCATGGATAGAGAGGTGAACAGCTACAATGTATCTAAGTCACGCAAGCATACATCATATCAAGTTGCATAAGCACATTGAATGGGAAGGCTATGCCTGTGCTTCAATGGGCAGAGCAACAACATCACTCCCCCATCAGGCCTTAAAAGGCCACTCCTCCTGGACTGTTTCAGGATTCATTTCTTCATTGCCCCACCATCCTCCCCTCCTCCTCCAGTGGCACGTCTTTCTTTTCCATGGGCTTCTTCCTAAGCTACTTTTAGCCAAGGGACTCATTCCCATGGCACCTATTTATCTAGGGTTCCTCGCCATCGTATCCCTGAAGGGTAGTATTTCCACGAATAGAGAGGCGGACAGCCACAATGTGTCTAAGTCACACAAGCATACATTATATCAAATTGCTTAAGCACATTGAATTATACTTTTTGTCTTTTCTTAATCTTGTAGAGATTTTTTTTTAATCTGATCAATCCATTTTCTAAACACAATAGAACCCTTTAGGGTGGTGGGGGGTGTTGCTGGATACCCACACTTGCAGGGACTATAAGGTCCATCACCCATGGTGTCAAGCCTATCACACCACTAGGTGTATGGGTATTCACCAGCACCACACACCTTGTTGGGTCTTATTGCTTACTTAAAATATGGACAGTGTAGTTTTACAGAGTTCTTCATTCTGGTTTAAGCCAGACTTGTTTTTCATATTGCATACTCCATACAGCCAGGTTTTGGAATAGGGGCTATGGGTTTTTCTTTTTTTTTCCCCTTTCAGAAATGGCAAAACAGGGCTCCTACCTTATGGCATGGTTGTGTTTGGCTGCGTGATGGTTGCAATATTACAGGTTCTGAGTGATAGAGAGATTTTTATCCCCTAGGTACAGTATCTGAGCAATAGTTAAGATGCTATATGAAATACACTGTTAGTCCTTAACTTTTAAAGTGGCTGATCTTTGCAAGTAATTAACTTTTTTATCCAATTGTTTCACTAAATTAAAGGTTCATCACACATGTTCAGGAATAGATATGATACAGAGATGGCCTTATAGTGGGATAAAATACATTCCAATAGTTTATAGTTAACGGTTTAAATAGCTGTTGTAGTTGCAGTACAAAACTGCCTTATGTTCTACCTTTATTGATACCACCAGAGTCATATGAATTGCTCAGTAATTTCTTTTTTTTTTCCTATAGTTTGTTTCTGCTCCTGTGGCCAGGGGTGGCTTATTAGCCCAGTCCCCATTGCCCCAAGTCGGCTCCCCCCAGCCTAATGACGGAGCAAAAATGTTTTTTTTTAGGGTGAAGGGGCTACTAAGGGTGGAGGGGTTACTAACAGTAAAACTTTATTTGTAAAGATCTAGAAGCCAGATCCAAGTGTCCGTGAATCCCTCTAAATTCTCACATTAAAAATTCCAAAGGCCAGCCCACTGCCGAAGAGGATGCACTGTCCCCTGTGATGTCAATAGCATTGATTTTCACACTGAACAGAGTACTGGCAGGAGGAGGATAAAGCACCCCAGAGGACTCTCTTATTTTTCAAGGAGGGAGCCACTAGCACTGCTGCATGACTGCATAAAAAGTGACCATGAGTAGGTGAGGAAGATACTGACTGACTCTGCTCAGCACACCTTGTGATCGTGCATCCAGGTGCCTTTGCATCAGTGTCCTGGGGAGGGCTAACTAGAAGAAAAAAACGGAGGAAAACAAAGCCCCGCAGAAATTATACTCTGGTCCTCCTGGTCCCCATGCCATGCCACTACTTGAGACAGTCTTAGTTTAGAAGCATATGTAACTGGATTCGCCTCCAGAAGGACTTGGGTTTGTAGGGCCTTCCCATATGGTGGATCAGGCCAGCCAGGGTTCCTGTATTCATCAGGATTACCTAATCAGGGAAAAGTCGGGTGATAAACTTGGGGAGACAGGGGTAGCAGAAATTTTAACTCTGACTCAGCAGATCAGAATGGCCACATGGACACATGGAATTTATCACAAGGCATCTTTGTTCCCAAGTCCAGTCACATATCCATCTAAATCTTTCTCCAGGCAACCCCTCTTTCTTAGTACTCCTTTTCACCTTCCTCAGAAGACTGGACCACAACAAAAATCTGTAGCATGATACTCAGCAGGAACATGAACCATGCCCAGAGCTGGGCACCCTTCACGGCTCTAGAGCAGCACATGATCTAGGAAGACACCTCCCAGTATATGGATCATAGTGTCCAGTTTGTGGGCTACAGTCACTACTGGGCACCATCAGAGGTCACTTCCAGTGCAAACAGCATTAGGTCTCATTTGAAAAGCATACAGTCACTATATCTCAGTTGGCATATTATCTCATGGGCCCTGGGGCCTTTCCTCTTCTTCTTTCCTCCACTTCAGTCAGTAACTCAGTCATTTCCATCATACACAGAAAGGATGCCTGTGACCAGCATGACCACTGCAAAGTTCTCACCCGGAGGTCTACATCCAAATTCTGTTCTTAAGCAATGTCTGGTATCTCCTTTCATCTTCACACAGATTGACTTTTGCTCAGACGAACCATACCCCTTTAGAGAGTGATCAACCTGGCTATCCAAGCATGAACCTCCTCTCTGCCAAGGCAGTCCATGGAAAGTAACCAAAGGTAACCCTAGGGAACTCCATGGGAAAGATTACACATACTCCAGAGGGGGTTGTGCCTCAAAGAACCCACCATGAGGGGAAGCCATGAGGTGCTGGGGCTGGGAGGTCACCAGAAGGGGTAAACAGGGGTGTAGGGCTGACGGGAGAAATACAAAGACAAACATGAAAAGAAATTATCACTATTCAAACCCCCTGCCTAGATAAGGAGAGAAAATAACAGAAAGGTTCAACAAAGGATGATAACTCAGCTTCTCTCCATACCCAATGAGGGCCCTGTTAGGCCCCATCACTCCTAGTCTAGTCCCCACTTTGGCAAGCTCTGTCTACCCCTAGTCAGAAGGGTTCTCTGAGGATGTTGTATCCTCCCACATGCCTCCCCCAATGGGGAGGCGCATGTAAGAACTAGAGATGGAAAGGCCCAGGGAAAAGGTACAGTAAAGGCTTGGTTGGTGGTGTCTGAAGTTTCTTGGAGAGAAGTGGCATAAGGGAGATGGAAAGAATTACCAACCCTGGCCAAGGAGAGAAAAAAAGGGAGGCAAAACAGAGTTTGCAAAAGAACAACAACACAGCCCCTACTTTTTTTTCAGCAGCAACATGGGATGGTATCCCAAACTTAAGACAGGCATACAAGAACTCAGTTTGATATCTCATCTGAAGGACAGCATTCCATGCTGCAGTACTGTGCTACAGTGTTAGCACTGGATATGAGTTCAATAAAAACTGTACTGAAAGATTAAGCAGATGACCAATGGGGTGCCACAGGGATCGGTCCTTTAACTAATTAAAAACAAAAATCATCTGTGACATTGGGGTAAGGATTCAGATGACCTGCCTCTTCCCAGATGACACAAAGATCTCCAGAAGAGTGGACAGTGAGGAGAGTTTTAGAACCATGAGGGGGGATGTAGAGAGACTAGGGAAATGGTCTAGGTATGGCAGTCAAAATTTAATACAAAGAAGTGCAAGGTAATGCACATAGGTGCCAAAAACCCAAGAAAACAATACAAAAATAGGAAGAGCAGAAGCTGAGAGAAAGATGGAGGAAGGGGACCTGAAATGATAATTATGGACAACCTGAAAACATCTTCCCAGTGTAACAAGGCAGAAGGGAAGGAAACAGAACAGTGGAATGCATTGGGGGGGGGGGGATCAGCAGCGTGTGTGTGTGTGTAGGGGTGGCCCGTGATGTTGGCGAATGCAAAAACAGTGAGACCAAAGTCGGAAAGGGAATTACAGTGAGGATGGAATGGTGATAAGTATTTTACCACCTCCACGAGGTGCTACGACCTCGGAGTTGGTTATATAAGTAAGGGGGTGCGGGGGGCAAAGCCCCCACGCATAAAAAAAGTTGCCATTTGTGTTCTTGCTGAAATTCCATCACGATTCTGATTTCGTCTTTTCCGAGTCACTCTTATCACATAGAACTGTGAAGGAGTGATCCTGTTCCTGTATATTTATGTGGGTGATCCTGTCCCTGTATAGTTACGTGGGTGATCCTGTCCCTGTATAGTTACATGGGTGATCCTGTCCCTGTATAGTTACGTGGGTGATCCTGTCCCTGTATAGTTACGTGGGTGATCTTGTTCCTGTATAGTTACGTGGGTGATCCTGTCCCTGTATAGTTACGTGGGTGATCCTGTCCCTGTATAGTTATGTGGGTGATCCTGTTCCTGTATAGTTATGTGGGTGATCCTGTCCCTGTATAGTTATGTGGGTGATCCTGTCCCTGTATAGTTATGTGGGTGATCCTGTCCCTGTATAGTTACGTGGGTGATCCTGTCCCTGTATAGTTACGTGGGTGATCTTGTTCCTGTATAGTTACGTGGGTGATCCTGTCCCTGTATAGTTACGTGGGTGATCCTGTCCCTGTATAGTTACGTGGGTGATCCTGTTCCTGTATAGTTACGTGGGTGATCCTGTTCCTGTATAGTTATGTGGGTGATCTTGTTCCTGTATAGTTATGTGGGTGATCTTGTTCCTGTATAGTTACGTGGGGGTGATCCTGTCCCTGTATAGTTACGTGGGTGATCCTGTCCCTGTATAGTTACGTGGGTGATCCTGTCCCTGTATAGTTACGTGGGTGATCCTGTCCCTGTATAGTTATGTGGGTGATCTTGTCCCTGTATAGTTACGTGGCTCAGCCACATTTGGATTACTAAATGCGAACCTGGAGTACACAGCTGAGAAAAGCAAGGGCAAGGTGGAGGCAGCGCAGAGAAGGGTAACAAAATGATCCAGGGATAGCAACGGTAGTCCTATTTGGAGAGGATGGAAGGCCTCAACATGTACACCCTTGAGGCAAGAAGGGGGGGTGGATATGACAGAGATGTACAAGTACCTTCATGGAATAAATAAGTTGGATAGCAGGGAGCTGTTCACACTGAGCAGAAACACAGACACCATGGGAAACTCCATGAAGCTGACAGGGAGAGTTGTAAGAAGGATGGAAAGATGGTAGATGGACGGAACAAAGTGCCAAGGAATATTGCCTGTGCTAAAACAGTGGAGGGATTCAAACACAGGTAAGTTAGACACATGGGACTCATAAAAGCAGCAGGAGGAGTGGAGGAGGGATAAAGGAGGGAATAACCACAAGGGTCATCACCTCTAACCTTGCGTAGAGTTAGGCAGACTGGACAGGCCATAAAGCCTTTTTCCTGCCATCAACTTCTATGTTTCGCTACTGTAGGAACTGAACCCACCACCTACTGGCCCAGAGGTGAGAGTACTACCAACATGGACACCAATAAAGGGACATTGATAAGTTTACAAATAGTTGAAAGAGTTGCCAAAAGTTCAGATATCCTACCCTAAATGCCTAGGGCTCACATGGATTGCAGAGAAGGTTTGCTGCCCATCCTTGTCTGTGACATCAATTCATTGTAGTGGACAAAAAATGATGGCACACATATGAAATTAGTTTGGTGTGTTTTGCTCCCCTATCATATCCCAACTCAAAAACCACAGTATACACAACCCAGGTCAAGGGTTAGAAATATGGGGGTGGAAATGTGCTCCTGTATCCATCCTTTTCCAAGAGGAGGGTATTTTCTCCAGCCCAGGACTGTGGTGCACTGAAAGGGCAGTATATGTGGAATAAAATATATGTCCAGTAGTGTTTTGCATACCCATGATACTCTGCATAGTGTTAGAGATTCTAGCATGTGCAGGTATGGTTTGAACAGACAGCAAAGATACCAACTGCTCTTTTTTGTAAGTGCCTTTCCGGTAAGCTACCTCTGAGTGTAATAAATGCCATCTATCCAGTTATGCTTTAACTTTGGGAAAACAGCATTTGATTGCTACTCCCGCATCATCATTAAGCAGTATGGAATGACAGGGTTGGGTTGCTGTGAGGTAATCCCACCCCTTGAGAACTTAACCACACAAACCAAAAGAGAGTGTGGTTTGATTTGGGAGCAGGATAACTGGTCAATAACTCACCCTCTTGAGTCACCTTGCAGCAAAGTAACTTTCTGGGCTTTTTTATTTGTAAAATTAAAAAAAAAATCATTACTTTTCCCTCTTGTGCATGCATCCCTGCATCTATCAATGCCAGGGTGCGGACAGCCCATGTGACTACTCTGTGATATTCATACTGATGCCAGCCAATCAGGAGACTGGGTTTCCAAGTCAAGTTTTCTAATATGTATTAACAGCACAAGAACCAAAAAGTAAATCAAAATGTGGGAACTACATAGCAGTAGGGTGGTATAGTTGCCCCCCCCCCCTCAAACACAGTACAACAAGGCAATGGCAAAGAAGAATTTCCTCAGGTTTCACTGAGACTAGACAGGAAGTTGATCTTCGCCAGGGTTCTTGTGCCTGTCAGCATCAGGGGTGGTTATGAGGCCTGGGACTATGCCAAGGATTATGGCCCACATGTACACCACTGAATCCTTGCTTGGCAGCATTCCTGGTGCTAAATACAGTGTGGTTTACAACACTTAACGTCAGTCACCATTCACCACATTGAGTAGCAGGCGGGCTAACTACCATACAACAGGAGCAGCAAAACAAATACTATGTCATGTAATAAGCCTCTGTGTTTGTTTGTCTCTTTCCTGTACAGGGCACATGGATGCTTGACCCACACAGACTCACATGGTATGATTTTGTTTTGGAACATGTGTGTGTGTGTGTGGGGGGGTGGATTTTGAAATGCTGCACCACCCTTAAAAATGCTGCATCTCATAAAAGGAGCCCTGACTGCATAAGAGACCTCAAGCTCAGACTCCAAAAGAAATAACTCCTATGTGAGTTTTCATTTTTTGTTTTGTGGGATTTTTTGGTAGGTGGAGGACTGTGATATGATTGTATTTGGGTGGCAAACCTGAAGCTCTGGCTCCACTAGGCTAGAATTACAAACTGCGGGAAGTTCATTATTCAGTCATCCCATAAAGAATCTAAACATCGTGAAGTGACCAAATCTGTAGAGTCATAGCAAGTATTTCATGCTGTGTGTGTGTATGTGCGTGTGTGTGTGTGTCTTTGATGAAATAACCATCCGTTAACTCTGTAATACTGAAGACATGTGCTAAGAGCAGCTTTGATAACAAGAGTAGAAATTTAGCCAATATTTTTTTTGCTGTTGTTGCAGATTCCATCTGCAGTGGAGTCTATCGGAAAAGCAGTGTGGTTTCATGACTGGAGCATGGAGCTGTGAAACTGCATTGTAAAATCTGTTTCTGGGTGTGTCTTGCGTGTCAAAGGCACTCTTTCCTTACAATTCTACTGGGTCCCAATGGGTGTTATGGCGACTACCTCTCTCTTGTGGGCTTGATAAGGTTGCAGTGGCCTAGGTTCTTTAATCTCATGGTTGGGGGGCTCATATCCAAGGTTAAGGATAGTAAATAACTGCCGGCCCGTCGACACAGTGGTAGTGTTATCACTCATGACAATGGCGACCCGGGTTTTGGAATGGACTCGAGTCATCAGGGCTGGTAGGGTGGAGGAGGACTGAGCATCCCAGGGGACACTCTCTTCCTCTGGGAAGAGGGAGGATCATCATCCCCACTGCTATACTTCCAGCTGGGTGACCATGGGTGGAGGTGCAGCTTGGGTGCTACTGTAACTAAGAAGAGATTTCGGCCAGGCTCCGGAGCAGTTTGGACACACCTCTGCATGCCCATGCTCCCTTAAGCTCCTTTCATGACATCTCAGAGGGTTTACAGAGAAAACCCCCCAAAAAAATATGGCCCCACAGCCAAGCCAGATGATGAGCACCTGGCACCTTAGCAAGGACCTGACGAAGGACCCACGGATGCTGACCTCACATGGCTAGCATTGAGAGGGAGATGGGGGCTGTCTCCTTCCCTGCCTCCCTCCCCATTGATAGATTTTTTCCTAACACTAGTATGGAAAGAAGTGCTAGTAAAATGTTAAGAAACTTGACGCAAGATTTTAAACTGGCTATCCCTTGGGGCAAAAGAAAAAATGACTTATCATAGTAATATTGTTTCTTCCAGGGGATCCCTCAGTATATTTGACTAATGCAGTGATGCCAGCAGGGTTCAGCTGCCCCAGAGGTGGAGTTTAAGCTAATAATAAAAAAGAATTAGCCAGTCAGCCTGCAGTAAGAGAGTGCTGCCAGTACATGCTGCTGTAAGCCAGTCAGATTCATTTTGTAGTTTGAGGGGCCAAAGGCCCCAAATCCTAACTCTAACCTAGAACTATAAAAAGAGTGACAGAAAAACAAGGAAAAAGGAAACCGCTTATAGGTAGACTATATACACCATGCTAAATTGTAGAACATTACACCTGTTAAGGCTTTCCAGTAAGAAATTTGGCTTGTGGTAAGTACTGCAGAACTATTTTCAACAAGGTTATGTGAGGTGAGGGGGAAGGGTGGGAGGTCAAGCATGCTGAGGGATCCCCTGAAAGAAATAATATTACTATGGTAAGTAATATTTTTCTTCTCACTCCAGGAACCCCTCAGTATGCTTGACTAATGCGGATTACAAAGCAGTGCAGATGGGAGGAGGTAATAGAACCTACTTTGGGAAAAGGTTCTGAAGGACTGCAGTGCCAAATTTGGCATCTGATCTAGATTGTACATCCAAGCAGTAATGCTTTATAAAGGTATGTACAGTCTTCCAAGCAGCTGCTTTGCAGATGTCAAGTAGGGGAATATATCTTGTTGCTGCCACTGAGGCTGCAGTGCCCCTAGTGGAGTGGGCTCTGAGGCCTTGAGGTGGCTGTTTACCAGCTGTACTGTAACATAATTGGATGCAATAGACTATCCAGTGAGAGATCGTTCTCTTAGAGGCTGGTCTGCCTTTGCCACACCTCGCCATGGGTGAGGAAAAGTTGGGTGTGAGAGGACCTGAGCTGCTTGGTGTGCTCCAGGTATAGGTCAGTGCCCTCTTTACATTCCAGCTGTGGAACCTGTGCTCACCAGAAGTGGATTTTTCTGTGAAATAGACAGGGAGAGCTATGGATTGATTAAGGTGAAATTCAGACACCACCTTGGGGAGAAATTTTTTCTTAGTCCTGAGAACTACTTTATCCCAGAGGGGAAATTATGTAGTTTGGGTCAGTGCAAAGAGCTTGCAGCTCTGAAATCCTTCTGGCTGAAGCGATTGCCACTAGGAATACAGTTTTCCAGGTGACATATTTTAAATCAGCAGTCACCGTGTGTTCAAATGGAGTCTCCATCAGCTTTGCTATACACAGGTTCAAATCCCAGGGACGGACTGGTTCCCTAAATGGGGGTTGAAGGTGCAGCATGCCTTTAAAGAATTTCTTGAAGATGGAATGAGAAATTACAGATTTCTCCTTACCAGCAGAGATGTAGGCCAAAATGGCTGACAGGTGAACCTCCAGAGATGAGGCTCTAAGGCCAGATGCTTGTAAGTGTACCAAATAGTCTAGTATGGAAGGCAGACTAGCTTGCATTTGGTCAATCTGCCAGTCCCTACACCAAAAAGAAAATCTCCTCCATTCGGAAGCATAAGTCTTTTTGGTACTTGCCTTCTTGGCCAGTCAAAGGATTCTCGGGACTTGCTCTGAATACTGAGAGTCTGGGAACTCTAGCTCCTCAAGTACAAAGCTTTGAGGTGAAGTGACTATGCTGGGGTATGTTATCCCCATCTGAAGCAGGTCAGGAGTCTGTGAGTCGAGGGCAGATGAATGGGCCATTTGACTGAGAGAGTGAGAAGCAGTGTGTACCAAAGCTGCCTTGCCCAGTCTGAAGCCACCAGAATCATTGCTGCTGACTGGATTCTGAGTTTTAGTAGACCCCTGAGAATCAGGGGAAATGGAGGGAAGGCATACAGGAACTTCCTTGTCCAATCCAAAGAGAGGGCATCCACCAGCACTGAGCTCAGAGCCGGATGCCTGCAACAGTACAGGGGAATCTGATGACTGAGGTTGGAGGCAAAGAGGTATATCTCTGGAGTGCCCCACCTCCTGAAGACTATGGCCAGTACTTGTTTGTTTGGGGTTCACTCGTGGTGGTCCTGACTGATGTGGCTCAGGGAGTCCACCAGCACATTGTCCTTTCCTGGGAGGTGAATAGCAGTGAGCTGCATGTCTAGAGATTACGCCAGAGACCAGATCTTCATGGCCTCTGTGCAGAGCTTTGTGGATCTTGTGCCCCTTGCTCATTGATGTGGAACATGACAGTGGTGCTGTCTGTCCTGATTTGGACAGATTGACCTCTTAGCTGGGGGGCAAAGGCTTTGATAGCTGGGTACACAGCTCTGAGCTCAAGGAGATTTATGTGATACCTGGACTCTGCAGGGGACCACACCCCACTTATGGACTGGGCTGCCAGGTGTGCACCCCACTCCAGGAGGGAAGCATCTGTAGTGAGCACTCTGGAGGGTTCCTTTTGTTGGAAAGGGATTCCTTCCCCGAGGCTTTCTTTGTCCTTCCACCAGTCCAGGGCTTGCAGAAGGGTCATTGTGACTGAAATGAGTTTTGACAGAGAGTCTCTTTTTCTGAGACCAATGAGCCCTCAGATGGTATTGGATGTCTCTCATCTGAAACCTGGCACCTGGAACTATAGCTGTAGTAGAGGCCATGTGCCCTAGGAGCCTGATGAACTGACTGGCTGGCCTTGGTTGGCCCAGGACAAACAGGTGTGTCAGGGTTTGAAGGTTGTGCACTCTGTCTAGTGGGAGCAGGGCTTTCCCTTGCTGGGTGTAAAGTTCTGCTCCAATGAACTCCAGTAGTTGAACTGGCTCGAAATTTGACTTTTCTGTGTTGATCAAGAAGCCCAGGGACTCCAGGGTGCACTGTGTGAGACTGAGAGTCTCTGACCTTTTGTGGGGAGACTTGTCCACTATAAGCCAGTTGTCCAGACAGAGAAAGACAGAGATCTCCTGTTTTCTGAGATGGGCCGCCACCACTGCCAGGCACTTTGTGAAAACTCTAGGAGCTGAAGAAAGGCTGAATGGTAGAGCTGCAAACTGGTAATGGGCAGAGGGCAGTCTGAATCTGAGATACCTTCTGTGAGAGGACCTGAATGGAATGTGAAAATAGGCACCCCCTAAGATCCAGGGAGGCTAGCCAGTCTCCCTGTTGTAAGGAGGGGATCACCACTGACAGTGCGACCATCTTGAATTTGGGATTAAACAGGTGCTTGTTCAGGTATCTGAGATCTAGAATGGGTCGCCAGTCCCCATTTTTCTTTTGGGTGAAAAAGTACCTGGAACAGAGACCTTTACCACATTGGGAGACAGGAACTCTTTCCACTGCATTTGCCGACAGGAGAGACTTTACCTTTAAGTCCAGCAGAATTCTTTCTGTGGGAGTTAGGGGTTTGAAACTCCTGTGACTCTGCTGAGTGGTAATTGTTTTTGAACTGCAGGGTAAGTCCTGGATCCACCACCTCCAGCACCCGCTTGTCTGTGGTGATGCACTGCCATTGGTGGAGGTAGTGGGTCAGCCTTCCTCCCACTGGCAGAGGAGAGGCAACCTGGCCCTTCCAGTCAGGGGTTTTGTTTAGTCTGGGTTTTTGTTCAAGGGGTAGGATCAGCACGTTTCTGAGCCCTTCTACCTCTTCCCCTAAAGAATCCTCTTATCTGAGAGTAATCCATGGGCATGGGCATTGGCATAGGGTAGAAGGCCCTGGCATAGTAACCTCTACCTCTGCCCCCTCTACCTTGGGGCTTGAAGGAAGTAGAGGCTATCTCTTTAGCAACATTGCTCTGATAGGTGGTCTTGTATTCCTCCACCTTTTTCATGTATGTCTGTTTTGTCTCCGAAAAGAGAATTGTTCTCACACATGGGAAATCCATAGCTTTAGTCTGCGTGTCCTGGGACAGATTGGTAGTTCTCAACCAGACAAACCACCCAAGAGAGAGATGGCCTGAGCCATAGCTCTGGAAGCAGTTCCATTGGCATCTACAGCCATGTAAAACTGGCATTTTGTGGCTTCCAAGGCAGTTTTAACGGTTTCTGCCAGGTCCCGAGCCACTTTTTCTGGGGCTTGTTGGCTGATAGCCAGGACAGCTTTTTAGAGAGCCTTCTGGTATTGAGCTGTGTATGCCTTGTACATAGTGAGGCAGAGCTGCAGAGAGGCTGTGGTGTAAGATTTCTTACCCATAGTATCCAGTTTTCTAGATTCTTTTTTTGAGGCTGGGATGAAAGGGGCACCTTAGCTGTGTCACAGGCTGAAGCCTGCACCATCCCTTCATGGTCTGGATGTGTGTAAAGGCACCCAGCATTAGTTTTATATAGCTGGTACTTTTTGTCTATTTTCAAATCCCCCCCTGGGATGGAGGTAGGATTCTGGAGTAACTTGAAGGTAGCCCTGCAGAGGGACTTATCAACTGGAAGGAGTAGCTTTTAAGGGGAGGGGCCATCATGTCCAAAAAGTCTGCCTCCTCATCCTCCTCAGTGGTTTCTTGGATAGAGAGATCCAGAGTGTCCACCATATGTTGGACAAAGGTATAATGCAAGAAAAAATCCTCTTGGCCATGTGAAGGAGAGCCAAACGCCTGATCAGGGGATACATCAGGTTCGCCCCCCTCTTCATCATCATCGTCTTCTTCAAAGAAAATGCCCTGGCCAAGACGAGGATCAAAGGGAATAGGTGTGGTAGGATCAGCTGGGACATTGAGGAGGTTGCCCAGAGCCTGAAAAGTTTTATATAATTGCCAAGCCTTAGCCATTTCCTCCACAGAGGGTGTATCTTGTTCTGATACTGGCGTCTCCCTTTGTTTTTCAGCAGAAGGGCAGTGATATGCTTTTCTTTTTGTTCTTTTTAGCAGGCACTGAATCAGGAACCTGCTCAGCATGTCTTTTTTATTTGGCTTGGTCATTATTAATTGTATCAGATGTATTTTCTAGGGGGTCCTTGGAGGACCTTTCTTTAGATTTTTGATGAGAGGAAGAACCATTTTTGGAAGTTTTAGTAGAGGGGAGACAGACTGAAAGGCCATAATTTCCATTTTTTTTGCTATTTGTTTTACTGTTTTTGAGCAAAATTTAATGCAAAGTTCACAGTTAACAGATGTGTGACTGGGACCCAAACCGCTTAAACAAAGGTCATGGCCATCTGCCTTAGCCACAATTTTAAAGCATTTAATACACTTTTTAAAACCAGTGGGTCCAGTCCTCTTTTTAAGTCTATCTGACATGCAAATTCATCAGAAGACATTGAAAACATGGTTCCCAAATAGGAAAAAGAGTTGGTTCCCAAGCACTGTGGAACCGTGAGAAATTTGTTCCTAACTGAGAAGAAATAGAGTAAAAAGTAAAAGAAACCATGGAATCACTAAAAAAAAACAGGACTCCATGGAAAAATTATGTTAAAATATAAAATCAGTGGAAATTTTACCTCAGAAGTGGTATTTTTAGTCAGAATAAAAAGTGCAGGAACCATGGAAAAGACTGCTGTGAGGAGAGATTCCGCTGTTCCTGGGAACTGAATGGAACTGCAGAAAACACATTAAAATATAAAAAATAAGCACTAAAACAGCATTAATATAAAAGTAATACCAACTTAAGGAAAAATAAACTTCTTCAAGTGAAGGTATACAGAGAGAGATCCAGGGCAGACTTGTCCAGTCAGCAGAGAAATGAATCTGACTGGCTTACAGCAGCACCTACAGGCAGCACTCTCTTGCTGCAGGCTGATTGGCTAATTCTTTTTTATCATTAGCATAAACTCCACCTACAGGGCAGCTGAACCCAGCTGGCATCACTGCATTAGTCAAGTATACTGAGGGATTCCTGGGGTGAGAAAAACAATTACCATTCTGTACCCATATTACTCAGCTGCTCACAACAGCCATTCTAAGACAGATTTTTTCTTATGTCAGAATCTTTAATGTATACAATATTAGACACTGATTATTACTGTATCATAGTCTCAGATCATGTCCCAGTTACAATAACTATAAAACTGCCTAATAGAAAACCAATAAAAATATGGCACATGCCCCCAGCATTAATCAATAATGACAATCTATCTACCAAAAAAACTGAGGAAATTTATTTTTTTGCCAATAATATATACTGTACCAGTCAGTGTCAACACAAATACTATGGGACTGTTTAAAACCTTACCTTCATGGCATTTGCATAGCATATTCGGCTACTAAATATAAATATATTAACAAAAAAAATGAAAAATTTAGAAAAAAAATTAGAAAGTTTGGAACCAACCATTATATATCAACCAACTAACATGAATATAAATTTGCTTAGTCAAAATAGATCATAATAATCTTTTAGCAATAAAAGCAGTAAATGCCATACTTTAAATCCAGGTCAAAATATTACTCAATGTGTGACAAACTAGACACATAAATAAATGGTTATGCAACTGAAACAAGAAGCTACAGAAAGAAGTATTAACTGTTTTACAAACTCCACCAAGAACATTACAAATCATCCAGAAAAGATTACTCAAACCTTTTTTTCAGTATTACACTAAACTCTATGCCTCAGAATGGTTTAAAAATCCAAATGTGGTTGATACATTTTTAAATACCACTACTCTACCTCAGATTCCAATAGAATTAATTGATGAATTAGAAAGTGACATAACACCAATGTAACTACATTTAGCAATTAAAAATCTTGCCTCCGGGAAAGCCCCCAGTACAGATGGGATCCTGATTGATTTCTATAAAAAACTTGAAAATTTAATCAGTGATGGGCTGGCAGTATAGCCTAGATGTTAGAGTAATGAGCTGTGAACGAGCTTGGTACATCCAGCAGACCAGACCTTGGTTTGATTCTCACAATCTCTACTTCCATACTGTGTTACTCTGAGCAAGTCACTTAACAGCCCAGTGCTCCCAGGTCGCCCCAGAAAACAGGCACTTGTGCCTCGTGGACCTTACCTGGTTAGCAAATGTAACCCCTAGATGGCGCTATCCCAGGGGCTACTACCCCTGCCTGATTTGCCACTAACAGGTTGAGGGCCTGGATCCAATGGCGGTGCCTCCACCCAGAGGTCAGGGTTTGCAATAGTTAAACTAACTTGGTCACAGCCCTCTGGGACACTGCAACCCCTTTCTTCCCACTAGTGGCCCACACAATATATCAAATTACCTTCACAGTATACACTTACCCCCAGGTCTGGTTCCGGCACTGGGACCTCCTGTGAAATGAGATACAGTGCAACAATCACAGTACAGTACTTTAACATAGACAAATACCTCAGGCAGGCTGCATCTGTATCCCGATCGCAATTACTGCACAATACCCGGGAGAACACACAGCAGATTCAGTTCCTGACAGACCGAGTGCAATTTTCAGCAATTCTTCCAGTCTTCTACAGGGTGAGCCTGGTTTCTACTCTTCAGAGATCCTTTGATTCTTTTCACAGGACGGATTCAGTCCTAACAAGCTGCAGACCGGAACTCTGGGCCTTACACGTTTTTGACTAAAACTGCACACTGAAAAAGCACAGGGCTCCTTCCTTCTTCACTGCCAAAGCTCAACTGAAACTCCAACCGACAAAACCGGCACTTCCTTTGAGTTCCTCCCAGTTCTTGACTGGATTGGCTGTCACTCACAATAGACTGCTGCTGTTGGTCCAAAAGGCACTGAAGTCTAAACTACATCTCCCAGAGTCACTGCCCATACAATCCTCTTGTGGCTGGCTCAGATTATGAGTCCAAGTTCTGATTCGTCCAAGGCACCATTTTAGAGCTAGCTTACCCCACACTGATTGGTCCAGTTCAGCAGTTCAAAACTAGAATGGGGAACTAGCAGACACAGTTCTGACTGCAAAGAAAGCAGGTTAGACAAACTGTAATTTCATTATTACTCTAAATAATTTCTGGCAAACAGTTACATCTTTCAGATAGGTTCCTTTGCACCTAGTGACTGCAAAAATGAAGTGAATTGGCAGCAGCTTGAGTGGTACTCAATCAAAGAAACACACAGTCCCCCATACAAACTAATTATGTCTGCAAGCAGACAGCTCTTAAAGAGACAGTACCAGAGGCTCTAAAAACACTCACTGATAAATGGCTTAAACGCCAAACACCATTCAGGCTTGGAGCATTCAAGCAAGCTCCTGGAAGTCTTTTGGGAACCCCCATTTGCAGGGGGGTTACACAAAGACTAAAATAAAAAAATAAAATAAACATCTACTGCATACATATACCTATGCATTCAACTCTGGGGAATAAGCAGATTCTTTCTTAGATGCTAATATTCTTTTATTTCCAAAGAAAGGCAAACATTCTGAATTATGCACATCATACAAACCGATATCTTTGTTAAATACACATTATAAAATCTTAGCAAAAGTATTATCATCTAGACTAGCGTCTGTGTTACCATCTATAATACATAATGATAAAACTGGATTCATTAAAGGTAGACTTTTGAGTACTAATATCAGATGAGCAATTAATTACATTGATTCTATGAGAAACACCAACTCTGTTTTATTAACCCTGGCTGCAGAGAAAGTGTTTGATAAGATGCAATGGGTTATATACATACTGGATTAAACAATTGGTATTAGACCATAAATTTAGAAAATTGATTTGTATGCTTTACCAATCAACCCGTGTGTATGTAAAAACTAACTATGACACCTCCCCAATATTGAACCTTCACAGAGGCACAAGACAGCGCTGTCCATTATCACCCCCTTATCTTTGCTTTAGTAATTAAACCCCTGGCAATTACTAGTAGACAGTTACCTAACATACAGCTTAGACTATATGCTGATTATATACTATTAATGATGTGTAACCCTGTGTAATCTATTCCAATGATCCAAGATGTTATCAATAGCTTTGGTGCTGCTTCTGGTTAAAAAGTAAATTGGCAAAAAACCGAATTGCTACCACTTGGAATCCCACTGCATGTTGTAGCAAATTTCTGCAGTACAGTTCAAATAAATGAAATTAAATATCTAGGCATAATTCTTCCAAAAGATAATGAACAAATGTATGATACCAACTTTGCACCTCTTGTGAATAATATTATTACAGATCTTATAAAATGCCTCCCCCCCACCATGGACTCTAATTGGAAGGGTTAATGTAGTCAAAATGGTAACACCACCTAAAATTCCTGTCCTTTCCCAGTCAGTCCTTATTAACTTACCAGAATCTATGTTTATCTTGCCGAATAAAGCCATATCTCAATTCTTTGGAAAAATTAAAAAAACTAGAATTGTAAAGCAAACATTAACATTACCCAAATTAAAGGAAAGTTTAAGCTCTTCCAAACTTTAAACTTTATTATTACTCAGGACAGTGAAGCCAATTACAAAGTTGGTTTAAGAATTCAGGAACTGCCTGCTGTCAGCCTGAACTGGATAACATTCCTTATACAGCCTTACCACACATTTTGTATGCACCATATCCCAGGGGCAATAATATACATTTCTTACCATCAATCATTTCTTCAATTGGACTGAAGCACATAAGTTGATAAAATGGAACAATAAAATTTCAATGTACTTGCCAATTTCAGGTAATTATAATTTCCCTCCGGTATTAAGTCAGCAGACTTTCAGCTATGGAAAAAGCTAGGTCTAACTCATTTAGAAAAGTGCTATGACCATGGAATATTTGTGTTCTTTTCACAGATACAGACAAAATGTAAAATATAAAAACATTTTTTTTTATATTTGCAATTAAGGGATTTTCTATCTAAAAAAAATAATTGCTTGAACATATCAGATAACGCAGCTATTCTAAACCTTAGGATTTCTGAAGATCCCACAAAAAAAAAATCTAGAATATATTTCACTCCTTTATCATCCACTTGAAAAAAAATTAGTGAACCTAAGGCTCAAATGGGAACAGGATCTAAACATCTCTCGGATACCCGGCAAGAGATTTTAGGTTTTCCATTGAAAGGGTTAATCTCTTCCAAACAACAACAAATTCAATATACTATTGTACATCGTACCTATTATACACCTGCCAAATTAAACAAAATTAATTCAGATATTACTGATTCCTGCCCAAGATGCAAAAAATCTCCCACCTCTCATATTCATATGTTTGGAAAATGTCCCACTATACAAAATTTTTGGCAAGAAATATTGACAATTATATCTAATATTATGGGAATCCATCCAACATTAATTGATGATTTTTTTTTCTACTCTGTAAATATACAACCAACCATCTTCCCACATTTCAACAAAAATGTTCCCATTTAGCACTCATTACTGCTAATAAAGTTATATTCTTGAACTGGAAAATTATGAACCATCCAGAAATAAAACAATGGACCAACCTCATGGTCGTCCTGACTAAAACAGAGAGAGGCATGGCTGACCTGACTAAAACAGAGGAAATTCATTATTATACTAAGAATTTCCAATTCAAATGGGAAAAATATCTAGGTTCCCTTTGCCGAATTATACTTAGGTGGGAATAGCAGAGAAAAGAACTAAATGAGAAGTTATCAGCAATATAAACAAATATTCCCCTTGCTACAATTTTTGAAATAGTAGCATCTTATCAAATAATGCCTAAGTTTTAAAATCCTAAGGACTCATTAATGTGGAATACAGGTAAAGGAAAATGTGAAGTACTGTAATTATGTATCTCTGCACTCTCTACCTTATGATTTTTGTGTTATTATATTGTGGATTTTTCTGAAATAAAGTCTCATTCACAAAAAAAAAAGCAGATAAAAAGAGATGCCTCACAGAGGGAGGAGGAGGAGGAGGAGGAGATTTAACTCCACCCTTCTTGGGGACCCAAATTTCTGTGCACAATTGTCCAGGGACATAACTGAATTCCTGGAATTCATTAGACCCTCGGACACTTCAGCAGCCATTAGGTGGAACGTACTTAAGGCATTTATCAGGGGCAGGTGCATTATCTTTGCCTCATGTATCGAACGTGACAAAGGGAAGGATTAGGTCCAGCAAGAGGCTCACCTCAAAGACTTGGAATCCAAATTCTGAGCAACAGGGGGGCACAGACCGGGATCTTCTGGCAAACATAATTGGCACCCTCTTCAAAGTCAACATGCTTCTTCATCAGAAGGCAGAATTCACATTGTTCAGACTATGGCAGGAATTACGGAAGGCTGTTAAAAGAGCAGGTAGGCTTCTGGTAGACCAGTTCAAAAAGTGCCAAGAAAAATAAAAATTCCACAGCATCTCAGCCCTGGATGGTACTCTGCTAACCAGCCAAGAGGCCATAAATACAGCCTTTTAAACTTTTATGAAACATTGGTCCCAAAGGGTTAGCTCTGTCTACCCTCTCAGAAGCCCAAGTTACAGAATTAGACAAACTCTTCCCCACAGAGGAGCCGACCTTGGCCTTGGCATCCATGCTGACTGGGAAAACACCCAGATATGATGGGTTGCCAGCAGAATTTTACGTCAAGCTTCATCTCCAACTGGCAGAGCCACTGCAAGATGCCTTAGTGGAGGCCTGCAATGTAGGCACACAACCACACTCCATGCGTGTGGCACAGATGTCACTGCTACCTAAACCTGGGAAGGATCTCCAAAAATGCGGCACCTACAGGCCTATCTCCATGATCCAGGTGGCTTGTAAAATTTTGCCAAAATTATAGCAGAAAGGATAAAAAAAAAAAGTGATAAATCAGCTGATTGGGAATGATCAAGTGGGGTTTGCTCCCAGATGTATGGGTACAGACAGCACCAGAAGGCTAATAAACCTTATCTGGCACTCCACCCACCCCACCCCACCCACCAGTGGTCCTGCTGTCACTGGATGCGGAAAAGGCATTCAACTGGGTGGAATGGGGGTTTCTCTTCCACATGCTGCAATGCTTGGTCTTTGGTCCAAACATTACACAATGGATCTCCACCCTTTACTTGCAGGCCTCTGCCTCAGTTATGAGCAATGGTCTTGCAACCCCCCTTATGAATAATGGCCTTGCATCCCTCCCATTTCCACTAGGCAGGGGAATCAGGAAAGGATGCCCCCGTCCCCCTCTGGTTTACTCTGGTACTGGCACCTCTGCTCCAGGCAACCCGGCAGCACCCCTGGATCCACGGTGTACAACTAGGGGTTGGAAACAAGACACTGGCATTCACCAATGACATTATGCTAACCTGACAAAACCACAGCAATCTATTTCATCTCTAATGGAAACTGATCTGGCAGTATGGTCAGCTCTCTGTATCTAAGCTCAATGTGGCTAAATCATTACTCCTTCCATCCCATGCATCAGTTACAAAATTGCCAGACTTCCTCTGAAATATGTTGACAGCCCAGGGCCAGGCAAAATACCTGGAATAAATTTTACTTCAGACCTGCGAAACACGGGGAAAATAAATCTGACACTCCTGAGGGTGGCCCTGGAACGAGATATTGCCAAATGGAACCACCTTCACCTTTCCCACTGGGGTAAGGTATATGAATACAAGATAATGGCAGCACCCAGAATACATTACCATCACAGAGGTAACAAGCCTTTGTGTAAAGCAAATACACAAAACGAAACGAGGTAAGAAACCACTATGGTTCTCAAAGTGGCAGTGAAGGTTCAAGAGAAAAAGAAAGCATTCAGGAAGTACAAGGAATCACAGAAGGAACAGGACAGAGAACTGTATCAGTTAAAGCAAAAGGAAGCTGGGAAGGCAGTCAGAACAGCAAAGGCCCAAACCGAGGAAAAGATAGCCAACTCAGTTAAGAAGGGGATAAAACCTTTTATAGGTACATCAGGGAGCGAAGGAAGACCAAGGGAGGGATAGTGAGGCTTAATAAAGGGGAGGAGGGTGGGCAGAGGGTGACTGTGAAAAGGCAGAGATAGTAAACAAATATTTTTGCTCAGTATTTACAAAGGAAGAGGGGGAGGTACCTAAAACAAACAGTAGAAACACTCTGGATACAGAAGTTGATACCAGCCCATTTACAGAAGAAAGGGTTCTGAAAGAACTCTTAAAACTGTAGGTGGACAAAGCAATGGGGCCTGATAGGATTCATCCCAGAATTCTAAAGAACTAAGGGTAGAACTAGTGACACCACTGACTACCCTCTTAACAAATCATGGGAGGATGGGGTGGTACCCGAGGACTGGAGGAGGGCAGATGTGATTCCCATTCACAAAAGAGGAGCAAGACAGAAGCAGGAAACTACAGACCTGTTAGTTTAACCTCAGTGGTAGGGAAAATGATGGAATCACTTCTGAAGGAAAGAATTGTTGAGTATCTAGAGGCCAGAGGGCACAGGACCCAAGGCAGCATGGATTCACAGCAGGAAGGTCATGCCAGACAAATCTGATAGATTTCTTTGACTGGGTGACCAAAGTAGTTGATCAGGGAGGGGCTGTGGACATGGCCTACCTAGATTTTAGCAAGGCATTTGATACAGTCCCACACAAAAGATTAATATACAAGTTAGCCAGCCTGGAAGTAGGTCCCAAGATGACAGCCTGGGTAAAGAATTGGCTGGATAATAGGACACAGAGAGTAATAGTAAATGGAGTCCACTCTGAAAAAAGGGGGGTTAGTAGTGGGGTACCGCAGGGTTCAGTATTAGGACTGATCCTCTTCAATGTCTTTATAAGCTGTTACTGCGGAGGGACTGGAAGGAAAAGTATGTCTCTTTGCAGATGACACAAAGATCTGCAACAGAGTTGATGCACAAGGTGGAGGGAAAGGATGAGAAGGGACTTGGAAAGGTTAGAGGAACGGTCAAATGTATGGCAGCTTAGATTCAATGCTAAGAAGTGCAAGGTAATGCACCTGGGAAACAAAACCCAGGGAAGAGTACACACAATGGGGGGTGAGATACTAACAACAACAAAATGGAAAGGGACCTGGGGTAGTCATATCAGATGACCTAAATGTGGGCAAGCAATGTGAGAGGCAGCAAGGAGGGCTGGGGGATAATGGGATGCATAGGAGAGGCATCACCAGTAGAAAACAGGAAGTTATTATCCTCTGTACAGACAGCTAGTGAGACCCCATCTGGAGTACTGCGTGCAGTTCTGGAGACCCATCTCAAAAGACATAGACAGGATGGAAGCTGTCCAGAGGAGGCATCTAAAATGGTGCAGGGTCTGCACCAGAAGACATATGAAGAGAGACTT
Source organism: Neoceratodus forsteri (assembly GCA_016271365.2). Classification (NCBI taxonomy): domain Eukaryota; kingdom Metazoa; phylum Chordata; order Ceratodontiformes; family Ceratodontidae; genus Neoceratodus; species Neoceratodus forsteri. The sequence continues at coordinate 246,808,587 of JADMNL010000025.1, forward strand.
AAGGAGCTTAATATGTATAGCCTCGAGGAAAGGAGGGGAGGGGGACATGATAGAAACTTTCAAGTACCTCAAGGAATAAACAAAGTCCAAGAGGGTAGCATCTTTCAAAAAAGGGTGTGCAAGAACAAAGGGGCACAATTTGAAGATAGAAGAGGCGGCTCCAGAGGTAATTTAAGGAGTATTTTTTCACAGAGGGGTTGTGGATGTATGGAACAGCCTTCCAGAGGAGGTTGTGGAGTCAAAAACAGTGGTGGAATTCAAGCATGCATGGGACAGTCATAAGGCAATTCTAGGGGGTTGGGGTAGGAAGAAGTAGGCTGCTGGTTAACTAGGATCTGCAGCTTATCCATCAGGTAGGGAAATGGGCAGACTGGGTGGGCCAAGCAGTCCTTATCTGCTGTCAGATTCTATGTTAAAACCCTATGGGAATTGACCATAAGCTCATCAGTGCACTTCATAGGGCTATATTATCATTTTTCTAGGGCAAGGGCCAATGGAGAATGTGTCACCAAAAATCAGCACAGGAGTTTGCTAAAGGCGGGGGGGTGTACCTCCCAGACTTTACCCTTAAAAGAACCACCCAGGCAGTGCATGAAATACTAGCTGCTGCCAACCCAGAGACACATACGATCCATCAATGGGAGAGGTGTGAAGAAGCTCTGCCCTTGCTCCTAGTACCTCTCTGCTTAACTCTTGCATTTTGCCTATTTTGCCACCAGTCTAATTGATCAGTTGTTACCTCTCATTATTTGTTCATGGTTCCTATGTTTGCACTATCGTTCATTTTGTATTGCTTGACTGTTTTACAGTTACCGTTTCAATTATATTCACTCCCTACCCTTCCCTGGGTACACCTAAAATGAGCCTTGGCTCTGTGCCTTTTCTGGTCACTGATTTGTAAATAAATACATCACTTCTCCTACTGTTACCATCTTTCAGTTTGTCTCATCCCTTCACACAAAATATCTAAAACTCAAAATTTAAATATAATACTTTTTAAGACTTGCTTGACCCTCCCCTGGAACAGGCTGGCTCCTCCCCAGAGAGGCTGGCCTCACCATTTGAGAAACTCTGAATTAGAAGATTTTATTGTAGGGAGGGGTGCAAGTGTCATGACAAAATACAAAGGAACTGGACTACTGGAAAGACTGTCACTGTCACAGGCCTGGACAGAGTACATCCAAGGGTACTAAAGAAACTGGTTGAGGAGCTGGCAGGGCCACTGGCAGACCCATTTAACAGTTCACTAGAGTCAGGCGTGGTACCGCAGGACTGGATGACAGCACATGTAGTGCCCTTCCACAAAAGTGGTCCCAAGGATGACCCAGGGAATTATAGACCAGTCAGTCTGACCTCCATTGTGGGCAAGCTCATGGAGATCATACTAAAGGAAAGGTTGGTGGAATATCTAGAGGAGCATGGTCTCCAGGATGAGAGGCAGCATGGACTCATGGGGGTGGAGATCTTATCAAACAAATCTGATTGACTTCTTTGACTGTGTCACTAAGACTGTAGACAGGGGACAGGTGGTAGACATCCTCTATCTTGATTTCGTAAGTCCTTTGACTCTGTGACCTACAAAAGGTTGATCAGGAAGTTGATGGATCTCGGGGTCAGAGAAGAAAAGATGGCCAGATGGGTGGAAAACTGGCTGAGGGACAGAACCCAGAGGGTAGTTGTGGGGGGAAAGTTATCTGGCACCAGAGAGGTAACCAGTGGGGTCCCACAGGGCTCAGTGCTGGGGCCAGTGTTGTTCAATGTCTTTATCAATGACATTGGAGATGGCATTAAGGGCAAAATGTGCCTATTCACGGATGACACAAAGCTCTGTGGGAGAGTGGACACAGCTGAATGGATACAAGACCTACAGGAAGATTTGGAAAAGCTGGGGAGGTGGTCTAGAATCTGGCAGCTTGGCTTCAATGCCAAGAAATGCAAAGCTATGCATATTGGAGCCAAGAATCCCAGAACAGAGTACTACCTGCATCAGAGGAGGAGAAGGACCTGGGAGTGATGATCACTAGTGACCTGAAGCATTCCACACAGTGCAAGAAAGCTGCAGCAAAGGCAAACAAGATGCTGGGATGCATATCTAGTGGGATCAGAGGTTATACTGCCCTTCTACAGGTCCCTGGTAAGGCCTCATCTAGAGTATGGGGTTCAGTACTGGTGCACACACCTCAAAAAGGACATTAACCTGCTGGAGAAGGTCCAGAGGAGGGCTACAAAGATGACAGCTGACCAGCAGGGTAAGGCATACAAGGAGAGATTGAGAGCACTGAACATGTACTCCCTGGAAGACGGGGGGGGCATGATTGGGACCTTCAAGTACTTGAAAGGCATAAATAAGGTTGATAAGGAGAGTCTCTTTAAGCTGAGTTGCAATCATAACATGAAGGGGCAGAGTCTTAAGCTGGAGGGTGACAGGTCTAGGAGGAAGATCAGGAAGCACTTCTTCACAGAGAGGGTGGTGGATACTTGGAATGCACTGCCAGAAGAGGTCATCTCGTTGAAGACAGTGGGCAACTTTAAGAGAGTCTGGGATAGGCATACAGGGAAGGTAAGGATCATGGATAGGAAGGATGGGAGGAGTGGGGAGGGAAGGCAAGGACACTAGATCAAGCTATGAACCCTGCAATACAAGCAGACTTGATAAACCAAATGGCCTTCTTCAGCTGGCTTCTTCGTATGTTCGTATAAGAGTCTGTGCTCTAGGACAACTGTAAGGATTCTGAAACTCACTATGATTGCTATACTTTTAAACGACTGCAGGAATTTCAAACTCTCTGACTTGTGTAAGATGTCTAAAGAACTATGACAACTGCACATATTCTAAACCACCATGACAATTGCAAGAATTCTAAAGCTCCATATGACTCTGGCCAGAGGTAACCCAAGATAATAGTGTGGTTAACCTTTGATGCAGCTGTGAATGGTGATCTGCAGGTGAACACTACAAACAATGTAGTGTATACAAGAAGGGAATTTCCAGGGGACAAATGCACCAGAATGAACTGACGAAAGATGCCTCCAGAAAGGGACAGAAGAACTTTACTTCCAAAAATGGGGACCACCAGAGGAGGCTCCTCTTCGCTGGACTGAAGAATTGCACTGCCTAGGAAAGGTCAGGTCAGACCACCAGGCTGAAGGCACTTCACGGCTTTTGCATTGGTAGATAAGTCATGGTAGACCACCGATCAATGAAGAACAAATGGATTCTTTCACAAGATCCTTTGGACATCAGTAGGGAGGCCATGACAGACCACAGAACAGGGATGCACTGAACACACAGGGATTTATAATCCGGTATCTTGCGCTTTCATCGCCCCTGGATCTGGCCACTGTTTGTCACTCCTTGATATGGCTGCTTTCACTGCTCCTGAAACAAGAAGATGCCTTCCCCACTGTGCGTCACAGTCCTCCTAAACTTCCTTCACTTCCTTAATGGGGTAGAGATGTAGCTCTGTTGAGTAGCTGGAGGGGCCTATCCCGACTAACCCCTAACTCTAGCTGGGTCTGGGTTGACTGCCCCAAGTTGTAGTACAAAAGGTGTTGGGTGTCACCAGCTGACAGACAGGAACATTCTCTCTTAGACGGGACACCAGAGCAATCTGTAAGTCACTACAGAAGGCATCGGCTTGCTGTGCACCACCAACATGGTTGTCAAGCTGGGAGTGGTATAAGGTCGGGTACTGAAATGAAAACAGTCTTTTGAAGAAGGCACCACTCTGCTAGGTAGTTCAGTAGAGCACTACACACTTTAGACAGCTGCTTCAGGTTGAAAACACAGGATTGGCAGTACATCTGCAAATTGGGCAAAACACAGTATTTAGCAGTTCATTTGAGGGCAAAACACAGGACTGGCAGCATGTTTGCAATTAAGGCAGAACACAGGATTGGCAGTATGTTTGCAATTAAGGCAAAACACAGTATTCACACTCTGGCTCTTCTTACCGCCGTGGCCTGCTGAAGGTGCTGACAAGGGACCAAAACAACTTTCAATAATAAAATAAAAAATGGGGCTTAACAGAGCCCACACTGCAGCCACCGACGAGGGACCAAAACAACTTTAAATAATAAAATGGGGTTTAACAGGGCCCATACCATGGCCACTGACTCACGATATTGCTGACATTGGGAACACCCACCAACACTACTGCAGGAGCCGCAGATGCTGGGGGAAAGGCTACCAAGTCACTGACACTGGGAACATCTGACTGGAGGAGAGGCATGCAGGTGGAGCCGATGGGACTGCTTCAACCCACAGGTAAGCCTCTTCTGCTCTCTGTCACTCCCTGCATCTAATCTCCTCCCCAGTCCTCATTGAACTGCTTAATGGCCACACTGACCATTAGAAGGGGCTCAGGGTTCTACTCCAGAACCCTAAGTACAAGCCACGGCAACTCCTTCATTTAAAAAATGCCAACGCACTCAGCAGGTATAGCAGTCTGCGCACGTGACCTGCCTTCCCTCACACTGCCTGCTTAGTGGAGGGTCTGCCAGAGAGCAGGCAGCGAGGACAGAAAAAAAAATTTAACACAGCCCTGTTTGGGCTGCCAGGGCACTACCTGTTGAGCTGGGTTATGGATGCTAGAGGGGGGGGGTTTGCTGGGGTACCGACTACAGGAGACATAGCATGGTTGTACTGGCAGGGTAATCTACTGGGGGGGGACTGCTGGGGTGCTTGACTGCTCAGGGGTTCCGCAACAGGCAAAGTGCCCAAGCAGACACATACTTGTCCACACTCAATATCCTGAAGCTCCTGAGCACCTAATGTGGTGCCTTGTTTATTTCCTGTAAGGCCTCAACTCTAGGGAACTATACTCCCATCGTCTGTTGGATGTTGATGCCAAAGGGAATCATGAGGACTTGTGCACAAGCACAATGGTGCGGTGTCCTCAAGTTTGACTGACGTCCACCCACCCACTCTGCCTCCATCACACTTCCATCTATGGTCACCTAAGTGGCAGCACTGGTGGAAGCAGAGACCCTCCCTTCCCAGAGAAGATTGTCTTTTAGGGTCCTCGATCCTCCTCCACCAGTCAACCCCAATCATCACTCCTTGTTCCCAAACTGGGTAGTCAGCGTTAACCCTACCATAGCACCGATGGGCTCACCCCCAAGGATATTAACCATAAAGTGCAAAAACTGTAATAACAGCTGCACTTATATGTTATACCTGCTTATGTAATATGCCTGCTTTTTAATTCTCCTTGCCCCTTCCCATTCCTACCCTTCCTTTTTGCAGGCCAGGTAACCAGGAGACGGGCTGGGTCTGCAACCAGCTGTGCCTGGCCCTTGCACCACAGAGGGATGGTTTGCCTCTCCTGCTCTACCATACTACCCCCATTTTCCCTATTTCCTTTCCACACGTGTCTCTACCCTCTTCTCCCCCCCCGCACACTATCCCTTACTGCCCTCACCAATATAATTGTTCCCTTCTCTGCTCCTTAGGGACTTGTCTCCCGCCCTAGCCTTATTATATTAATATTTATTCTCTTAATGTATGTCTAGTTCACCTACCTCTCCAATGTACAAAGCTTTGCCCTGTTTCTGTATGAGGCTGTATTTTGTATTTTGTAGTAAAATCTGTTGTACTTATCCCTTTCTCCCTTCCCCCAGGACACATCGGGAAATGAGCTAATTGTGACTCAGTATGTCTTTCCTGGTGAAACTTTTTAAATAAATATATAAATATACACACACACACACACACACAGACACATGTATAGTGCCACAGATGGCAGGGTAATTACAATTCAATAATTAAAGGCTAAATTAATAACCAGGGTCCAGCACTTTCCGGGGGAATTCTATTTATTACTTAAATAAAATTTGGCGTCTCAGTTTCAAAAATGGGAATTGTTCATTGTTCTATGTATCACCAGCAGATGGAGAGAGGTTATGTTACCACTGTATCAATCGCTGGTGAGACCCCACCTGGAGTACTGTGTCCAGATCTGTAGACCACATCTCAGTAAGGACGTAGAAAGGGTGGAGGCTGTCCAGAGGAGGGCAACTAAAATGGTGCACGGGATGCATCATAAGCCCTATGAGGAGGGAATGAGGGATGTCAATATGTACACCCTGGAAGGGGAGGCATGCTAGAGACATATAAACACCTCACAGGGGTGAATAAAGTATAGGAGTAGAGTATTTTTGAGACGAGAAAGTGCACAAGAACAATGGAGCATGCAATGTAACTAGATGGCGCTATCCCAGGGGCTACTACCCCTGCCTGATTTGCCACTAACAGGTTGAGGGGCCTGGATCCAATGGCGGGTGCCTCCACCCAGAGGTCAGGGTTTGCAATAGTTAAACTAACTTGGTCACAGCCCTCTGGGACACTGCAACCCCCCTTTCTTCCCACTAGTGGCCCACACAATATATCAGAATTACCTTCACAGTATACACTTACCCCAGGTCTGGTTCCGGCACTGGGACCTCCTGTGAAATGAGATACAGTGCAACAATCACAGTACAGTACTTTAACATAGACAAATACCTCCAGGCAGTATAACTTTGCTGGAAACAAGCAGCTCTGATTTATTTAGGGGATATAACAAGGACGGGAAATCGGGTTAATTAGCTTATCACTCTAATAATCTACCTATGGCTCTGTGCACAGGCCTATCCCTATCAGTTACTGTCCCTGGGTACCCCAGAAGCCTAGTGGCTGAGTCCAAACCGTGGCAGCTGGTAGGGCCCTTTCACACAGAGAAAAGGAGAATTAAACAGTCAGCAGTACAGTAATTCCATTTGGATTTAATGTGGCAATTCAACAGGAGCAACCCTGAATTAGTACTCACGACCTCCAAATAAGATAGGGTCCTTCAATGTCAGCAGGGCTCACTTGAGGTACACAACCTCTTCACACATCCATATAAAAGAAAGTACTATACCAGGCAGGCTGCATCTGTATCCCGATCGCAATTACTGCACAATACCCGGAGAACACACAGCAGATTCAGTTCCTGACAGACCGAGTGCAATTTTCAGCAATTCTTCCAGTCTTCTACAGGGTGAGCCTGGTTTCTACTCTTCAGAGATCCTTTGATTCTTTCACAGGACGGATTCAGTCCTAACAAGCTGTTACACAAGCTGCAGACCGGAACTCTGGGCCTTACACACGTTTTTTGACTAAAACTGCACACTGAAAAAGCACAGGGCTCCTTCCTTCTTCACTGCCAAAGCTCAACTGAACTCCAACCGACAAAAACGGGCACTTCCTTTGAGTTCCTCCCAGTTCTTGACTGGATTGGCTGTCACTCACAATAGACTGCTGCTGTTGGTCCAAAAGGCACTGAAGTCTAAACTACATCTCCCAGAGTCACTGCCCATACAATCCTCTTGTGGCTGGCTCAGATTATGAGTCCAAGTTCTGATTCGTCCAAGGCACCATTTTAGAGCTAGCTACCCCACACTGATTGGTCCAGTTCAGCAGTTCAAAACTAGAATGGGGAACTAGCAGACACAGTTCTGACTGCAAAGAAAGCAGGTTAGACAAACTGTAATTTCATTATTACTCTAAATAATTCTGGTAAACAGTTACATCTTTCAGATAGGTTCCTTTGCACTCCTAGTGACTGCAAAAATTAAGTGAATTGGCAGCAGCTCGAGTGGTACTCAGAGAAGCACACAGTCCCCCATACAAACTAATTATGTCTGCAAGCAGACAGCTCTTAAAGAGACAGTACCAGAGGCTCTAAAACACTCACTGATAAATGGCTTAAATGCCAAACACCATTCAGGCTTGGAGCATTCAAGCAAGCTCCTGAAGTCTTTTGGGAACCCCATTTGCAGGGGTTACACCTTCCTGGCCTGGGAAAGCTTGGACGTCAAGCAAGTACCCCATAAGTTTCAACTGCAACCATATACATTTGCATTAGGCTCGCATATGTAATCATCAGTCAATATATCATTTTACCAAGAACACATTTCTGAAACATTGCAGTACGTCCACTTTACACAGTATTACATACACTTGTACCATAACTCAAGTTATTACCTCTTGTACATGAAACCTGAAGAGAGGGCCCTTCCTATCAGTTACCTTGGGGCTGGACGGGGCAAGGGCACCATACTTAGAGGGCAACACAAGTAACTTGGAGTTAGCACTGATGCTCAGTTTGGGCAGTGAGCTCGGGGACACATACACTCCTTTATGGACAACATTGAGAGGCAAATCCACAGGCCTCCCAAGGGAATCATAACTGAGGTGCACCACAGGCTTTTACAGCTCGACCAGTCTTTCTAGGGGGAACTGTTACAGTCTCTGCACTCTGAGCCTCATTTTCAGCATTGTCCACACTTGTCAGGGGAGTCTCCATGGGGGTAGAGAGGCTAGAACTTGGGGCACTTTCAGCTCCAGGAGTTACAGTTTCTGAGTCCACAACATTTGGCTCAATGGAGCTTTCGGACACTGGCAGTGGACTGTCAGGGCACTCCAAAATACTCTTCTTGTTCGGGTGTATCACCAGTCTGCCCCAATCTATCATTTTCCTCCCCTGAAAGCTCAAACAGTTCAACCATGCACAATGATTCCATTTCATCTGATCTGATGCTTTGCACTTCACTTTCTGGGAGCATTGGCTCCAGGGATGAAGCTGGGGGCTTAAACAGTCAAGAAGGCCCAGCTTTGTCTCCAGTATTGACTAGGGATTGCCCGAAACAATTGACTCAGTTCGTAGAAGGATAGTATTCAAAGTCACTCTCACTTTCTTCCGATATGGACTGACAGTCATGCCTCAACTGGGACTTGTGGAGGGAACACTTTAACTTTGCTTCTGTAGGTGCAGACTTTCTTGATCTTTTCTTAGCAGCAGCTCTAGTCACTGGTCCAGAGGGGCATCTTCTAGGGGCTCAGACTCAATTAAGATTTGTCCAATGGGCAGTAAATGATTTCTATGCATTGTTTTTACATCTTTTGAATTATTCTCAGGCCTTACTTTGTACACTGGCAGATCATCTAGTTTGCCCACTACAATGTGAGGGAGATGGTGCCATCTGTCAGCAATCTTGTGCTTGCCATGCAATCCCAGATTTCTTAGTGTAACCCCTAGATGGCGCTATCCCAGGGGCTACTACCCCTGCCTGATTTGCCACTAACAGGTTGAGGGGCCTGGATCCAATGGCGGGTGCCTCCACCCAGAGGTCAGGGTTTGCAATAGTTAAACACTCTGGTCACAGCCCTCTGGGACACTGCAACCCCTTTCTTCCCACTAGTGGCCCACACAATATATCAGAATTACCTTCACAGTATACACTTACCCCCAGGTCTGGTTCCGGCACTGGGACCTCTGTGAAATGAGATACAGTGCAACAATCACAGAACAGTACTTTAACATAGACAAATACCTCAGGCAGTATAACTTTGCTGAAACAAGCAGCTCTGATTTATTTAGGGGATATAACAAGGACAGGAAATCAGGTTAATTAGCTTATCACTCTAATAATCTACCTATGGCTCTGTGCACAGGCCTATCCCTATCAGTTACTGTCCCTGGGCACCCAAGCCCTAGTGGCTAGTCCAAACCGTGGCAGCTGGTAGGGGCCCTTTCACACAGAGAAAAGGAGAATTAAACAGTCAGCAGTACAGTAATTCCATTTGGATTTATTGTGGCAATTCAACAGGAGCGACCCTGAATTAGTACTCACGACTCCAAAAAGATAGGGTCCTTCAATGTCAGCCGGCTCACTTGAGGTACACAAACCTCTTCACACATCCATATAAGAAAGCACTATACCAGGCAGGCTGCATCTGTTCCCGATGCAATTACTGCACAATACCGGGAGAACACACAGCAGATTCAGTTCCTGACAGACCGAGTGTAATTTTCAGCAATTCCTCCAGTCTTCTACAGGGTGAGCCTGGTTTCTACTCTTCAGAGATCCTTTGATTCTTTTCACAGGACGATTCAGTCCTAACAAGCTGCAGACCGGAACTCTGGGCCTTACACGTTTTTGACTAAAACTGCACACTGAAAAGTACAGGGCTCCTTCCTTCTTCACTGCCAAAGCTCAACTGAACTTTCAACCGACAAACCGGGCACTTCCTTTGAGTTCCTCCCAGTTCTTGACTGGATTGGCTGTCACTCACAATAGACTGCTGCTGTTGGTCCAAAAAGGCACTGAAGTCTAAACTACATCTCCCAGAGTCCTTGCCCATACAATCCTCTTGTGGCTGGTTCAGATTATGAGTCCAAGTTCTGATTCGTCTCAAGGCACCATTTTAGAGCTAGCTTACCCCACACTGATTGGTCCAGTTCAGCAGTTCAAAACTAGAATGGGAACTAGCAGACACAGTTCTGACTGCAAAGAAAGCAGGTTAGACAAACTGTAATTTCATTATTACTCTAAATAATTTCTGGCAAACAGTTACATCTTTCAGATAGGTTCCCTTGCACTCCTAGTGACTGCAAAATGAAGTGAATTGGCAGCAGCTCGAGTGGTACTCAGAGAAGCACACAGTCCCCCCATACAAACTAATTATGTCTGCAAGCAGACAGCTCTTAAAGAGACAGTACCAGAGGCTCTAAAAACACTCACTGATAAATGGCTTAAATGCCAAACACCATTCAGGCTTGGAGCATTCAAGCAAGCTCCTGGAAGTCTTTTGGGAACCCCCATTTGCAGGGGGGTTACATTAGCAATACCCGATCTCCCTCCTGGAGTTCCTGTGCTTTCACCTTTTTATCATACCTTTCTTTGTTGGCCAGATTTCTTTTGGCAGCCATGGTTTGAGCCAGTTGGTACGCATGAGTTAGCTGGGCCTTTAACTTTTGCACATACTGTAAATAGTTGTCAGCCTGAACCCCATCAGGAGAGACCCCAAAACACACATCTACTGGTAGTCGAGCTTCTCTTCCAAACATCAGGCGGTAGGGGAGAATCCAGTGGCCTCACTTTTGGTGCAGTTATAAGCATGTACCAGGGTGCTAATTTGTTGGCTCCATCTAGGCTTGTCCTTTGGGTGCAGGGTGCCTAGCATATCTAGCAAAGTGCGGTTGAAACGTTCAGGCTGTGGGTCCCCCTGGGGGTGGTAAGGAGTGGTTCTGGACTTTCGCACTCCCCACAGAGAAAGCATCTCTTTGATCAGACGACTCTCAAAGTCTCTCCCTTGATCAGAATGGATTCTTTGTGGAGCCCCATAGTGAACAAAAAAGTTTTCTACAAGTACTTTGGCCACAGTGGATGCTTTCTGGTCTTTGGTGGGGAAAGCTTGGGCATATCTCGTGAAATGGTCAGTGACCACCAGCACATTACTGATATTTCTTTGATCTGACTCCAAACTTAGAAAATCAATACAGACCAGCTCCATGGGTGCACTGGTGGTGATGTTAACAAGGGGGGCAGCCCTCTGGGGCAAAGCTTTCCTCTGTAAGCAGCGATTACAAGTTCGAATGTGTTGCTCCACATCAGCCCCCATCTTAGGCCAATAGAATCTGGATCTCACCAAGTCAAGTGTTCTGTCTATACCAAGGTGCCCCATGTGGTTGTGCAAGGACCTCAGTACTGAGTCTCGAAGGCAGTGGGCAGCACTAGTTGTTGTTTGTCTACTTGTCCCCTCTGTCTACTGTTTCTCTGTATAACAGTTTATTGATCAGTTTCAACTTAGGACCTTCTTTGTATAACAGTGCAGTTCTCAAATCAGTGGAGCGTAATTTGGACACATCTTTTCCTGCATAGAGGGCTTCTAAAGCTGCTTTGATCATGGGATCGGCGGGATTGAGCCCGCGAATACTGTCATTGTCCAGCTGAGGCAGTGCACCAATGTCTACTGCAGAAAAGTGGCAATAAGCAGCAGGTATGCAATTCTCAGAGGCTCCCAAGCAATCCACCATGCAGTCCACTGCGCCCGTGGACATTTGTTCCTCCCTGTCAAACTTCCGGCAGAGTGCCCAATGTCAGGTTCTGCCAATCGGACCCAATCATTCTGGGGAACAGGCCTCCGGAGAGAGCATCAGCATCTATGTGGTTCAGACCTGCTCGGTATTCGAGAGCATAGTCATATGTAGATAATGCAGAAAGCCACCTATGGCCAGTGGCATCCAACTTAGCTGAGGTCTGCACATAGGTCAAAGGATTATTGTCAGTTTTTCTAGTATTTTAGCCCCATACAAGTACTCATGGAATTGGTCAACAATAGCCCACTTCAAAGCTAGGAACTCTAACTTATGTACAGGATAGTTCTTTTCGGATGGGGTCAGGCTTCTACTGGCAAAGGCCACTGGTCTCAGGCCATTCTCGTGCTCTTGGTACAACACAGCCCCCAACCCTTGCAAGCTAGCATCAGTGTGCAGGACGTAAGGTTTTCTTGGATCGGCATAGGCCAGCACTGGAGCATGGGTAAGTTGATATATGATCTCATGAAAAGCAGTCTCACAATCAGGAGTCCAGCGGGCCCCAAATACTTCACCGGATGAAAATACACTCTTTCAGTCTTGAGGACGCTGACTTTGGTATTTTTGTGGGTTGGGGATACCCTTGAGTAAGGTTAAGTAAAGGCGGATCACTCTTGAATAGTCCTTGATAAAGCTACCGATAATAACCACAGAATCTCAGGAATCTTTGCAGTTCTTTTAGATTTTTGGGCTGTGGCCAGGTGGTCAAGGCCTCAACTTTACTTGGGTCGGTCTCTATTCCCTCGGTGGATACTATGTGTCCCACATACTTTACTGATGTTTGAAAAAATTGACACTTATCAATGGACAGTTTAAGGCCAAAGTCCTCCAGTCGGTCCAATACCTTAAATAATCTGCCTCATGTTCCTCCAGTGAGCTGCCAAACACAATAACATCATCTAGGTATACCAGGCACTCTAGTAAGTTCATGTCCCCACTGCACGCTCCATCAATCGCTGAAAAGTGGCTGGGGCACCTGAAATCCCTTGAGGCATCCTCATGAATTCATAGAAATAAGCGGACAGATAAAGGCTGTCTTTTCACGGTCCTCTGGGGCCATCGGGATCTGATAGTACCCACCGCGGAGATCCAGCACAGAGAACCACTTGCTCCCGCTTAGGCAGTCCAAAGCATCCTGAATGCGGGCATTGTGTACTGATCAGGATAGTCCGCGGGTTTAAGGTGCGATAATCCACACACATCCTTACTGTTCCATTCTTTTCCTCACTACCACAATGGGGAAGCATAAGGGCTTCTGGATTCTTGTATTACACCAGCAGCTAACATCTCTTGCAGATGCCGCCTCACATCATCTATGTCAGCAGGTGCCAGGCGTCGAGACCTCTCACGAAATGGTCTTCCGTCATGCAGCCGGATATTGTGCTCAGCTCCTTGCACGCATCCTACATCCCATTCCTTTAAAGAAAACACCTGGTCTCTGGGCAAGCTTCTCACTGATCTTCACTTTCCATTCAGCTGGCAGCGGGACGTCAAATCAAACAAGTCAGGCGTTACTCTGTCATTCTTCCTTGAACTCTTGCTGCTGGGTAGCACTGCAGTGTCTGCACAATGCACATTAGCCAGGATGCAACCTCTGTTACTGAATGTCTCTTTCAGACACATTATGAACTTGGACCATTACCCTTCTGGCATAAGCATGGGCTCTAGCGGGCAAAATACTAGGCTTGACCAGCAGTCCCTCTGGCAATTTTCCATCCTGGTGCATCCAACATTAATATTTTATTCTTAACATCCTTTCTGATACGGACCTCTCCTGTAAGGTACACTGGGCATTTGGCAGGATCAGAGACTCAGGATCCTTCTTCCATACAATTCGACCGGTTCCTCTGGTTCTGTTTTTCAGCATCTCTGTGCCTCATAGGCCTTCTTAATTAAAGCCGGAACTCTTAAAGCTCTACTAGTCTTTGACCCTGTTTTTCATAACACAACTGTGCCAGCCTTCCAACATATGAGCATTTGTTCCAATCAACAAAGGACACCATCATACAGTCCAGTGGGGAACACACTAAGGCTAGGGTCTCTACTTGTTCGGCCACTCCAGCCACGGAGGTGGGGAAAGACAGCCAAATTGGATATACCCGGAATAGGGTAGGCCTTCTCACTTAACCCCATACATGCAGTCCTTCTAATGGTTGTAAGGGTACGCTTGACAAATGCTTTGATACCAATCTTGGAACATAATTGTCACTTGGGGAGCCACTGTCTAATATAGCTCTTGTAGACACTCCGTTCACCTTTACAGTGGTCTCCATGGAGGGACCCACTATTCTGGACCAGTCTGGAGAGGCGTTAGTGGGGGCCTGGGCAACTGACCTTGCCACAAAAGGACGTGAATTAGCATTTTGGTGCCCTCACTGGGATCATGTCGCACCTCTTAACCACTGATTTCTTCTCCAAGCTCTCCTTGTAGCCTATATGCAACTTTGTCAGTGTCTTTTGGGACTGGCATTCCCTTTCATGTGCCCATCTTTCCCACAATTATAGCAAAACATACTTTTTGAGTTTGAGCTGGCCGAAGGCGCACACTGGGAGCCAGGGCGGGGTATTACTAACTGGAAACCTTGGTGCCATCTCTGTCTCGGGCGTGATAAGCATTTGAGACATCTTGTCAGTTTCTCCACTTCCATGGTCAAGGAATCGAGTTCGGAGCTGTTATCAGCAGGAGATACATGGTGGGTACCCCACCCCATAGCAGATGCAGTCGGATATAGGTCAGGGTCTGCACTTGCAGGCGTGGCCTTCATAAAGGGACTGTTTTGAATTCTCGATCTCTCAACAGTTCGCCCCATTGTGACATATCTTTTTCCTTGTCAGAGCACTCATTGACTGCCAACCTCTGCCCCTGAACTTCACTTGATGGGTCACCTCAGTCACTCGGGTCGTAGCCGCAGCTATTGGTGCAGGTCCTCCCGAGGTCGTCTTTCTCAACTCCTCGAATTCTCTCATTAACTCATCATAGGAGGGTGGGATTCCAGTCGATCTGCCAGGTGTAACTGAAGCAACAGCAGTTCTGAGAAGGGGCAGACTTAAGGATCCTGTCCAGCCTGGTTCGGTCCAGTTCAATCGCTGGCAAACTACCTTTTCTGAGGCATTCTTGCAACAATTTTTCCAGCCGAGATACATACACAGACAACAACTCCCTTGGTACTGTTGTGCATCTCTTACTCTCCACCATAGGTCCTCATCAGAATCTGGGCTCCTACACATTCTCCAAGGCCTCAAGATAGGCCTGTGCAGTCGCTCAGGTTACTGGTCTGCTTAGCACGGATGGTAGCCAGGGCAGGACCTCGGAGGCTCCTACTAACCCTCTTTCGCTCACCTTCCGAGCATTGCCATTCTAGCACTTGGGGCAACATAGTTCATCCAGGTCTCCAGTCATCCTCCCCTTGGGGGTGGGAGGGTGCCAGAGAAGATCCTCAACCTTCGGTAAGAGTCGTGACTAATGGCAGGTGCAGAAATAGGAGTCTGCATTGGTTCAGCCACCATTACGGCACTGGAGCAGGAGAGGGTGTTGGGGAGGAACACTCCAGGTGGCAAGAATAGTTTCTTCAAGTCCTCCACAGTTTTCCTCTCCCAGCAACCATTCAGCAAATTTCTCCTCAAAAGTTTCAGATAGTGGTGGGGCTGATTCCCCAGGTCTTTACTGTCCTTAGTTATCACTCTCAAGCAGTGAGGGCTCCTCTGGGGTAATGGTCTGTGGCACTTTGGAGCTATCTATGGGATCCTTAACTCTACTAGGGCCAGGAAAGTGTGGGTGAGCAGATTAGCATGCCGACCCACCACCACAGGGTTTTGTAAACCTTCCACCTTGGAAAGTACTCCTGCACAGTGTCCGGTGTGATACCCAGGGGATGTCCAGGATAAGCATAGCATTTTGGGGGTCGATCTCCTCCCCAGTACACCACTCCACCAGCCGGTGCACAGCCACTTCTGTCGGGTACCCATTTTTTCTTAACAGTGGTTCAGAATATGGCCACTAGAGGACACACAATCCCAGCGGTGAGCCTCCAAGATGTAACCCCTAGATGGCGCTATCCCAGGGGCTACTACCCTGCCTGATTTGCCACTAACAGGTTGAGGGGCCTGGATCCAATGGCGGTGCCTCCACCCAGAGGTCAGGGTTTGCAATAGTTAAACTAACTTGGTCACAGCCCTCTGGGACACTGCAACCCCTTTTCTTCCCACTAGTGGCCCACACAATATATCAGAATTACCTTCACAGTATACACTTACCCCAGGTCTGGTTCCGCACTGGGACCTCCTGTAGAAATGAGATACAGTGCAACAATCACAGTACAGTACTTTAACATAGACAAATACCTCAGGCAGTATAACTTTGCTGAAACAAGCAGCTCTGATTTATTTAGGGGGATATAACAAGGACAGGGGGAAATCAGGTTAATTAGCTTATCACTCTAATACTCTACCTATGGCTCTGTGCACAGGCTTATCCCTATCAGTTACTGTCCCTGGGTACCCAAGCCCTAGTGGCTAGTCCAAACCGTGGCAGCTGGTAGGGGCCCTTTCACACAGAGAAAAGGAGAATTAAACAGTCAGCAGTACAGTAATTCCATTTGGATTTAATGTGGCAATTCAACAGGAGCAACCCTGAATTAGTACTCACGACCTCCAAATAAGATAGGGTCCTTCAATGTCAGCAGGGCTCACTTGAGGTACACAAACCTCTTCACACATCCATATAAAGAAAGTACTATACCAGGCAGGCTGCATCTGTATCCCGATCGCAATTACTGCACAATACCGGGAGAACACACAGCAGATTCAGTTCCTGACAGACCGAGTGCAATTTTCAGCAATTCTTCCAGTCTTCTACAGGGTGAGCCTGGTTTCTACTCTTCAGAGATCCTTTGATTCTTTCACAGGACGGATTCAGTCCTAACAAGCTGTTACACAAGCTGCAGACCGGAACTCTGGGCCTTACACACGTTTTGACTAAAACTGCACACTGAAAAGCACAGGGCTCCTTCCTTCTCTGCCAAAGCTCAACTGAACTCCAACCGACAAAAACCGGCACTTCCTTTGAGTTCCTCCCAGTTCTTGACTGGATTGGCTGTCACTCACAATAGACTGCTGCTGTTGGTCCAAAAAGGCACTGAAGTCTAAACTACATCTCCCAGAGTCACTGCCCATACAATCCTCTTGTGGCTGGCTCAGATTATGAGTCCAAGTTCTGATTCGTCCAAGGCACCATTTTAGAGCTAGCTTACCCACACTGATTGGTCCAGTTCAGCAGTTCAAAACTAGAATGGGAACTAGCAGACACAGTTCTGACTGCAAAGAAAGCAGGTTAGACAAACTGTAATTTCATTATTACTCTAAATAATTTCTGGTAAACAGTTACATCTTTCAGATAGGTTCCCTTTGCACTCTAGTGACTGCAAAATTAAGTGAATTGGCAGCAGCTCGAGTGGTACTCAGAGAAGCACACAGTCCCCCCATACAAACTAATTATGTCTGCAAGCAGACAGCTCTTAAAGAGACAGTACCAGAGGCTCTAAAAACACTCACTGATAAATGGCTTAAATGCCAAACACCATTCAGGCTTGGAGCATTCAAGCAAGCTCCTGGAAGTCTTTTGGGAACCCCCATTTGCAGGGGGGTTACACAATGAAACTGGAAGGGGGAAATTAAGAGGGATATAAGGACGTACTTCACCCTACCGGGTCATAGCGTACGACATACCAGCTAACCTGGAAAAGCGCTGTACAGGTAAGCGAATTGTGCAGTACTGCGTATATTGCTGTACGTGGTATTGTACCATTCACACTATCCCAGGCAGAGGATAAGACCTCTGCTGGGACTGCATTCCACTGAGCAGTTGCCATGGCTCACTGGACTGAGCCACAGCAGTAGGAAACCAGGTGCTGCGTCTGGGACTGGGTTTGATTCCTGGTCCCAGAAACTTATTTTTGAACTCTGTGTGCTCCCAGGTTGAACCCCCGAGTTGAGAATCTTTATGGGGGGTTGAAGATGAGACCCCTTAATGGGGGTGTGGGAGGCAGAGCCCCCCACTAAAAAGAGAGTTATGCCGCATGGCAGAAATCGTACTGTATTGGCAGCATGATTTTGCCATGCGGCATAATGTCTTGCAACATTATGACCCCATGCCGTACTTCACTGAAAGAGTGGTATCATCGTGGATGCCTGGAATAGGCTTCCAGCAGAGGTGGTGGGGACGAAAACAGTGGTAGGCTTGAAGCATGCATGGGATAGACACAAAATAATCTTGATAGGAAAGCAGGGGGAAAGTAGATGGAGATCAGGTAAGGTGTGAGGTGACGGTATAGGCAGGGGAAAAATGGGCAGACTGGGTGGGCCAAGCAGTCCTTATCTGCTAACAGATTCTATGTTTCGGTATGAGCGTACTCAAAACTTATTTAAATCAGATTTCAAATGCCAGCACAGTGCAGGAGAAGTGCTCAGTGCCTCACTTTGCTACGTACCGGTGACACAGGTTCAGAAATGGATGCAAGTCTCTCTGGGACTGGGCAAGGGAGGGAGGACTGAGTGTTCCAAGGATAGCTCTCCTCCAGCATGGAGGGGAAGAATGTGCATCCTGCTCTGCAGCTGCCTCCTGGAGGATCTAGATGGCAGTGCAATGGGACGTCAAGAAATGGGTCCCCACCCACCTGACGCACAGAGGTGTTACCGTGAAGGCAGAGCTCACACTGTGTCACTGCATGTGTTAGTAGGCCCAGGGACAAAAACTGGAGGAAAATACCAGACTGCAGTCAGATGATGGCCTGGTCCCCCACGGGCCCTCACTGGCAACTGGGCATCTCCAGGATCTTGTGGTAGAGTACCACCAACAGAGCATGGTATCTCCCAGTGAACCCGAGAGATGGGGACTGGTCTGAATGGGGGCTGGTTGGTAGCTGAAGCAGACAAACTACTAATAAAAAGAAAAAAAAAGTCTTCAAATAGAGGTATTTATTCTAGTTCTTCATCCATTTCCACCGCTGCTTTACTTTCATGCCTTTTCTTTTTCTCACCACTTATTTCACACTTTTTCCTCTGAATATACTCTTTCAATTGGTCCAGGTTGAAAAACAATCTCTTTTCTGTTCCGCACGTTAACACACAGTTAAGTCCTTTTTATATGCTACAAATTGTTTTCACTGCTCTTGGGTGTAAGGAGATACAATAGGATTCATATGAGAGACAGAATTTTTAAAGTAAAGTGCACTCTTTGAATGAGTGGTATGAATAAACATTTCTCAGTCTGTATCAAATGCAAGCACAAAAATAATTGTAAACCATTATAAAACAGAATGCCAGTTTTGTTCCCTTAAGAAACTTTCAGCTTATTTTTAATTCATTAAGGGGGTGCTACTGATATATGAGGACCTGCCACATGCCCTGATTTGCAGACTGAATGGCCTGAGTTCTCATAGCTCAGAGCTGTACTCCATGTATGCTTGTGGACAACTATGGGACTATGTAATTTCAAATATGGCATGGTTTATTGTCTGTTACATTGCACTCAGTCTTTTAATAAAAAGAAATCAAAAAAATAATAATAATTGTAGCTCGCTGACCACTGTGCCTATTGGAGTTGTGGGCTTCTCCATTATTTCTTTTTAACAAATTCACCTTTGTCAAATACTTTGTTAGTTAGTTACCTGTCTATCCCCTTAATTCCTCCAGTTTACAACCCCATACATAATCAAAGTTGGGGGTGGGGGGGGATTATGGTTAATTCACTATGGGAGAAAAAAGGAATCTTGCTACTATGTGATAATGGACCCCAAAACTGGTATCCTTAGATCGTTTGCAGAGCTGAAGGAGATACATAACCTACTGTATACACAAATCCACTCATACCTGCGAATAAGGGAGGTGCTGAAAGGCACTTTGGATGTTAATTTTGCCATAGAAGCTTCCAGAGAATGTGAGCGTTTAAACATAATAGCTAGGAGCAAAGGAGGTGCTGGTAAATTGTACAAGCTCTCCATTAATGCAGGCCCTGATTTCACCTGCAATACCAAAGGAATCTGGGAGGACAATTTTGGCCATGCAATTTCACGGCCATTGTGAGACCTCATGTGGCATAATTCTTATAAGACTAACAGAGATATTCAGGGACACCTAACCCAGTTCAAAATACTACACAATTGGTATGATACCCCAGATAAACTACATAAACTTAGCTTGTCTCCAGATAGCAACTGCTGAAAGTGTGGTTTTGTAAATGTTAACCCCTACTTCATATGCTATGGGACTGCCCACTAATTAGGCCTTCTTGGATAATCATTTAGACAGCCTGCAAGCAGATTCTTTATGATAAACTGTAATTTAAGCCTGACATTTTTATATAAAGGGATACAAGCAGTTTATTAGCCCTAAACCCAGCAGGGAAATGATGCCTTATGATAACAACACTGGGTTTCAAATGTAACCCCCCTGCAAATGGGGGTTCCCAAAAGACTTCCAGGAGCTTGCTTGAATGCTCCAAGCCTGAATGGTGTTTGGCGTTTAAGCCATTTATCAGTGAGTGTTTTTAGAGCCTCTGGTACTGTCTCTTTAAGAGCTGTCTGCTTGCAGACATAATTAGTTTGTATGGGGGGACTGTGTGCTTCTCTGTTTGAGTACCACTCAACTGCTGCCAATTCACTCCATTTTTGCAGTCACTAGGAGTACAAAGGGAACCTATCTGAAAGATGTAACTGTTTGCCAGAAATAATTTAGAGTAATAATGAAAATACAGTTTGTCTAACCTGCTTTCTTTGCAGTCAGAACTGTGTCTGCCTAGTTCCACATTCTGGTTTTGAACTGCTGAACTGGACCAATCAGTGTGGGGTAAGCTAGCTCAAAAATGGTGCCTTGGACGAATCAGAACTTGGACTCATAATCTGAGCCAGCCACAAGAGGATTGTATGGGCAGTGACTCTGGGAGATGTAGTTTAGACTTCGGCGCCTTTTTTGACCAACAGCAGCAGTCTATTGTGAGTGACAGCCAATCCAGTCAAGAACTGGGAGGAACTCAAAAGAGTGCCCGGTTTGTCTGTTGGAGTTTCAGCTTTTAGCTCTGGCAGTGAAGGGAAAGAAACCCTGTGCTCCTTCAGTGCACAGTTTCAGTCAAAACGCGTGTAAGGCCCAGAGTTCGTCTGCAGCTTGTGTAACTGCTTGTTAGGACTGAATCTGGCCCTGTGAAGAGAATCAAAGGATCTCTGAAGAGTAGAAACCAGGCTCACTCTGTAGAAGACTGGAGAAATTGTTGAATTGCACTCGGTCTGTCAGGAACTGAATCTGCTGTGTGTTCTCCGGTATTGTGCAGTAATTGCGATCGATACAGAAGCAGCCTGCCTGGTATAGTACTTTCTTTTACCATATAAATGTGTGAGGAGGCTTGTGCAGCTCAAGTGAATCCTGCTGCCATTAAAGGACTTTGCCTGTGACTGTTTACCATATAAATGTGTGAAGAGTCTCGTAGAGCTCAAGAGTAGCCCTGCTGATGTTGAAGGACCCTATCTTGTTTGGAGGTCGTGAGTACTAATTCAGGGTCGCCCCTGTTGAATTGCCACATTAAATCCAAATGGAATCACTGTACTGCTGACTGTTTAAACTAATTTTTCTTTTCATCAGGTGAAAGGGCCCTACCAGCTGCCACGTGTTTGGACCAGCCACTAGGCTTGGGTACCCAGGACAGTAACTGGTAGGGATAGGCCTGCACAGAGCCATAGGTAGATAGTAAAGTGATAAGCTAATTAACCTGATTTCCCCCTGTCCTTGTTATATTCCCCCTAAATAAATCAGAGCTGCTTGTTTCAGCAAAGTTATACTGCCTGAGGTATTTGTCTATGTTAAAGTATTGTACTGTGATTGTTGCACTGTATCTTATTTTACAGGAGGTCCCAGTGCCTGAACCAGCCCTGGGGGTAAGTGTATACTGTGAAGGTAATTCTAATATATTGTGTGGGCCACTAGTGGGAAGAAAGGGGGGTTGCAGTGTCCCAGAGGGCTGTGACCAAGTTAGTTTAACTATTGCAAACCCTGACCTCTGGGTGGAGGCACCCGCCATTGGATCCAGGCCCCTCAACCTGTTAGTGGCAAATCAGGCAGGGGTAGTAGCCCCTGGGATAGCGCCATCTAGGGGTTACACAAACATTTGATTCTGAGCCATTGGAAAAACAAGTACTCCCCCAGTTTAGACAAACTGGCTAAATATTCTATCCAAGTTGGCCCTTAATGAACGCAATTGTCATCTGAATACAAGGACACTGTGTAAGTATGATGCAACTTGGGACCCCTTTTTTATTTAAATGTTTAAAACCAGGGTAGACACCGTATAGCCTTATCATTATTTATAGAATTCTATAGAAATCAGTGATGTGTATTTGGGTACCAAATGACTTCCTGTCATTAGTATAAGTAAACGTTTATGCATGCTGACGCTCTAACCATCTTACCCACTGTACTTGTGATAAATTCTGAATCTGTTGTATTTATTCCATGACTTTAATGTTTGCTGACAGTTATGTATTTTGTTCTGTTTCTTTCTTTTGAAATAAATAAAGTTTGTTAGAAAAAAAACAAGTACACCTTTATTATTTTCTTGAAATGAAAATTGAAAAGCCTTAGTTACAAATACAAGGTTGGAAGTTTTAAAGTTGTAACTGTCACAAACGCACTCCAGGGCTCAGGCCCTCTGCTCCCACAGTGCCCAGCCTCAAAGTGCAATATGTGAACAGGGGACAAACAGGGACACCCTCCCATTTGTTTTGGGTCCGAGCAACTACCAGTCTCGAATCCTGGGGTCAAATATGAACCCTTTTTAGCTAGTACACCCAGGTAACAGGTCCAAATATCACACCCTCTTCAGGGAAAGCGGTGCAATACTTAACCCAGCGGCACACAACCAACCTGCTTCACAAATCCCCTTCTGACTCAGTTGAGACCTAGGTATTTCCTTACCTTCCTTGTTCTTTACACAGATCCTTGCTAGCGTGGCTGCATATGGTGACACAATAAGCACTTTAACAGTTATGTCAGAATTATCAATACTGTTCCAGCATTCACACTCAACATGAGAAAATGTCTCAAGCAGGATTAAGGAAACCAACAAGTTTACTAAAATTAAAAATAAATACAAACACAGAACATATCTACATTAATGCTTACAGTCAGAAAGAAATGGAAATTACAAAACAAAACACCTTGTAACAATTACTAGTTCTAACTCAGTTTTCAGTTGTGTGAGCCTGAGACAGGGAGAGTGAGAAAGCAGACACAGCTTCCTTGAGTCAGGGAGGTTATTTTCTAAACTACACTGAATTGAATTATTATTTTTTGGACCTGTGCAAGTAAATAGTATTGATTCTGTTTTTGGGGTGGACTTGCCTTAGTTTTAACTTTAATTTGCCATGGAGGAACTGTAGCTGGGAGATATTTGCAGTCAGTTGTGAGTAGACCTGTTACTTAGCCTTTGTAAAATAGGTGTCTGTTAAGGGGAGGAGCTGAAAAGGGCCTAGTTGAACTGAGGATTTATAACTGGAGTTGTTTGTGGTCTCTCTCTGCTGAGCCTGAGACAGGGAGAGTGAGAAAGCAGCCACAGCTTCCTTGAATCAGGGAGGTTATTTTCTAGACTACACTGAACTGAATTATTACTTTTTGGACCTGTGTAAGTAACTAGTATTGATTCTGTTTTTGGGGTGGACTTGTCTTAGTTTTAACTTTAATTTGCCAGGGAGGAACTGTAGCTGGGAGATATTTGCAGTCACTTGTGAGTAGACCTGTTACTTAGCCTTTGTGAAATAGGAGTCTGAAAGAAAGGAAGGCACTCCCCGGGGTGGAGGGTAAGAGTTGTAGGAGATTGTTTCTGGACGGCATAGGTTTACTCCCACCCACCTTTCCCCTCACCCCACCCGCATAACTTCCTTTATAGCAGGGGCTCTGACATCATTTCCCCAAAACTGCCAACAACATACACCTGTTCATATCCTTAAAGGCACAACACACTGAATAGGTGGTAGAGACACTCACAAGCTTGCACAGACTAAAACAAGAACAAAAAACAAAAACGCATCTGTAACTGGAAGGGACACAGACATGTGGGGAGAGGTGCAATGCACTGGCTGTGGAGCAGCAGTCTTCCGGGAGAAATTCTGGAGACTGCGTTGCTGCCCTATTTGCAGGCACCTTTCTGGTCTGAGGGAGGAGGTTGTTCGTCTCCACGCTGACCTGGCAAGGATTTGGGAAACCTGCTCCCCCACCCAGGGACCACCCAGGCCACCGCCACTACCTCAGAGGATGCCAAGAAAGAGGAGTGGCTGGACCACAGTGGGCTCAGGGAGGGTGAGGGTGGTGGAACAGAGGCTCATTCCTTCAGTTGTGCCTCTCCACAATTCATTTGCCACTCTGGCGAAGCATGGTTCCTCTATGGAGGCACCTGCAGTGGAGACCAAGGAGGATGCTGGGAACCTCCACAATGGAGACCCACAGGAGGGTGGCCCAGGACCCCACAGGGGAAGGAAACAACTCCTGGTGGGAGACTCAGTTGTTAGGAGGGTAGAACTGGGGGGAGGAGGGAGGGGAAAGGTAAGGTGCCTGCCCAGCACCAAGGCTTGGAAGGACAGGAAATGAATCCTCAGGATCGTGGGAGCAGCGGCAAGGGGGAGGGAGCTGGATGTCATTATCCACTTAGGGATGAATGACCTGACTGAGAATGGGATCAGAGCAGTGCAACAGGTGTTTGTGGAGTTAGGGAAGGGCCTTAGACATGTAGCATACACGGTAACTTTTTGGGAAGTGCTACCTGTCTATGGCATGGATGAGGCTAGGGCACTCCGCACCATGGGATTTAATGACTGGTTGAAAAGCTGGTGCAGAGCTCAGGGATTTGGCTTCATTGGGGACTGGAGCTCCACTTGGAGGGATGCAGGCCTATACAGGCACGAGGGTCTGTATCTATCCTGGAGGGGAACCAGGATCCTAGGTGATAGGTTTAAATGCTTCAATGGCAAGCATTTAAACTAGCCAAGGAGGGAGGCACTAAAGAGGAGAAGGGAAATCCTAGCCCCCCCACCAAAAAATCAGGGTAATTAGTGAGGTAAATGCCAAGAGAAAGCAGTCGATAGGGAGAAGGGAAGGAGTAAATGGAGAAAAAGACAAAGGCAGTAGGGACAGGGATGGGGCAAAAAGAAATAAAGCCATAAAAAAATGGAAGGTAATGAGTACCAATGCCCGTAGTCTAGGTAAAAAGCTCCCTGAAATGGTGGCTTTGATGGAAGAGGGATGCCTGGATATTGTGGCAGTCACAGAAACATGGTACACAGAGAACCATGACTGGGATGTCAACATACCAGGGTACACAATCGACAGGTGGGACAGGGAGGGAAGAAGAGGAGGAGGAGGAGTAGCTCTTTATGTAAGGGAAGGGATCAAAGCAACAGAGCTAAAGGGTAAACATGGAGGAGAGGAGGCACTGTGGGTCACCCTGGAGACTGGAAATGGCTCCACAATCCGCACAGGGGTTGTATACAGACCCCGTCTCAGGGGGAGGAAATGGACAAGGAAATGATAGAAGGCATCCTTGGGATGGCAGAGAAAGGGGAGATATTGCTGATGGGGGACCTGAATATGCCAGATGTTGACTGGAGCACCTTTGCTGCAGCCACATCCAAGAGCAGGGCTATTCTCGATGCCCTACAGGGGGCATGCCTCAGACAGCTAGTTTTGGAACCCACTCAGGAGAGAGCAATTTTAGACCTGGTATTCTCAAATGGGGACAGAGAGAGGATCTCTGATCCTGAAGTGGGTAGCCATCTGGGAACAAGCGACCACCAAACAGTGTGGTTTACGATAAACTTAGCTGTAGAGTCAAGCCACAGAAAAGTGAAGGTACTGGACTTCAGGAGGGCTGATTTTGTCAAAATGGAAGAGTGCCTCAGAAAAGCACTAGCAAACAGGCAAGAAGGTGGGGTGGAGTAACAATGGGAAACATCAAAACCGCCATCACAGAGGCAACAAGCCTTTGTGTGAAGCAAATAAACAAATCAAAATGAAAGAAAAAAACACTATGGTTCTCAAAAGAAGTGGCGGGGAAGGTAAGGGAGAAAAAGACAGCACTCAGGAAGTATAAGGAAACACAACTGTACCAGTTAAAACAGAAGGAAGCGGGTAAGACAGTCAGAATAGCAAAGGCCCAAACCGAGGAAAAGATAGCCAACTCGGTTAAGAAGGGGGATAAAACCTTTTATGGGTACATTAGGGAGCAAAGAAAGACTAAGGCAGGGATACTGAGGCTGAATAAAGAGGAAGATGGTAGGGCAGACAGCGACAGTGAAAAAGCAGGGATACTGAACGAATACTTCTGCTCACTATTCACAATGGAAAAGCAGGGGGAAATACCTAATCCGGTCAATAGAAGCACTGTGGATAGGGGGGTTGATATTAGTCCTTTCACAGAAAAAAGGATTCTGAAAGAACTCTTAAAACTGAAGGTGGATAAAGGAATCACCTTTCGGGGCTGATTAACGAAATGACAGTGCCAGTGTTCATGAGGGGTGGCTCTCAAAAAGCCTATGTTGCAAATTTGGTGAAAAAATCCAGAAAATGACTGTTTTACGAGCGTGCGCTGCGCAGTTGCTACGCATGCTCGTAACTTCATGAATTTGCAATATTTTCATTCCAGATTTTCAACATCGGCATTTTTCACACTTCCTTGTGAGCAGTAGAGCTGTCATTGTTCACATCCTGGCGGAAATGTGTTTTCGCACTTCCGGTGCAGAATAGCACGTTACTGTGAGAAATCAGTGTTCAGGACAGATTAAGAAAATGACAGTGACACTGTTCATGAGTAGAGGTCCTGAAATGGCTGTGTTGAAAATTTGGTAATGATACTCCATAAAATGACTGTGTTACGAGCGTGCTGCGCAGTTTGCACACACGCTCATAACTTTGCAAATTTATAATATTTTCACTCCAGATTTTCAACATTGCCATTTTCCCACACCTACTTATGAACAGCGCAGCTGTCATTTTTCCCATCCTGGCTGAAATGTGTTTTCGCACTTCTGACGCAGAATAGAGCAGTCGCTGTGGGAAATCACTGTCTGCGACAGATTAAGAAAATGACAGTGATACTGTTCATGAACAGAGGTTCTAAAATGCCTATGTTGAAAATTTGATGATGACAGCCCATCAAATGACTGTGTTACAAGTGTGCGTTGCACACTTTCCACACACCCTTGTAACTTCGCAGATTTGTAATATTGTCATGCCAGATTTTCAACAGTGGCATTTTTTCACACCTCCTTATGAGCAGTACAGTACAGCTGTCATTTTTCACATCCTGACTGAAATGTGGTTTCACAGTTGCGGCACAGAATAATGTGGTCGCTGTGGGAAATCAGTGTTCGGGACAGCTTAAGAAAATGACAGTGGCACTGTTCATGAGCAGAGGTCCTAAAAGCCCTATGTTGAAAATTTGGTTACGAAACTCCATGACATGACTGTGACAGCCTGCAGCACCAAGAGAAACAGAACGAGTGAGTGACAGCGCGGTAGTGAGTGAGCTCAACAGAGCTGTATTGTGACTGCTGCGGATTTCTTTGTGGGCAGAAAATGCGGCAATGCAGGCAGGAGCCCAGTACAAAAGGCCAGCTTGCAGCACTGGCAGAAACGGAATGAGTGAGTGAGTGAGAGAGGGGGAGTGAGCGAGCTCAGTGGAGCTGTGTTGGGACTGCTTCAGATTTCTTTCTGGCCAGAACAAGCCACCAATACAGGCAGGAGCCCAGTACAAAAGGGCAGCCTGCAGCAGCAGGAGACACAGAAACAGTGAGTGAGGGAGGGGGAGTGAGTGAGCTCAACGGAGCTCTGTTGGGACTGCTGCAGATTTGTTTGTGGGCAGAAAAAGAGCAATGCACGCAGGGGCCCAGTACAAAAGGGCAGCCTGCAGTGGTGGGAAAACCAGAATGAGCGAGTGAGAGAGGGGGAGTGAGCGAGCTCACTGGAGCCCTATTGTAACTGCTGCAAATTTCTTTGTGGGCAGATGAAGGTGACAATGCACACAGGAGCCCAATAGAAAAGGGCAGCCTGCAGCGCCGGCAGAAACGGAATGAGCGAGTGAGAGAGGGGGAGTCAGCAGGCTCAACAGACCTGTGTCGGGACTGCTGCAGATTTCTTTGTGGGCAGAAAAAGCCACCAGCAGAGGCAGGATCCCAGTACAAAAGGGCAGCCTGCAGTGCCAGGAGAACCAGAATGAGCAAGTGAGAGAGGGGGAGTGAGCCACCTCAACGGAGCTCTGTTGGGACAGCTGCGGATTTCTTAGTGGGCAGAACAAGATGCCAATGCAGGCAGGAGCCCAGTGCAAAACAGCAGCCTGCAGCACGAGGAGACACAGACTGAGCGAGTGACAGAGCGGCAATGAGCGAGCTCAAGACACCAACGCAATCAACATTCAGCATTGACAAATGCATGTTTTATATGGACTTTATCCTCCTACCCCTCTCCCTTGGCTCCCTTTTGGTGTTGAACACCAGCCCCTTCACCCCACCTCTAGGACTTACTCCCTCTACTTCTTATCTCATTGTGTGAGTGGGTGCCTGCCATGGATGGTGGTGGTGCAGTGCCTGTAGGGCTGCAGCATCATCTGGAAGATGGGTGATCTTTTCTGCCCGTTACTCCACTTGAGTCAGTGCCGGCAGGTGCAGTGGTGCACATGTAGACCGTGAAGATGGTGCACACTCTCAATGCCCACCTCCAACTTTCAATTCTGGTGACCACTGCTGTGCCACCTACCCTCCACTAGGTGGCAGCCAGGCAGCAGTATACACTGTCCCGCTTCCTCAAAGGAGGAGATCCATCGATGGACGCTAAATCCTCCTTCCCCCCGCCAGCCCCTGAGTGGTCTTGGTCAATTCCTGGGTCGAACCCAGTTTGCCAGTGTGATGGGAGGTGAGGAGTCCAGCCACTCAGCCCTCTACATTACTGGCCCAGCTGCAAATTTACTATAGTGTAGCTTTACTTAGACAATATTGTTTGTGGCCCTGAGGAGGACTGTATCTGCAACACACTGTTTTACAGTTCTGTGCTTTTACCCTCTGTACCATTCAGCTAGAACTATGTTTTGGCAATTCTGTCCCCTTTTTCTTTATTACTGAGGGAAGTGACATAAAAACAACATTACTGTTCCTTGGACTTTATTAGCTTTGGCTGCCTATTTACACCTGACATCATGATGTCCTGTTTATGACATCATAATTATCTCCACAGCAACAGATTAGGATGTGATAAATGGAACTGTGGCTGCAGAAGTAGACAAGCAGACAGAGCAAACAGGACAGAGAATCTGTTCCATGCAAATGTCCCTAGTAGTAAACAAAAAAGGGCGATAGTTACAAAAAAGGGTGAAATATAAGCTAAAATTTGTCTTGGTATTATGTTTTTCAGAGTTAGTCCAACAACATCAGGGGTTCTTTAAAGCCATGTTACACTGCAAGTGAACATCTGGCATTGACGTACTTGTTTATTATAGCCCTGCACGAGCAATTACAAAAACAAAACATGGTGGTTGGTGCAAAACTCGACTTATTTACACACCCTCAGTGGGTGATGCTTGAATAAACCCCTCATGCTTCTCTCTAGGTTGTGTAGCACTGCACACCTGGCATGTAATCAAAATCGTGTTGTGCTCCACCCCCATGTATCATTCTCTATGTATGCACTACATCTCATAATGCAGAGAGGTCGAAGAAGAGATATTTTAGAGGTCCATGAGAAAGCAATGTAGCATTTCTCCTCATACACCATCATGGAAGAAAATAACTTCCCTTTATTGCTTTGATAATTAATCAGTATGCTCAGTTGAAACACCCCCATTCTTTATGCCATAACATTTTAGGACTGATGACTTATCTCCGGTTCTATGTCATAATAGCAAACGCAAAACAACTATCGCTATTATGGGGAGTGTATATTGCTGAAAAGCAAATCATTGATGTACACATGCCAGTGACTAAACATCCAGCAACAAGACTAAGTGTCTATGCAGGGGGGCTGCACCCCCACCTTTGCCCCCCGCACCTCCTTACAAAAGGATTCTTAACTCCAGGGAGGTGCATGTAGGGGAGAGGGAGACAGTCTGGATGTAAAAAAAAAAAAAAAAAAAAGGCAGTGGCAGCCAGCGGCAAAGCCCCCCCCCCAAGCCCTCAACCCAGTACCTGCTGCACTAGAGCTAGCCACCTTCACCACCACACCACACAGCTAGCTCAGCTACAATAGTCACACTACCCACTGAAAACCCTCTTCCCTGTCCCTCCCCTTTCCCTTGCTATTCACCCCTTCCGGTCGCCCTCCCCTATCTTTGCCATAGCATAGCATCACTACCCTTGTGGGTAGCCCATGATGATAGTGCTGAATATGAATAGCCGTTTTGACGGTCACTCATATTCACTCGCTATCATCACAGGATACCCTTTTCCTTTTCTCCCACTGTAATGTCTTTCTTATGATATGAAATCTCTGTTCTAATGTTCTATACATTATTGTGCAAGTACAATTTACAAAATCAATAAAATATCATTATAAAAAACACACAGCTGATGGTCTTCTAGCTGCAAGGAACAAACAAAACTGGAGCTGTTAGTAGTTTTTAACATTTCGTAGGACAGCAGTTTGCCAGCAGTAGCAGAACTACTGTAAGTTACACCACTGCAGACAAAGACTAGTGTTGCCTATTAGTCTTGTTCTTGATCTAAACAGCTATTTGGTAGAGCTCTCCCTGTCATCTGGGGCTTTTTTAAGTATAGCGTTAATCTGGGGATACTGGTGGGATGAGGGGTGCCCTAGTGGGGGGAAACTGTTTTAGGGAAGCAAAGTGGTTTATTACTCCTTGGGTAATAGCACTGAACTAAATTAGGAGCTCCTTTTTCCCCCCATTTGCTTCAGTTAAGCAAAATGTAACACCGGGCAGAAATAGGACAACCTCCCCACCCACCCACTTCTGAGATGCTGCAACTCAGGTGGCTATTCTGTGCCAAAACAAATAAAAATGAAACAGATCACGTAAGCCCAGAGCAGCAGCCCAAAGCCTGCATCTTGCAGTTTTACCCACAATTCCCTACAATTTTTCCAACAGCTCAGTCTGTCTATAATTCATTAATATATACACATACACATGCAGATGCACAAGCACACACACACACGCACACACACACCTCAACCCAAGCAGCACTGGCATCAGCTGTGAAGGCAGACACTCACCTGGTGTCCAGGCCAGGGGAAATTGTCAGGCCAAGGGCCAGGGGGCAAAAATGTGGAATAATGGAGGGAAAAGAGTATACCTCAGCTACCATCATAGGAATAAAGCTGCTTCCTCTAGTGGCAGCAGCATGCACTCTGTTCTGGGACAAAATTTAGGCTTCTGGAGGTGGTGTGCCTGCAGTGTCTGTACAATGCTACCTCAAGACAGCGGGGTGTTTCAAAAGGAGAAAGGTAAAGACAGACCCAAAAAAGAAAGCAGCCAGGGGATGAGTCAGAGCCACAAAAAGAGGACTTGGGCTGTACTCATCCCATTGCGCTGCCACTTTTTTTGCAATATACATGAAGCCAGGCATAAGTCGCAGACTTTTTTGCATTTTGCAAATGACTTATCTGGATGTTACCAGGCACAAACAGAGCCTGCTAACATACTGATTAGCAACATACACCAAGTTACTGCATTGTGTAATGCCAGCTGCATGATGCTATGACATGCAGTGAAGTGGCACCTGTAAGTCACCTCTCTCCCTCCCTAGTCACCCTTTACTTTATAGTAAGTGCCACAGAGGGCACATTGGTTCCAGCAGTGCTTGTCTGATGGCCATACTAACTGGTAGTCTAGTGGACCCCCACCACCTGCTTCCGATACACTTAGCACCTTCTCCGCATCAAGTGATACCCTTCCCTAGAACTGCAGTCCACATGCAAAGCTGAACTTCTGCACCCCCCCACACCACCCACTTCCAGTCACAGCACTACAATCCCCCTTTACTGCCTGACTTATTCTTCTACAGAAGTAATCAGGGAAAGGGGGGGTCATAGGAGGTTACAACTAGCTTTGTAAGGACTGCCAGCATGTGTGAATTACCCTGTGGACCATTTGCACAGCTGCCCAAACTCCCTTGCCCACATGGGCACAAACAGCTCTGCAACTGTGCAAGAATGGCTTGCATCTGTAGTTGAGCGTAACTCAGAGTCACAAAGCAGCAGCCAGTGGCACGTCAACCACTTGGCCCGATCCACCAGAGGCTCCCAGGCCTTCCACACATCTGGAGGGCAGGGAAAAGTAGCCAAGTTCCCCCTATACGCATGATCCATCGCTCACTTAATGCCAGATTTAGAGTTTGTGTATGGAGCCCTTTTGTTTTAAATCTCAGATCCTTTTTTCTGTCTTAATACAACTTGTTTACTGCAATTTTTAAAAATGTAAATATGCAGAGTGTAATCTCTCTCTTTCTCTCTCTGAAAAATATTGTTGCCACTTCAGTCGGAAAGAGAGGAATAATATGAGATTTAAAAAAAAAATCTAACACATGTGAAAGCTACAGTCTGACAGTAAAACATCTTCTCTCTGCACCATTCTCAACTGCTAGTACCCTGCTGCCATATTTTACACCTTGTCATGTTTATTTAAGTCAAAGCACGCTGCCCTCTGCCCCACAGTTTAACAAGATAATAAATCTGCCTCTTGTCACACCGTTAATATTGCATATTTTAGGGGTTTTATTTCTATTTTGCTTGCCATGTGAAATGGTACGTTTACCTCTATGTATCGTTTCATATGTTCTATTTTATTCTATTTGGTTGTATATATATCTTTCTGTTTTAGTCCATGCTTCTTGCTTGATTTCACTATTTATCGTTGTTAGCTGTCACTGGCAGTTTAGCTGTTATTTATTTATTGATATCTTGGATTACCACCTGTAAGCTAAATGTAACCCCCCTGCAAATGGGGGTTCCCAAAAGACTTCCAGGAACTTGCTTGAATGCTCCAAGCCTGAATGGTGTTTGGCATTTAAGCCATTTATCAGTGAGTGTTTTTAGAACCTCTGGTACTGTCTCTTTAAGAGCTGTCTGCTTGCAGACATAATTAGTTTGTATGGGGGACTGTGTGTTTCTTTGATTGAGTACCACTCAAGCTGCTGCCAATCCACTTCATTTTGCAGTCACTAGGAGTGCAAAGGGAACCTATCTGACAGATGTAACTGTTTGCCAGAAATTATTTAGAGTAATAATGAAATTACAGTTTGTCTAACCTGCTTTCTTTGCAGTCAGAACTGTGTCTGCTAGTTCCCATTCTAGTTTTGAACTGCTGAACTGGACCAATCAGTGTGGGGTAAGCTAGCTCTAAAATGGTGCCTTGGACGAATCAGAACTTGACTCATAATCTGAGCCAGCCACAAGAGGATTGTATGGGCAGTGACTCTGGGAGATGTAGTTTAGACTTCAGCACCTTTTGGACCACAGCAGCAGTCTATTGTGAGTGACAGCCAATCCAGTCAAGAACTGGGAGGAACTCAAAGGAAGTGCCCGGTTTTGTCGGTTGGAGTTTCAGTTGAGCTTTGGCAGTGAAGAAGGAAGGAGCCCTGTGCTTTTTCAGTGTGCAGTTTTAGTCAAAAACTGTGTAAGGCCCAGAGTTCCGGTCTGCAGCTTGTGTAACAGCTTGTTAGGACTGAATCCGTCCTGTGAAAAGAATCAAAGGATCTCTGAAGAGTAGAAACCAGGCTCACCCTGTAGAAGACTGGAGGAATTGCTGAAAATTGCACTTGGTCTGTCAGGAACTGAATCTGCTGTGTGTTCTCCCGGTATTGTGCAGTAATTGCGATCGATACAGATGCAGCCTGCCTGGTAGGTGTTTCTTTTATATGGATGTGTGAAGAGGTTTGTGTACCTCAAGTGAGCCCTGCTGACATTGAAGGACCCTATCTTATTTGGAGGTCGTGAGTACTAATTCAGGGTCGCCCCTGTTGAATTGCCACATTAAATCCAAATGGAATTACTGTACTGCTGACTGTTTAATTCTCCTTTTCTCAGGTGAAAGGGCCCCTACCAGCTGCCACGGTTTGGACTAGCCACTAGGGCTTGGGTACCCAGGGACAGTAACTGATAGGGATAGGCCTGTGCACAGAGCCATAGGTAGATTATTAAAGTGATAAGCTAATTAACCTGATTTCCTGTCCTTGTTATATCCCCTAAATAAATCAGAGCTGCTTGTTTCAGCAAAGTTATACTGCCTGAGGTATTTGTCTATGTTAAAGTACTGTACTGTGATTGTTGCACTGTATCTCATTTCACAGGAGGTCCCAGTGCGGAACCAGACCTGGGGTAAGTGTATACTGTGAAGGTAATTCTGATATATTGTGTGGGCCACTAGTGGGAAGAAAGGGGGTTGCAGTGTCCCAGAGGGCTGTGACCAAGTTAGTTTAACTACTGCAAACCCTGACCTCTGGGTGGAGGCACCCGCCATTGGATCCAGGCCCTCAACCTGTTAGTGGCAAATCAGGCAGGGGTAGTAGCCCTGGGATAGCGCCATCTAGGGGTTACATCTTGAGGCTCACCGCTGGGATTGTGTGTCCTCTAGTGGCCATATTTACGAAACCACTGTTAAGAAAAAATGGGTACCCGACAGAAGTGGCTGTGCACCGGCTGGTGGAGTGGTGTACTGGGAGGAGATCGACCCCAAATGCTATGCTTATCCTGGACATCCCCTGGGTATCACACGGACACTGTGCAGGGAGTACTTTCCAAGGTGGAAGGTTTACAAAACCCTGTGGTGGTGGGTCGGCATGCTAATCTGCTCACCCACACTTTCCTGGCCCTAGTAGAGTTTAAGGATCCCATAGATAGCTCCAAGTACCACAGACCATTACCCCAGAGGGAGCCCTCACTGCTTGGAGAGTGATAACTAAGGACAGTAAAGACCGGGGAATCAGCCCCACCACTATCTGAAACTTTGAGGAGAAATTTGCTGAATGGTTGCTGGGAGAGGGAAAACTGTGGAGGACTTGAAGAAACTATTCTTGCCACCTGGGGTGTTCCTCCCCAACACCCTCTCCTGCTCCAGTGCCCGTATGGTGGCTGAACCAATGCAGACTCCTATTTCTGCACCTGCCATTAGTCACGACTCTACCGAAGGTTGAGGATCTTCTGGCACCCTCCCACACCCCCAAGGGAGGATGACTGGGAGACCTGATAGACTATGTTGCCCCCAAGTGCTAGAATGGCAATGCTGGGAAGGCGAAAAGCGAAGAGGGTTAGTGAGAGCCTCCGAGGTCCTGCCCTGGCTACCATCCGCAAACGGGCCAGTAACCCTGAAGCGACTGCACAGGCCTATCTTGAGGCCTTGGAGAATGTGTATGGGAGCCCAGATTCTGATGAGGACCTTATGGAGAGTAAGAAATGCACAACAGTACCAAGGGAGTTGTTGTCTGTGTATGTCTCTGGCTGGAAAAATTGTTGCAAGAATGCCTCAGAAAGGGTAGTTTGCCAGCGATTGAACTGGACCGAACCAGACTGGACAGAATCTTAAGTCTGCCCCTTCTCAGAACTGCTGTTGCTTCAGTTACGCTCTGGCAAATCGACTGGAATCCCCACCCTCCCATGATGAGTTAATGAGAGAAATTGAGGAGTTGAGAAAAGGCGACCTGGAGGTACCTGCACCAACAGCTGTGGCTACGACTCGAGTGACTGAGGGTGACCCATCAAGTGAAGTTCAGGGGCAGAGGTTGACAGTCAATGAGTGCTCTGACAAGGAAAAGATATGCCACAATGGGGCGAAATGTTGAGAGAGATCCGGGAATTCAAAACAGTCCTTTATGAAGGCCACGCCTGCAAGTACGGGCCCTGACCTATATCCCGACTGCATCTGACTATGGGGGTGGGGTACCCACCCATGTATCTCCTGCTGATAACAGCTCCAAACTCAATTCCTTGACCATGGAAGTGGAGAAACTGACGAGATGTCTCCAAATGCTTATCACGCCACAGAGACAGAGATGGCACCCAGGTTTCCAGTTAGTATACCCCGCCCTGGCTCCCAGTGTGTGCGCCGGCCAGCTCAAACTCCAGAAAGTATGTTTTGCTATAATTGTGGGAAAGATGGGCACATGAAAAGGGAATGCCAGTCCCCAAAAGACACTGACAAAGTTGCATATAGGCTACAAGGAGAGCTTGGAGAAGAAATCAGTGGTTAAGAGTGCACGACATGATCCCAGTGAGGGCACCAAAAATGCTAATTCACGTCCTTGTGGCAAGGTCAGTTGCCCAGGCCCCCACTACCGCCTCTCCAGACTGGTCCAGAATAGTGGGTCCTCTCCATGGAGACCACTGTAAAGGTGAATGGAGTGTCTACAAGAGCTGTATTAGACAGTGGCTCCCAAGTGACAATTATGTTCCAGGATTGGTATCGAAGCATTTGTCAGACGTACTTTACAACCATTAGAAGGACTGCATGTATGGGGGTTAAGTGAGAAGGCCTACCCCTATTCCGGTATATCCGAATTTGGCTGTCTTTCCCACCTCCGTGGCTGGAGTGGCCGAACAAGTAGAGACCCTAGCCTTAGTGTGTCCCCCACTGGACTGTATGATGGTGTCCCTTGTTGATTGGAACAAATGCTCATATGTTCGGAAGGCTGGCACAGTTGTGTTATGAAAACAGGGGTCAAAGACTAGTAGAGCTTAAGAGTTCTGGCTTTAATTAAGAAGGCCTATGAGGCACAGAGAGATGCTGAAAAACAGAACCAGAGGAACCGGTCGGAATTGTATGGAAGAAGGATCCTGAGTCTCTGATCCTGGCGCTAAATGCCCAGTGTACCTTACAGGAGAGGTCCGTATCAGAAAGGATGTTAAGAATAAAATATTAATGTTGGATGCACCAGGCGATGGAAAATTGCCAGAGGGACTGCTGGTCAAGTTTAGTATTTTGCCCGCTAGAGCCCATGCTTATGCCAGAAGGGTAATGGTCCAAGTTCATAATGTGTCTGAAAGAGACATTCGAGTAAACAGAGGTTGCATCCTGGCTAATGTGCATTGTGCAGACACTGCAGTGCTACCCAGCAGCAAGAGTTCAAGGAAGAATGACAGAGTAACGCCTGACTTGTTTGATTTCGGCGACCCCCGCTGCCAGCTGAATGGAAAGTGAGGATCAGTGAGAAGCTTGCCCAGAGAGACCAGGTGTTTTCTTTAAAGGAATGGGATGTAGGATGCGCAAGGAGCTGAGCACAATATCCGCTGCATGACGAAAGACCATTTCGTGAGAGGTCTCGACGCCTGGCACCTGCTGACATAGATGATGTGAGACGGCATCTGCAAGAGATGTTAGCTGCTGCTGTAATACAAGAATCCAGAAGCCCTTATGCTTCCCCATTGTGGTAGTGAGGAAAAAGAATGGAACAGTAAGGATGTGTGGATTATCGCACCTTAAACCGCGGACTATCCCTGATCAGTACACAATGCCCCGCATTCAGGATGCGTTGACTGCCTAAACGGGAGCAAGTGGTTCTCTGTGCTGGATCTCCTGCAGTGGGTACTACAGATCCCGATGGCCCCAGAGGACCGTGAGAAGACGGCCTTTATCTGTCCGCTATGTTCTATGAATTCATGAGGATGCCTCAAGGGATTTCAGGTGCCCCAGCCACTTTTCAACGATTGATGGAGCGTGCAGTGGGGGACATGAACTTACTAGAGTGCCTGGTATACCTAGATGATGTTATTGTGTTTGGCAGCTCACTGGAGGAACATGAGAGCAGATTATTTAAGGTATTGGACCGACTGGAGGACTTTGGCCTTAAACTGTCCATTGATAAGTGTCAATTCTTTCAAACATCAGTAAAGTATGTGGGACACATAGTATCCACCGAGGGAATAGAGACCGACCCAAGTAAAGTTGAGGCCTTGACTACCTGGCCACAGCCCAAAAATCTAAAAGAACTGCAAAGATTCCTGGGATTCTGTGGTTATTATCGGCGTTCATCAAGGACTATTAAAGAGTGATCCGCCCTTTACTTAACCTTACTCAAGGGTATCCCCCAACCCACAAAAAATACCAAAAGTCAGCGCCCTCAAGACTGAAAGAGTGTATTTTCATCCGAGTGAAGTATTTGGGCCCGCTGGACTCTGATTGTGAGACTGCTTTCATGAGATCATATATCAACTTACCCATGCTCCAGTGCTGGCCTATGCCGATCCAAGAAAACCTTACGCCCTGCACACTGATGCTAGCTTGCAAGGGTTGGGGCTGTGTTGTACAAGAGCACGAGAATGGCCTGAGACCAGTGGCCTTTGCCAGTAGAAGCCTGACCCCATCCGAAAAGAACTATCCTGTACATAAGTTAGAGTTCCTAGCTTTGAAGTGGGCTATTGTTGACCAATTCCATGAGTACTTGTATGGGGCTAAAATACTAGTAAAACTGACAATAACTTTGACCTATGTACAGACCTCAGCTAAGTTGGATGCCACTGGCCATAGGTGGCTTTCTGCATTATCTACATATGACTATGCTCTCAATACCAGCAGGTCTGAACCACATAGATGCTGATGCTCTTCTCCGAGGCCTGTTCCCCAGAATGATTGGGTCCGATTGGCAGAACCTGACATTTGGGCACTCTGCCGGAAGTTTGACAGGGAGGAACAAATGTCCACGGACGCAGTGGACTGCATGGTGGATTGCTTGGGAGCCTCTGAGAATTGCATACCTGCTGCTTATTGCCACTTTTCTGCAATAGACATTGGTGCACTGCCTCAGCTGGACAATGACAGTATTCGGCGGGCTCAATCCCGCGATCCCATGATCAAAGCAGCTTTAGAAGCCCTCTGTGCAGGAAAAGATGTGTCCAAATTACGCTCCACTGATTTGAGAACTGCACTGTTATACAAAGAAGGTCCTAAGTTGAAACTGATCAATAAACTGTTATACAGAGAAACAGTAGACAGAGGGGGACAAGTAGACAAACAACAACTAGTGCTGCCCACTGCCTTTCGAGACTCAGTACTGAGGTCCTTGCACAACCACATGGGGCACCTTGGTATAGACAGAACACTTGACTTGGTGAGATCCAGATTCTATTGGCCTAAGATGGGGGCTGATGTGGAGCAACACATTCGAACTTGTAGTCGCTATTACAGAGGAAAGCTTTGCCCCAGAGGGCTGCCCCTTGTTAACATCACCACCAGTGCACCCATGGAGCTGGTCTGTATTGATTTTCTGAGTTTGGAGTCAGATCAAAGAAATATCAGTAATGTGCTGGTGGTCACTGACCATTTCACGAGATATGCCCAAGCTTTCCCACCAAAGACCAGAAAGCATCCACTGTGGCCAAAGTACTTGTAGAAAACTTTTTGTTCACTATGGGGCTCCACAAAGAATCCATTCTGATCAAGGGAGAGACTTTGAGAGTCGCTCTGATCAAAGAGATGCTTTCTCTGTGGGGAGTGCGAAAGTCCAGAACCACTCTTACCCCCCAGGGGACCCACAGCCTGAACGCTTCAACCGCACT
Source organism: Neoceratodus forsteri (assembly GCA_016271365.2). Taxonomy (NCBI): domain Eukaryota; kingdom Metazoa; phylum Chordata; order Ceratodontiformes; family Ceratodontidae; genus Neoceratodus; species Neoceratodus forsteri. The sequence continues at coordinate 246,848,006 of JADMNL010000025.1, forward strand.
TTGCTAGATATGCTAGGCACCCTGCACCCAAAGGGATGCTTCAGATGGAGCCAACAAATTAGCACCCTGGTACATGCTTATAACTGCACCAAAAGTGATGCCACTGATTCTCCTCTACCGCCTGATGTTTGGAAGAGAAGCTCGACTACCAGTAGATGTGTGTTTTGGGGTCTCTCTGATGGGTTCAAGCTGACAACTATTTACAGTATGTGCAAAAGTTAAAGGCCCAGCTAACTCATGCGACTAACTGGCTCAAACCATGGCTGCCAAAAGAAATCTGGCCAACAAAGAAAGGTATGATAAAAGGTGAAAGCACAGAACTCCAGGAGGGAGATCGGTATTGCTAAGAAATCTGGGACTGCATGGCAAGCACAAGATTGCTGACAGATGGCACCATCTCCCTCACATTGTAGTGGGCAAACTATATGATCTGCCAGTGTACAAAAGTAAGGCCTGAGAATAATTCAAAAGATGTAAAAACAATGCATAGAAATCTATTTACTGCCCATTGGACAAATCTAATTGAGTCTGAGCCCTAGAAGATGCCCCTCTGGACCAGTGACTAGAGCTGCTGCTAAGAAAAGATCAAGAAAGTCTGCACCTACAGAAGCAAAGTTAAAGTGTTCCCTCCACAAGTCCCAGTTGAGCATGACTGTCAGTCCATATCGGAAGAAAGTGAGAGGACTTTGAATACTATCCTTCTTACTTAACTGAGTCAATTGTTTCGGGCAATCCCTAGTCAAATACTGGAGATGAAGCTGGGCCTTCTGACTGTCTAAGCCCCAGCTTCATCCCTGGAGCCAATGCTCCCAGAAAGTGAAGTGCAAAGCATCAGATCAGATGAAATGGAATCATTGCATGGTTGAACTGTTTGAGTCTCAGGGAGGAAAATGATAGATCGGGGCAGACTGGTGATACACCCGAACAAGAAGAGTATTTTGAGTGCCCTGACAGTCCACTGCCAGTGTCCGAAAGCTCTCTGCGAGCCAAATGTTGTGGACTCAGAAACTGTAACTCCTGGAGCTGAAAGTGCCCCAAGTTCCAGCCTCTCTACCCCATGGAGACTCCTGACAAGTGAGGACAATGCTGAAAATGAGGCTCAGAGTGCAGAGACTATAACAGTTCCCCTAGAAAGACTGGTCGAGCTGTAAAGCCTGTGGTGCACCTCAGTTATGATTCACTTGGGAGGCCTGTGGACTTGCCTCTCAATGTTGTCCATAAAGGTGTATGTGTCCCTGAGCTCATTGCCCAAACTGAGCATCAGTGCTAACTCAAGTTACTTGTGTTGCCCTCTAATGTGGTGCCCTTGCCCCATCCAGCCCCAAGGTAACTGATAGGGAAGGTCAACCTCTTCAGGTTTCATGTACAAGAGGTAATAACTTGAGTTATGGTACAATGTGTATGTAATACTGTGTAAAGAGGACGAGCAATGTTTCAGAAATGTGTTCTTGGTAAAATGATATATTGACTGATGATTACATGTGCGAGCCTAATGCAAATGTATAATGTTGCAGATTGAAACTATGGGTAATGCTTGACGCGGATCGCCAAGCTTTCCCAGGCCAGGAAGGTGTAACCCCTGCAAATGGGGGTTCCCAAAAAGACTTCAGGAGCTTGCTTGAATGCTCCAAGCCTGAATGGTGTTTGGCATTTAAGCCATTTATCAGTGAGTGTTTTAGAACCTCTGGTACTGTCTCTTTAAGAGCTGTCTGCTTGCAGACATAATTAGTTGTATGGGGACTGTGTGTTTCTTTGATTGAGTACCACCAAGCTGCTGCCAATTCACTTCATTTTTGCAGTCACTAGGGTGCAAAGGAACCTATCTGACAGATGTAACTGTTTGCCAGAAATTATTTAGAGTAATAATGAAATTACAGTTTGTCTAACCTGCTTTCTTTGCAGTCAGAACTGTGTCTGCTAGTTCCCCATTCTAGTTTTGAACTGCTGAACTGGACCAATCAGTGTGGGTAAGCTAGCCCTAAAATGGTGCCTTGGACGAATCAGAACTTGGACTCATAATCTGAGCCAGCCACAAGAGGATTGTATGGGCAGTGACTCTGGGAGATGTAGTTTAGACTTCAGCACCTTTTGGACCAACAGCAGCAGTCTATTGTGAGTGACAGCCAATCCAGTCAAGAACTGGGAGGAACTCAAAGGAAGTGCCCGGTTTTGTCGGTTGGAGTTCCAGTTGAGCTTTGGCAGTGAAGAAGGAAGGAGCCCTGTGCTTTTCAGTGTGCAGTTTTAGTCAAAAAACGTGTGTAAGGCCCAGAGTTCCGGTCTGCAGCTTGTGTAACAGCTTGTTAGGACTGAATCCTGTCCTGTGAAAAGAATCAAAGGATCTCTGAAGAGTAGAAACCAGGCTCACCCTGTAGAAGACTGGAGGAATTGCTGAAAATTGCACTTGGTCTGTCAGGAACTGAATCTGCTTGTGTTCTCCCGATGGCAGTAATTGCGATTGGGATACAGATGCAGCCTGCCTGGTATAGTGCTTTCTTTTATATGGATGTGTGAAGAGGTTTGTGTACCTCAAGTGAGCCCTGCTGACATTGAAGGACCCTATCTTATTTGGAGGTCGTGAGTACTAATTCAGGGTCGCTCCCTGTTGAATTGCCACATTAAATCCAAATGGAATTACTGTACTGCTGACTGTTTAATTCTCCTTTTCTCTGTGTGAAAGGGCCCTACCAGCTGCCACCGGTTTGGACTAGCCACTAGGGCTTGGGTACCCAGGGACAGTAACTGATAGGGATAGGCCTGTGCACAGAGCCATAGGTAGATTATTAGAGTGATAAGCTAATTAACCTGATTTCCCCCTGTCCTTGTTATATCCCCCTAAATAAATCAGAGCTGCTTGTTTCAGCAAAGTTATACTGCCTGAGGTATTTGTCTATGTTAAAGTACTGTACTGTACTGTGATTGTTGCACTGTATCTCATTTCACAGGAGGTCCCAGTGCCGGAACCAGACCTGGGGGTAAGTGTATACTGTGAAGGTAATTCTGATATATTGTGTGGGCCACTAGTGGGAAGAAAGGGGGGTTGCAGTGTCCCAGAGGGCTGTGACCAAGTTAGTTTAACTACTGCAAACCCTGACCTCTGGGTGGAGGCACCCGCCATTGGATCCAGGCCCCTCAACCTGTTAGTGGCAAATCAGGCAGGGGTAGTAGCCCCTGGGATAGCGCCATCTAGGGGTTACATAAAGCGCTTTACATAGGTTCCACATCAGAGGATTAATATACTGGGAAAAACAGTACATAGTTGATAAAAAGACAGAACAATATTAAAATCAACATTTACTAAGGGATAAGTCACGATTAGAGCACTAAGGAACTAAAAACAATGCAGTAGAAACAGTGAGCCCATAGGCACGCAGTAACTTCAACAGGTACAATGAATAAATATCAGAATTCAGAGAAGAGAGGGCATCACACGTGGCATTGTACAATGTATACCACATTCATATTTATGAGACAGTGGAGAGAATGAACCCATAAGGCCAAGTCAAAATGGAGGACACTTGAGAGACAGGGAGATGTCATGGGAATATGGGAAGGGAGGGAGGAACGGCCATGGTGGCCCATAGAGGGTGGAGATAGGTAAAGACAAAGGAGACGAGAGGGGAGAGATGGTGGAAACAGCCCAGAAGACATAGTCAAAGGTGTGGAGGGTAGGAGACTGAGATGTGATGCATAGGTGAAAAGGTGAGGAAAGGTATGCAGGGAATGGGGAGGATGAAGTGGGATGGACATCCACAGGGATATTTATCAAGGAGGTATAAGCCCCTGTTAGGGCTAATTAGCAGAAGCAGTCACAGCTGGCATTGGCAACTAGGTGCTGTCTAAGCATACATTTAAAAGGACCCAATGTGGGCGCAGAGGAGATGTCGACATGAAGGGAACTGAACCAAAGTGGGGCCCGATAGGCAGAAGATCTTTGACCTTGGGAGGTACAATAGCTGAATTATGTATTCTTCTGTGATATTGTTCGCCGTTGTACTTTCCTGGGTTGTACTTGAAAATAGGCATTTACTTGTCTAGTGTACCTTAACCAGTAAACAATAAATAACTAAATAAATAAACAGATGTCCATCTTACAGATCAGTTGCCCCTATCCCTAATGATCTACACCTGAAGGAAGATGGTAGCTTGAAATAGTAGAATACTGAGTCATAGTCCAGAATAGGCAACCCCTCTGCAACAACTGCTTCACAGAACCCACATCTCCACTCTCAGCCTCCATCACATTAAAGTGACTGAAGATTTTTGGCCTGAGTGGGGAGGGGGTTGGATAATTATGGTGAATGCTGTCATCTACATGCCCCCCTCCTGATATCTGCATCACCATGGCAACCCAGACTTCATACTGGAAGGCAGAAGGAGCATCTGAGTCAGAAACCAATCCAATCCTGCCCCTCAGTCAACTGGTATACTAGCAATCGTGCCTGGCAGTCAGTATCTACTTTTTCATGAAGTCTAAGGAGGTCACTGCCAAAGCACAGGTTATGCTGATCCCAGTTGAAAGTCCAGGAATCAGCCTGGAACCCATGCTTCCTGCACTGCAATGCAGAACATAACAGTGCCATCAAGACAACCTAAAGGAAAGTCTTATAACAGTAGCTGGAGAGATACCACAACAGTAGGGGGTGCTGTAGTGGGAAAGCTCACAACAACTCATCTGACCTGGGTTTGAATCCCACAATCACCACTTGCATAATGTGTGACCCTGAGTAAATCACTTAACCTCCTGGTGCTCCCATGATGTGATCTCAAATAAAAAAATAAAGCAAAGATATTATAGTACACAGACTTTCAGGGTCACACAGGGTCCAATCATCAGGTGTCTCAGTAGTGAGCAGAGGAAGCAGGTTAGAGCTCACAGCTGTGAAACTGGAGCTCTGCATTTGAATCCCACTATTATCACCACTTAATCACCGTGTGACCCTGAGAACATCATTAAACATCCCTGTGGTTAACTTTAGCCTCTCGCTAATCTCTCTCTGCTCTATCTCTGTGCTGCTTGAATCTCCCTGTGCACCCAACTGCAAGTCCCCCCCCCCCCGACTGTAAAATGATTTGGGTTACAGTATGTATGAAAGTCACTATATAAAACCAAATGCTTTTTTTTTTTTCATTTATTTACCAAGGATAGCCCAGTTGACATGCAATACAGTATCTCATTTACAGTAGGGTCCTGCTTCTGTTCATTTCTGCAGATGGATGGACTGGAGCAGCGAGAGGTTAAGTGACTTGTCCAAGGTCACACAGTGAGTATTTGGCACTAGCGGCATTTGAACCATCAATCTCCCAGTTCCCAAGCTTGTGGCCTCTGTCCTTTCCTACAGCTACTCATTTAGAAAAGTATTACAAGTTCTACAAACATCTACCTGGACAGCTACATGAATTTGGTGGAAAGTACCTCAATTTGGTGTCTCATCTGAAGGATGGCAGTTGCAGGAGAGCAGCACCCCCCAGTAATGTACTGCAGTGTTAGCATTGGAAATTATTGAGAGTGTATGCATCTTGTTTTTCTATCCAGGGGCCAGTTTGATGCCTGGGATTATTAGGTCAAGGCTGTGTGTCATAAAGCAGCAAGATATGCATCATCTTCTGTTAGACTCCCATACGTAACTCATGGGAATCCTACTGACATCCAGTTAATTAGAGCTTCTGTTATCCTCACCCCAAAGGGTCCTGCCAAGACCCCTACATTTTGCGTGACACTTCTGATCAGAGGAGCAGCTTAATAATTGACTTTTCTAGCCATAATTTTCTCACAAACAAGTTGTTGTTTTGCTTTGTTTGTTTACAGTTTACATACCCAAGATAGCCGATTTGAACCCGGGACTCCTGGTTCCCAAGCTCGTGCTCTAGATAGCTTTTTAATGACAGTGTTTTGTTTCAATGTAGTGGGATGGGAGCACAATGCAAACACATCTACTCAGATCCAGCTCTGCTGCACCCCCCTTAGAGTGTGGCTTTCCAAACAAATGTAGTTTTCCAGAATAGGAGTGCTACAAATTGATGTAGAACCCTTGAAATTCTGGGGGGGGGGGGGGCTCAGACTCTTCAAAAGCAGTTGTCTACCAGAAGCTCTGTTCTTTTAAAAATGTGTCAAACCCTATTGAAGGAGAAGAATTACAGTACCTCCAAAAAGACAAGGAGCAGTGGCAAGGTCACTTGCACAGAAAGTTAGAGGGGAAAAACGATGTACAATGTAAACAAGAACAAAAATTCCAAGCCAGTTTATTGTCATGCCTTGCACAGCGATTATTAGAGGGGTGGAAACTAGGAACAAACTGGCGACATATTTTTAAATGACTTGAAAGGGAGAGAGCCATGTTCATTGGAAATACAGGGATTGCTGTCAAATGAGCATCCAGGGTTAATACTTTCTGCCTTTAAATCCCACTGCGAGAGCTGATGAGGAATAGCTGAAAGGTAGGAATCCCACTGTGCAATGTATTGTACCATAATATACCCTGTGTGTGAGAAAGAGAGGGAGAGAAATATAATTCTGTGTGACAATGTAGACTAGTACAGTCATGACGCATATCTTATTTAAAACATACAAATAATTATATTTATTTATTTATTTATCGAAATTTCGGATAACACCTTTGAGAACAAGCTCATTTCATAGGTTCCACATCAGACGAAAAATACATATTGGGAAAGTATGAGACGGAGAACAAACAAAACAAGGAATTATACAAGACATTACAAGAGTCTATAACTAGAGAAGTTCCAATACATGTGGCATTGTACAATGTATGCCATGGTGCATATTTGATTAAAACCTGGAATTCAAAGGGTCATATTAGAGGGGGTGGGGTCTTCTGAAACAACCCTTTACAGGAAAATGAGAACAGACTCAGCCTAATATCTAATACTCAACAAGGTAAGGGATTGCATCAGCCCAGGGGCCTCGTCAGAGGTGAGAAGGTATGGGACAAAGCATTTTAAAGTGAGCAAGGGAGCTCCGGAGATATAACAGGGGGAAGGGGATAGGGGGAAAGCCATAGAGGGGTGAGGGGAAAGAGTGGAAAGGATCAAGAGGAAATGTGAAGGAGAATGATTAGCAACTTAGAACAGTTATTTACATGCAGAGAACAGTTATGCATAAGGTCAGGATAGCATAAGGTTAGAATAAGTGCTGGTCACAAGAAGGAAGGTCATTGGAAGCAGTCACAACTGGCATCAGCAACTAGCTGTTGCTTAAGTTTAACCTTGAAAGAGCCCAAGGTGGATGCTGAAGTGATGTCATGGTGCAGCGAGTTCATCCATAGCGGGGCATGGTAGGCAAGGGACCTCTGTCCCAGAGAAGTGCGACAGTGGGGTATACTAAAAATCTGGCTAGTAGAGCTTCTCGTGCAATGACGGTTGATAGTGGGGGTAATAAGCTTTTGCACTCCTGGGGGCATTTTGCCTAAGCTTACTTTTTTGGACAGTAAACATGTTTGGTACATGTCTACCTTTGAATTGGAACCAGTTAGCCTGAGCGTACATGTTGCAGGTATGGGACAGAGGGGCTGAGCCGGTAAGCAGCCGGCATGCTTTGTTGAGTGCAACTATGATGCGGTGAAGAGTTGTTTCAGTAGCTGTTCCATAGATTGGTAAGCCGCACTCAATAAGCGAGACAAGAGAGCTTTGAATGGCCAGGTTAAGAGCCTCTGAGGTCAAACATTGCTTATGCCTATAAAGTAGCCCAATGCGGGTGTTAACAGCCTTAGCAATGTTGTCAATGTGATAGGCATAGGTCATCGTACGTCAATAGCAATCCCCAGATATTTAAAGAGCTGAACTAGAAACAGGGAAGAGCCCTCTTCGTTGGTGACAGAAAGAGGATAAATTCTGTGCCTATTTTGGGAGCTGGAGAACAGCATAGTTTTAATCTTGTCGTAATTCATAACTAACTTGTGCCTATGGAACCATCTTTCTATGACTACGAAATTACTCTGTATCCTAGATTCAAGAACATTAGGGTCTGGATCACTGGTAAACAGGACAGCATTGTCAGCATATAAAAGGATTTGACCCTGACAGGAGTAAGGAAGGTTGTTGAGGAAAATGCTAAATAAAAGAGGGCTCAATATGGACCCTTGAGGAACTCCAGATAGGACAGATCTGCTATCCGGAGGGTGTTACCAATCTTCACCTGCTGTGTATGGTTGTGCAGGTAACTTTCAAACCAGGCTATGCTGTCACGAGCTAGGCCAATGGTGGTAAGCTGTTCGACCAGGAGTGCAAGATTCACTGTGTCGAAAGCTTTGGTTAAATCAATGAAAGCAGCACCGACCAGGTGTCCTTGATCTAAAGAGTGGTGAATAAAGCCTGTGAACTCCATAAGGGCCGTAGTGGTACTATGACCATTTCTGAACCCATGTTGTTGCGAGCATTGTAGCTGATATTTTTCTAAGTATTCGACGAGTTGGTCAGCCACTATACTCTCAAGAGCTTTCGAGAGTGGGGGCAGGATAGAGATAGGCCTGTAGTTCCCAGTAATTGTGCGATCCCCAGACTTATGAACTGGTGTCACAGTGGCAGATTTCCATTTCTGAGGGAATTGAGAATAACTAAGTGACATGTTAATAATATGTGTTATAGGTGACAGAATTTCATCCAGCGTAAGGGCTACAAACTTAAGATTCAGGGTGTCACCACTAAATCTTGATTTCTCTAATACCTTGAGTAGGTAATTCCTGGCTTCCTGGGCTGAGAGGATTTTGAAGTAGAAAGGAGGATGAGAAGGGTGCTGCGTGTCTTTACCAGAGTAGTCACTTGTGAGGGGGTGAGAGAAGTAGCCAGGTGGCAGGACATCACTCAGGTCTGTGAAGGCATTATTAAAAGTATTAGCAATAAGATTGGGGTCGAGTGAGGGTACACCATCAATGTTAAGCATGGTAGGGGCAGATCTGAGGTTTCTCCCAGTGACCTCTTTAAGGTTAGTCCAAAATTTTCTGCCATCATTCCAGGTCCGAGAGAGCACTTCCTTATAATATTGATTTTTAGCTGCACGAATAGCCCTCGTGCAGTTGTTTTTAGATGCTTTGTACCTCTGGATGTCGGCCTGGTTACACAGGAAACTAGACCTGTGCCATACATGGTCCCTGGCATTCAGAAGCTCAAGGAGGTCCGGAGAAAACCAGGGATCACAGCGGCCTTTGATTTTACGCTTTTTATGGGGGCGTGCCTATCACATATAGCGTTGAACTGCAGAATGAATTTGTCGAGGGCAATGTCAGTGTTGTTAGTTGTGTAAACCGTTGACCAGTCCTGATTATGCGGGTCAGCTTTTAGTGATTCAAGATGCCCATGGATGAGTACCCTGGTGGTAACTGTTCTAGTGGGTGGTTCAAAGAATTTGTTCGCCCAATGAAACAAGACTGGGGAGTGGTCACTGAAGGCATCTGGGAGTACGGTTGTGTCCGATATATGATCAGGGTGGTTAGAGAGCACTCAGTCCATTAAGGTACCTGTCCCACTTTTATAGTTGATTCTATTCTAGTGGGGGACTCGACTAGCTGTGTGAGGTGAACTGCTGAAACTGCATCTTTGAAAGGGCTTGTGTCAGGAGAGAACCAATTGATATTGAAATCTCCTAACATGATAATTTCAGAATTAAGACTCAGAGAGCCAAAACACTCTAGGAGTGAATCAAAGCAGGAGGCCGTCTGTCTGGGAGGAATATAGCTTGAAAACACAGTAAGGGTTTTATTGTGTGCACCGAGAAGTGCTTTTATGGCAAGGGGTTGCATATCGTCATCAGTTTTGGGCAGATTTAGGACGAGACCTAGAAGGTTGTTTCGGAGGTAGATCACACAACTGCCCCATGCTTGGAGAGACAATCCTGTCTAAAGACTGTGTATGCAAGTGATGCACGCCAATACACCAGGTACTGCAGATGATGGTGTAACCCCCCCCACACACACACACACACCTTAAGGGTTTGAATAAGGTTAAGAGGCCCTTGTAATTAAACTGTTGTGGGGATTCATTACCCAATGACAGAAGTTGTTAAACGTGTGGTGCCTCCATCCAGGGAATATATAAGTGGGTTAGATAACAAGTTACTACTACCCCCTGGGAAGCAATACCCACCCACTGTGTCCCTTGTAGGGACACTGCACCTGCTTCACACATAAAGCCACTTAAAGGGACACTGCCAACCCTTTTTTCATATTATTTCTAGTTCAAAACCAACATTTTTGATTGCCTTTCTGCTCTAAAAGCCAACTGTTTTCTTTCAAATCCTTAATCTACTCTTATTGCATACTTCCTGAACATTAGGAACACCCCCTAACAGTGCAGCCACTCATGATGCAGTAGTCTCTTCTCCTTCCACTGCATCTTGAGCCTCTAGACTTTGTTGGGGAGGGGCTGTTCCCAAGTCCTGGAAATGCAGTGGAAGTTGAAAAAGGAATGTAAAAAGCCGGCCCGTCGGTGCAGCAGTAGCACTACTGCTTGTGACGCTGGTGACCTGGGTTTAGTAGCAAACCTGGGTCATCAGAGGGTCGGCCGTGGGGAGCAGGACTGAGCGCCCGATGGGCCGCTGTCCTTCTCTGGGCGGGGTTGGCAGAACTCCTCACCGCAATACCGCCACCACCTGGGTGACCATGGGTGGTGACAGTGCAGCAGAGGAGGCAGGAAATAAGGGAAGGACAGATGTCGGCTGAGGAGCGGAGTGGAGGTGTGTCTCCACGCGCCTCCAGCTCATTGGTCCTCCATGTGTGCAGACTGGTGGCAGGGAGAAAAAGGAAAAACAACCCACGACCGCACTTGTAGATGGGTCTCTGGCACCACAGCTTCAGTGCATGCTTCTTCCTGAAGTATGGGGGATTAAGTAGGGGCTCTCCCACCCCAACCGGGGGGTAATCCAGGTGCTCGTGAATCTATGGGAGGTGGGGCATCAATAGGAGCTAGCGGGTGCATGAAGACCCCAAAGAGAGGAGCGGTCATGGAAAGAAGGGGCATAAATGAGTAAGTAGAAAAAAGGAAAAGGAATGTAAACAAACATGTTTTTGTGTGGTAACACCAGTATGGTGGGCAATCTGTTTTTCACTTTTAAAAAGAAAAAAAGGAATCAGAAACAAACTACCAGCTACGTCAACACATTTTACAGATGGTAAGCAATCATTAAATGTGTTTCTTAAACTAGGGACAGTTTGAGGACTAAGGAAAGTTGACAGTGTCCCTTTAATACTTTACATAGAGGATAATGGCTGGGGATCGGGTGATAACCACACTGTAATCACCTCGAGTGGTAGCTAGGGCAACATGGTAAACCTCGAGAGCGCAGCTCTAGATTTGTTTACTGTCGCCCTAGCAACCACGAGAGGTGATTTCAGTGTGGCTGTCACCCGGTCCCCAGCCATCATCTTTTATAGTGTATGGTCAAAAAAACACTGTTTGCATTCTATGTGCGCGAATTATGGAACTCTGGTGCATTCTTTTTTTTATGCCACTGTTTGGAAGTTCTGAAGTGTGGTTAACAACTTTTAAAATTCTAAACAGTGCATAACCAAGCTGTGTGACTGCTGATTATGGTGGTTAATAGGCACTTACCATACATTATAAATAATATGCGCACACACAATATTCAATAATTAAAGAAAGGGTGTTTTATTTGGGATCAAGAACAAGGACCTGAGGAAGGATATGGGGTTAAACAAACATACACACAACAACAACAGAAGCAGGCTTGTCCCTGTCTAACTGCCTCTCTCCTCCCCAAACAAAGTGCTCGGCCCAACTGTACTGTTGGGCAGTACCCCACTTCCCTGGTACCAGTATATCCCCCGTGCTCCTAAGAGGCTTCCCCTGATAGTCACTGTGTTCCCAGGTGCTGAATCGGTGTAGGCCCGCTGTTCATGTGACATGTTTAAGAGGCAACATGCTTAAATGAACCCAAAGGAAATAATATTTGTAATCCTGGCCGAGTGGTCTAGTCCATTTAGTTAAGTAGCCAAATTTGTGGTTCTAAACTAACAAACTATAAACAGGTTGGTACTGCACAATCTGAAGGCTCTGTTTAGTCACTCACAGTCCTCCTGGCTGTGAAGCCTTCACCCTGACGTAGCAATGTTGGCTGATTTACCAGCCACCTTCACCCTGATGTTGCAGTAGTGGCTGGATTTACCAGCTGCCTTCATCCTGATGTTGCAGTACTGGCTGGATTTACCAGCTCCCTTCACCCTGATGTTGCAGTACTGGCTGGATTTACCAGCTGTCTTCACCGTGATGTTGCAGTACTGGCTGGATTTACCAGCTCCCTTCACCGTGATGTTGCAGTACTGGCTGGATTTACCAGCTGCCTTCATCCTGATGTTGCAGTACTGGCTGGATTTACCAGCTCCCTTCACCCTGATGTTGCAGTACTGGCTGGATTTACCAGCTGCCTTCACCGTGATGTTGCAGTACTGGCTGGATTTACCAGCTGCCTTCACCGTGATGTTGCAGTACTGGCTGGATTTACCAGCTGCCTTCATCCTGATGCTGCAGTACTGGCTGGATTTACCAGCTCCCTTCACCCTGATGTTGCAGTACTGGCTGGATTTACCAGCTGCCTTCACCGTGATGTTGCAGTACTGGTTGGATTTACCAGCTGTCTTCACCCTGATGTTGCAGTGCTGGCTGGATTTACCAGCTGCCTTCACCCTGATGTTGCAGTACTGGCTGGATTTACCAGCTCCCTTCACCCTGATGTTGCAGTGCTGGCTGGATTTACCAGCTCCCTTCACCGTGATGTTGCAGTGCTGGCTGGATTTACCAGCTCCCTTCACCGTGATGTTGCAGTGCTGGCTGGATTTACCAGCTGCCTTCATCCTGATGTTGCAGTACTGGCTGGATTTACCAGCTGCCTTCTCCCTGATGTTGCAGTACTGGCTGGATTTACCAGCTGCCTTCACCGTGATGTTGCAGTACTGGCTGGATTTACCAGCTGCCTTCACCCTGATGTTGCAGTACTGGCTGGATTTACCAGCTTCCTTCATCCTGATGTTGCAGTACTGGCTGGATTTACCAGCTCCCTTCACCGTGATGTTGCAGTGCCTGCTGGATTTACCAGCTGCCTTCATCCTGATGTTGCAGTACTGGCTGGATTTACCAGCTCCCTTCACCGTGATGTTGCAGTGCTGGCTGGATTTACCAGCTGCCTTCATCCTGATGTTGCAGTGCTGACTGGGTTTAGCAGCTATGTCCTGCAGTCCTGGTACACTTCCAATGTCTCCCTCAGCTTTTGTCTGCCGGCTGTGGCCACTGGAACCTCACATAGGTCAGCAGGGCCCTCACTGTCAGTCTCTTAGGGTTAGCAGGTGGAATCTTGGGCTAGCAAGTTCCACTCCTGTCACTGTAACCCCAAGGCAACTCTTTATCCTGATAAGTCAACACCTGCCTGTGGTATGGCGGGGCTGCTTTCTGGCCCCTCTTGGTCCGTTACAGTTCTCGCCCCCTCTGGCCTGTCTCTGGGCAAAAGCCTCTCAACTACAGAGTGACTCCCCTTTCACACCAAATCTCTCAGTAGCTCAGAACAGCGTTCTGTCACAGATGTCCTATGTATAGCAGCCTCCCCCTTTTTGGCTAGAGAAGCAAAAGTCCCCCTCTGACATATCTGCAGTTATTCACACTCTCAGGAGACAGGGATGCTCAGCCTGATTCCTCACTTGGACTGAGTCTAAGTGCCGGAAACTTCCTTGGTTAAGAGCGAGCAGAGAGCACTCCTGTTGAGTCCCTCTGTAAAATCGCTTGGGAGGGTCTCTCCGGCTGCTCCTCGACTAGGTATGTGCAACTGATTGATAGTCTGAGGCCCCGATGCATTAATGAGTCCTGAAATTACTAGAAATAATGAAAGGGTGCACACATAGCCATTGATGCCACTATATTTATTCAAAAAACACTGTGGAGCAGTCGAACACCCCTGCGTAGTGCCTCACACACAGATGAAGCCTCTGTGTGTGAGGTACTGCATTGGGGTGTTCGACTGCCCCACAGTGTTTTTTGAATAAATATAGTGGCATCAATGGTTGTGTGCTCATTCTTTTGTTATTTTTAATAAATTTGGCCTTTTGTCAGTAAGGGCTGCACGTGTGACTGTATCGACGTGCCCGGTTTCTCTTTTTTTGTTGAATTAATGAGTCCTCCTGAGAGCCATAAGTCCCCCTTAGCTCTGGATGGCCAGATTGGTTGGTGCCTGGCCTCTGACCCCTTTTGCAGTGCAGTGATGGGGTCGGAGGTGGCAAAGATGATGGAGGCCACCAATCCTATGCCCTAAGTCCAATAAAGTCCTTCTTTAAAAGTCTCCAGCCCTCAGAACACCCTTTTCTCCTATAGTAGTGGTCACATGAGTGCAGGTTAGGGTCCAGTTTACTCAGGGAGTTGATCAGGGTATGTTGCTGTTTCCATGAGCGCTGCCTGTGTTCCTCTGTGGGCAGTAGTGAAAGGCAGTCCAAATGTGGCTGTGGAAATGAAAATCCAAGGCGTGTCAGTTGCCAAAGAAATTGAATTCCTGCCTCAAGGTCCTCTCTGTGATCCCGACCCACAATCCATGTTTTGGGACACAGAGGGAACCTAAATCGGCAAGGCTGGGTTTGGTTCCATAGATGCTGCTAAGGTAAGCCCCACAAATGGGGGCATACACAAGCACAAATAACTGCAAAACAAACTCAACTGCTGCTCACAGGAAAGAGAAAAACAAAGTAAAACAAGAGAAGAAAACTTACTACTATGCAACTACCACCAATTACATATGTAACCCCTAGATGGCGCTATCCCAGGGGCTACTACCCCTGCCTGATTTGCCACTAACAGGTTGAGGGGCCTGGATCCAATGGCGGGTGCCTCCACCCAGAGGTCAGGGTTTGCAATAGTTAAACTTACTTGGTCACAGCCCTCTGGGACACTGCAACCCCCCTTTCTTCCCACTAGTGGCCCACACAATATAGCAGAATTACCTTCACAGTATACACTTACCCCAAGGCTGGTTCAGGCACCGGGACATCCTGTAAAATAAGATACAGTGCAACAATCACAGTACAGTACTTTAACATAGACAAATACCTCAGGCAGTATAACTTTGTTGAAACAAACAGCTCTGATTTATTTAGGGGATATAACAAGGACAGGGGAAATCAGGTTAATTAGCTTATCACTCTAATAATCTACCTATGGCTCTGTGCACAGGCCTATCCCTATCAGTTACTGTCCCTGGTTGCCCAAGCCTAGTGGCTAGTCAAACCGTGGCAGCTAGGTAGGGGCCCTTTCACAGAGAAAAGGAGGAATTAAACAGTCAGCAGTACAGTAATTCCATTTGGATTTAATGTGGCAATTCAACAGGGAGCAACCCTGAATTAGTACTCACGACCTCCAAAGAAGATATGGTCCTTCAATGTCAGCAGGGCTACTTTTTGATCTCCAAGAGACTCTCACACATTTATATGGTAAAAAAGAAAGCACTATACCAGGCAGGCTGCATCTGTATCCCAATCGCAATTACTGCACAACAACCAGGAGAACACACAGCAGATTCAGTTCCTGACAGACCGAGTGTAATTCAACAATTTCTTCAGTCTTCTACAGGGTGAGCCTGGTTTCATCTTCAGAGATCCTTTGATTCTTTTCACAGGACGATTCAGTCCTAACCAGCAGTTACATGTTGTAGACCGAACTCTGGGCCTTGCACATCGCTTTTTGACTGAAACTGTGCACTGAAGGATCATAGGGTTTCTTTCCCTCACTTTCAGATCTCAAACTGAAACTCCCAACAGACAAAAACCTGGCACTTCCTTTGAGTTCCTCCCAGTTCTTGACTGGATTGGCTGTCACTCACATAGACTGCTGCTGTTGGTCCAAAAGGCACATCAAGTCAAACTACATCTCCCAGAGTCACTGCCCATACAATCCTCTTGTGGCTGGCTCAGATTATGAGTCCCAAGTTCTGATTCGTCCAAGGCATCATTTAGAGCTAGTTTACCCCACACTGATTGGTCCAGTTCAGCAGTTCAAAACCAGAATGGGGAACTAGGCAGACAGTTCTGACTGCAAAGAAAGCAGGTTAGACAAACTGTAATTTTATTATTACTGTAAATGATTTCTGGCAATCAGTTACATCTTTCAGACAGGTTCCCTTTGCACCTTAGTGACTGCAAAAATGGGGTGAATGGCAGCAGCTTGAGTGGTACTCAATCAAAGAAACACACAGTCCTCATACAACTAATTATGTTCTGCAAGCAGACAGCTCTTAAAGAGACAGTACCAGAGGTTCTAAACACACTCTACTGATAAATGGCTTAAACGCCAAACACCATTCAGGCTTGAGCATTCAAGCAAGCTCCTGAAGTCTTTGGGAACCCCCATTTGCAGGGGGTTACACCCTTCTGGTTTGGGAAAAAGCTTGACGTCCGCACAAGCAAGTACTCCATAAGTTTCAACTGCAACCATATACATTTGCATTAGGCTCACACATGTAATCATCAGTCAATACATCATTTTACCAAGAACCATTTCTGAAACATTGCAGTACGTCACTCTTTACACAGTATAACACACACATTGTACCATAACTCAAGTATTACCTCTTGTACATGAAACCTGAAGAGAGGGACCCTTCCTATCAGTTACCTTGGGGCTGGATGGGGCAAGGGCACCATACTTAGAGGGCAACACAAGTAATCTTGGAGTTAGCACTGATGCTCAGTTTGGGCAGTGAGTCTGGGACACATACACCTTTATGGACAACATTGAGAGGCAAATCCACAGGCCTCCCAAGGGAATCATAACTGAGGTGCACACAGGCTTTTCAGCTCGACCAGTCTTTCTAGGGGAACTGTTACAGTCTCTGCACTCTGAGCCTCATTTTCAGCATTGTCCACACTTGTCAGGAGTTCCATGGGGGTAGAGAGGCTAGAACTTGGGGCACTTTCAGCTCCAGGAGTTACAGTTTCTGAGTCCACAACATTTGGCTCGCATGGGAGCTTTGGACACTGGCAGTGGACTGTCAGGGCACTCAAAATACTCTTCTTGTTCGGGTGTATCACCAGTCTGTCTAATCTATCATTTTCTCCCTGAAAGCTCAAACAGTTCAACCATGCACAATGATTCCATTTCATCTGATCTGATGCTTTGCACTTCACTTTCTGGGAGCATTGGCTCCAGGGATGAAGTTGGGGCTTAAACAGTCCAGAAGGCCCAGCTTTGTTCCAGTATTGACTAGGGATTGCCCGAAACAATTGACTCAGTTCTTAAGAAGGATAGTATTCAAAGTCACTCTCTCTTTCTTCCGATATGGACTGACAGTCATGCTCAACTGGGACTTGTGGAGGGGAACACTTTAACTTTGCTTCTGTAGGTGCAGACCTTTTGATCTTTTCTTAGCAGCAGCTCTAGTCACTGGTCCAGAGGGGCATCTTCTAGGGCTCAGACTCAATTAAGATTTGTCCAATGGGGTAAATGATTTCTATGCATTGTTTTTACATCTTTTGAATTATTCTCAGGCCTTACTTTGTACACTGGCAGATCATCTAGTTTGCCCACTACAATGTGAGGAGATGGTGCCATCTGTCAGCAATCTTGTGCTTGCCATGCAATCCCAGATTTCTTAGCAATACCTGATCTCCTCCTGGAGTTCCTGTGCTTTCACCTTTTATCATACCTTTCTTTGTTGGCCAGATTTCTTTTGGCAGCCATGGTTTGAGCCAGTTGGTACCATGAGTTAGCTGGGCCTTTAACTTTGCACATACTGTAAATAGTTGTCAGCTTGAACCCCATCAGGAGAGACCCCAAAACACACATCTACCGGTAGTCGAGCTTCTTCCAAACATCAGGCGTGTAGGGGAGAAACCCAGTGGCATCACCTTGTGCAGTTATAAGCATGTACCAGGGTGCTAATTTGTTGGCTCCATCTAGGTTTGTCCTTTGGGTGCAGGGGTGCCTAGCATATCTAGCAAAGTGCGGTTGAAACGTTCAGGCTGTGGGTCCCCTGGGGGTGGTAAGAGTGGTTCTGGACTTTCTCACTCCCCACAGAGAAAGCATCTCTTTGATCAGACGACTCTCAAGTCTCTCCCTTGATCAGAATGGATTCTTTGTGGATCCCATAGTGAACAAAAAGTTTTCTCCGAGTACTTTGGCTACAGTGGATGCTTTCTGGTCTTTGGTGGGGAAAGCTTGGGCATATCTCGTGAAATGGTCAGTGACCACCAGCACATTACTGATATTTCTTTGATCTGACTCCAAACTCAGAGAAAATCAATACAGACCAGCTCCATGGGTGCACTGGTGGTTGTGTTAATAAGGGGGCAGCCTCTGTGGGGCAAGCTTTCCTCTGTAAGCAGCTTATCATAAGTTCAGAGTGTGTTGCTCCACATCAGCCCCCATCTTAGGCCAATAGAATTGGATCTCGCTAAGTCAAGTGTTCTGTCTATACCAAGGTGCCTCATGTGGTTGTGCAAGGACCTCAATACTGAGTCTCGAAGGCAGTGGGCAGCACCAGTTGTTGTTTGTCTACTTGTCCCCTCTGTCTACTGTTTCTCATATAACAGTTTATTGATCAGTTTCAACTTAGGACCTTCTTTGTAACAGTGCAGTTCTCAAATCAGTGGGCGAATTTGGACACATCTTTTCTGCATAGAGGGCTTCTAAAGCTGATTTGATCATAGGATCGCGGATTGAGCCCGCCGAATACTGTCATTGTCCAGCTGAGGCAGTGCACCAATGTCTATTGCAGAAAAGTGGCAATAAGCAGCAGGTATGCAATTCTCAGAGGGTCCCAAGCAATCCACCATGCAGTCCATCACAGTCCTGTGGACATTTGTTCCTCCCTGTCAAACTTCCGGTAGAGTGCCCGAATGTCAGGTTCTGCCAATCGGACCCAATCATTCTGGGGAACAGGCCTCGGAGAGAGCATCAGCATCTATGTGGTTCAGACCTGCTCGGTATTTAGAGCATAGTCATATGTAGATAATGCAGAAAGCCACCTGTGGCCAGTGGCATCCAACTTAGCTGAGGTCTGCAACATAGGTCAAAGGATTATTGTCAGTTTTACTAGTATTTTAGCCCCATACAAGCACTCATGGAATTGGTCAACAATAGCCCACTTCAAAGCTAGGAACTCTAACTTATGTACAGGATAGTTCTTTCGGATGGGGTCAGGCTTCTACTGGCAAAGGCCACTGGTCTCAGGCCATTCTCGTGCTCTGGTACAACACAGCCCCCAACCCTTGCAAGCTAGCATCAGTGTGCAGGACGTAAGGTTTTCTTGGATCGGCATAGGCCAGCACTGAGCATGGGTAAGTTGATATATGATCTCATGAAAAGCAGTCTCACAATCAGAGTCCAGCGGCCCCAAATACTTCACTCGGATGAAAATACACCTTTCAGTCTTGAGGACGCTTGACTTTTGGTATTTTTGTGGGTTGGGGGATACCCTTGAGTAAGGTTAAGTAAAGGGCGGATCACTCTTGAATAGTCCTTGATGAAAGCCGATAATAACCACAGAATCCCAGGAATCTTGCAGTTCTTTTAGATTTTTGGCTGTGGCCGGTGGTCAAGGCCTCAACTTTACTTGGGTCGGTCTCTATTCCTCGTGGATACTAAGTGTCCCACATACTTTACTGATGTTTGAAAGAATTGACACTTATCAATGGACAGTTTAAGGCCAAAGTCCTCCAGTCGATCCAATACCTTAAATAATCTGTCTCATGTTCCTCCAGTGAGCTGCCAAACACAATAACATCATCTAGGTATACCAGGCACTCTAGTAAGTTCATGTCCCCCCACTGCACGCTCCATCAATCGTTGAAAAGTGGCTGGGCACCTGAAATCCCTTGAGGCATCCTCACGATTCATAGAGCCGCGGACAGATAAAGGCTGTCTTCTCACGTCCTCTGGGGCCATCGGGATCTGGTAGTACCCACTCTGGAGATCCAGCACAGAGAACCACTTGCTCCCGTTTTAGGCAGTCCAAAGCATCCTGAATGCGGGGCATTGTGTACTGATCAGGGATAGTCCGCTGGTTTAGGTGCGATAATCCACGCACATCCTTACTGTCCCATTCTTTTCCTCACTACCACAATGGGGAAGCATAAGGGCTTCTGGATTCTTGTATTACACCAGCCGCTAACATCTCTTGCAGATGCCGCCTCACATCATCTATATCAGCAGGTGCCAGGCGTCGAGACTTCTCACGAAATGGTCTTTCGTCATGCAGCCGGATATTGTGCTCAGCCTTGCACGCATCCTACGCCCCATTCCTTTAAAGAAAACACCTGGTCTCTCTGGGCAAGCTTCTCACTGATCCTCACTTTCCATTCAGCTGGCAGCGGGAGTTGCCAAATCAAACAAGTCTGTATGCTACTTCTGTCATTCTTCCTTGAACTCTTGCTGCTGGGTAGCACTGCAGTGTCTGCACAATGCACATTAGCCAGGATGCAACCTCTATTTACTCGAATGTCTCTTTCAGACACATTATGAACTTGGACCATTACCCTTCTGGCATAAGCATGGGCTCTAGCGGGCAAAATACTAGGCTTGACCAGCAGTCCCTCTGGCAATTTTCCATCGCCTGGTGCATCCAACATTAATATTTTATTCTAACATCCTTTCTGATACGGACCTCTCCCTGTAAGGTACACTGGGCATTTGGTGCCAGGATCAGAGACTCAGGATCCTTCTTCCATACAATTCCGACCGGTTCCTCTGGTTCTATATTTTCAGCATCTCTCTGTGCCTCATAGGCCTTCTTAATTAAAGCGGAACTCTTAAAGCTCTACTAGTCTTTGACCCTGTTTTTCATAACACCAAATGTGCCGCCTTCTGAACATATGAGCATTTGTTCCAATCAACAAAGGACACCATCATACAGTCCAGTGGGGGACACACTAAGGCTAGGGTCTCTACTTGTTCGGCCACTCCAGCCACTGGAGGTGGGGAAAGACAGCCAAATTCGGATATACCCAGAATAGGGTAGGCCTTCCTCCTTAACCCCCATACACGCAGTCCTTCTAATGGTTGTAAGGGTATGCCTGACAAATGCTTCTGATACCAATCTTGAAACATAATTGTCACTTGGGAGCCACTGTCTAATACAGCTCTTGTAGACACTCCATTTACCTTTACAGTGGTCTCCATGGAGGGACCCACTATTCTGGACCAGTCTGGAGAGGCGGTAGTGGGGGCCTGGGCAACTGACCTTGCCACAAAAGGACGTGAATTAGCATTTTGGTGCCCTCACTGGGATCATTTCGCACCTCTTAACCACTGATTTGTTCTCCAAGCCTCCTTGTAGCCTATATGCAACTTTGTCAGTGTCTTTTGGGATTGGCATTCCTTTTCATGTGCCCATCCTTCCCACAATTATAGCAAAACATACTTTTGGAGTTTGAGCTGGCCGAGGTGCCCACTGGGAGCCAGGCGGGTATTACTAACTGGAAACCTGGTGCCATCTCTGTCTGCGAGCGTGATAAGCATTTGGAGACATCTCGCAGTTTCTCCACCTCCATGGTCAAGGAATCGAGTTCGAGCTGTTATCAGTAGAGATACATGGTGGGTATCCCACCCCATAGCAGATGCAGTCGGATATAGGTCGGGCCCGTACTTGCAGGCGTGGCCTTCATAAAGGGACTGTTTTGAATTCCGGATCTCTCTCAACAGTTCGCCCCATTGTGGCATATCTTTTCCTTATCAGAGCACTCATTGACTGCCAACCTCTGCCCCTGAACTTCACTTGATGGCCACCCTCAGTCACTCGGGTCATAGCCACAGCTATTGGTGCAGGTCCCTCCCGAGGTCGCTTTTCTCAACTCCTCTAATTCTCTCATTAACTCATCATAGGAGGGTGGGGATTCCAGTCGATTTGCCAGGCGTAACTGAAGCAACAGCAGTTCTGAGAAGGGGCAGACTTAAGGATTCTGTCCAGTCTGGTTCGGTCCAGTTCAATCGCTGGCAAACTACCCTTTCTGAGGCATTCTTGCAACAATTTTTCCAGCCGAGAGACATACACAGAAACAACTCCTCCCCTTGGTACTGTTGTGCATTCTTACTCTCCACCATAGGTCCTCATCAGAATCTGGGCTCCCATACATTCTCCAAGGCCTCAAGATAGGCTTGTGCAGTCGCCTCAGGGTTACTGGCCCGCTTAGCACGGATGGTAGCCAGGCAGGACCCGGAGGTCCTCACTCAACCTCTTTCGCCGGCTTCCGGAGCATTGCCATTCTAGCACTTGGGGCAACATAGTCTATCCAGGTCTCCCAGTCATCCTCCCTTGGGGGTGGGAGGGTGCCAGAAGATCCTCAACCTTCGGTAAGAGTCGTGACTAATGGCAGGTGCAGAAATAGGAGTCTGCATTGGTTCAGCCACCATTACGGGTACTGGAGCAGGAGAGGGTGTTGGGGGAGGAACAACCCCAGGTGGCAAGAATAGTTTCTTCAAGTCCTCCACAGTTTTCCCTTCTCCCAGCAACCATTTAGCAAATTTCTCCTCAAAAGTTTCAGATAGTGGTGGGGGCTCATTCCCCCGGGTCTTTACTGTCCTTAGTTATCACTCTCCAAGCAGTGAGGGCTTCCTCTGGGGTAATGGTCTGTGGTACTTTGGAGCTATCTATGGGATCCTTAAACTCTACTAGGGCCAGGAAAGTGTGGGTGAGCAGATTAGCGTGCACCCACCACCACAGGATTTTGTAAACCTTCCACCTTGGAAAGTACTCCCTGCACAGTGTCCGTATTGATACCCAGGGGATGTCCAGGATAAGCATAGCATTTTGGGGTCGATCTCCTCCCAGTACACCACCCACCAGCCGGTGCACAGCCACTTCTGTCGGGTACCCATTTATTTATTTATTTTTTTTTCCTTTAACAGTGGTTTGTAACATGGCCACTAGAGGACAACAATCCCAGCGGTGAGCCTCCAAAATGTAACCCCTAGATGGCGCTATCCCAGGGGCTACTACCCCTGCCTGATTTGCCACTAACAGGTTGAGGGGCCTGATCCAATGCATGGTGCCTCCACCCAGAGGTCAGGGTTTGCAATAGTTAAACTTACTTGGTCACAGCCCTCTGGGACACTGCAACCCCTTTCTTCCCACTAGTGGCCTACACAATATAGCAGAATTACCTTCACAGTATACACTTACCCCAAGGCTGGTTCAGGCACCGGACATCCTGTAAAATAAGATACAGTGCAACAATCACAGTACAGTACTTTAACATAGACAAATACCTCAGGCAGTATAACTTGTTGAAACAAACAGCTCTGATTTATTTAGGGGATATAACAAGGACAGGGGAAATCAGGTTAATTAGCTTATCACTCTAATAATCTACTTATGGCTCTGTGCACAGGCCTATCCCTATCAGTTACTGTCCCTGGGTACCCAAGCCCTAGTGGCTAGTCCAACCGTGGCAGCTGGTAGGGCCCTTCACACAGAGAAAGGAGAATTAAACAGTCAGCAGTACAGTAATTCCATTTGGATTTAATGTGGCAATTCAACAGGAGCAACCCTGAATTAGTACTCACGACCTCCAAAGAAGATATGGTCCTTCAATGTCAGCAGGGCTACTTTTGATCTCCAAGAGACTCCTCACACATTTATATGGTAAAAAAGAAAGCACTATACCAGGCAGGCTGCATCTGTATCCCAATCGCAATTACTGCACAATAACCAGGAGAACACACAGCAGATTCAGTTCTGACAGACCGAGTGTAATTCAACAATTTCTTCAGTCTTCTACAGGGTGAGCCTGGTTTCTACTCTTCAGAGATCCTTTGATTCTTTTCACAGGGCGGATTCAGTCCTAACAAGCAGTTACACAAGTTGTGGGCGGAACTCTGGGCCTTGCACACGTTTTGACTGAACTGTGCATCTGAAGGAACTAGGGTTTCTTTCCCCTTCACTTTCAGATCTCAAACTGAAACTCCCAACAGACAAAAACCGGCACTTCCTTTGAGTTCCTCCCAGTTCTTGACTGGATTGGCTGTCACCACAATAGACTGCTGCTGTTGGTCCAAAAAGGCACAAGTCTAAACTACATCTCCAGAGTCACTGCCCATACAATCCTCTTGTGGCTGGCTCAGATTATGAGTCCCAAGTTCTGATTCGTCCAAGGCATCATTTTAGAGCTAGTTTACCCCACACTGATTGGTCCAGTTCAGCAGTTCAAAACCAGAATGGGGAACTAGGCAGACAGTTCTGACTGCAAAGAAAGCAGGTTAGACAAACTGTAATTTTATTATTACTGTAAATGATTTCTGGCAATCAGTTACATCTTTCAGACAGGTTCCCTTTGCACTCCTAGTGACTGCAAAATGGGGTGAATTAGCGGCAGCTTGAGTGGTACTCAATCAAAGAAACACACAGTCCCCATACAAACTAATTATGTCTGCAAGCAGACAGCTCTTAAAGAGACAGTACCAGAGGTTCTAAAAACACTCACTGATAAATGGCTTAAACGCCAAACACCATTCAGGCTTGGAGCATTCAAGCAAGCTCCTTGAAGTCTTTTGGGAACCCCCATTTGCAGGGGGGTTACACATACAGTCCACAAAACAGTTAAAAGGAAAGGACTCCGCCATTTCCATAACACAGTGGGCACCAAATAACACACATCATTAGAATACAAAGATTTAATAGCTGCCATTATATACCCTACTACAACACAAACCAAAGGCTCCACATGTTTTATGGGAACCAGGTTATGAGAAATTCAGAGATGATAATTAACTATTCAACAAAAAAACAATAATTGTTCACTAAAGCAAGAAAAGAAAAACAACTGATAAAATGAGTCCTTCACTGTTCAGTGACTCCCATGCTCTGACTGGCCGATGAGGCTTGAACAGCCACGGTATAATCTTTCACAACTGCACTGTTAAGTGGGGAAGGGGAGCATTATTCCCATTCTTTTCTTTTTTTTTGCTGGGCTGTGTGTCTACCTGCCATCTGTCAAAGCACGCTCCATCCCGCACCCCCACCTCGGGACTGACCCTACTCCCGAACACCTGGCTTCCAGGGGTGGGGCTGGGGGGCCTCTTGATGAAGACTGGTCAGTAGCATGGGAGTGGGAGCCCAGATGGCAGCGCGGGATCCATTATGTGGGGCGGACGTCATCCTACAGAGGCAGAACCTCTGGTTTCTCTGCAGTTTTCTCCCCAGGAGGCAGGTCATACAATGATGTTAGGGTGGAATGCTGAACATCTGACATGCCTCCCAGCAGACACAGTCCCGGCTGCTGAACCCCTAGCTGCCGCATGGGGTCACCCAAGCACCGATGACTTCCCTCCTTCCTCTCTGCAGGAGAAGAGCAGTCTGTAGGATGCTCAATCATCCTCCCCATGCCAGCTCTCTGACTACCCAATCTCATTCCTGATCCCGGGTCATCGACACTGTGAGCGGTAGTGCTACCCTTGCACTGGCGGGTCAGCCATTCCCATTCTTGTTTGTAATTTATGCCACTTTATAAGTGGGATAGAAACATAGCAACATAGACAATGACAGCAGAAGAATACTGCTGGCCCATCCATCTACCCATAAACCCTAACACACCCAGGACCTATTGTCCATATAGGGTTATAGCCCACACTATCTACCCCCATGCTCTCTGTCCTACCAATATCACCATGTGCAATCACTAAGCCCTTTTTTCTCTGTTCTAGCCATGCTTGAAACCATTGATGGTTTTGGTGCCCACCATATCAGCTGATAAATTGTTCTATGGCTCCACCACCCTTTCTGTAAAATAAAACTCTCTCACTTCCCTCTTAAATCTACCCCCATCAGTTTCCACCTGTGCCCCTTCTTGATCTGATACTTATGCTAAATAGTTCTTCGCAGTTCATCTTGTTCATTCCTTTCCAGGACCTGAAGATCTCTATCTTATCTCCCCTCTCTTGTCTGGTCTCCAGCAGGTCCATGTTCAGTGCCTTGAGCCAATTCTCATAAGATCTGTCCTGCTGGCCCTGAAATCATTTTGGCCACCCTATGTTGCACTGTCTCTAGCCTGTCCTTATCTTTCCTTAGGTGAGGACTCCAGAACTGAGCACAGTACTCCAGGTGGTGCCTCATCAGTGATCATAGAAAGGTAGTACAGTACAACCTCGATTATCCAAATGCTCTGGGAAACATCAGATTTGTTTGGATAATTGAGAGTTTGGATAATCGGGGGTCCATAACATTAGGCAAACCAGAGTCAGGAGATCTGGATAATCAGAGTTCAGATAATCAAGGCTGTACTGTAGTACCGCTTCCTTCTGCTGTCAGTACCCCTTCCTATACACCCACTATTCTGTTTGCCTTACTGTAGGCTTTGTTACATAGGTTTGCTTGTTTTAGGGACTACTGATGATGCCCTGTAAGTCTCTTTCATCAGAGGTCATGCACAGCTTTAGGTCATTAGTTAGACCGCACCTGGAGTACTGCATGCAGTACTGGCATCCATATCTGAAGAGGGACATTAAATTCACGGAGGGTGCAAGTATAGAAGCGACAAAGATGATCAAGGGGCTGGGGACTTATAATACGAGAGGAGGCTGAGGGAGTTGATCATGTACTCACTGGAGGAGAGGAGGGAAAGGGGGGACATGATTGAAACCTTTAAGTACATGAAAGGAATAAACAAGACAGGTACAGAGGGGCTGTTCAAAGTAAGGGAAGGGAGGGACACTAGGGGCCATGATATGAGACTGGAGAGAGGAAGCTTCAGGAAGGAGATGAGGAGACACTTTTTTACAGAGAGGGTGGTGGCTGGGTGGAATGCAATACCTGCAGAAGTGGTATCCAGTAGAACAGTGGACTGCTTCAAAAGGGGATGGGACAGGACAAGGGGGAGGGTCAATGAAGGGGAAGGGTGGAAGGGAGGGGCAGCTGCAGAATAAGGGATGCTAGCTGCACATTCGAGCAGACTTAATAGACCTCTAGGCCTTTATCTGCTGGCAAATTCTGTATGTTCGCCTGTTTACCGCCCCCCCCATCCAGTACGCTGTCCTTAGGTTCTTGTTCCTTATGCGCATTACCTTACACTTTTTGGCATTGAATTTCAAATTGCCAAACCTTTGACTATCTCTAGCTTTTGCAAGACTCTCTGCATCTCCCTGACCTCTTCCTCACTGTCCACCCTGCCACAGAGCTTAGCGTTGTCTGCAAAGAGACACATTTTGCCCTGGATTCCTTCTTCCATGTCGCTGATGAACATATTGAAAAGGACTGTACCCAGGATCAATCCTTGTGGCACCCCACTAGTGACCTTCCTCTCATCTGATTTGACTCTATTAACCACGACCTTCTGCTGTCTCCTTTCCAACCAGATTCTCAACCATCTAACTGCGTTTTTCACTGTACCCAGATCATCTAGCTTCTTCAGCAACCATCTATGAGGCACTGAGTTAAAAGCCTTGCTGAAATCAAAATAGAGTAACATGGCCCTTATCCACTACCCTTGTTACTCAAAGAATACTATCAGGTTGGTCTGACAAGACCTTTCTGCCACAAACCCATGCTGTTTCTTATCTTGGAGCCCACTGCTCTCCAGGTAGTTTACGTGGTTCTCTTTGACTAATGTCTCCATAAGTTTACCCACAATAGAGGTAAAACTGACAGGTCTGTAATTACCTGGTTGCTCATTGTCCCCTCCTTGTGGAGCGGGACTATGTCTGCTGCCCTCCACTCTTTTAGAACTACCCCGTCTCAGATGAGCTAGTGAATATCCCTACCAGGGGTTCAGTTAGTTCTACTGCCAATTCCTTGAGCACCCCCGGATGCATCCCACCTTGCCCTGGGGGCTCATCTAGCTTAGTGGCTAGCTCTTTCCAAACCCTTTCAATGGTAAATACTTGCTTCCTCATCTGAGGGATCCCTCTTACAGCTATCTTAATGCCCCTCCCAGGCAGAAGCCCCCTGTCTTCCCTTGTGAATACAGAAGAAAAGTAGTCATTAAGAATGTCTGCTTTCTGCCTGTCCCTCTCAATTACCTTATCTCCCTCTGTTAGCCAATCAATTCCTCTTCCTCCCACCTTCTTTTTCCCCCTAATATATCTATTATATATAAATAACTATTTTCCCCACTCCTGATCCCCTCTGCAACATGTAGCTCTGTGTCTGCCTTTGTTTCTCTGACTGCCCTTTTGGTTTCTCTTGTTCTCATTAGCCACTCTCTCCATTTTTCCTTCCCTTGGTTTTCCTTGTTCCTGGTGAAGGCCTTCTTTTAGCTCACACTGCTTTTCTGACCTTTCTAACATGGAAACATACATGATGACAGCACAAAAAGACCAATGATCCATCCAGTCTGCCCATGGGTCTCTATATAAACCTGTGACTTGGCGACTATTGAGGTCTTACCCCTTCCCAACAGTTATCCCAGTCCTTCCCCATTCTTGTCCCTGCCAGTGATGATTATCCCCTTCATTCTATCCCAAGCACATCTGAAACCACCCACAGTTCCAGCTGCCACCACCTGGGCCAGCAGGCAGTTCCATGGTTCCACCACCCTTTCTGTAAAGTAATACTTTCTCACATCCCTTCTGAACCTTCCCCCATCAGTTTCCAGTCGTGCTCCCTTTTTGTCGAGCTTGTTTTCCACATAAACAGTTCCCTGAAGTCCACATTATTTGTTTCTTTTAGGAATTTTAATGTCTCTGTCATATCCCCCTTCTCCCTTCTAGTCTCCAACGAATACATATTGACCACCCTAAGTCGTTCCTCATTGGACTTCCATTGCTGACCCTGAATCATCTTTGATACCCTGCACCATACTGCCTCCAGTGTATCCGTGTCCTGTCTAAGGTGAGGACTCCAAAACTGTATGCAGCACTCCAGATGTGGTCTCACCAGGGAGTTGTACAGGAGGAGTATCACCTCCTTCCTTCTACTGTCAATAACGCCTCCCCCCCCCCCATATATCCCATCAGCCTGTTAGCCTTCCCTGTCACATTGGCTAGCCTGCTTAAGTGTGTTGCTAATAATGACTCCAAGGTTATGCTCCTCTGCCAGAGTACTGAACTGTACTCCACCCATCCAGTATTCTGTCCTTGAGTTCTTTTTCCCTAGGTGCATTACCTGGCACTTTTTGTTATTGAAATTCAACTGCCAGATCTTCGACCATCACTTTAGCCTCTGCAGGTCCTTTTGTAGCTCACTAATTGCTTCAGCACTATCCACTCTTACACAGAGCTTTGTGTCATCTGCAAAGAGACATAGCCTACCCTGGATCCCTTCTCCAATGTTATTGATGGACATGTTGAAAAGGACCAAACCCAGGACAGACTCCATCAGTACCCCGCTTGTGACCTCCCTCTCTTCTGATTTGATACCGTTTACCATTACCCACTGCTGTCTCTCGTGTTTAGCCAGTTCTCCACCCATCTGACTACCATATATCCCTAGCCACCCCAAGGTCCCCCAGTTTCTTCTGCAGGTGTCTATTAAGTACAGAGTCGAAAGCCTTCCTGAAGTCACAATATAGCAAATACATGGCATGGTCTTTATCCAATTCCTTTGTAACCCAATCAAGAAAGACTATTAAAGAGCTGCTGATGCTGCAAAGAAAACTTAGAAAAACATAATCTTTAGGTTCAATTCAGCTTGCATTCCATATATATTCTACAGATTTCTCCTCAACTTTATTTATTATTGAGGAAATTTGCATGACTACATGATCTTTATCTCTTAAGAGTTCTCTTGAGTTCATCTATCCCTATAGCTTACTCCCTACTTCAAATCATGATCCTCAGTTGTGACATCACAATCTATTGCCATGGAAGTAACTGTGATGTCATAAGCAGTGCATTATGACTTCAGGTAGGGAGAAAGCAACAGGATTAGATGAACTCTTCAGAACAAAACATCCTGTTTTCATGCAGATTACATCAGTAATAAATAACGGGGAGGAGGAATGCAGAAATAATGTGAAATACAAGCCGAACTGTGTCTGAATATTACGTTTTGTTAAAGTTCTCCTGAAGGTGTCAGCTGCTCTTTAAGTTTGTCTGACATGACTTCCCTGACATAAAACCATGCTGTTTACTATCATGAAGACCATTATGGGGGGAACATTGTTTAACCAGGAGTAGCACACTAAGCCGAAGCTTATTTCCAGATGCGACCTGGGAGCACAAGGAAGTTAAGTGACTTGCTCAGGATCACACAGTATACACCTAGGTGGCTGTGGTTTTCAAACCCAGGTCTCTAGATCTGCAGCTCAGAGCCTTAGCCCACTGCGCTATATACACTCCAGATTGTCCACAAGATCTACTCTGATTAGTGACTCCACCAGCTTTCCAATAATAGAGGTGAGACTGACAGATCTGTAGTTGCCTGCTTGTTCCCTTCCCCCCCTTTATGAAGCAGAACCACATCTGCCACCCTCCCGTCCTCTGGGACAACCTCATTTGAAGTGAGCTATTGAAAAGGCATGACAGAGGTTCAGCCAATTCATTTGCCAACACCTTGAATACCTCAGATGGATCTCATCTAGGCCTGGGGCATTGTCTCTCTTGAGGGCTGCTAGCCCCTTTTGTACTCTATCTCCGGTAACTATTGGTCTCCCCATCTCCTGTATCTCTTACACAGCCACTTTAATGACACTCTTAGGTAGGGGACCGGTGTCTCCCTGGTGAAGATGGAGCAAAAGCAGTCATTTAGGACTAGCGTTTTGCTTGTCATCCTCTATCACATGGCTCCCATCCCTTAGTCTAACTACTCTCCCACCCATCCTCCTTTTTTCACTTACATAGCGGAAAAAATGCTTTTCTCCGTGCTTGTCCCCTCAGCTAGTTGCAGCTCTGTTTCTGCCTTTACCTCCTTATCACCTTCTTTGCCTCTCTGGTCTTCAGGAATTACTCTTTCCTTTCTGTATCCCCTGCTTCTTTTTTTATTTCTGGAAGGCCATCCTTTTGGCCCTTACTAATTCCCTGACCTTCGCTGAAAACCAAAGTGGTTTCTTGAATTTATGTGAAGCATCAAGAATGGCGTCTTTAATTACCCTCCATCTCGCCTCAACTCCCACACCCTCTTTCTCCCCCTTTCATTTATTTCAAACCGTCTCTCTGAGATTGTTAGAGTCCACCCTTCTAAAATCCTAGATCACTGTACTAGAGTGCGTTTTCTTAGGCTTGAAGGCAGATTGGTAGCATGTTAGGCCTCCCTGGCCTTCTAGAGAACTACATTGGTCTCTTGTACCTTTTTCTGATTACCGTTCTCATGCAAGACTTTGTTACCCCGAGAATGGCCCCCTTCATTGCCCCCATCTTTCTTCCACATCCCTGATGCTGTCCACTCTGACTAACTTGTCCCAGCCCAGCTCTCTCATCCAGTTGAAGTCTGCCCTTCTGAGATCTGGGACTTCAGCCTTTGATGAGGGCTTACTTGTCCCAAGGGCCAGGTTGAACCATATGGATGTAACCCCCAGGGGGCGCTACCCTTAGGGCTACTACCCCTGTCTGCCCCCACCGAGGCAGGTTGAGGTGCCCAGATCTGTTGACAGATGCCTCCACCCAGAGGTCGGGGTTAGCACAGTTAAGACTACCACGGTTACAGCCCTCTGAGCTACTGCAACCCCTCTTTCGTCCCACTAGTGACTCACACTGGGTACCAACAATTCTGTTCACCAGTACACTTACCCCACGGAAAATATATTCCAGCTCCCTTCGGGGAACCCCTGTAAAGTAAGGCACAGTTATGTTGCAATCACCAGGCAGCAGTTCACCATTAATGTACATAATAGCCAGGATGTAGCTGTACAAAAAGCAATCTGATTTATTTAGGGGGAAAACAACAAGGACAGGGGGAATCAAGTTGATTAGCTTATCACTATACTTATCTACCTAGGGCTCTGTGCACAGGCCTAACCCTACAGCTTATTATCCCGGGGTACCCAAGCCCTAGCGGCTAGTCCACACGTGGCAGCTGGTTGGGGCCCTTAGCACACACAAACATAACAGTCCTGAGCAGATCAAAGTAAGAGGAAAGTTCAGTTAAGTAATCCGAAGTT
The DNA here is from genome assembly GCA_016271365.2 of Neoceratodus forsteri. Taxonomy (NCBI): domain Eukaryota; kingdom Metazoa; phylum Chordata; order Ceratodontiformes; family Ceratodontidae; genus Neoceratodus; species Neoceratodus forsteri. The sequence goes on from JADMNL010000025.1 coordinate 246,879,961, forward strand.
AAATGGTGCACTGAAACCACTGCATAGACACACTACAGGGAGCGACCCTGAATTAGTACTCACAACCCCAGCAAATGGCGATTCCTTCACCGCTACCAGGATGGAGCCTGACTTTCACCAGTCTTCTTACACATTTATATGGTAAACAACAACAGAGGGGTACCACACCAGGCAGCTGCTTCCAATGCTCCCACATACTCACAGCCACTGAGATACTGCAACGGCAGCTTCCACTTTTCTTCGGACCAAGCACAATTCAGCAATCTTCTCCAGTCCTCCTACAGGTCGAGCCTGGTGGGTAGCTGTACAAAGCACAGCCTCCTCTGACCGCCCACCGACGGATTTAGTCCGCTGGAGCTGAAAACACAAACGGCCGCTTCAGGCCTTCACGCGCTTTCCTCGCGAACACTCTCCAGCGCAGAAGCACACAGCTCCTCTCCCTTCACCGACCACAACGCATCTGCCCTCCAGCAACAAGGGGCTCTTCTTTCAGTTTGGGCGCTACCCGCTTCCATTGGCTGGCGAGACCTGCCAGTCACTTCCTTTAGCTCTCAGTGGTGCGAAAAAGCGCCATAGCCCATAATACCTCTCTCAAATACAAACAGTTCCCCTATTGGTCAGCCAGCTCTGTAGGGTCCCAAGGTACTGATTGGTCCAATTCACTAGTTCGGGACCAAAATGGAGGAGACAATCGAACCTTCTGTGCTGCAAAACAAGGCAGGTTAGAACACTACATTGTCATTACTATTTCCCAGTATTTAAAGCCAACATTCACATCCCCTTGTAAAACTCCCCCTGCACCACTAGTGATGGCAGCAACGGAGCGAAAAATCAGCAGCCCGGGCGGGACTTGAGCGTAGCAACACTCAAACCCCCTTCCTGATCAATTATGACTGCAAACCAAAGCAGCCCTTAAAGAGACAGTATACGGAGGCCTTTTAAAGCGCTCACTGGCTCCCCATTTAAACGTCTTTAACGCCGAACTCCAACCAGGCACAGAACATTTATCCAAGCTCCGGGGAAGCTTTAGGAACCCCCAGTTGCAAGAGGGTTACACCCTCCCTGGCCTGGAAAAGCTGACGTCCGCGTCAAGCAACTACCCCTGTGGCCATTTAGGCGAACACTCCAATTAACACTACATCACATTTTAAATCACATACAGAAATATCACATTAACAATATATTATGATTCATACACATTGTACACATAACTCTAGTTTCCCTTTTGTTTTCAAATCAGGTTACTAATTCCTGCTTATGGCACCGGGACTGGGGAAGCCCCTCTTTTCTAGTCACTGGTGCATCACCCTGAGCAGAAACACTACACTCAAAGGGTAATACTAACAATCTGGAGTTATCCCCCAAGGCTAACTTAGGCAAAGAACTTGGGGACACATATACCCCCTTGTGAACCACATTTAAGGGCAGGTCCACTGGCTGACCCAGGGATTCATAGCTCAACTTGATTACTGGCCGTATCTGTCGAACGGATCGTCTAGGGGTCTCAAGGGATTCTGAACCAGGCCCTGACTCCACTTCCATGTCAGGGAAATTAGCAACGGGAATCCCTTCAAGGGGATCAGGCTCGATATGCATAGTACTATTAGGGGCTTGACCTTCTATCCCTGAACCCACCCCTCTGGGCTCATCCAGGGGCTGTTTAGGTACTAAAGGGGAACCATCAGGGCATTCCAAATATCCTTCCGATTCTCACATATTGCTGCCTTGTTCCCCCGTCTCACTCTCTTCTTCTGAAAAGTCAGATAACTCAGCCAGGCCAGACAGTTCAGCCAAGCCTAAGGACTCAGCCCCTTGAGTTTGTCTGCTACCCCATTCATCTTCTGGAGGCATTTCCTCCGGGGACAAAGTAGAGGGCTCAATCAACACAGATGGGCCCGCTTCAGTTCCTGAGTTAATAAAGGGATTGCCCCGAAACAATTGACTTAGTTCATAAGAGGGATAGTATTCAACATCATCTTCGCTGTCTTCTGACACTGAGTGTTGACCATCTCCTTCTGCGAGGGGGGTTGTGCAAGGCTCCCTTGGTGGACTTGTTAAAGGCTCCACGGCTTGGTTCCTCTCTTGGTAACAGATCTAGTCATGGGCCTGGAAGGAGAGGTAGAGGAAGGTCAGCTTCAATCAAGATCTGCCCAATTGGCAACAGATGATTTCTGTGTATGGTTTCACATCTTTGAATTGTTTTCAGGCCGACTTTATACACAGGTAGGTCTGCCAGCTGTCCCACAACAATATGAGGGAGGTGATGCCATCTATCGGCAATTTTATGTTTGCCATGCAGTCCCAGATTTCTCAACAACACTCTATCTCCTTCTCTCAACTCTACTGTTTTCACTTTTTTGTCATATCTCTCCTTGTTAGCCAGATTTCGTTTAGCAGCCATGGTCTGGGCCAGTTGGTAGGCATGATTTAATTGGGCCTTTAATTTCTGTACGTACTGTAGATGGTTTTCTGCTCGCACCCCATCAGAGGAAACCCCAAAACACACATCCACTGGCAATCTAGCCTCTCTTCCAAACATCAGTCGATAGGGGGAAAACCCTGTGGCATCACTTTTAGTACAATTGTAGGCATGAACTAAAGTGCTGATCTGTTGGCTCCATCTCGATTTATCTTTTGATTGTAAGGTGCCCAGCATGTCAAGCAATGTACGATTAAACCTTTCAGGCTGAGGGTCTCCCTGCGGATGATAGGGGGTGGTTCATGATTTCGTATCCCCACAAAGATAGCATCTCTTTAATCATGCTACTCTCAAAGTCCCTTCCTGATCGGAAAGAATCCGCTGCGGAGCCCCATAGTGGACGAAAAAATTCTCAACAAGTATCTTAGCCACTGTAGTTGCTTTCTGATCCTTGGTTGGAAAAGCCTGTGCGTACCGGGTGAAATGATCAGTGACCACCAATATGTTGCTAACACTTTTCAGATCAGGCTCTAAACTCAGGAAATCAATACAGAACAGTTCCATAGGAGCACTAGTAGTAATGTTGACCAGTGGAGCAGCTCTCTGGGGTAACGCTTTCCTTTGCAAACAACGACCACAGGTCTTGACATACTGTTCCACGTCCGCACTCATCTTCGGCCAATAGAATCGAGCCCGTACCAAGTCAAGTGTTCGATCTATGCCCAGGTGCCCCATTTGATTATGCAATGACCTGAGAACTACTGTAGCTCTCTAAAAACCACTGGCAGCACCAGTTGTTGTCGGTGTACCTGACCCTCCTTATTCACAGTCTCTCTATATAGTAGTTGGTTGATCAGCTTTAACTTGGGCCCCTCTTTATACAACAAAGCAGTCCGTATGTCAGTGGAACGTAGTTTGGATACATCCCTTCCTGCCCGCAAAACCTCTACAGCCATTCTTATCATAGGATCACAGGATTGAGCCTGTTGGAGATCATCATTGTTGAGTTGCGGCAGGAAGCTGGTGTCCAAGGCAGAGAAATGACAGCAAGCAGCAGGTATACAGTTTTCCGGCTGCCCCAGACAATCTACCACACAGTCCACCGTATCAGGAGACGCCTGTTCCTCTTGGTCAAATTTCTGGCAGAGGGCTCTTATGTCAGGTTCAGACAACCGACCTATTCAGTCTGGGATGCAGGCCTCCGAGAGAGAGCATCCGCATCTATATGGTTTAGGCCCACCCGGTATTCTACAGCATAATCATAAGTGGCCAAGGCAGAGAGCCACCTATGCCCAGTAGCATCCAATTTGGCAGAGGTCTATAGGTCAGAGGGTTGTTATCAGTCTTTACTAATATCTTGGCACCATACAAATAGTCATGAAACTGATCAACAATGGCCCACTTTAGAGCCAAAAACTCTAGTTTGTGCACGGGGTAATTTTTCTCTGAAGGCGTCAGACTTCTACTGGCAAACGCTACAGGTCTCAGCCCATTCGAGTGCTCCTGGTATAACACAGCCCCCAATCCTTGTAGACTGGCATCAGTATGAAGAGTGTAGGGCTTGACTGGGTCAGCATAGGCCAGTACTGGAGCGTGAGTAAGTTGATATATGATGTCGTGAAAAGCTTCCTCACACTCAGCAGTCCATCGATCCCCTGAACATATTGTTTGGCCGAAAGTACTTCTTTTCCAGGTCAGTGTACACACCCTTCTTACATTTTTTGTGAGCAGGCGGATACCCCTGAGTGAGATTAAGGAGGGGGCGAATTACTCATGAATAGTCTCTGACAAACCGCCTATAGTATCCACAAAACCCCAGGAATTGTTGCAGCTCTTTTAAATTCCTGGGTTGAGGCCAAGTGGTCAACGCCTCCACCTTGTCAGGGTCAGTCTCTATGCCCTCGGTGGACACTATGTGGCCCATATTTCACGAAGTCTGGAAGAATTGACACTTGTCAATAGACAATTTAATAGCGAAATCCTCCAACCGATCCAGGACTTTGAATAATCGTTGCTCGTGTTCTTCCAATGATCGCCAAACACTATAACGCCATCTAAATAGACCAAATACTCAGCAGATTCATGTCCCCACAGCTCGCTCCATCAAGCGCTGGAAAGTGGCTGGAGCACCCGAAATTCCTTGAGGAATCTGAATAAACTCATAGAAGCCTAAGGGACAAATGAAAGCAGTCTTCTCCCGGTTGTCTGGGGCCATCGGGATCTGGTAGTATCTGCTCCGAAGGTCCAATACAGAGAACCACTTACTACCATTCAAAAATCCAAGGCGTCTTGTATGCGTGGCATGGTATATTGATCCGGAATGGTCCGCCTATTCAAAGTACGATAGTCTATGCACATCCGACCTATCCCATTCTTTTTCCTTACTACTACGATGGGGGAGGCATAAGGGCTCCTAGACTCCTGGATTACGCCAGCAGCCAACATTTCTTGCAGATGCCGCCTTACATCATCTATGTCAGCAGGAGCCAGACGTCGGGATCTCTCTCTGAAAGGTCTTTTGCCGTGCAGTCGAATGTGATGCTCAGCCCCTTGTACACATCCTACATCCCACTCCTTCAGGGAAAAAACCTGGTCCCTCTTGGCAAGCCTCTCACTGACCCTTCATTTCCAGTCGGCGGGCAACGGGGAATCACTGAAGTCAAACAGATCAGGAGTAACTCTATCACCCGTCCGGGAACTCTTTCTATTTGGTAATACAGCAGTATCTGCACAATGAATGCTAGCCAGGGTACACCCTCTTCTTATTTGAATCTCTTTATCAGACACATTGTGCACTTGAACCATCACCCTCTTAACATAAGCATGGGCCCTAGCCGGCAGAATGCTGGGTTTGAGCAACAACCCCTCAGGTAATCCTCCTTCCACAGGCGCATCCAGCATCAACAACTTATTCTTGACATCGGTCTTTAGTCGTACTTCCATGCAAAACACATTGTGCATTTGGGGCAAGTACCACGGAGCCGGATCCTTTTCCACACCACCCCACAGGGCCTTCGGTTCCTCCAAACTACCCATCTTCTGAGTGGCCCTGACCTTTGAATCACAGCAGATACGCTAAAGCTCGCCAGTCTGGAATGCTCGCTTTCAGAGCACAATTGGACCAGTCGTCCAAACATGTGTGCATTTGTCCCAATCAACAAGGGCACCCCATCGTATACAGTCCAGTGGGTGGGCAACTAAAACTAAGGTTTCCACTTGCTCATCTATTTCATTCACAGTTGCAGGGAAAGATAACCAGACACGGATGTACCCCAAATATGGATAGGCCTTGTCGCCAACCCATACATGTAGACCAGTTAGAGGCTGAGGGACACTTCAGATAAGTGCACTTGGTACCAGTCCTGAAACATGATGGTCACCTGGGAGCCACTGTCCAGTACAGCTCGAGTGGGAATTCCATTTACCTGCACCCGGGTTTCCATAGACGGCCCGACCACATCAGACCAGTTGGGAGTAGCAACATTGGTAGCCCGGCGGGCATGGGCCTGAGTCACAAAACTTTTCTTGGGGGCCTGTGACTGGGTCTGGCAGTGTCGAGCGATCAGTCTGCTGTTAACTTTCCTTAAATTCTCCGGCCTCTGGCAGTCAGGCTGGAAATGCCCATCTTCCCCACAGTGATAACAAAACTTAGGGTCCCGGGGATCACTATTCTGAGGGGGGCCCTGAGGGGAGGGAGGAAGCTCTCTAGGGCTAGGGTTCGGGGCTCTACATGACTCAGGGGCCCCAGGCCGAGTAGGGTACACAGTAGACTGCTTTAAGTCCCTCACCAATTCCCGTAAATTCCTGATCTCAGCCCTCAACTCACCCTCCACGTAGGGGTCAGAGGAAACAACCCGCATCCCCACAGTACCTGGGAAATCTGGGGACCCCTTGGACCCTCCAGACGAGCCAGTCTCCTCAGGGGTATTAGACTCAGGGGTCCCACTAGGGTTCACTGCCCCCACACAGGGTTCCCACCCCTCTTCGTCAGTCTCCACTTCCTGAATTTCCCTCATCAATTGACAATATTCAAGCGGGGTGGCCCGCCGATCATGCAACTTGAGTTTCAGCAGCGTTACACAGAGAATCTGGCAGACTTTAAAACATGTTCTAACTGAACCTGATTCAGGGCTGTAGCAGTGATTCCCCCTTTTCTATAAGCCTTCTGCAAGGCCCTCTCCACTCTAGTAACAAAAGCGGACAGTTTTTCATTTCTCCACTGCTTAGCAGACCTGAATTTCTATAATAAATCTTCACCAGTCTCTGTACTCCCAAAAACCCCTTCCAAAGCAGAGAGATACTCTGTAGCGGTGGCTTCCGGATGGGTGGCCCGGAAGAACCGAATGGCTTCTAAGGCAGGACCCCGCAAACTCTCCATCAGCCTCTTCCTTTTCTCCCCCTCGGAGCATTGCCACTCCTGAACCAAAGGGGTGGCATAGTCCATCCAGGCCTCCAGGTCATCTTCCGAAAGGCACTGGTACCGCGCAGAGAAAAGTTTTAATTTATGGTAGGAATCTAGCTGTATAGAGGGACTGCCAGGGGCAGAGAAGCCAACACTGAACTCTTGGGCGGGCAAGGGGATGTGCCCGGGAAACCCCGAGGGGTAGTATCACTGGACAGATCCAAGGCTTGTAGCAACTCCTAGGTAGTCCTCCCCTCCACAGCTAACAATTTAAGCAGTTTATCTTTAAAACTGTTCATTTGAGGAGACCCCCCAGGAGTGACTGACCCACTTCGGATATGGATTAACCTCCACCCCAGGGACGCACCCTCCGGGTAAAGTACAGGAGGTACCTTCTCAGGGTCGATGGCCACACTGCATAGGAGTAGCACCTGCAATGTCTGGTCAAGCAAATCAGCCATACGCCCTTTCACTTCAACCTTACCCAAACACTTTACTCGTTCTGCAACAAAGACAATATCAGCAGCTGAGGTACCCAAGGGCACATCTAACAATAATACAATCTTCTGGGAATCTAGCTCTTCTGCTTCACCCCAACCCATTAGTTTGTGTACCATGGTTTTGATGGGTCCCAGCTTAATTTTTTCAACATATCCCCTTCCATTTTTTCCATCTTTGGGGTATCTCCTCACTGAGCAACTAGGGGACGTAATCTCAGCGGTGCCTCCAATTTGTAACCCCCAGTGGGGCGCTACCCTCAGGGCTACTACCCCTGTCTGCCCCCACCAAGGCAGGTTGAGGGGCCCAGATCCGTTGACGGGTGCCTCCACCCAGACGTCGGGGTTAGCACAGTTAAGACTACCACGGTTACAGCCCTCTAAGCTACTGCAACCCCCTTTCGTCCCACTAGTTACTCACACTGGGTACCAACAATTCTGTTCACCAGTACACTACTCCCATGGAAAATATATTCCAGTTCCTTCGGGACCCCTGTAAAGTAAGGCACAGTTATGTTGCAATCACCAGGCAGCAGTTCATCATTAATGTACACAATAGCCAGGATGTAGCTGTACAAAAAGCAATCTGATTTATTTAGGGGGAAAACAACAAGGACAGGGGGAATCAAGTTGATTAGCTTATTACTATACTTATCTACCTAGGGCTCTGTGCACAGGCCTAACCCTACAGCTTATTATCCCGGGGTACCCAAGCCCTAGCGGCTAGTCCACACGTGGCAGCTGGTTGGGGCCCTTAGCACACAAACATAACAGTTCTGAGCAGGTCAAAGTAAGAGGAAAGTTCAGTTAAGTAATCCGAAGTTAAATGGTGCACTGAAACCACTGCATAGACACACTACAGGGAGCGACCCTGAATTAGTACTCACAACCCCAGCAAATGACGATTCCTTCACTGCTACCAGGATGGAGCCTGACTTTCACCAGTCTTCTTACACATTTATATGGTAAACAACAACAGAGGGGTACCACACCAGGCAGCTGCTTCCAATGCTCCCACAAACTCACAGCCACTGAGATACTGCAACGGCAGCTTCCACTTTTCTTCGGACCGAGCGCAATTCAGCAATCTTCTCCAGTCCTCCTACAGGTCGAGCCTGGTGGGTAGCTGTACAAAGCACAGCCTCTGACCACCCGTGATGGATTTAGTCGCTGGAGCGAAAACACAAAGCCGCTTAGGCCTCCCGCTTCCCCGCGAACACTCTCCAGCGCAGAAGCACACAGCTCCTCTCCCTTCACCAACCACAACGCATCTGCCCTCCAGCAACAAGGGGCTCTTCTTTCAGTTTGGGCGCTACCCGCTTTCATTGGCTGGCGAGACCTGCCAGTCACTTCCTTTAGCTCTCAGTGGTGCGAAAAAGCGCCATAGCCCATAATACCTCTCTCAAATACAAACAGTTCCCCTATTGGTCAGCCAGCTCTGTAGGGTCCCAAGGTACTGATTGGTCCAATTCACTAGTTCGGGACCAAAATGGAGGAGGCAATCGAAACCTTCTGTGCTGCAAAACAAGGCAGGTTAGAACACTACATTGTCATTACTATTTCCCAGTATTTAAAGCCAACAGTCACATCCCCTGGTGAAGCTCCCCCTGCACCACTAGTGATGGCAGCAACGGAGCGAAAAATCAGCAGCCTGGGCGGGACTCGAGCATTGCAACACTCAAACCCCCTCCCTGATCAATTATGACTGCAAACCAAAGCAGCCCTTAAAGAGACAGTATACGGAGGCCTTTTAAAGCACTCACTGGCTCCCCATTTAAACGTCTTTAACGCCGAACTCCAACCAGGCACAGAGCATTTATCCAAGCTCCGGGGAAGCTTTAGGAACCCCCATTTGCAAGGGGGTTACATGGAGTTATGGTCACTGAACCCTAGTGGTTTCTGTACCCTCTCTCCTCCTACCACTTCCGAGTTGGTGAGCACCACATTGAGAATGGCAGCCTGCCATGTGGGTTCCTTAACCAGCTGCACCAGCAGGCAGTCCTGCAGTATATCCAGTTTGGCCTGACTTATGGAGTTCCTGGCTGCTGAAATGACCCAATCAGTATCTGACAGGTTTAGATCTCTCACCCCCACCACCTCCCTCATTGCCACCCCCCTTTCTAGTTCTGCCCCTAGCTCCTTATCTCTCTTGTCCCCCTGTCCTGGAGGTCTATAGATTACCCCATTCATCGTTTCTTGCCTGAGGATGCCATGAACTAAACCACCAGTGATTCTGTTTCTCCATTAAATCCCCTGATGTTGCCATCCTCCGCTGCCTCTGGGCCTTCTCTGACATATAGGGCTATGCCTCCTCCTTAACCTTTTCCTCTAGCCCATCTAAACATGGTGTAGCCTGGGGACTGTCAGGTCCCAATCATTATTCTCTGCAGACCAAGTTCCTGTGATGACTACTAGATCCATTTCAGTACCTGCCACCATTGCCTGGAGCTCACTAATTTTATTTCCCAGACTCCTGACATTAAGGCAGACCCATCTCCATATTTCTCCTGATCCCCTTTTGCTTTTTTTATTTCTTCACCTTTATTCTTCCCTTGACTCCTTAATTTTTTATTTGTCATGCTGAACGTAGGCTTTGTCAGCCCTTTCTCATTGGCCTCTTCCCCTAATCTCATCCGAACTTCAACCTTACTGCTACCCATTTAGCTGCTACTACTCCCCTGTTCAAGGGGAGTCCTAGCTACTGTAGGTTCCCCACCTATTGTCCCTTCCCAGTGGTTCTCCTAGCCTCCATCTTCCCCACAGTCAGTTTAACTGTCTAATGTAAATGTCAAACTTCTGCCCCGGAGCACTGGTCCCCCCTCTCATCAGGTGAGGGTCATCACCCTTGAAGAGCTTCCTGTCTCAGAAGCCTCCCCAATCCCCACAAAGTGGTACCCCTCCTCACATCATCCCTTCAAACACCCATTAAACTCTTCAGTCTCTTCCTTTCTTACTCTGTAATACCCATTCCTTTTATTCCACACTAGGAGGATTTTGGAAAAGGCCACAGAAGCCAAATGCACCTTCAGTCTGTCCCCCAGCCTCTCAATGTTCCACTTCACTGCCTCCACAGGCTGGACTGCCAGATCATTGGTACCCAAGTGTACCAGCACCCTGATCCCCCTTCCCCTTCTCCACCATCCTCCCTATCCTATCTATATCCCTAAAGGCTGATGCACCAGGAAGACATCTGACCATTTCAATCCTATTCCCCTCCCCTTCCCTTCCCTTCCCCGACCACCACCCTCTCTACTCCCCTAATCACTGAGTCCCCAATCACTAAGACTCTCCTTGCTGACTTTATCCTGCTCATACATATGGGTGCCACCAAGTTGTCCTGCCCATTTCCCACAACAGAATTAGAGTCACCCCCCCACACACACACACACAGAGTCAGGTACCTGAGTCCCCTCCAGGGTTGCAAAGTGATTAGCTGTCAGACAGGTGTAAGACTGGTCGAACCCCTTGAGGCTGCCCTGCCACCCTTTTCCACCACCCTCCAGGCCCCTGAGCTAGTGGAACTCTGGGAAAGTGGGGGTGGACCCTGGCTGAACTGGTGCTGCAGCTGAGATATCTCATCTCGTGCTGCTGCCAGCCGAACATGGAGCTCCACAAAGGTCCTGCAGATGGGGCAGTGCTCCCTCCTCCAGAGTGCAACCCTGGAGAAGAGTGCCACACAGTTCCCATAACTTACCACCTCCCTGCTGTACCTCATCACCATACTGATCCTATGATACAAAAAGGCCTACCTTATATACAGAGTTCTGTTATAGTTGGAGTATTTCTACACCTTCTCTACTTGATCCCTTAACCTTTGGTCAATTCAAATGATATATTTGTGTTTGTATAATACACAAATATGTAAATATAACATATCAAAAATCTATACATTTCTATTTCACTTTTATCAACCAAAGTAACAGCACATCTCAATATTCTAAAACTCAGTGGGCTCCTACTTCAGATATTCTATCAGAACTAGAACACTATGACAGGAAAGCTGTTTCTTAGCAACAGCCAGATTCTAACTATAACATGTTTTTAATAATTTTCTCTTTTTCAAAACAAGAAATCAGCACCCCAGAAAGCCCACCAAATAGTGACAAACAAAATCACAGTACCACATAATTAACAGGCCACCAAACAGCAACAAGCCCGAAAATCCTGGTGACAAGGACAACCCCACAAAAGGGACAACAAACAGATAGGTTAGGATAAAACAGGATAGGACACTCCAGGGCATGCCATCATACCCCAATACAAACATCTTTTGGGTGTCTGAAGGCACAAGGTGTCACAATGCATCTAAAGTGTGCATAAGGTATACTGGAGTACAACCCCAGACCCTGCTGTGTATGATTCCATATTTATACCACCTCCAGGTACATCTAGAACTCGAGAACTGGAACCCCACAAACTTAGGGAGAGTGCCTCCCAGAATGCCCCTGAAAAGGATATTCCCCAACAAAGTGCTGTATGACCTGTGAAACTCATTGACATGATGCCAATGGACAATTCTTGACTGAGGCATTCTTATACTTGAAACTGCCTCTCGCGTACAGCTGGCCATGGAATTACAATCATAAAATGTGCCTAAATGTCAAACAGACACAGCAGGATCGCATAAAAACATCAAGATCTTATGGTGGTCTGATTCAGATGGTTAAGGGGCTGATAATAGAATCCTGCAAAAAGTAGTAACTTAGTAAGGAAGGATAGTGGTTTTATATAGCACACCTTTTGTATTCCAAAATGCATTCCACGCCATGAAAAGCTTCACCAGCCATTAGGCAAGCACAAGGCAGTTTAAGAGCTACCAGCACCTCAAGGGACACTTTAAAAAACATAATGTTTAGACATATGTCAGCTTATGTTTCATGTAATGGCAATATTTAGGCCTCAGCTAATACATTGCTTCCCAAACAAGGGGGCAGGTATGCACCCACAAGTGCAGAATTCTGGTATTTACAATCACCCAAGTACACAGCATACAGAATCATGTTGTGCAACTCTACCCGCTGGCAGTTAGTCAATGTATAAGGTAATTAAATTACTTGAAAGACAAAACTATAAGCTTTAAATGGCATTGTTTATTAAAATGGCTTTGAGTGAGAGCTGCATTTCACAACAGCTCTCAGGCCCAATATTTAAAAAAGTGTAAAACAGAGCACAAACATTTGCACTCCGTCTTGCAGTAGTGCCGGTGAGCATAAATGCTATATTCAGACAGAGAGCATAGCGCACTATCTGTTATCTGTCTGAAAATAGGTCCTGTTTTTCCCAGTGATAAGTCACTTCGAGCCGCCCAACAGCGCCTCGGAAACAGGGACCTGGCAATATCTAGTGCCAAGGCAAAATTTGCATTATTCAAAAGTCCCCATGCAAATGAACCCATTGGGCATGCAGGGCACTAAGGGGCCATTTGCATGCTCATTATGGGCTCATTTGCATGAAGTGGAGGCCCTTTAATACTGAACATTGCCCATCTCGTGAGCTGTCCCTGGTGCTAGTGGCGTCCCCCCCGTCCTCCCAGTCCCCTTATATAAGTAACATGTCCCTGGTGTCCAGTGATCCCTGCCCCCTTGATCTCCATCCCAGTACTGGGACAGCCACCCCCATGACAGCTGGGTCGCCACTCCTCATGCAAGCCATAAACACAGAAGTCACCCCCCACAACAGAACCCCATTCCCCAAGCCACACAGTGTACAGAGTCCTCCCCACTCCGCATACCCATTAGTGAATAGATGGTCTCCCACCTTCTTGTGGCACCGACTCCTGTCCCTTGGCCTCCCTACCTGTCAGTCAGTGCTGTGAGTAAAGGATGTCGAGCAGCACAGCCCATCACACACCTCCCAACCATCCAGCATCTCTCATTAGCATGGAAAGCGTCTTATTTATAGAGCATGGGTGATGCACCTTGCCCTAAATAAGACGCACTCCCTGCTAATGAGAGATGCCAGGCAGCTGGGAGGTGCGTGGTGGGTTGTGCTGCTCATTGTCCTTTACCTGCAGCACTGATGGACAGGTGGGGGACCAGGAGGTGGGAGTCGGTGTTGTGGGTGGGTGAGGAGGCTGCTATCCACCAACGGGGTATGGGCAGGGGGGAACCTGTACACTGTGTGGATCAGGGATGGGGCTTTGTTGTGGGGGGGATGACATCTGTGCATGTGGAGTGGTGACCTGGCTGTCCCAAGGGTGGCTGTCCCGGTACTGAGATGGGGATTGGGGTGGGGAGGATCACTGGACACCGGGACATTACTTTCTATATAAGGGACTGAATCGGAAGGTGGGGAACGCCAAGCGCACTAGGGGCATCAGAGTTATATAAGGGGACTGAGATCAGAGAGTGGGGGGATGCTGCTAGCGCAGGGACATTGTACTGATAGAACTGGGATCTGAAGGTGGGGGGGCACCGCTAGACACCAGGGAGTTCTGTGCTGGGGTGACGGTGGGGTGCTGACGCACTACCTCCAGGAACCAATAGGGTTGCGCTGGATTAAGACCTGCTTTCAGTCGGTGGTAATTCTCCATGCAAGGGGACCGCACAAGGCACCCTTGCATGGAGCAAATACTCTGAATATCGACTGTACTGATATTCAGGTCCCCACCCCCCTGGCTTTGCATAATTTTTCCTTGCGCACCCTTCCACTGATTGCCCTGACACAATCCCGGAGTGGCTTCGCAAAACGGCCTTTTGAATATAGGAACTCGGCACAAAACCCGGTTTGTATATGCAAACTGGGTTTTGCACCAGGGCAAAGTTTTGAATATCTGGCCCCTTATGCCTTAAAACTTTTAGTTTAAAAAAGTGTGCAGCTCCATACACAAAAACGCACAGTGAGGACCAAGTTATGCAGGTATAAAACAGACTGTACATCCCAAACAGTAAATATTTTACTCCTGAACTTAGGTTGCAAGAAAGGGTGTGCAGCCTTTTAAAACAAAAAATACCCAGAAGCCTGCCTCTCTCAAGCAACAGAATAATCACTCCTCATATTTGCTTCCCCTGGAGACGACTCAAATGATGGATGGAAATAGAGCATTATCTAATCTAATGAAAAAATCTACATTTTGCCCACCAGGCATAACAAATCCTGTCATCACAACATACTGCAATATAGCGGATGCAAATATAGAGAATTTACTGAAAAGAGACACACAAAATAATAAAATGAACCTGACATTCAGAGAAAGACAAGCACTAAATGAACTAAAACAGGATGAGACAATGATGATTAAACCTGCAGATAAAGGTGGTACCATAGTGGTGTGTCTGTGTGTGTGTGTGTGTGTGGGGGGTGAAATACTTACAGGAAATAAATAAGCAATTGAGAAATTAGGTATTCTACAAGAAACTAAACTATGACCTAACTGATGAAATCAAACTGAGAGCCGACACCCTTCTGCACCAAGCTTTGGACCAAGGTTACATTACAAATGAGGAGAATGGGGGTTGGGCTGTCGGCGCAGCGGTTGGATTTCCGCCATACTTCGGGTTTGGGAGTGGACTCGGGTCACTGGAGGGTTGGCCGGGGGAGAAGGCTTGAGAGTCCTAGGGACTGCTCACCTTCTCCGGGGGGTTGCCTACTCCCCCGATATTTATGCTACCAGATTTGAAGTTCATGGGTTTAAATCCCACTAAAGCCACTTGAAAGGGAACCAAGGGAGACACTAAATGGTGATTGTCTTACTGTCTGTACAGAGGGCCAACAACTTCCTGTTTTCTACTGGTGATGCCTCTCCCTATGCATCCCAGTATCCCCCCAGCCCTCCTTACTGCCTTCTCACATTGCTGGCCCACCTTTAGGTCATCTGATATGATTACCCCCAGGTCCCTTTCCATTTTTGTTGTTGTCGTCAGTATCTCACCCCCCACTGTGTACTCTTCCCCTGGGATTTTGTTTCCCAGGTACATTACTTTGCACTTCTTTGCACTGAATCTAAGCTGCCATACAAAAAGCATAGGTCATAAAGATATTTCTGCTATCTCACTCTCACCCTTGTCATATCCCAAATATATATATAAGGGATATGCAATGGACTGACTAGAAATATCAGTGATATTGTTTTCGAGTGCAGTTGGACTTTATGACATCACGAGTGGTAGAGTCTTCCTCCCAAAACATAAGTATATGAAATTGTATCCCACATAATGCTGTCTGCAAGTGCATTGGGACTCTTTAACTGGGCATTCAGGAACTAAGGTGGTGCCAGTTGGGTGCCCAAAGATATACAAGCTGGGTAACAGCACTAAATTTACAACAAGAACACAGGGAGAGTGTGCAAACTAAGAGCACTCAGCCACATAGTGGCACTGTTGGGACTCCAAGGTAGGGGCTCTTACGGAGACCTATGCTGACAGAAAAACTGCAGCGAGAGATGATATTCCACCCAGTTGGAAGGAGACCCTGTATTGCTATGACTAAGGGTCCTACAAGAGCTCGCTCAGCTCAAGGTAGACATGGCAATGGGACCTGATGGCATACATCCCAGGGCACTAAAGAAGCTAAGGGTGGAACTAGCAGAGCCACTAGCAGAACTGTTTAGTGAGTCTCTGAGCACAGGAGAGATCCCAGAGGACTGGAGAAGGGCTCATGTGATCCCGCTCAACAAGAGTGGTAGCAGGGAGGAGGCAGGGAACTACAGACCAGGCAGTCTTACCTCAGTAGTGGGCATGATTATGGAGGCCCTCCTTAAGGAAAGGATAATGCAACACCTGGAATCCATAGGAGTACAGGATCCAAGACAGCATGGGTTTACAACAGGAAGGTCCTGTCAAACTAATCTCATAGATTTCTTTCACTGGGTAACCAGACTGGTGGGGGTGCCGTTGATGTCACCTACCTTGACTTCAGCAAAGCTTTCAATACTATTCCACATAGAAGATTGATTAATAAGCTGGGTAGGCTCGGGGTTAGTCAGAAGTTGGTCAACTGTATGGCAAACTGGTTGGCGGGCAGAAAACAGAGACTGGTGGTAAACAGTATACAGTCAGAAGAGATGCAAGTCACAAGTGGGGTACCTCTGGGATCAGTCCTGGGGCCAGTCCTCTTGAATATCTTCATCAATGACATTGCAGATGGACTGGACGGTAAGGTTTGCCTGTTTGCAGATGACACCAAGATCTGCAGCAGAGTAGATGATCCAGATGGGGTGGGCAGAATGAGAAGAGATCTGGAAAAACTGGCAAAATGGTCGGAAGAGTGGCAACTGGGGTTTAACGCAAAGAAGTACAAGCTCATGCACATAGGGAAGAGAAATCCTGAAGCTACCTATAGGTTGGGAGGGGACCTGCTGGCAGAATGGAAGAAAGAGACTTAGGCATCATCATCACAGATGACTTGAAATCATCCAAGACGACCACTAAGGCAGTAGGTAAGGCTAGAGGGATGTTGGGGTGTATTAGTAGGGGTATCACAAGTCGTAAGAGGGAGGTAATAATCCCTCTTTGCAAGACACTGGTTAGACCCCATCTGGAGTATTGCATGCAGTACTGGAGGCCACACCAGCACAATGACATTAACAAAATGGAGGCAGTCCAGAGAAGGGCAACCAAAATGGTGCAGGGTCTGCATCAGAAAACATATGAGGACAGATTAACGAAGCTCAACACGTATACTCTAGAGCAAATGAGGGAGAGAGGTGATATGATCGAAGCATTCAAACATCTTAAGGGCATTAACAAGGTGAAAGAGTCTAACGTGTTTCAATATAAGAAAAATAGCAGGGCAAGAGGACACAGCATGAGATTAGAGGGAGGCCGATTAAGGGGTAATGTGAGGAAGCTCTTTTTCACAGAAAGGGTGGTGTATGCATGGAATGGCCTACCTCAGGAAGTGGTGGATATGAATACAGTGCACGGCTTCAAACAGGCTTGGTATAGGCATAAGGGGAGCAATACAGATGAGTATGAATAAATAGGCCATTGACAAAGTAAAGGCCTATGGCACATTCATAAGGTAGAAAAAATGGGCAGACTGGATGGGCCTTGTGGTCCTTATCTGCCATCAACTTGTATTTTTCTATGTTTCTATGACTATATGGGAAAAGGAGAGGTCAGGAATGGACATCACATGGCAGTGTCCAGCAGGCCACTTCCCACCTCTCATCCGCAGTGCTACACAATAGTCAAAGTTGTCACTGCTTGATAACTGCAACTGCAGTGAGAACATTTTAGAAAAAAAAAACATACAATTCAGTTTGATGAACATCAACAGTGTAAAACAGTGACAGGCATACTGGCTGCCTGATTCCTCCCCCCGCTCAAGAGTATGCCATGTCAGTTCAGAGTCCAGGGGCTAGTTATTCAAAACTTAGCACATGCACTAATGGGTGTCTGCCCATGGTAACCGGGTTTTGTGCCCGGTTCATGGTTGGGGTCTATATTTATAGACCCCTGTAGGGCGAGCAAAATCTGTTAGTGCCTGAGTGCTAACTTCATGCTGTGCCCATGCAAATGAGGGTGTCCCTCCCAGCATACAGTCGCAGTGGTAATTTCAGAGGGTTGTGTCACTGGTAAATGGCACCCAGTGGGGAGCTATTTACCACCATTGCAAACCTGGTCTAAACTGGGCGCAAAGGCCTGGTGGTGGGATAGCTGCACTGCAGCCACCCACCCCCCACCCTCTGAACCCCCATCTTGGTGCAACAAAGGATGCCCTGGTGCCTAGTGGCACCCACCACCCTTTGATCGCCTGTCCCAGTCCATGCTAATGTTGCCCTGGTATCTAGAGGCACCCCCCCACCCTCTGATCCCCATCCTGTTCCATTCTAATGTTGTCCTGGTGTCTGGTGCTTATGCTTATACGGACAGGTCAGAGATCCTGGACCAGCTCAACAACCGCTTTGCTACTGCAGGCCTCGCGTTTGATGCCTCGCCTGTTAGTAAATTGAGAGCCCCTGTGCCGCCAGTGTAGGCAATAGCCCCAGCCCTGTCCCCAGTATGAATCACTTCCCTTTAATTTCTAGCCAGTGTCCTTCAAACAGGTGGAGGACCTTTTTCTTTCACTGGAAATCACAAAGAGTGCTGGTGTCGACTCCATAGAACCCTTTTTCCAAAAAGCAGGCTATTAACACATGACAGCGCCTTTCGCTCATCTATTTAATAGTTCATTATCCCAGGGGGAACTACCGCTTAGCTGGAAAATTACACACATTATCCCCCTGTTCAAGTCTGGCAACCCAACCAACTTGAACAATTACAGACCAGTCTCGATTCTTTCCATACTATCTAAACTACTGGAAAAAATTGTCAACACACAATTGAGGGAGTATCTGGACCATGAAAATATCCTCAACCCAGACCAATCAGGGTTTAGACCTAAGCATAGTACTGTGTGGCTCTTGCCAAAGTAACTAATGACTGGTTAAAAGCCTTGGATAATAACACATCTTTGCACTTTTTCTTGACCTCAGCAAGGTCTTTGACGTGGTTGATCACTCTGTCCTGCTTGACACTCTGAGTAGCATTGGCCTAACCCCTGCAGCAATAAAATGGTTCCACTGCTATATTACAAATTGGAAGCAGCAAATCAAAGCTCAAGGGGACCTGTCCCCCCTTAAGGTCTTAGAAACATAGAAACATAGAATTTGATGGCAGATAAGGATCGCTTGGCCCACCTAGTCTGCCCAGTTCCCTACCTGATGGATAAGCTGCAGGTTCTAGTTAATCAACAGATTACTTCCTCCTACCCCCCACTAGAATTGCCTTATGCCTGTCCCATGCATTCTTGAATTCTCCCACTGTTCCTGACTCCACAACTTCCTCAGGAAGGCTTGCCCCGAGGCATCCCGCAAGGCTCTATATTCAGCCCTATCCTCTTCACACTACATAAACCGTATCGACTCTTGCATACTCACAGGAAATGTTCACCTTTTCGCAGATGACACTGTCCTCTACACAATCAACCCCTCTCTTGATCTAGCTCATTAAGAGCTACAGCACGATTTTATCACCCTCCAACACAATCTGCTGAGCCTCAAGCTCTTGCTTAATGCCCCAAAAACTAAGGCCATGGTCATCTCCCCACCTGCCTCCTATACCATGGGGACTCCAGCTAACCCCCAGATTACCACCCTCCTTGGTGAATCCTTGGAAATAGTGGATAAGTTCAAATATCTGTGTGTCTGGCTGGATAACAAACTTAGTTTCATGGTACATTTATGTGAGCTGATAAAAAAGCTAAGACAGCGCCTTGGCATTTTTTTACCACCTAAGACATCTACTCACTCTGGAAGCCAAGAAGCAGCTTGTCCAAACAACTTTTTTACCTCTGCTTGATTACACTGACTTTCTGTATAGTCACTGCCCCCAGCAAGTGCTTCAGAAGCTTGACATCCTTTATCACCGCGCCTTGAGATTTATATTAGACATGCCCCTGTGCACCCACGACTGTTTGCTGTACCAGGCAATTGACTGGCCGTCCCTTACCACGAGGAGGCAAATAAACGCTCTCTTGTGGTTCCTCAGGGCTTTTTCTAATAAACTTCTATCTTACATCTGCAACCTGTTCGAATGGGCTAAGGGTGTGTATGGCCTATGAAACTCTTCCTTTGTCTATCTCAAGATACCGCAAACAAGGACAAGACTTGGCACATCCGTTATCAGTTCCTTCTTACCTTTTCTCTGGAACAACACAAAAAAGGTCCTTAAGCTTTCCTTCCTGCCAAACCCTTACATATTCAGGCAGCTGCCCTACTGACACCTGAAGATGGTGTGTGATTGCTTTAGGTGAATACTTGTATTAGACAATGTAGCCCCTCAGCTCCTGCACTTACCCTGGCCTTCTATTCCCCTTGTCGGCCAGCATTCCTACGTGAGATGATTAACCCCCTCTCCTGCATTCCCCCCCTTCCCCTTGGCATCCCTCTCCTTCGGGACCCTCTGCTCAGGCATTGTTGTCTGCCCCACCCTACTCGTCTTGCCTCCTCCTCTCTACAATCCTCCTTCAATCATCTCCCATCTCAGCTAGGTCTGGCCCCTGATGCTCAATGTGCTTATTTGCATACTTGCTTGTTTTACTGACCTGTGTTTTGAACTTTTATTGAACTACTGTACCTGTATTTGTCCTTTGTGTCCTGGATCATCTTGCAAATGAGCTCGTTCAATGATGTATCTGCCTGGTTAAATAAAGTTTGATTGACTGATTGATTGATAGATATTGGTGTCTCCCACCCTGCAATCCCCCATCCCAGTTCGTTCTAATGTTGCCCTGGTGTCTAGTGGCATCCACCACCCTCCAATCCCCCATTCCAGTCTGTTCTAATGTTGTTCTGGTGTCTAGTGACAGCAACTACCCTCCGATCCCCCATGCCAGTCCGTTCTGATGTTGCCCTGGTGTCTTGTGGCACCCCATCCTCTGATTCCCATCCCGGTCCATTCTAATATTGCCCTGGTGTCTAGTGGCACCCTTTCACCTTCTGATCCCCCATCCTGATACATTCTAATGTTGCCCTGGTGTCTAGTGGCACCTTCCCACCCTCCGATCACCCATCCCCGTGCCTGCAATAGAGTCCCTGGTGGCTAGCAGTACTCTCACTACCCCAACAACTGTCTCCTACATGCTTATGTATGCCCTAGTGGCTAGAGGTGCCCCAGCTCCTGAATGCCCACCCCTAACTGTGGATGTATGCCCTGGTGGTAAGTAGTACCCACCACCCCCAAACATCCGTCCCCTAAATGCGGATGTAAGCCCTGGTGTCTAGTGGTATCTTCGACCTGCCGAGCACCCATTCTGCTACCACTGATTCCCTGGAGGGTAGTGGACCCCTCCCCTACTCTGGCCTCCTGGGCACCAGGGATCGGCACTGGTACATGGGTGAGGAGATGGGGGGATGCCACCAGACACCGGGGGGGGGCAGGGACCTATATGGGCTGGGAGGCCAGGGTGGCAGGGGCCCACTAGACACCAGGGAATCAGCAGTATGGGTGTGTGAATACCTTATCCTGAATATTCGTTTGAATATTCAATCCAGACCCCCAAATGTTTGGGTATTTGTATTTGTAATTCGTTTTTTAAAAACAAAGATAAAGAAACATCCTCCCACCTTCTTCCCAAGCCCAAATCCTTTCAAATATACAAGCCCCCCATCCATCCACCCTCAGTTTGAACCCCAACCCCACTCTCCTCCCCTCCAGCATGCACAATTTGATAAAAAAACACTCCAATGAGGTTAATGTGATCAGCTGTTTTACTATACGAGCAAGTGTGAGAGCACTTTCATTCACTAGAAGGTGGCTAGGTGTGGAGGAGGGAGGGCTGTGTCGGTCACCTTCTAGCTTCTTTTATCCATTCCCATTTCATGATATGGGTGCTGCTACCAGGGTGGGGGGGGTGGAGGGACATATTTGTTTTAGGGCAACAAGTGCTGAAAGACAAAAGGCAGGTGAGTTGTGACAGTCACCCCTCACTGGAGTTTTTTTTTTAATTAAATTATGTGTGCTGGAGGGGAGGAGGGTGGTATTGGGGTTCAAACTAAAGGTGGGGAGACTGGTGGCTTGTAAATTTTGAAAGAATATGGGCTGGGGAGGAGGGTAGGGGATGTTTCTTTAACTTGGTTAAAAAAGTATCTCCCAAATAAATAGGCAGGAATAACGACTAGTGCATTATTCATGGTATTTGGGAAATAATATTCGATACTCACACACCCCAAATCAGCAGTAGCACAGGGATGGGTGATTTGCAGGTGAAGGGTACCACTAGACACCAGGGCACATGGTAGCATTGCTCTTACTCTCCTCCTGATGTGCACACCTCATGGACAGCTGCCATGTTGTCCCATTTGACTATTTATTCATTTATTTAGCTTTTGTTAACCAGGTAGGTACACTAGACAGCATAGCTGCCTATTTTCAGGTACAACCCGGGAGATTACAACAAAGGGTATGTAGACAATAGTAGATACAAGAAAACATCATGGGGACAAATGGAAGTTGGACATAGTACACTCATACAAAATTTTCAGCAATGACGGTACATTTGCAGGAATCTACATGTAGTAACAAAACAGAAATATAAGTGTAAATATACACAGGATCTTCCCACCATGTGAATGTCTGCTGGGCTATAGAGTATAACATACTTTTCCAAACCTCGCAACCAGGGTGGGGGACCAAAACTTGAAGTCAAACAACCATTAGTTAATAACACAAAATTATAGTTTTCTTTTCTCGCCAGCTTCCAAACCACCTCCCTGTTAATCTGGTGTACTAAAAAATGTAGGCTTTTCTGCACAATCAGGCATTTTTAAACAGCTCAGGAAAGAGCCCTGGGAGTTCTCTCTTGGCTTGTTCTGCAGAATAGAACTGTTTTTGATCTCCTACTGTATGCACAATTAAGTGAGCGGGATACTGCACACAAAACTTATATGAGTAGTGAATAATTTGGACTTCAGATCTTGGTAAGTTGCTTGTTTTTCTATTATCTGTGGACTCAGACCTTGAAGCATTATGAGTTTCCTCCCTTCCCAGAAAACGTCTTTAATATCATGAACTTTGGTGAGGATGAGCACCTTTTCTAAGTAATTTAACAACTAGATTACTGGTCTCAGCTTTTCCCCTTCTGGTGGTAGCGGCATTAGAACTCTGTGCGTCCTATTATGTAATTGGGCTCATTGGGAGATGGATCAGCCACCATCAGGCATAACTTCTGAACAGATCTGATGGTGTCTGTCCCTTCTGCTTTCTCTGATAAGCCAATTATTACAATACTGTTTTCAGCAGCTTCTTCCCTCCTGGTCCTCTAGCTTCTCTCCAAGATGGATTATCTTCTTCCATAGGTCTATTACGTCAGGCTCTATTTTGTCACTTCTTCTCTGCACGGACATGATGTGGGCTTCCAAATCACCAACCCATCTGGCTAAGTCCTCTAAAGCCAGTCGCATGGCTTTCACATCCTTGTAGAGATCGGGAATCATTTCTTTCAGTGAGGAAAGTTCTTTTAGAAAAATGAGCACCTCTGTGATGCAAAACAAGATTATGTTGTTTTAGGAAAAAAGAGCACTGATAATACATTTGAAAAACTGAACCAATATCGCTCTCTGTTTTTTGAATGTGGTTATCAACGCTGTCAGTGCTTATTTGGCCTACAAAACAGCATCCTCTTACTTTGCATCACATTCCCTGTAAAATACCATCATTCATGGCATATACATGGTAAAAAAACTGCAAGCAGCATACATGAGTTGACTGGGCCTGTGAGGAGACGTGGATTTGCAGAGGACATATGCTTCAGGTGGCAGATTTTGCTCGGACTGACCACAGAAAAGAAAAAAGTGGCTTAAAAGGCAGAATAATGAGTTGTTTTACAAGTGGGGGCATTCATAGTTTGATAAGTATGTATCTGCAGGCAAATTGGTCAGAGACGACCAAAAATTACATTGAAAAGCTGACAGAGTCCCTTTAAGCAGCTTGCTGCTGAACCCAGCTTCCAGATCACTGGTGAAAAAATTGAAAAGCAGTGGCCCCAGCAATGATTGGGCTGGCAGTATAGCCTAGAGGTTAGAGGAACGAGGTGTGAACGAGCTTGACACATCCAGCAGACCAGACCTGATTTTGATTCTCACAACCTCCACTTGCATACTGTGTGACTCTGAGCAAGTCACTTAACTGCCCAGTGCTCCCACGTCACCCCTGGAAACAGGCACCCATGCCTAGTAGACCTTACCTGGTTACCAAAGACTAAAATAAAACTAAAATAAAAAATAAAAATAAAATGATTACTCAGGATGCCATTAAGCAGCCATCCTAAGCTGTGGTGGCACTGAGGTTGAAGCGTGGACGCCACACCTCACTGCCATGGCGACCCAGATTTGGGAATGGACTCAGGGAGCAGGGGGTCGGCAGGGGAGGGAGAGGACTGAGCATCCAGAGGACTGCTCTCCTCTCCCTTGGGAGGGTTCCTGGGGCTGCTCGGTATCCTTGTGACCCCCAATGGAGATCAGGGGTACTACAGGATCACCAGCCAGAACAGTGGGGCATGGGAGTGCGGCAGACATCAGCAGGGCAGCCCGTGCGCAGACGTCATGGCATGTTGCACTCCCAGGGGGAAATCTACAATAGAAAATCCCCAACCTCGGGGATAGGAGACGGCACCTCCATCCACCCAGCCACACTCCACCGCCGGTCGCACTCCTCTCCTGAGCCAAGCCCAACCCAGCCTGCCAGATTGTAGATAAAGTGCCCTGGGCGGATAGGGCGGCCCTACCTCGGGGGGCTCAGAGTCGAGGGGCTCGCCGGGTTGGTGCCAGGTAGAAGGAGGCCTCTCAGGCACAGCGGTAGAGCTAGGGGCACTGGAGGCTGCCCGAGAGAGTTCCTCGAAGGTTGATGCAAAAATAGATGATACAAAAAAAAAAAGAAAGCAGCCATCTCCACTCAAGCAGTGACCACCCACCACAACCCTCTGCTTACTGCCCCAAGCCAGTTAATAATTCACCTTGTGTATGACTCATGTATATAGTACTGGTGTACTTTTCCCAGAAGCTTGTCATACACCACAGTGTCAAAGACCCTGCTGAAGTCTAGACTGACTACATCTATGGTCCTGCCCCTGTTCAGCTCCTAGGTCACTCGCTCAAAGAAGGTAATCATTTTTTTTTTGGGGGGGGTCACAAATTCACTCACAGTATCAGCTCCCCACCCCAAAGTGCCAAACTTGAGCGCAGTCTTGTGAACAGTGTAACAGACAAGGTAACCCTCTTGTCTGTTTTTGTGAGTTCGGATCAACCTTTGGTCTCAGTTCTGGAGGGATTCAAACTGTAACCTCTTGCTAGCATACCCAATGTACAGGCTCAGATATATCTATCTTCGGGGGGCCAGATATCTTTGCCTATGGGCACCTAACCAGGTATTCAAAGATGAACCCTTAAAACTTAATAAAGACCAGAATTAAAATGTTTCTGTTTCCAGTTTGGTACCACTATACAAGCTATATGTCTGCTGAACCATAAATATTTCTTAGCAAAAGAAAGCAATGCAAAGACAGACCAGGTCTGCTCTAAAATTAGAATTTTTACTAAAATATATAATAATATGTCAAACATACAATACAGAACTCTTACAACACAAGACATACATATCTTTAAACAAAACAAGGTTTAAAACAGTGTAATTCCTACAACTATATTTAGATTTTGTCTAGCTTTCTAATAGTAGTGGCTCTAGCCACAAATGGTTACCAGGGCACAACCGATGGCAGCCAGGGCACTGATATATTGTTACTATGGGGGAAGCTCTGCACCATATGGGGCACCAACTGGGGCACAGCATTTTTTTACCGGGGCACGTGCCCTGGCGGGCCCTGGTGTAGAGCCGCCACTGCTTTCTAAATACCTGTTTTCAGTGCTCAGATGTTTCCTTAGTCAGTGTCAGATACAAATGACTCTATAGTGAAAGAGAATAATCTTTTCAAGCAGTATTGGCCAACCCCTTTTTGATGAAGTCATCCAGCCCCTCCTCTGGTCAAATATCTAACAAAAATATATTTTTATACAACCACAGGATATAATTTTATTAATCTATACTATACAGCTATACAGGATGTATTAATTCTGCAACCTTAGCATAACTTAAGTCTCAATGACACCTCTTTTGATCTCATGCTGTACCCTCTTCACACAGGCTTCATAGGGTCATTTACAACCTTACACCTCTATGCAACATCCTAACTTCCCTTATTTTAATGTCATAAACCTAGTTTATGATTTCTCTCTTAACAAAATTAACTTAACAACTCTGTAATTAGCTCAGAGAAACAGGATCCTTAATAAAGCCTTCCAGTAACACACTGTCTCTAAAAAGACTGAGTGTGTGATACAATGCTGTCAGCAGTTCTCTTGGAGTGCATCTGTCAGCTAAAATCTGGGCGGACGGGGAGGGGGGGAATGAGAGAGGTCATTCCTAGAGCATTTGAATTTTCAGCAGAGACATTAATACATTTTATATTAAAAAAATATATCCAGCACTCAGAACTGGCTGTCTACATCACACTCCTCCCCGCCTAAACTGAATTTGGGGGATCTATCCCCTACATGGGATGAGCTTCCCAAATCAGTTCACTCCTCATAGACCCTAGACAGCCCATCGGTGTTCTGATTCTTAATGCCTGCCCTATGTATGATTGTCAGATCATATCCTTGCAAAGCAAGACTCCATCTTAGCAGTCTCCCATTGCTCTTTCCTATCTGCGTCAGCCAAACCAGGGAGTTGTGGTCAGTCTGCACCACAAAATACTGTCCGTACAAGTATGGCTCTAATTTCTTCAAGGCCCACACTATGGCAAGACACTCCTTTTCCACCGTGGAGTACGCTCGCTCCCTGGGGATAAGCTTCCTGCACAAGTACACAACTGGGTGGTCTGTCCCTTGGCTAGACGTCTGGCTAAGTACTGCCCCAATACCCATGCCTGAGGCATCCGTCTGAACTATAAAGGTTTTGCTATAGTCTGGACTTGTCAAAGCAGGAGCACTGCACAGTGCCTCCTTCAGTCTGGTAAAGGCTTCCTCACAGGCTGGGCCCCAGGTAATTTTCCTTGGCATCTTTTTCTTTGTCAGGTCAGATAGGGGAGCAGCCAGGGCACTGTAATTAGGTACAAACCTTCTGTAGTACCCTGCTGTCCCTAGAAAGCTCCTGACCTGCTTCTGGGTTTCTGGTCTGGGCCACGCCTGAATCACCTCTATCTTTATTTGATTAGGACAGAGCTGTCCCCGGCCTACCACATGCCCGAGTTATGCCACTTCCCCCATGGCCACCTGGCACTTCTCGGCTTTGACAGTGAGCCCAGCCCTCTGTATCCTGCCCAGCACTTCCCTAAGGTGTGAAAGGTGTTCCTCCCAGCTGGTACTGAAGATGGCAATGTCATCCAGGTACGCTACGGCATACTCCGCAGCACCATTCAACACCTGGTTCACCAACCTTTGGAAAGTGGCCGGGGTGTTCTTCATTCCGAAAGGCATTACTTTAAACTCAAATAAGTCTATCGGAGTGATGAAGGCCGACCTTTCCCTAGCTCTGTCTGTCAATCCTACCTGCCAATGCCCCTTGGTCAGGTCAGTAGTCATAAGGTAGGTCACCCCTCCCAACTTGTCCAGGAGTTCGTCCATCCGGGGCATCAGGTGGGCGTCAGACTTCGTGACTGCATTCAGTCCACGACAGTCCACACAGAAATGAGTTGAGCCATCTGGCTTGGGCACAAGGACTACGGTTGAGGCCCAGGGGCTGTGGGATCTCTGGATTACCCCAAATCCAGCATCTCCTCCACTTCCCTCCTAATGTCCTTTTGGACAGCCGCTGACACCCAATATGCTGTTCGCCATATCGGCGTCTGGGCCCTGTCTCCACATCGTGTGTCGCTAAGGGGGTTAGTCCAGGCTTGGCGCTAAACAAGGGGGCAAAGTCTGCTAAAACCTCCTTTACTTTCTGGACCTGATCTGGGTTCAGCTGGGGAGACAATTTTACTGCCTCTACAGAGGACTCCCACTTACTCTCTTCCAGCAAGTCCAGAAGGGGGTCTCCTTCGTCCGTCCTCTCCCAATGACTACATACTGTGAACACCATGTCAGCCCTGTTTGCATATGGCTTCATCATGTTGACATGGTACATCTTTTCAGTCTTTCTACGGTCAGGTAACTCCACAATGTAGTTTATGTCATTTACCTTCCTAACCACTTTGTACGGTCGTGCCCACTCAGCTTGTCTTTCCAGACCGGAATAAGGACCATGACTTCCTGACCCACCATGTATGAGTGAGCTCTGGCTCTGCGGTCGTACCACACCTTTTGTCTCTGTTGGGCAGCTGCCAGGTTGCTCTGGGCTGTCCCCATAAGCTCCTTCAGCCTTTCCCTAAACCTAAGGACATAATCCACAATGGGAGTTCCCTGGGTGGCATGCTTGCCTTCCCAGTCCTCCTGGATTAATTCTAGGGGCCCACGTATCCGGCATCCATATAAGAGTTCAAAGGGGGAAAATCCTGTTGACTCTTGGGGCACCTCCCTGTATGCAAAAAACAGATGGGGAAGGTATTTCTCCCAGTCCCTCTCATGCTGTTCAGCAAATGCCCGGAGCATTGACTTTAGGGTACCATTGAAACGTTCCACAAGCTCATTGTCTTGAGGGTGATACGGTGTTGTGCATCTCTGCACCACCCCACACTTCTCCCATAAACACTTCATCAGGTCTGACATGAAGGAACCCCCTCGATCGGTGATTACCTCCTGTGGAAACCCAACACGGGAGAAAATCCCAAGTAAGGCATCTGCCACTTTGTCTGTCCTCAGAGAGGATAGGGCAACAGCCTCTGGGTACTGGGTGGCATAATCCACCACAGTTAGGATGAATCTCTTCACTGAGGAGCTGGGGGTATTTAAAGGCCCCACAATATCCATTCCCACCCTCTGGAATGGCTCCTCCACTATGGGCAAGGGGATCAGGGCGGCTTGGATTTTCTTGCCCGTCTTCCCTATTTCTTGGCACCGGTGACAAGACCTGCAATTCTCCTTCACCTGCTGGGTGAAGTTAGGCCAGTAAATTCTGGGCCAACCGCTGCATAGTTCATACGATTCCCAGATGACCAGACAAGGAATATCATGTGCAATTTTGAGCAACTGCTCACGTTACTCTCTGGGGACAAGCTGCCTGCCTAGCATCCCTCCCTCTGTCTGTATTGCCTGTGTATACATAAGTCCATTTTTCCAATAAACCTTATGTCTGCCATCACCTCCCTGTGTGCCCTCAGAGTCTGCCCAAGCCCTCAGCTTCTCTAAACTAGGGTCACTCCTCTGAGCATGTGCAAACCCCTCACACCATCCCAAGGCATGGGGCAAGTCCCACTCAGTTTCTAAACTAGGGTCCCTAGCACTAGTGTCACGGCCCTCAGGATCACTGTCAATCCTAACCCTCTGACAATTGGTCACACCTCCCTCTTCGGAGTAACCTTCCATAGCTGTGTGGTCACTCACTACCAGGGAAATTTCTACCCCCTTTATATCAGTCTCCCCATCTGGAGACACAGGCTGGGGAACCAGCCTCTCTGTGGTTTCCACACTGGTTTCTGTGGGGTTCAGGGAACTACTATTTCACCTTGCCGCTTGTCTACGGGTAACAGCACATACCATCCCCTGTTGGAGATTTTTACCCAGGATCACATCTACTGCTAACGTTTTAGCTACAGCCACCTGCTGCACAGTTCCCCCTGTTTCACCCCGGTCCAGGAGAACACTGGCCAGTGGCAATGTTTTCACTTCACCCGCAAAGTCCTGTACAGTCACATATTTGTTTGGGATAAGCTGACCAGGCTGTACTAGATCCCCTTTCACCAATGTCAGGGATGCCCCTGTGTCCCCTAACCCCTGCATCTGTACACCATTTACCATGACTGGGTGCATGTGTTCTCTCATGTTCACTAGCATGCTCTCAGGAACACACAAACAACCCACTTCTTTTCTGGTACTACTTTGCATATTAGTGCTTGCTCTTCTTGGACACTATCTGGCAATGTGCCCAGTTTCTTTACATAACAAACAAGCATTTCTTACTTCAGAGAAATCTTTTCTTGGAAACCTGGGGCTAACTGGTTTCGGTGGAGGCAGTGAGAGTTTTAGCTGCCCTGAAGGCGCACTTTTCCCTTTCTGCGCTGCCACGCCCACCCCATTCACTCTCAGAGCAGGTATGCTCTTGGCATAGTGGTCCGAGAGTTCAGCAGCCTCTTGCACTGTTTTTGGATCTCGGTCCTCTAGCCAAGTTTTTAACTCTGCTGGGCATGCCCAATAAAACTGTTCTAATAAAATCACATTTTCAATTTTATCAACAGTGTTTGCCTCAATTCCTTCCCACCAACGTTTTAAAAACTTACGTTGTTTCGTGGCTAGCTCCTCATAGCTCATATCAGGGCTTCTCCTGAGCTTATGGAATTTAGCTCTGTATGATTCAGCAGTTAATTCAAACTTTTTTAGTAGTGCGGCTTTTAACTTGCTGTAATCGTCACTGTCTTTATTGTCCATGTGACCCAATGCATCCCGAGCTTTTCCAGTAAGTAGCAGGGATAGCTGGAAGCTCCAGGACTCTCTAGGTATTTTAGCCTGAATACAAACTTTTTCACAAGAATTTAAAAATGCATCTATATCCTCCCCGTCCTTAAACTCAGCTATTAATTTAGAGTTCAATTTGTAACCCAGTCCTGCAGTCCCAGTTAAACCCAAGCCACTTACCTGCTCTGGTGCTGCTGGTTGGAGTCGCATCTTCTCCAGCTCGTGTTGCCTCTGGTGCTCCTGCTCCTCACAGTCTGCATCTCGGTGTTTTCATTCTCTCTTCTTCTCTGCATCTCGCTGGCGCTCACGTTCCTCACGGTCTGCCTCCCTCTGTTGTCGCTCTTCCTCTCTGCGTTCTTGCTCTGCCTCACGGTCCACCTCTCACTTCTCTCACTCTCTCCTCTCCTGGGACTCCAGCTCCATCCTGTGCAACTCAAGTTGCAACCTGAGAACTTCTGGATTCAGGATACTGGTGACTCGTCCCTGCTGCTGTGGCCCTTCATTGACAGTGGCTCTGCTGTCCTCCTCATCAGCTCGGGACCCCTCACTGGCCGCTAGTTCTGCCACACTCGATGTCTGGTCCCTGTCAGTCACGGTCTGTGACTCCCTGCTCTGGGTATCTGCTACCATCAGGGCCTCTATGAGGTTCTGCTTACTGGCTTTCACCTCGAACAGGACTCCTCTGTTCTCGCACAACTGTTTTAATTGTTCTACAGTGTGCCTGCTGTAGTAGGATGCCATCTTTCCTAACTACTGCTACTCTGACTTTGCACTTCAGAAAAAAAAATAAAATAGGTAGGAACTAGACTGTACAACAAGTGATATATAGTTCTGTTTTCTTTTTTAAAATAAAACTGTCTTTTTCTTTCTTTGCAAGAGAGCTTACGGTCTTAGCTGACACAGAACAATAAAGCTTGTGATACCAAAATTATCCCACCGCTACCACCAATTTGTCACAAATTCACTCAGCAGGTCAGGCTCTCTACTCCCAAAGTGCCAACTTCTGAACGCAGTCTTGTGAACAGTGTAACAGACAAGGTAACCCTCTTGTCTGTTTTTGTGAGTTCGGATCAACCTTTGGTCTCAGTTCTGGAGGGATTCAAACTGTAACCTCTTGCTAGCATACCAAATGCACAGGCTCAGATATATCTGTCTTCGGGGGGGCCAGATATCTTTGCCTACGGGCACCTAACCAGGTATTCAGAGGTGAACCCTTAAAACTTAATAAAGACCTCAGATTTAAAATGCTTCTGTTTCCAGTTTGGTACCACCATATAAGCTATATGTCTGCTGAACCATAAATATTTCTTAGCAAAAGAAAGCAATTCAAAGACAGACCAGGTTTGCTCTAAAATTAGAGTTTTTACTAAAATATATAATAATATGTCAAACATACAATACAGAACTCTTATAACACAAGACATACATATCTTTAAACAAAACAAGGTTTAAAACAGTGTAATTCCTACAACTATATTTAAATTTTGTCTAGCTTTCTAAATACCTGTTTTCAGTGCTCAGATGTTTCCTTAGTCAGTGTCAGATACAAATGACTCTATAGTGAAAGAGAATAATCTTTTCAAGCAGTATTGGCCAACCCCTTTTTGATGACGTCATCCAGCCCCTCCTCTGGTCAAATATCTAACAAAAATATATTTTTATACAACAACAGGATGTAATTTTATTAATCTATACTATACAGCTATACAGGATGTATTAATTCTGCAACCTTAGCATAACTTAAGTTTCAATGACACCTCTTTTGATCTCATGCTGTACCCTCGTCACACAGGCTTCATAGGGTCATTTCCAACCTTACACCTCTATGTAATATCCTAACTTCCCTTATTTTTACATCATAAACCTTATTTATGATTTCTCTCTTAACAAAATGAACTTAACAACTCTGTAATTAGCTCAGAGAAACAGGATCCTTAATAAAAGTCTTCCAGTAACACATTGTCTCTAAAAAGACTGAGTGTGTGAAACAATGCTGTCAGCAGTTCTCTTGGCCTGCATCTGTCAGCTAAAATCTGGGGGGGGGGATGAGAGAGGTCATTCCTAGAGCATTTGAATTTTCAGCAGAGACATTAATACATTTTATATTAAAAAAATATATCCAGCACTCAGAACTGGCTGTCTACATCACAGGGGGCATGATCTGCCCCTCATAAAGCCATGCTGAGAGTGGGCAAGTGCTGCATTATTCCATTCCTGATAATGGCTTTGCGGTCCTTGCCCACCACTGGCATCACACAGACCAGCCTAAACTGCCCGGGTCCAACCTTGCCCCCTTCTTGAAGATGGGGGCCACACTGGCTACTTTCCAGTCCATCGATACCAAAGCTGTACAGACAGACTCATGAAAAATTACTGCAAGTAATACAAGCAGTCCCACCAATTTTTAGTTCCATTATGATCCTGGGGTGTATCCTGTCCTGCCATTTGAACTTACATGACTTGATGGACCAGGGAGGGGCAGTGGACATGGCATATCTGGACTTCAGCAAGGCATTCAACATCGTCCCCACAGGAGGCTGGTGAACAAACTGTGCAGTATTGAAGTGGGTCCTAATCTAGAAAAATGGGTGGAAAGCTGGCTTAGCAGTAGAAGCCAGAGGGTGGTAGTAAATGGGATTCACACTGGGGAGGGCAGGATGACAAGTGGGGTGCCCCAGGAGTCAGTATTGGGTCTGGTTCTCTTTAATAGCTACCTCAGTGATACTGCATATGGCTTGAAATGGAAGGTACTCCTATCTGCATGTGATACAAAAATCTGCAATAGGGTAGACACACCGGGGAAGTGGAAAGAATGAAGGAGTGATCAAAAACTTGGCAACTGAAATTTAATGCAAAGAAATGCAGAATCATGCACTTAGGACATAGAAACCTGTGAGCCACGTATGAACTGGGAGAGGAGTAGTCACGGTAACAAGGCAGGATAGAGATCTGGGAATTATCATATTGGATGATTTTAAGGTGGCGAAACAATGTGATAATGCAGCAGGAAGGTCAAATCACATGTTGGGCTGTATAGGGAGGGGTATAACCAGCAGGCAGAGGGAGGTGATAATGCCCCTATATAAATCACTGGTGAGACCCCACCTTGAGTACGGTGTACAGTTCTGGAGGTCTCATCTCTGAAAGAATATTGACAGGATGGGGAGGGTACAAAGGAGAGCAACCAAAATGGTGCAGGGCCTGCATCAGAAACCCTATGAGGAAAGGTTAAAGGATCTAGATCTTTACTCTCTGGAGATCAGGACATGGGCCTAGATCTTTACTCTCTGGAGATCAGGACATGGGCCTAGATCTTTACTCTCTGGAGATCAGGACAGAGGGGCCTAGATCTTTACTCTCTGGAGATCAGGACAGAGAGGCCTCAATCTTTACTCTCTGGAGATCAGGACAGAGAGGCCTCAATCTTTACTCTCTGGAGATCAGGACACGGGCCTAGATCTTTACTCTCTGGAGATCAGGACAGAGGGGCCTAGATCTTTACTCTCTGGAGATCAGGACAGAGAGGCCTAGATCTTTACTCTCTGGAGATCAGGACAGAGAGGCGAGACATGATTGAGACATTTAAGTACCAAAAGGGAATAAACAAGGTGCAGGAAGCGAGCATTTTTCAAAGAAAAAGATGTCCAAAGACTAGAAGGCACAATATGAAATTGGGGAGGGGGGTTATGCTCAGCAGGAACAGGAGAAAGTACTTCTTCACAGAAAGGGTGGTGGACCCCTTGAACGGTCTCCCAGGAGAAGTAATGGGGGCTAAAACAGTTATTGGATTTAAGAAAGCATGGGACAGGCACATGGGTGTCACCAAAACTGGTAGGGAAGGAAACCCAGAGCTCAAACAGGGACTGGAGCACCACTGGTAGGGGTAGGGCGTGGGAGGGCAAAGGCTGGTGACCAGTAGAGTCTGCAGTTTTATATTAGGCAGGGAAAAAGGGGCAGACTGGATGGGCCGGATGGTCCTTTTCTGCAGTCAACTTCTATGATCTTTACCAGTTGCCAGGATGGATGTAATGTCTGCAATCAGTATTATGCCTACCCTATATGCCAAGGGTCCTCCCAATGAGAATGCAGCCTCCCTCCTTTGCTGACAACAGAAGAAAGGTACACATTCAACATCTCACCCATTGCCACTGGCTCTCTCGCATATTACCCCCTTCTTCCCCTGTTTTTAAGGGCCCAATCCCTTCCTTCACCTTCCTCCTCTTATTTATGTAAAGGCTTTGGTGTTGTTCACTGCTTCTACTAATATCCTGGCTTCAAGTCCTACCTTGGCTTTCTTAATTCTAGTTTTTTAGTCCCTCACTGCTGCTCTGTACCCCTCTCTGGCCTGCAAGCAACCTGCCTCTTATCAGTGGTCGTAGACCTTATTTATGTTCATGATGGTTACCTTTAGTCCCTGTTGAGCCAGACGGGCCACTTTTTGGCCCCTTTCACATATTGCTTACAGGGATGCAGGTCTTTGTAGCTGCTCCGAGCATGTTCTTCAGCAAGCTCCACGTATGTTCTACATTACCTACCACATGCATTTGGTCCACACCTTGGACATCAGGTCCTTTATATTGGCAAAGTCTGCCTATCTCAATTTCCATGTCCTGGTGCCTGGGGCTAGTCTTCCCTGTCACCAGGGAGGTTACCTATTGGTGGTCACTGCCTCCCACCAGTTCCTTGACTTTCATACTGGAGATAACACCATTCCCATTGTTGAGTACAAGGTCAAAGTATCCTCATATCTAGTCCTTTCTTGTACATGCTGCTCTAGGAAGCAGTCTTAGAAGGTGGACAGGAACTCTGGCTCAGCACTGCCATTAGCCTTCTGGAGACACAAGTCTATGTTCGGGAGACCAAAGTCCCCCGGGATCACCAATGTATCCAATTAAGCTGCTCCTGTAATTTCCCCACAAGCTGGGCATCATGCTTTGCTGAGCTGTTTGGGGATTAGAGCCAACCCCCTAGGGTAACTCTTTTGTTCCCCTTTTCCCCTAGCTTGACCCAAATATAATCTGTATCACTGTCTGTCCTCATGATGCCCTCCTTGTACTACACAGTGATTCCCTCCTTTACAAACTGAATCGCCCCTTTTCAGTCAGGTCTACCCCTTTGGAATAGTCTGAATCCCTCTACCCTGGTGTCCCAGTAATTGTCTTCCCCCCATCAGCCCTCGGTAACTCCCACTAAGTCATGATCTTTGAAGTGCATCTGGCCTTCAGTTTCACCCATTTTGATGATTGCACACTGTCTTGCATGTAAGTGAGAATAGTTGCCCCTTTGTGCTTACACACACACACACACACACACACACACACACACATACACACAGTGGGTCTCCTACCACCTGCGCTGGCGATCCTTGCACCAGTCCCCTCCCCATATCCTCGAGTTTAAAATCTCCCCTCCAGTTGCACTGTCCATCCTCCTAGCCAGTACCCTCACTCCCTTCTGGTGCAAGTGCAGGCCATCCTGGGCATATAGGTCTCCCTTGCCCCACAAGACCCTCTATTTGGCCTGAAAAAGAAAATGCTCCCTCTTGCACCAGACCCACTGCCAAGCATTAGCCTGCCTAATGATCTGCTACTGCCCCTCACTAGCCCGAAGGACTGGGAGGATTTTAGAAACAGTCACCCTGAATATCTTTC
Organism: Neoceratodus forsteri; assembly: GCA_016271365.2. Lineage (NCBI taxonomy): Eukaryota > Metazoa > Chordata > Ceratodontiformes > Ceratodontidae > Neoceratodus > Neoceratodus forsteri. Next base: position 246,915,950 of record JADMNL010000025.1, read on the forward strand.
CCTTCAGAAACATCCCTAGTTATATGAATGACCTCAAGTCCTCGAGACTTGTGCTCCCTATGTAGTTCCTGCTAACATTGACTAAGATATATTCCTCCCTCGAGCTGTTACTTGGCCAAATGGCACTCAGTTAATCCCTCATGCAGGCAGCCAAACCATCTTGCCCAAGTTACCATCTTGGTCCAGGAATGCCCCATCCACCTCACCACTGCCCTAGCTATGGTCCTCAATAAATACTACCTTCCTGCCCCTCCATACAGACCCTCTCTTCCCCCTCCTTTTCAAGTTAGGCATCTTGTTTATTTATGTTTTCTTCCAGTTTGGGCCTACAGTGAAGGAAAAACTATAAATGCCATCTCCACACCCCTAACCTGGACCCTAAACAGGGTACAAACAGTGCTATTCTCCAACAAGCTGGAGTCTGCGTTGAGCAAGGTATGAAATATAGCTCTATCCACATTACTCGACATACGGGACTGTCTGAGCTGGATGGAAGGAAGGGAGTTGCAAGCACCAGTTGTTACAGGAGCTGCAAGGATTCTCTGTGGCAGGAAGGGGGGACCCTGAATGGGTTATTATTTGCAGTACGCTACAGACTGGAATTCAGCATGCTAGCCTGGGGGCGGAGAAAGAGGAAGGGGGCTTCTTTGTTGTTTTTTTCTAATTTGTTCACGTCTGAAAGAGCAACTTATTCATTTTCAAAATGCAACTGACTAGGTGTATAAGATGCCTCACTGTGAGTTTGAAAAAAAAAAGCTACCACCAAAACAGCTCAACAGAGATGAATTACTTAGAATCAGAAACTGCTGAGGCACTCACAACATTTTAAGGATTGCAATTTGTATGCCTTTTATAGCACTATAAAGGATGAATTCTCTGATCACAATTTGTAAGAAGGAGCAGTAGATTTTTCTTCTTTCCTTCTCAAACTTCCTGGAGCTGCTGTGAGGGACCCCAATGACCCCCATGCCAGTCAGTACACAACAGGTGTTCCATAACCATGGTAGTCACTTGGGTTCAAGCCACTGGATTCTGTGTTCTTCCACCACAACCCCCCTTTCTACAAAGGCAGAGGAGATCTGGTTGAACTAGCAATTCCCACTAATATCAGCAAGCAGTGTGGTGCCACACAGGACAGCATAAGGAAGCTTTTTTTTATCAATTACCAATTATTTTACCAGGTGAGACACACTAAGCTGAAAGCTTGTTTCCAGGTGCAACCTGGGAGCACAAGGAAGTTAAGTGACTTGCTCAGGGTCACACAGTAAGCACCTAGGGGGCTGTGGGATTCAAACCCAGGTCTCCAGATTTGCAGCTCAGAGCCTTAACCCACTGCACCATACTGCCTCCTAGCTTGGCTTGCTGTGGGTTGACCTGTAGTGTAGAAAATGTGGGTGCCACGTGTCACAAAGAGACCTGGGTTTCTTATTTTTATTTATTTATTTATTTATAAAACTTTCATCAGACAAGGGCTACTGAGCAGAGGCCAGCTCACTTCCAGAAGCTGACTGGAGGGAAGGGTATGGGGTGGGGGTGGGTGTGGGGAGCCAAATAGCAGTACAGGTAAATTCAAACTGCAAAAGAGTCAACTGTGTCATATAGTGGATCAAACAATGCAACAAAGTTCGAACAGTACAATGAACACATAAATCATCACACGGTGTACAGTGCATAGTGCAATATATCACCAGTGGCAGAAGGTGCAGATATGTAGTAAAAGCAGCAGCAAAACCGAGTGGGTAAGGAAGGACTGCTAAAATCAGGTATTATCAGAGGGGCCTGTAACAGGTCAGGGAACCCAGATAAAGAAAATAGCAGTACAGCAGCTTATAGGAAGGAAACAGAAAGGGGAAATTAAGTGCAGGAGCAGATGCAAGAAGTGTCTTGGAGCTGAGCTTTCAGACTAGTGGAAGAGGAAGGCCAAGGTCAATGGTCTGGGACTTCAGGAGGGCAGATTTAAACAAAATGGGCGAATGCCTTAGAGATTACCTAGAAGGGAGAATAGCCAGGGTGGGGTGGAGGAGTAATGGGCCATATTTTTTTTGCTCAAATCTCCCTCCCCCCAAGCTGGAGGGTTCAGCCCCCTGCACCGCTCACTGCCCCCCACATTCCCAGGCTTACCCCACCCTGGGTGGGGCCGCCGGATGGGTGCCCCTCCCCAAGGAACATGATCTCTTGCCCTGGCTTACCCCCAAGGGTGGGGCCATGGGGGCGGGACCCCTCCCGGTGGGCATTAGTCACAGCGGGAGTAGCAGCGGAGGTGGGGGTCATCATGAATGTAGTTGGAATTTTTTTTTTTTTTTTTACGGTATGCTTGAGATCCCTTGGTGCAGGGACGTGCAATAAAATAAGCATCTGCCCCACCCCCTTACATGAGGCGCCGGCAGCAGCGGTACCCCCCAGCCTGCACCAGAGGTCCACATAGCGCTGACACTTCCGGAGAAGGAGATCAGTCCCTGGGACTCTCAGTCCTCTCACCCTGGCCGGCCCTCTGACTCCTGAGTCCATCACCGAACCCAGGATGTCGGCGCTGCAAGTGGATGCCTTGCCACTGCGCCGGCAGGCCGACGTAATGGGCCATATTAAGGGAAGGCATAGTGAAGGCAACAAACCTCTGTGCAAATGAAGTGAGCAAAAACAAAAGAAAAGACTGTTGTGATTTGTAAGGGAAGTAGCTGAAAAGGTCGAGGCTGAAACAGTAGTATTCAGAGGTACAAAGAAATGCAGAGGAAAGAGGATAGGAAAGCATACCAGGAAAAGCAGAAGGAAGCAGCAAAAGTGGTGAGGAGTGCTAAGGTGTAAACTAAGGAAGGCTAGCCAAAGAGGTAACTAAAAGGGACAAGACCTTTTATAGGCACATAACTACTTAAGTACATAAATACATAAGTACTTCTTCACAGAGAGGGTGGTAGACACTTGGAATGCACTGCCAGAAGAGGTGATAGCACTGAAGACAGTGGGAAGCTTTAAGAGAGGCTGGGATAGGCATAGGGGGAATGTAAGGATCATGGATAAGGAGAATGGGAGGAGTGGGGAGGGAAGGCAAGGACAGTAGCTCAAGCTGTGGACCCTGCAATACAAATAGACTAGATAGACCAAATGCCCTTCTTCTGCTGGCTTCTTCATATGTTCGTATGTATGTATGTATGTATGTTCATATATAAGTGAGAAGAGGAAGACAAGAGGAGGGATTGTGAGGTTAAAATGGGCAGAGGGGACTGTGCAGAGGAGAATCAGGAAAAAGCAGATATCCTGAACAGAGATATTTCTGTTCAGTCTTCATGGTGGAAGGGAAGGGGGTGGGTGATAGGGGGCACTGTGACCAAGCCAGCCTATCTAATAAGCCATGTGACCTGTTGGCATGTGGGAAACAGTTCAAGTTTAGTTCAAGTTCAAGTTTATTGCAGGAAAACTCTATTGAGCAAGCTCATTCACAAGGAGGTCCTGAGATGTGTACAAACAAATGGACATTACAAGGTACCGCAAACAATATTTACAAATTTGCGAAGGATGCACACATAATTCATGAACGGTGTTACATGGAGAAAAAGCAACGCCATAGAGTGTATAGAAACAGAACATTTGGAACGTAGTATACCAACCCCTACATGGTAGGGTGTAGAGCTTAATATTGATAGCTGCATTAAATAACATACAAATCATTGGCAGGAGAGATGTGATATGGAGGGTGGGCAGGCTTGGGTTGGATGAGGATATCTTAGCATAAGTAACGAGCAGGTGACGTGTAGAATAGCGGTCACGGGGGAAAGAGAAGGAGCAGAGGAAGAAAGCTTATAATGGTAGTCACGGAATGCGATATGCAAGCTCAAGGTTTGGGTACAGAAGGGACTAGTGTCAGGGAAGGTGAAAGGTACGTATCTATTGAAGTTGGGCTTAAAAGCAGTTACAAATATCTTTTATTTTATTTGAGCTCAGCACTTTAAAGAGATTAACTGGGACAAAGCTAGTTAGCTTGAGAGTGGATTGGAGGTGGTTCCATATCGTAGGAAGAGTGTGCGAGATAGCTCTTTTACCAAAGGAAGTACGAGTTCTGGGAACATCGAGCAGAATGGAGTCTGATTTCCTGAGAGAATACATACTATGGGAAATGGAGATAATCAATGTAAGGTAACTCGGTAGTTTATGCAAAAGCAATTTGAGGGTCCATACCCCAGCGTGAAGCAGGCGTCTGGTGCTGAGGGATGCCCAACCAATGGCTGCATACAAATCATAATGGTGCCTACGGTAGGGTGAGTTGGTAATAAATCGCGAAGCCCGGTGGTAGAGGGTGTCCAACTTGCTTAGGCTTGAGGCTGTGGTGGAGGAATAGATTAAATCACAGTAGTCAAGTAAGAGAAGGAAAGTGGCCTGGACGAGTCTGGTTTGAGTCTTGAGGGGGAAAGATAACTATTTCTGAAGAAGAAACCTAACCTGATTTTGAGCCTCTTGGATAAGTCCTCAATATGTTCATGACAAGAGAGTTTATTATTTGTCCAAATCCCCAGGTATTTAAATTCAGTAACCACTTCCAATTGCTCACTTAGGGAGGTAACAATAAAGTCTTTTGGGGGGTCCAGCGGGGTACAAGAAAAAATCATTGCTTTGGTTTTCTTCGCATTAAGGAGAAGCTTAGTTTTTATTAGGTTGATTTCAAGCTGAGCAAAATCTGCTTGGAGCACATCCCTGACTTCAGATAAAGTTGAGCCGGAGGAATACAGTACAGTATCATCGGCTAAGAAGTGCAGGTTGGAGTTAGTTATGTTGGAGTCCAGGTCATTAATATACAGAGAGAACAAGATCGGTTCTAAAATAGATCAGGATGGGTGGTGGATGTGGCCTATCTAGACTTCAGCAATGTTTTCGACACCGTACCATATAGAAGGCTTATTACGAAACTGAGCAGTTTGAGGATAAGTCCTAAGGTAGTAAATCGAGTATAAAATTGGCTGATGGACAGGTGACAGTGGGTGGTGGTAAACAAAATTTACTTGGGGGAAGGGACAGTGACCAGTGGCGTACCATAGAGCTCAGTACTAGGTCCAGTCCTCTTTAATGTCTTTATAAGTGACATTGCAAAAGAGCTGGAAGGGAAGGAATGGTATGCTCTTTTCAGAAGACAACAAAATTTGCAAAAGGGTTGATATCCCAGAGGGGGGGTAGAGAGAAAGTGCAGAGACCTGAGAAAACTCAAAGACTGGCCAAGGGTATGGCAGCTGGGTTTCAACACGAAAAAAGTGCAAAATCATGCACCTAGGGCACAGAAAAGGGAAAGAGAAAGGGAAAGCGGACATTGTTTAACCAGGAAAGGCACACTACGCCGAAGCCTGTTTCCAGGTGCAACCTGGGAGCACAAGGAAGTTAAGTGTCTTGCTCAGGGTTACACAGTATGCAAGTGGGGGCTGTGAGATTCAAACCCAGGTCTCCAGGTTCGCAGCTCAGTGTCTTAAACCACAGTGCTATACTGTACTGCCCTCCCAGGAGCAGAGTACAGTATGAGAGGGAAAGGTACTGATGGTCACCAAACAGGAAAAAGACCTAGAAGTAATCATATCCGATGACCTCCAGGTGGCAAGGCAGTAGGTACAGTCAGTGGGATGTTGCGTGGCATAGGAAGGGGTAACACCAGCAGAAGAAGGGAAGTGGTGTTGCCACTGTATAGATCACTGTTAAGATCCCACCTGGAGCAGTGTGTCTGGTTCTGGAGATCACATCTCAAGAAGGACATAGACAGGGTGAAGGCTATCCAGAGGAGGACAACTGAAATGGTGCAGGGGTTGCATCAGAAGCCCTATGAGGAGAGACTAAGGGAGCTCAATAGGTACACCCTGGAAGTGAGAAGGAGAGGGGGGACATGTTAGCAACATAAATATCTCACAGAGTTGAAGAAGGTACAGGAGGGGAGTATTTTTCAGAGGAGAAGGTACACGAGAACAAGGCGACATGAAATGAAGCTGGACAAGAAAAATTTAGGAAGGATATGAGGAAGTACTTCTTTACTGAAAGAGTGGTGGATGCCTGGAACAGTTTTCCAGTATAGGTAGTGGGAGTGAAAACAGTGGTGGGCTTCAATACATGCATGGGATAGGCACAGGGGAATCTTATTTAGAAGATGGGAGGTGGGGAGGTAGTCAGAGATCAGGAAGAGTCTGCGGTAAAAATATAGGCAGGGGAAAAAAGGGGCAGACTAGGTGGACCAAAGTGGTCCTTATCTGCCAACAAATTATATGTTTCTAAGTGAATGGGGACTACACCAAAGCTGTGGGACCTGGTAGGTGAAGGTGGGTTGCCCTGCAGAGATCTTGTTGCCAGGTAAAGAGAAAGAGTGAGGGTCGGAGAGAGAGACTGAGGGAGTTAGGAAGAAGGGAGTGGACAAGACAGGAGGGGGCTGAGATATAGTGGCAGGGGAGTAAACCAAACCATTACTTGGAGATGAAGGAGCTGGAATGGGAGAGATGTCTGCCCCCATCCAGTTCTTGTACTGAGCCCAGAGCACTGAAGTAAGTGTGTTTGAGGAGCCGGATTAAGCACACCAAAGGAAGTGCGCCTTCTGAGGGGGGAGGCACTATTCCTGCTGTAACACTGCCACTTGGTTGACTCCCAATGCCAGTGCAGTTTGGGAGTGCTTGTGGGAGGGCAGGACTGCATGCATGATGCATTTGGACTTCCAACACTTGCCAGTGCTGCTGCGTTCTGGGTAGGTGGGGCTTATGGGGAGATAAAGGCTCAATGGGACAAGTGACTGCAAGATGAAACCCCCGCAACCTGCTTCACCGTTTGGGTGGCCCAGAATCCAAAATGCTCTCCCCAGCTCCTCCTCACACCACCACCATCACCATCACCATCAGATATGGCAGGAAGGTCCCCCTAGAGGGGGAGCTCCGTGGGTATAGATGCACTGGGGGGGGGGGCCGCTGTCAGGGGCAGATTTCAACCCTGCAATGGTAAAGATAAGGGGCATATGGACAACTGAAGGAGATCTGTTCCCCTGGTACAGATGCAGCACTGACATGGCCACATATTTCCTGAAATGGTATGGTATGGTAAAAATGTTATTCTTATTCATAACAGTATGAACAGAAACAGGATAAACTCCATTGAGTGTAAACTCATTTTCAAGGAGGTCCGACCTAAAATCTCTGTGATATCTCTAGAGAAATTCCCTGCCTGCCTGCAGTACCACTAAAGGGTCACCAGAGAGAATCTCTGTAGAAATATGGCACACTATCTGGAAGTATCTGACCATGTCTTTTGCTGCAACTACACAGGGGGACAATAAACACAAGAAATCAAGACAAAGTCTGCTTCTATAGACTTGGGCAGTCCAGGAAAGAGGGTGGGTAAATGCTATCAGGAATGCCGTCTAGGCGAGTTGTGGTTAGTTACAAGTAACATTCACAGAGCGGGGACTGGGTAACGGGAGCAGCGGTAGCACGTGCCACTTGGGAGACCAGGGTTCGCATTCGAACCTAGGCATCCCACACTGGAGCCGCCCGCCATGCATTCATGCACCCAATGCTGGCTGGCCTCAAGATGGCACTAGCACTGACTGTGAAGGCAGTCACCCTCCTGCTGTCCCAGCTGGAGGAAGAGTGCAGTATGGTGGCCACAAATACTGGGGTGGGGGGATCCCAGAGAGACAATATGTAAAAAAAATAAAAATTAAAAAGAACATTCACAAAACTTATCATGCTGTCTTCCTCCAGGACACCCCCTTCCTCATTTGCTATCACATTTGAAATGAGTTGGAGATAGCTCAAAAGTTCACAACCCATCTGCCTGTGTAGTCGTTACTCTGACTAACCTGACTAAACCAGCAGGTTTCTTCTGCTCTGATAAGAACTGAAAGAGGTGTGCTCTGATAAGAACTGAAAGAGGTGTGTGTGTGTGTGTGTGTGTGTGTGTGTGTGTGTGTGTGTGTGTTGGGAGAGGGCGTGTAGAGAGTATTGATATTTTCAGACAAATTGTTAACAATCACTTGATATGAAACATAAAAAGAAACTGTACATAAACTTCTGCAGAAAGTTACACTCAATATCTCAGATGCAGTATACATACTTTTCTTTGAAAATGCTTGACCTTGAACCCTAACACTGTCATGCTCCATCAGTGCACAGTTGGGTGGGGGGGATCTGACAACTCTACCTTTCAGGTGAGAAAATCACTGTAGAAAAATATTAGACAGACTTATAAAAAATATGTTCATTTCCCTATGGAGTTACCTCAAAGCCATCTTGTAAAGTGTTAAGAGTGTTGTGAATGCTTCAGTTCTCATTTGGAATCAGTAGAGTGAAGCAGAATTTGAAATGTCACCTTCCATCTTCGCTGAATGAGCAATGCGCTGCTTTAACACGGAGAGTGTGACACATGTCTCTACTTTCTTATGACTGATCATACTATATGGTGGCCCCTTTGAACCAGTCACAAGGATCCATACCCCTCTACAGGCTGTTTCCCAATAATGTTCAGCAAGTGGTCATCCAGCACACTGCCCTAAGTCTACAGCAATAAACAGCTGTCATACGATGCTGACCCAGTGACACAGCAGCACGTTGCATGTGCAAGCCTCCGAATCCTGACCCACAGTGAGGCTGGGCTGGGTGCGCTGCACAACGGAGAAGCCTGGGTCCCAGGGATGAGGGGCACAGAACATCCAGCAGACTGGAGAGTGCTGCTGCTGTTGTGTGCCAGGCAGTCCAGGTAGACATGTTGTGAATTTTAAACGTGTGTGAGAATTCGCTCATTGATGCACTACGCAGAGTATCTGTGTAGTGTGCACTTCATAATTTGCTGCAATTGCTTGAATTTTACTTGGTGAACTGACACACTTTACTCTGCTGTGAATTTTTGGCGCAAACTGTTTCAATTTGAGTAGTAAAATTTGCCACAAGGTGCACAGTGCATTAATTCACATAGCAAAATTTGTGCAGTTGCATGCATGTTACTACGCGAACTGACGTACTTCGTGGCAAACTCCCCAAACTGCAGATTTTTTAAAACTTTACATGCAGCTAAGTCGGGGGGGTAGTGGGCATTGAGAAAAAAAATGGAACAATGAAATTACCAAAAAATAATTTAATTACCTAAGAGGTGTGAGAACTGCACTCATTCCAAGAATGTTACTGGTGAGGTTTTGCCATCAAGTACAAATGTGTCTTGCACTGGAATAGAGAAAGAAGAAATTTGGTTTTATAAACCACTTTTCACACAAAGAGTATCCTAAAGCACTTTACAGCCCTGAAGAGGGAGGTGAGAGAGAGAGAGAGAGAGAGAGAGAGAGAGAGAATGTTGCTGTCATTTACAGCAAACAGAGAGATTCAAAGAATACAATAGCCAGATTAGAGAAAAGCTGCCGAGACGTTAAGGGCTGGAAAACTAGTTGACTTGTTCAGGGTCACACAGTGGGTGGGTGGCAGTTGTGGGATTAAAACCTTGGCCCCTAGGTGCACAACTCTGTGTTTTATGCACTAGGCCAAACTGCCTCACGTTAACTGCCCCCCCCCTTGAAAAATACAATGTTTAAACAAAATTCCACTTAGCTTTCAAATCATCACAGAATTTCTTTTCTCCTCATTCTTTATTCTTAAACAGAAGCAAATTTTCCCCAAGACTGTTGATCTGATGGAGGCCGTGGCTGGGATCTGGGGTCAAAAATTGTAACAAGAAAAAAACATTTACCCAAGATTAACACACTGAGACTATGAGGTCCTGATCTACTAAGGGTGTACACAGCCTGAATATTAATTTCTGAATACCGCGAATCTGTGGGATCTTGGAACTATGTAACAAGCATTTTTTTGTTTGTTTGTTTTTACTATTCATGGCTCTATGGAAATAAATGCTCAGAGTAATAAAATGTTTTATAACAACAAGGTAGAGACTGTACTGCTCCGGACAACTAAGACTGTGCATGGCCTCAGAAATTTGACATACAAGGAAAGGCTGCAGGACTTAAACATATGCACCCTGGACAAATGGAGGAAAGGGATGACTTGACTGTTAACAGTCAAGCACCTGAATGGGATAAATAGAGTAGACACCAAGGAACTATTCTCCTTGAGTTCAAACACAGAAACACAAGCCGGCCCGCCGGTGCAGCAGCTGGATTTCTGTCTGCGATGCCGGCGACCCGGGTTCGGGAGTGAGCCTGGGTCATCAGAGGGCCGGCCGTGGGAGAAGGCTGCAGCGTCCCACGACAGCTCGCCTTCTTTGGGGAGGGGGGTTTGCGCTCGGCGTCTGCTGACCCCAGGGTGAGGCCGGGGGTCTTCCTGGACGTCAGTGCCTGAGGTGCAAGGCAGGTCTCAGATGGAGGTCTGGACTATGCCGGCATCAAGGGCCTTGGCAACTGGGGAGCGGGACATAGCGGACATGGTGTTAAGCGCCGCGTCAGGGGACTCATGGCGTCCAGAACATTGGAGGAGGAAAATGCCTGCTGTTCCCGGGGAGACGGAGCTTCGCGGAGCTAGCCCTTATGTGCGACTGCCTGCCTGGCCAACCAAGGGTCCGATGAAACGTGAGTGTCGGGGGGTCAGGGCCCCATCCCACCTGAGGGGGTGGGTAAACTGAGGCTCCATGGGGATTTACGTCGAACCAGGTAGGTGGTTACAGGGGTAGACTCTGTGATGCTCCTGAGGATGCGGGGCCGGTGGAAAGTAGGGAAGATAAAAACAGAAATTACAACAAAAAAAACACACACAGGAACACAAGGGAGTTCACTAAAGCTGGGGGGTTCAAAAAGGATGTCCGGAAGCACTTTTTCACAGAAAGGGTGGTGGACAAGTGGAATAAGCTACCAGAAGAAGTGGTACAGGCCAAGTCAAACAGCAGGTTCAAGCAGGGATGGAACAGGCAGGTGGGTTTAGTTAGAAAAAGGTGGAATTGCTACTAGGGCAAGGCAGAATAATTAGGAAGTATAGGCAGACCAGATGGGCCATCAGTGTCTATGTATCTATGTATGTATCCTGTTTTGCTAAATGTGCCACTGTTTATGGCCCGGGTCGTGCCTGAAAACGGTCCCTTGGATCAGTGCACCAACTCGTTCACCAAAGACATTAATAAAAATAAAATAAATGTAACCCTCTTGTTACCCGGGGTTACTAGAATCCCAGTAAGACCTAGTGGTAGGCAGGGAAGGCAGCTTGTGAAACTCCAGTTAAATGAATTTCACACTGTCTCACTCTGTTCTCAGTCTCAGCTGAGACTGAGGGATGACATCACCATAGAACTATTGCAGCTGCATGAGCCACAATGGAATCTGCAGAATGGAGTTAGAGTAGAATGTTGGGAGGTTTGAACAGTAGTCTAAGTCAGTTGGAGTATGGAGATTGTTGTGAGAGGAGCACAGCAGCTCTGTGCTCAGGCTCTTGGAGCCTCAGCCCTGAAATAGGGCTACAATTAGGGAAAGGTGTGTGTTTCCGCCAAAAGACAGACACAGTAAGCTGTTTGTTTTTTTTTGTGGTAGAGACTGCTGATTTGGGTCTCTGTGCCCCATCCCTCAGGGGATGGGGCAGGAAGGTTTGCCTGCTATTCCAGGGGCAACCCCCTGGCTACTGCTGGAGAAAGAAGCTGCCTTATTTTTCCCAAGAGTGTGGGGTACAAGAAGATTTTGTGATTCGCATGTGGGGCACCTGCAACCGAAGGGTGAGTTCTGCTCTTTCTAAAGGGCCCATGTTTCATCCTGAACTGTGTTAAAGTGGGGATTGGACTACTGAAATAGTGGGAGGCCTAGAGTAATAGGCGTAGCCAAAAGTAAAAGTATGTTCAAGTCCAGCACATAGGGGAAGTCAAGACATGTAGAGGAGGTGTGACATACGTCTACCCAGTAATCTACATTGCCAAGCTTTCAGAAAAGAGTTGTTTAGTTTCCAGAGAAATGGCCGGGTATGGATTGTGGGAGCAGGAGGTGGGAGACCCCCCATCTTTAGCAACCAGGTCCACCTCTATGGATTTGCTCTGTGGATTTCTACTTTGCCTCATGCACTTGGCCAGTGATGAGGGAAGTACCTAGACGTGGGATGGAAGGAAAATTCCCTCTAGGAGTCGAAGGCTCTAAGGTGCTTTGGGGAGCCACCAATAGGAAAACTGGTTCATTGCCATAATGGACCGTGGATCAAGTGGCCGGCGGGGGAGCCGGGCCAGTGGGGAAAACCAAAGTAGTGTACAAGTCTGGGTGTGTACAAGTCCGGGCTGTGTGCCTGGTGGGTTTAGAGCCTGAGGGCTGGAAATGTGAAGAAGTGTTCTGTTGTCTCTAATCTGCATTACCAGGAATGTAGCCCCGTGGGGGTCCGTCTCATGCTTTGTTTGTTCAGTTTGGAGTGAATAAAGGACACACTGTAGAATCCCATTCCTGGTTTTGGACATTACAGTTATTGCTTCCTGTGTTCGGATTTCATTGGCTGCCCTGTGCAGAGTAGCCAAACCTAGGCCCCTGTGCCGAGTAACCTAGTCCTCCCTGAACCCAGTCCCCACCAGGTACTGCTGTCAGCTTCAACAGCATGCCACCTGTCATTTTGCAAAAAGGCAGGGGTCCGGGGGTTACATAAATAAATAATCCCCACCCACCCCCAAGTTTCCCCACGCACATCTATCAAAAATAGTGAGGTAAGCTAGAATGTAGTAGGACTTGCAGAGACCTCGTGGAAGGAGGGAATAAGCTGGGATGCAAGAGTAAAGGGATGTAGTCTCTTCAGGAAGCAGAAGGAGGGCCAGAGGGGTGGACAGGTTGCTTTCTATGTCAAGGATGGGATGAAAGACTGAGAAAGAGGGAGTGAGAAGGGATGGGAGCCCTACAGAGAACCTGAGACTGGGACTTGTGTTACATCAATCAAATACAGTAGAACCAACCCAGGATTCCCCGGTTTAGGGAAACACTGGCGACAAAATCAATGGATGATTAAGAGTGATCTCCCACCTTGCCGGTACACTGGTGCAGTGGTAGAGCTACTACTTGCGACGCTGACGACCCAGGTTCAGGAACGAGCCTGGTATGTTAGAGGACCAGCTGGGGGGGAAGTAGGATGAGCATCTGACAAACTGATTTCCTCGGGGGGTGGTGATGGGAGTGGGCTCCAGGGATCTGGCATCAGGCTGACACTTAGTGGAGGCTGGGAGCAGCAGCCATGAACCACAAGAGTGGGGTGGGAGGTGCCGGTGGACATTGGTGCACCGTGAGTGGGAGCACACACAGGCACACCACATATGTCACTGCACAGCCATTTCTCCATTGGGGAAACAACAAAGAAAAGGCCCTTAGATCTGAAACTGGATGGCGTCCTGTGGGAGCTGCTCCCCACCCTCCCAAATGACGCTGAGCCTAAGTCTCAGCTGGGACTCACTGGTGGATCTTCGCGTCTCCCTTCAGGGAGCTCCACTATGAAGGGTAAGTTGCGGGCCACTCAGTCGGGCAGTTTGGAGGATCCCGGGGAGGGTGCAGCGACCATGGGACAGACATGGGGTACATCCCTGCTAGGACAAAATGAAGAAATAGAACTGAAAAGAAAAGAGTAGTCTCCCACAGAACAATTGGTAGGAAAATTTGGTGTCTACAAACAAAGCACTACCTTATTGTTGTGGAATACTGTAGCAGGGGAGTTTGAAATCAAAGCTTGCAACTCTGACACCCATCAGGGTCAGGTGGTAGCCACAAGGACAAACTGTTAAGTAGTAAGAAACAGGTTAAGAGCCCAGCATGTTACCATCTTCTTAAATGGTGTTGGACAAGGAGAACTCCTCTGAGAAATTTTATGGAGAGGAAGCTGTGTTAACTGGGGTCTCATTGACCATCTCATGGTAACATAGAAACATAGAAACAGAGAATTTGATGGCAGATAAGGACCGCTTGGCTCACCTAGTCTGCCCATTTCCCTACCTGATGGATAAGCTGCGGATTCCAGTTAATCAATAGTTTACTTCTTCCTACCCCCCACTAGAATTGCCTTATGTCTGTCCCATGCATTCTTGAATTCTCCCACTGTTCCTGAAAATAAATAGATATGTCTGACAGATAACACTTAATTGATGAGAACTGCAGACCAGAGTCTGAAAATATATATATAGGTAACAACCCCTTTCCCCAGGTAGAGGGCAGGGTTGTTACTAACTGTGCCCATCAGAGCACTGGGTGCCTTGGCACTGTACACACTGTCCTTAGTGGGAAGGGAGGAGACTGGGGATGAAGAGATAAAAAGGTTTGGGTGGGAAGTGTTCAGTTGAGAGAGTCCCCATGGGAGGTAACCACTTGAGGGCCTATGTGGGGAAGTGAGCACAGGCACCAGGCTGGCTACAGGGGCTAAATGGGTCTGAAACAGTGGGAAGGCACAAGATCTGGGATGGCACAGGCACTGTTCAGCCCACAGAGAACAGGAGGTCTGTGGTGGGAACTATCCCAGAGAAGGTCCAAGAGCCGCAGCATGTTCCATAAGTGTCAGCCAGAGGGGGATCACAAGGCCTGGGAAGGTGGCAGGGCCCAGGTCCACGGTGGCACAGGAAAACTTTGTGCCCTCAACCTGCCCGCAGTATTGGGAGGGACAGAAAAGTACAGTCACATAAGAACGTACCATAACAGTAGATCTTCGTGAGAAGCTCTTGCAGCAGGTAATACAATTAGAACTGATGCCGGCAGGTGTCAGGACTGCACGGCAAACTTCTAGCCAGCAGTACCAGGCGCGCCCCCAGTTCTTTTTCCATCAGAGACTTCAGTGTCTGGATGTAATATGATCTGAGCAGAAAACCTAGGGCAATACCTCAGAAAACTGGTGCGAGTAGGGCGATATTATTCGCTCACAGTCGGAGACCACCAGGGGGAAGGAGGGTGGGAAGTATACCTACTGCAAGAGCTTCTCTCGAAGATCTACTGTTATGGTAAGTTCTTACGTAACTGTACTATCTTACCTTGAAAGTCAGCTCTTGCAGCAAGTAATACAATCAGGACTGATTCCCAAGCAGTATAAACTAAAGACAACAGCTCGGGTGGTAGGTGAACAGGAGAGAAGGGGAAAGAAGATCCCTTACAAGAGGAGACCCTGCAGAACTATGAGGCTGAAGCCTACTCTGTGTCTTGAGGCAATGTCCAGACTGTATTGCTGAATGAAGGCATGGACTGTGTGTCATGTAGCTGCCATGCAAATGTCTGATGCAGATATGTTTTTCAGCATGGCAAAAGAAGCCACCACACCCCCTTGTTGAGTGACCCCTGACAGATTCTTGTAGGGGCTTGTCATGTTTCTTGTAACAGAAAGTAATACAATGCACTAGCCACTTGGACAGTGTCTGTTTGGTCACAGGAGCCCCTAGGATTCTGGGGGCAAAGGAGACAAACAATTGGGCAGAACGCCTACTGTCTTTGGTTCTGGATAAATAATAACACAAAGTTCAATGCACGTCTAGCGCGTGGAGAAGAGCCTCTCCCCTAGTTGTATGATTGGAAAAATAAACAGGAAGCCGGATGTCCTGGTTTAGGGTCATCTCAGACACCACTTTGGGCAAAAACTTAGGATTGGTTCTCAAGGCCACCCTGTCCTTATGAAAAACCAAATAAGGCTCCTTGCACATCAGGGCCTGAAGCTCAGAAATTCTTCGAGAAGAAGTAACAACAAAAAACAAAGTTTTCCAAGATAGAAAATGTAGCTCGCAATCCGTGGCCAGTTCAAAAGGGGGTAAGGTCAGTTTCTCCAAAACAAACAGCAAATCCCAAGGTGGGACAGGGTCCCTGATGGGAGGTTTAATATGCAAGATAACCCTAAGGAAGGTGCGGGTTACCTCCAACTGTGCCACCGTTCTGCCTTGAACAGGGATGTGATAGGTAGAAAGGGCAGTCAAATGCACTTTAATGGAGGAGTAACCCAAACCTGAGTCCAAAAGGGATAAGAGGTACTCCAGGATAATATTCACCAGACAGGCCAGAGGGTCAAGGTGATGAGCAATGGCCCACAAACAGAAACACTTCCACTTCATGGCGTATGTCGCTCTGGTGGAAGGTTTTCTGTCCACCACGATAACATCGGTGACCTTGTCAGAAACTCCAAAACATAGTCTAAGTCCTCAGGAATCATACATGAAAGTAGAGGGACTGCAGGTTCAGATGGACCAAGGTCCCGTTGTCCTAGGAAAGCAAGTATGTGCTCAATGGTAGGGTGATCGGAGGTTCCACCGCTAGCTGCTGCAACAGCGGGAACCAAATCTGTCGAGGCCATAGTGGTACCACCAGGATCATTGTCACCCCTTCCATCTGCACCTTGAGGAGGACCCTCTGAAGGAGTGGAAATGGAAGAAAGGCGTATAGGAATCTCCCCTTCCAGGAAAGGGACAACGTGTCTTGCCAGAAAGCACCAGGTGCAGAATCTAGCAAGCAATAACTGGGTAGTTTTGCGTTGGTAGGGGAGACGAAGATGTCCAGTTCGGGTGTCCTCCATTTGATGAACAGTTTGTCGACTACGGATTGGAGAAGGGATCACGTGTGCTCTCTTGAGCGTGTTCTGCTGTGAGCGTCTGCCAAGGTATTCTGGACCCCAGGGACATGGACTGCCAAGATCATCAGGTGATGAGACGTGGCCCAATCCCACACTCTCATGGCTTCCCTGTATAGGGGGTCGGAATGTGTGCCTCCCTGCTTGTTGATATAAAATACGACCAACATGTTGTCTGTCTATACAAGGAGTCGTTCTGGTTTTAGAACCAAGCTCAAGGCCTGCACGGTGTAGAGAATGGCCCTCATTTCCAAAACACTGATGTAGAGAGATTCCTCGATTGTGGACCAGGATCCCTGTGTCCTGTGAATGTCTAGATAAGCCCCCCATCCTGTGTTTGAGGTGTCAGATATCAGAATCTGGTCTGGCGCCTCCATTTGGAATGGCATCCCTGCCAGTACGGAAGGTGACGTCATCCACCACTGGTTCCTGTTGTACCAGTCTTGTGATGGAGACAGGAAGGTCCATGTCATCCCATCTTTGGTTCCACTGGATGCGAAGGGTCCACTGAATTGTCCTCATGTGAAGTCTCGCAAAAGGAACTGTGATAATGGACACCACCGTATGGCCTAACAGCCGTAATAGTGTTCTGGCTGGTACCACAGGGGTTGAAGCGATGTGTTGGACTAGGCCCTGAAGCCAGGCTGCTCTGTCTTGCAGCAGGAAGGCTCTCCCTCGAATGGTATCAAGTTGAGCTCCGATAAAATTCAGGTTCTGGGATGGGGTCAGAAAGGATTTCGGGACGTTGATCGTGATGCCTAGTTCCTCGAAGAGAGAACAAGTGTCCCAAATGGATCTCTGTAGCTGTTCTCTGGATGGTCCTGTGAGAAGTCAATCATCCAAGTATAAGAACATGTAATGACCCATCCTTCTGAGTACTGCTGCTACCACAACGAGGCACATTGTGAAGATCCTTGACACCAAAGAGAGGCCGAAGGGTAGCACCCTGAACTGGAAATGTTTGCCCTGAAAGACGAACCTGAGGTACCTCCTATGGGGCTTTGCTACTGGAATGTGGAGGTATGCGTGCTGCATGTACAGAGATGCCAGACAGTCTCCTTGATGAATCATGGGGAGCAGGTTCTGCAGTGTGACCATCCTGAACCTTTTGTAATCTACAGAGCAGTTGAGCTCGCTGAGGTCTAAGATGGGCCTCAGGTCACCCGTCTTCTTTGGGACCAGGAAGACGTGCAAGTAGAAACCTGTTCCTCTCTGAGTCAGGGGAACAGGTTCTATGGCCTTCTTGGAAAGCAGGGCTTGGATCTCTGATTGGATCAGACCTACGTGCTCCGCAGAGTAATGGAGGGGGCCTATCCGGTGGGAGTTGGACACATTTTATTGAGTGTACTTTCTCGATGAGTTGGTGGACCCACTGGTCGGAGGTCACTTTTCTCCATGCAGCGGCGTAAATTGAAAAGCGGCCTCCAACCGCCTCCCCTGGCAGGGTACTGAGGAGGGGCGGGTCCAATGGAGAGTCAGGCAGTGAGAGGGGGTGGGAAGGTTGCCTGGTGAAAGGAGGGTCCAGCTGATCCTCTGTGGGCTCCCCTCCAGCTATAGCCTCCTCGTTGAGGTTGTTGTGACTGGAAACAGGGTTGTTGTGGTTGTTGTCCCCCTCTGCCACGAAAACACGATCTATGAAACTGTCTCTGTTTTGGGTGATACATGGACTAAACTGTCCTGCCTTCCTTTCCAGAATCCTGGCACCTGTTAATGACCCTTTCGGTGTCCTCGCAAAAGAGGATGGAGCCATGAAAGGGTGCATCAAGGAGGTTCGACTGAACATCCTGGGCGAACCCCGAGACCTGAAGCCAAGAATGATGGCAGAGGCACACTTCCAGTTGCCACTGTCCTCACCGCCATGTCTACTGAGTCATACGCGGATCAGAGTACATGGGTGCCAATATCCAATCCAGTTTGTAGAAGCTTAGAAAGCTCTGCCTTCTGTGGGCAGTCTGGCAGTTCCTGCACAATGTTCAGCCCCTGTTCCCAGAGTACATTCTGAAACTGGACCATATAGGTCAAGAAATTCAGACTCTGTAGGCTGTAGGTTGTGGAAGCATATACCTTGCATCCCATGGCGTCCAGTTTCTTGGACTCCCAAACCGGTGATTGGGTGCTAAGGTGCTTCAGTCTCTGTGAATTGTAGTGCACCACTGAAATCACCACGGAATCCACAGTGGGGTGTTCATCCAGAAATAGTTGATCCTTGGGTGCCATGTAAAAGTGATCTGCCTTCTTGGGGACAGTTATAGAGGAATGAGGATGCTTCCAAGCTGCCTGGGTGATGTCCACAAAGTTGTCAACCAGGGGCGGGATAACGACTGGCTTCAGATCTTTCTGTCTGAGTTATTTAGCCAGACGCTTTCTTTCTGGGTTGAGGTCCTCAGTGTCCCAACCCATGTTGGTCTGGATGTGCCTCATAACTTCCATAAAAGAGGGATCATCCGGAGGTGATTTGGAAGTGTCCTCTGGGTCCAGAGGAGACAAATCCCCTAATGACGAATCCTGATAGGAGGATTCTGAGGACTGGTATGAGCTGAGGCGGAGACAGAGGAAGATCTACGTTGCCTTTTCTTGTGTCCACGTCTGTCAGGGGAGCTTGAAAGGCTCCATGACCTGGATCTGGATCTGTGGCATCTCTTCCTAGAGGCCTTTCCTTTGGGCTTATTCCGAGGGATAGACTCTTTACCACAGTCCTCATCAGATGGTGGTTGAGGGACCTTCTCTTTGTCCAGAGTTGGGGGGGGGTGTTCTGCGGGCTCTCCCCCATCCGGATGTGGCATAACTGGATTTGTTGGAGTAACAGGTATTGCCTCTTGGGGGGAGAATATCTGTTTTACTGGTCTCCCACCAGTGGCTAAATAAATCTTTGACCTGGGTTAGGTTCAGTCTAGGCTCCAGACCTGGCATCTGGTCTGGCACTGGTCCAGTACCTGTGCCAGCCCCGGTGTCTGTACTGTCGTCAGGTTGGCCCGGTGTCAGGTGATCTACCGGGGGCAGCGTTGGGATGATAGCTATGCCGATGATGGGTATCTGCCCTTGAGGGACCGACGTCAGTTACTCTTCTTCCACCTGGGTGTCATTTGTCCAGTCGTCAGTTGGAGGAAGAGGTGATGCCAGGGGTGATGGGGTTCCTGCTGGCAGGGCCTGTGTAAGAGGAACGTTAGAAGTGTCATCAGAGGTCTGGCGTCAGTGGTGGTCCAACGAGGACTTAGAGGGAGGACGCTTGTCAGACGACCGCTTGTCCGACGGTGGTCTGGGATATTTTTCTGCTGATTTTTTAGGTCATTTGGGTGGAAGCAAGGAAGACCTCCCAGAGGAGCCTGAGGTCTTTTTCCCGTCCTGGGGGTCAGCACGACATACAGAGGCTGACCGGGCAGGCTGATGTCCCTTACCTGGGTCTGAAGAATGGCCTGTCAGTGGATCTTGATAGGCTGGAGAGAGGGTGCAGATGACTCAGAACCCTTATTCTTGTGCCCCGAGATGTTGGCCGCGCCTTCACAAAGGTAGGCCTGGTGTCGTGGCTGGCGGAGTCGAAGCTGCCCTTCGAGGCAGAGTGCGGTCCCGAGGATCTTGATCTACAATAGGATCTTTCCTACTCTCTCCATTTTTCCTTATGTTTTTCAGAAGAATGTTTCCCCAATTTCTTGTAGGAGCAGTGGGAAGATTCCCTCTCCGAGGAGGAGTCCCACTGCATGGTGGCCAACTCTAGTTGAGTGAGGTGGGCCTGTAAGGTTTCTGGCGTCAGATCTGGATCCAGCTGTTGAAGCGCTGACAGTGCTGGCAGGACTCAGGCACAGCAGGCAGGCCAAATGGCCGTCTTTTGCTGGGATTTGCTTCCTGCAAGCACACTTGTTAGTGTGCCTCGAAGAAGGAGATGGGGAAGATGACATACAGAAGAAAAGGGCTTGGAACAAGCATACTAATCAATGAAAATAAGAAAGTTGTAACGACAGGGAAAATGGTGTACAGACTGGCGCGAGTCAAACTGTGGAGCCAATGCACACACGTCGACGGTGGGAAAAGAACTGGGGCATGCCAGGGACCACCCACCCTTTATACCATGTGGGACATCGGGGGTGGGCTGACGTCGGAGGTGCGGTCCCCACCTGGTACTGCTGGCTAGAAATTTGCCTTGGGGGCTTGATACCTGTCAGCATCAGTCCTAATTGTACTACCTGCTGCAAGAGCTGACTCTCAAAGTAAGATCTTTTAATCTTACCATGGAGGGACCTAACAATTGCTGGCAGAGGGGGACTTGGTTGCCATGCCATTTGTTGGGCTGGGCCAGTCTGAGGCCTCATGGAGGAGGGGAGATGAGCAGCAAAGCCCCAGCATTGGTATTGCCAGTGCATGCAGGTAGTACTAGGGGACTGTCATTGAATCCACAAAGTGGTGTGTCAGCACTCTTGGTACAGGCCAGTAGGACTTTTGCAGATGGGTTTGCTCGGATACGAGAGTGCCTGACAGTGGAGCGCTTTAAGATTGCACTTAAAAACGCATCTTTTCCAGCTGGCCTTTTCTAATTTTTAAAATGGTATCCAGATATGGAACTTGGAAGTGTATATTTGTAACTAATGTTAATTAATTTTAGAGTGTTTTATATGGTTTTAGTGAATTTTATGATTGTATAGCTCTTTGATATTTATGAATTGCGCTAAACAAATAAAAATTTGATTTATTTGGTTTTGGGCACTTGTTTCTCTGAGCAGAACAGATGGCAGCTATGGGGGAGCAAAGGGACCATGAAGGATACAAGTGGGTTTCCTGGGTGGGCACCCTCTCAAGCAGTGCACATCAATGGCTTACAGGCCTGGAGGGATTCCCTGAAGAACTGGATGCCCAAAGGGGAAGATCAAGACCCCAGAATCCTACACTGGTAACTATCTGTAAGACCTGCCATGTTAAGGTAAAGAGCAGTATACCAATACCTATTATATCTGAGAGGGAAGACATTCATTTAGGCAGCTAGTGTACTGTGAGACCACAGTGGGTCTGGCTGCTTGGTAATATCCTGATGTAGTGTCAGATAGCAGGGTAATGTAAATGCCTGGGATCGGCTATCTAGAAGCTGGATCACAGGAAGTCAGATAAGAGACAGGAGAGTCCACATATTCGAAGTTGTGTCAAGTCGTCATCAGATATTCCAGACAATGTGTTGTGTAGCTGAGGGACAGTACTGATGACCTTTTCTGGAGCGTGTGCACCCATGTACTTCAGAATGAATTGAAGATGCTTAAATAAACTCAAGGGATTGCATACGAACTGGAATTCAATGTGTTCTGTGATTTTTTGGCACCATTTTGTCCGCTAATTGACATGAGGGAGACAGAGAGGGTAAAGCAGCTGTTCTATGCTAAATTTGCAAGGAGTCTCCCAGCGAGCTGAATCATTAGTTACTCCTAGACATGGGAGCCGCTCTGGGCTATACCCATCCCCATCAGGGAACAGGCATGAATCAGCTGGCAGGCTGATGGGGGAGGGTTGCAAAGATCCACTTGTAGATGCAGAGACTGACGGTTTGGATGGAACAGTTAGCCCTGGAACTGGGACAGGAAATTAGGTTGCAGAGGAAAGTCAACTTGGCCCTGAGTCGCCATTTGCTGAAGTGGCGAGCACCAGATCTACTTTGGCCAATGCACAGTTGTAAGAATCATTCAACTCCTGATGGTTTTCTAACATGAGAAGGACCTTCTGGACCAGATGGATTGCTGGAAAGGTATATAGAAAGCAACCTGACCCCTGAAGCTTGAGTGCATCATGCTAGAAAAAACTTCATGCTTATGACTTTTGAGATGATAGATGGACAGATTTACATTGTAGAGGGACACCAAAAAGGACTATTTCCTGCATGGACATTGTAAAATAAGGACTGTACAACATCGTCTGCTAGGGATCGCTCCTAAAGATTTGCTGCTCTATGGCTGGAGCTGTTGGCTAGCATATTGTTCACTCATGGGTGTGAGCGGCTTGGACCTTAACAGTGCTGTCCACATCTCCAGCAGATTTATGTGGGGATTCTGCTCTCGGGAAGGCCAATCACCTTGGGTCTGAAACCCCTGGTAGTGGACTCCCCACTCCATGAAGAACACTTCATCATCACTGGCACATGAGAACACAGAAAATAAATGGGATGACCTTTGATGAAGAGGTGCTTTTCAGTCTACCAAAACAACGACCACCTGTCACCTGTACAAGAGTGCTGAAATGATTGGGATGCTTGCAAGCACTTGTTGCTGAGAATTCACTTAGAGTCCCCATGTGAAGCCTCGAAAGTAGAAGTGGAAAGCTGCACTGAGAGCCAGCACCTTCCTGAATTGCAGTCTCTGAATGAAGACTAGTTGAGAGTTTGGCAAACCCTTAAGTACTCCTGTGTTGGAGCTCAGATTGGGCCTTGTATTAGCCTGTCATGCAGATGAAGGACTACTTGGATCGATCCATAGTTCTCTGAGGTGCTCCACTAGAACTGTAATGTCTTTTGTAAAGAGATGTGATGCAGAAGCAAGCTGAAAGGGCAGTACTCTGAACTGCAAGCACTGCAGGCCCATGCAGGGCTTGAGGCCCTTGCAATGGCTAGGCTGGATAAGTATGCACTGGTACTATCTTTCATGCCTGTGGGACTAGACAGTCCTGTACGTTAGGTGCAAAAGAATAACAACTAACCCCTGCTTACCGGAGACAACTTTTGTAAATCCTTCCAGTACAACTTAGGCCAGTGGCAAGCACAGTACCCAGTTTTGGGTCACAAGTGGTCTGGGTATAAGAACATGGCACCTTTGTTGTTGGCTACAGGATAGCTACTGCCTGATGGACATCAGCAGTGAAAGCCTCAAAGATGCCAAGTGCAGCCTTATTTGTGACCCAGTTGCTTACTTGCCCAAACCACTGGGTCCAAAAACCTGAGCAAGCGGTCACCAGACAGAATGCATTTGCACTCATGCTGCTTACGGGCACAGTGGTGAATTAACATATTAAGCCCAGACTGTACATTTAAGGTTATAGTAACGGACAAGGAGCAACTCCAGACTAAAAATAAACACTATAATAGCATTTTATTAAAATCAAAGACAGTAGAGACCCCTGCGTTTGGCGTGCAGCCTTCAAGGGGTATACCCTTGAAGGCTAGCACACGAAGCGCAGGGGTTCCTGGACGTAGCTTTTTGGCTTTAATAAAATGCTATTATAGCATTTATTTTTTAGTCTGGAGTTGCTCTTACTTGTCCATTTACTGTGTTGATTTGAGGTTTGCTACCTCCGTAAGAGCACCCCCTCGTAAGTGGTGTGCTGCTTTGCTTTTATTTTATTTTGTACGTTTAAGCACACTGATTGTTGAACATTCACTGCAAAGTGCACATCTGCAAGCTGGGCCAAGGCAGTTTAATTGAGCTGTGGCTGATTCCTAAATGAGAATGGCATTGAGGGTTATACCCAAGGCCCCTGGAATTCTGCAGTTCTGCGGTTGCGGAATTTGCCGCAGAATTTGCATCATGCCGCAGAATATATATAGTGCTGCAGAATTCATTGTTTTTGGTGAATTTTCATATAAATATACTGTTTTTCCATAGTGTCAGGCTTTCTTTCCCACCTCGTTTATCCTGAAGCCCGTCCTCTATGCTCAGCATATGATGTCATTGATGACATCACATCATATTTAGCCAATGACAGGACTGCATTCCGCCAGAGAAATGAATAAATCATGCCACAGAAATCAGAAAATGCTGCCACAGAAGTCAAGGAGCCCTGCCGCAGAAATCAGAAAATTCTGTCGCAGAACACCAGGGACCCTGGTTATACCCCATGAAAAGGAGAAACATTCTGGCTAAAAAATGTGGGTGTGGGTCCATACTCAAATTGGGTATAGTCCCTGCCATGCGGCTAGAGGAGAGGACAAGATAGACTCAAGCCATTTCTGTCATCACAATACTATGTTACATTAGTCACAAACTCTAGAATTTGGCACATGCCAGAAATTTAAGATTTTTTCAGCTACTTCAGCTAGGAAAAGTTGAGATTAGTATGTGGGACTACTATGCAGAAACTGTTCTTTGGAGAAGCCCTCAACTTTGATGCTTCCAGTTCTTTGTGTCTTTTGCATACCTGCTCACCAACAGGGTAGCCCCGGGAGCAACAATAAGCGGGGTTGAAACAAACTGAGGAGCAACCATTCTAAATAAACACCGGAAGTAAACCACAAAATGCATCTGCTTCTGTTGTTCTGGAGTTCGATAAGAAACAGATTTTGTAGACTGTGCAAATAAAGAGTCCTTTTAAGTGCAAGTATACCCTGATGTTCGTCCTATTAAGAAAGCACAAAGGTGTCAGTTTGTAAATGTGTGATATGAAGTCAATGAGATTCGGCAGAATACTTGGTAATGTCACCCTGCAAGGCAGAGTGTAAATTGGATTTGGTTCAGTTAAAGGATTTTTTTTAAACAGCATGAGAAACGTGAATTGTCGTTTGGTACTAATGCTGACTCACATGCCACAGATTTGGACATCTCTGCAGGTCTCAACTTCAAGATCTATAATATAAAACTGATTTCTTGGAAAGCCAACAGGTTATGTTCTTTTCAGTACTTTCTTCCAAAAATGTATACATACACTTACATATCATGTGCTATGTACTGAATATGGAACTTCTCAAAATGAGCAATGCTGACTAATTCTGACTTTATATCTGTCCTTGCCTTGAAAGCATAAGTTTGAATACATCCAGAAGCAAATGGTTTGATACCTTTTTTTGGACCAACATAGATGTTGCACAAAGAAAACAGTGCTTAAGCTTTTGGACCAACCAAGTCCTTCCTCGGAAACTTGTGCCAATTCCGAGGAAGGACTTGGTTGGTCCGAAAGCTTAAGCACTGTTTTCTTTTTGTAACATCTATGTTGGTCCAATAAAAGGTATCAAACCATTTGCTTCTGGATCTGTTCTTACAAGGACCAATACAGCAACTAAGCGAATTCTGCAAGTTTGAATACAGCATTTCTCTGGTTAAATGTACCCCTTACTTTCTGATACTCAACAAAGTCTGAGACGGTAGTGTAACCCCCCTGCAAATGGGGGTTCCCAAAAGACTTCCAGGAGCTTGCTTGAATGCTCCAAGCCTGAATGGTGTTTGGCATTTAAGCCATTTATCAGTGAGTGTTTTTAGAACCTCTGGTACTGTCTCTTTAAGAGCTGTCTGCTTGCAGACATAATTAGTTTGTATGGGGGACTGTGTGTTTCTTTGATTGAGTACCACTCAAGCTGCTGCAATTCACTCCATTTTGCAGTCACTAGGAGTGCAAAGGAACCTATCTGAAGATGTAACTGTTTGCCAGAAATTATTTAGAGTAATAATGAAATTACAGTTTGTCTAACCTGCTTTCTTTGCAGTCAGAACTGTGTCTGCTAGTTCCCCATTCTAGTTTTGAACTGCTGAACTGGACCAATCAGTATGGGGTAAGCTAGCTCTAAAATGGTGCCTTGGACGAATCAGAACTTGGACTCATAATCTGAGCCAGCCACAAGAGGATTGTATGGGCAGTGACTCTGGGAGATGTAGTTTAGACTTCAGTGCCTTTTTGGACCAACAGCAGCAGTCTATTGTGAGTGACAGCCAATCCAGTCAAGAACTGGGAGGAACTCAAAGGAAGTGCCCGGTTTTGTCAGTTGGAGTGTCAGTTGAGCTTTGGCAGTGAAGAAGGAAGGAGCCCTGTGCTTTTTCAGTGTGCAGTTTTAGTCAAAAACGTGTGTAAGGCCCAGAGTTCGTCTGCAGCTTGTTAGGACTGAATCAGTCCTGTGAAAAGAATCAAAGGATCTCTGAAGAGTAGAAACCAGGCTCACCCTGTAGAAGACTGGAGGAATTGCTGAAAATTGCACTCTGTCTGTCAGGAACTGAATCTGCTGTGTGTTCTCCCGGTATTGTGCAGTAATTGCGATCGGGATACAGATGCAGCCTGCCTGGTATAGTGCTTTCTTTTATATAAATGTGTGAAGAGGTTTGTGTACCTCAAGTGAGCCCTGCTGACATTGAAGGACCCTATCTTATTTGGAGGTCGTGAGTACTAATTCAGGGTCGCTCCTGTTGAATTGCCACATTAAATCCAAATGGAATTACTGTACTGCTGACTGTTTAATTTTCCTTTCTCTGTGTGAAAGGGCCCTACCAGCTGCCACGGTTTGGACTAGCCACTAGGGCTTGGGTACCCAGGGACAGTAACTGATAGGGATAGGCCTAGCACAGAGCCATAGGTAGATTATTAGAGTGATAAGCTAATTAACCTGATTTCCCTCGTCCTTGTTATATCCCCCAAATAAATCAGAGCTGCTTGTTTCAGCAAAGTTATACTGCCTGAGGTATTTGTCTATGTTAAAGTACTGTACTGTGATTGTTGCACTGTATCTCATTTCACAGGAGGTCCCAGTGCCGGAACCAGTCCTGGGGGTAAGTGTAGACTGTGAAGGTAATTCTGATATATTGTGTGGGCCACTAGTGGGAAGAAAGGGGGGTTGCAGTGTCCCAGAGGGCTGTGACCAAGTTAGTTTAACTATTGCAAACCCTGACCTCTGGGTGGAGGCACCCGCCATTGGATCCAGGCCCCTCAACCTGTTAGTGGCAAATCAGGCAGGGGTAGTAGCCCCTGGGATAGCGCCATCTAGGGGTTACATCTTGGAGGCTCACCGCTGGGATTGTGTGTCCTTAGTGGCCATATTTTGAACCACTGTTAAGAAAAAATGGTACCCGACAGAAGTGGCTGTGCACCGGCTGGTGGAGTGGTGTACTGGGGAGGAGATCGACCCCAAAATGCTATGCTTATCCTGGACATCCCCTGGGTATCAACACGGACACTGTGCAGGGAGTACTTTCCAAGGTGGAAGGTTTACAAAACCCTGTGGTGGTGGGTCGGCATGCTAATCTGCTCACCCACACTTTCCTGGCCCTAGTAGAGTTTAAGGATCCCATAGATAGCTCCAAAGTGCCACAGACCATTACCCCAGAGGAGCCCTCACTGCTTGGAGAGTGATAACTAAGGACAGTAAAGACCCGGGGAAATGAGCCCACACCACTATCTGAAACTTTGAGGAGAAATTTGCTAAATGGTTGCTGGGGAAGGGAAAACTGTGGAGGACTTGAAGAAACTATTCTTGCCACGAGGGGTGTTCTCCCCAACACCCTCTCCGCTCCAGTACCCGTAATGGTGGCTGAACCAATGCAGACTCCTATTTCTGCACCTGCCATTAGTCACAACTCTACCGAAGGTTTAGGATCTTCTCTGGCACCCTCCCCACTCCCAAGGGAGGATGACTGGGAGACCTGGATAGACTATGTTGCCCCAAGTGCTAGAATGGCAATGCTCGAAGGCGAAGCAAAGAGGGTTAGTGAGAGCCTCCGAGGTCCTGCCCTGGCTACCATCCGTGCTAAACGGGCCAGTAACCCTGAAGCGACTGCACAGGCCTATCTTGAGGCCTTGGAGAATGTGTATGGGAGCCCAGATTCTGATGAGGACCTATGGTGGAGAGTAAGAAATGCACAACAGTACCAAGGGGAGTTGTTGTCTGTGTATGTCTCTCGGCTGGAAAAATTGTTGCAAGAATGCCTCAGAAAGGGTAGTTTGCCAGTGATTGAACTGGACCGAACCAGACTGGACAGAATCCTTAAGTCTGCCCCCTTCTCAGAACTGCTGTTACTTCAGTTACGCCTGGCAAATCGACTGGAATCCCCACCCTCCTATGATGAGTTAATGAGAGAAATTCGAGGAGTTGAGAAAGGCGACCTCGGGAGGACCTGCACCAACAGCTGTGGCTACGACCGAGTGACTGAGGGTGACCCATCAAGTGAAGTTCAGGGCAGAGGTTGACAGTCAATGAGTGCTCTGACAAGGAAAAGATATGCCACAATGGGAGCTAACTGTTGAGAGAGATCCGGAATTCAAAAACAGTCCTTTATGAAGGCCACGCCTGCAAGTACGGGCCCTGACCTATATCCGACTGCATCTGCTATGGGGTGGGGGCTCACCCATGTATCTCCTGCTGATAACAGCTCCAAACTCAATTCCTTGACCATGGAAGTGGAGAAACTGACGAGATGTCTCCAAATGCTTATCACGCCGAGACAGAGATGGCACCCAGGTTTCCAGTTAGTAATACCCGCCTGGCTCCCAGTGTGGTGCCTCGGCCAGCTCAAACTCCAGAAAGTATGTTTTGCTATAATTGTGGGAAAGATGGGCACATGAAAAGGGAATGCCAGTCCCAAAAGACACTGACAAAGTTGCATATAGGCTACAGGAGAGCTTCGGAGAACAAATCAGTGGTTAAGAGGTGCACGACATGATCCCAGTGAGGGCACCAAAATGCTAATTCACGCCCTTTGTGGCAAGGTCAGTTGCCCAGGCCCCACTACCGCCTCTCCAGACTGGTCCAGAATAGTGGGTCCTCCATGGAGACCACTGTAAAGGTGAATGGAGTGTCTACAAGAGCTGTATTAGACAGTGGCTCCAGTGACAATTATGTTGCAGGATTGGTATCAGAAGCATTTGTCAGACGTACCTTACAACCATTAGAAGGACTGCATGTATGGGGGTTAAGTGAAGGCCTACCCCTATTCCGGGTATATCCGAATTTGGCTGTCTTTCCCCACCTCCGTGGCTGGAGTGGCCGAACAAGTAGAGACCCTAGCCTTAGTGTGTCCCCACTGGACTGTATGATGGTGTCCCTTTGTTGATTGGAACAAATGCTCATATGTTCGGAAGGCTGGCACAGTTGTGTTATGAAAACAGGGGTCAAAGACTAGTAGAGCTTTAAGAGTTCCGGCTTTAATTAAGAAGGCCTATGAGGCACAGAGATGCTGAAAAACAGAACCAGAGGAACGGTCGGAATTGTATGGAAGAAGGATCCTGAGTCTCTGATCCTGGCGCCAAATGCCCAGTGTACCTTACAGGGAGAGGTCCGTATCAGAAAGGATGTTAAGAATAAAATATTAATGTTGGATGCACCAGGCGATGGAAAATTGCCAGAGGGACTGCTGGTCAAGCTAGTATTTTGCCCGCTAGAGCCCATGCTTATGCCAGAAGGGTAATGGTCCAAGTTCATAATGTGTCTGAAAGAGAAATTGAGTGAACAGAGGTTGCATCCTGGCTAATGTGCATTGTGCAGACACTGCAGTGCTACCCAGCAGCAAGAGTTCAAGGAAGAATGACAGAGTAACGCCGACTTGTTTGATTTCGGCGACTCCCGCTGCCAGCTGAATGGAAAGTGAGGATCAGTGAGAAGCTTGCCCAGAGAGACCAGGTGTTTTTTAAAGGAATGGGATGTAGGATGCGGCAAGGAGCTGAGCACAATATCCGGCTGCATGACGAAGACCATTTCGTGAGAGGTCTCGACGCCTGGCACCTGCTGACATAGATGATGTGAGACGGCATCTGCAAGAGATGTTAGCTGCTGGTGTAATACAAGAATCCAGAAGCCCTTATGCTTCCCCATTGTGGTAGTGAGGAAAAAGAATGGAACAGTAAGGATGTGTGTGGATTATCGCACCTTAAACCGTGGGACTATCCTGATCAGTACACAATGCCCGCATTCAGGATGCTTTGGACTGCCTAAACGGGAGCAAGTGGTTCTCTGTGCTGGATCTCCGCAGTGGGTACTACCAGATCCCGATGGCCCCAGAGGACCGTGAGAAGACGGCCTTTATCTGTCCGCTGTTTTGTGAATTCATGAGGATGCCTAAGGATTTCAGGTGCCCCAGCCACTTTCAACGATTGATGGAGCGTGCAGTGGGGACATGAACTTACTAGAGTGCCTGGTATACCTAGATGATGTTATTGTGTTTGGCAGCTCACTGGAGGAACATGAGAGCAGATTATTTAAGGTATTGGACCGACTGGAGGACTTTGGCCTTAAACTGTCCATTGATAAGTGTCAATTCTTTCAAACATCAGTAAAGTATGTGGGACACATAGTATCCACCGAGGGAATAGAGACCGCACCCAAGTAAAGTTGAGGCCTTGACCACCTGGCCACAGCCCAAAATCTAAAAGAACTGCAAAGATTCTTGGGATTCTGTGGTTATTATCGGCTGCTCATCAAGGACTATTCAAGAGTGATCCGCCTTTACTTAACCTTACTCAAGGGTATCCCCAACCCACAAAAATACCAAAAGTCAGCGCCCTCAAGACTGAAAGAGTGTATTTTCATCCGAGTGAAGTATTTGGGGCCCGCTGGACTCCTGATTGTGAGACTGCTTTTCATGAGATCATATATCAACTTACCCATGCTCCAGTGCTGGCCTATGCCGATCCAAGAAAAACCTTACGTCCCCACACTGATGCTAGCTTGCAAGGGTTGGGGGCTGTGTTACACAAGAGCAACTAGAATGGCCTGAGACCAGTGGCCTTTGCCAGTAGAAGCCTGACCCCATCCGAAAAGAACTATCCTGTACATAAGTTAGAGTTCCTAGCTTTGAAGTGGGCTATTGTTGACCAATTCCATGAGTACTTGTATGGGGCTAAAATACTAGTAAAACTGACAATAATCCTTTGACCTATGTGCAGACCTCAGCTAAGTTGGATGCCACTGGCCATAGGTGGCTTTCTGCATTATCTACATATGACTATGCTCTCGAATACCGAGAGCAGGTCTGAACCACATAGATGCTGATGCTCTCTCCCGGAGGCCTGTTCCCAGAATGATTGGGTCCGATTGCAGAACCTGACATTCGGCACTCTGCCGGAAGTTTGACA
The DNA here is from genome assembly GCA_016271365.2 of Neoceratodus forsteri. Taxonomy (NCBI): domain Eukaryota; kingdom Metazoa; phylum Chordata; order Ceratodontiformes; family Ceratodontidae; genus Neoceratodus; species Neoceratodus forsteri. The sequence continues at coordinate 246,947,131 of JADMNL010000025.1, forward strand.
GGGAGGAACAAATGTCCACGGACGAGTGGACTGCATGGTGGATTGCTGGGACCCTCTGAGAATTGCATACCTGTTGCTTATTGCCACTTTTCTGCAATAGACATTGGTGCACTGCCTCAGCTGGACAATGACAGTATTCATGGGCTCAATCCTCACATCCCATGATCAAAGCAGCTTGAAGCCCTCTATGCAGGAAAAGATGTGTCCAAATTACTCCACTGATTTGAGAACTGCACTGTTATACAAAGAATGTCCTAAGTTGAAACTGATCAATAAACTGTTATACAGAGAAACAGTAGACAGAGGGGGACAAATAGACAAACAACAACTAGTGCTGCCCACTGCCTTTCGAGACTCAGTACTGAGGTCCTTGCACAACCACGTGGGGCACCTTGGTATAGACAGAACACTTGACTTGGTGAGATCCAGATTCTATTGGCCTAAGATGGGGGCTGATGTGGAGCAACACATTCGAACTTGTAGTCGCTGCTTACAGAGGAAAGCTTTGCCCCAGAGGCTGCCCCCCTTGTTAACATCACCACCAGTGCACCCATGGAGCTGGTCTGTATTGATTTTCTGAGTTTGGAGTCAGATCAAAGAAATATCAGTAATGTGCTGGTGGTCACTGACCATTTCACGAGATATGCCCAAGCTTTCCCACCAAAGACCAGAAAGCATCCACTGTGGCCAAAGTACTTGTAGAAAACTTTTTGTTCACTATGGGGCTCCACAAAGAATCCATTCTGATCAAGGAGAGACTTTGAGAGTCGTCTGATCAAAGAGATGCTTTCTCTGTGGGGAGTGCGGAAGTCCAGAACCACTCCTTACCACCCCCAGGGGACCCACAGCCTGAACGTTTCAACCAGCACTTTGCTAGATATGCTAGGCACCCTGCACCCAAAGGACAAGCCTAGATGGAGCCAACAAATTAGCACCCTGGTACATGCTTATAACTGCACCAAAAGTGATGCCACTGGATTCTCCCCTACCGCCTGATGTTTGGAAGAGAAGCTCGACTACCAGTAGATGTGTGTTTGGGGTCTCTCCTGATGGGGTTCAAGCTGACAACTATTTACAGTATGTGCAAAAGTTAAAGGCCCAGCTAACTCATGCGACAACTGGCTCAAACCATGGCTGCCAAAGAAATCTGGCCAACAAAGAAAGGTATGATAAAAGGTGAAAGCACAGGAACTCCAGGAGGGAGATCGGTATTGCTAAGAAATCTGGGACTGCATGGCAAGCACAAGATTGCTGACAGATGGCACCATCTCCTCACATTGTAGTGGGCAAACTAGATGATCTGCCAGTGTACAAAGTAAGGCCTGAGAATAATTCAAAAGATGTAAAACAATGCATAGAAATCATTTACTGCCCATTGGACAAATCTTAATTGAGTCTGAGCCCTAGAAGATGCCCCTCTGGACCAGTGACTAGAGCTGCTGCTAAGAAAAGATCAAGAAAGTCTGCACCTACAGAAGCAAAGTTAAAGTGTTCCCTCCACAAGTCCCAGTTGAGCATGACTGTCAGTCCATATCGGAAGAAAGTGAGAGTGACTTTGAATACTATCCTTTACGAACTGAGTCAATTGTTTCGGGCAATCCCTAGTCAATACTGGAGACAAAGCTGGGCCTTCTGGACTGTCTAAGCCCCAGCTTCATCCCTGGAGCCAATGCTCCCAGAAAGTGAATTGCAAAGCATCAGATCAGATGAAATGGAATCATTGTGCATGGTTGAACTGTTTGAGCTTTCAGGGAGGAAAATGATGATTAGGGGCAGACTGGTGATAGCCCGAACAAGAAGAGTATTTTGAGTGCCCTGACAGTCCACTGCCAGTGTCCAAAGCTCTCCATGCGAGCCAAATGTTGTGGACTCAGAAACTGTAACTCCTGGAGCTGAAAGTGCCCCAAGTTCTAGCCTCCTCTACCCCATGGAGACTCCCTGACAAGTGAGGACAATGCTGAAAATGAGGCTCAGAGTGCAGAGACTGTAACAGTTCCCCTAGAAAGACTGGTCGAGCTGTAAAGCCTGTGGTGCACCTCAGTTATGATTCCCTTGGGAGGCCTGTGGATTTGCCTCTCAATGTTGTCCATAAAGGAGTGTATGTGTCCCCGAGCTCATTGCCCAAACTGGCGTCAGTGCTAATTCAAGTTACTTGTGTTGCCCTCTAAGTATGGTGCCCTTGCCCCGTCCAGCCCAAGGTAACTGATGGGAAGGCCCCTCCTCTTCAGGTTTCATGTACAAGAGGTAATAACTTGAGTTATGGTACAATGTGTGTAATACTTGTAAAGAGTGACGTACTGCAATGTTTCAGAAATGTGTTCTTGGTAAAATGATATATTGACTGATGATTACATGTGTGAGCCTAATGCAAATGTATATGGTTGCAGTTAAAACTTATGGGGGTACTTGCTTGACGCGGACGTCAAGCTTTCCCAGGCCAGGAAGGGTGTAACCCCTCTGCAAATGGGGGTTCCCAAAAGACTTCCAGGAGCTTGCTTGAATGCTCCAAGCCTGAATGGTGTTTGGCATTTAAGGCCATTTATCAGTGAGTGTTTTTAGAACCTCTGGTACTGTCTCTTTAAGAGCTGTCTGCTTGCAGACATAATTAGTTGTATGGGGACTGTGTGTTTCTTTGATTGAGTACCACTCAAGCTGCTGCCAATTCACTCCATTTTGCAGTCACTAGGAGTGCAAAGGAACCTATCTGAAAGATGTAACTGTTTTCCAGAAATTATTTAGAGTAATAATGAAATTACAGTTTGTCTAACCTGCTTTCTTTGCAGTCAGAACTGTGTCTGCTAGTTCCCCATTCTAGTTTTGAACTGCTGAACTGGACCAATCAGTATAGGGTAAGCTAGCTCTAAAATGGTGCCTTGGACGAATCAGAACTTGGACTCATAATCTGAGCCAGCCACAAGAGGATTGTATGGGCAGTGACTCTGGGAGATGTAGTTTAGACTTCAGTGCCTTTTGGACCAACAGCAGCAGTCTATTGTGAGTGACAGCCAATCCAGTCAAGAACTGGGAGGAACTCAAAGGAAGTGCCGGTTTTGTCAGTTGGAGTGTCAGTTGAGCTTTGGCAGTGAAGAAGGAAGGAGCCCTGTGCTTTTTCAGTGCAGTTTTAGTCAAAAACGTGTGTAAAGGCCCAGAGTTCGGTCTGCAGCTTGTTAGGACTGAATCCGTCCTGTGAAAAGAATCAAAGGATCTCTGAAGAGTAGAAACCAGGCTCACCCTGTAGAAGACTGGAGGAATTGTGAAATTGCACTCTGTCTGTCAGGAACTGAATCTGCTGTGTGTTCTCCGGTATTGTGCAGTAATTGCGATCGGGATACAGATGCAGCCTGCCTGGTATAGTGCTTTCTTTTATATAAATGTGTGAAGAGGTTTGTGTACCTCAAGTGAGCCCTGCTGACATTGAAGGACCCTATCTTATTTGGAGGTCGTGAGTACTAATTCAGGGTCGCTCCTGTTGAATTGCCACATTAAATCCAAATGGAATTACTGTACTGCTGACTGTTTAATTTTCCTTTCTCTGTGTGAAGGGCCCCTACCAGCTGCCACGGTTTGGACTAGCCACTAGGGCTTGGGTACCCAGGGACAGTAACTGATAGGGATAGGCCTGTGCACAGAGCCATAGGTAGATTATTAGAGTGATAAGCTAATTAACCTGATTTCCCCTGTCCTTGTTATATCCCCTAAATAAATCAGAGCTGCTTGTTTCAGCAAAGTTATACTGCCTGAGGTATTTGTCTATGTTAAGTACTGTACTGTGATTGTTGCACTGTATCTCATTTCCAGGAGGTCCCAGTGCGGAACCAGTCCTGGGGGTAAGTGTAGACTGTGAAGGTAATTCTGATATATTGTGTGGGCCACACTAGTGGGAAGAAAGGGGGGTTGCAGTGTCCCAGAGGGCTGTGACCAAGTTAGTTTAACTATTGCAAACCCTGACCTCTGGGTGGAGGCACCCGCCATTGGATCCAGGCCCCTCAACCTGTTAGTGGCAAATCAGGCAGGGGTAGTAGCCCCTGGGATAGCGCCATCTAGGGGTTACAGTAGCATCTTTCAGAAAAAGAGATGTGCAAGAACAAGGGGACACAATTTGAAGATACAGAGGGACAGCTCATGGGCAATGTGAGGAAGTATTTTTTCACAGAGAGGGTGGTGGACGCATGGAACGGCCTTCCTGAGGAGGTCCTGGGGACAAAAACAGTGGGGGGATTCAAGAATGCATGGGACAGACATAAGGCAATTCTTGTGGGGGGTAGGAAGAAGTAGGCTGTTGGTTAACTAGGATCTGCAGCTTATCCTGTAGGTAGGGAAATGGGCAGACTAGGTGGGCCAAGCGGTCCTTATCTGCCATCAAAGTCTATGTTTCTATGGTATCTTGACAATACCCTACCCCATCTAAGAGGCTATCATATCTACAGCAAAAACTCCATACAGAAAATAGATGACAGGATAAAAAGAAATGAAATAATTTACTTTATGCAGTGAGCACTAGGTAGATCCTAATAAAAACCTGCTGCACCATAGTTCAAAGGACACTGAATGTTGTTGAACCCTTCTGTGGTAGAGCAGCTTTTCAATTAGAATGTGAATGTTTGCCATCTGGCATTTGTTTTTCTTAGTTTAACTTCGCCACCCCACACACACAGAACCCACCTCCGCCCAACAGAAAATCTTTTCATGTTTCATCAGTTTAACAAAAAAAAAAACAGAAACCCATATTATGCCCAGCTGTTTTTAAAATTAGTATTTATCCACCCAAGTCTCTGACTTGCCCCCTTCTGCTGGTCCCCAAACCCCATCACCTGCCAGCAGTTAACTCTGCCTCCTTCTTCTGTGTGTTGCCCTCCACAGTGGCGCCACTGGGGGGGCTCCCCTCCCCCTGCGGAGAACAAATTCAGGCAGAGGAGGGAGCTCAGTTTGACAGTGTGGAGCCTGGAGGCTATCAATGCCATTCTGCTGCAATTGGAACTTTTCTCGTTTTTATCCCTGCCCCCTGGCATGGCAGCAGTGAGGGTGCACAAGTTTGGGTCCAGTCAGCATCCCTCCCTTCCCACAGCACCGCCATGCAACCTCTACCTGTGGTCACCCAGCTAGCATTCACATGGCGGCATCTGAAACCTACCCTTGCCAGGGGAGGAGAAAATCCGCTAGGACACTCGATCCTGCTCCACCCAGCCAGCCACTGCCAACCCTGACTGTTTCCAAACCTGGTTTGCTGGCATTACAAGTGGCAGCCCTACAGCTATGCTAGTGGGCTGGCCCATTCCACTCCCAGTGTAATACTATTACAGAAACAGAGTGGATTTTTAGCAGTTGGGCATGGGGTGGGTTTCTGTTTTTGTTTTTTTAAACTGATAAAAAAAACAAAAGATTGTATTGTTCAGGAAGCACACAAACTCAGACCATCTCTTTTTACTTAAAAAGGCAAAAATAAGACCCACACTAATGACCCAGCAGCAGCGCATCCTGCTGCTGTGCGGGTGATCTGAGTTTGTGAGTGATCTTGGGTTGTCCGTCAGGTGGCAGGCCAAATGGTGGTACCTGTCATGTGGCAGCATACCTTAGTCAGGGAAGGATGATGGTAGGTCCTGGCACCACAGTGACCTCTGAGACCAGGCTAGGTAGCTTGTCCTCACCGCAGGAAACTATGGTATTCAAAGCCATTAAAGTATGGCCCATGGTCATGCCAAGGGGAGGAGGGAAGGAACAGTGGGAGAAAACCAGGGAAGAACCCCCGTTTGCCCGTGTGTATGATGGCAGTCTGCCTGAACAGGGTATATCTCTGTTAATGGTATACCCCTGAAACAAATGATGGAGCTGCATAAATACCTTGATAGGGAATAAAAAATGAACATCTACTGTACAAAATAACATATGAGCAACCGTGCACAACTCAGACAAGTTTCCATCTCAGGGTACTGATGACATCGTGGACCTTTGGAGCTTCGCTCCCGAGGTCACTATGATGTCATCAAAACCCCTTGCTGAAAACACAGCCTTGTTGTACATAGTACACATGCATTATTCTCTATATGGTATCCTTTAGACGGCATACTGACTCACATGAGCAGAAGGCTTATCCGTATTTTTCCAGACTACTTATTACATCTGATATCATCAACCTATGGGATACTTTTCTAAGTTCTTATTTTCGATAGGGCCATTAAAAAAATTTACATATTTGCTTATTACATATAATGAACATCTAATGGAATGTCCTTCTCTAACACAGGTCTAAAAGACAAAAGATTGAGGTGTGCCATGTTAGCCCAAACAAAACTACAAGAAAAGTATTTTTTAACATGTAGATATACTAGGTTCTCATACTAGGATTAAAACAGTAGAAGACCATTTGGTCCATATGAACCGTTCCCCACCTTAGAGGTTCCACTTCAGCTTATTTTGTAATACCAATATGTCTATTTCTTTTTTAAATTGCAACAGGGATCCACTGTTTACTACTCTGTTTGGTAGGATATTCCATATTTTACCAGTTCTATTCAAGAATGTAATATATCTACTATTTCTTTTACAGTTTCAACTTTTATTTGCATCCTGTGGCCTCCCAATCCTATTGGTTTGTTCTGTACAGCTATGCCCATCTCATCCAAAAGTTCTTTATCTTTTACAATTTTATACAGTCATCAAGTCCCCCCTTATTGTTCTTTGTTCTAGTGATATCTTTATTGGGCTAACTAAAGGTTTCAGATACAAGCGTTAGTCGTCTTGGGGCCTCTATGTTTCTCTACATCCCTGGAAGCTTGTATTTAGTTGCCTAATAAAGGCATCAAATCTACCCAACAAAATAATATCTGTTATGTTTTTCTCAAGATCTAAAAGTAAAAGACATAAGCAGTATCTGATATGTTTCCTACTCTAGGTAAGATGCTGCAAGTGAGGTTACAGGAACTGCGATCAAATGCTGAGCTGTTATGGTCCTGTCTTTGCTGTAAATTTAATTAGTTGTTTACGAACTTTATCTTGCCTCTGACTCCTTGATAACGTTAAATTTATTACACGGGAGGGGGCAGCTATTTGCCTTTCTTCTTTTCTTTTGAAGGATGTACTCTTTCTTACTTAATCGTTCAAAATTACTGAGCAGTGAGGTACCCTAATTTGCAACTACTTTCGGGATTACTGGAAGTTAAAAAGACTTACTGTGTTTCTTTTCAAGTTTAATTAATTTTAGGTTTCAATAGGTAGCAGCTTCTTGGATCACCTATTCCACTCAGATGGACTTATCCTCGTCCAAGAAAAATACAATAAATGTGTTTCTTTTGCAACCAGATTTTTCCCTCCCTTAAATATACAAACTGGGATGTAATTTATGTTTCAAAATATATGGAGCCCCATATTGAAACAATTGGCCCTGCGCTAACAGGCTTAGCATCACACTAACTGGATATCAGACTGTCACAGGTGAGGAAGGTGGCTCAGGAGCCACTAAAACGTAGCTGGATAAGAAACACTCAAGCAAAGTAAATTAGAAAACAGCTACATATTAAGGTGCAGTAAACACAAAGATGTCTTGAAAAAGCTTCAGTGCAACGTGATACGTTGATGTTACCTGGGGGGGGGTGCTATCTGTTTGAGTGTTAATAAACCTGGGGAGGGGTGCTATCTGTTTGAGTGTTAATAAAATCATACGTTTTTATTGTCTCCTATCAGTGGATTGTTTACTGAGCCTTAATGTGTAGCCATTTTCTGATTTACTTTGACTAATTGGATATAGCACAGATGACAGCCTGTTTGAGTGTTCCCTGTTGCAGCATGTTCCAAGATACTCTTAGTGCATGACCAGGAGGTTAGTGCAGTGGCATTAAATACACAACTGCACCCGTGCAAATGAGGCGAACCTCTTGTATGCAAGGCACAATTGCATACTGACAGGGTTTTGAAAGTGCTAAAAGGCTGCTGTGGCAGCACTATTTAATGCTTCCAAAACCCTGCTTTTAACAACACACAAAGTGGTATGTAACCCCCCAACCCCAACCCCCATCCCTGGCAGCATTGGTGCCTGTTAAAAAAAAAAAATATATATTTGGCTTATGCTAACAAGGCTGGTCTTGTTTTTTTTATGTTGGTTTGTTAATCATTGTTGCTTTTTTCATTTCTTTTATAATTGTACAGGATATATATATATATATATATATATATCATAGTATAGCAGTCATTATGATACTTTTACCATTTTATTTATTTAAAGACCACATCCATCCTCACCTTTACAGTTTTACTTAATACAGTACTGTGAAAGGTGATTTTGCGGCGTGACTGTGAACACGTGTTTTGGAGCAGATTGGAAAAATGACACCTGTCATGTTTATGAGGTGGGGTACCAAAAGGGCTATGTTTCAGCAGTAATGCGCAACAGGGATGATCAGGGAGAGCTGAAGCCGATCACAGTGATTGCTTTGTGTGATCGTTTGTGAACAGTGTGTTCTTGTCTCAGCTGGACATAATGCATTTATTTAGGGTAGATTAGGGATTGTTTTGTTACAGTGGAGGGAGGTATTTACATTTTAAAAATGAGAACTACTGGAAGAATGCAGGGCAGCCATGCCAAATGTGGGAAACTTGGACATGGCATGTGTAATGATTTGGTTTACATTTGATGAGGTCATGTGTGTGCTGGGACTTGATCCATGGTGTTGTGTTAGAATAACATAATTGGGGAGGTCCTTAACTGACCAATCAGATTTATTGATTTTTTTCTTTCCAATGTATAAGGAACATTTGGGGGCCAAAATCTGCATAAATGACAAAGTGATGAGTAGATGTTGGAAAAATGCAATGTTTCTTCATAACTTTGCTGTTTTTTGACATTTTGACCCCACATTTTTAACACAGTCTTTTTATGACTTTGCCTCATGATCAAGACTGGTTCTTGCCATCTGAAAAGAAACTGTGTCACCATAATGTGCTACTGCCCATGTGTGTTGACTTAGTTCATTTTCACCTTATTATTTCTTTTACTTCTACCTTGGCCAAATTAAATGTTTTTTTTTTTCACCAAAAAAATAAGTGGGAGTTATGAGCTGTCACTAAAGTTGTTTTTTTTTGGGAGTGGAGGGGTTGTTAGAAAGCTTTCACCCAAGTTTGGTGAAAAAGCTTTTTTTTTTTAATTTTGAAGTTTATTGAAATTTGGCAGTACATCTCACTCATTCCAATACAAATTGTGTTCATTGTACAGAAGTGTCCACAGGAGTTGTACATTGTTGCATAATAGTTAAGTATTATATGATTCATATCATTATTCTGTCTTTTATTTCAGGAGAGGTGGGTCTTCCTTGACATAGCAGAGTGGATTTAGGAACAACTTTAGGGATTTAATCTTGGCCTGTGCAGTATCCAGTCTGGCCTGCTCCTCTTTAAATGTGGCTTTACAATTCTTAAGTTAGGGAATAGTCATGGCACAATATCTGCCCTGCATTCCATAAGATAGAAAAGTCAGGTATTCCACCCGTTTTGCAAGTTTTGAATTCTAGTTTGTAGTCATCTTTTCTAATCTGTATATCTCTATACTCAGATCTTCCCATTGGCTAATTTGAGGAGGAATTGTCTGGGGCCACAGTTTAGTTATGTTTTTTTTTTTGTTTGCCACTTTTTCCTATGATGTATAGATGATGTTTAATTCTTTATATGTGGTGGATAATTCAATAAGAGAGCTATTGCTGGAGTGAAGGGACCTAGGCTGGGTATCAGTCCTTCTAACAAATGTTCCACTGCTTGCCAATATGTTGTTATTTTGGGGCATGATCATAAAATATGGGTGTGGGTGGCAACCTCCTGACCACAGTTATACCAACATGAAGTGCTTGTGTGGAACTGTACTTAGCTGTGATAGGTGAGGGTATAGAAATATTTACTATTTTCCAGCCATACTCTCACCACTGATATGATCTTGTGATTCTGTGCTTTGTCAGCCATATTTCAGTCCAGGTCTTTTCTGTTCTCTCAATACTATGTTCAGCGTCCTATGTGAATTTGATATGTTCAGTGGTCACCTGGGATCCAGCTGTTAGGGCTTGGCATCCCCTGGAAATAAAATGGACCAGGCTTGTTTCCCTGGCCATTTGTATTATAAAAGGGAAGATTGGTGGAATAGGCTGTGGGTTTATCTGAAGACATATGTTTTTGCCGAGGTCTGTTTTGGCAAGGTGGAATTCTGAAGTTAGTTGTTAGAACGTTTTGAAAATATTGTTATTGTAGAACTGGTAAACATAAATTAGGCTCCGTCTCATCCATATTTCAATCCATATATGTCATGAATTTATCAAAAGCATTTGACACAGTATGGTAGCATATCAAATTTTGTTTAACAGATTTTTGGAAAGTGGTATATTAACTGATGTGTGCCACTGGTTAAAATGATAACTCTGAGGAAGAACACAGCAAGTTTCAGTGGGCAGAGATCTTTCAATTAAAGCACCGGTACATAGAGGAGTCCTTTGAGGATCTATTTTTGGGCCCTGTGTTGTTCTTAATCTATACAAACCAGTTGACAGACCTTGCAAAAAAAAAAAATCAGAAATTAGATTATAGCAGATGATACAGTAATAATGACACTTGGAATAAATGCCACACAAGTGCAGCAAGATTTACAAAGGGATTTTGCACAAATACAAACATGATTTGAAGATTCTAAACTAGTTTTGAATAATAAAAAATCGAAAATCATGGTATTTAATGTGACTCCCATTGGAACGGGGGAAAAAGTCTATCAATAAAAATAGAAACAAATAATAATGAATATTTGTCCCAGGTTTCAGAATACAAATATTTAGGACTTTGGGTTGACCAAAAAATAAAATTTGGTTATCACATTGAAGAAATGGTTAAAAAAATAAATAGGAGACTGGGAGCATTAAGGCATACTGGACATTGTATAAATAGAAACGTGAAAATGTCAATCGTGAATCAACTTTTGGTACCACTGTTGAATATGGAATTGATATACTGTATATGGATTTGCAAACAATACTGTTTTAAAAAATGTTGTAGTTTTTTACAATCGTTTCACAAGATTTGCACTTAAGACCAACTGAAGGACCCACCATTGTAAATTATATGAAAATCTGGGATGGTTAACATTAGAAAACAAAAAGAAATTAGTCTGGGCCAATCAAGTCTACAAAAACATTAAACAACCCATTGTATATATACGATTAACAAAATAAAGCTGAACATAACTATAATTTGAGGAAAAATAAATCACGGGAATATCAAATTCCAGTGTGAAATAACAAATATGGAGATATGACCTTCTCTTTTGTAGCTCTAAACATGTGGAATACAATAAGTGGACAAACTAAAAGCACAACTAAGACTACAGGAATGTTTAACACTGCTCTGAAAGAAGAGTTGGCGGTCCATGGCACATGGTGTGGTTGAACTACTGTTACTGTTCATACTTGATTTGACATGAAGAGTTGTTAAGAATATATGTATTTTTATTTGGAATTGTAATATGTCTGTGTGTTTTATAGTAACTTTATTTGCATTTTTTTTTACAATTGCATACAGAAACACCTTGTAAATTGGATCCTGGTCCTAATGGTGTATACTTTGTCACACATATCCTGTCTAAAAATAAATATTTTTACTGCTACTATTACCTGTATATTTTAAATTTGTGGTCCCATTGTGCCAGGAAGAAGATCTGATCTAAAGCCGTAATGCTGATCCATCTGCCTGGCCCCTGCATTGTTCTCCTTAGAGGTAAGAAATGCGTGCCAGGCTTTCAGGAGTGATGTGGTGAGTGAGGGCAGGTAAATGGCACTTTGGTCTGTTTTCGGACCGAAGATAGTTGTTTTTGGCATTGGAGATGGTTGGATCCAAGAAAGGACATGTTTTATCTCTGTTTCTATGTCATGTAATTGGAGGTTTGGAAGAACCAGTCCTCCCTTTAATTTTGGAAGTTGTAATTTCTTATAGGCTATCCTGGGTCTCTCTCCATTTCATAAAAATCTGAAGATGGCTCTATTCCAAGTTTGGAAGTCTGTAGAGGGATGTTGTAATGGATGCGTCTGAAAGCAGTACAGAAATCTTGGAAGTATGCTCCTCTGTATTGCCTGCACTCCATTCAACAATGTTAAGGGTAAAGGTTGCCATCTTTTTAAATCTATTTGTATTCCGGGTACTAGGTTGGAGTAATTGCATCGGTAAAGAGTAGAAAGATTGGCAAGTAGTTGAACACCTAGATATTTTATTACTAGGTGATTCCACCCGTATGGGTGGCAGACTTTTAACAGCAGCTATGGGGTGAAGGTCTATCTGCAGAACTTCTGTTTTGGTGTTGTCAATTTTATATCCTGCAATGTTTTCATCATGATTTTATGTGTGTTCCTGCATTTTAATTCATTTTTGCAGGATTCTCTGTGTTACATTTTTTCTTCCTTTCCCTGCCCTTCTGTCCTTTACTAAACCCCCCAACCCTGTCTTGGCACTGACCCGCCCTGCCCGTGCTAATTCCTTCTCCCATCTCTTCCTTGTCACAACTCCACGCTAACCAAATTTTTCTCCCTGCCATCTCTGGCACCCCCACTATTCCACTGTCTCCTCTGTTGCCACTTGTCTGACTACCTTTAGCCCCCCCCCCGCTTTTGCCCTTTTGCTTAAATTAATCCACTGTGTTTTCTCTCCCCTTCAGATCTCCGAGCCCCCTGACTGGGTGCTCCTCTCCCATAGTGGTGCAGTGCCTTGTCATTGCCGCCGCCTGCTTCAGCCCTCCACTGCTCGGCTCTCCAGCTACCCCAGGTACAATCATTGCCCTGAGCTCCTGCTTGAACTTTTGGTGCTTCTGTGGGATTGGTCATGCCCAGGTTTTGCTCCTTCAGTGACTGGATGCGCTGTTGCAAGCCTGGCAGACTTGGCTGTTCTTTCTGCTGAACTGAACCTGCGCTCTGATTTTTGTCTCGCCCACCCTCCTCCACCCCATCACTCTTTAGATGCTCTTGGCTGCAGTTAGTGCTCCGCCTGATACTGCAGTTAATCCAATTGTAATTTTCTGTTTTTTTCCCTCTCAATTGAAAAATCTCATAAGTCTCTCCTAGCATTTACTCATGGGATGGTATACTTATGTTATGCTGAGTCTCACTATCCTGTCACTGACCTGCCCGTGCAATATTGCCCGACAGGTGCAGTATCTGGATAGTGAGAATCCTGACAATGGTAAACCTGATGAACGTTTACAGGAGTAAGGCAGCAGTTACCCCTGCTGATGGTCTACAAATCCTGGTTGGATCCAGAGGCTGGCCAAGCTGCCCTGGTGGTGTTGAGGGCTAAACCACTGGCAGCTCAGCCAGCGTGCCCTGGGAGGCCCGGGTTCTGGTCTACACTGCATCTGTTTGCTTTTTTAACCCCCCCATAACTAATTTTATTTTTTAACTGAGGTCCTCTCCCCTTGGAGTTAGTTATTTTAGTTACAGGGGTGGGGGTTAGGCGATACCCACGAATTGCATTCTGTATTTTTCAATCAGATGCCCGATATTGTATTGTCAGGCATCTGATTGATTTGGGGGGTGTATTTCGGGCCACTAAACACGGGACCCTGAGACTCAGGCTCTCGAGTTTAGGGATAACATAGTATATCCCCTGGGACAATGTATTCGTTACCTTAGTCTGTCAGTTTCTTTCCCTAACTGTTTCCACTTCCTTTTGCTACTTCCAATTCTCAGCATTCATAATTGTTGTATATATAACATTCTCATTACTACTACTGTATCCTCCTCACAACTATGTCTCTGCCTTTGCATAGCTTACTTATTCCTATCCTCCTTGTGCTCTATCTCCCCCACTTCACCCTCACCCCCTTCTCCCTCTCCTAAGTTTTTAGTCCCTTTCTGCTCTTCCACACATCTTCCTCCTGTTTTCAACTTTGCTACGTCCCCCCGTCCTGCCCTTCCCTTCATACTTGGACTCACTACCCCTTCCGCCCTGGTGCCTCACTTCTTCAAACACCTATCTACCTCACTCTGCTACATCTATTAAAGCTACACACTCCTTCCTTTTCCCCCCTCCTTCTTGTCATACTAGAACTCCATCCTGGTATAAGAGTATGAAACTTCACTTCATTATTATTGCTCTCTTGCTCCTATCTTCGGGTGACATTAATCCTAACCCTGGGCTGTGCCTACTGGTCGCCCCTTCAGCTGCAACTGTATGTCCCTCTATAAACAACTCCCTTCCCCCATGGCTTAAAAATCATTCACCTAAATATATGTAGTCTTCTCCCTAAATTAGATCTTCTGCAGCCTATAGCTGTGTCCCTCACCCCAGATATGATCATTCTCTCTGAAACGTGGCTTAATTAAAAAATTGGTGACCCTTCACTCTCCATCCCTGATTACTCTATTGTCCGACAAGACCATGCCACAAGGGGTGGTGGCGTAGCAATGTATGTCACATCTACCATACAATTTACTACCATCCTCTCTACTTCTGTCCCTAAAGCCTATGTGGTACTTATCCTAAAACTGTCTCTTCCATTCTCAGTACTCATATATGTTGCTGGTGCCTATTGTCACCCGGACCTTGCCTCCTGTATTACCACCGAACTCCTCACCACCTCTATCTCCCATTCCCACTCAGGTGAACTTTACACAATGGGAGATTTCAACTTAAACTGGTTAAGACCCTCACTTAATAAAGTACAAAATTAAATCAATGCCCTTAATCTATCACAACTTATGCTTGAGCCTACCCATATAAACAATAAATCTAGTAATCATTCCCTTCTTGACTGGGCCCTCACTTCCCACCCCCACAGGGTAATTAAATCTGGTATACTACCCGACACCCTGAGTGATCACAGTATGATCTTTCTGGTACGGAAAATTCATAGAACTAAGGCCCCACATAAAATCCTTCAAATTCACTCCTATAAGTCCCTAAATCTTGCCCCCCCCTTACACGACCTGTCTTGTACTAACTGGGAACCTATTGCCTTGTCTAAGTCAATTGATGATGCTTCTAACTATTTTAAGGATAAATTTCGGAGATATGGAACGTTCATGCCCCTCTTTGGTGCACCAGAGTCAGGGGGAAATCACCTCCCTTGGATCTCCTCTGAACTCTTGGCATGTCAAAGAGCCCGGGACCTAGCTTGGAAAGCTCATAGAGGCTCCAAGCTCCCAGAAGACTACGACACCTACCACTCTCTACAAAATAAGTGCACAAAAGCTACTCACCTAGCTAAGTCTGAGTACTTCTGTACTACCTTCCAGTCCAACATTAATAACCCTCTAAATTCTGTAAAGTTATACATTCCCTCTTCTCCTGCCTTTATCTCCTCCCACCCTCTTCTTACTATAAATAATATCCAGTTTACTGACCAGCTTAGTGTTGCTTCTGAATTTAATTCTTACTTCACCTCTTGTGCCTCACTCTCCTATCCTCCTTATCCTCTCCTCCAACCTGACTCCCCCTCTCCTAAGCCCCCCGTCTAACTTCTTCTCTATGGTCTCACCCTCTGACACTTTGACTGCTCTCCAGACTCTCAACCCTCCCAAAGGCAGTTCGCCTGATGGACTTGACCATAAGCTCCTCTACCTTTCTGCTCCAGCTGTCTCTACTCCACTAGCTGACCTTCTCAATCTTTCCTTCACAATGTCCTCTATCCCCTCTGCTTGGAAGAATGCCACTGTTCTTCCCTGCCCTAAGGGTGGTGAACCTACTTCCCCTGCAAACTATCATCCCATTTCCCTCCTTCCAGCCGTTGCCAAACTCCAAGAACATGTGGTCCTATCACAACTCTCCTCTTACCTCGAAGACATTAATTTTTTCACTCCATTTCAATCTGGGTTCTGGAAGAATCACCCACTACCACATCCCTGATTAGGCTCACCGATTCAATCCTTGCAGGGATGGACAGTGGTCAAATCACATCTGCCATTTTTGTTGACCTAGCTAAGGCTTTCAGCACTGTTTCCCACACCCTTCTATTAAACACCCTCTCTTTGGCAGGTTTAACTGTCTCTGCCAGTAACTGTTTAGGGCCTACCCTGTAGGCCGGACCCAGTTTATCAGAATAGCTGACTCCATATCCCCATCTCTCCCTATTAACACTGGTGTTCCTCAGGGGTCTGTGCTGGGCCCTGTTTTATTTTCTAGTTTTCTTAATGACCCTCCCTCATCTTCTTTATCAACATCAAACCACATGTATGCTAATGACATGGTCCTCTTCACCTCAGGTCAATCACCTGAAGATGTAGCTACCAGACTACGGCATGACTTCAATAAAGTTCAGCACTGGTTTAGCTCTCATCAACTTTTCCTCAATGCCAAGAAGACAGACTCTATGACCTTTGGCACTAGGCAGAGACTCTCTAGGCTCCCCTCACTGCCCTCTTTCCATACCCTTGATGGGGCAGTCCTTGAGAACACAACATCCTTTAGGTGCCTTGGTGTTTGGCTTGACCAACACCTCAGCTTCTCTGATCATGTGGACGCCATCCTAAAAAAGCTGCGCCCCAAGCCTGCTGCACTATATAGGAACCGTAGCTACCTCCCGCTACCAGCCAGGCGTGACCCTGTTCAGAAGATGATCCTACCTATTATCGACTACTGTGATGTAGTCTACAGTGCTGCTCCCAAGTCTTCCCTAACCAGACTGGACACCCTTTTTAACTCCTTCTGTCGTTTCGCTCTGGGTTCCCCCTACTTCACCCATCACTGCAATCTCTATCACACCTTAGCTTTTCACTCTTTAGAAAATCGGTGACACATACACTGCGCTAAATTTGTATCTGAATTCTGGTTTGGTACACTCCCCGCTTATCTCACTTCCTCCCTTTCCATCCTTCCTCCCCCTGCTCATTCCCTTAGATTTTATGACTCCCGTTTAATGGTAGTCCCTCATAGGACATCTGTAGTAGGTTAGATGGCCTTTTTCCACCATTTCCCCAAACTTTGTAATGCACTACCCCACCAGTTTCATCACTTTTCCTCTCCATACTCAATTTCTTCTGCCCTACTTAACTTTCTTTTAGTAAACTGCACCTGTACTTAATTTTCCCCTTCTCCTTTCGTGTTCTGCTACTCCTTCTCCTGTATATGCCACTTTTCTCCCTTAGCCCCCCCCCCGCTAATTATTTTCCCTGTTTGGTATTCCTCCTCGCCTCCCCCTTGCAATTTTTTTCCTTCCTCAGTACACCCTGCTAACTGGCTGTCTGATATCTTATCCAATTCTCAATCTTATACTCTAGAAATTGCACTTGTATGCTCCACTGAACGACATTGTCATGATGTTCTTATGATGCACTTATTATGTTGATTATTCAAATGTACTTTATGTTATTGTATTATGTTTTCCTGTACCTATGTTTCCCATTACCCTCCCCCAGGACGCACCGTGAGATGAGCAACCTGTTGTTCAGTGTGCCCTTCCTGGTCAAACATTTCAATAAATAAATAAATAAATGATCAGGCAATGCAGTGTGTAACGACTGGGAGGAAATGTTCTGAGTTTGCGTTATACAGGAGCAAATTGTCAACATAGTATACCACTTTGTGCAAGTGTGCTCCCACTGTATACTCCTGAAGCTCCTCATTCTTTTGAAAGAACTGGGCAAGGGGGTCTGTACAGAGTTTGAAAAAATAGGGTGATAAAGGGCACCCCTGATGGGTTCCTCTGGTGAAGGTGATTCTGGGTGAGTAGGAGACATTAGCTTTTATCATTGCTTGTGGGAAAGTGTAAAGGCCAGTTAAGAGGTTCCGGAAGTCATCTGGGAAGGCACAGTTTTTAAGGGTGTGGTATAAGAATGCCCAGGAGACCATATCAAAGGCCTTCTGAGCCTCGAGACTAAGAATTAAAAAGGTGTTTTTGTGTCTTGTAGCATGGTCAATCAGAAACAAAAGTTTATTTTATGTTGTCTGTAGTCTGTCTACTCCTGCTAAAGCCAGATTGATCTGGATGAATGATATCAGGGGGAGGGGGGATTTGTCCAATCTACGAGCTAGAATACCAGTGAATAATTTATCATCTTGAATTAATACCGCTATTGATCGGTATGATTCACAATGCGTTGCAGGTTTTTGTGGCTTTAATATGGCTGATCTATTGGCGTATCTCCAGAAGTCTGGGCAGTTCACAGTGGTTGGTGAAAAAGCTTTTAATCTGGACATGGTAGAGGTACAAGAAAAAATTATGTGGGAATAAACTGAGTCAACAGACATACATGATAGTGCTTTACGCTGACTTTGTTTATTTTCAGACCACAAGTACCTTATCATTACAGAGCAGTGTATGGCAATACAGGATTGCACAGGGCAGACGCCGGCTGGTAAGAGAGGTGAGCAGAAGTTAAGTGCTAGCTGCCGTGGGGGGTTGCAGGAGGCTACCAAGAGGGGGAGGGATCACTGGATGCTAGAGAATTACTTCTCAATGAAACAAGGCCTTGTCAGGTGGGTGCACGCCAGGGCCACTGGTCAGGCTGCACCATACCTGTGTGCTGTTCATGGCACAGAAGGCACGGTGCAGCATAGAAACATAGAAACATAGAAGTTGATGGCAGATAAGGACCGCAAGGCCCATCCAGTCTGCCCATTTCTTTTTCTACCTTATAAATGTGCCATCGGCCTTTGCTCTGTCAGTGGCCTATCTATTCATACTCATTTGTATTGCTCCCTTATGCCTATCCCATGCCTGTTTGAAGCCCTGCACTGTATTCATAGCCACTTCTTGGGTAGGCCATTCCATGCATCCACCACCCTTTCTGTGAAAGAATTTCCTCACATTCTCCTTAATCGCCCCCTCTAATCTCATGCTGTGTCCTCTTGTCCTGCTATTTTTCTTATATTTAAACATGTTAGACTCTTTCACCTTGTTATTGCCTTAAGGTGTTTGAATGCCTCGATCATATCACCTCTCTCCCTCCTTTGCTCAAGGGTATACATATTGAGCTCTGTTAATCTGTCCTCATATGTCTTCTGATGCAGTACCTGCACCATTTGGTTGCCCTTCTCTGGACTGCCTCAATTTGGTTAATGTCCTTGTGAAGGTGTGGCCTCCAATACTGCCACAGTACTCCAGATGGGGCCTAACCAGTGTCTTGTAAAGAGGGATTATTACCTCCCTCTTCCAGGCTTGTGATACCCTACTAATACACCTAACACCCCCTAGCCTTATCTACTGCTTTGAGGTCTGCTTAGATGATTTCAGGTCACCAGTGATGATGATGCCCAAGTCTCTTTCTTCCTTTACGACTGCTAGCAACTCCCTCCCAGCCTATAGGTGGCTTCAGGGTTTCCTCTTCCCTATGTGCATGATCTTGCACTTCTTGCATTATCCAGTTGCCACTCTTCTGACCATTTTGCTAGTTTATCCAGATCTCTTCTCATTCTGCCCACCCCATCTGGATCATCTACTCTGTTGCAGATCTTGGTGTCATCTGTAAACAGACAAGCCTTACCCTCTAGTCCATCTGCAAGGTCACTAATGAAGATGTTGAAGAGGACTGGCCCCAGGACTGATCCCTGAGGTACCCCACTTTTGACTTGCATCTCTTCTGACTGTATACCATTTACCACCACTCTCTGTTTCCTGCCCGTCAACCAGTTTGCCACCCAGTTGACCAACTTCTGACCCACCCGAGCCTACCCAGCTTATTTATCAATCTTCTGTGTGGAACAGTGTCAAAGCTTTGCTGAAGTCAAGGTGGCGACATCAACTGCTCCCCTTGGTCCACCACTCTGGTTACCCAGTCAAAGAAATCTATGAGATTAGTTTGACAGGACCTTCCTTTGTAAACCCATGCTGTCTTGGATCCTGTGCCCCTATGGATTCAGGTGTTGCACTATCCTTTCCTAAGGAGTGCCTCCATAATCTTGCCACTACTGAGGTAAGACTGACTGGTCTGTAGTTCCCTGCCTCCTCCCTGCTACCACTCTTGTGGAGCGGGATCACATGAGCCCTTTTCAGTCTTCTGGGACCTCTCCTGTGCTCAGAGACTCACTAAACAGTTCTGCTAATGGCTCTGCTAGTTCCACCCTTAGCTCCTTAAGTACCCTGGGATGTATGCCATCAGGTCCCATTGCCTTATCCACCTGAGCTTAGCAGCTCTTGTAGGACCCTTTCTTTTGTGAAGGGAGAGTGCTCACCTCCCTCCCCGTCCATGGTGCTGAGCTGTGGGCCCTGCCCTACCTTCTCTTCAGTAAATACTGAGCAAAGCGTATCTATTTAGGATAGATGCTTTTACAGGGTCCTCCTCCTCACATGCTCCCTTTTCTCCATTAAAGCTAGCAATACCCCTCTGGACTTTCTCCTTTCACTAATGTATCTATAGAAAGTCTTGTCACCTTCTTTTACTGTTACGTGCTAGTGTTTCCTCAGTTTGGGACTTTGCCTGCCTTACTGCCTTCCCTGCTTCCCTTAGGGCAGTTTGGTATGCCTCCTATCTTCATTCCGCTGTGTTCTCTTATATTTCCTGAAGGCCAGCCTTTTGGCTCTGACCTTTCTGCTACTGTATTTGAGAACCAAAGTGGTTTCCTTCTTCTTTTGCACCTTTTCTGTCTAACACAATCGGATGTTGCTTCAAGTATTGCATCCTTAAAGCTTGCCCACTTTGCCTGTACCCCTCACCTGTGTTTCTTTTTGCCAGGGCTAGCTTAACTCTGTTGGCCATCTTATCAAAGTCAGCTCCTCTGAAGTCCCATATTTTTGCCTTGGAATGAGATGATTTAGATGTAGTAGCCAAATTGAACCATACCATTTGATGGTCACTGGCCCCCAGGTGACCTTCTACCTGGAGATCTGTGATCCCTTCCCTGTTAGTCATGTTTAATATGCCCATATCCAGTGGAGTGTTTGAACACAAACTCCGGCCAGTAGGGCTGGTGTAGAAAAACACAGGTGGCTAACTTGAAATTGCCAAGCAGTCTGAGAAAATGAATCTGCACTCCAGAGAAACACCCAAAGCAGATATGTAATCCAATATTCAGTTTTATTCACCAGTTTGCTTCAAACAGGTGAACACAGAACATACTGTTGACTAGAGATACATATCAGTGTAAATAGGGCATCTCATTAATAACGAATAGAAATAGTTATATAGTCAGTAAGTGGTGTCATAAAAAAGTGACGTAATATAAAGACAAACTATTCATGCCTAACCAATTCTTCTAATGTGCTTCACTTAGGACTTACCAAAAACGAACTGCAAAACTGCGCTCACTTTACATATATCATATTACCATCTGTGACAGCACTTTAACTTTTCCAAAAACAAGGCGTTTGATATTTAAAAGTTTCAAAGTGACAGGCATGAAAAAGCATAGCAGAAAGAAAAGAGATTCAGGCAACTACGATCCTGTGTAATGATACAGCTGGCAAAACAGGGAGTGTTATTTTTTGCAATTGGCCAGTACTCCTTAGTGATAGTGTCGTGGGAAGTGCAACTGGAAGCAAACCTAGAGTTTCATTTAAGAGAGCTATGAATTTAAAATATCTTTTTTAGTCCATAGTCACCTTCCAAATGTCCTGTCAGAGCCAAGATCCAGTGGGCTACCTCAAAGACCTAAGGGATTCTGTAAGTGCATGCGCTGTAAGTTTTGTAAATATGCACTACCAGGTGAAAGAGTCATACGTCCCGGAGACAACATTAAAGGTGTAACGATCAGACAGTGCATCTACTTGCAACACTCTGTTTACAGTTTATGCCCTCTGGTGCCCTGGTGACTTTGTATATATAGGAAAGACTATCCGCTCCTTAAAACAACGCATTTAGTGGCATGTCTTGTCAGATCTATAGTCAGCTGGAGATTTGACAGTCCAGTAGGCCAGTATTTTACAGAAAAACATGGGTCTAATCTAGAGTCCTTAAGGTTTATGGGTATCAAACATGTGGGGATTCCTATCAGGGGTGGTGACAGAAAAATATTCTGCTTCAGAAGGAGAGTTTTGGGATATTCACTCTACAAAGTGTGAAACCAATAGGTTTGAATGACCTATGGGACTTGAAACCATTTTGACGGTGAAAAATGAATCCTGATTATGGTATCTATATTTGCACGTGGTTTGAATACTTGTATATAATGTAGATATTTTTCTTTAAGATGTTCTGTTCTATTATGTTTGCTTGCACGCATGTGCAAGAAACATAGTGCCACCATACGAGTTTCTGTAGGTGTGCCTCCCCCACTTCCAATGCCCTGCTCCTTTTGCAGGTGCGGCTGCACAGCGCCAATGAATGTCTGAGCTGTCTATGACAGCCGTTCAGATGCAGTGGTGTACAGTTGAAAGGAAAATACAGCAGACAATTTGCATACTGGTTGGCCTACGTCGGCACTGCATCTGAACTGACTGTCATAGACAGTCCCCCCCAAGAACACATAGGTGCACGCTGGGAGCCCACCCCAGCATGCTTATGTGCTCCCCATATAACATATGGATGATGGGGTGCCCAATCCCCCACGGGCTCCCACGCCCCCAACACATCTTCCAGGTGCCACGCTGGGAGCCCACCCCAGCATGGCAAATGTCCATCTTCTGCCCCAACACACTTCCAGGTGCCACGCTGGAGCCCACCCCATCGGCAAACTTCTGTAGAGGCCGATGGGGTGCCAACCCCGTCGGCTCCACTGCCCCCAAAAAATCTTCCAGCTGCCACGCTAGGAGCCCACCCTAGCGTGGCAAAAGTCCCGTGTCATCTTCCTAAAAGAAAAAGACCTAAAACAAAAACGGTCCCACGTTGATTGTCTTGCCCCCCAACCCACACCCACCCTCTGTGCATCCACCTCCCCACACCCCTGACCCCATACTTACCTCCGGAGGCCGGCGCGACGATCTTCAGTGGACCGGGAACACATCTGCACTCTTCAAAGGTGACCGCGAACTGAAGAAGTGCCAGTAAGCTGTATAATGGCATAAATAGGTTTTTTTTCAACTTGGTGCATATCTCGGCCATTTTGGGGAATTTCTTCACCAAATTTTCAACATGGGGTTCTTGTGGTCCCACCTCATGAACTCAACTCAGTCACTGTCATTTTGTTATTCGGTCCCGAAAGGTGATTTTGTGGTCACTGTGCGGAACCACCTTTCGGGACCAGTAACAAAGGACAGTGCCCAGTTCATGAAGTAGACCCCCAAAACCTATGCTGAAAATTTGGTGAAAAATTCTCAAAATGATTCTATTCTAAGTGTGTTCTGCTGTTCTTACATGCGCTCGTAATATACGCAAATTGTAATATTTTCACTCCAGATTTTCAACATTGCCATTTTACCACACCTCCTTATGAGCAGTACAGCTGTCATTTTTCATATCTTGCCCAAAATGTGTTTTCGCGCATGTAGTGCACAATGGCGTAGTCAGTCTGCGAAATCAATGTTCAGGACAGATTAAGAAAATCACAGTGACACTGTTCATGAGCAGAGGTCTTAAAATGGCTATGTTGAAAATTTGGTGACAAAAGTCCATAAAATGACTGTGTTACGAGCGTGCATTGCGCAGTTTCTACGCACCCTCATAAGTTCACGAATTTGTAATATTTTCAGTCCAGATTGTCAACACTGTCATTTTTCAACACCTCCTTATGAACAGTACAGCTGTCATTTTTCACACTCTGGCTGAAATGTGTTTTCGCACTTCCGGCGCAGAAATGCGTGGTCGCTGTGGGAAATCAGTGTTCAGGACAGATTAAGAAAATCACACTGACACTGTTCATGAGCGGAGGTCCCAAAATGCCTGTGTTGACAATCTACTGTAAAAAATCCCCAAACTAATTACATTACGGGTGTGTGTTGCACAGTTTCTATGCACGCTCATGACTTTCAACATTGCCATTTTTTTACACCTCCCCATGAACAGTACAGCTGTAATTTTTCACATCCTGTTTGAAATGTGTTTTCGCACCAGTGGTGCCAAATGGCGTAGTCACTGTGCAAAATCAGCTTTCCGCTAACGAACTGGTATTGCCACTGTTCATGAGGTGGTGGTCACAAAAAAACCATGTTTAAAATTTGGACTGAAAATACAAACGAACGCCTAGTACATTAGGGTTTTCAACCATAATGACCCACCCTGTAGAGACTGACAGGCATCGGGGTGTGACTTGGGATTGTCACTTGTAATGCTCATGCCATTCCACCCCCATCCACACCCTGCAGCCAGTGACAGGCATCAAGGTGTGCCTTGGACTATTTGGCCCCAAAGTTCACCCCATTCTCCTATACTGCACCCATCTCAATGTATTTCTTATGGAATGGGGTGAGCATAAGGCCCAAAGACTCCAAGGCACACTGTGACACTTGTCTGTGTCTGCAGGGTAGAGTGTGGTGAAATGGCATGGATACGCCTGATGACCCAAAGGCACACCCAAGTGCCTGTCAGTCTCTGCAGGGTGGTGGTGGGGTTGGCTTCAGTTCAATACTTCACTGCCATTCCTACTATGCATCTCTCTAACTACTGCACTACCAATGCCAATGCCAGCAAGCAAACATTCGGCACTGACAAATGCTTGTTTTTCAGGTGCTATGTACCTCTGCAGTCTCTCCTCTATGAAGGATGATGGCATATGGCAGATCCTTGTTTTTCCATTGTGTGCTTGTTTTGTTTTTACCACCCCACCTTCCTTTCCTATACCCTTCATGTATATATTTGCTCCACCTTTAAATATAATAAGTATTACATTAAAGAAGCACAGGATTATAGTTACCTGAATCTCTCTTCTTTCTGCTATGCTTTTTCATGCCTGTCACTTCGAAACCTTTAAATATCAAATGCTTGTTTTTGGAAAAGTTAAAGTGCTTTCACAGATGGTAATATGATATATGTAAAGTAAGCGCAGTTTTGCAGTTCGTTTTTGATAAGTCCTAAGTGCAGCACACTAGAAAAATTGGTTAGGCATGAATAGTTTGTCTTTATATTACGTCACTTTTTTATGACACCACTTATTGACTATATCACTATTTCTATGCATTATTAATGAGATGCCCTATTTACATTGATGTGTATCTCTAGTTGCCATGCCGCCTGATGAAGAATGAGACACTCGAATAGCCAGGGCAGTTGTGGTCAACAGTATGTTCTGTGTTCACCTGTTTGCAGCAAATTGGTGAATAAAGCTGAATTTTGGATTACATATCTGCTTTGAGTGTTTCTCTAGAGTGCAAATTCATTTTCTCAGACTTAATGGACCCATAATTGGGTGCAAATATGTCATTTGGGCCTGCATTTACTATGGGGTCATTAACATTTTACTCTTTAAATATAGCAGTACAGAGCGCAGGCACTATCCCAGTTGGGCTGGGCTATCACTCCGCAGTGGTATTCTCTCCCTTGTACTCACTAACAGGGACAGTATTTCAAATGTCAAGGGGGGAGGCCACCAAGGGACCAGTGATCAACGTACAGTGTGGTTCAGTATCAAAATGGCTGTGGAATTCCAAGGCAAGGGTCCTGCACTTCAGGACGGCATATTATATAAAGATGGATGAATACCTCAGGGATGACCTGGTGGGGGTGGAGGAACAGTAGGTGAAGCTAAAGCCTCTGCATCAAACAAGTGAACAAATGCAAGAGGAAAACAAGACTGCTGTGGTTCTTGAAAGAGGTGGTTGAAAAGATAAAGGCTAAAAGGGTAGCATTCAGAAGGTAAAAGGAAATTCAGAGGGAGGAGGACAGGAAGGTGTATCAGGGGAAACAGAGGGAAGCAGGGAAAGCACAAAGGAGCACAAAGACACCATCTGAAGAGAGATTAGCCCAGGAGGTAACGAAAGTGGACAAGATATTTTTTTAGGTATGTAAGTGAGAAGAGGAAGGCCTGGGGTGGGACTGAAAGGTTAAAAAGCCGGAAGGGGGACTGTGCAGAGGGGGAACAGGAAAAGGCAGACATCCTGAACAAATACTCTTGTTCAGTGTTCACACAGGAAGGGGGGGGGACAAAAAAGTAACGGAAGCTCTGGTTGGAGGGAGGTGGATACTAGTCCTTTTTTGGAGGCTAGAGTCCTAAAGGGGCTTGCTAATCTGATGGTGGACAAAGCAATGGGGACAAATGGGGTGCATTCAAGGGTATTAAGTGAGCTCAGAGAAATACCGGCGCATCTCTAACAGTTCTATTTAACAGCTCACTGAAAACAGGAGTGGTTTCGGAGGACTGGAGGATGGCAGATGTAGTCCCACTACACAAAAGTGGTAGCAGGGAGGAGGCTGGAATTATGCGCCAGTCAGCCTGACATCAGTAGTGGGAAAGTTAATGGAATCACTGCTGAAGGAAAAGATTATGGAATATCTTGAATCCAGTGGGTTGCAAAACCCAAGGCACCATGGTTTCACAGGGGGGTGGTCATGTCAGACAAAGCTGATAGATTTCTTTGACTGGGCAACAAAGGATTTAGATCAGAGTGGAGTGGAGCAGTGGACATGGCCTATCTACTATTCAGTAAGGCTTCTGACACTGTTCTACATAGGAAACTAGTAAGCAAGCTGGGTAGCTTAGGCGTGGGTCCAAAGGTGGTACACTGGATAAGAAATTAGTTAGGGGATAGATGACAGAGTGTGGTGGTAAATGGAGTTTAGTCCAAGGAAGGGAGGGTGGTCAGTGGAGTGCCTCATGGATCAGTGCTGGAACAGGTCCTCTTTAACATCTTTATAAGTGACAGTACAGAGGATCTAGAAGGGAAAGTCTGACTTTTTGCGGATGGCACCAAAATCTGCAATAGGGTGGACACTCTATCGGGGGGGGGGGGGATGGAAAGAATAAGCAGAGATCTGAGAAAACTAGAGGAGTGGCCAAGGGTATGGCAGCTGGGTTTCAATGTGAAAAAATGCACAATAATGCACTTAGGATACAAAAACCCAGGGGCGGAGTACAAAATGGGTGGAGTGATACTGACGACCACCAAGCAGGAAAGAGACCTGGGGGTAATCATATTGGATGACCTAAAGGTAGCCACGCAGTGCGACAAGGCAGTTGGGAGGGCTAGTGAGATGCTGGGGTGCATAGGGAGGGATATCACCAGCAGAAAGATGGAGGTGGTGATGCCTCTATAGACTGCTGGCAAGACCCCACATAGAGTACTATGTCCAGTTCTGGAGACCATATCTCCGGTAGGACACAGACAGAGGGGAGGTGGTCCAGAGGAGGGCAACTAAAATGTTGCAGGGATAGCATCAAAAGCCCTACAAGGAGAGACTAAAGGACCTTGGTATGTACACCCTGGAACAGAGGAGGGAGGGGGGCTATGATAGAGGGTATCACATAATTACTCGGAGGCCAGGAGGCAGGTTTGTGGGGGGTAGTGAGGTGAGAAGCAACTAGTCTTAATTACACCCCTGTCCAAATCATAAGCCTGTCTGGGCAACTGTGATGCTAGGATTCCCCACAGTCAATGAGCGCCGTGGAGTGAGGATATTAGAAATGGGGGTGGTGGCGCCACCCGCGTGATACAGACAGGTGTAGGCCACCCAAAGTAATAGGAGACAACTGTGGAAGTGCTATCAAAGGGGTGTGTAGACAGTTGCAGTGCATACCTGTGTTGGTGGAGGTCAGGATGGCGGTGGAGTTCCTTCGCATCTAAGGGGTCTCACATATAATAGTCAGCTCCAGGTATGAGCCTGATTGTAGCTATTTTTGTGTGTCGCTGTGTTCCGGTAGCACTGTATTTGCTGTCACCATTATGTATTCACTGTTTTGACGTTCACCATTAAAACCTTGTTGTATTGACAAGGAACCATGCTAGATACCTTTGAATACCTCACAAGATACATAAGGTACAGGAGGAAGGAAGTATTTTTCAGAAGAAAAGGTGCTCAAGAACAAGGGGACATGCTATGAAGCTGCAGGGGGTAGGGGTAGATGCAGGAGAGATGTGAGAAAGTATTTCTTCACAGAAAGAGTGGTGAATTCCTGGAACAGCCTTCAAATAGAGGTGGTGGGGGTGAAAATAGTAGTGGGGGTTAAAGAAGGCATGTGATAAGCACAAGTGAATCATAGTGGAAAGGAAAGGAGGATGGAGAAAGAGCTGTAGATCAGGTACGGTCTTTGGTAATAGTGCAGGTAGGGAGGAATGGGCAGACTGGATGGGCCAAGCAGCCCTTATCTGCCTCAAATTCTATGTTTGTTTCTGTATTTCTCTGTGGCCAGCAGGTGTGTCTGTTTTGTGCATTGGTACCTTTTAGTGCCCATTTAGAACCCTTAGAGTGAGCATACTATAGAGGCAGTCTGCAGGGTAAGCAGTTGCACTGTTCATGCTTCAAAAGCAGGACTAGACAGACTGCAGAGGAAATACAACACAAATATAGGTAAGAACCTGGCAGTTAAACTTGGATGTGTGTCAGTAGTAAACATAGAATGTGATGGCAGATAAGGACTGCTTAGCCCACCTAGTCTACCCATTTTCATACCTAACAGATAAACTGCAGATCCTAGTTAACCAACAGCTTACTTCCTCCTACCCCCACTAGAATTGCCTTATGTCTGTCCCATGCATCCTTGAATTCCTCCACTGTTCTTGACTCCACTACCTCCTCAAGGAGGCTGTTCCATGCATCCACAACCCCCTCGGTGAAAAAATACTTCCTCACATTACCTCTGAGCCCTCCCCATCTACAAATTGTGCTCCCTTGTTCTTGCACATCTCTTTTTCTGAAAGATGCTACCCTCTTGGACTTTGTTGATTCCCTTGAGGTACTTGAAAGTTTCTATCATGTCCCCTATCTCCCTTCTTTCCTCAAGGGTATATATATATATTAAGCACCTTTAGTCGTTCTTCGTATGTCTTCTGGTGCAGACCCTGTATAAAACTGGGGTATTGTCAATACCATACTGTAGGAGGGGCAGACAAGATGAACTATATGTCCTGTCCGTCACCATAGTATTGCACTGTGTTACTATGGATGTTAATATGAGTGAGGTTACAGTATTGATGAGATATGAAGAGAAGTAGCTCTGGATACAGTATGTCAGCTTCCTGGCTGTAATACACATTAGAACTTATACTGCCAGGAGAAGAAAAAACAGCCTCTAATTGGTAAAATGAAAAAGAAACATGTTTTATATATATAAAAAGTAACAGCTGGTTACTTTATAAATAAATAACATATTCTGTTTTTTATTTTCGGCTGTACTAGCTCATTAAAATCACCATATTGCTATATCATGTTACTATGTACAATTACTGTTTCTTATATGTCTATAGGAGTGTCTTCTGTGAGTCATCTGGTTGTGAGAACTGTAAAGCAAGCTCATTCTGATGACACTGGCGGAAATGAATTGCACTTCTATATAGGAGACCTGGCTTTCTGTCCCAAAATCAGACTCCATGCTCTGGGATGGTGGGGAATAAGAGTGTTGCACAGGCAGAGCACTCAGTGTCGGGGGTGGGGGGGATGGCTATCGCTTCATTGCTTTAATCCATCCTGCAGCAGGAAGAGGAAGTGACCATGATTCTGTGTGCGACCATACCGTGTCAGCCCTCCCCTTTCACAGGCTAAGCGTCAGCAAGACAGCTTACATAGGCTGGTCCAAAAAAGGCAGAAAGAAAAATATCTCAGGGACCAGGAATAAAGGCCCTACCAATCTCCATGCTTGGATCCTCTCCCGCTCTAAGGTTTGGGCCGTGTTGTGGGGGGGGGTGCTCCCCCACAGTGACTGGGCTGTGGAACTCTAGATTGAATTCTGGCTCCAGCGAGGACCATTTTTCAAATTAAAGCCAGCAGCAGCATAGACTGGAGAAAGGTACAAGAAAGGAAGTAAACATACAGGGGTGGGAATAACTGTGAATGGTTAAAAAAAACACAACAAAGAACTTGGAAGAACAGCCGACTGATTCCAACGCCAAAAGTACTAACATAAAATACTCTTTCAACCATAAAGAGATAAGACACACAGTAACTGCACATTTAAACATACAGTATGACTGAATCATGTGAAATTACATTCTCTACACTGGATCTTTGATTTAAAATCACAGTGTTTTATTTCATAGGAAAAAGTAAGAGACAGCCACCCTAATGAGAGGAAAATGGGAGAATTCCAACTAAACTTGGAACTTTGGAATTTTGAAATTGCTGGCATGACAGACCCACTCTGTAAACTAAGAGATACTAGAATGTTTAGAAATAGACAATCCTGAAAAAAAGATTCTATGATTTACGAGAAAAAAAAAATACTGCAAAACTCCCAACAGACAACTCAATGGCTCCACCATGTGGAAAAAACCTATAGTGTATGGTAGAACATTGTTATTAGAGGAAATTCATCTTTTCCCAATGTTGTTATACCATCGATGTGACGCAGCTTTGTTGTTAACCTATCGATGGTACAGCTCATCGATGGCATAACAAAATGGAATTGACATGCGCGGCAGTTCCCTCGGCAGCAAAGCCACTTGAATGCCAAGAATTCGGTTTGAAGACTGCTGTTTTTTTTTAATCTCCACGCCAGCTTCCTAACCCCATCCCTGTCAAAAACTCTTCGAGCCCGCTCTCACTCATCCACTTAAGCGCTATAGAGAAGGCTGATTTTTTTTCCACAGGCTGAAGACTAAATCTATATTTGTCACTAGTGTGTCTCTTTTGCAGGTCTGACATCCAAATAGCTCTGAAGTTTAATGATTCATGTCCCTACCCTGTCTCCTGTTTACGGCAATTGCCATTTGGCTTTTAGAGTCATGTGGTTTGTTTCCGTGACTAATTTCCGTTGTGTTACCCTTAGATGTTGTTTTACAGTTTTCAACTAAACAGTACATTCTTCAGTTTAGTCTGAGTTTGGTTTGCTTTATTTTTTTATGTTTACTCTTGGTGATATGAATGACAGACAGTGAACTGCAGTGTAATTTATTTATTTAAACAGCAGTTTGGAAAACCTTTGAGCCATAGGCTCATTTACAAAGGTACCTTGTCACAGTAAGACAAACCAAAATACACAGTATAGCAGTACAACACATAAGTATAACAGTAAATTAAGACATAGATACAAACAAGCTGGTACAGGTAGGATGGATGCAAACAATACCAGAGTTATGTCGTCCTTAGCAGTTTAGTAATAAGCTTTGTCATAAGTATTGAATGCGGCTTTGACTAGTGGCAATTACAGCATCGGGTGTTAATAAGGTGGTTACGTAAGGAAGTTTTGAAGCACGATATAGTTGGAGCTTCAGAGATGGAGGGGGCAGTGTGTTGAACCTGGAGGGGCCCTAAAGCTGAAGGCTCTTTGGCCGTGAGAGGTCCTAGCTCTAGGGATAACAAGAGAGGTTTTCCCAGAGGTCCGAGTATGAACTAGTGGGACAGAGCAGCGATGGTGGTGGTCAATCCTGGTGGGGAAAGAACCCAAGGAGGGTCTTTTGTAAGGGTACAGGTAAGATATTTGAGGCGCCTGGTCGAGATCAAGTACCAGCGCTTTAGCATACAGTAGACAGGTGTGTGTCATCCTAGGTGCTCCAGTAATTAACCTGCAGGCCTTATTCAGAGTAGTCTGAGATTTTATGGAGTCGGTCTGATCAGCCGCGCACCATACAATCGGCAGTCCATAGTCCACTAGGGACAGGATAGAGGAGGTGACTGCGATGTAAGAGGCTCCGGGGAGGCAGTGTTTATACCGATGTAAGATGCCCAATCGATATTAGTGGCAGTGGCTAGGGCAGCGATGTGTCCATGGAAGGAGAGGAGGGGTCAAATGGATCCCTTGTATTTATAGGAGCAAACTTGTTCGAGTGGGAATGAGGACCCAGAGTGAATGAGGAGTTTGAAGTTGCAGGACTTGTTTTGGGGATGAGTGAAGAACATGGTTTTTGGTTTTTTAAGATTTATCACCAATCTATGTTCCTTGAACCAGCCCTCGGCTTCAGTGAAGGACTTCTGCAGCGAGTCCTGGAGGGCAGTAGGGTTACGATTTGAGGCAAAGATGACTGCATCATCAGCGTACAATAGAATGTTCCCCGAGCAAGAGCGTGGAAGGGTGTTAAGGTAAAGGGAGAATAGTAAGGGGCCCAGAATGGAGCCCTGGGGAACCCCAGAAAAGATGGGACAGATGTCTGAGTAGGTCCCATTAATTTTCACACTGTGAGCTGTCAGACAGATAACTGGTGCACCAGGAGATAGGCCTAGCAGCAAAACCAGAGACTAAGGGCATCAAGAAGGAGGGTAGAGACAGTGTCGAAAAAGCTTTCGAGAGGTCAATGAAGACAGCACCAGCCAGAGAACCAGTGTTCTAAGGAGGAGTGAGAAAGTTGGAGAACTCTAGGAGGGCTGTGTTGGTACTGTGGCCCGCTCGGAAGCCATGCTGCTCAGGACAAAGGACATTGTAGGTGGATAGGTAGTCAGAGATTTGAGAGGCCACCACTTTTTCCAAGGTCTTGGAGAGAGGAGAGAGAATGGAGATCGGTCGATAGTTTCCAGCCACAGTCCTATCACCACCTTTAAAGATAGGGGTGACAGTGGCAACTTTCCAGGCAGTTGGAACCTTCCCCAGGCAAAGAGAGTGGATGATGAGGCATGTGATCGGGGTAGGGACTGTGCCTAAGACCAGCCGTAGGATACACGGATCCAGGGTGTCACTGCCTGTACCTATTACTCTTGAGGGCAGTGACAAGGTGCGCGCCTAGTTCTTCGGCAGAAACACAGTAGGAGGAGAAAATAAGGGCGAGAAAGATTTCCGGCAGATGCTGGGGAGGAGGGTCAAAAAATTTGTAGGGAGGATAGGGCTAAGGTCAGTGAATGAGGTGTTGAGGTGGTTGGCTGTGAGGGCTGGGTCTGAGGAGATCACACCATTAATGTTGATCTGGGTGGTGGGGGAGTGCATCCTATTTAACTGTTTAATGTTATCCCAGAAGGTTCTGGGATTCCCCATGAGGCAGTGGGAGTGAGGACCGAGAAGTGCTCAGACTTGGCCTTCTGATGGCCCGAGTAACTTGTTGGGCGCAGCATATAACCGCCTCGTCATTGGGCCGGCCAGTCTCAATGGCACGGTGCCATAGGTTGTCCCTATGTTTGAGCTGGTGGATCAAAGCTGGGGTAACCCAGGGGCATTCTTCCTTTAGAACGGCGGGTCAACACTGGGGCAAAGATATCACAGGCATTATTAAAAGTTTGGGTAAAGAAGGAGAGAGCTGTGTCGATGTCAGGGAGTTGCCTGTATAGGAGACCAGTCAATTTGGGACAGAAGTCCTTTGTTATCAGTCCACCAGGTATTCACGACGCCGCATGTGGACTGTGCTATGGGTTTGGGGACTGAGGTTGACCAGTGGAATAGAATGGGGGAGTGATCGCTGAGAGAGTCTGGGAGGACTTGTACATTGGGGATCCGATTAGGGCGTTGGTGAGTACCACATCAAGCAGGGTACTGGAGCCTTCTTGGGGTTAGTCCTGGTAGGGTGGGTAACTAGTCATGCTAGGTCTACTGCAGAAAAAGGAGTCCGGGTAGAGGAGGAGGAGGGGCTGAGCCAAGCTGACATTTAAGTCACCCACCAGAATTTGATCAGCGGAAGGAGGTAGAGAGGTAAGGTATTCTGTAAGAGAGGCAATGGCCTGCGTTTGGTCCCTGGGGGGCACGTATGCAGTAGTCAGATAAAGGGGTCCCTTTAAAGGGTCAGGGGTTAGTTTCAGCGTAAGCGCCTGGGCCCTGGAGTCAAGGATGGGAGTGGGCAGGGCTGTTACGGGGAGAGATTCCTTGACATAAATAGCGCAGCCGCTGCCCCATCTCCCAACACGGTCGGACCGGAAAAGGGTGAAACCAGGAAGGGAGACTAGGGAGTCAGGGGAGGATTTCGACAGCCAAGTCTCAACCAGGGTGATGACATCAGGGTTAATTGATGTGACTAGGCACTGTAGTGAGTCGAACTTTTTAGGAGGCTACTGATATTCATGGAGACCATGCATAGGCCCGTGTGCAAGTTGGGGAGCCCTGGGAACCGGGACAGGGTTTGATGAATGTTCTGACAGGAGTAGTATGACTGTAACACCCTGGCTGGGAGATGGTGAGAGGTTTTCCTACGATTGACATGAGGGGGGGGGAGGCTAAGGCAGCAGGGGTGGGCAGGGAGGTACAGGAGGGGAAAGCAAGAATAAGAAGACACCCAGATGTGCCTGAGGTGAAGAGAAAGCTAGGGGGAGGGCAGGGGGGACGGGGACACACAGAGGTCCCAAGAGGCAGGAGAGGAGGTTCAGGAGCAAGGGGAGGGAGGGGTGCCAGGGCACAGTGTGGACTAGCAGATGGGTAAGTGTACTGCTAGTGAGGATAGGCACAGGCAGAGCGTGAGGCAGGGCCAATACATTGTGGTGAGCAAGATCCCAGGGAAGTAGTGCTGTGCAGGTAGGAGTAGGAAGTAGTGAGGGAGCATAGGTTCCTCTGAGTGGCCAGCAGGTATAACCTGCAAATGAGAAAGTGGGAGATAGGTTCTGGGCAACAGGACATGATATCACCGGATGTGATGTCAGCGGGTGGATCCTTAAATTGACAGCCGCCCCTGGGTGGGAGGGTGGTTGGGGGGGATGGGCAGACGTGCTAGTGCTGCCGGGCTAGCACCTCTGCAGGCGCTCAGATCGAAGAGAAGAGGCTCTCTTTACCTCGAAAGTTATCAGGCTGGAGATTTGGCCTCCGCCACTCAGGTGAGCTGCTTGTTGCTCAGTTGCTTGATTGTCCCTGATGCCTAGCTTGGGGAGGGGGTGAGCTGTCTATGTTGTGAGAAACAAAGCTCTCATTACTATGCAGCGGAGAATATGTTCTGACTTACACAAAGGAGCTCCACTCTAAGCAAACAGGGCTATTCCAAAATGAGGTCACACTAGGACCCAGCTAACCTAATGCCTTCAGTAACAAGCACAATTAGCTCAATACCACCATATTAAACAAGTCTGATCTATATTAGCTGCTTGGTATATCTGGCTTTAAGATGAAATCAGCAATTAGCTCCAAATACCACCATATTAAACAAGTCTGATCTATATTAGCTGCTTGGTATATCTGGCTTTAAGATGAAATCATTAAGGCAACTCTAGAAAAGCCAGTGAGTCCCTAGCTTTACACTTCAGCATTAGTAGCACAAAGAGAATCAAATAACAAGCCCACCCAGTGGTGAACAGGAACAAAGTTCATAAAATATAAGTGTTCATCAGGTAGCACCTCTCTGCAGGCGTCCAGACGAAGAGAAGAGGCTCTCTTTACCTCGAAAGTTATCAGGCTGGAGATTTGGCTTCCTCAGCTACTCAGGTGAGCTGCTTGTTGCTTCAGTTGCTTGATTGTCCCGAGTGCCTAGCCTGGGGGAGCTGCCTCGAAAGTTATCAGGCTGGAGATTTGGCTTCCTCAGCTACTCAGGTGAGCTGCTTGTTGCTTCAGTTGCTTGATTGTCCCGAGTGCCTAGCTTGGGGGGCTGCCTGAAAGTTATCAGGCTGAGATTTGGCTTCCTCAGCTACTCAGGTGAGCTGCTTGTTGCTTCAGTTGCTTGATTGTCCCGAGTGCCTAGCTTGGGGGAGCTGCCTCAAAGTTATCAGGCTGGAGATTTGGCTTCCTCAGCTACTCAGATGAGCTGCTTGTTGCTTCAGTTGCTTGATTGTCCCGAGTGCCTAGCTTGGGGGAGCTGCCTATGTTGTGGAGAAAACAAAGCCTCTCATTACTATGCAGCGGGAGAATATGTTCTGACTTACACAAAGGAGCTCCACTCTAAGCAAACAGGGCTATTCCAAAATGAGGTCACACTAGGACCCAGCTAACCTAATGCCTTCAGTAACAAGCACAATTAGCTCAATACCACCATATTAAACAAGTCTGAGCTATATTAGCTGCTTGGTATATCTGGCTTTAAGATGAAATCAGCAATTAGCTCCAAATACCACCATATTAAACAAGTCTGATCTATATTAGCTGCTTGGTATATCTGGCTTTAAGATGAAATCAGCAAGGCAACTCTAGAAAAGCCAATGAGTCCCTAGCTTTACACTTCAGCATTAGTAGCACAAAGAGAATCAAATAACAAGCCCACCCAGTGGTGAACAGGAACAAAGTTCATAAAATATAAGTGTTCATCAGGTAGCACCCCTCTGCAGGCGTCCAGACGAAGAGAAGAGGCTCTCTTTACCTCGAAAGTTATCAGGCTGGAGATTTGGCTTCCTCAGCTACTCAGGTGAGCTGCTTGTTGCTTCAGTTGCTTGATTGTCCCGAGTGCCTAGCTTGGGGGGGGAGCTGCCTATGTTGTGGAGAAAACAAAGCCTCTCATTACCATGCAGCGGGAGAATATGTTGTGACTTACACAAAGGAGCTCCACTCTAAGCAAACAGGGCTATTCCAAAATGAGGTCACACTAGGACCCAGCTAACCTAATGCTTTCAGTAACAAGCACAATCAGCTCAATACCACCATATTAAACAAGTCTGATCTATATTAGCTGCTTGGTATATCTGGCTTTAAGATGAAATCAGCAATTAGCTCCAAATACCACCATATTAAACAAGTCTGATCTATATTAGCTGCTTGGTGTATCTGGCTTTAAGATGAAATCAGCAAGGCAACTCTAGAAAAGCCAGTGAGTCCCTAGCTTTACACTTCAGCATTAGTAGCACAAAGAGAATCAAATAACAAGCCCACCCAGTGGTGAACAGGAACAAAGTTCATAAAATATAAGTGTTCATCAGGTAGCACCCCTCTGCAGGCGTCCAGATGAAGAGAAGAGGCTCTCTTTACCTCGAAAGTTATCAGGCTGGAGATTTGGCTTCCTCAGCTACTCAGGTGAGCTGCTTGTTGCTTCAGTTGCTTTATTGTCCCGAGTGCCTAGCCTGGGGAGCTGCCTCAAAAGTTATCAGGCTGGAGATTTGGCTTCCTCAGCTACTCAGGTGAACTGCTTGTTGCTTCAGTTGCTTGATTGTCCCGAGTGCCTAGCTTGGGGGAGCTGCCTCGAAAGTTATCAGGCTGGAGATTTGGCTTCCTCAGCTACTCAGGTGAGCTGCTTGTTGCTTCAGTTGCTTGATTGTCCCGAGTGCCTAGCTTGGGGGGGGAGCTGCCTGGAAAGTTATCAGGCTGGAGATTTGGCTTCCTCAGCTACTCAGGTGAGCTGCTTGTTGCTTCAGTTGCTTGATTGTCCCGAGTGCCTAGTTTGGGGGAGCTGCCTCGAAAGTTATCAGGCTGGAGATTTGGCTTCCTCAGCTACTCAGGTGAGCTGCTAGCTGTAATGTAAGGCAAGTTTTTCAGTTATTCACTGTGATTGCAGGGTGTTTTGAAAACAAACAAAAAAATAATTGCAGATGCTGTTTGTTCAAACTGGAGTTAACACCGATGCCCATGCACTACAAGAAATAATGTATGGGCAGTAATGAACAACCACACTATGCTAACATCTCGTGTTTCCCCTAGGCAACCTTTATAAACCTCTCGAGCTGCGCTCTCAAGGTTTACATGAGTTGCCTAGGGAACCACTCGATCCTAGCATAGTGTGGTTGTTCATCATTGCCCATACATTATCCTCTATTACAAGCATGAAAACTACAAACCAAGCAGTGGGAATCTGATACACAATCGAAGTTGGTGGTACATAATAAAGGCGTGAGATTACCCATTACACAGTCACCAAAAATTGTCATATTCAAACAATAAATGCTGGCAGCAGTGGGCTCTCTCTGACTTGGTCATAATGCAGATGATGGTTGTTAGATGCGTGTGGTGGGAAACAGGGTTTCTGGTAACAAATATGCAAACTGCCACCAACACGGACCTCTGGGCATGGCATAACACCAGTTGAATGGCACAATTCAATGTCCAGAAGTCATGTGATAAGGTGTTATCAACTTACAGTAGTTCTCCTCCCCTCCCAACCAGTGCCTTGATGCCCACATGAGGGTCATGATTTTTTTTAATTTGCAGGTCCCTTGCTGGTCATCCCTGGTGGTCCAGTGGCCCTCCAACCATTCCTCTATATTTACAGTTTCAGTGGTGTCCAGTGGCAACCCCCTTGTTCTCCTGTACATATGATTTACTTTTCTGGTCTCTTGTCAGTCTCATCTCACTGACGATCTTTACTTGCCCAGTTGCGCATCTGTGACACCCAAACTGTTTTTACCAGTTCTTAATAGCTGGTGGCAGTCTAGCATGCAACTTGGGTATGCAGGGGCTAGCATGTGTCTGTGAATCTCACAGCAGACAGTTTGCATGCTGGCTCCACTCCTTACCTTGTGCTGTCACACTGACCAGTGGGACAGTGCAGGCAAAGGCTTCAGACCCTGTTGTGTATATCACAACGGGGTCAAAATGTACTGTAGTGCTAACTGGTCACTGATGCCATTTTGAGCTATAAATTTGGGACTGAGTGGGCTACCTTATGGCACAGTGGGTAGCACATTGCATTCCAGCACAAGCAGTCTGGGTTCAGGAGCAAATTCTGGAGCTGGGTCGGGTTGCTGGGGGGCTGGTGTGGTGGTGCCATATGTTAGCATTCCCAGAGGGGGAGGGATGGCGCTGTAGTTTAGCTGCCACTGTGACCCCTAACATGGGCCACAGAGTTGGTCTCCTCTGCAGGCATGTTGCTGAATGCATGCCAGGCTTGAAGGGACACCACCCAGTATCTCAGAGGTGGGAGGGTTTAGGGAGCAGGGGAAAACCAAGAATTACCTATGCCTACCACCTGGTTATATGACAGCCGCTGGTACACTGGGGCCCAAACTGTGTGGACCCCCACTCGCTCTGATAGTGGAGGACAGTGGCAGATGGGGCTGGAAGGTCACCAGCTCATAGGGCCTGAAGAAAGGCAAAGGTACAGAAGCAAAAAGTTCTACAGCACAAATAACTGTGACTGTGTACCTGGTCTACATTTGCAGCAAAACCCCAAAATAATTATACACAAAATTAAACCATGCAAGGAAACACAGATATATGTACAGTACAGTGGACAACTTTTAAGTCATGTCTGTCAGTGCCATGACACTGCTCAAGTTGCAAAGTTCTTATTATATGGACGTTAACACTATGCTTTGGTTTTAGACTTTTGCAATGTATTTATTAACCTTTAATAATAACTGAGGAGTGCTTTTTTTACCATAGGAAAGCACGATTATAGTTCGCCATTCTAACCAGCTGGTTATAACGGCAAATATGTGCCAGGTTTCCCTTGCTTCCCACATGCGCTGGTTGTTCTTCCATTCCTTATGCGCACACTGCATCGCCTCAGAGCCGACGACTCCTTCAACCTGACCACAGCTAGTTCTCACGCACAGTCACTATTACTGTAACATCACCTAACTATTCTTCACAACCTCGTCACAGAACTTTTTTTTCGTTCTCCACAGAATCTAGTATCTGTTTCTCCCCACATCTGTCTGTCCACAGGTCATATGGTCCAGATTGCTATGGAAACACAGTTGCCAAGGAAACAGCAATTTTTTGGGAGGGAAATACAACTGGAGACTAAAGGTCTCTGTTTAAAAACTCAATACAAATGTTAAATGTTCTTTCAACAAACTCCATGGAACTTTTACTGCATCAAATATATTCATGTCTATGCAACTGCTTGGGAACAATGTACAACTCACTGATATTTATATACTTGCTGTGGTGAAAAAAAGGTTCCACAGCAATTATATAAAACAAGGTATGGGGTGATGTGTAAAACTCAAATTTTACACACCCTTTGTGTGGAATGCTTAGATAAACCCCACGACCTTTGCTCTTGGGGTTTATGTAGCATCCCACACCTCAGGTGTGTTTAAAATTCTCGTTACATGCACCACCCCATGCATTATTTTAGCAACCAACACTGAGGGTGTGTGTAAAAATCTGAGTTACAACTCACCACCCAATATTTTATTTTATATAATTGCCGGCGTCTGCATTTTGCCATAGCAATTGTATAAAATAAAAAGAAAAGGAGAGAGATCGTTGTTGCAGTGGCCACGAACCAGTTGGGATTCAGCACTGTCCATGGTCACGTTAGGCATTTTAGTTTTTTGTTTTGTTTTCGTAACTTTGTTTTACTTACCACTGAGTGGTGGTTATGACTTGTTTTCTGGTAAGTGGAAGAGGAGAGAGCGGCTAGCGCAAGCGCACTGTGAGGGAAACCCAGCGTGTGTTTGCCATAATAACTGGCTGCTTATTACGGCAAACATCAAGTGGGTTTGCCCTATGGGAAAAAGCAGAAGCCGGTAATCATAACTAGGTAATTGAGATTACTCTTGTTTACAAGGCAAACTGCGCAAAGGTGTTGGGTTACAGAGAAACAACAATCCATACATCACACTGCCATACAAACATGAATACAATAATGTCATTTTGAAGTATTATAAATCACTTATATCACTTCAGCAACTCGATGCTCAGAGCCACAAGACATCTTATCCTACATATATTTTCATCTTTTGCAGGAAGATTAAAAGGAGCACTCCACTTGAGAGTCGGGGGGGGGTGTTATGCCCCTTTTTTCCCCTAGAGCATTTTCTCTCTGGCCATGTGTATCAGGGAATATACCTTGCTCTGGTCTATTGACCCCCTGTCCTTCCTGGGTCCCTTCCCCGGCAACATCTCCCATGAGCCTCTGCTCCATGGCAGGGTCTCCAAGGGGAAGGCCACCCTCCCCTCTGAGGCAGTCCACTATGTGGACTATGATCAGCATCGGTGAGAAGCCAGAGGATGCCCAGGGAGACCAGGCCATCATATAAACGGACATGGGTTTTTCTTCCTATTTTCCCCCCCTTGGTTCCTCCCTCCTTCGGTGGTATTTGTGTAGCCCACCAAGCAGTCTCAGATACATGCAGCGACACCCAGCAGAGGAAACAAGATTTCATGGCTCACCTTAGGGGTCACTGTGGCACTTGAGCCCAATGCCATCCCTTCCTGACTGTGGACCACTGCTGAGTAGGAGCTGCTGTTGTCTGGCCTGTCTCCCGACACAGTATCCTGAGTTTGCATCTGAACTCACTTCGCCTGCTGCAGCACAGTACGCCACCGTTGGGCCATCAGGGTGGCCCTAAACTCACGCTCCTTTTTTTTTTTTAATTAACAAAATCTAATATCAAACTTATTATAAATCACTCTAGATAACTAAAGAGCAGAAACAGTGGCTAAGTCAATATGTGTTGTGAGCACAGGCAGGTGCTGAGGGTTGGCTGACCCTGGCCACAGCTCTTCCCTGTTCAGCGCCTGATATCCAGTGTGCCTTATTCACTAATATAGGGCAGCAGGCCACTGAACTTGCTACAGTGTCAGTGACTGCAGCTAGAAACTGACAAAGCAGCTCACTTCAGGGTTGAGGATCAGAGTGATGTTAGCATTGTGCCTACAGTGCATTTTATTGGGACTGTTTGCAGTCTTTTAACAATCATAAGATCTCTGTTACAGTGTAGATACTGGTGGTGTGGCTGAGAACTAGACGTTGATGTCCAGTCCAACTTTTCTGATTAAACAAATACAATAAAAGATTTTTTTGCACAGGATCATATTCATGTCATCAGATAAGGCAGACTGAGCTGGCATCTGGGCAACAGCAATGCAAATGCAGAACCAATCTCGGAACAGATGTCTGAAGGGCAGCATCACCACCCAATTAGCACCTTTTGCACTTTGCAAGCTGCAGGGGTGAGTTTGCCGGCAGCATGAATTGTGACTGTGAGGTAGAGCTGAGCAGACTGCTGCTCTTTCTCTTGGCAGCAACAGTGTGAGCAGGATAAATGGGTTATCTGTTTTTTTCCAAAAGCTGACGATCAAAAGGAGGTTTAAAGCGAAGGGGCTTTACTGAAAGTTAAAAACTGAAAAATATGCTTTTTTGAAAGGAGAAACTAGCAACATTATTGGAGCTCTAAATGCACAAAAATGCACCATTTACAATGCCTTTTAAAAACTTTTTGGGGAGAACATGCTCTCAGACCCCCCTTCCCGAGCACAGAAGACTCGATCCATTATGTTATGGCCTCCCTTGTTTATGGACTCTGTACCCACCTCTGCCTGTGGTTTGTCTGTTACTGTATAAAAGCATTATCAGGGAAGTTTTTGCAGACAGATCCACTCAGCAGTATTCCTGCCCAAACTGCAAGAGATGGCACGCTCTTTTTTTATACTACTTTATTGAAAGCTATATAAATATATATATATATATAGACAACATAGCTGTACACAGAGTTTTGTGCACCACAATAAACCACACATGTTGATCAATAATTATTCAATAATAGGGGCAGACTGGATGGGCCAATGGGGTCCTTTTCTGCCGTCACATTTCTATGTTTCTATGTTAATACAAAGAACAAGAAGAAACCAACAAATAAAGCTAATAAAGGATAAACAAACAAACAAACAAAAAGCAACACCGCTTACCTCAGCTGACAAAAATTAGTAGGTAATTATTTAAAAAAAGCAGTTTGGGGACTGGCACCTGTGATAAGTGAACACACTGTGCAGCTCCAAAGTACTCCAAATTACTCTCTCCGACACTGTTTTCATCCAGAAAGTGCACTACCTTATTCTAAGGTACATGTAACAAGTAAAACACTCGCGTAAGACCACAGATCATATGCAAACGTCCAAATGTCCATTAATCCATTAAAAAGCAAATGAGCCATGGGTCCGGCTGGTGGAGACCTTACAGCACAGTTCCAGAATGTTCTTATGTGAGTTCTTTACTTGTTACATGCACCTTAAAATAAGGTAGTGCACGTTTTGGGTGAAAACACTGTCCAAGAGAGTAATCTGGAATACTCTGGAGGTACACAGTGTGTTCCCTTATCACAGGTGCCAGTCCCCAAACTGCTCGTTCTGATTAACTTTTTGACTTTGGCACTGTGAGTCCCTGGTTGCTGTCACAACCGCTTGTTCGCTTGTACATAGTTATTTAAAACACACTTGCTGCTAGAGGCAAGGGAGCCCCCCTCCACCAAATGGTGCTATTAATGACATAAATAAACAAGCATTTGTCAATGCTGAATGTTTGCTTGCTGGCATTGGCATTGGTAGTGTAGGAGTTACAGAACTGCATAATAGAAATGGCAGTGAAGTATTGAACTGAAGCCAACCCCACCATCACCCTTCAGATAGTGACAGGCATTGGGGTGTGCCTTTGGGTTGTCAGGCATAACGGCCACATCATTTCACCACACCCTACCCTGCAGACACCGACAAGTGTCACGGTGTGCCTTGGGGTCTTT
This sequence comes from Neoceratodus forsteri, assembly GCA_016271365.2. NCBI lineage: Eukaryota > Metazoa > Chordata > Ceratodontiformes > Ceratodontidae > Neoceratodus > Neoceratodus forsteri. Next base: position 246,990,183 of record JADMNL010000025.1, read on the forward strand.
GGACCTTATGCACACCCCATTCCATCAGGAAATACGGTGAGATGGGTGCGGTATAGGAGAATGGGGTGAACTTTGGGGCCGAAGAGTCCAAGGCACACCTCGATGCCTCTCACTGGCTGCAGGGTGTGGAATGGTATGAGCATTACAGGCGAGAATCCCAAGTCACACCCCTGATGCTTGTCATTCTCTACAGGGTGGGGCGTTGTGGTCAGAAACCCTAAAGCCTCAGGCATTCATTGGTATTTTCACTCCAAATTTTCAACATGTTTTTTTGTGACCCCCACCTCATGAACAGTGGCAATATCAGTTTGTTAGCCGAAAGCTGCTTTTGCACAGCGACTACAGCATTTAGCACCACAGATGCAAAAACACATTCCGAACAGGATGTGAAAAATGACAGCTGTATTGTTCATGGGGAAGTGTAAAAAATGGCAATGTTGAAAATCTGCAGTGAAAATATTAAAAAAACTGGTGAAGTCATGAGAGTGCGTAGAAACTGTGCAACGCACAGCTGTAATATAATTAGTTTGGGGATTTTTTACAGCAGATTGTCAACACAGGCATTTTGGGATCTCCGATCATGAACAGTGTCACTGCGATTTTCTTTATCTGTCCCGAAGAATGATTTCCCACAGCGACCATACATTTCAGCCATGTTGTGAAAAATGACAGCTGTACTGTTCATAAGGAAGTGTGGAAAAATGCCACTGTTGAAAATCTGGACTGAAAATATTACAAATTCATGAACTTACGAGGGTGCGTGGAAACTGCGCAATGCTCACTCGTAACACAGTCATTTTATGGACTTTTGTCACTAAATTTTCAATACAGTAATTTTAAGACCTCTGCTCATGAACAGTGCCTCTGTGATTTTCTTAATCTGTCCCAAACATTGCTTTCGCACACCGACTGCACCATTGTGCACTACATGTGTGGAAACACATTTTGAGCGAGATGTGTAAAATGGCAGCTGTACTGCTCATAAGGAAGTGTAATAAAATGGCAATGTTTAAAATCTGGAGTGCAAATATTAAAAATTCATGAACTTACGAGCGTGCGTAGCAACTATGCAATGCATGCTCGTAAAAATCACACAAGAATATTTTCACCAAATTTTCAATATAGCCATTTTAAGACCTCTGCTCATGAACAGTGTCACTGTGATTTTCTTAATGTGTCCCGTACATTGATTTCGCACATGGACTGCGCCATTGTGCACTACATGCGTGGAAACACATTTTGGGCAAGATGTGAAAAATAACAGCTGTACTGCTCATAAGGAGGTGTGATAAAATGGCAATGTTGAAAATCCGGAGTGCAAATATTAAAAATTTGTGAACTTACGAGCATGCGTAGGAACTGTGCAATGCACGCTCGTAAAACAGTCATTTTTAGGAATTTTTTTCACCAATTTACAACATAGGCTTTTTGAGAGCCCACCTCATGAACACTGGCACTGTCGTTTCATTAATTGGTCCCGGAAGGTGATTTCGCGCAGTGACTGCGAAATCACCCTTCGGGCCCGATTAATGCCATGACAGTTCCAGAATTCATGAGGAGGGGTCACAAAAATCTCACGTTGAAAATTTGGTGCCAAAATTCCAAAGAATACGTGAGTTATGCATTACAGTTGAAAAAAACCCTATTTATTGCATTATACAGCTTACCGGCATTTCCTCAGTTCGCAGTTGGCTTTGAAGAGTGCAGACGTGTTCCTGGTCCACTGAAGATCGTTGCTAGCTGAGCTCCGGAGGCAAGTATGGGGTGGGTGTGTGGGGAGGTAGGGTGCACCGAGGGTGGGTGCGGGCGGGCAGGAGACCTCCAAGGGAACTTTTTGTTTACAGGTTGTTTTTTTAGGAAGACGTCGCTGGGGCGTTTGCCACTGGGGTGGGCTCCCAGCCTGGCAGCTGGAAGGCTGTTTGGGGGCCTGGAGCTGATGGGAGATTGGGCACCCCATCGGCTATAACAATTTTGCCATGCTGGGGTGGGCTCTGGCGTGGCACCTGCTTTTTGGGGGTGGAGCTAGCCGGAGGGTTGGCCACCCTGTCGGCCACACATTGTGTGTGTGGGTGGATGAGAGCACGAATATATGTGCGTGCATGTGGAGGGAGGGCGCTGCTCACTGAAGCAGAGCTCTCCCTTTCAACTGTACTGCACTGCATTTTTAACTGCTGTCATAGACAGCTGCAGTGTTTGTTGGAGAACTGTAGCCGCACCTGCAAACACACTGCCTGAATTGGAAGACGGGTGCCACAGCTCCAAAAACTCGGATGATGGCACTATGTTTCTTGCAAATGCGTGCAAGCAAACATAAAAATCAGTGCCTACCTCTTCCTCTCTTCCAACTCCTCCCACTTCTGCAGGTTAGTCATCTGGGTTAGATTCTGAGGAATTGTCTTCCTACAGACAGTAGACTTCCCATCTGGTCAAGGGATGACACTCTCATGCCATATGCAATATCTCTCATATAGCACCTATAAACTAACAGCACACACCACATAAAACAGTCCTTAAAGGTAGAAGGAAATCACTTTAAATAATTTAAAATACCCTCTATTCAATGCTGTTCACTGAGTAACTGTTTTGCTAAAGAAATGACTGCTGTTACCGCTCACTTGCTGATTTGTTGACCTTTTTATTCCCCACTGTTCAGTTCTGTAACATCATAAAATGTTCAGGAAACAAAAATGGGATGCAGCATCAATAAAAAATGAAGAGGGGGAATACAAGTATGACTCAGTGGTGGTAAAAAAATAATCAAAGCCCAGACAAAGCCTATCAGCAGTGTGGATACTGTTGAAAGGAAGCCATAAGCTGGTATATTAAGGTGCACATACTGAAAGATGTTTCCTGTCACTTTCTTCCAAGTAGGGCTGCTTGGATTCTTTGGAATCCACTCTGTTTGGATCTAATGGAATTTCAGAAATTCCAGGTCTGATCAGATTCTGGTATTGGGATGGGATTGGAAATGGAATTGGAATTTTTGATTCCCCATCCTAAACAACCTGAAAATAAAACCTCCTCCACCCAGTGCAAGTTACACCAAAGAGTCCAACTGGTTACAAAAATGACTGATTGTTGCACCTCACCCTGCATGTAACTGGTTCACCATCATGAACTCCACCTTCTCCCCCTTAACTCCTGACTCCCACTTGCCTTAAGTCAGCGACAGTCCTGCTGCACCTTCAGGCTTCTCTCTTTCTCTCTCTAGTAGTCTGGTCAGAGGTTCAGTGGTCACGGTGGCACATGTTGACACTGGCAATTCTCTCTTCTTCTTCTTAAAGTCTTCCTGCCAAACTATCGGCTTTGACCCGCTTCCCAGTTACCCTGCTCTACTAACCCCACCACTTCACATGCTCCACTTGATCATACTGTCTTGTGCTCTCCTCTGTTTGATGGCTGTTGGTTAGCTAGCCCAGTGTGGCACTTAGTAGTAGCCCCTTGCCCCCCCGAATAGTCCCTTCCTCTTGTCGTTCCTTCCCCAACTGCCCCATAGCACATCAAGGACCTAGCTACCCATATCCCCTTCATCCAACCACTGCTGCCACTGACCCAAATACTGTCTGTCCCTCCTGGTTCCCAAATCCCTTCCAATTAGGACCGTTTGTATGACAGGGTCTCTGAGGGTGGCCTTCCAGCACCAAAACCTGGATGATACAGCAGAGTCTTCCTCCAGTCTAGTACCTGTGTAAGACTGCTGCTAACCCAGGAATTGGTGACAGTAGGCCACAAGGTCCTAGGACTCAGACAGACTCTGGCCTTTTCTGCTTGTGTGCTATTGTGCATTACTGGTGACTGAGAGAGACCCGTGTGCTTAGTGTCCATGTGTCCCACTACCCTCACCGAGTAGCAGCTGCAGACCAGCGTAGTGACTAACATGATGTACCAAGTCGACCGATGGCCAGTGTAAGAAGGAGAAGGGGCAGGGATAGCGTAGGTGGGGGTGAGCACAGATTGGAAGGACTGGTGGTAGAAGAGGTCTCTAACTGACTCAAGTCAATTCATTTGCGGTTCATCTGGCTCAGGATTTGGTGACAGATGGTTATAGTGGTGGGTGATTGCATGGGGGGTTCTCTTTGTATACCAGACTAGTAGCCCAGCCAGTGCAGCCCCAATGTCCCTCCTCATGACACAGTCCAGTGGGACTAGTGGGAAGGGATCTGGGAACCAGGAGGGACAGACTGATTCTTTTGTATATGTCATTAATAGTGCAGTAGGTGTAGTCCCACCCAACTGTAACCATTACTGTATGAAGGAGGAGACTGGCAAGTGGTGAGGTAGAGGGCTGGGGCTGGGGGTGTGGGGGTCGACTGAGTCCGATGAGAGTGACAACTGGATGAGTGGTCAAGGGCCACTGATGATTTGGGCAGTTGGATAGTGGAAGGATGGCCTGGCGACTGGTCACAGTGACAACCGATGGGCCCATAACATTCCCTGGAACTGAATTCTAAGTCCAGAGACCAGCAGCAGTACCAGTACTGATGAGAGCACTCGGATAAGGGGTGGGGGGAGACAGCAAACAGAGTGTGTTATGGGGGTGTGACTAGCAGCCGAGCTGTGCACAGCAAACTTTCACAGCTCTACAGATCCTGAACTTTAAATGTTGATTTTTACTTGAAAAAGCCAACAAATTGTAGTGGACACACTAGCTTTGTTCAAAGCTTACTGAACAGCTACTAATCAAAATGAACTAATTTGTTTGCTTAGCAAGAGCCATGGGTTGCCCAAAAACAGCAGCAGGAGGAGATGGCACCAAACAGAAGGAGACACAGCTGGGCCTGAGTAAAGATGGAGATTCCTCAACTGCTGATCACAATCAACCATCTAATGCTGTGTTGCTGAATGCCATCCAGGCTTCAGATAAACAAAATGGATGACTACGCTGCGACAATGCTGGTGCTGGACATTAAAATACAAATGGTGAAGGATCAAGCTAAAGGTGTGATTAAGTCAGCAGATAAAGCTTTAGCAGCAATGGCAGGACTGGTGTGAGAAAACATGCTGTTCCAAAGATGTTTAGAAATTCTTGAGAATGGGGTGTGAGCATCCCACATCCAAATCCTTGGCTTGCTGGAGACTGTGGAAGTGGAAGCCACTGACCATTTCATGGGAGGCTGGCTTAAGGACATTCTGCAGTTAGAGCTCCTGATCATGGTTCATCAGGCATATCGTGTAACAGCACAAGGAGGGTATCTTCAGGCAACAGCAGCAAGAAACCAGGTCTGTATTGTTTTGGTGGTCTTGGGTTCACATAAGGAGAGGGACATGGTATTGCAGGTGTAACCCCCCTACAAATGGGGGTTCCCAAAAAGTCTTCCTTGAGCTTGCCTAAATGCTCACTGCCAGGCTGGTGTCCTACATTTTAGCAGTTTAAATGTGATTGCCAGAGAGTGCCCGTATAGCCTCTGTGTACTGTCTCTTTAAGAGCTGCCTGGATTGCAGTCATGGGTAATCTGAGAGGGAGCTCTGTTGAAAGGTGTAACTATTTGCTGAAAATCATTTAGAGTGATAATGATAATGTAGTTTGTCTAACCTGCCTTCTTTGCAGCAAGGACTGTTTTGTTTATCCCCACCACTTTGGCCTGGGACTGCAAATTGGACCAATCAGTACTGGTGGGACCTAAAATGAAGCCGGACTATAGGAGCTGTCTGGAGTCAGAATCTGTAGGAATTGTAGTTTTGGGCTTTTGGTGCCCTTTTGCACCTGAAGGGGGAGATCCTGTTGTGACTGACAGATGAATCAGCCAACCGAACCTTTTGGATCTTGGGGAAATTCCCAGGCTTGCTGGCAGCTGAGTCAAATCTAAGCTGGGAGCTGAAGAAGCAACTGCTTGAGACAGTCTCTGTGGAAAGGCCTGAGTTTTGGCCTGCATGCCTGCTGCCCGTGAGAGGGAGAAGAGAATCAGTTCGGACTGAATCCGAATTTGTGAGAATGAAGTAAGCCATTGAGTTGTGACCAGGATCAACCTGAAGAAGACTGAAGATTTGCTCAATGCATCGGCCTGTCAGGATTTCCAGCTACCTCTAAACTCCCGGTGTGTGCAGAGACTTTGTGATTGTGACCGGAGAGCGGTTTTCCTGGTGTAGTAAAATCCCTTACATGTAAATGTGCTGTGTGTTTATAGTGGGTCGTGATTTGGTTCCCCACTGTGTGAATTGGGTTCTGCTTGCTGGAAGCTGTATCCAGCTCGACCGGACTGAATCCGTGTTCATCTCCATACGGCCTGGGCCTTGCCACACTGGCCCTTCCAGACTGCCCCACTGCACAGAGAAAGCCATTGACAAGAGACATGCCTGAGGATCAGACCCCTGCTCCACGCTTGAACAGGAACGACGCCTCGGCGAATCGTGTGGGCCCTGCTTCTCCTGGCACTCCAGATCAACCACCTGCAGTCTCAATTTTTGTCCAGCCTGTGTCCAGTCTTGGGTATCTTGAGTAACCATCAGGGTAGCTCCCTGCAATAACAGCTTAATCAAAGTGTGTCATCTGATTGTCTTGTTGTTTCTTTTATTTCATAAACTGAGCCCTCCGGCTCCGGATTATAATTAGTGTGTGTGGTGCATGTTGTTTTCTTCATCACAGGGTCCCACCAGCTGCTGTGACGCCTACCGCAACGCATCCTGGCTAGTCTACCTCTTCTTCACCTGGGTACCCAGAGTGTGACTGTTTATGGACCTGAAGTGCATGCATAACTGTTTGATTGATACAGCCTTTAAGCAAATTAACCTGGTTATGCCCCTCCCTTGTTCAAGTCCCTTAAATAAATCAGATCTAACTCTTTTTGCATTTACCCTGACTGTGGTTCCAGTTTGTGCAAGAGTACTGTACTGCTGTTATTTGCTGTGTATGACCTTGTTTTACAGGGGGGTCCCCAGGATCGAGCCAGAGGAAAGCCCTGGTGGTAAGTGCAAACAGTGTGGGTACTTGTGTGGTGTTTCAGGGGTATTGTGAAAGTGATTACTGTGTATTGTTACGGCCACTAGTAAGGAAAGAGGGGGGTTACAGTGTCCCGGAGGGCTGTGCCCAGGTTAGCTTGACCACTACCAACTCTGACCTCCGGGTGAAGGCACCCGTTTCAGAACTCAGGCCCCTTAAAGGGGCACTGTCAGCTTTACTCCTTCGTTTTTTTGCCTGATACAAAAAATGCACCACTTTGCACACACTGATTAAATATTTACTGCAGAAACCCATGTGGTTGAAATAAACGAATATTTACCATGTTTTTCATTATCTGCCTTCATTTCTTTTCATCCGTCCCGACCGAAAGTGTCCCGCATCCCGGAATCACAACCAAGTTTGAGATCTGGGGCTGGCTGGAGCGTTCATGCACTGCAAGTTTTTAACATTGTGTCCCTAAAAGAATCATAATCCAGCACCCTATGTTGTATATAAATGCTGCTGCCATCTCCCACAACAAACCGAGCACTGCAAATACTAAAAGTTCCTATTTTAAATCCGAGCTGAAATCCCAGGCATGCTCTCGAGAGTCATGGACAAAGATCCCGCACATGCGCAAGAGTGTGCAATTGACGCGCATGCCCAGAATTTCAACTCGGACTTAAAATAGGAACTTTTAGTATTTGCAGTGCTCGGTGGCAGCAAGAACCTCATTATATACAACACAAACCTGGTTATGATTCTTTAGGAACACAACTCAAACACATGCCGCAACTCCAGCCAACCCGTTCCAACGAACGGGACGGCGGGGCGTGCAATGAAAATGGCAAAACATAGTAAATATTCGTTTACTTCACAAATTTATAAGTTAATGACAGATAAGGACCAAGGCCCATCCAGTCTGCCCATTTCTTTTCTACCTTATAAATGTCGCCATGGCCTTTGCTCTGTCAATGGCCTATCTATTCACACTCATTTGTATTGCTCCCTTATGCCTATCCCATGCCTGTTTGAAGCCCTGCACTGTATTCATAGCCACCACTTCTTGAGGTAGGCCATTCCATGCATCCACCACCCTTTCTGTGAAAAGAATTTCCTCATTCCCTTAATCGCCCTCTAATCTCATGCTGTGTCCTCTTGTCCTGCTATTTTCTTATATTTAAACATGTTAGACTCTTTCACCTTGTTAATGCCCTTAAGGTGTTTGAATGCCTAGATCATATCACCTCTCCCTCCTTTGCTCAAGGGTATACATATTGAGCTCTGTTAATTTGTCCTCATATGTCTTCTGATCAGTCCCTGCACCATTTGGTTGCCCTTCTCTGGACTGCCTCAATTTGGTTAATGTCCTTGTGAAGGTGTGGCCTCCAATACTGCCAGTACTCCAGATGGGGCCTAACCAGTGTCTTGTACAGAGGGATTATTACCTCCCTCTTACGACTTGTGATACCACATGTGATACCACATGGGGGGTTTCTGCTGTAAATATTTAATCAGTGTGTGCAAAGTGGTGCATTTTTATATCAGGCAAAAAGCAAAGGAGTAAAGCTGACAGTGCCCCTTTAACTTGCTCCTAGCCAAGCAGGCAGGGGTAGTAGCCCTTGGGATAGCGCCACCTAGGGGTTACACAGCAGGGGAAACAATGTGATCCATTGAAATGGCAAGATGCATCTATTCACATTTTTCCAGACCATAGTTTTGCCACCCACCAACGGCATAAGGGATTTGATGGAATTTGATCTAGACTCTGTCCGCTTGGAGTCCACAATGTGCTCCTAATGTCAGAAAGTCTTAAAATAGCATAGGCAAAAGAACATTTTAGTTTTCTGACCCTTTAGAAGTTGGGAAACTGCTGACTAAAACTGAACCGGATTGTTCTGGTCATGGCACTGGGTCCGATTCTGAAACAGAGGAGACTCCCTGAGGTATGGCTGGCTGGATGCTTGATTGATGAAACTGGCATGGAGTGAGAAGGGGACCTAAAGTGAACAATTTGTGTGGATCTGTTAACCCCATTTTGACTGTGGACATTATTGAGAAGATACGAACATTTTTGTTACCTCAGATTCAATATAGAGGGGAATTTTAGTATTGGCTTCGCTATTGACACAGTTTCATTTTCACTGTCACTGACGTCTCCAGCAGCGTGGTATTTTTCTGCACTTTCGGAACTTTGGGGACTGTTTCAAGAATCCTTCTTGTAGTCTGAGATGAACAGGTGTCTACAGAACCCTTTTTCAGAAAACTAGTTTGAGTAATATGATATTCTGGTCAATCTTTAATAGATCAGATTTATGTTTGTCACCAGCTCCGCAGGTAACAGTATCAATGTTTTTGGTTTAGGTTTTATTTATTTAAATTTTGGTAACCGGGAAAGGCACACAGAGCAGAGCTCATTTCCAGGAGTGACCCAGGGACAAATGGTACAAATACAACAAAGGGATGATGCATACAGAATACAAAATAAGGCAATGTACAATGCAATTAAATATATACATTTGAAATAGGTGACAACAATAGGAAATAATTTAAGTTTAACTATAGTATAAATATAATAAGGTGCTCAGGCAGAAGTTTTTAGTTGAGAGGGACAGCAAAGGATGAACATGAGGGCACAAAATTATGCAGGGGGTGGAAAGACAGTGAGGAAGAGAGGCGTAGAAATGTAAAAGAGAAAAAAAAGGAAGAATTAGAGCATGGAGCAGTCACAGGATATTAAAGGAGGGGCGTAAGCTGGCCCAGTGGAGTTGAGGGTTGAGGCGCTGGACACCACACCTCGTGCCACGCTGGCAACCCGTGTTCGGGAATGGGCACGGGTCGCTGGGGGTCGGCAGGGGAGGAGAAGGATTGAGCATCTGGAGGACTGCTCTCCTTCTCTGGGGAGGGGGGGGTTCTCCAATGCCGGTGCCAACTGCCCCCTGGTGGAGGCTAGGGGACAAGGCATCGTGCTGCAATAGGGCTGAGCTGGGGGCAGACACTTGCACGTTAGTGTCACTGCACAACCCTCAGCTCCTGGGAGAAAATCCAGAAAAAAATGCTGGCCCCCGCGTATGACCCAGCTCCAGTGCCTGGCCCTCCAGCCACGACAGTTCTGCTTCGGCGGCCCCACTCGGGGGTCCCCGGGTGAGAGTTCAGGTCAATGGAGCCTGGCGAGCCTGTTCGCAGGGCTAGGGGTGCCCAGCGTCAAAAACAAAATGAAAAAAAAAGGGGGGGCCTAAGAAGGTGTTTTAGTGACGGAAAGGAAGGGGTGAGACAGGTGCAGGTAGGGAGGTTGTTCCAAAGGGAAGGAAGTCTGTAAAAGAAGGCACATTTTCCCATAGATGTATACAGTCTTGGGAGGGTGAAAGAGCAGGTACAATTTATACTGAATTGTGGGAGTGGCCAAATTAAGGAGAGAGGAGAGGTAAGAAGGAAGAGTCCCAAACCAGTAATTACAGATGAGGGATGAGCAGTGGGACAAGTGTCTTTGTGAGAGGGACTGGAGGGATAGGGCAGAGTAGAGGTCACAGTGGTGTGTCAGGTGTGGGAGATTTGAGGCAAAATAATAGAAAGCGTTAAAAAGGACATCAAGTTTGGAGAAGGAGGAGACAGGGGTTGCATTGAAGACAACAGCATAGTCAAAAGTAGGGAGTATCCATTTTATCAGCAGGTCACGTCTGACAGGGAAGGAGAAACAAGCCTTGTGATGGTAAAGTAGCCCCAGTTTAGGGCATAGTTGGGAGTGAATGGCAGAAATATGGGAAGTGAAGTCAAGTGAGGGATCACGCCATACAGAGAGATATTTGTAGGTCAGAACATTATCAAGAGGAATGCAGGATGAGGTTGAAAAAACAGGAAAGGAGGGGAGCCTAGCCAGTTTCTGCTTGAAACCAAAGATCATGGCTGTTGTTTTTTTGGTGCTCAGTTTTAAGTAGTTGTCTTTTTTTTTTTTTTTTTTATTTAATTCGCTTTATTTATTTTGTTCAACATAAAACAAAACAAAACAAAACATGGGATACAGATCCTGCAACAAACAAAAAACCATAGAAGCTGAGCTTCGAATACAACAAAGCGGTTGCAGGAGTTAAAATATTCAGTGGATATATATATACATAGACAATTATACATATAAACAAACTAACCCCTCCCCATCCCTCCCAATCCTACCACCCCCAATCCCAATAACTCCCCAACACCCCCACCACCCAGAGCCATAGGTACCTAGATGGTGTACAATTCACATCTAACAAATAACTGCACTGAACCCTAATGAGGTGATGGAGAAAACAAGCATACCAGCAGCTGGGGTTAAATTTAGGTCTACCTGTACGTCTCATATGACACTGCGTTTGCACATCAACCTTCTTAGTACAAGGGCCCACAATCATCAGCAGTACTAATGGCCAGTTCCCAGAGCGGCTAGGTGATAAGTTGTCTCGACACTCCCTTAAGGAGGGATTAGAGACCAGAGGGTATGCAGCCTCTCCCATCTGACTCGATACAGGGAGAGTTTGTGGTGGAGGCTGGCAATGGCCTTTTCGATTCTGAGGTTATGGAAGAACTCGTTCACCCACTCAGAGTAAGAAAGAACGTATTGGTCTTTCCAGTGATGGAGAACAAGTTTTTTGACTGATAGGGATATAATGGTCATGTGGAACCATCTTTCCCTAACTGGGATATTACTATAATCTCCAATTATACAAATTTGAGGTGTGAATAGTTCTTGTAAACCCAGTAGCGGGTCAGCCTTTGCCTTGATAAGGCACCAGAGAGGAGCCACTTTGGGGCACTCCCAGAATATGTGAAGTAGTGACCCTGGTTCCTGGCCACATCTAAAGCAGGCCTGGGTCGAAGTCTGCCCATCCTAAACATTTTAAGAGGGGTGTAATAGATATCATGCAAATTGTGGAATTGTGTCAGCCTTAGGTGTTCATTGGCAGTATATAAATAGAGTCCCCACCAGACCTTTTCCGAAGAGATAATATCATTGGGGAAAGTGAGAGCCCAATATCGAGAATAACCCGAGTCTTCTGGATTAAGTGTCCCAGACAGGGCCGAAACCAGGCGAGATACAGCGTGAGGTTGCTTGGTGCATGCAAGAAGCTCCTTAAGAGGAGTTGCTGGATGATCAGTCCAAGTACCAGTTCCATACCACTTTATTAGCATGTGTCTGATTTGGAACATGAAAAAGGAGTATTTGCTGGGTAATTAGAAATGTGCCAGCTAGTCTGGTGTATTACCTAGGCTACCATTGACCACTAAGTCACTAACAAGGGCCTGTGAAGTTGCACACATTTTTGGAGCCAAAATCACCTGATCTCCCAGCCTAAAGTTGGGGTTACCAAACACCAGTTGCGCCAAGTCTTGGTTATGATATCGCATGGATTTGCATAGTTGCATGTGGACCTTTATTGACGTATGACTAGCTGAGCCATGTAGGGAGCATGGCAGTCTACCTGGTGTTATAAACAGAAAACTGGTGGGGGTAAATCCTGAGGCAGAGAGCATGTGTTGCTCAACTAATAACCAAAAGGGAATATATGGGAGAGTCCCCATCTCTTGAGGCGTGGCAGTCCAACGTATATATTTGGCTACATGACTGGCCAAGTAATAATGGTAAAAGTTGGGAAGTTTAAGAGCCCCTAAATTATGTGGTGCACTTAAATGATTGTATGAGCACCGTGGGGGTTTATGCTGCCATTGAAATTGGGAGACTATACTATGTAACCGACGGAACCAAGTCAAGGGAAGGTATACGTTCAACATGTTCAGCGGATAGAACACTCTTGGTAGGATGTTCATTTTCACCACGCTAACTCTTGCTTGGAGGGACAGATACATAGGAGCCCATCTGTCTAAATCTTGCTTAATATTCAAAATGAGGCTGTCTAGGTTAAGTTTTTTCATTAGTGATGCGGAGGTGGACAGTGTTATCCCTAAATATTTGAGGCAGGTATTCCAAATCATAGAAAGTGGGGCAATCTCGTTTTTGGAGAAAAGAGGGTTAAGGGGCATCACTTCCATTTTATTAAGATTAAGTTTGTAAATGGGAACCGTACCGAACTTTTGGTTGATCTGTAGGGCAGCCCGAATGGAATTATAAGGGTCAGTGACATGAAGGAGTATGTCATCTGCATAGACGGACATTTTTAAGTGGAACTACCCTATTACAATGCCTTGGAGAAGTGGAGAGGTATTCAATTGACGGAGCAGAGGTTCTAAATATAAATTAAATAACAGGGGTGATAGGGGACAGACTTGTTGGGTGCTGGATTTTAGAGGAAAAGGAGATGAGACAACTCCATTGCAGTATACTTTTGCGGAAGGGCAGGAGTATAGGGAGTTAATCCATGATGTAAAGATGGGTGGAAAACCAAACTTAGACAAAGGTGCTAAAAAGAAAAGGTCAGCTGACCCTCTCGAACGCTTTCTCCGCATCCAGGGAGACAAGGGCCATAGGTTGATCCGCCTCCCTGGATACGGAGAAAATATGGGCAAGCTTGCGAATGTGGTCCGATGAGGATCTGCCTTGCACAAATCCGATTTGCTCCGGGCTCAAGAGCCCCTCCCAAACCTTAGCAACCCTGGAGGCTAGAATCTTAGCAAAAATCTTTATATCATAGTTCATTAGTGAAATGGGACGGTAATTGGTGACTTTATCTTTAGGTCAGCCTGGCTTCGGGAGTACCACTATAATTGCCTCTAGAAGTGTCAGGTCCGTAATCTCGTACTCACAGAAAAACTTAAACAACTGGTGGGGGATGGGAGTCAACTCTGTCTCAAATGTTTTATAAAAGTTGGATGGAAAGCCATCTGGGCCTGGTACTTTGTCTCTAGGGAGGGTCTTGATGGCATTCCTGATTTTGTGCTCCAAGATGGGACAAACTAGTAGATTTTGCTAGGCTGCATCGAGAGAAGGGAGGGAAATTGCATCCAAATAATCCCTAATCTCATTATCAGTAGGGGAAGCCTCCGAAGGGCTATAAAGCTGCCTATAGTACTGTTCAAACTCCTTTGCAATTTCTCTGGGGGTAGTTAGAATGGTTCCAGAGGTCGAGGAGGATAGTGTAGCAATGAGACAAGACTCTTCTTGCCTCCGAAGCCTCATTGCCAAAAGCTGGCTGGCTTTATCCCCCTGCTCGATATACTTAGCCTGAGTTTTAAAGAGAGTGTATTCCGCTTTTTCTCTTAGGATTTCTGCATATTGGTTCCTCAGCAGAGTCAAACGATGCACCTCTGCCTCAGAGGAGGGATTAGACAAAGAGGCTTCAAGGGACCGTATGTCTGCCAGGAGTGAATCAGATTGTTTATCTTGTTGACGCCTCCTTGTGGCTGAAACCCTGATGAATTCACCCCAAAGAACACATTTCAAGGTACTCCAAATCTGATTAAAGGCCGGAATGGAGCCTTCATTAAGGGTCATGAAATGTTTAATGAGTTCCTTAATGTGGGATACTGTGTGCTCATGGGCAAGCAGCAGGGAATTTAGTTTCCAGATAGTGTCTTTCTGGATATCTGGGACCAGATTAATATCTAGCTATATAAGGGAGTGGTCAGATATCACTCTGGGAGTGAATCCACACCCTAGTAGACTGGTGATCATTTTCTGGTTGATCAAAAAGAAATCAGTTCGGGAAAGGGAGCTATGCAGGGGTGAATAAAATGTGTACGCCCCAACCTCAGGGTTCAGAAGGTGCCAGGGGTCAATCAGCCCATAGGTTTTCAGAGGATCTTGAAGAGATCGCTGGGCAGGAGAGGGATTGTTATTCGTGGCAGAGGACCTATCCAGGGCGGTGTTAGTAACAAGATTCCAGTCCCCCACAAGAACAATGGGTAAATTGTTGAAGGGTGCTATGGATATGGAGAGGTTAATAAAAAAATCAGGGGAGTTCCCATTGGAACCATAAATTGACCCAATAAGGATTTCCCTGTGATCGAACACCTCCCTTGTGAAAAGGAATCTGCCATGTGAGTCGATGATCTTCTGCAGTTCTAAGAGTTCTAGCAATCAAAATCGCTACTCCACATTGTGATGTGGAAGACCCTGCAGCATACACTGATCCTATAAAACCCTTGCGGAAAAGATTGTTTTCCCTTTCTAACAGGTGTGTCTCCTGAAAAAGCGCAATTTGACACTTCATTATGGCCAAGTGTTTGATTATCTGAAGTCTTTTGACCCTTGACCGGGCTCCTTTAATATTCCAGGAGACAATCTTCATAGAGAAAGAATAGTGTTATGGGTAATAAATTGGGCATAAGTGCATATCAGATGTCTCAAGTGTAGGTATGATAACATAGCTTTCCCTCCGCCCCCCCTACATAATGTCCCCAACTATCCATCACGAACAAACTAAAAATAGAAAAAATCTTAACAACCCTTCCCATCTTACTAAACTCTTTTGGCATAAACTTGTAAATGAAACCAAAAGTTAATTGGGTAGGCCAATCCCCCAGTCCTACTGACTGTACTCCAACTACCTTGCTTGACATGATGATGTCCATGCTGCCTACTAATCCCGTCCGCTAAGTCTCCCCGGCTCTCACCCAAACCAGAAGCTACATCCATAAACATGAGAGGAAATCAGTGAGAGGGGTATTACTCCCATACCCCAAGATAACACTATAAACAGTATACAGTAAATAAGTAACACTGGCCCAATTAGGTTAACATGTGGCCACTTAAAAAAAAGATGTAACTGGTGTCCAAAAACGAAATGGATATTAGCCTCAGAATACCCTACTTTTAAGGGCAACTGCTCAACTCGGTGCCCACTGACAGTCATAAAATACAGAAAGAGTACCTGCTTGCAGTGTATATACTCAGTTTGAAAAGTCCATAAACAGACTAGTGTATCCCCCAGGCGGCGCTGTCCCAGGGGCTACTACCCCTGCCTGTTTGGCTACTTACAGGTTGAGGGGTCTAGGTTATATGGCGGGTGCCTCCACCCAGAGGTCAGGGTTGATAGTGGTTAAACTAACTTGAGCACAGCCCTCTGGGACACTGTGACCCCCCTTTGATCCCACTAGTGGCCCATACGGTACACGGGAGTTACCTCCAATACCCCACAAATGCACACTTACACATAGTAACACTCTACCCTCAGGACTGATGTCTGGCAGCACGCCTCTGAGGACCCCTGTAAAACAAGGTTAGGCAATATACACAAACACAATGCAATGCTTTTCTACATGTACTGACACCACAGACAGCTAATAGTCAATAACAACAAATCTGATTTATTAGAGGGGCAGTAACAAGGAGGGCAATCAGGTTGATTTGGTTTGGAAATATTCAAATCACAGTATTGTGCATGCATATAGGGTCCAAAATGTCACTCTCTGGGTACCCAGGATGATGGGGGGCTAGCCAGGGTCGGTGCAGTTGGTTGGGGCCCTTTGATGGAAAAACACCATGCACACACAAATTGTAATCCGGAGCCCTGGGGCTCAGTTCATGAAGAAATGAAACAGCAATAATCAGATGACACTCTTGTAATCCATAAAAGGCTGCAGGGAGATACCCAGATTTGTACTCACAATACCAAAGCTGAAAGTTGGATGGAGAATGTTCTAGCTGGATTGCCAGAAAAACAAGGTATAGAGACAGGGTCCTTGTGACTGGACCCAACTGCAGTTGATAGCAAGCGGATTTAGTCCGACTCAAGCCGGGATCTGCTTCCAGCTTTTGCACACAACTCACAGAAAAAGGAGATATAACACCGCGATCCCCCACAAGCACTACGCATATTTATATGTAAAAGGAAAGTACTATACCAGGCAGCTACTTCTCGATCCCGATTGCAAACACTTGCAAATTACTCAGGAGCACATACAGCATCAGCAGTCCCCGACAGGCCGATCGCAATTCAGCAAATCTTCGGTCTTCTGCGGGCAAGCCTGGTTCTACACACTGCTTCCTTCTCTTCAAAACTTGGATTCAGTCCGAACTGGCACTTACAAACGGCTGCAGGCCAACTTCAGGGCCTCCCACGAGCTTACCACATGAATTGCATGCCGCATCAGAAGCAGGGCTCCTTCTCTCTTCACTGTCACTACTGATCTGAGCTTTCCAGTAACAGAGCAGGGCATTTCCTTTGAGTTCCTCCCAGTTCGGTTGGCTGGTTCGGCTGTCACTCACCATAGGGCTCCCTCTGTTGGTGCAAAAAGTCGCCAAGGTCCAAACTACATTTCCCAGAGGCACTGGCCATACAGTACATAGGTGGCTGGCTCCACAATGAGAGTCCAAGTTCTGATTTGCCAGCAGCAGGCTCCATTTTAAAGGTCCCCCCACACTGATTGGTCCAGTTCAGCAGTTCAAAACCAGACTGGAGGGCTAGGCAAAAACAGTTCAGACTGCAAAGAAAAGCAGGTTAGACAAACTGTATTTTCATTATTACTCTGAACAATTCCTGGCAGATTGTTACACCTTTTGAAAGAGCTCCTTCTGAGCATTTAGCGACGGCAGAAACAGAGCGAGTTGACAGCAGACCAGGCGGGACTCGGGCATTGAAACACACAATCCCCCTTCTAAATTAATTATGTCTGCAAAGCAGATAGCTCTTAAAGAGACAGTATGTGGAGGCTCAACTAGCACTCACTTGGAACCACATTTAAACAACTTAGATGCCGAACACCTCCAAGCTTGGCGCATTCCTGCAAGCTCTTGGAAGACTTCTGGGAACCCCCATTTGCAGGGGGGTTACACTTGCAATTCGCCAACTTAGTAGTCAGGGCCCCCCCCCACCATAACCTAATAAATCTGAGGCAACCCTAAGATCGAGGAAAAACACGTCATTGTCCTCAGTCTTCTTTTTGAAGCCCCAGAGAGCATAGATGGGTCCAAAAGAAAAGTTAGCACTGATGATTAAAACAGGCAGTTAAGATCGATCTTCACCTTAAACCATCTTGAGGAGGATGTAAATCAAGAGATCTTGGCAATTGATTCACCTTACTGACATGTTTTCGGAGTACCATCACATGGCCACAGTGAGTCGCTTCGTCCTTTCATTTAAAGAGGTACGGGAACATATGCTTGCAGGCGTCGGTTACAGCTTCTACGGTATTGAAGGAGTTCCATTGACTATCCTTAAGAACTTGCAGGGTTGCCGGGTACCGAACCCTAAATTTGATGTCGGCCAAAATGAGCTTGTTAACAACAGGGTGAAGTGCTGACCATTTTTGGCACGCTGTGAATGGTAAGTCCTGTGCTACCCTTATTTTCTTATCAGCCCACTGGACTTCCTTAATATCTTTAAGCTTGGCCATGATATGTTGTTTATCAAGGAAGTTCAATACTTTGAACAGGAAAGGCCTGGGAGGGGAGCCTGCAGGGGGCATAGGCCTCAGGGAGCGATGTGCACACTAAGTAATATACGGGCCATTGGGAGAAAGCCCTACCAACTTCTTGCGGAGCTTTTGGGCAAATAGAATAGGTGTAGTGCTCTCTTCCCCTTCTGGCAAGCCCAGTACCACTAAATTGTTGCTCTGCGATCGTCCCTCGAAGTCCTCTAGCTTTTCCTCAGCTTTTTTGAGCCTTTGTCTAGTGTGAGCAAGCTCTGGTTCCAGCCTGATCCTCCAGTCATCCAAGGAGGAGATATGAGCCTCATTGTCAGCCGTTCGTGTTGCCCTCATACTGCTAAATTCGGAGGCGAGCATTAGGAGTGTATTTTTCATTAGGGCGAGCTCCTCCAGGAATTTTTTTTCCGTAAGTACATCTTGTGGTGCAGAGTTTGGAGTTGGGTCTTCGCCTTGCGCTTTAGCATGTTTAGCCAGTTTCTCTTTAACAGGTGTAGTCAGCGGTGTGTGTTTCAGCGCGGCTCGTTTCATTTCTGCGTCCATGGTTGACTATTTGCTGATGAACGTGATGCCGGAGAGAACTGGGCAAGTATTCCTTGTATTTTGAAGTGTCAGGAAGGCCAGTCACTGTAGTTTAAAACAGTTTGAGCGGGGGTAGTGAGGGAGCCTCAAGGCAGAGCAGCTTGGCAGGCAGCCATCACACTGTAAGTTAAGCAGCTGTCTTTGAAACAGCTGGTTACAGCAGTGAAATTTTGTTGACGGGGGGGGGGGGTTTGGAAAGCTTGGACGGATGGACCTGACAGGAAGTGGACAGTGTTGTCTGCGTACATAAGGATCTTAGCATGGGAACAGACAGAAGGGAGGTCATTAATAAACAAGGAGAAAAAACAGGACCACGGATCGATCCCTGAGGGACACCTGCAAGGACAGGGAGGGAGGGAGATAAGACGTTACTTATTTTTACTGACTGGGACTGACCGGATAGGTAGGAACCAAACCAGGAGATGGCAGCAGGGGAAAGGCCGACGTTGTTAAAGGGCACCTAAACAAGCAGTTTTTTAAAACTGCAAACTCCAAAATCTGGCTTCATTGCAAGGTAAAGTAAAGGCTGCTGTTTACATGTATGCTAAAACTGCATTTATGTAAATAACATACATGCAGTTTCATAGCATTTGAAAAATGTAAACATCAGCCTTGGCTTCTTGCTAAGATGTCTGCCAAGTGTTTTAAGTGATGCGTGCATGATGACATCATCAGAGCCAGAGCCAGAGATCCACATATATTTCTATAGTGCTAATTAGTTATTCTTTTCCTCTTTATTTTGAATTGTTGTACCAGAATGATCAACATTATGTATTACCTCATGGATTATTTTGATCAGTACACGTTAGGCTATGATTTTGTTCATTTTGTTTACTTTAACTTGCAGAAAATGTTTTGTAATCCAGCTGACTTTTTCTTTGGCAAACTGCATTACAGTACAGCACTTCAAATACCTGATGATCTAGTGGCTGTATGATGCACTGAATTTTGTTTTTTATTAACCAGGAGAGACACACTAAGCTGAAAGCTTGTTTACAGGTGTGGCATAGGAGCACAAGGAAGTTTAGTGAATTGCTCAGGGTCACACAGCAAAGTACTGGTCTTGTTCAGTTCCAAAGCTCATGCTCTCTTGTTAATCAACAAATAAGTCTTTCTTTTTCCACGTGAACCCCCTGCACCTAGCCTGCCTTCTGTTGAACACCCCACCATCCATACCCTGTCCTTAGTACTGCCTGGGGCCGCATATGAGCTTGCGGTCTCATGAAGAGAATTGTCACACCTCAGATTCTAATCTTGTACCTCAGAGAGTTGTGCACACTTATACTGATATGCATCATCAGCTGGCACTGTTAAAAAATGCCTTCCAAATCACCAAATCACGCTCCGGTTCACATTCTCAATGTCTGACTTCTGCTCCTACAGTAAATATTGAGTGGATCACCACCCTTCTGCACAGTGATGGTAGTATGTACAGTTCCCTGTTGTGTTTTTTTCCCACCTCATTAACCAACAACTAGGTCTTCCTGGAGGGCCAAGCAATAAGCAACATGACCCACCAGAAAAACTGCTGTTCATGCCCTCATAAGGACTGCACTTACAATGGATAACAATATTATTAGCAGGAGACGCATACTAATACCTTGAGCGAATCAACTTGACTTCCAGTGTCAGTCTGCTCTTTTACCTGTGATCTGCAGAACCCTGCAGGACAGTTCCCAGCAATTCTTCTCCAGTACTTTTCTGTGCTCTACTCCACAATGTGAGTTGGCTGTCTACCACCCTTCCAAATCTTGAATGAGCTATACACAACTCCCTCAATACTGGTCTAACAAATGTCAACATCTCAACTCCCCACCCACCCACCCAAGGGTTATCTCCTACACTGAATTCAAGTAACAGTTTAGGTGCAGCCCTGCCACTCTGTGTGTTTGTCATCGCTGGCTACTCTCATCCACAGTCAGGTAGTGATCACGATTCTGGTAGCCCCACATGTCCGATCTCACAGTGATCTGCTCAGCGTCCTCCTTCATATCTTCAACTAACCTGAATATAGCTGTACCCTGCTGGAATGGCCTCTTCAGTCCCTCTCTGGCATTCATTCTTCTCACCTGCTCCACACCAAAAACTGATGAGTTCACTACCCTTCCGCATCATGAATGTGGTTAGTACAGTCTCCCAGGTTATACTGTAATTACATATTAATAATAAACATGATCTTCTGGTAAGCCAGGCTGATAGTAGCATGGTACAAGTGGAAAAAAAGGCTTTCCTACCCATATAAGATCTAAGCCACATATGATTAGGCACTATTTAATGGTGTGCATAATGATGTACACACCCATCATTTAATAGGGCCTAATCAAAGGTAGCCTAGATATTTTAAGGATAGGAAAGCCCATCATTCCCCTTGTTTCCTGCTGCTATGAGCCTGACTTACTGGAAAGATATGTTTATATTTGGTATGTCAAAATAAAACAGAGACTGTACTACTTGCATTCATGATGCAGAAGGGTGATGAACTCACCAGTTTTCGGTGTGAGGAGGAATAGTGAAGAATGAGTACCAGAGGGGGACTGAGAAGGCCACTCTTGCAAGGTATTGCTATATTCAGGGAAGGGGAAGACAGAAGGAGAGAAATATGAGCAGATTACTGTGAGAAATAAGATGTGGGGCTGACAGCACCTTGATCACTACCTGACCCCATTGTCCTGGCCAAATTTCCCCTTCCCATAAAACCAGTTTATGCAATTTTCCAGGGCTGTATGTGGATATTAATGTATGGAACAGCTGCCACTACATGTTCAGTCACTTCACTATCAGTCTAGTATTGCTTGTAAAGCACTTTGGGATAAAATGTGTATGAAAACCACTATATAAATGCTAATTCTTATTATTATTTATTTTATTTATTTAGTTTTTGTTGACCGGGTAAGTGCACTAGACAAATCCTGCCTATTTTCAGGTACGACCTTGGGGGGGGATACAGATGAATGCCAACTGACCTTGAACCAGATTAAGCTGTTGGTGGTATTTTCAGTGAATGAGGGAAATTTGGCCAGGACACTGGGGAAATTCTCCTACTCTTTTCGATAAGTGCCATGGGATCTTAAACATCCACCTGAACTACCACCAATCCAGGCAGAAGGGACCTCAGTTTAACATCTCATCCGAAAGATGGCACTTCAGAAGTGCAGCATCCCCCTCATGCTGCACTACAGTGTCAGTACTGGGATATTAACCCAAGTGCCAGATGTGGGAACTGAACCCACAGCCCTCTGATCTCCCGGCCTCAGAAGCAAGTGTGCTACCTACTGAGCCACTGACACTATTATTATTTCCCATGGAAAAAGACAAGACAAGCATATATTTAAGTTTCGAGAAAGTATGAACTCTAGTATTGGACTGTACAAGAACTTTTCTACAAATAGTGGTGGATCAAGGGGTGGTGAAGGGTGTGGCTGCACCCCCCCCCCCCCCATAGTAATGTACTTGCCTGCTGCTGCATTTCACTTTGTTGAAGAAGTCTGATTTATTGATTGTACAAATGCTTACATTCGAACTATGGATTACATTTATAGGTTCTGTCAAAAATGTACTAGAAAAGAATAATAGCAAAAAATATAAAGGTTTAATAAAAATGTTAACAAGTGCATATTAAGCATACACACCACCCCAGCACCCCCATTGCAGCATTCTGGATCCATCATAACCACTAGACCACCAGGTTATTCAAGATTTGTACTGCACTGTGGTTTGCCACGGAGAAAGTCGGTTGGATTAAAACACATTTTCAGCATGTTAAAGTAAACAAAATGAACAGAACCATACCCTAACATGTGCATTATACAAAATAATGCACATGGTTTTGACCATTTGGGTGAAACAATTCTATACAAAGGGAATAAAGTACTAGTTAGCACTATAGATACATAGATACATAGACAGTGTCGACAGATAAGGGCCTATGGCCCACCTAGTCTGCCCATTTGAGCTTGTAAATTCAGTTTGTTTTCCTAGAAGTCTATTTCCCCTTACCCCTGACCTCTAGAATTCCTTTATGTCTATCCCATGCATTCTTAAATCCCGTGATTGTTTCAGCCCCCACCACTTCCTCTGGCAGGGTGTTCCACTTGTCCACCACCGTTCTGTGAAGAAATTCTTTCTCATGTTTCCTCTGAATCGTCCTCCTCCAACTTCATCCCATGCCCTCTAGTCCTGAAACATCTTTTTCGCTTAAAATAGTGTTTTCCTGCACCCTGTTCCTCCCTGTAAGATACTTGTATGTCTCTATCATATCCCCTCTCCCTCCTCTCCTCCAGGGAGTACATGTTCAGTTCCTTCAACCTGTCTTCATAGGATTTGTGATGCAACCCATGCACCATCTTTGTTGCCCTCCTCTGAACCTTCTCTACCCTGTCTATGTCCTTACGTAGGTATGGTCTCCAGAACTGTACACTGTACTCCAGGTGGGGCCTCACTAGTGTCTTGTATAGCGGAATTATGACCTCCTTTTCCTGCTGGTGATGCCCTGCCTATACATCCCAGCATCCTATTTGCTTTACCTGATGCCTTGTCACACTGTTTCCCTACCTTGAGGTCATCAGAGATGACAACCCAAGATCCCTTTCCTGCTTGGTGCATGCTATATCCTCACCCCCAACTGATATATTGTGCCAGGGTTTTGTGCCCCATATGCATTATCTTGCACTTCTTTGCATTGAATTTCAACTGCCAAACCCTTGACCATTCTTCAAGTTTCTGCAGGTCCCTTCTCATTCTGTCTACACCCTCTGGTGTGTCTACTCTGTTACAGAGCTTTGTGTCATCAGCAACAGTGAAATTCTGCCTTCTATATCCTGTGCAATGTCACTGATGAAGATGTTGAATAGGACGGTCCCAGCACTGATCCCTGTGGTACCCCACTGGTCACTCTTCCCTCTGTGGAGTGACAGCCATTTACCACCACCCTCTGTGTCCTGCCACCCAGCCAGTTACCTACCCACCACACTACTGTCCTGCCCACACCCATATTCCCCAGTTTGTGTAATAGTCTTCTATGTGGCACAGTGTCAAAGGCCTTGCTGAAGTCCAGATAGGCCATGTCCACTGCCTCCGATCCACCTCCCTAGTCACCCAGTCAAAAAATTCAATGAGGTTGGTCTGACATGACCTCCCTGGTGAAACCATGCTGCCTTGGGTCCTGTAGTCCATTGACAACCAGATGTTCCACCAATCTCTCCTTCAGTAGTGCTTCCATGATCTTTCCCACTACCGAGGTGAGGCTGACTGGTCTGTAGTTCCCTGCTTCCTCTTTGTTCCCACTTTGTATAAGGGGACTACATCTGCTGTCCTCCAGTCTTTGGGTACCTCCCTGTTTCCAGTGATTGGCTGAACAGGATAGCCAGAGGTTCAGCCACCACCTCTCTTAGTTCTTTAAGGACCCTGGGGTGCACCCCATCTGGCCCCATTGCTTTGTCAACTCTTATTACTTCCAGTTCCTTCAGGACCCTTTCTCGTGTAAAGGGACTTGTGTCCATTTCTGCACCATTCTCACCCCTTGTACTCCCTTCAGACCCATTACCCCCTCTTCCTTAGTAAAGACTGAGCAGAAATACCTGTTCAATATGTCAGCTTTACTGTTGTCATCCTCCACGCTGCTCCCATCCTCCCCTTCAGTCTAACTATCCCTCCTTTGTCCTTCTTTTTCACTTATGTACCTGTAAAGGTTTTGTCCCCTTTAACCACTGATTTTGCAATGTGTTCTTCTGTCTGAGCTTTGGCTTCCTTACTGACTTCCCTGCCTCCTTTGTTTCTCCTGGTACTTCTCCTATCCCTTCTGCCTGTGTCTTTTTGTATTGCCCTGAATGCAGTCTTTTTGGCTTTCACTTTCTTTGCTACCTCTTTGGAAAACCATAATGGTCTCCTCTTTCTTTTCCTCTTGCTAACCTGCTTAATGCATAATTCTGTTGTTCTTATAATCCCATTTTAAATACTGCCCACTGTTCCTCAATCCCTGATTCCTGTCCCATTCCTTAATGCCTCTTTCAAGCATCTCCCCATTTTCCCAAAGTCTGCCCCTAAAATCCAGGATACGTGTTTTTGTGTGGTTTGGTTCTGCTCTTTCTGTGATTTCAAACCACAATGACTGGTGGTCACTGTTACCCAGGTGCTCCCCACTGTTACCCCATCACACTGTCCCTGTTTGTGAGCACAAGGTCCAGTATTGCCTTCTGCCGAGTTGGTTCCATGACCAGTTGTTGAGGAAGGCACCCTGAAGGAGTCCAGGATAAATCTGCTCCTAGTTGATGCTGCTGCTGGGATGCTCCAGTCCACATCTGGTATATTGAAGTCTCCAACCAGTACTACCTCACCCTTGTCAGCCATCCTTTGGATGGCTAGCATCAACTCCTATCTGTTTCTTCCTCCTGGGCTGGTGGTCTATAGACCACACCTGTGTGGATGGCTGGCCCCATTTTCCTTTCCAGCTAACCCACAGTATCTCTCCCCATTTTGTTCCTCCTGGATCTGTGTGGCCCTTATGTCATTTTTCACATACAGTGCTCCTCCCCCCTTCCTGCCTGTTCTGTCTCTTCTGAATATGTTGTAGCCAGGTATGGCCATCTCCCAGTCATGGTTATCATTACACCAGGTTTCAGTGATGGCCACAATGTCCAGGTCTGACTGTACCATGACAGCCTCCAGATCTTCCATCTTGTTGCTAAGGCTCCTGGCATTTGCACACATGGCTTTCCATGATTAGAGAGCCATATATCTCTCTGACTTTGGTTCAGATGATGTCATCACATAACACATTTGACAGCCATTACAGGAAGCAGGGAAGACAGTTTGTTTTAAAATTGGAAGTCTGATTTTACAATTTTCAAATGCTCTGGAACTACATTTAGGTAAATTATATAATTGTAGTTTTAGCATTAATGAATACAGCAGCCTTTCCTTTAGTCACCTACGGGAGTCAGATTTTTGAATAGTTTGTTGTCAAAATGTTGTTTAGGTATCCTTTAAGTTTATTTAGTAGCAAAGGATGTGACACTGAGTCGAAGGCCTTGGCCAGATCAATAAAAATAGCTGATGTGATCTGTCCTTGATCCATTGCAGGGTATGTGGCATCGGTGAATCGGAGTAGGGAGGTGGTGGTTGAGTGAAGCTTCCTGAACCCTGATTGTACTGGGAAGAGAGTGCATGAAGCAGAGAGGAAGTCATTTAGACATGAGAGGACTAGGAATTCTTGTACCTTTGCAAGTGCGGGGAGGAGGTATATAGGGCAGTAATTCCCAGGAACAGTAGGCTCCCTGCCTTCATGTAGGGGGAGCACTGTAGCAGACTTCCAGGCTAAGGGGGTGGTGGAGGAGGAAAGAGATAGATTTAGGAGGTATGTGAGAGAAGTCAAAATAGATGGAGCGGAGATTTTGAGGAGTCTAGGATGTAGGCCATTGGGGCTGGATTTAGCTGGGTTTGAGGATAATAAGGCACTAAGTACTTCAGAAGGGGAAATCGGAGGCAGCTGATAACCAGAGGACTCATTGAGAGTGGGGGGGGAGGCAGGAAAAGAAAGGGGGGTCTTGGTAGAGGACACAGGTCGTGAAGAAATTATTTAGAGCATCAGATACTAGGGAACCTGACACAGAAAGGGTTGGTATAGGAGGTTCAGAGGTGGGGAGCAGGAGAAATCGGAGGTCCTTTCAGAGGGAGGACGGAGAGGTGTTAGATGTGTGCAAACACGATCTTAGGTAGTCAGATTTTGACTGCTGAATCTTCTTTGTGCAGTAATTGTGGAGGGCTTGGATTTATGCAAGTCAGCAGGGGTCATTTGATGTTGTAAAATGACACCACGCGAGGTCACAGGTTTTGCACAGGGACAGGATGCTAGAGGAGATCCAGGGATTGTGGTGTCGTTTAACCCTAATTGACTTTGGGGGGGGGGCGTATGCATCCCAAATCTTTAAGAAGATAGATGTGAAATGGGAGAGGGCCACATCAACAGAGGGAGAGGAGAGGACTGGTGTCCAATTTGCCATGGCCAAGTCATGCAGTAGTTTAACAGAATCGAGTGATCTGAGGGGATTGATGTTGAATATATTTGGAGGGGGTTGGGTGGAGGGCATATCTTCCTGACACAGTAGGTAGGGCAATGATCACTCAGTGCATTGTGGAGTATGCTTGCAGAGCTGGTTCAGTGAGGGTGGGTAGATAGCACCCAGTCAAGCAAAGTGTTAGACTGGGAGAGAGGGTTGGGACAGGTGGACTCATTGATCAGCTGGGACAGATTTAATGATTCTATTTGGAGGCACGAGTTTTGAGACATAGGAAAGTGCCAATCAAGGTTAAAGTCACCAAGTAGGACTAATTCGCCTGCAGAGGCATGGGTGGTGATGGAGGTGATACAGGTGACTGGGGGGGAAGGAGTTTTGGGGAGACATGCAAAACTCCAACGTAAAGTGGGTTGGAGAAAGAAAAGGAGTGCTTAGCTAAAAGCAGTTCATGTGAATGAGGGATTGCTTCGTGATAGGTAATAGTGCACCTGAGGTGGTTCTGGGAATATATGGCAACCCCTCCTCCTCTTTTTCCATGGTCTTGACAGTGGAGGTTTAAGCCAGGGAGGGTAAGCTGGTTGTCTAGGATACACGAAGACAACCATGTTTAAGAGATACATAGAATGTCCGGGAAGTGCTGAGTAATCCAGACTTTTAAATCATCCAGTTTAGGAAGGAGACTGTGAGCATTTATGTGAAAACACCTCAATCCCTTGGGAAGGACTGGCAAAGAGGCGGGGCTGGGTGGGCCAGGGTTTAGCTCAACGTCACCAGCTAGAAGTAGAAGAACAATGAGAAGATGACAATGGGAGGAATGATGTTTCTGTTTTATTTGATAGTCCTCGGTGCAGGGTGTTGGGGGGGGCGGGGGTTTAGGGCAAGAGATGATGAATGGCTTCAGTTTTAAAGAAAGAGCTATTAAGCAGCCCAGGGTGTATTGATAGCCTTTGGGAAAGGGGAAGGGTAAAGGAGGAGAAAGGCGGTGGTGGGGGAGACGGAAGGAAGTAGGTAGAAATGACAGAGTGGGCAAGGTGTAGACCAGGGGGCAACTGAGATGGATGGGGCTAAAGCGGGGGAGAAGGAGCAGACAGAAAGAGAAAACTGGCTAGGAGGGGCTATTCTAGACTACAGAAGTAAGCCATGAGGTAACTGAGATCAGAATGTGTCAACAGTGGCCACTAGTGGCCCAACGATGTGAGATGCAAGTGGCAAATTGGGGAGATTAGTATAAGCTCCACGTTACTGATCACATGACACAGAGCATCTAATAAATCACAAGCCGTCCAAGGGTGGGCATGGTTGGGGGGGTTGGGCAGCCGTCGTCCACCCACAAACATATTTCCCAATCAGTTAGCAGCAGAGATCCAGTAGACAGGAAAGGACCCACCTACCACAATACTTCCAGTCAAATTAGGGAGGGAGGGCAGAGCAATGGTGCATTTAATAGAGAACGGAGGTGAGGGTGAGTGGGTAGGCCAAAAAATAGCCAAAGACAAGCAGCAGCTCCTAAGAAGCTAGTACAAATTACAGAGGCTTAATTCAGGACCAGCAGCAACTCCTAAGGAGTTGGTACAAATTAAGGGGATTAAATTCAGCTGTCCGGGCATAAGTGTGCCAGAAAAGGCACCAAATTTAGAAGGGAGCTCATCCCACACCTTCACTGCAGCAGGCTGGCTCCACTGGGGACTTCGGCGGCGATCACAGTGAGGGGGCTGGGGAGAGCTAAAGCCATAAACTAGCCCTCAGATCCTGTAAAAGAATGTGACAAAAGAAATTAACCTCTGCAGTTAAGTAAGAGGGCACCAATGACTGAAGAGGGAGGGGAGGTTAAAATAGTTTGTTGTAGTTTATAAGGCAGTTACAAAAATTGCCTAATTTCCCATATCTTACCAGAATGTATGTCTGAGTTCAGTATGGTGATCTTTGTGGATGGTTTTCATCAATTCTAAAGGGATATGCTTAGCTGTGTTACATGCTTTGCTCTTCAAATATGCATTTCCTTTTGTGGGGATACAGGGGATGTTTAGCCTATTAAAAGGGTGCATGGAGATTTTATTAGCATTATTTGATCATCCCTACTCAAGGCAGCGGTAGCCCATGAATATGTTTTATATGTTTATTTAATGTCTGTGGATAACCCCCCCCCCCCATGCTGCACCATGTGTAGGAGTACAATCATATCTTACTGTTAAAATGTAGCTGCCAAGTGCTCTTTCCTACTGGAATTACTTGTATTCATTTACCTTAAAACTCAATAAATATCAGTTAAAAAAAAAGAGTGTGTTATATTTGTGTAACCCCCCTACAAATGGGGGTTCCCAAAAAGTCTTCCTTGAGCTTGCCTAAACGCTCACTGCCAGGCTGGTGTCCTGCATTTTAGCAGTTTAAATGGGATTACCAGAGCTTGTATAGTCTCTGTGTACTGTCTCTTTAAGAGCTGCCTAATTGCAGTTTAAGTAATCTGAGAGGGAGCTTTGTTGAAAGATGTAACTATTTACTGAAAATCATTCAGAGTGATAATGATAATGCAGTTTGTCTAACCTGCTTTCTTTGTAGCAAGGACTGTTTTGTTTGTCTCCACTATCTTGGTCCTGGACTGCAAATTGGACCAACCAGTGCTGGTGGGACCTAAAATGTAGCCGGACTACAGGAGCTGACTGAATTCAAAATCTGTAGGAACTTTAGTTTGGAGCTTTTTTGCGTCTTTTTTGCAACTGAAGGGGGAGCTCTTGCTTTGACTGACAGCCAAATCAGCCAACCAAATCTTTAGGATCTTGGGAAAGTCCCAGGCTGCTTGCAGTTTTCGTTTAGAACTAAGCTGGAAGCTGAGCAAGAAGGAGCTGAAGTGTTTCTGAGCAGCAATCCTTAGTGGATTCACATGGGAGAACTCTGAAAAGGCTAAGTTTTTGGCCTGCATGCTGCTGCTCCTGAGAGGAAGAGAAGAGAATTAATTTGGACTAAATCCAAGTTTGTGTGACTAAAGTAAGCTACTGAAGTGGGCCAGGCTCTACCTGAAGAAGATCGAATATTTTTGCTGAATGTGAGCGACCTGTCAGGAGTTCCAGCTACCCCTAAGCTCCCGGTGTGTGCAGAGACTTTGAAATTGTGTCCAGGGAGCGCTTTGCCTGGTACAGTAGAATTCTCATACATGTAAATGTGCTATGAGCTACTAGTGGGTTGTGAGTTAGTTCCCCACTGTGTGAACTGTGTTCTGCTTGCTGGAAGCTGTATCCAGCTCAAAACGGACTGCTTCTGAACTTGTCTCCATGTGGTCTGGGCTTTGCCAGACTGGCCCAGCCAGACTACCCACTGCACAGAGAAGCCATCAATGACAGACCTGCCTGGGGATCAGGCCCTGCTCCACGCGTGAACAGGAACGACGCCTCTGCGACTTGTGTGGGCCCTGCTTCTCCTGGCATTCCAGATCAACCACATGCAGTCTCGATTTTCGTCCAGCCTATGTCCAGTCTTGGGTATCGTGAGTAAATATCAGGGTAGCTCCCTACAATAACAGCTTAATCTGAGTGTGTCATCTGATTGTCTTGTTGTTTCGTTTCCTTTATGAACTGAGCCCTCTGGTTCCGGATTACAAATATTGTGTACTGTGCATGTTGTGTTTTCCATCACAGGGCCCCAACCAGCTGCAACCCTGGGCAACTGTCCTGGCTAGCCCATCTCTTCTCTACCTGGGTACCCAGAGGTGGACTGTGTGGGGGGACTCAAAGCGCATGCATAACTGCTTGATTGATATAACCTTTAAGCTAATTAACCTGATTTTGCCCCTCCCTTGTTCAAGTCCCCTGAATAAATCAGATCTAACTTTTTCTGCATGTAATCTGTGGTTCCAGTAAGTGCTCAAAGTACTGTACTGTTGCTATTTTCTGTGCTTAACCTTGTTTTACAGGGGGTCCCCAGGGTCGAGCCAGAGGAACCAGCCCTGGTGGTAAGTGCAAACAGTGTGGGTACTTGTGTGGTGTACCACGGGTATTGTGAAAGTGATTACTGTACAGTGTTCAGGCCACTAGAGGGGAAAGAGGGGGGTTACAGTGTCCTGGAATGCTGTGCTCAGGTTAGCTTGACCACTACCAACCCTGACCTCCGAGTGGAGGCACCCATTTCAGAACTCAGGCCCCTTAACCTGCTACAAGCCAAGCAGGCAGGGGTTGTAGCCCTTGGGATAGCGCCACCTAGAGATTACATTTGCACTGTAGTTGGATGTGGAAATGGAACTGGATTCCGATTCTTCATATAATGGTTTTTCGGAATTTAAGATTTCCGGCCTACAATACCAAAATTCTGAATTCCAAAACAAAGCTGAGTTCCGAAGTATCTGATTTTCTCAGCAGGATTCCAAGCAATGCTACTTCCAAGCACCTGGAAATTTACCAGTAAGAAAGGATAGATTAAGGAGGATGGAGTTATGGATGGAAACAGCAGGAGCAGAAAGGTGGAGGAGCTTGAGATCAATTTAGGGTTGTTGCATTTAACGGGGTCAAGGGCCAGGAGGGCAGAGATGGTAAAACTTGGGATATAAAGAAGAAAGAGAATGCTGGGAAAGGAGATAGGATGGGTAAGAGGGAATGAAGAAGCAAAGAAAGAGCAAGGATTGAGAAAAGGTATTGAAAGCAGAGGCTACGTCAGTGGCGTCAGAGATAGCGAGGGGCCTAGCTTAAGGGTCGATGTTGGTGTGGGTAGTGGGGTCAAATGGGGAGTGGAGGACCTTCTAAAATTTAGAGGAGCTGTTTAGGTTCATCTGGAAGTTGGAAGCAAAGTACTGTAACATTTATTCAACAGCAGTAACTCACTTTTTTCTTGCATACTGGAGGCAGTTTGGTCTTGGTTAGCGCTCAGAGCTGTGAATCTGGAGGCCTTCCACATTTGGATCCTACAACTGCCACTTACTCACTCTGTGACTCTGGGCAAATTCTTTCACCTTTCTGTAATCTCTAAGTGCACTTACACTACCGGATCTGCACCGTTGCCACTTGTGCCAGTGAGTTGCAGCAGTGCAGATCCGGTAGTGCAAACAACTGCTGAAATGTTGTAAGTTGCTCCCTTGTAGAGCAGTGCAGTGTCTTTGCTGGTTCATGTACCTGTGCAAGTATTGTTTGTTAGCATGTAAACACATTGCTCTGCCTGCACTGGTGCAGCCCTGTGACGCTCTGCGCCAAGACAACAGTCCCCTTGCATGCTTTTTTTAATTTAGATTTTTACGTATTTTCCCCATTTTTCTCCCCAGAAACCCAGGACTCTGGCAGACACATGCATGCGTGCGTGCCATGCTCACGCATGCCCGGTATCAGCTTGTCCCTTTCCACCCCACCCCTGGCAATCGCCTGATCGCCTGTCGCCCCCTCTGCCTATGTCTTCCCATCGGACCGCCACCCAATGGGGGTAGAACTATGGAGGAGTGTGCAACCTCCCTGGGAGAGGAGAGCTGCTTTTTCGTGGCTCGATCCTGCTCCATCCCTCCCCCCCCATACCGGCGCCCCAACGACTTAAGGTTGTTTCCAAACCTGGGTCACCGGCGTGATGCGAGGTAAGGCATCCAGCACCTCAGCCCTCAGCGCCACCAGGCCAGTCCCCTTGTATTTTGGAAAGGAAAGCCATGCAAAAGTATTCAGCTTGTCCATACCTTTAAGTGCCTGGGCATCACCTTGGATACCTCGCTATCCCTTAATGCTCATGTCTCCATCCTAATCAAATCTCTGAGCTAAAAGATAGGCCTTGTCTATCGTATCTGCCCCTTCCTCACCTCAGCCTCTTGTCATAAGATTGCATCCTCCTCTCTTCTCCCACTTCTTCTGCTCACAACTAACATTATTACCTTATCCCTCCTCAAACAGGCCTACCATGGGGGGGTAGGTTTGCCCTGGGGGTCAATGTCCATCACCACCACTGTGATGTCCTCTCTTCCCTGGGTTGGTTATAGTATGACTCTAAACCAAGGTATGCCACTCTGAGTTTTCTGCACAAGCTGGTCCACAAACATACTCCTCCTTGCCTCAGTGAGTGTATTCGTCTACGACAACCTCAACAAACCCAGAGATCCACCTCCCTCCCCTTCTCATAATGACAAAGTGCAGTTAGCTGTGGCCTGTAAATCATTCACCTAAGCAGCTGTGTCTGAGTGGAACTCCTTTCCTCCCTCCATTCTGTCATGCTCCACCCTCCCTGAGTTCCAATCCAACTTGCTTTCTTTTCTCTCTGCCTCTACACCTTGCTCCTGCTACCGCTGACAGTAAACCCCAACAGCTCTGTCTATTTCTCGTCCTTGCTCTTCCCTGAATACTGGCTTCTTAACTTACCCTCTGTGCCTCACCTTTAAACATAACTGCTATTGGTTAGCCCTCTTGTATCTGATATCATTAGTTAACAATTATATATTGTAGTGCACTCTCTTGTGTCCTGTATTTGTCGCACTACTGTGTAACCTACCTGCTTGTTATTTCACAAACCTGTGGTTGTAGCTGTCTGTATCATAAATAATCCTGTGGATCACTGAACGCCGTATATCAATTTTTCCACTGTAGCTGTCATTGCTATGTTAAAGCACTGTACTGTATACATACTGCACTTCCAGGTTGCCCCTGAGAAAGGGACTGCAGTTGTTTCAGTTGACTTACCCAGTTACCAAAACTCAAATAAATAAAATGTCTCTGGCTAGCTGCAGATACAGTTATTCTATCTGAACCCTATTGTGCCTCTATTTGAGAGGCAAAAACAGTCAAGGACACTCCCTGAGAGAGTCAGTCTAACCATATTAGTGGTTTAACTCCCCCCGGTTCCCATTTTATCCACCATTAGAAGCCAATAGTGAACTCATTGGAATGGGGCTCAAACACATTTCAATTTTCTACCGGTCCACGCCTCCTCTTGACGCCCCCCCCCCCGTCTGAATTGGAAGCACAGGCAAAACACCAGAATTGCCCCAACAACAATGCAAACTACCACTGTGTAAACATGCTGTGGGGCAGCACAGGATGGAGTGCACCATCAGATACATGTAAACGGACCATCTCACTAATCTAGCTCTGTGCTCTCCAAATCCTCCTGTGCTGAAAATGGCAGCAGTGTCCTCTCTCTTCCCTCTACTGGGCTGTGAAGTGCTTTGGGTTACAGTTTTTATGAAAGGTGTTACATACCAAACTCATTTCCTTCCTTCCTTCCTTCCTACCATGCAAGCAAGGAACAGGTATTTTTTTCCTATGGAGATACTAACAATGTTTCCCATAACTTAGGAAAGGCTCATTATGATGAACTTTGAGAACTAATGCAGTTAGACCCATCCTAGATACCCAATGAAGCCTCCACTGCCCATGCCTCTGATCAGTACCATTGGGATTTTGTGGCAAGTTGTCTTCGTAGTGCACCTGAGTAGGGCAGGCTGCTGTGAAGCCCGTCAGGCAGGATGCTAGAGACTACCAGCAAAAAAGGATGCAGAATTTGTTCACTCACCTGGAGGGCTGGGACAAGTGGAACAAAGGCAGGACAAAGGGGGCTAGTTGCAGGCACAGCTACTTGATCACCAGTGACAATTTTCAAAAATGGCATTTTATTTGGGACAGTCAGACAGTTTCTGCCAGCAGACATCCAAAGCTAGACATATAGCCTAGAGGTTAGAGGAACAAGGTGTGAACGAGCTTGGTACATCCAGTAGACCAGACCTGAGTTTGATTCTCACAATCTCCACTTGCATACTGTGTGACTGAGCAAGTCACTTAACCACTCAGTGCTTCCAGGTTGCCCCTGAAAACAGGCACTTGTGCCTAGTGGGCCTTACCCGGTTACCAAAGACTAAAATAAAAAATAAAAATAATATCTGCTGTCAGTGGCTAAGTCTATTCAATTTAGTCCCTGGCCCACTGCATCCATGGTTGGACTCACAGATAAGTCTGGGGTACCCTGACCCTGCTGACTGAGCAATGCATCCAGGTTCAATGTTGCTAAGATAACCCCTTTGAAAACTGCCCTGGGCACAAGGCAGGTGCAGTGCTTAAAAATCAGGGCCAAGCTTTCAAAGGCACTGCGCTCTTTTGAAACCAATTTACCACTCTTGTGTTTGACACAACTTCAGTGCTGCGGGTAGAAGAGTCCATTTATTACGTCCACAGCACTAAACCTAGAGCAAATGAGATAGCCACAACAGAGTTGTATTGATTACTTCACAAGCGGTAATCGATTGCTAATTAGATTGCTAGGTAAAATGAGTAACTGACCACCTAATCAGTAACATTGACAAAGGCCAGTAGTCAACTACTTAATCAATGACATAATTACTTATGCAATCAGTGAACCACATTTAGTTTTCATTTGCTGAGGTAATACTTTCTAGAACCGTGACTTGAAAATGCTTGCTGGTATTAAATATTTAGAAACACCAGATTTATCAAAGCGTGGTACAGGCATTAAAACAGCTGTCTGCCTATTACTGATGTGGACCATGCACACTCCTGATATATTTGTGGTGTAGAGGCAGTTTGAAAGAGCTGTGTGTAGGATCCACAAAGGATGCAAGGAGATAACAAATCTCCACATTGTCTGATTGCTGTGTGGCCTTACAAACCACATGCGTACACTCTAAAGCTTCAGACAGTGCAGTGCATCATGGGTATTCAAATTCTTTTGTAGGGCAGGCTGACAAGGCTTCTCCAGAACAAAAGTTGCCTGAAAACTGGCTTTTACAAATTTTCCCATTTAGAACAACAAATTACAGACACGTTAAATCTTGTTGGAGCCCCTAAGTGTACTGCAGTTGCACCATCTCAGCCAAGTGACAGGTCAGCTCCAGAGGAAATCAGTAGAGATGCTGCAAGTAAAACTTTGCCAGAGAGGAGGTGATGAAGTGGCAAACTTTGCCCTTCATGAAGGTCAGACTAAGTGCCATTAAATTCAGAATTCAGCCCAAAACCTGCCAGAAAGGTGTGAAGTTTAAAACTGATTTGCACACAGGGCACTCTGCCAAATGTAGTGGGTCCTGTGAACAAATATACCTTTTTTTGTTACCATCTGTCTCCCCCAGTACCCTAGCCCCTTTTAACGTGACTCCCCCAGCTGTGCCCACCTTCTCCGGGATGGGGATGGTGGTGCAATGTTTCTTTAATGTGCACACAATGGGCAGGCACAGAGTTGTGCCACTTGTCCCTCTTCCCCTCACTGTGTCGCATCATGCCTGGCCCCATAGGGTCACTAGGAGGCTCCCATACAGTGATCCACAGGCAATCACCCATCCCAAAGGTGAGCATCCACTGGGTTGGTCAAACTTCCTGGCACTTATAAAAACACAGAAACAGAATTTGTTGGCAGAAAAGGACTGCCTGGCCCACCCAGTACACCCAGATGTTCCCTGCCTAGTCTGTTCCACAGAACCTAACTAGTCTCCGGGTGACCCTCCCTCCTCCCTATTATTTACTAATATTCCCTGATGTTTCTCCCATGCATACGTGAAGCCCCCTACTGTTTTCATCTCCACCACTTCTGCTGGCAGTCTGTTCCAGGTGTCCACCACTTTTTCAGTAAAGTAGTACTTCCTCACAGTCCTCTTAAACTCCCCCCCCCCCCAGCTTTATTGCATGCACTCTGGTCCTGCTGCTCTTGTTCATTTGAAAGAGACAAACCTCCTGCACTCTGTTCACCCCCATCAGGTACTTGTAGGTCTCTATCATGGCCCCTTTCCTCTCCTTTCAGGGTGTACATGCTGAGATCCGCTAATGTGCAAATTGGAAAATGCCTATTTTTTGTGTATTCAGGCCTTCCCGTTGAAGGTTAATTCAGTGCTGAAATGTTCAAATGCTGCAGGTCCTGGGGTCTTTGCAAAGAACTACTACAAACAACAACTTCTTGCTGAAGTTGTTGTTTGTAGTGGTTCTTTTCTAAAGATCCTAGGACTTGCAGCATTTGAACATGTACATGTTGAGATCTCTCAGTCTCTCATTGTAGGGTTTTTAAAGCAACCCCTGCACCATTTTAGTTGCCTCCTTTGGACTGCCTCCACCCTGTCTATGTCCTTTCTGAGGTGTGACCTCCAGAACTGGGCACAATACTCTAGGTGGGTCTCACCAGCAAGTAGTATAATGGCAACACCACTCCCTCCTAATGCTGGAGATACCTCTCCCTATGCACCCCAGCATCCCACTGGCCCTATCCACTGCTTTTCACACAGCCATGCCAATTTGAGGTAATCAGATATGATAACCCCAAGGTCCCTTTCTTGCTTAATGACTGTCAGTACCTCCTGGCCATCCTGTACTCAGCTTCTGGGTTCCTATGCCCTAGATGCATTATTTTGCACTTTTTGGCATTGAACCCCAACTGCCATGCTCTTGACCACTCCTTGAGTTTCCCAAGGTCCCTATGCATTCTCTCCACCCCCTCCTGAGCATCCACCCTATTACAAATGTTGGTGACATCTGCAAAAAAGCCATACCTTTCTTTCCAGTTCTTCTGCAATGTCACTTGTGAAGACATTGAAGAGGAATGGTCCCAATACTGAGCCCTGCAGCACCCCGCTGGTCATTCTGCCCTCATTAGAGTTAATGCCATTCACCATCACCCTCTGCTACCTATCCATTAACCATTTCTTTAGCCAGTTCACCACTTTGGAGCCCACCACTTTTGGCTGCTCAGTTTCTTTATCAGTTTCCTCTGTTGCACAGTGTTGAAGGCCTTGCTAAAGT
This sequence comes from Neoceratodus forsteri, assembly GCA_016271365.2. NCBI lineage: Eukaryota > Metazoa > Chordata > Ceratodontiformes > Ceratodontidae > Neoceratodus > Neoceratodus forsteri. The sequence continues at coordinate 247,027,625 of JADMNL010000025.1, forward strand.
CCAGATTGGCAATGTCCACTGCCCTCACGTGATCTATTCCCCTGGTCACCCAGTCAAAGAAATCAATCAGATTCATCTGGCATGACCTCCCCCATGCATCCATGCTTACTGGTCTTGTAGCCCACTGGATTTCAGCTACTCTATCAACCTTTCTTTTAACAGGGTTTCCCATGAATTCACCCCACTAGTGATGTGAGACTGATGAGTCTATGGCTGTTAGCCTCCTCTTTGCTGCTGCTCTTATGGAGAGGGACCATGTCTGCTCTCCTCCAGTCTACCAGGGTCATGCCTGTTTCCAGTGAACTGTTGAATAAGGCCATCAGTGGGAAAGCTAACACCTCCCTGAGTTCCTTTAGTACCCTTGGGTGTATCCCATCCAATACCATAACCTTGTCCACCTTCTGAGCTGCAAGTCCCTGCAGGACCATTTCCTCTGAAAATGGACTTGCGTCCTCCTTCCCCCACTTTTGTTCCTGCTTCTCCCTAGTGGTCTGCCTCCCTCCCTTACTCCATGGCATTCTGGCAGCCTGGGCTTGTTTCTGAACACAGGTCACTAGCATCACAAGCAGCAGGCCTGTCACTGCATGCATCGGTGGGCTGGTGGGAAAATATACCTTTAAAAAAAGTTAAAATCATTAAATCCTTGCCCCCAACCCCATAACAAGTATCTCTTCCCTTCCACGTCCCATGATACACACAAAACCCTGCCTTTCCCCTACCTACTTAGCACCCCATCCCTCAACACCCCCACGGCCCAAGTAATACACATAAACAGCCTGACCTCCCCCCTTTACCAACTTAACACCCATCAAAACCCCCCAGCCCTGTGCTCTCGATAATAATAAATTCACTGGGCTAACAGGCAACTAATGAATAATTGAATAATGTGCTGCATGCAAGGATGGAGGAACAAAGTGAGGTTATAACACGCAGAGATGGATGGTGTGAAATGCTTGTTATGTGGAATGCGCTATATAAAATTTGGATTTGGACACATGCTTGTGCAACGTGAGAGTTGGCATATGCTCTCACTCTGTCCTGCTAAAGGGACTACCCATTCAAGGTGCTGCAAGGGCACTGGAATACAACTGAGACTGGAACACCTGAAAGAGAGGAGAGGAGAGAAGAGAGCAGCTAACCTACACCGACACTTAAAGAAGTCATGTGGGTAGGTAGAGGTAAGTATTTTTCAGTGTTCTATTTCATGGTTGCTTACGTTGCAATGAAGGGGAGCAGAGACCAAACACAGGCCCAGTAGGAGGGGTCTTACATAAGTGCTCAAAGGCAGGAAGTGAAGGGGAGTACTTTCAGGTTGTGAGGCACTAGGAAGTATATAAGAGCACGTCCCACAAGAGTGGTGCGTTATGCATAGTGATCGCGCCACTTGGTGAAGTCTCAAGTGCCGTAGGGTTAAGTGCCGAAGGGACTTAGTGGAAGATGGACTTAGAAGAAGAGGCGAAGGGGCAGGCCACTCTCCACAATTAAAGAGACACAGATATGCAGGAACTAAGGTAAAAAGATTACAGTAAATATTTTAAGTCTTTTTTCATTCCACCTGCTCACAGCACATACATACATACACCACAACCATGTTTGGGTGGGCTGGCAGATGGGAGGTAGAGCTAGCCAGCTGAAAAAGAAGTGATGCCACTGTATTCCAGAATTTGCTCTGGATGTAGGGAGGGTGTCTGTGTGTAGGATTGAGGCCTCTACCAATGAGATCTGCTGCCCTCACAGCTGAAATAAGGTTCCTGACAAGCACCTCAGGGCAGAGCCCAATGGGGCTGCAGCTCCAATACATCAGAGACCCCAGAGGTTCAGCACAGGTGAATGGACTGTGGTAGGAAGGGGTGGGGTGACTCCTAGAGTGGAAACCAGGAACTGGTTTCCATCTCTGGCAGAATCAATTTTGCCTACTGATCCCAAGATGGAAGACGCACTGAGAATCTTGGGTGAAGTGGCTATACCTGGCAACAGGATGCCAACGATGGTGGGGCATGGTAAGAGGAAGAGGAGGGAAATACTGCTGGGGGACTCCATAGTAAGAGGGACAGGGAGGTTGATGTGCACCTCTGACTGGAAGGAGAGATCTGTACATTATATGCTAGGAGCAACGGTCAACACATCTTGGCCTAGCTGGAAAAATTCATCAAAGCATTTGTCAGAGAAGACGAATGTGGTATTTAACTATGAACCAGTGATCTGGCGGGGTGCAGTGTACAGACGGTCAATGACAGCTTTAGAAAACTAGGCAGGAAGCAGAGGGTAGCTGTAAAGATGGTAACCTTCTACCATTTGGTATGGCATTTGTCAAAAGTATACATTGGATGCCTGCGTATTTTTTTAGCCATTTGGGACACAGTATTATTTGCACAGGTTGGAATACAAACATTATAAACAACAGAGAAAGGCATGATATTTTTCTTATTGAACTAAATAAATCTATGCTAGAGGGGAAAGTTCATTCAAAGCAAACCTCTTAATCTGTATATGCACAATGCTCTGTAGGCTAAGACAACTGGCTGTGCCTCATACATGCCTGCATATTCCCATTTAACAGAGGGAACGGATCACAGACCCTGACATTTTAAATGGAAGAACTGTAGGAGAGAATGTATAAGTATTAATGTGAATATGTAAACTTTGATGGCACCTTGACATGCTGTATACACTTTGCAGTAAGGTGAATCAAATATTACACATGCTATAACAATAACTTCATAGTGGAAAGGATAAAATGATTTTGTTTGACTGAAACTGCCTAAATTTAGTTTTGCCCCTCTCTCACCTGTGCTGGTAGTGAAACAAAGTCTTAGACAGACTCTTTACATGTGTATTAATGGAATAACTATAAAGAACTCTCTCTCTCTCTCTCTCTATATATATATATATATATATATATATTATAGCACAGTAGCGCCACCATAGGGTTGAGTAAGCAGTGTAATGTTAAACCCCAAATTTTGGACTTTAATAACTTTGCAACCGTTTAATAATTTTGCATGAAATTTGGTATGTGTGGTCTTGGAGGTAGATCTCTTGATGTGCCAAGTTTTGTTTTGATTGGATATTTTGATTGGATGTACGGATGTTGCGCAGCACATAGTGAAAAAAGTGTAAAAATCACTTTTTTTGCCCATTTTTGCTGATTTTTCCTTATCGCATTGTGGCCACACTGTTTTGAATTTTGGCCTGCACTTTTTAGGGTAGAAAGAGTTTGCCCCAAAGAATCAGCCAACATTGGTTTGGTGAAAAAATATTAATCCGTTCTAAAGTTATTTAATTTTAAAATGCTGGGTTTTGAGCATGCTCAGTTCAGTCTTTTGGATAGCTGCACAGCTTTGAACAAGGATTTTGGCTCATGAACAGGGATTTTGACAACACATGAACAGGGATTCATTAAATTCCTATTCGTATGAAAAAACTCCCTGTTTGTGAGCCGCCATCTTGTTTTCAATTTTTCAAAAAAAAAACAAAACACTGTGACTTGCCCCACGGATGTCTTTTGTGGAGACTGAAGTATGAGTTTTGTTCAGGGTGATGCCCTCTACAAACCCATGGCCTTGGTTCCATTTCGTTTAGTCAAAAAATGGCCATTTTTTAAATCAAAAATCCCTATTCATAAATAGTTTCCGATCCCGGTTTGTGAGCTGTCAAAATCCCTGTTCAGGAGCTGTCAAAATCCTTGTTCGTGAGAAATCCTTGTTTGTGAGCTGTCAAAATCCCTGTTCATGAGGGGATGACCAGATGGCCCTAAAAATCCCTGTACGTGAGAAACATAGACTTTGATGGCAGATAAGGACCGCTTGGCCCACCTAGTCTGCCCATTTCCCTACCTACTGGATAAGCTGCAGATCCTAGTTAACCAACAGCCTATTTCTTCCTACCCCACCCTCACAAGAATTGGCTTACGTCTGTCCCATGCATTCTTGAATTCTCCCACAGTTTTAGACCCCACAACTTTCTCAGGAAGGTTGTTTCATGCGTCCACCACCCTCTCTGTGAAAAAATACTTCTTCACATTGCCCTGAGCCGTCCTCCCTCTATCTTCAAATTGTGTCTCCTTGTTCTTGCACATCTCTTTTTCTGAAAGATGCTACCCTCTTGGACTTTGTTGATTCCACTGAGGTACTTAAAAGTTTCTATCATGTCCCCCCCTCTCCCTCCTTTCCTCAAGGGTATACATATTAAGCTCTTTTAGTCTCTCCCCGTATGGCTTCTCTTGCAGACCCTGCACCATTTTAGGTGCCCTCATCTGAACTGCCTCCATCCTGTCTATGTCCTTGTGGAGATGGGGTCTCCAGAACCGGATGCAGTACTCCAGAAGAGGTCTCACCAACTGTCTGTACAGAGGGATAACAACTTCCTGTTTTCTGCTGGTAATGCCTCTCCCTATACATCCCAGTATCCCCCCAGCCCTCCCTACTGCCTTCTCACATTGCTTGCCAAACTTAAGGTCATCTGATATGATTACCCCAGGTCCCTTTCCATTTTTGTTGTTGTTACTGCCTCCCCCCGATTGTGTACTCTTCCCCTGGGTTTTTGTTTCCCAGGTGCATTACTTTGCACTTCTTTGCATTGATTCTAAGCTGCCATACTTCTGACCATTCCTCCAACCTCACTAAGTCCCTTCTCATCCTTTTCATGCCTCCTTGTGTATCAACCCTGCTGCAGATCTTTGTGTCATCTGCAAAGAGGCGTACTTTTCCTTCCAGTCCCTCTGCAATGTCACTTATAAAGACATTAAAAAGGACTGGACCCAGTACTGAACCCTGCAGTACCCCACTAGTAACCCCCCTTTCTTCAGAGTGGACTCTGTTTACTATTACCTTCTGTGTCCTGTTGTCCAGCCAATGTTTTAACCAGGCTACCACCCTGGGACCTACTCCCAGGCTGGCTGATTTGTTTATTAATCTTTTGTGTGGGACTGTGTCAAATGCCTTGCTAAAGTCTCGGTAGACTACTACTTTGGTCACCAAGTCAAAGAAATTTAGATTCGTCTGACTTGACCTTTCTACTGTGAACCCATGTTGCCTTGGGTGCTGTGCCCCACTGGCCTCTAGGTACTCAACAATTCCTCCCTTCAGAAGTGATTCCATCAATTTTCCTACCACTTAGGTCAAACTGACAGGTCTGTAGTTTCCTGCCTCTGTCTTGCTCCCAATTTTGTGACAGGCAGTCACATCCGCCCTCCTCCAGTCCTCATGTACCACACCATCCTCCCATGATTTGTTAAAAAGGGTAGTCAGTGGTGTCACTAGTTCTCCCCTTAATTCTTTCAGAATTCTGGGGTGAATCCCATCAGGCCCCATTGCTTTGTCTACCTTCAGTTTTAGGAGTTCTTTCAGAACCCTTCCTTCTGTGAAAGGACTGGGATCGCCCCCCCTCCCCATCCAGAGTGCTTCTGTTAATTGGATTAGGTACCTCCCCCTCCTCCTCCTTTGCAAATACTGAGCAGAAATATTCATTCAGTACCCCTGCTTTTTCACTATCCCTCTCTGCCCACCCACCATCCATTCTATTCAGCCTCACTATCCCTCCCTTTGTCTTTCTACGCTCCCTAATGTACCTATAAAAGGTTTTATCCCCCTTCTTAACCGAGCTGGCTATCTTTTCCTTAGTTTGGGCCTTTGCTGTTCTGACTGCCTTCCCTGCTTCCTTCTGCCTTGACTAGCACAGTTCTCTGTCATGCTCCTTCTGTGTTTCCTTATACTTCCTAAATGCTATCTTTTTCTCCCTAACCTTCCCTGTCACCTCTTTTGAGCACCACAGTGGCTTTTCCTTTTGTTTTGATTTGTTTATTTGCTTCACACAAAGGCTTGTTGCCTCTGTGATGGCAGTTTTGATGTTTCCCCATTGTTGCTCCACCCCTTCTTCTTGCCTGTTTGCTAGTGCTTTTGTAAGGCCAAAGTCAGCCCTCCTGAAGTCCAGTACCCTCACTGTTGTGTGGCTTGACTCTGCAGCTGAGTTTATCGTAAACCAAACTGTTTGGTGGTCACTTGTTCCCAGATGGCTACCCACTTCTAGATCTGAGATCCTCTCACTGTCCCCATTTGAGAGTACTAGGTCTAAGATTGCTCCCTCCCGAGTGGGTTCCAGCAGTAGCTGTCTGATGCATGCCCCATGTAGGGCATCAAGAATAGCCCTGCTCTTGGATGTGGCTGCAGCAAAGGTGCTCCAGATAACAGCTGGCACATTCAGGTCCCCCACCAACAGTATCTCCCCTTTCTCTGCCAAAAGTTGTCAAAATTCATGTTCATGAGGTGTCAAAATCCCTGTTCGCGAGCCAATCCCTATTTGTGAGTTGTCAAAATCCTTGTTCGTGAGGAGATGACCAGATGGCTCTACCTCGCGAACAGGGATTGGCTCATGAACAGGGATACTGACACCTCACGAACAGGGATTCAGCTCAGGAACAAGGATATTGACAGCTCACGAACAGGGATTTTTAAAGGTTGCTGTTTCTTTGCCACTTCACTGCAAAGAAATGGTTAGGACTTTTGGCTTAAAATTTGTAGGGTAGAAAGTGTATATCCCAAAGATGTGACTTATTCTGGTTTGGTGTAAAAATGTGCATCAGTTCCATAGTTATGGTATTCAAAATTTAAGAAATTTCCCATAGGATAACACTGTGACGAACTTGGTGACTTTTGGTGCCTATATCTCGAAAACGGTTCGAGATATGGATTTTTCACTAAGCGCAGCTTAGTACACCTTTAAGCCTTTAGGTGTATTAAGCACACTTGCAGTTTACCATTTCATGATTAAAACTGCAGTGGAAATATTTCCAGAGTTGCTAAGTTTACTGAAATATTGCACCATTAGCAGCGCAAGGCTTTCTTGGAAGGAGTTTAGGGCCAAATTGAGGCAGTCCAGAGAAGGGCAACCAAAATGGTACAGGGACTGCATCAGAAAACATATGAGGACAGATTAACGGAGCTCCATATGTACACCCTAGAGCAAAGGAGGGAGAGAGGTGATATGATCGAAACATTCAAACACCTTAAGGGTATTAACAAGGTGAAAGAGTCTTACATGTTTCAATATAAGAAAAATAGCAGGACAAGAGGACATAGCATGAGATTAGAGGGAGGCCGATTAAGGGGTAATGTGAGGAAGTTCTTTTTCACATAAAGGGTGGTGGATGCATTGAACAGCCTATCTCAGCAAGTGGTGGATATGAATACAGTGCAGGGCTTCAAACAGGCATGGGATAGGCATAAGGGAGCAATACAGATGAGTATGAATAGATAGGCCATTGACAGAGCAAAGGCTGATGGCACATTCATAAGGTAGAAAAAGAAATGGGCAGATGGTATGGGCCTTGCGGTCCTTATCTGCCATCAACTTCTATGTTTCTATGTAGGGCTGTGCTGCATCTCTACAATTATAGGTAGGTAGGCCCCACACTCCCACATATAGATACCATTATGCAGTTATTGGACTGCTGGGTCATCCATTATGCAATACTGGGAGTGCAGGGCACTAGGGAGATGACGGTTTATTACAATGTCTGTGCACTTATAGGTAGATGGGAGGGCAGGGCCCTAAAACTGATACCATGGGAGCACGAGGCCCGGAGGGCCCTGCGCTCCCCAAACCATATGAGGGTAAGATTACACTTTCTCAAAAAGTAAGGAAATTCATTGCAAAAAACTTTGTTAATGCATCAGTTAGGGTTGAAGCAACAAAAGTAGGGGAATGAGGCATTAGGCTTGACACCCTAACACCCCCCCACCCTCCACAGACTAACAGGTGACAGTGTGTGCCTTGGAGTCATCGGGCCTAACTCTCACACCATTCTCCTATACTGTACCATGTCAGCTTTCTTACACATGGAGTGGGGTGAGAGTTTTGGCCAATGACCCCAAGGCACACCCTGTCACCTGTTGATCTGTGGAGGGTGGGAGGTGTCAGGGTGTCAACCCGTAATGCCTCATTTCCCTACATTTGTTGCTTCAACCCTAACTGATGCATTAATGAAGTTTTTTGAAATTAATATATATATAAAACATTGGAAAGAAAAATCTGTAACAACTCACTTTCTTGATTGGATGAAACACACCACATGACTGTGAAGTATTCCACAACAACCACATGCCTGCAGTCCTTTACTTCTTTTGATCCCCCAGTTGAACTTTCTGGGCATTTTATAAGATCCACGACAGGGCGTGTGGCAGTGCTCTGATATACGCTCACCTTGGGTGGTTAAACGAATCTGGCCTGCAGCCTCATGCCTCACAACACACCCAACGCATGTGTATATCAGAGCATGACTTCATACCCTGCAGTGGATTATCTGTTACATACATACCTATCTATCTATCTGTCTATCTTTCTCTCTCTCTCTCTCTCATCTCTCTACCTATATCTCTCTCTATCTATCTATCTACTTGTCTGTCTATCTAGATCCCTCATCAATAAGTTATCCTTACAGATAATCGAAAACTGCTTGTTTGGTTGTTTTTTTGGTTTTTAAGATTTTTTTTATGAATGGCTTTTGATATTAAGTATTCAGTGAATGAACAGCACTTTCTTCAGATCTTAGTAGGACTGTGATTATTAAATGGATGCAAAAGCTTTTTTAAAGTAGTATTTTAGTCAGCACGTACTATTTTTATCTGTAATGTTTTTTTTTTCTGCAAAAACATCAGTATGCCCATTTCCTTTTGTTGCCTTTTATTCCTGAACTCAGATATGGGACTCTGATGTTTTTAAAAGTTCATGCTCCCAACTGTAAGTGGTGGTCATCTTTAATAACTTGAGTCAATAATTACAAAACTAGCTATGAAAGCTGTTGTAAAAATATCTGAGAAATAAAAAAATACACTGCAGATGAATTTAAGAATGTAAGAAATACATTTTTGCTAAAACAACAACTATCTAATAAACATTTTCTGCCAACTAACAAATACTGCTGCTTTAACCTTTAACAAAATATTCTTGTGAATTTCCCTAATATTGTGGATCTACTATATCTGGACTTTAGCAAGGCTTCAACTGAAGGATTTGGGGATGGGAGACAAATTAATTTGGTGGATTTGTAACTGTCTTGGGGAAGGAAGAACTCAGAGAGTAGCTGTCACTGGGAATACTCAGAAGTTAAAGGGGTCACTAGTGGGGTACCACAGCTGTTGGTCCTGGGCCTAGTCTTTTTCAATATATCCATCTGCAATACAGGGGAGAGAATCCAGGGTTAAACCAGTCTTTTTGCAGATGGCACCAAAACTGCTGACAAGGTGGATATAGAGGAGAGAATGTGGGGAATGAAAATGACCTGTACCAATTGCAATAGTGGTCTATGATATGGCAACTCAAATTTATCACCAAAAAGTTAAAAGTTACGTACACTCGCAAAAGAAATCCAAAAACACAGTATAGGTTGGGGACAATGAAGGGTGGCACAGACGGTGGTAGAAGGGCACCTGGGGGTCATTATTACTGACTGTCTAAAGTCCTATGCCCAATGCCAGAAAGTTGCAGGGGCAGTACACAGGATTTTGGGGTGTGCAGGGAGGGGGTTTGCCAGCAGAAGGAAGTAGGTGATTCTGCCCCATTCAGATCCTTGTTGAGACCTCACCTGGAATACTCTGAGCATCTCTGCAGCCCGCACCTGAAGAAGGACAGAGATTGCTTGGAAGCTGTTCAGAGGAAGGCCACAAAGATAATTCCGGAGCAGCAGGGGAAGATGTATGATGAGATGCCAAAGAATCTCAATATGTATAAACTAGAGACCAGGAGAGAGAGGGGGCATGATAGAGATCTTTAAGTACCAAAGAGATATTAATAAAGTAGACAGCAGTGTCCTGTTAATGAGAAGTGAGGGCAAAGTAGCAATAGGCCATGGCTGAAAACTGGTGTGGGAAGTTTCAGAAGAGATGTAAGGAAGCTCTTCTTTACAAAAAGGATGGTGCAGGTTAAAAGTAGGATGTGTTTCCAGAAGAAGTGGCTGGCATAGAGTCCACCACCACCTTCAAACACAGGTGGGATAGGCACAGGATAATGGACTAACTAGAGGAATAAGGAAGGGTGGGCACTCAAGAGAAAGGATTACAGACACTGCAAGCAGAAGTGATGGACATTAGAAAAGCTGCTTTCCAAGTTAGAAACTTCATCTCATATGCTGCAAGAGGATCAAAAGGTTTGGAGATGAGCATATCCAGCACAAGGCTGATATCCCAGGCAGCTACTGCTTCCTGATGGGAGGCCTTGTGTGTGAAATGCTCTTTACAACCTCTTGAAGAGAGGCAGCTATGGCAGGTAGAGAGTACTAACGGGTTTGTAGTATGCAGAAATAGCACACAAGTGGATCTTAGCTGTGGAATACTGAAGGCTAGCACCAGAAAGGTTGAGCAAGTATTCCAGAACCTTGTCTGGAGGGCACCCAAAGAGGTCCATGTGTGTTTTGGAGCACCAAATGGAAAATATTTTCCATTTAGTTATGCAAGTCTTTCCAGTGGAAGGCTTATGCACAGCCATGAGATACCTCGTACCTGTTCACTTCTGTCTCTTCAGGAGCCAGGCCTCAAGGTGAAAGGAGCACAGGTTGGGATGAACCTGATGACCCTGAATCAGTAAGTCCATCCTGAGTGGAAGGATCCTCAGTTTGCTGACTGATAGTCTGTTCAACAGAGAAAACCATATCTGTCAAAGCTAGCAGGGGCTGATCAGTATCATCTTGCCCCTATGCACCTCTTGTTTGAACAGTACCCTCTACACTAGGGGGATTGGAGGGAATGCATACAGGAGAGGCAGTTTATTGTTCAGTGAGGATGCAAAAAGGTTCACATCTGGGGTGCCCCACTAGTCGAACAGTGATCTCATGATGTCTGGAGCTAGAGACCACTCATGAGGATCGGCCTATGTTCAGCTGAGGTTATCTGCTAGAGTGTTCTGGACTCCTGGCAGATAAATGGCCTGGGGTAGGATCCCCTGCTCCAGGAACCACTCCCAGACTCTCACTGCCTAACTGAAGAGAGGGTAAGAATATTCTCCTCCTTGCTTGTTGATGTAATAGATCACAGACTTGTTGTCTTTCTGAAGGAGGACTGTTTTGTGACTGAAAGGATCCACTAGGGCTCGCAGGCCATACACAAACAGCTCACCATTTCCAACACACTGATGTGGAGATGAGTCACTGATGGATGCCAAACGCTGTTTGGAGATCCTGACAGTGGGCCCCGCATCTCAACAGGGAGGCATCCATGGTAAGAATCACCTGAGGCTCTGTTTGGGAGGAGGGAAAACCCTGGAGGAGGCTGTCCTCTACTGACCAGCATGTGAGAGATTGAACCAGGGGCTCGGTCATCTGAATGGGGTAGGTCTGAGGATGTGAAGGTTGTAACCACTGCACACTGAGCATGCACTGAGTCATTCTCATGTGCAGCCATGCCAGGGACACAGTGTACACTGAGGAAGCTATCAGACCTAGGAGCGTTGCATGGACTGGACTTTTACAGCTTTGTGCTCCATGCTGCAGCAACCTGTCTGCAGGATATACAGTCTGCTCTCTGGTAGAAAAGCTTGGGCCTTGGTCATATCCAGAAGAGCTCCTATGAACAGCAGCTCCTGTGAGGGTTGGAGGCTAACCTTCTCTAGATTCAGCAGAACCCCCATGGAGGTGAGGAACTGAGTGGCTGTGGCCACTGCCTGTTCCATCTCCTACCTGAATAGACTGGCTAGCAGCCAATCGTCCGGGTACGGGTAAACTTGGAGTCCCATCTTTCTTAGGAGCACTGGGAGTACTGCAAAGCATTCTGTAAAGACCTGAGACATCGAGGAGAACCCAAAGGGCAGGACTTTGAACTGGTAAGTTGCCCCAGCATGAAGCATCAGAAATAGCTGAAGCAGCTGGGGTGTACCAGAATGTGCTGGTATGCATCCTGCATAGCCAGGGAGCTAACCTATCCTGGAAGAAATAATTGTAAATTTCTTGCTCCAAGAAATTAATAGGACTTCTGAGGCTGAGGAAGGGGTGCATGCCCTCTGTGAATGAACCAGTGGTCCGAGCCAAAAATGCTTTCTGATGCAGATGCCCGCAACAGCCGAGTGGGAGCAGAAGCAAAGGCATCCCAGTGGCTTAGAGCTGATCACTGCTGACATGCTGTTACTGTGTCTCATGCGGTAGTTGCCCCCTAGCACTTGCGATTCCTGTTTGCACTTATAATTTTGTCCTGACCTGTATGAGAAACATCTTACTGCACTGTATTCTATATCACATTATACTATGGTAGCCTAATTTCATGTATGCAGATGCCATGGTATGCAATGTCTAAACTAGTCCACATTATTGTAATTGTGTTGTTCTTCTAGTTTGTATTAGACTGTCTACTCATGAATTACTGTACTCTGTATATATGGCTCCCTGTACTCATTCCCCCAGGACACACCTTGAGACGAGCAACTTGTTGTTCAGTGTGCCTTTCTGGTGAAACTTTTCAATAAATAAATAAAACTGCTGGACTAAATTCCACGAATGGCAATCGGTAGAATCCTTTGTTTAGACTCTCCCAGGGACTTAAGTGAGCTCCAAAGGGGAGTCATAATAAGAAAAATGCCCTTGGTAGCTAGCAATCCTCATGCCTAGGGCAGTTACTGCACAGGTTCATTTTTCCATAGTGTCAACTTGTTAGATTCCCCTTAAGCTGGTGCACAGTGATGTCTTGCGAAAGAACAGCCTTGTCATTCTCAGGAAGAATAACGGTGTCATCAGCAAGACTGAGAAACATACACTGTATCATCTTAGATGTAGTGCATTTTTTAATATTCATCTGTTTGCAGACAGCTGGCATTGAAATAGTCCCACTCCAGATTGCATCAGACATGATGTGAAATGCAGATGGAATAGAAGGACTAACTTGAACAGCATGGTAGAAATGTCTAACCACTGTAGACGGAGACCTTTACCTTGATCAAAGGCTGTAGGCTCAAAATTAAGAGCAGAAGCAATCCTGATGCACAGCAGTAGGGCTTGTGTCTGAAGAGTACAGGCTTAGAAGTCATTGTTGCCACACTCGGGGCAGATGAGGTTGGGGTCAGACTTCTCCCCCTCTACATCTTTCCCCAAGAGAGGGGAAGTAGAGATGGAAAAACGCAGGCCTTCCGATCCAGAAACGCAGCCCTGGCAACACTGACAACATTGTCCCCGAGGACAAGGGGCCAGAGTCGAGGACAGCACCAGAACCAGAATCAGAACTGAATTTGGCACCAGGAGATCCCCAGTGCCAAGGTCAGTGCCAGGGACTCCCATCATTGATGGTAGCGCTGGGACCGGCACCAGGTCAGGCCCTGAATGGTCCAAACCCGGTGCCAGCACCAGTACCAGATACAGTGCCAATGACCCAACTGGCATTGAAGTGACCGGCTGTGATACCCAGCCAATCCCATCAAATGATACAAGGTGGGGGTCCGGCCAGTGGGACAGCAGTCAGTGGCATGGTCAACAACAAGGATCGAAGGGCTGTTGCCAGAGCCAAACACTCCTCTACTTGGCTTGAGAGACCCACCCATGGCTCTAGTTCTATTGACCCGAGGGGCCAGAGACTGGCTCCACTGGCAGAGACACATGAACCTGGCGCTGCACCCACTGCTCCAAAGAGTTGCCCAAGGGTGGAACTGCCCACTGGGGTCTCCATTTATACTCAGAGTGGGATTCTGGGCCTGAGACCTCGACATCCTAGTACCAGAGGCTCCCAGTGATGCCAGTGGCACCAGTGAGGACCTCCAGCTCTAGGAGCTTGACAGACTCATGGTAGAGCTCCCAGAGGGTGACCTCAAGTGGTACCATTTCTTCCCCTTCTGAAGGGAAGAGGAAGAACTCGAGGCTGAGCGGCACCGAGAACCTGACTGGAATCAGGAACAGGCCTGCTATTTTGTGTTTCTATAGGACTGTCCATCTTCCCAAGCACAGGACTGCCCATGGTCAGAACCTTTCCCTGACGGGGAAAGTGGACCCAACACAGCCCTGCTTCCACAGCATCCAGCCTGAGAAGACTCCCTACCGACATCCTCCAAGGCTGTTGAGCATAGACTCAGTAGGGCTGAGAGAAAACTGACACAAATATTTTCATAAGATCACTAAACTGACACAAACATGAACTCTAGCTTTAAACACTAAAACTGTGAAGAAATGAATGCTGTTATTGTATAGATGTGATGTTCTGACTCCCCGCCAGGTGAGTGACATCATCCCTGATGCACACTTGATGCCAAGAAAAAAAGAAACTGAGGCGGTTGAGGGCTGGTGCTGAGATAAGCAATGTGTCACAAGCCAGTCTCACGGCGCCTTGCATGTGCACAGCTTGCCTTCACGCCAGCCCTCATGAAAAGTTCTGGCTCCCACAGAGTCCTGACGCCTCCAGCTCAGACCCATTAGTCTGAGTCAATGGTAAAGACTGATTCTTGGAAGATCCTGCCATCCCTCAGACCTTCATTATCTGGTAAATAGATAGATCGATAGATAAAAATGTTTATTTTTTTGACAGAAGTTAATCGTTAGGACTATTATGCCCTGTTTACAAGATTGTCCTGTGTAGATTATGGTTACAAGGTACAAAACTTGACATGGTTCCATAATTAACAATACAATGACATAACTCAAACACAGTACATAAATACAATGACAAATAAAACAAATTCAATAACCAACAAACATCACAATAAATCAAAATTCGATTTCCTTAAGATTCTAAGCACTGACAATTTAATTTCCACATTAATGCCAAGCCTCTCCTAAACTGACCCAAGCTACTTGCATTCCTAACATCCAGTTTCAGTTCATTCCAAATCTTTGGTAAATAATAACTCTGTTGCATCTGACTATATCAATTTTTCACTAATGGTAATTTCAGACCTCTATTTTGGATAACCCTCAAGGAGTATTTACTCTTTAATTTAGGCATACACAGTATTTCATTTCTATCCCTGTATTCCATAAAAGCCTTCTGCCCAATCTTTTCTTTCTCTGTATCTCTAGCATATCCCAGTCTAAATTCTGTAGTATAGTACAATGATGAATATTCCTATGACATTGTAGAACATACCTAGCTATTTTATAATATACTTTGTTTAGGCATTCCAAAGATGACTTGGTTGCATGCTGATAAAATAAACTCTCATATTCCACTATTGGAATTAAGAGTCGCAACGCTACTCTATTTCTATCTTCTTTTGCCAAAAAGTATGTCTTCCTTCTAACAACCCCCTGTCTAATATTCACTTTTTTCACTATACTTTCTATGTGCTTACCAAAATTTAAGCTACAATCTAAAAGTACCCCCAAATATTTATATTCAGACACTACCTGCAGACTGGTTCCATCTAGTGTAGTTATATTTATCTTCTGACTTAATGATTTGACAACATTTCTTGTTTGAAATAGCATTACTTGAGTTTTCTTCTTACTTAATATCATTTTAGAGGTGGTCAGCCAATATTGCAGGGAATCAAAATCAGATTGCAACTTATGTGGACTTTTTATATACCTTTGGAACCCTGGACATGGCCTATCTGGACTTCAGCAAGGCCTTTGACACTGTGCCACATAGAAGACTATTACACAAACTGGGACTATGGGTGTGGGCAGGACAGTAGTGTGGTGGGTAGGTAACTGGCTGGGCGGCAGAACACAGAGGGTGGTGGTAAATGGCTGTCACTCCACAGAGGGAAGAGTGACCACTGGGGTACCACAGGGATCAGTGTTGGGACCGGTCCTATTCAACATCTTCATCAGTGACATTGCGCAGGACCTAGAAGGCAGAATGTCACTGATCGCTGACACAAAGCTCTGTAACAGAGTAGACACACCAGAGGTGTAGACAGAATGAGACGGAACTGCAGAAACTTGAAGAATGGTCAGGGGTTTGGCAGTTGAAATTCAATGCAAAGAAGTGCAAGATAATGCATATGGGGCACAAAAACCCTGGCACAATATATCAGATGGGGGTGAGGATATAGCATGCACCAAGCAAGAAAGGGATCTTGGGGTTATCATCTCTGATGACCTCAAGGTAGGGAAACAGTGTGACAAGGCAGCAGGTAAAGCAAATAGGATGTTGGGATGCATAGGCAGGGGCATCACCAGCAGGAAAAGGGAGGTCATAATTCCACTATACAAGACACTAGTGAGGCCCCACCTGGAGTATAGTGTACAGTTCTGGAGACCTTACCTACGTAAGGACATAGGGTGAAGAAGGTTCAGAGGAGGGCAACAAAGATGGTACATGGATTGCATCACAAGTTCTATGAGGACAGGTTGAAGGAACTGAATATGTACTCCCTGGAGGAGAGGAGGAGAGAGAGGATATGATAGACATACAAGTATCTTACAGGAGGAACAGGGTGCAGGAATACACTATTTTTAGCGAAAAAGATGTTCCAGGACTAGGGGCATGGGATGAAGTTGGAGGAAGGTGATTCAGAGGAAAGCGTGAGAAAATTTCTTCACAGAGCGGTGGTGGACAAGTGGAACACCCTGCCAGAGGAAGTGGTGGGGGCTGAAACAATCACGGGATTTAAGAATGCGTGGGATAGACATAAAGGAATTCTGGAGGTCAGGGGTAAGGGGCAACAGATTTCTAGGAAAACATAAACTGAACTTACAAGCTCAAATGGGCAGACTGGGTGGGCCATAGGCCCTTATCTGCCAACACTGTCTATGTATCTATGTCCAAACTTAAAGTGTATATGTACATCTAAACTTGAATACCACACTGCCCAAACTCCTTAACTGCCCACTTATGTATGAGGGTATCCAGGACTGGATAGATAGATAGATACTGTAGATACATACATACATAATGTATATAAGATAGCCAGAGTGCACCCTACTTAGTCTACTTGGGTGAGGCACTGACAAGAGTGGCCAGGACTCCTAAAATGTGGCTGTACAGCTAGAGTACACAGCACTCCTACAATATGAAACAAGTAAGATCTAATCTGTCTGTTCACCAAAGGGGGTGGGCAGTTTGGACACAGTTAAACTAGCCTGGTCCTACTATCACATTTTGGATTTTCAATTTGAATGTACATATTTTACTTAAAGAGTACATGTAAAAAAATTGCAGATATTGTTATTGTTTCTGTTTTCATAAATTATATTCATACATTTAATCATATTTACCCTTACCAAAATAAATGCTGACCTGAAAACTGTTTTTGTATTGTTTTCTTTTTACAGACAACATTCTGTGCAGTTCTATACATGTAACCAGGAATTTGGAATTTGGGCTGCCATGACTTGTGTACAGAACTCCGAGCACTGTTTCTGATATGTTAACAGCTCATGCTTACCATTCTATGCATAAGCAGTGACAGGTTCGAAACTCCAGCTTTCTGGTTCTATAAAGAGAACTGTACAGAATGTTGTCCATGAAATGAACATAATTCAAAACCAGGGAATATGCAATAGGCTGCAGTGGAACAACACATTTATCTCCACTAGTGAGTGGTAAGATGCATAACTCAACAACTCATGAGTGGTGAAACTGCAAATTAGTTATGAAGGCCTTAACCATTCATGGAGATTAATGTTATTCCACTGTAACCCATTATGTATTTGATCTATTCTCCACTATTGTTAATGTTTTATTACTGCTTTGGCTTGTTTTAGCTTAAAACTGCCTTTCTGTCCATTGTAAACTCTCTATCTGATCCGTTGTTCGCTGAAATATGTTTCCAGGTTCTAAGTGAAAATAACATGCTGTAAGTGAAATAACGTCTTCAAAGTGAAACGTGTTCTAAGTGAAAAATATTAATATCAAAATAACATGATTTATTTGCCCAATTTAGTCACCATAAGTTTTGTATTTAACTGTTTCTTTTTCACACCAACTTTTATTCATATACAGGTAAACATGGATAATCCAGCTGTAGGAATATTATTTCTAAAAATAGGAACAGAGCTGCCAGATCAGTCAAGCAATTTTCCTATGCTTTCCTGTATATTACATTATTTCCTATGGCAGATAAACTGCTGTTTTCCTGTATGACCATTGTAAGTCTAAGGGAACAATTTTTCCGTTGACTGCTCCATTTACCTTTAAAATACCAGAAACCCTGCAGATCTGGGAGCCCTGCAAACTGTTGCAAATTAGTACACGTCCTGTCCCCTTTAAGTTACAAGGTACTGCCAAATGGAAAGGCACCACACAGTAGCACAGCACACGCCTTTGTAACAATAAGTTTCATCAGGTACCCTGCTGACGTTATTACATGCTCTTTCATACAGACAAATCCCTCCAAATGCTCAGGAGCGAAAGCTATATTGAGGAGGCTCTGGGGCAGATAAATGCTCCTGCACAAAGCAGCCCCCATGCCAGGCTCACTTCCATCCCAAAACAAGACTCCAGTGGAGAAAATCATTTTTAAACATGATTATAACTTGCCCGTCTGCATCACTGGGGACACTTGCACATCCTGTACCAGCTTTTAACATTTAAATATCACTGTGGTCCAGTGGCAACCTGTCACGTCCCTTACTCAGATTCACCTGCCGAAACAAGCGTTAACCTCTCCAGCATGAGCTACCTCAAAAATGCACCCTGATGAGACTGTACTGGATCTAATACAGAAGATAATATTTACTGAGTAGGCAGGCAGTCACTTAAAATCAGAAGAAAAACATGCTTGGCAATTTTGATGTGCTGTTATTTAAATGATTTAGCTCCAGATTACTTGCTAGAAAAGTTTCAGCCTCCCATTAAGTGTCCACTCCTGAGAAACTAGAAGCAGCAAAATTGGTGATCTATAAATCTCTAGGGTTAGAAAATAACTAATTATGGCACAGCAACATCATTTTATGTAGGCACAGTACTATACAACTCAGTGCTTACTTGCATTAGAACTTCTTTCAGCCTTGCTGCTTTTAAAAGAATGGTCACACAGTATTTTGAAAGAGATACTTAGGGACCCATACACACTTGCAAGGGAGTGATTCTCAGTGGTCACAATGTCTTTCACCACAACAGCCCTCGTCCTTACATGTGGCTACAGACTGTGTTACATGTGGATGCAAACCATTAGGGGTTCAAAATCAGGTTCTGATCCCTTTACACAATTTTAAAATGACAGTGGGGATGGGGTCAAAGTGTGTGGGGATGATTGTAGAATAAATACAGGAAGGGAGTCTTACTCATGAAGGAAACAAGTGCCTCCCCGCCCCATGATTTATCACACATGCAGCGTGGCTCATTTCTGAGAAGATCCATTTCTTTTTAGACTACCACAGAATATCAGATGGCAGCATTTAGTGCCAGACCATATATTATAAACCTCACAGAACAGTTAGCGCAGAACCCCGCATTCTGATTGGTTCACTAGCAGTCCTTGCCCCACCGGTAATGGACTGCTAGTGTAAACAAAACACAGAACGTGTTGCACATGTGCAGTGCTACAACTGTTTTGTAATATAATGTTTTTTTTAGCATTATTTTACTTTATAAATATTACATAGATACATAGACAGTGTCGGCAGATAAGGGTCTATGGCCCACCCAGTCTGCCCATTTGAGCTTGTAAGTTCAGTTTATGTTTTCCTAGAAGTCTGTTGCCCCTTACCCCTGACCTCCAGAATTCCTTTATGTCTATCCCATGCATTCTTAAATCCTGTGATTGTTTCAGCCCCCATGTTTTGTTAGTAGGGTAAGTATTACCCTTCCTTGGGCATCATCTCACACATAAGGCCCGCTACCTTGGGCCTTATTGCTTTATATGTCAGATGCTGCAGAGCAAATCCCAAGTGAATGCAATGTGTGACACTGGTTCACCATCTTTAGAAACCTCTTCCCACTCAAGCACTGACAAATGGAATTGACATTGTTATAGAATGTCCAGGAAACACAGAAATGGGGCACCCTAAACAGGGAAGGAGGAGAATACAAGAAAGGCTCTAAGTTTAAAAAAAAGAAACTACAACATCAAGGCTGTCATTATTGAAACATAGAAACATAGAATTTGACGGCAGATAAGGACCGCTTGGCCCACCCAGTCTGCCCATTTTCCTACCTAACAGATAAGCTGCAGATCCTAGTTAACCAACAGCTTACTTCCTCTTACCCGCCACTAGGACTGCCTTATGCCTGTCCCATGCATTCTTGAAGTCCCCCACTGTTCTTGACTCCACGACCTCCTCAGGGAGGCTGTTCCATGCATCCACAACCCTCTCAGTGAAGAAATACTTCCTCACATTACCCCTGAGCCGTCCCCCCTCTATCTTTAAATTGTGCCCCCTTGTTCTTGCACATCTCTTTTTCTGGAAGATGCTACCCTCTTGGACTTTGTTAATTCCCTTGAGGTACTTGAAAGTTTCTATCATGTCCCCTCTCTCCCTTCTTTCCTCAAGAGTATACATATTAAGCTCCTTTAATCTTTCTTCATATGTATTCTGGTGCAGACCCTGCACCATTTTGGTTGCCCTCCTCTGGACAGCCTCCACTCTGTCTATGTCTTTTGGAGACAGGGTCTCCAGAACTGCACACAGTACTCAGATGGGGTCTCACCAACTGTCTGTACAAAGGATAACAACTTCCTGTTTTCTACTATTGATGCCTCTTCCTATGTATCCCAGTATCCCCAGCCTTCTTACTGCCTTCTCACATTGCTTGCCCACCTTTAGGTCATCTGATATAATTACCCCAGGTCCCTTTCTATTTTTACTGTTGTCAGTATCTCACCCCCATTGTGTACGCTTCCTTGGGTTTTGTTTCCCAGGTGCATTACCTTGCACTTCTTGCACTGAATCTGAGCTGCCATACATTTGACCATTCATCCAACCTTGCCAAGTCCCTTCTCATCCTTTCCACTCCATCTTGTGTATCAACCCTGTTGCAGATCTTTGTGTCATCTGCAAAGAAATACTTTCCTTCCAGTTCCTCGGCAATGTCCTTATAAAGACATTAAAAGGACCGGTCCCAGTACTGAACCTCTCGGTACCCACTAGTAACCCTCCTTTCTTCACTGTGTACTCCATTTACTACTACCCTTTAGGTCCTGTTGTCTAGCCAATTTTTATCCAGGCTACCACCTTGGGACCCACTCCAAGGCTGGCTATCTTGTGTATTAATCTTTTGTGTGGGACTGTATCAAATGCCTTGCTAAACTCTAGGTAGGCCATGTCCACAGCCCCTTCCTGGTCTACTACTTTGGTCACCCAGTCAAAGAAATCTATTAGATTTATCTGACACGACCTTCCCATCGTGAATCCATGCTGCCTTGGGTCCTGTGCCCCACTGGCCTCTTGGTACTCAACAATTCTTTCCTTCAGAAGTAATTCCATCATTTTCCCCACCACTGAGGTCAAACTAACTGGTCTGTAGTTTCCTGCCTCTGTCCTGCTCCCACTTTTGTGAAGGGGAATCACATCTGCCCTCCTCCAGTCCTCGGCTACCACCCCATGCTCCCATGATTTGTTAAAGAGAGTAGTCAGCGGTGTCACTAGTTCTACCCTTAGTTCCTTTAGAATTCTTAGGTGAATCCCATCAGGCCCTATTGCTTTCTCCACCTTCAATTTTATTAGTTCTTTCAGAACCCTTTCTTCTGTAAATGGACTGGTACTGACCCCCGTCTTCAGAGTGTTTCTCTTGTTTGGTTTAGGTAACTCCCCCTCCTCTTCCTTTGTGAATACTGAGCAGAAATATTCGTTCAGTATCCCTGCTTTTCACTGTCGCCCTCTACCCACATTCCTCCCTTTTAAGCTTCAGTATCCCTCCTTTGGTCTTTCTTCGCCTCCCTAATGTACCTATAAAAGGTCTTATCCCCTTCTTAACAGAACTGGCTATCCTTTCCTCGGTTTGGGCCTTTGCTATTCTGACTGCCTTCCCAGCTTCTTTCTGCTTTAACTGATAAAGTTCTCTGTCCTGCTCCTTCTGTGTTTCCTTATATTTCCTGAATGCTGTCCTTTTTTCTTAACCTTCCCTGCCACCTCTTTTGTGAACCATAGCGTTTTTTTCCTTCATTGTGTTTTATTGATTTGCTTTATACAAAGGCTTGTTACCTCTGTGATTGCTGTTTTGATCACTCCCCATTGTTCCTCCACCCCTCCTTCTTGCCTGTTTGCTAGTGCTTTTCTGAGGCACTCTCTCATTTTTCCAAAGTCAGCCCTCCTAAAGTCTAGTACTCTTGCTTTTGTATGGCTTGATTGTATGGCTGTATTTATCGTAAACCACACTGTTTGGTGGTCGCTTGTTCCCAGATGGCTACCCACTTCTAAATCTGAGATTCTTTCTCCATCCCCATTTGAAAGTACCAGGTCTAAGATTGCTCCCTCCCGAGTGGGTTCCGATACTAGCTGTCTGAGGCATGCCCCTGTGGGGCATCAGAATGACCCTGCTCTTGGATGTGCCTGTAGCAAAGGTGCTCCAGTTAACATCTGGCATATTCAGGTCCCCATCAACAATATCCCCCTTTTCTGCCATTCTAAGAAAGCCTTCTATCATTTCCTTGTCCATTCCCTCCCCTGAGATGGGGGTCTGTATACAACCCCATGCGGATTGTGGTGCCATTTCCTGTCTCAGGGTGACCCAAAGTGCCTCATCTGCTCCCTGTTTACTCTTTAGTTCTGTTGCTTTGATCCCTTCCTTTACATAGAGAGCTACTCCTCCTCCTCTTTTACCCCCCCTGTCCCTCCTGTAGATTGTGTATCCTGTAATGCTGACATCCCAGTCATGGTTCTCTGTGTACCATGTTTCTGTGACTGCCACAATATCCAGGCAACCCTCTTCCATCAAGGCCACTAGTTCAGGGAGCTTGTTACACAGACTACGGGCATTGGTACTCATCACCCTCCACTTTTTGATAGCCTTACCCCTTTTAGCCCCATTTCTGTCTTTACTGCCTTTGCCTTCTTTTACATTTAAATCTGTTCTGCTCCTAATAACTTCTGTACCTTGTGTTTACCTCACTAATCACTATGTTTTGTGGAGGAGGCTCAGATTTCCTGCTTCTTTCTTTCAGTGCCTCCCTTGGCTAGTTTAAATGCTTGCCAATGAAGCATTTAAACCTCTCACCTAGGATCCTGGTTCCCCCCCCGGACAGATGCAGACCATCGCACCAGTATAGGTCTGCATCCCTCCAGGTGGCTCCCCAGTCCCCAATGAAGCCAAACACCTGAGCGCCACACCAGTTTTTCAACCACTCATTGAATTCCCTGGTGAGAAGTGCCCTAGCATCTCCCTTGCCATAGACAGGCAGCACCTCCGAGAAGGTTACATATGCGCTACTTGTCTAAGGCCCCTTCCCAACTCTACAAACTCCTCTTGCACTGCTCTGATCCCATTCCTAGCCAGGTTATTTGTCCCTAGGTGGACAATGACATCCAGCTCCCTCCCTCGTGCAGCTCCTCCCACGATCCTGAGGATTCGCTTCCTGTCCCTCCAAGCCATGGCGCCAGGAAGGCACCTTACCTCCCTCTCCCCTTCCTCCCCCATTTCTACCCCCTAATGATTGAGTCCCCCACCAGGAGTTGTTTCCTTCCCCTGTGGGGTCCCATGCCACCCTCCTGTGGGTCTCCTTTGTGAAGGTTCCCAGCATCCTCCTTGGTCTCCATTGCAGGTGCCTCCATAGAGGAACCACTATCCTAGAAGAGCGAATGAATTGTGGAGGTACAGCTGGAGGGATGCAACTCTGTTCCACCACCTCTCCCCTCCTTGAGCCCACCCTGGTCCAGCCTCTCCTCTTTCTTGGCAACCTCTGAGGTAGTGGCATTGACCCTGGTGGTCCCTGGGTGGGGAGGAGGTTTCTGAATCCTAGCCAGGTCAGCCTGAGACAGGCAACCTCCTCTCTCAGACCAGAGAGGTGCCTGCAAATAAGACAGCATCGCAGCCTCCAGAATGTCTCCGGAACACCGCCCCACAGCCATTGCACTGCACCACTCCTATCATGTCTTATTTTGTGTCCTCTCTACTGTTTCTCTGGATGCTTATTCTCTCCTCTCCTTGCAACTCTCACCCTTCCTGTTCTGGGACAGCAACTTCCTATCTTCTTCAGTAGCCTCCTTCTTCTTTGCTCAATATCAGACCACCAGCAGCTGGGGGGGGGGAAAGTGAGCTACTTTTTTACTTTAGGGTTGACAAAACCAATGTTTCTCTATGATCCTTTCCTTCCTACTGCCAAACAGAAAGTTCCTGTTGACAGTCAAATCCAGTGGCTATAAAAATAGAACTGGCTTTGGGTGGGTGGGATGGAGGGCAATTAGTAAGAAAAAGGCTAGCAACAGGAAGTTGTAATTTGACTCACCTGCTTTTATAGTGTCTAAACCACATCCCCAGGTAAGCTCTCTTTCCTCCTACTGGTTTAGCAAAGTCAGCTGATACAGTACCCTTCGCTGCACAGAACACACACTGACTTTCTTTCCTTTCTTTTTTTTTAACCCTAAATAAGACCCCTTCTACTTCTAATAAAGTTATCTGTCTACTTAATCTTAACAGACACTGACTCCTGCTGAGATATACGTTTTAAATTAATAAGAAAATGTAGCTTCTTTTAGTTAGCTGCTTTCTGCTCTACAAGCAAGGCTAGCAACAGAAAGAACGAAACAAAAGGAATTTATTGATAACTAAAGCTTTTTTTAACCACCTTAAGGAGAATCATAATTGAAAAGAAAATTGGGGTTTGAATACCTTTGCTTTAATTCCCTCAATCATTTCTTGAAATTTAATTTAAAACAATAGTCAGAATTAAGATTTTTAATCTGAAGAGGGTTGAAGTAATCTCAAAATTTAAGAAATGAAAATTCCACTGGTCCCTCAGCACAGAAGCAGATGATTGGTCTATACATACTTGGTTCTGAGAATGAAACTTTTTTGTCAGTAAGGAAAAATTATATTGCCAAGTCAGCTTAAAGGAAATTACCTATGAATGCAATAATTAAACAAATGTTCTGACACTGTTATTCTAGTTTTTTTTAATGCACTCCTGTTTACTTGCCTACCTTCTTGTATTGCAAAAGTTCTTGTACTATTTTTCTGTTTTTTAATCAATCAATCAATCAATCAATCAATCAAAATCTTTATTTATTCAGGCGAACATCATTGAGCATAGCTCATTTACAAGATGGACCTGAGTGGTCATAACAAAAAAGGTTACAGAGTGTATACAAAAACATGATATTGAAATAGCACAAATACAAACATTTATGAGTGAGATAGATGTACAATTATTTACATATATACAAGGCAAAGGACAGTAAACCAAAAACCTATTAAAGGTGAGAAACAAACAGTCTGGTGGGGATAAGGCTTGGATAATGGTACATGGGTGGGCATATATGTTTGAGGTTTGATGTGGAAAGGACCAGAGCAATGATAGAAGAATAGGGAGGAGATTTAGAGGGGTGAGGGTGAGAGGGTGTGGGGGTGGGGATGTGGGAGGACTAGGCCTTGTGGAAGCAATTGCAAGAATCAGGGATTAGGCTGGTGTATAGCTTTTGAAGGATGTAAGGGGATCAGTGTTTCCATTTTCAGGGTCTTTTGGATAGAATTCCAGATAAGTGCCAGGAATAACTGATTGCAGCTCTTCCATATCGGGTGCAGGTGATAGGAATCTTCAGCAGGATCAGTTTGTTGATCCTCAAGGTGTAGGGCCTGGATGTGATCTGGTTGAAGCAATCTGAGATGTAGGAAGGGAGTTTGTTTGTCAGAGCTTTGTAGATCCAGATAGCAGCATTTTTCTTCTTCTATGTTGCAGGGATGTCCAGCTGACTGCATTGTAGAGAGAGCAATGATGGGTGCTAGAGGGAAGGTCAGTAATGAATCTAATAGCTCTATGATACAGGGTGTCTAGTTTGTTTAGATGGGAGAGGAGCAATGACCATAGAGGAAGTCAGCATAATCAATGAGGGACATGAATGATGCAAGGATTAATCTTTGTTTGGAATCTTTGGTCAGGTAGTGTTTGATTCTATAGAATAGACCAAGTCTTTGTCTTAGCTTTTTCAGGAGCTCTTCAACGTGGGTAGTATAGTCTAGTTTATTGTCTATCCATACTCCTAGGTATTTGAATTTGTCAACATATTCCAGATTTTCACCAAGGATGGTAGAGAGTTGTGGGAGGGTGAATGATGGGATAGTGGAAGAACAGTTCTTGTGGGCAAAGAACATAGCTTTGGTTTTCTTAGCATTTAGTAATAATTTATTTTTAATAGGTTATGCTGGAGGAGGAGAATTGAGACTGTAGGAGCTCACAGGCTTTTGATGGTGAGGATCGCTCACATAAAGTACAGTGTCATCTGCAAAAGGTGGATATTAGAAGAGAGATTGGGTCAATATTGTTGATGTAGATGGCAAAAAGGATGGGACCCAGGATGGAGCCTTGTGGTACACCTCTTAGGAGTGGCTTAGGGGTAGATAGATCACCATCATTCTTTACCAGTTGTAGCCTTCCAGAGAGATAGCATCTGAACCATTTAATGGAGAGCCTGTTTAAGCCTGTTTTATCCTTTGTACCCTATCCCTAGGATACACTTGGAAACAAGCTGTTTGCAGCTCAGAGTGTTCTTTCATGGCCAAACATTTCAAAGCAATAATAAATAATTAACTCAACAGATTCCATTTGTTCAGTAGTTTTAACTTCCACTGGCAGTGCCAGTTGGGTCTCCTTCCACTAGTGCCAATGACAGCTACCTAGCCATGGAGACCAATACCCACAAACCATCCTTTTGGAAATTCTGTTTCCAGAGCCCTGTCACTCCCCTCAAACTACCCACCTATCAGCTGCCCCATGGTGAAGTCCTTTTCTCTGCCTAGGTACTGTATGACTTGGAAGCCAATCTTGATGGTGGCGGAGTAGGACCCACGGTGGCTATGGGTGATGGCACATTATCTACCAACTGACCACTGTTGTTACCTGTTCCCATCTCCTGAGTGTGCTTACTTGTGTTGTTATCGGGTGATGTCAGATGACGTGCTGGTGCCCATGGGTGCTCCCCATCGGAAGCGTGCCAGTTTTCCTTACTGCACCACCACCTGTAATCACCCAGATGGCAGTGTTGCAGCAGGAGGCACAACCCATCCTGCTTTGATGAAGACAGCAAGCTTTGGGATGCTTCGTCCTCCTCCTGCTCCGGCCAGCCCTTGATGACAAAGGCTTGTCCCTGAACCTGGGCCACTGGTATAGTGAGAGGCAGTCATGCAGTTGTGCTGATGGGAAGACCATTGCAATTACTATTTTAACAGTATTTTTCTCTCAGTTTCCAAAGTATTACATACAGTATATACAATATTGTACTTACTGAACTACCAATTAATTTTCACATTCAGTGTATACGGTGTGTATGTATATATATATATATATATATATATATATATATATATAGATATATATATATATATATATATATATATATATATATACACACATATACACACACATAAATTACCCTCAAGGGTTAAGAATGGGCTGACTCAAGTCTTAACACCAAGTGGATTCTGTGAAATAATCTGAGCTTGACAGCAAAATCCTAGCGCTCTTGATGTTACAGAACTCATATGATGATTAAGGATCAGGCTGTTCTTAAAATTTATGGGTTACTTATTTTGTATAATACAAGGGTTACCTCACTTTACAAACTGAATTGGGGAATACATGAAAATATTATTTCCAAGACTGGAGCAAATTACAGTAAAAAAGCTACTGAAGTGAAAAACATTGAGTTGTGGTTTAAAATGGCAGCTGTGTGCACTTATGCAGAAATGAGACTTCTGATTTACATATTTATGGGAAAAATGTTGTTCTTAATGACTTTGTTGAATTGACTGACATATCTAGGTTTCAAAAGTCATTCTTAGTTAAAGAACACCTTTTTGAAACCATCAGCAACATGAGGAAACCATGTGTATATACTGTGTGTATATACAGAGATATATACACACACACACAACAGGTGTGAAAATAAATTCGCCAAGACAAACATGTTACTTTTGACCACAAGAGCAAAATAAATGAAGTTGGTCACTAAGCAAACTCAGAAATTTTGTTCACTATTTTTGCTCACACCGAGCATGCTCAGAAATTTATTTTCACGAGTTAAGATAAATTTCTGAGTATGTTCAACAACCAGCTTCACTCATTTTCCCCCAGGATGCCTATGAAAACGAGCTATTATGGCTCAGTAGGCCTTTCCTGGTAAAACTATTTCAATAAATAAATAAAATGTGAAATGCCATTTATTTTTTGATTGAATATACAGCAGTCTGTGTAGTTTTTGTATTTTTTACTTCATAGCTTTTTACCATTTATATCACAACCCTCCTAAATACCTATTGTAGAAATCAAATATGTCGTGGGTTGACCTAAGATATAATTTTATCTTCATTTGAGGGTATTAATCTGTTGCTATCTCACTTGTGACTTTGCCACTCATGAGATATCAACAAACCAATACACTCTCATCAAGATGAAAATTATATGAGATTCACAGATATGTTTATGCTTTTAAATCTTCCAGTGAACAATTACTATCATTGCCAGCATTCACTATGAACTCAGCCAACTGGTCTGTCACTTTCGGGAAAACTTTGGAAAAAATAATCTTTAGATACAATTTAGTTTATAACTGATATATTTTCAATATTTATACTCCTTTTATTCTTCATTACTAGATTCAGTTACCTAGAAACAAGATCCTTGTGCACTACCAGTTTATTCCTTTGGTGAAGTCACAGCCTTTGTCTGTGACAGATTAATCACTTCCACAGCAACACACTGTGTCACAAGCAGAGAATTATGACTACAGCAAAGGCGTATGCAGCAGCAGATCAACTCTATGGGACAGGGAGCATGTCTTTATGCAAATTAGTCCAGCAATGAAGAACACAGGCAAGAGAAGCGCAGACAGTATATAGAATATAAGTTGACTTGTGCCTTGAAGAGCTTGATGTGCCAAAAATAGCATGCAGAACATGTTATTAATTGTTAGAAGTAGTCAGTTGCCACATTTACATCTGAACTATTTTTCTTTTTGCTCATTAGAAGGCTTTTGTACCCGACAGTATTACGTGGGATGTAAAGAGCAGTACTTTACCTGGGGACTGGCATCTCCAGCTGTATTCCTGTTTCTACTTTATCAGTATTGTGATCTCACTCATTGTGATAACACAAGTGACCAATCTTGCAGCAGGTGATTGGGTCATCTTGGTTAGTTATCACAGACAATGAGGTCATAGGGCCGATAATGTACGAGGAGGAATAGAAGTAGCAATGTCAGCCTCCAGCTGGAGTATTCTTCCACATTTCACACCAAATACTTTCAGGCAGAAAATGTTCTACTTAGCAAAAGGTGAAAGAAAATAAATACTTCATATATAAGAAGTAAAAATTCACTACTTATGAAAGTTAATTTGTAGGCAGTACAGTGCCTCTTTAATTAATAGTAACTTTCAGAAGTAGTTAGCTTGCTAAAACTTCTTATATTCAGAGTATTTTTTTCTTTTCTGTTTTACTAATTAGATTTTTCTACATGATAGGACTAGGTGTGGTGTGTGGAACAGGAGTCTGCAAGGAGGCTAACATTGTTCCATTCCTCCCCATACATCATCAGCATTGTGACCTTATGACTGTGACATCACTAGTAACCATGAAGAGCCAGGCTCCTGGTGCTTGACTGGTAACTTGTAACATATGTTACCAATCAGGCAACAGGGCTTGTGATGTAACAATGAGTAAGGTCACACGCTGATGATGTAATGAGAGGAATAGTATAGTACTAGATATGTCTGCTTCCAGGCAAAGCACTGTTTTTCACATCACTCCCAGTACTATTAGGTAGAAAAGCATCTAAAGAACACATAGAAAAAGAAAAAAAACTTCAGAAATAAAAAGTAATAAGACTACTTCTAAAAATTATGAAAAATATTCTACCTGCTATTTTTGCCACTATTAGTCTTGTAATACTTGTGATTAGTCTTGTCCTAGCCTACCCTCCCTTATGCCATCCTAGCCTAACTGCTGCCCTCGCAGTCCTAGCCTAACCTTCCTTCTGCCACCCCCCCCACACACACATTGTTTGTCCCTACTACCTCCTTTCCCACCTTTTCTGTTATCTACTTCTCATCCTGTCTATTAAGTTTTTAGCCTTTCACCTGCCTATCAACCGCCTAGCTTTAAGTCAACCTCGGCCTTTGTTGTCTCAGGTTTTGCCTCCCCCCTATCCTCCACTCCAATACAGACTTAGGCAATTTCTAACTGCATTGATATTGCATTAAATCCTGTTACCTACCTAAAACTCTTTGTATTTTTCTCAATCTTACCTTCAAATGTTACTATGTGCCCATCTGCCATTATTGCAACTTGCTTCCTTGTTAATGACAAAGTCATCCTACTGATGGCACCTCTTTATTTTACCTTTTGATTGTACCAACTGTAGCCATTTCTTACTCTTGT
This sequence comes from Neoceratodus forsteri, assembly GCA_016271365.2. Taxonomy (NCBI): domain Eukaryota; kingdom Metazoa; phylum Chordata; order Ceratodontiformes; family Ceratodontidae; genus Neoceratodus; species Neoceratodus forsteri. The sequence continues at coordinate 247,057,994 of JADMNL010000025.1, forward strand.
TAAGATCTTATGTATGTAACTGTCTCAGCATCATTGTCACTGTACTTTGCAAATGTCCTTTTGTTGTAGCTATTTGTTCACTCCTCACGTGGAACCTTTGTAAAACAGTCTCTGGCTCAAAGGTACTGTAATTCTGAGGATTAAATAAATAAATGAATAAAATAAATACTGTTTATAAGGAGCAAACCCAGATCATGTGAGGAGGGCAGGGAGAGGAGCATTAAGTGTCCCACAGAATGCTCTGCTCTCTGGGGGGGTGGGCTCTGCTCCACGATGAGACTGCCTCCTAGAAGATTGTGGTGGCAGTGCAGGCTGAAGCAAATCCTGGGCAGGTGAGAGACACCAATTGGCTGGGATGGCCTCTGATGCTCTGTGTAGCTTTGCTCAGCAGGTATCTCTCGGGGGGGGGTGGAAAAACCCCAGCCTGGTGGTATGGAGGCCACAGCTATGCCCAAAGACCCCACACCCACTGACACAGGCAGGCTCCCGGTGCCTAAGCAAGACTGAGGTCCATAGTAGGGACCTGGTCCACCCCTGCCATCCTTTTATGTGGGGGGAGGATACCACAAGTAAGTACCAGGAGGTCAGAAGCCCTGAGAGAAGGCAGGTGGTGTTGGGGTATGAGCAGTGACCCAAGTAGGGGCCTAGAGGGTCAGCTGGAGACCCAGGAGGGTAAAATATAATAAAAAAAAAAGTTGCGTTCAAAAGTGATAATCTCAGCCGCCCTGGTGGCACTGAGGGTTGAGGCGCTGGATGCCACACCTCGCTCCACGCCGGTGACCCAGGTTTGGTGGGTCGGCTGGGGGGGGGAGTATGGCTTGAGTGTCCCATGACAGCTTGCCATCTCCAGGGAGGGTTGGGTGGGAGAGTCAATGCCCACCGCTCTTCTGCAACTCTGGGCGGAGGCTCAGGGAAATGCAAGCTCCCAATAGAAGGGAGATGGGCGGCCCAGGCATGCAGTAGGCATTGGCGTCTAGTGCCTTGACGTCAGGGGCTAACGCTGTGTTGGGGAGGAAAAAAAGTGGAAAAACTCCTGTCGGCTCCGGGAAGACAAGCTTCCTGGGGCATGCCTCTGATGTACCACTGCTCGCTGACTACCTCCAGACCTGACGAAAGTAAGAATTACTGGGGTCTGCCCCACCTCGTCCCCGCTCGGGGGGGCAAGCCAAAGATACATGGAGGACTGGGAGGTAAGTATCGGTGAGCAGGTGGTAGGAGAATGACCCCTTGGATGCCCTGAAGGGTTGGGGCTGACAGGTAGTAGGAGGGGAAAAAAGTAAGATTTCAAAAAAAAAAAAGTGATAATCTCCCTTTAAAGAAATAACCTCCCACACACAGCTAGCAACATAATCAGGTCTGATAAATTCAAACAGATGCTGAAAGAACATCACAGGATCAAGTTTGCCTGTAATTTAAATATATATAATGATGTAAGAGATAATGACCATGAAAACTTTGTTCTGATTTTATTGTAATTTGTGTTATAAACTCTTACTACTGCTGCTCTTGTCCAGCTAGCCAGAGATGTAGCTTAAAATGGGACTTTGTCTCACCCTCCTTTTCCATGTAAACAATGCTGGATAAGAAAAATAATGTCACCTAAAGCCCCCCCCCCTTTTTTTTAAAAACCAATTCCATATGATAATCTTGTTCTGTTTGTTTAAATTGCTGTTTCAGTTGTCTGTTTCCCTTATTTGTGATATCTTTTTTGGCTTTGTTAATGTACTTAACGAATGCCCTTTAGTGCTTGTGCACTACTGGGTCCATCTTTTACCATATACGTTATTAATACTGTATTAAAGAATATTAAATAAATGGAAAACATCCTTCCTTGTTTAATTAATAAGCCCACACCACCGCCAGTGTTATGCTTTTTTGGGAGGGCATGACAGACTTTTTTTTTAATGTTTGCTGAGTGCTTCGGTGTTGGGGGGGGGGCTTCAGCCACCAAATTTAAGAATTGAGAATGGATTTGTTTTTATATTTCTGCAGTATTCAGTTCTTTATCACACATCCATGCCCTGGGGTGGCTTATGAATAAATGTATTAGGTTCTGTACCCTACACAAGTCATTTGCTTTCACATGTAAAATACCAATAATTAGCCAGCAGCTCTCTCCTGAGACAGCAGATTCCCTGTAAAGACAGTTTTTAAGGGGCAAACACCACTTTGTGACAGTGGTAATGGTGACCCCTGTAATATATATTTAGGTCTATTAAATAAATCAATATTGCATCTTACCCGAAAGCAAAGATGGCTCATCCTACACACAGTCAGTCCCATGTAGTCCGTTGGTATTCCGCACCAAAAATGGCTTAGTTCCCTTCCACTGGACCCTGGTACTGACTGAAGGTCGGTCTCTGTCTTATTTGTAATGAAGAACTTGGTGCTATACTTTGAAGCTGTTGTAATTGCACCCACAGGGCTCCAACAGGCGCTGGTAGGGTCTGAATTACTCCGTAGTCTCCACTTCTCCTTTGGACTGCATGATTCCTCACCTTAATGGGGGAGGGGCAAAGGGGCCTATGGCTTTCTTAGTCTATATTCCTAGATTAAACAGATAAAACGCAGCATGCCCCAAACAAAAACTGAAAGAACAATAAAACCAAAACAACAAAAAAAAAAAAGCAAACCTCACTCTGTCTACTAAATAGTTTCAGGCTCTTATAAATATATACTTAGTACTGAAGCAAAGAAAAAAAAATATATACCTCAGACAAAAGGGAATCACATTTCTAAAGCAAGCAAGGAGTCTCAGTATATGCACCCTAGCAGATCATGTTGCAGCACTGAAACATTGTTTCTAGTCAGACGTTAGAAGAACTCAAAACGAGAGCTTCTGAAACCGTCAGTCCCTCCAAAGCAAAATATAATTAAGAACAAAATGAGTTTAGTGGTTAGGAACAGCAGTGCTGCCTGCAGCCTCTCCAAATGTGCAGTTTACAAAAAACAAAAAAAACAAAACGTGAACAGCAATAAACAAGTCAGTAACTGTTTTTTTCCCTGTAAACAGGTTAGAGTGACAAGTGCAGAAGCCATAATGTGAAACACAGAGAGGGGTAGTATCATATTCCATGGAACAAGACAACTGAGCCCCAATTACAATGCTTTGGGTGGTAATGAGGGCAGGCCATTTACAGCATTGATGTCCAGATCCAATTTTAGAAGATAATAGGCATGTAAATATTTAACGATAAAACTCTGCTAATGACCGGTATGTGTATGTCAGCTCTTCTGCTGTAGTAGGCTTTCCAAGCAGAACCAGTGCGGCCTGTGTTTTATAGTAGTACACAGCTGCTTCCATTCTAGCCTTACTGTGACAGCAGGGTGAGGGAATGCTATACTAAACCAAACTACCTAGCAATTTTATAGGCAGATAAGAAAGGAATAAATTAAGTTTTCTATTGCATCTTGAATACAGACAGTATCTTAAAGTGCTTTTTATAGAACAGAATTTGGTTTCATACAGCATCTTTCATATACACATATAAAAGTGAGGAGGAATTAAGTGCACTGGCTGGGATTTTAACCCAGGCCACTTGGAATACCATTCCTCTGAACTACCAGTTGTGCCACCAGGACACCTGTAAACTTGGGTCTCCCAGAGAGACCAGTTCCTTCTCAAATACACAACCTGAAGCTATTTAACCCACAAGGGTGCAATGTATATATATGGGATATACAATGGTGAGCTGTCAGGTAAATGATTTATCTACACAAGTGCTGTTTGACCTCGGGTAACTTCATGAGTGGCATAAGCCACGAGTGAGGTGTCTGAAGTCAAACAGCACAAGTGTAGATAAATCATTTATCTGACAGCTTATCATTGTATATTTCATTTATGCAATAGGGATGCTTCTTATCAGTGCTGGAACATTTGGTTTTGACTGTTTATCTTCTTTTTTTTTAAATGATAATTTCTGGGACTTTCAGTTAACTTTCCTAGTGTATGTCCGCCTAGCGTGGTGGTTGCTATTAAATGAAACAACACTCATTTTGTAGAGAACTTCTTGCTGAACAAATGTCATGGTCACATAATCATGCTACCTTTTTTGTTTTAAAGTTATTCACATTTGTTTGTTGAAAAAGTGAAATGAAAATTGAATTTTATGCTGTTTTTTGCTAATTATAAAAAACTAAAAGGCATCTATGAATGAAACATCACTCATTTTGTAGATATTTTTGTCATGAGCATTTGTTGTGCTCACAGTACTATGCTATCATTTTTCATTTCAAAGTTATTCACATTTATTTGTCAAAAAAGTGAACAAAAAAGCTTCGATTGATAGTTTGCGTGTGGGATAAATCTAGGGTGGTAAGATTTATCCCACATATGTGGAAATAAATGAATTTATGCAATTGCTTTTGGTTCCACACCTATTGCATATATATATATATATATATATATATATATATATATACACATATATATATATATATATATATATATATATACACACACACACACACACATATATATATATATTTATATATATGGAATACAGACAGAAGTGAGAAATAAATGCCATAGCTGGGATTTGAACCCAGTAGTCACAAAATGTTTCATTTTTAAAACATGGTAAGACTACACAGACAGCCTATTTACTGAGTCATCCTGTACCAAGCATTCGGATCACATTTGCAGGAAAACATAATTTTACATTTTATTTTATTCACACGATAAATAAACATGTAACACCCCCACATAAAACAATCACAGACATGTATATAAAATCTTTCTCTTGCATATTAAAAATGATTGACAGTATTTGGTCTCCAATTCCTTGTGGCAACTTATTCCACACAGAAGCTGCCCTAAACTGAAATGTAATTTTGCCATACCTTAATTTAATGTTATGTATAGTTTGGCTTTGATTCTTTACATATTTGAAACTATGCTTATAGTTCTGTTCAGACTGCATGTCCAAATGTATTTTCAGTGGTACTGGAGCGCTGAGCCATGTAAGGAAAAACAGTAGTTACCCAAAACTTCTCTCCCTCCATGGGCTCAGTAGCATCCACTTCAAATCTTGCAGCAAACACCACATGTGTCAACTCAACTTGCTGTAACAAAATAAGCAATCTTATTTTGTACTTTAACTTTGCCAATACGTTTTAGGAGCATACATATACACTGTTTGACCATAGTCCTTGTCAAATAAATAACAGAATATTTAAAGTGCACCAGTACATGAATTCATTTTTTTTACATAAACTTTCAACATGTAAATCAAAACAGAAAGAAAGACGTCCACTAGGGCACCCAACTGTTTGTATGCCTCAGTCATAGTTAAGTATTGCCCTTTTGTTGATTTCACCTGTGGAGCATTGGTTCTTACACCACACTTCTTGTGTCTTGATCAAAAATACAAATTCTGGGGTTTGCCCATATTAGTAATTAAATGTGATTATACAATAGGGGTGAGATGACATGCCATTCTTTATTTCAGCATAAAACCACCACCATGAGCTATCACACTCTGCTGACATCACCAGAGTGATAACCAGAATTTTCTCCAGTTATCACACTGTGATGAAATCATCACAGTGTAATAACTGGAGTTCTCTCCAGCTATCATGCCCCTATTGCATAAAACAGATACATGATGTGCACACATGTAATATGGAAAATATTTTCACCCATGCAAAGTGACCTCTGGATACTCACTCATGGCTTCGCCAATCGTGAATATCAAGAGGTCACTCTAAAGGAGTGAAAATATTTTCCATATCACACTCATGCCCATCACGTATCCTCTTATTACAAGAATCAGTGCTCCATCTTAGTAAAATCCCATTGAAGCCTTTGTTGTACTTTTTCCTGGAGTATCATCCACTGCCACCAGGACCGCATCGTCCAAACAGATAAGAATCTGGGCCTCTATTACAACTTGCGGTAATCCATTTTAAAGATTATAAACAAATGGGGGCCCAAAACAGAACCTTGTGGCATCCCTTTAGCTAAAGATTTAACATCTGACAAACTCCGGCCTTCTGCCACACTCTGCTGGTGATCCAGTAGATACGATGTAAACCAACACAGCTTATCCACAGATACACCCATGTGGGCAAGGAGATCCAGCAGCAGAAGATGATTCACCAATTGAAGGCCTTTGACATGTCCACAAACACCTCCCCAACCTCTCTACATTGTTCCATAGCCAAAGCTATGATATTTGTAAAATCCAGGAGAGTGGCGTTCATGAAGCATCTCATCCTAAATCCTAACTCATAAGGAGTGATTAAGTTATTTTCTTTCCAATACAACTATGTATGCACCTGTCTCTTTAAAAGTTTTAATGTAAATTACTACAATAATATTGGTCTTTAATGTGATATTTCAGTTTTTTCTCCTCCTCCATCAGTCAGGATGACTCTAAACACTGACTTGAAATACAAACTTAAGTACACATACATGTAAACCTAGGCTATATATAGATTCTACCCTCTACTAGACACCCCCAAGACCACCACATATCTTTTAATGGTAGAACCCCCCCCGACACCTGACCCCAATTCACAGTTGAAGAGAGTCAATAGTACAATGGCAATCCTACTCAGTCACTACCCTTACTCACTCACTGCATGCACAATAGTACCATTGACAGACAAAGTGTACACCCAGAAGGGAGGGAGGAAGAAAGGAAGGAAGGAAGGAAGGGGTGGGGCTGGTGGCTTAATTGATGGCTCTAGGTAAATTGACTGGTCAGTCTGCTTAGTGTCATCAATGACACAACTAGCCAAACCCCTGTGTCCTAGACACATGCTTACTCTGTATTTTAATGGACTGTGGTGTGTTCAGTTGGTTTGGAAGGGGAAAACTGAACTAGCTAGGCATTCAGCTGTTGTCCCCCAAATCACTGATCAGGGGTTGGGGGACCCTCTACCAAAAAAGATATGGGAGGGCCTTGGGTGGGGTCAGGCTAGGGAGAGGGGACTGCGTAGAAAGATTGCACAGTCTCCTATCAAGAGCTGCTACTTCAAACTCACCTCAGGCTGCCTCTGCTCCTATCCACTGGTCCTTGGCACCACTTGCCTGCCAGTCTCTCAGAGGGCTCACATCTCTGTGACAAACTCAGAGCAGTCATCACAAACCCACCCTGCAGGAAAGTCCACCCCAGATAACCACGTTTGCCTAGGCTTCAATCTCATATTTAAGGTGTGCTGGGGAGGAGATAAGAGAAAACTTCCCCTGGAGCTGCGGCATGGAGAAGACGATAACCTCATGGTTGTTTTTTACTGTTTACGTCTCTCCCTCTGTACAATCACTTTGTGCCATCACCCGACACCTTACCTAATGCCACACTTGGGGACTGCCTCATGGTCACCCACTGTGCCCAGCTTCTCCACTGGAAGCACTATTGTATTCGGGGGCCTCCCTCCCCCAAGTTAGTAAGTGCTGCATCCAGGGTACTCTCCAGATTCCACTGACCCAGAGTAAAACCTGGGTTGCCTGTAAGGAAGTACAGGTTGCTTTGCAGGCACCACTGTGCCAGGCTTTGTTCTCTAGCTCAGTTTAGATTATAAAGCTTCAACAGTAAAAACAAGAACTGGTGAAATAGCATTTAGCCATTATGCATTAATTATTTAAAACAATCTGTCTCCGAGACTAAAAACTGAAAAACAGAGAGCCTTCACACTGGCGTGGTTAGGTGAAGAGACCCATCAGGTATTTTGCAGTTTTGCATGTTGTTACTATGCTTAAACAGCCACTGACACCTCAAGAAGAACTTTGAAAAACACAATATTTGGACACAAATCAGCTTATATTTCTCATTAGTTCTGTATTTCTTATCACCATTAGTTATTACTGGGATCATATGCTTGAAAACAGGAGAGTGTTCCTTGAAAGTTCACCTACTCATACTGCTTCTTCCCAACCTGATGTCATAAGACTGTGCTTGTGACATCACAGTTATTCCAGTGGCAACAGACTGTGATGTCACAACAAGGTATTAGGATTTTCAAGTAAGGAATAAGCTATAGAGGCAGATGGTATACAGTGACATTGGCAACCGCAATTGGGTGACCCGCAAAAGGGTGACTCAATTGTAGCGCATATCAGAGTGGCAATCTGGGAGCTACAGTGACCGGACGGGATGGGTTGTCGACCCGAGTGACAGGAAGCTGCTACAGGTACATGCATGGGGGGGGTTGGGAGCGAGCACGCTGCTACAGGTATGCATGCAGGGGGGTGGGAGCGAGCATGGTTGGCAAGGGGTGGTGGGAGGGGATTTGAGGGCTGGCACTATAGTAGGCTACTGAGTTGGCCCCATGGCGTAGCGGGTCAGCTTGTGGCTTTGCTGTGTAGGGTGCTGAGTTTGGGTCCGGGTGCAGGTTTGTTTTTGTTGTGCCCAGCCTGAATTATTTTTATGTTTTGCCCCTCCCCCCAAGAGTTTAGAATCCTTAAGTAGGGCGGTGCCAGGGGCAAAGCCCCCCGGGGAGGTTCGGGGTGCAGCCCCCTGTATAAACATAAAGAAACACAAGTCCCTGGCACTGTTTTGTTGTGCGCCAAAATTGATTTTTCGGTGCTCTGACCTTCAACGTAACCGTGATCACCCTTTGGTGGTCACCGTTATCACATAGAACCGAGGCAGATGAACTCTAGGGATAGATCTTGTTTCAGTGGGAAGTTCTTCAGTAACAAATAATGGAGAGGAGAAATCTATAGAAGATGTATGAAATAAAGCAGAATTGTGTCCAACTATTATGTTTTCCAATATTTTCCCAATGATGTCAGCTGCTCTTTAACCACTGGCATTTTGAATCTTGTATTAGGCAGAAAGAATAAATACCCTCACTGGCAGAACACAATACAGTGTTTGCTCATACTTCTCTAATGAGTGCAAGTTCTTTTTTTGATATAATTGTTCAATCAATCAATCAATCTTTATTTTACCAGGCGAAACATCATTGAGTAAACTCATTTTCAAGGTGGACCTGGGCAGTTAACAAAATAAGTATAAAGTACAATAAGCAAACAGTAAGCTGAATACAGAATATGGGTGCACAGGACAAATACATGTAACCCCTAGGTGATGCTATCCCTTGGGCTACTACCCCTGCCTGCTTGGCTACTAACAGGTTAAGGGGCCTGAGTTCTAAAATGGGTGCCTCCATCCAAAGGTCAGGGTTGGTTGTGGCTAGTCTAACCAGGCCACAGCCCTGTAGGACACTGTGACCCCCCTTTTCTCCCAATAGTGGCCCACACAGTACACAACAGTAACTTCCCCAATACCCCAGATATGCAACCTTATTACACATACAGTTACCACTTACCCTCAGGACTGATTCTTGCAACACATCTCTGAGGACCCCTTGTAAAATAAGGTGATGCAGTACAATAGCCACAATACAATACTTTCAGCATAAACTAACACCGCAGTCGATGTAAATTTGCAGAAACAAACAGATCTGATTTATTCAGGGGAGCTGTAACAAGGAGGGGGAAAATCAGGTTAATTGGTTTAAACACAATAATAATCACAGTTCTGTGCATGCACTTAGAGTCCCAAAAAGTCTCGTTCTCTGGGTACCCAGGATGGGAAAGGGGCTGGCCAGGTCTGTTGCAGCTGGTTGGGGCGCTGTGATGGAAAAAGAAACATGCACACACACAATCTGTAATCCGGAGCCGGATGGCTCAGTTCATGGAAAGAAAAACACCAGACAATCAGATGGCACACTTCGATTAAACAATACCCTGATAATTACTCACGGTACCCAGGCTAAACACAGGAGGGCTGATGGATGATCTCTCTGGATTGCCAGGGGAAACTTGGCTCCTCGACGATGGATCTTTTCTGTGCAGCAAGGTAGTGAGGCAGGACCCTCATGGCAGGGCCTATTTGTGCCAGGCAGCACGGATTCAGTCCGATTCTTGCTGGGAAAACTGCTTCCAGCACTAGCACACAGTTTACAGCAATGAGGGAAATCAGATTGCGATCCCCATCTGGCACCTAGCACATTCATATATAAAGTTAGTTTACTGTACCAGGCAGGCGACTCCTCGATCCCGATCGCAAAACACACTGCTATTACCCGGGAGCACTTCAGTAACTAGAGTCCTGACAGGCCAATCGCTTTCAGCAAAATCTTCGGTCTTCTACAGGGTGAGCCTAGTAATAATTCAGCTGCTTGCTTTACTCTCTACCAATTCAGATTCAGTCCAAAAACATCCTCTCCTCCCTCTCAGGGCAGATAGCAGGCTAGTAGGCCAGGGATAAGGCCTTCCACGGTTCTCCTGCGTGAACTACAGCGCCAAACAGCCGCTCGCACACACAGAGCTTCTTCTCTCTCCAGCTCCCAACTTGAATCTGGCTTCCCAACAGACAGCTCACTTAGATCCAAAAGGTTCGGTTGGTCATTTCAGTTGTCAATCACAGCAGGGCTCCCGCTATAGGTGCAAAAAGGGGCCAAGGATCCAAAACTACATTACCCAGAGGCACCTTCCATACAGTCCCATTTCCACAGGCTCTAACTGAGAGTCCCAGTCCCAATTGGCCCAAAGCAAGCTCCATCTTAGAGTCCTCACATACTGATTGGTCCAATTCAACAGTCCGGGACCAAAATGATGTAGCTAAACAGAAACAGTCCAGGCTGCAGGAAAACAGGTTAGAACAAACTGCAATTTTATTATCACTCTAAACAATTCCCAGCAATTAGTTACATCTTTCAGGTGTGCTCACTCTGCCCACTTAGCGACAGCAGAAATGAAGCAATTTGTCAGCAGCTCAAGCGGGACTCGAGCAGGGAAGCACACAGTCCCCCATACAAACTATTTATGTCTGCAAGCAGACAGCTCTTAAAAGAGACAGTACTTGGAGGCTTTTAAAAATCTCACTGGGAATCACAATTAAACGGCTTGGATGCCAAACACCTCCAGGCTCTGAGCAATTAGGCAAGCTTTTGGCAGACTTTTGGGAACCCCCATTTGCAGGGGGGTTACACCCATATCAATATACAACAAACACAGTAAAGAATTCTGGAGCACAACACAGCTGGAAAAGGGCAAATGACTTATATACAATATACACAAAGATCTTGCAGTTTGCAACATATACAAGTGCTTGCAGGTAGTCATGTGAGAATGTCCTTGAGACAGACATATAAATGAAAACTAGGTTCCACATTGAGCACCTCCCAAATGGGAAGGAAAGAGGAAGTAGAGACATCTTGCATAGTAGAAGGGAAGAGAAAAGAAAAGGGTGAAGGAGAAGGCAGGAGGAAGGAGGAGATACAAGACATTGGGAGGCACCAAGATACTTAGCAGTGGATGGTGCCATAGACTCCAAAGAAAGCAGCTACAGACAGGTAACACATGGCCACAATCAGGGGAAGCATTTGCACGACTCCTTGATAGAACGTGCATACAGTGTCTTAAATGAGGGCAGGGAGATAGGTTGGGCCACCTTCAGAGTTTTTTGCAATCTAGTCCAGAGTTGGGGTAGAGTGAAACTTACTGAGGATTACTGATCGTTACACATCAGGGCTCTCAGTAGGTTTCAGTTTCTAGGGGTGAGACACATAAAATAAAAAAGTAGGTGGCCAGGACATCCTGCAGTTTCCCAGGCCCCTGGTTCTGTATCCCGCTAAAGTGTGTGGGGCCGCCAAGAAGCGAACTGTGCATCCTGACACGCTAGCAGTGCATCTTGGGGATTCAACATAATGATGGATGTTGCATCCCGACAGGTTTTGGCACAGTGGCTTCTGGCATGAACATGGTTGTCTAGCTGTTATCCTATTCTCTATGTAAACAATAACACATGATGAATGACAGATGGGGAGGGGGCTGGGGCCACTGCAATCTAGGGGGCTCGCTGCACACTCGGGCAGACATTGATAGACCGGGTGGCCTGTTTCTGCTGGCAGATTTGTATGCTCACATGATAGTGTGTGCAGTTATTGGGCAATTACTGCACACACTCCTACTCGGTGAGTTGGAGGCATGAGTCACTAGTCAAGTGCCCTTCAGCCATGGGGAGGGGGGGAATGCGGTAATTACCCAATAACCGCCAGATCTGGATTGTGTTATTGTGCTTATAAAATGGCACTAAAATAATAAAAAACAGAAGACTAAATAAATATCTAAATTAATGAATAAATCTTCATCATCAGTTTTCACACCAGGCAGCTGTGTTTGCCCCATCAAAGTGGTCAAACTGGGTAGCCAGTAAGTCACACTTGCTAACTGAAACCTTTTTCTATTTTTCCCAACTGTCACAGTTACTGAAAATTCTGAAGCAGTGCAATGTTAGCCCTATGCAGTCAGGTCAGCCTACAAAACTCATCTGAAAATTTGAAAGGCACTTTCCAGGCCCATGCAGTTATTGGTCAACTACTGCACAGGTCTGGACAGCTACTGGCCAGTTAGATCACTGGATATTTGTTGCCCATTTTATAAGTCACAGTAATGCATGAACAACATTCAGATGTCATTCTTTACCTGTGGGACAAAATGGTCACCCACATATTGTAAATAAACTGTAAAGCCCAGGAAATACAATGGACAATCTCAATACAGAAGTGATTATGAAGTCAGTTGTATTAGCATTAGATTTCCAAACTTCCATGTTGAAACAGAGACCAGCTGGGCCTGACCACTGGTGCTAGGAGACCAGGGTTCACTTGCAAACCTAAGCCCATTTCGGGGTGGGGCATGTTAAGGCGGTGAGGCGCGCAGCTCCTATGAAGGGACGGCATGGGCCATTCGGCATTCGCACACACACCCTGCCAGCCGACCAAGCAGAGGTATTGGCATCAGCTGTGAAGGAAGACACTCACTAACCCTCCTGGCAAGAGGAAGGGAGCAGCCAGGGTGACCTCGTTTGACAAAGTGTGGAACAGGAGGATATGAAAAAGGGACAAAATGTAGAATCAACAAAAATAAATACTGTAGAGACCATCTGTATGAAAAACTATGACCAAATAATCACACCTAAAAGTAAAACAAGGAGCAAGGAGAGTCAGAAGTTATAAACAGAGGTCCAATGAAGCAAATACTTTTATTCAGCAGGGAAGGATGACACAGTGACAGAGGCAAATATCAACAAATAAAACACAAAGAGAAATAGGCAGAGTAATAACCTTCCATGAAATGAATAAATGAGTGAACACCTGACATCTAAATCTAAAAGGTGCACTTTGGCCTAAATACTTGTAACTTCTCTATGGCAAAGAACTACCTTGTCAGCCACTACTGCTAAGAGCTCTTCGGTAACTATAAGACACTGCAGTGCTACAACTGGCATAAAGAATCTAGTCCTCGTTAGAGTCTAGTTTTTACGTGAATAAATCTGTCACAAAGACTTCAGATGGAGGAAAAGGGTACTTGGTCGAATGAGGGGACTCGGTCGTAGTATTGAACTAATGCTTCAGTGAGGAGTCTACCTCTCAACGGTGTTCTATGACCCAGCATCCAACAACCCAGGAAAAAAGGACCACAACAAAAAGGTGCCCAGACAAAATATTCTCAGCTTTGTTACAAAATCTGAAACACAAAGTTTTTAAAGCAATGTTTACAGACTCGTGTTGCCTGTTTTACTTATGAAAACCACTGCACATGATCTTTACAACTTTATAGAAACAGGTCCTCCTATAAACTTGCTGACAGAGAATACTAGACTGTGAGGTCACCAGATGACATTGGCAGCAGTTCTTCCCTGAAACAGGCTTTTTTTGAACAGGTGGTGAAATCAGGGTTACAAAATGGCTAATAACTTTAAAATGACGTAACACAGAAATCTACTTTTTTGTATGAGATTTACTGGGGATATGGTTATTCTAATTCTGTAATGTAGCACTGTTGGCCAGATGGTGTCAGTAGCTCTTTAAGAGAGGATTGATAAACAGGCCATGAGTTCACTGGCAAAAAAACCCTCTCTTGGGTTGCTGGGACAGAGAATACAGTCAGAACAATGGGGTAGATTCTTCGGTATTAGCCCTTCCTAGGGCTGCTGGAACAAGAAGCACAAAAGGAGATTCTTCGGCAACAGCCCTCCTGTAGGCTGCCGGGACGAGGAACACTGAAGAGAAGACTTTGGCACAAGCTCTCCAATAGGCCACCGAGACGAGATGAACTGAAGATACATTGAAAAGAATTGAAGGTGAAATTGGAGGAATGCAGGTCTTTGGATAGAGTTTCACGATAGAAGTCTTCGGACACCGGTTCAAGATGCTGGTCTTCGGAGGGTGACGCCAAGTGGTACCTGAAAGAAAAGCATAATAACAAACAGGGTGAAGAATCTTCTTGCGTGCGAGTGTGGATGGTCCCTTACTAGTTAGCCGGTGTGGCTCCTGTGCTTACTGAACACCTTAACAGGGTCGGGAGTAGAAGCAGGTCAGCAGATGGGCCTCTACTAGTTGATGACTACACTAACTGGGTAGGACGAGTATGCTGAGATGCATAGATGAGGTGTCCAAGCAGAGAAGTTGCACATGCAGCAGACTCAGGAGCTTAGTGGTGAGATGATTCTGAACTAGGTGGTCAAGGCAACTTGCCAGTTCTCTTGAATGAGAACTTTGAATCGCACAGTCAGAACAGCCGGTGACAGTTCAAGGCTAAATCACAGTTTCAGGGGATAAGTTGCACAGTTCTGGGCAAATGTCAGTATTGTAGGGCAATTAACACAGTCTCGAGGCAAATGCCAGTAGTAGAGGGCAATTAGCCAGTTTTGGGGCAAATGCCAGTAGCAGAGGATAATTAACCAGTTTCAGGGCAAGCGTCAGTAGCAGTGGGTAATTAACACAGTCTCAGGGAAAATAGCACAGTTGTTTGTTTTGGTTCTATTGGTGGCAAACAGCACAATTTAGGGCAAATACCACAGTTCAGGAGCACATAACACAGTTAATGACAAATAGCACAGTTCAGGACAAATAACGCTGTTCAGGGCAAATAACACTGTTCAGTAGTTCTTTTACAGTATCAGAAACATTGTCATTTTAAACACCCTTACACCAGCCCACAATAGGCTCACTAAGTCTTGTTGCCCTTTTTATGGGCCTGCTAACCCACTCCAGCTCTCGGCCACCCCTATGTGCAATCCAGAGGTGGGAAGCATTAGTAAATCCCCTCCCACCAATATGACCTTTGTCACTGATACAGTGCCCTAGCTGTGATTTATACTAGCCCTTGGCTTGGGCTACTGGTGGCCTCCTGGCTAATAGCCAACCTTTATCACGCTGGGGCTCTGTCTGTTATGCAGTCAGGTTTGCATTGCCCTACTTGGCCCATTTGTTGCTTGCCTATTTAAAAAAAAAGTAAAAGTTTGGGCACGCTATCCCTGGGTCAGTAGACCGCCCGGGCTATTTTTACTATAACCTGGGGCTTTGCTCTACCCCTGCTCCTTCTTGGAACCTTTTTACTTTTAAATTAGAGCCTGCTTGCCCTTGCTCCCTCGCTAAAGGCAAATTAAATAAATTCAGCTAGGGCCATCCTTGCCCTATGCTCCCTTGCTGGAGCTTATTAAAGGAATTTACATACCGCCTTCCCTCACAGCACCTCTAACTAATGGGGCTTGCCCTAGCCCCTAACGACCACAGCCGCCCCTTGCTGCACCATCCGACACTGGAGCAACTCTTTTTTTTTTAAAATGTAATAATCCATTCTGGCAAACAGCACCTGCCCTATGGTGCTGCTGCTGACTCACTGGAGAAGGAATTAGAAGAGGAGGAGGCATGTTGGCTGCAGATGCTGGTGGGCTGGCTGTGGAAGGTACTTCTGGCTGCAGGCAGGAGGGAGGTCTTTCTGAGGAGGGGGGGCCTTGCTGTGTCCCGATGCTGCTCCCAACACTCGCTCTCTCTTGACCATTGCGGCCCCACTTGCTGATGCTGCCACCGACGGCATGAGAATTAGCTTTTAAATTTAAGTACACTTATAAAAGAGGCTATACAGAGCCCACACTGCAGCCAGCCAACAATGAACCGACACAACTGGGACTGAGGAGGGGGGGGCCGCACTACATGGATTGCTGACCGGACTACCAACCATAGAAGAGGCACCACAGGAGAGGCAATGGACCTGGCTTCAACTCTCAAAGTAAGCCCCTGAGTTATTGCTTTTTCTCGGTCCTGCTCCTTCCCGATCTTGGCAACTGATTCCAGCTGCCTGCCCCCCCCCCCAAAAAAAAACAAATATTGTTTAGATTCTTTAAAATGCTCAGGGTTTGCACACTAAAATCCCGAGCCCAAGCTCAACTAGCTTTGTTTTTATATAGGTAAACACCACACGCTAGGCTAGGATGGCAGTCACAGTACGTGGCCAGATCCAGTTCATGCTGCCTACTGGGGAGGTTTCTGAACAGGAGCAGGCAGCCACAGGAAAAGAAAATGCTTTTTTGTTTGTTTTGTTTCTGTTAGTACTGTTCTGCCCTACTGCCTTGCAAAGGTGGGGGACACATCACCTAAAGGGCCCCTCTGACACCCATGGTACCCTCGCTGCTGAGAAGCTCCACAGGAGGGTGTCTCTCTCCTTTCTTTTCTGTAGGGCCTCCCTATACTTTGGGGTACTACAGAAATATCTCCAGTGGACTAGTACATAGTTTACAAGCAATCTAAAATACCATTAGACTGACATGGCTACCTGACCTGCATGGAAAACCACAGGTGTAACCATTGCAAGTTCTGTCCACAGAGGCAGAGGACTACCCCAGCTAATTTAAATGTTTATCGAAGTAACATTTAAACTGTCAGCTGAGGACTGCAGTTCCCCTTATGGACAGATGCAGGCCATCACTACTGTTTAGGCCCTTATTCGTCCATGTGAGTCCCCAGTTCCCAATGTAACCAAACCCCTCCTCCCCGAGTGACCTCCCTCTATTCAGCTTTTCCTGGGTGAGCCGTAGCTTGTTCCATCTGTGTGGTGGGCTGTCTCTACAAAAGCACTTTGCATTTGTGGAGCACTGTCCGGTATGCTGGACATTGACTTGGCTCCTTTGGTGAAACACCAGTCTGGGAAGCGGAGAACCCGGTGGGAGCACCCCTTTCTTCCGATGGTTAGTTTCTTAAACTGGTGCTATGAGGGTGAGTGTCCCATGGTTAGACCTTCTACTGCTGTTAGCGCTTGTGAGAGGAGTGCTTCACTGCAGTCTTGCCTCACCTTAAAAGACTTTGCTCCTCATAAAACTTCCTTTCGGTCTGACTTCTGTCGTGGAAAGGGTTTTGGTCCATGGTGGTGTGAGCACCACCGTCCTTTTCTCATATCATGAAGTTGCCCTGTGGAATTAAAACATCTGACTAGAAGGATAATTTTCCTCTGGATATTGAACTACTAAAGTCTGGATGTTATGGTCCTTTTCCAGCAGTGAACTGGACTGAACTCTACAGCACACTGTACTGCTGAGCTCTCCCTGCAATTTAAAGTTTCTATGTGTTTAATTTATTTTTTTCTTTTGTTGTGATTGGGGAATGGGGTGGATTCTGTGGGGGATAGTATTTGGTTTGGGTAGGGGATGAGTGGATGATGGTGTGTGAGCAGTTAGGAAAATTTCTATGTAAAGGGGAGTGACTGTTAGTGTGCGTGGTTTAGTTTAATTTTAGAGAGTAGTTGTCCTTGCCTGTTAAAGGGCAAGGCGTAGTAGGTCGCCTATTCCAGTTGGAGTAGATAAGCAAAGGGGTTATTTAGGGCTTTGTGCTTGGTTTGTTTTGCACCTTAAAAATCTAGTGCTTAACAGGGTTTCCCCAGTCGAACTGGACTTGCCAGGCTGGGATGTGTTGGAGCCACAGCACAGCTCGAATTACCTATGCTGCCGCTCGGCTTTGTGACCTGCGTCCCTTCACTAACCTCCCTATTTCCATCACTGCAGCCAGGTGCTGTAAGGAGGTCAGGATTACAAGGAGGCATGTGGTTTGTCGATGGCCGAGGGCAGCTGAGGAGGGGCGGTGGGCAGCATTGAGGTTGTCCGGTGAAGGAGACACCCTGGGTTTAAATGGAGCCTTGGGAGATGCCAGACATGTTTGGCCTCCATACCCAGGGCTCCCACTGGACCGAGCGGGCAGCTAGCTAGAGGACCGGCTGCATCCTCTAATCCTCTTCGGGCAGTGCTATGCAATGCCAAGTCAATTAAGAACAAGACCACTATTTTTGCTGACTTGATTTCCTCTGTTGACATGGCTTGCATTACAGAGACCCGAATGGGTGACAATGTGGGCTCAATTTTGGAGGCTGCCGTCCCCGCCGAGTATACGTTGTGCACTGCCCAAGGAAGGATCGCAGGGGTGGGGAAGTAGCCACTGTATGTTGATCCAACCTCGGCTTCATGTTGCACCCAGTTGACAATACCCGATCATTTGAGTGTATCGCTGTGCGTGGGGGTGCAGGTGCAGGTTGCAGGATTCTCCTCATTTACTGCCTTCCTGGGGCGGAGGGGAAATTCCTGCAGGAGGTAGCAGACTTCGTCATCGACCAGGTATTGGAGTCCCCCAGGTGTTTAATCTTGGGGGGGGCTTCAATGCCTGGATCGATAACGAATCCTTGCATTTCTGTTGCTATCTCCTCCAGTTGATGTCATCACTGGGCCTGTCACAAGTGGTTGCCTCTGCTACCCACCAGCATGGCCACACACTCGATTTGGTGTTCCAGCTGGGTCTTGAGATTGACAGCCTCAGAACTGATCGGGTCTCCAGGTCTGATCATTGTATCATGGAGTTCACATTTGGGGCCCCCCACGAAAGTCCCTCCCCTGTGGAGATGATCAGCTACCACCCCTTAAGGGGCCTGCACCCAGAGGGACTGTTGACATTGGCTGACCTATCTAGGGTTGACGCAGCACGTGCGACTGGTGCCAGAGAGGTGGTGGCTATCTATAACAGGGTGGTCTATGAAGCTCTGGATGCCTTCACACCAGTCCGTATATGATCCAGATCCTCTCACTTGAGGTCCCCCTGGTTTGATAGGGATCTCAAGGCGATGACGATCAGGAGTTGGAGGTTGGAGCATTGCTGGCAGAAGACCAGGCTGGAGGCTGACAGACTGAACCTGCATGCTCACTACATTGAGTACCAGGGGGCAATTTCCCGTAAGAAGGCAGAATTCCTGTCCAGGGAAATTGCTGCAGGGAAAAAACGACCATCTCTGCTTTTTCATACTTTGGACAGGCTTCTTCATCCAGCCTGTCTACAACCAAAGAAAGCCTTTTTTATCCACTGTATGTGAAGCATTTGCTCTGTTTTTCTCCGACAGGGTGTCGGCTATCTGGTCAGGGATTCTGCCACTGAAGCAATCGCCTCGCAGTGGCCAGACTGAGAGGTTTAGAGGCACTCCGTCTGTTTGGGAGGAGTTTAGGCCAGTGGGGTTGGCAGAAGTGACTAAGGTGATCTTAGAACTGAAGCATACATCCTGTGAACAGGACCCGACCCCAACGTATTTCTTAATGGGATGTGTCAAGGCTGTAGGCCCGGTGTTCGCCGGGATTGACAAGTGCTCGATGGCAAAGGGTGTTTTCTTGGTAGCTCTGAAAGAAATGCTGGTGAGGCCCCTCCTCAAAAAACCTTTCCTCAACCCTGGCGTCCCGGTGAATTACTGTCCTATCTCCAACCTGCCTTTTTTGAGCAAGGTTGTAGAGAAATTAGTAGCACAGCAGCTCGAGGATCGCCTGGTGTCCTTTGACATCTATGAGCCACTTCAGTCAGGTTTACACGCCAGACATAGCACAGAAACAGCTCTAGTGAGGACAGAGATAGAGGAGACAAGTCAGTTTTTGTGCTCCTCGATCCCTCTTCAGCTTCTGACACCGTGGACCATGTCGTGCTTCTTGATCAGTTCTATGAGTTCTGTGGACTCGCCGGCACCGTTATCAAGTGGTTTGAGTCCTATCTCTCAGACAGGGTGCAGCAGGTGCTGATGGGGAGTTTCTCCTCCTCCTTAATGCCTCTGTCCTGTGGAGTACCACAGGGCTCGATCTTGTCGCCGATGCCGTTCGAGGTGTATATGATGCCCCTGGGTGAGATCATCAGACAATACAGCGTGGAGTTTTACTGCTATGCAGATGATACCCAGCTGTATTTGTCTTTTGCCCCAGAACATCCAGAGCTGTCAATGTACTTAACAACTGTTTGGCTAAAATCAATGACTGGATGGCTTCCATCTGGCTGACACTAAACCCGGCCAAGACGGAGTTACTGGTGATCGAGCCTGGTCGCAGACATGATGGACTGCCACCAGGAGCAGACACAGGCCTTGTCCTGGGGTCTACTCCATTGGTGGCATCCCCGAGGGTACAAAATCTTGGCGTGATCCTGGATAGCAGACTGACCTTTGAAAATTGAGTGTCATCTGTGGTCAAAAGTGTTTTTTACCACTTACGGAACACTGCCGGGATTAAGCCCCTCATTCTGCCTGAGAATCTACCAACATTATGTACAGTATGCTTTTGTTACCTGTAGGCTCGACTACTGCAACTCTCTGTACTTCGGGGTCATGGAAATGGAAGACCACCGTGGTGACCCCTATCTACAAAAGTAGTGAGAAGACCTTAGCAAGCAACTACCTATCTCCACCCCCACCCCAAGGGCTTGGAATGGATAGTTGCTGATCAGCTTGTTGACTATCTGGAAAAATATAACCTTCAATGTCCACAGCAGCATGGATTTCAAAAAGGGCACAGCACCACCACTGCACTCCTTGATTTTACCACATATATCCACCATGCCCTTGATCACAACCAACTGGTCCATGCCTCCTTTATTGATCTGACCAAGGCATTTGATACCATCAATAACTCACTGCTGACCAGACAACTATCACACCTAGGACTCTCATCGGACACCACCTGCTGGTTTCAAAGCTACCTCTTTGACCACTCCCAGCAGGTCAGAATCAGGGAATCCCTCTTGACCTCCCTTCCAGTCTGGTTGGGTGTCCCCCCAAGGTTCTATCCTTGGCCCCCTGCTCTTTAGCATCTTTTTGAATGACCTCACTGCCTCATGCCATGACAGAATTCTCCTATACGCAGACGATCCAGTCATCTTTACGAGCCACTCTGACCACTCTCTCCTACGGCTGCAACTGCTGCGAAGTTTTGCAGAAGTTGAAACATGGTTCAGATCGAACAAGCTCATCCTTAATTACTCAAAAAACAAACAGTGCTGTTCCATGGTACCCACAATAAACACAAAGACAAACAACTGCTAATCAACAATAACAGAGGCTCTGCGCTGGAACAGGTTGACCAGTTTAAGTTCCTGGGTGTGACCCTTGACTGTACTCTATCATACACCAAGTATATTCATAACATTGCTAAAGCTGTGAACACCTGTATAGGGCTGCTCTACAGGTACAGGCACTGTTTGACGGCCGGAGCCTTAAACCTTGCTATCCAGAGCTCAGTTACCTCCTTAATTGACTATGGTCTTGTGGTTTACAGATCAGCCACCAACACTGCCATCCAGAGCATAGCATTAGCCCTCAATAACGCATGTCGGCTCCTCACCTCATCTGCTTGACTCTCACACACATGTGATATCTATGAACAGGCTAATTGGCTGCAGCTATCCGGCAGACTAAAGTATCAGACCTGCATCCTTGCAAAGAAGACTTTGCTGGGCCTTCTGCCACCGGGGGTTCAGTCTATACTGAAACCTCACTGTGCAACCTGCCTAACCAGGACTTCAGAAAGCCTAGCATTCTCTGTTCCCCACTGCTGGATCACACAAGGACAGCACTCCTACAAAATAAGGGACTCTAACTGGTTCAACTCCCTTCCAGTAATGACGCCAACACCTCAAATCTCAGCTCCTTTAAGCACAAACTTCGACAGCATTTGGTTGCTAGTGCCTACTGCGACTGCTTCACTTAACTGCTCTGCCTGCTCTCCAGGCTCCTCTTGCACTTATGTACTCTCCCACCACCCTTCTCAGGTCCTGTTATCTCTTTCCCATATCCCTCATCAGCCTTCCCTAGCTGCTCCATTGCCTCCCTGTATCATCCCACCTCACCCTGCGTCCCCTACTATTTTGAGCTCTTCCCCCAAAAAAACTCCCCTGACCCCATCCTAGTCCTTTTGTCTATCTCCTCTCTCCCCCATTTTCTCCTGCCCAATTTTCCTCTCATCTCCTTTTCCCCTCCTCCCTGTCACTTTCCTTCCCCTTTCTACCTCACACCAAATCCCTTACTCCCTTCCCCTCTCTCATCTCTAAACCTCCCTTCCCTCTGTCCCCCCTGATCACTGTTTTGTTTTCTACATCTAAGTTCACACCTAGAGCTACCTCTGTCCCTCTTTTGGCACTTGCAAGATCACTACCTCTCATGTATCTGCCCAGGCATAGTTGTGTTCAATGATTGGTGTTTCTTTTTCCAACCACATCTCTTATTTAATTCACATTTTGATTCTTGATAAAGCCTTTGGCAGCTCCTTGTATTAAGACCTTACTGTAATGTTTACCTGTTATTAAGTGCTTGCTCTTGTCTTAAATTGTGCAGTGTCCTTGACGTGGAACCTTTGTAAAAGAGCCCAGTTGCTCAAAGGTGTTATCAATAATTTCAATAAATAAATAACGGGAGGGACCCTTTGCAGACTACACAGTGGCCAAGCTGCTGACAGGCTTTTCAAGGTCCACTCATGTAACCCCGGTCCTGCGTGCCCTGCACTAGCTGCTGGTCAGGTGGAGGGTCCTTTTCAAGGTGGGTTGCTCAAGTTTAAGGCTCTATATGGTCTGGGTTCTGGTTACCAGTCAGAGCTCCTGTCACCGGTGACCTTTGCTCGCTCCCTCCGCTCCTCTTCGAGAGGCCTCCTGGACGTTCCCAGGGTTTGGCTGAGGACTCCAGGAGACCATGCTTTAGTGTCTCTGGGCCAACCCTGTGGAATTTGTTTCCACCTGCTGTCCGGGAGGCCCCCTTGATCAAGGTGCTCCAGCGTATGCTGAAGGCCCACCTTTTCAGTCTGGCCTTTGTAGATTGCTGAATTCCATCTGTTATGTCCAGTCTGCTTTTTGGCAAACCAAAGCTTTTAAAGTCATTGAATTATTATTATATTGTGTATTTATGGGAATTTTATTGTATTTTAATGTGTTTTCTTTTGTATTGAGTACTGTTAAGGTGCTCAGAGCCTCTAGGAATGAGCGCCCTACAAATAAAATTTCCTTGCCTTGCACTGTTCCTTCAACCATGAGTTGAAACTGCTGGTGATGCTATCTCTCTCCTCCCCCCTGTGGTAAACAGGTAGAACCTCAGTGAAAGCCACTGAACACACTGCCTAAGACCACTGTCCAGCACCCCGATATCCTCTTGCACTATCCCAGGGCTATCCCTAGCCAGGTCATTAGTTCCCAGGTGGACAATGGTGTCCAGCTCCACCTCCTATCCTGCTGCCCTAGTGATCCTGAGGATCTGCTTCCCATCACTCCGGACCATGGTGCCTCGTAGGCACTTAACCTGCCTCTCCACCCCCTTCCCTTCCTATTCCCAAATCTATCCCTCTCACAGTTGAGTACCTAACCTGCAGCTGCTTCCTCCTCCTCCTCTGGGGTCCTCTACCATCTTTGTTGGGGTCTCTGCTATGAAGGACCCCCACCTCCTCCCTGGCCACTACCACTAGTGCTTCCTCCCAGCAATCCTGCCCCACCAAAGTAGTATAGGAATTATGTAGTGGTACTGGTTCATAAATGTGCCTTTGAACCACCACCACCCTTCCAGAGCATGCCACAGTCCAGCCGTTCCTCTTCCTCTTCCTTGGCAACCTCTGAGGTAATGGTGTCAGACTTGGTGGCCCTTGGGTGGGAGAAGAGGTTGCCCAAATCCTAGCCAACATGGCCTGCAGTCTGTCGATCTCCTCCCTCACCCAGAGAGGTGCATGCAGATAGACCATCACCACAGTCTCCAGAAATTCTCTCTAATAACTGCTGCCCCACAGTCACTGCACTGCACCACTCCCAGCATTTTCAATTCCTCGAACCAGGATCCTAGGTGATAGGTTTAAATGCTTCATTGGCAAGCATTTAAACTAGCCAAGGGGGAGGCACTGGAAAGGAGCAGGGAAATCCTAGCCCCCCCCCCAAAAAAAAAATAACACTAGTAAGTGCAGTAAACACCAACATAGAGGTGTCGATATGGAGAACAGCAGGGGTAAATGGAGAAAGTGACAAAGGCAAGAAGGACAGGGATGGGGCAAAAAGGAGTAAGGCCATAAGGAAATGGAGAGTAATGAGTACCAATGCCCGTAGTCTGGGCAACAAGCTCCCTGAGCTGGTGGCCTTGATGGAAGAGGGATGCCTGGATATTGTAGCAGTCACAGAAACATGGTACACAGAGAACCATGACTGGGATGTTAACATACCAGGGTACATAACCTCAGGAGAGACAGGCAGGGAGAAGAGGGGAGGAGTAGCTCTCGTAAAGGAAGGGATAAAAGCAACTGAACAAAAGAGTAAACAGGGAGGAGAGGAGGCATTGTGGGTCACCTTGGGGACTGGAAAGGGCACCACAATCCGCACAGGGGTTGTGTACAGACCCCCATGTCAGGGGGAGGGAATAGACAAGGATATGATAGAAGGCATTCTTAGAATGGCAGAGAATGGGGAGATACTGTTGATGGGAGACCTGAATATGCCAGATGTTAACTGGAGCACATTTGCTGCAGCCACCTCCAAGAGCAGGGCCATTCTTGATGCCCTACAGGTGGCAGGCCTCAGACAGCTAGTTTCAGAACCCACTCGTGAGGGAGCAATCTTAGACCTAATACTCTCAAACGGGGGCAGTGAGAGGATCTCAGATCTAGAAGTGGGTTGCCATCTGGGAACAAGTGACCATCAAACAGTGTGGTTCACGTTAAACTCAGCTACAGAGTCAAGCCATACAAAACTGAGGTTACTGGACTTCAGGAGGGCTGACTTTGGCAAGATGGGAGAGTGCCTCAGAAAAGCACTAGCAAACAGGCTAGAAGGAGATATGGAGCAACAATGGGGAATCATCAAAACTGCCATCACAGAGGCAACAAGCCTTTGTGTGAAGCAAATAAACAAATCAAAATTAAAGAAAAAACCACTATGGTTCTCAAAAGAGGTGGCTGTGAAAGTCAGGAAGAAAAAGATAGCATTCCGGAAGTATAAGGAAACACAGAAGGAGCAGGACAGAGAGCTGTACCAGTTAAGGCAGAAGGAAGCAGGGAGGGAAGTCAGAATAGCAAAGGCCCAAACTGAGGAAAAGATAGCCAACTCGGTTAAGAAGGGGGATAAAACCTTTTATAGGTACATCAGCGAGCGTAGAAAGACAAAGGGAGGGATAGTGAGGCTGAATAGAATGAACGGTGGGTGGGCAGAGGGGGACAGTGAAAAAGCAGGGATACTGAACGAATATTTCTGCTCAGTATTCACTAAAAGAGGAGGGGAAGTGCCTAATCAATTAACAGAAGCACCTTGATAGGGGGTCGATCCCAGTCCTTTCACAGAAGAAAGGGTTCTGCAAGAACTCCTAAAACTGAAGGTGGACAAAGCAATGGGGCCTGATGGAATTCACCCCAGAATTCTAAAAGAATTATGGGGAGGAAGTGAAACCACTGGTTACTCTTTTAATAAATCATGGGAGGATGGTGTGGTACCCGAGGACTGGAGGAAGGCGGATGTGATTCCCCTTCACAAAAGTGGGACCAAGACAGAGGCAGAAACTACAGACCTGTCAGTCTGACCTTTGTGGTAGGGAAAGTGATGGAGTCACTTCTGAAGGAAAGAACAGTTGAGTACCTAGAGGCCAGTGGGACACAGGACCCAAGGCAGCATGGGTTCACAGCGGGAAGGTCATGTCAGACGAATCTAATAGATTTCTTTGACTGGGTGACCAAAGTAGTAGACCAGGGAGGGGCTGTGGACATGGTCTACCTAGACTTTAGCAAGGCATTTGACACAGTCCCACATAAAAGATTAATTGTCAGATTAACCAGCCTGGGAGTGGGTCCCAGAGTGGTAGCCTGGGTAAAACATTGGCTGGACAACAGGACACAGAAGGTAATTGTAAATGGAGTCCACTCTGAAGAAAGAGGGGTTACTAGTGGGGTGCCGCAGGGTTCAATATTGGGTCCAGTCCTTTTTAATGTCTTCATAAGTGACATTGCAGAGGGACTGGAAGGAAAAGTATGCCTCTTTGCAGATGACACAAAGATCTGCAACAGGGTTGATACACAAGAAGGCATGAAAGGATGAGAAGGGACTTGGCAAGGTTGGAGGAATGGTCAGAAGTATGGCAGCTAGGATTCAATGCAAAGAAGTGCAAAATAATGCACTTGGGAAAGAAGAACCCAAGGGAAGAATACACAATGGGGGAGGTAGACAACAACAGAAATGGAAAGGGACCTGGGGGTAATCATATCAGATGACCTTAAGGTTAGCAAGCAATGTGAGAAGGCAGTAGGGAGGGCTGGGGGTATACTGGGATGCACAGGGAGAGGCATCAGTAGCAGAAAACAGGAAGTTGTTATCCCTCTGTACAGACAGTTGGTGAGACCCCATCTGGAGTACTGTGTCCAGTTCTGGAGACCCCATCTCCGCAAGGACATAGACAGGATAGAGGCAGTCCAGAGGAGGGCAACTAAATGGTGCAGGGTATGCAAGAGAAGCCGTATGAGGAGAGACTAAAGGAGCTTAATATGTATACCCTTGAGGAAAGAAGGGAGAGGGAGGACATGATAGAAACTTTTAAGTACCTCAGTGGAATCAACAAAGTCCAAGAGGGTAGCATCTTTCAGAAAAAGAGATGTGCAAGAACAAGGGGACACAATTTAAAGATGGGGGGGCGGTTCAGGTGCAATGTGAGGAAGTATTATTTCACAGAGAGGATAGTGGAAGCATGGAACAGCCTTTCTGAGGAGGTTGTGGGGTCTAAAACTGTGGGAGAATTCAAGAATGCATGGGACAGACATAAGGCAATTCTTGTGGGGGGGGGTAGGAAGAAATAGGCTGTTGGTTAACTAGGATCTGCAGCCTATCCTGTAGGTAGGGAAATGGGCAGACTAGATGGGCCAAGCGGTCCTTATCTGCCGTCAAAGTCTATGTTTCTATGTTTCCTTGTGTCACTTGGAAATACTTATGTACCTTTACCCATGATAGGGTGTTTTTAGTTTTTCCCCTTTTGATGTTTGTTATGCCCCTAATACACCTAACCTAAATAGGATGTTGCTCCTATTCCAAGTTTTGACCCGCCCTTTACCTGACACCCATTCCCTTATTGTAACCTTACCCTTGATAGGGTGTTTGTAGTTTTTTCCCTTTAGTTGTTTGTTATGTCCCTTGTACATCTACCCTAAATAGGGTGTTTCTCCCTTTCCCAGTTTTGGCCTTCACTTTACCTACCACCCATCCCTTATAAATTAAGCCCAGCTTTATAGTTACTGTGTCCAGTGTATTGATGCTTATACTAATAATAATAATAATAAACTTTATTTATTTAACGCCTTTCAAGTGCCAAGGCGCTGTACAAATGAATCATAAAATCAAAATATACATATAAAAACAACAGTTAATAACAATATCAATCCACAAAAGCCTTGTTCCATAACAGAGTCTTAAAATCCCGCTTAAAGGGCTCCACGGTCGTGCATTCTCTAAGCCGGCAAAGCAGAGAGTTCCAGAGGGTTGGGGCAGCGAACCCAAAGGCCCTAGCCCCAGAAGACTTCAATATAACCCTCGGAACCTCTAGCAAACCCTCGTCGGCTGAACGCAGCTGTCGCACGGGGTGGTAAGGAATCAGAAGCTTTTTAAAGTAGTCAGGACCAAGTCCGTGCAGGGCTTTAAAGGTCAAAATACCTACTTTAAAGGTGATCCGCCACTGTATAGGCAGCCAGTGCAGATCGCGCAGCACAGGGGTAATATGTGTCCTTCTAGTCACCCCTGTCAATAATCTTGCTGCAGCGTTCTGCACTAGCTGCAAGCGGCGGATAGCAACCCCAGGAAGCCCCAAGTAAAGGGAGTTGCACTAGTCAAGGCGAGATCTCACGAAGGCATGGACCAACACGGGTAAATCGCTGGATGGAACAAGGTGTTTCACCCTGGAGATGTTCCTAAGATGATAGAATGCGGACTTGACAACTGCTGACACCTGATGATGAAGAGTCAGCCCATCATCAAGTACCACTCCAAGGTTACGCACCCGTTCAGAGGTAGGGATCAGATCCCCCCCCAGCAATATGCCAGAGGGCTGATTAGACCCCAACCCCTGACCCACGACTCCGGTCCACGACTATAACCTCAATCTTACTCACAACAACTTTAACCAGCTCAAATTCATCCAGTCCTGGATTTCAGCGAGGCAGCTGTTAAATACCGAGAGAGCACTAACTCGAGGGGTAAAGAAAGGTAGAGCTGTATCATCAGCATAGCAGTGAAACCTCTGCCCATACCTTCTTACAATGTCTCCGAGGGCAGCATGTACACTGCAAACAGCATGGGGAGAGCACTGAACCCTGGTGACACCACAATGCAGAGAGAAAGGGTCAGAGGAAAAATCCTCGACACAACTCTCTGCGCTCTCCGACAGAAAGATGAAACCATCTGAGCACTGTACAAGACAGTCCACAGATGGACTCCAGACGCTCGAGTAAAACCCCATGGTCTACAGTGTCAAAGGCTGAAGAGAGATCAAGAAGGACCAAGATAGAATGGTTCCTCTGATCTCTCGCCATCAAGAGATCATTGAGCACCCGAACCAGAGCAGTCTCGGTACTATGCCTCTTACGAAAACCAGACTGGAGAGGTTCATAGATATTATGGATGGTCAAATGGTCCTCCAGCTGGTTTACAGTACTTGAACACAGAGTGGATGGTATGGTGACATCCATAGCCAAATCAGAGAAGATGGTGGGTAAAGCAATGGCGGCTTCTGCAGCTACCATCAAAGAACAATCTCTACTCTGTTCCAGAATTCAGCAGCTAGAAAATGCAGTAAGGGCTGATACTGTCAGGCGGTTCACCCATGCAGCAGTGACAAACATGCTGCCGACGCCAATTATAGCACAGGCAACATGCCGCCCGGCATTGCAGCACCAGGCGTTATGTCTCCTGGGAGTTACAGCGCCAAAGCACCCTCCCAGGAAACAGCTGTCTTTTATGGGAGGCTTTGCCCCCCCACAACCACTAAAACTAACTATAACCTCAAAGCCCCCCGCAACCACTAAAACTAAATATAACCTCCTCTGGGGCAGAAATTGTGTGGGCGTAAAGGGCGACATGAGTGAGGGGCCGATCTAAAATCAAGATTGCCCCTGTCGCTGTCACCCTTGTTGAGGTGCCCTAATTGTGGTGCCAAAATGTATAGTACAAGTCACATTAAACTGTTCCATCAACTCACTGGTGTAGCATTTTTTTTTTGTGATGCTACTGGAGTGGCAACTCAAACTATTGAAGCTTTCAACTATTTTCCAGCCATCCTTCACTGCCTATTCAACTCACATGTAACTATTTAGTGAAATTGCAGTAGCTGCATTTTCATGGCACTGTTTTATAAACATCACAGCATTCCTTAAGAGCATTGTTTATAAATATCACAGCATTCCTTAAGAGCTGTTTAGTCTGCCTTCTGAAATGAAACTTATAAGCACTCAGCTGACAATAAAGCTTATAGTACAACAGCTAGATGCAAACCAATACTAAACTTTTACTAATTCATTGAATTAAACCCTGCACATATTAGGAAACTCATTGAACAATGCTACACCAGTGAGTTGAGGGAGTAATTTAATGTGACTTGTACTGTAGTCGGCAACTTGCTAGGATAAGCTGTCAGGCTGCTAGGAGTCCTGGACAGCTCCAAGGTGGACTATCTACTTACATTTCTGGAGTGCTGGCTCCTTGAGGCAGTGAGGCTTGATCAGACAATCCCTATTTCAAAGGCATACCACGTAAACCCGAGACAAGTAACAGTCTGGGAAGGCAGCCACTTAAACCATACCGGAGCCACAATGTAAAAACAATAAACTATCTGTACAAAGTCAGGCATCACGGTTTACTGATATAACAAAAGAACTTGCAACATGTATTGTTAAAATGCACTGATTTGCTCTAAAAACAATAAAAATGGTACAGTAGCGTGAGCAGAAGCAGGGTGAGAGTGTGCTGCTGTACCATTTTTATTGTTTTTAGAGCAAATAAATGCATGCTATCGGTACCTATCGCAAAAGGTTCTTTTGTTATGTCAAACCGTGATGCCTGACTTTTTGTACAGATAAACCCTAGACAATCCATGGCTTCCTTGGATGGACCAAGGACAATATTGATGGTGACTGCCTCTATCAACATGCAAAACCAGATGCTGCGAACAGTCAAGAAGCGAGGGCCCATGATATTAAGAGAGAGTGTGGTGCTCTTCTTCCCCAACGACTTCTATGCCATGAGGCTCAGGAGAAAACCATTTGAAGGGGTAGTAAGCAAACTTTGAGCAGCAGGGATAATCTTCCTTATCAGTTTTCATAGCTGATTTCAATTCTCCTACTGAATAAATAGAAGCAATACTCCTTTGCTGACCTGAAGGTGGCTGGACAATTCACTGCAGAAAGTACAGTTACGTAAGAACTTACTGTAACAGTAGATCTTCGAGAGAGGCTCTTGCAGTAGGTAATAACCGTTAGGAATGAGCTGCCAGGCACTAGGACCACACAGAAAACTTTAGCTAGCAGTATATAGTGGGAGACTGCCCCCGACACCATGTGACCAGCATCAGCCAGATGCCATATAAGGGGCGGTCCTCACGCCTGCCCTCCAGTTCTCCCACTGGAGAACTGAAAAGGTGTGACAGGAGAAAGGTGTGGGCTCCTGGAGCCAAAAGACAGGCTGAAAAAGAACAGCAGCAGGGGGAAGGAGGGAGGGAAAAGCTTACCTACTGCAAGAGCCTCTTCCGAAGATCTGCTGTTACAGTAAGTTCCTACATAACTGTACTATCTTACTTTGAGAGGGCTCTTGCAGTAGGTAATAACCATTAGGACTAAGTCCCAAGGAGTGTAAGTCAGACATAGGCTGACCGTGGGAAGCAGGAAAGGTCTGCAGTAGGCGTAAAATTAAGACAAGAGGCCCTGAAGGACGGCTAGTCCAAAGCCTGCCCTGCGCTTTGAGTCACTGTCCAGACTGTAATGTTTAGTGAAGGTGTGGACAGAGCTTCAAGTGACTGCTGTACAAATGGCCGCAGCAGAAACATTTCTGAAACAAGCAGTAGATGCAGCCATGCCTCTGTCTGAATGCCCTTTAATGTTCCCTGGAAGTGGCTTGTTATACTTCTGATAACAAAACAAAATGCAGTTTGCCAACCATTTGGATAAACACTGTTTAGAAACTGCAGCACCCTCTCTTTTGGGCACAAAGGAAATGAAAAGCTGATCCGTCTTACGAACTGACTTAGTCTGATTCGTATAGTAATACAAAATTCTGTGCACATCCAAAGTGTGCAGAATTGCCTCCCCTTGATTGGAATGTTCAGGTTAATACATTGGCAAAACTGTATAGTCTGATTTCAAGTACACTCAGAAACTACCTTCAGTAGAAACTTAGGATTGGTACGCAGAGTCACCCCGTCTCTGTGAAAAATCAAATAGGGCTCCTTACACATAAGAGCCTGAAGCCTGGAAATCCTTTGAGCAGAAGTAATGGCAACTAAGAAGAGTGCTTTTCAAGACAGATAGCGCAGGTTGCAAATCACAGCCGGTTCAAAGGCAGGCAGAGCGAGTTTCTCAAGAACAAAGTTCAGATCCCATAGGGAACCAGGGTTCCACACCGGGGGTTTCAAACGGAGTATCCTCTTTAGAAAGGTGTGGGAGACCTCCAACTGAGCCAAGATTTTGCCATCCACTGGGGTGTGGTAGGCAAAAATGGCAGAGAAGTTGACCTTCAGCAAAGTATAGCTGAGTCCAAGATCTGAAAGGTGCAACAGGTACTCCATGACCTTCAGAAGCCCAAATGAAAAAACATTTGCACTTCATAGCGTAAGTAGTTCTTGTGGATGGCTTTCAGGCCTCCACAAGGACTTGAGCACCTCTGGAAGAGACTCAAGCGTGAGGCAGCTATGTCAGAGGGTGCCACGCATGAAGGTGAAGGGACTTGAGTCCTGGATGAACCAGCCTGCCTTGCTGCTGGGTCAGAAGGTCCTTGCAGAGGGGTAGAGGAACCAGAGACTCAACCGCTAACTGCTGGAGTGGAGGGAACCAAATTTGACAGGGTCAATAAGAGACAATCAGAATCATGTGAGCCCCTTCCACCAGTAACTTCAATAGTACCCTCTGTAGGAACAGGAAGGGAGGAAAGGCATACAGGAACCTCCCTGTCAGGCAAAGAGACAGCGTGTCTCACCAGAAAACACCAGGCCCGGGAACGAGTGAGCAGGAACTAGGTAGTTTTGCGTTGTATGGGAAGGCGAACAGATACAGATCTGGGTGACCCCAGAGGTTGAAAATGTCTTTGTCCACCAACTGACTTAGTTCCCACTCATGAGCTCTTGCCTGGGGGCGGCTGAGACTGTCCACCAGGATGTTTTGAATGCCTGGGATGTGCACTGCTGTGAGCTGGAGGCGGTGCTTGACTGCCCAGTTCTACACATGCATCGCTTCCCTGCACAAGGGATACCAACGCGTGCCACCTTGTTTGTTGAGGTACCATACCATGCACATGCTAAGAGAGTAGCATTCAGAAGATATAAGGAATTGCAGAGGGAGGAAGACAGGGGGCGTATCAGGGGAAATAGAGGGAAGCAGGGAGAGTAGTAAGGAGACCAAAGGCACAAACTGAAGAGAGAATAGCCAAGCCAGCAACAAAAGGGGACATTTTTTAAGTATGTAAATGAAAAAAATGAAGACCAGGGGTGGGACTGTAAGATTAAGATGGGAAGGGGGGGGGGTCTGTGCACAGGGGGAACAGGGAAAGACAGATATCCTTAACGAATACATTTGTTCACTGTTCACAGAGGAAAGAGATGGGGAGAGGCCACAAAAATGTAGCAGGAGCTTCGGAAGGAGGGAGGCTGACACTAGTCCATTTTCAGAGGACAGAGTCCTGAAGAAATGTGTAAATCTGACAGTAGACAAAGCAATGGGTCCAGACAGGGTCCACCCATGGGTATTGTGTGAGCTCAAGGAAGTACTTGCTGCACCTCTGATGGTCCTATTTAACAGCTCACTGGTAACAGGATTGGTTCCAGAGGACTGGTGGAGGGTAGATGTACTGCCACTTCATAAAGGCGATAGCAGAGAAGAGGCTGGCAATTATAGGCTAGTCAGCCTGACTTCGGTGGTGGGAAAGCTAATGGAACCACTGCTGAAGGAAAGGATTGTGGAATATCTTGAATCCAATGAGTTACAAGAGCTGAGGCAGCATGGATTCATGGTGGGGAAGTCATGTCAAACAAATCTTGACAGAGTTCTTTGACTGGCTGACCAAGAAACTAGATGAGGGTGGAGCAGTGGACATAACCTACCTAGATTCCAGCAAGGCATTTGACACCTTTCCACACAGGAGACCAGTAAGCAAACTGAGTAGCTTAGGAGTGGGTCCAAAAGTGGTGAACTGGGTAAGAAATTGTTTAAGGGATCGGTGGCAGAGGGTGGTGGTAAATGATGTTCACTCAGAGGAAGGAGGGTCACCAGCAGGGTGCCTCAGCGATCAGTGCTAGGACCAGTCCCCTTTAATGTCTTTATAAGTGACACTGCAGAGGAGCTGGAAGGGAATGTTTGCCTCTTTGCAGGTGACTCCAAACTCTCTAGTAGGTTGGGCACCTTTGGGGAGGGTCAAATGGATGAGTAGTGACCTGAGAAAACCCGAAGAGTGGTCAAGGGTATGGCAGCTATGTTTAAATGTGAAAAAGTGCATAATAATGCACTTGGGGCACAGAAACCAGTGGGGGTACAAAATTGGGGGGTTACTGATGACCACCAAGCAGGAATGAGACCTGGAAATGATCATATCGATGACCTAAAGGTGGGCAGGCAGTGTGACAAGGCAGTTGAGGGTGAGTAGGATGTGGGTGCATATAGCAGGGTATCACCAGCAGAAAGAGGGAAATGGTGTTGCTTCTATTTAGAAAATGACAGGAATAAATTCTCAGTCCTGATTGGCTGACATGAGCTCCAAGCTAGGCATTTATTTTTCAATAGATGCCCAGCAAAAAATAAGTACAAGCCCAAGTGCCACCTCACCACATACCCTTGTACTGAGCTGCCCAGACTGCTTTGTTATTGGTTGAAAGCACTCGATGAAATTTGAAATCCCCGCCATGTTTTTCTCTCGCTTAGCGAGAGCTACTGGTCTACAACCCCCCTTCCCCAACACTCACTACCTCTGCACTTACTACGGCTGGTTCTGAATGAAAAAGAAAAAAGAAAACACTGCAGTTCTTCGGCATTCAGGAAAACAGACAAAATCATTTTTTTTTCTCACACCTACACTCTCCCGACTGCAGGCTGACAGTACCACGCTGAACAGAAAGCAAAGCTGTCACGCCTCACAGCTTCTACTAGAAGCATACTTTTCAAATCATAGTTGAACTCCCTTCAGAACGATGCCCTTCAGTTAATCAGTCCACTGATTTAAAATAAACACATTATTTACCTAGGGGCTGTTCTTCATGCCAGCGGCACTATCCTCTTTTCTTTGAGGTCACGCAGGGTCGCGCGCTTACTAGATGCAACTTCTAACCGCAACGAAATATAAACAAAAAAAGATATTGCAAAAACGGGGCACAACTTAAAAAAGATGCCCAGAGTCTGCTGGGGGATTTTGTCTACGCGATAAATTTCCTGTTCACCTGGATGTGTTTGTGAGTATGGGGGGGGGACTCAATCCATCAGAATGGCTTTGTAGGGAGGAGAAACAGGAGCTGGAACAGCCTTAAAAAATATGGACTACTTTTTCAATAAAGTTTTTTTTTCTACTAATTATTAATTTTTTGTGCTCATTTCCTCTCTCTTTTAGCACTTTTTAAAACTTACTAGCATAGTTATTTTTAAGCTCAATACTGGGCATTATTAGAATACTGACCTTCCAGGGCTATATGGCCCTCCGCCTGTATGCCGGGTCTCATTACGCCCCTGGGCGGTCTGGTATTTCCTAATAATGCCCACTCTGTTGGGTATTATTAAGCTACAGATTGCTGGTAAGACCACCCAGAGTACTGTGTTCAGTTCTGGAGAACACATCTCAGAAAGGACATAGACAGAATGCAAGTGGTCCAAAGGAGGGCAACTAAAATGGTGCAGGGTCTGCATCAGAAGCCCTACGAAGAGAGATTAAAGGACCTAAATATGTACATACTGGAAGAGAGATGGGGGGGGGGATATGACAAAAACCTTTAAATACCTCACGGGGGTAAACAAGGTACAACAGAGAACTATTTTTTAGGAAAAGAAGGTGCTCAAAGACAAAGGGGCAAGAAGCTGTAAGGGGGTAGATTCAGGAAAGATGCGAGGAAGTACTTCTTCACAGAAAGAGTGGTGGATTCCTGGAACAGTCTTCCAGCTGAAGTGATGGGGGCAAAAACAGGGTAGGGTTCAAGAATGCATTGGATAGGCATAAGGGAATGTTAAGGAAAGGGAAGGGGTATGAATGGGCTGGAGATCAGGTAAGATCTGCAGTGATATTATAGGCAGAGAACAATGGGCAGACTAGGTGGACCAAACAGTCTTTACTACCAGCTAATTCTATGTTTCTGGTGTAACCCCCCCTACAAATGGGGGTTCCTGAAAAGTCTTCCTTGAGCTTGCCTAAATGCTCACTGGCAGGCTGGTGTCCTGCGTTTTAGCAGTTTAAATGTGATTGGCAGAGAGTGCTTGTATAGCCTCTGTGTACTGTCTCTTTAAGAGCTGCTGGATTGAAGTCATAAGTAATCTGAGAGGGAGCTCTGTTGAAAGATGTAACTATTTGCTGAAAATCATTTAGAGTGATAATAATAATGTAGTTTGTCTAACCTGCCTTCTTTGCAGCAAGGACTGTTTTGTTTATCTCCACTATCTTGGTCCTGGACTGCCGAATTGGACCAATCAGTACTGGTGGGACCTAAAATGGAGCTGGACTACAGGAGCTGTCTGGAGTCAAAATCTGTAGGAATTGTAGTTTTGGGCTTTTGGCACCTTTCTGCACCTGAAGGGGGAGCCTTTGTTGTGACTGACAGACAGATCAGCCAACCGAACCTTTTGGATTCTGGGGAAAGTCCCAGGCTTGCTGGCAGTTGAGTCAGATCTAAGTTGGGAGCTGAAGAAGCAACAGCTTGGGTCAAGCAGCCATCTGAGTAGTTTCACGCAGGAGAACTGTGGAAAGGCCTGAGTTGTGGCCTGCATGTTTGCCTGCTGCCCCTGAGAGGGAGCGAAGAGAATTATTTCGGACTAAATCCAAGTTTGTGAGAACGAAGTAAGCCACTGCTTTTTTACCAGGCTCGTACCTGAAGAAGACCAAAGATTTTGCTGAATGCGAGCGGCCTGACAGGATTTCCAGCTGCTTTTGAATCCCCAGTTTGTGCAGAGACTCTGCGATCATGACCAGAGAGCGGCTTGCCTGGTACAGTAGAATTTCCTTACATGTAAATGTGCTGTGAGTTGTTAGTGGGTCGTGATTTGGTTCCCCACTGTGTGAACTGTTGTTTGCTTGCTGGAAGCTGTATCCAGCCCAAAATGGACTGTATCCGAATTTGTCTCCATTTGGCTGGGGCCTTGCCACACTGGCCCAGCCAGACTACCTGCTGCACAGAGAAAGCCATCGACAAGAGACCTGCCTGGGGATCAGCCCCCTGCTCCATGCCTGAACAGGAATGATGCCTCGGCGATTCATGTGGGCCCTGCTTCTCCTGGTACTCCAGATTAACCACCTGCTATCTCGATTTTCGCCCAGCCCGTGTCCAGTCTTGGGTATTGTGAATAATCATGAGGGTAGCTCCCTGCAACAACAGCCTAATCTAAAAGTGTGTCATCCGATTGTCTTGTTGTTTTCTTTTCACAAACTGAGCCCTCCGCCTCTGGATTACAAATAGTGTGTGTTGTGCATGTTGTTTTCTTCCATCACAGGGCCCCAACCAGCTGCAACGTTCCTGGCTAGCCCACCTTTCTCCGTCTGGGTACCCAGAGTGTGTGACTGTTTATAGACGCTGAAGTGCATGCATAACTGTTTGATTGATACAGCCTTTAAGCAAATTAACCTGATTATGTCCCTCCCTTGTTCGAGTCCCTTAAATAAATCAGATCTAACTCTTTTTTGCATTTACCCTGACTGTGGTTCCAGTTTGTGCAAGAGTACTGTACTGCTGTTATTTGTTGTGTATAACCTAGTTTTACCGGGGGTCCACAGGGCCAGGCCAGAGTAAAGCCCTGGTGGTAGGTGCAAACAGTGTGGGTACTTGTGTGGTGTATCAGGGGTACTGTGAAAGGGATTATTGTGTATTTTTCTGGCCATAATAAGGAAAGAGGGGGGTTACAGTGTCCCGGAGGGCTGTGCCCAGGTTAGCTTGACCACGACCAACCCTGACCTCCAGGTGGAGGCACCCGTTTCAGAACTCAGGCCCCTTAGCCTGCTACTAGCCAAGCAGGCAGGGGTAGTAGCCCTTGGGTTAGTGCCACCTAGGGGTTACACTGTGTTTCAGGCAATGAAGGAATCCTGTCTTTAGTACACCAGGCCAACAAGCACTGTGCAATCATGCAAAGCAATACCCTAAAATTGAATACACAGCTAATAAAGGACCATTCCAGAATGTTCTAGATGTAGAGGCCTGGGAAATCACTGCTTCCACAGTTATAATTTATTACCCAACTGGCAGTGCTGGGAATCAATGTGTCTCTCTTGTTCTGTAGTTGCCGCTGGGTATGTTGAGCCATTGTGCTGGAATTCCGGCTGGTGCCATGTGTTTTATGAAAAGTCACCCTGCAGGTGTCGCCTGCTCTTTATGTCTTTTATTTTGATAGGACTCATCAGTGAGGCAGTTCTACTGCCATTAAATAAGGAGAGAAAAACAAAATCTGTCTGTTCTTCACTGCTACGCCCCACGGCATGCTACTGTCTCCACAGCAGGCACTGGCATGGGAAGGGATGGAGGAACATTAAAACAAGCAATAAAAGACAAGCACACAAACCCCAGCCTTCACTGCCTCTCTGTTCTTTCTATGAAACACACAGACTCTCACATCTATAATTTACAACTCAAGCAGAGATCAACTTCTACTCTTTCGGCTTGCAATTTTTCATGCAAGAACATGCAATTATTGGTTTGGCAAAGTATCAGAAATTCAATTTTTCTGTCCAAGTCATTAAGTAAAAAAAAAAAACAGGGAAAAGTTAGGTGTTTTACTGAAGTCCATGCTGAACTGAGACTTTCTTAACATATTCCATACACAGGTATGTTTACTGTAAACCAGAAATTACCAAAGTATCAGACCCCTGTATAACATCTCTAGTGTTGGGGCTGTTAAAATCATCACCCTGAACTATCCTCAGAAAAATGTCACTGATACTGCAACAGTGCATTTTGAAAATACAAGATATATACTATAAAAGAGACCACATCATGGTTAAAAATATTTTCTGGTGGCCACACTAAGGCTTGGCAGGAGCACGATACGCTTCTGTGCCGGAGACCCGAGTTCAAGAGATGGACTTGCAGAGCTGGGATCAGAGCAGCCAGGGCTGGGGAATGCTGCTGGACAAAGCCTGAGCCAACCTAAAGATGGAGCTGTCTGGGTTACTAGTGTCACAGCGGCCCCCTGCAGTGAGCCAGAAAGCTTGATCCCTTGCGAAAGGTGGTGTATGGCCAGAGCATGCTGCGATGACAAATGCTATCAGAGGTTGTATCCAAGGTAAGGAAAGGTTGGAGGGACTTTCAGAGGAATGGAGAAAGCCTGGAAAAAAAATGCACTCTGAGCTGTTTAGCTGATTGTTGCTAGTAACCTTAGGCTCTGCTCTGTGTGGTTCTCCACTAGCTTTCATGATGTGGAGTGGAAGAAAAGCTGACAGGACTGGGGGTTACCAGCTGACGGGCTGGGAGGTCAGCAGCAGCAGACCCAACAGAAGGAGTGAGTGGCAACTCAGAAGGCCAAACAGCTGGATAAAAAAAATATTTTTCAGTTTCCAGCAAAGAATTTAGTTGACCTCCACAGAACAATTACACACAGCTTCCCAAAAACGCTGCTTTCGGGACCTTCTATTCTGTATTATTGTAGACACTTTTGTAATCCCCCCCCTCCCGCCGCCAATGGGGGTTCTTAAAATGCCTGCTTGGGCTTACCTTAGCCCTGCCCCTCTGTCCTCCTGCTGTTTCTCCTGGGCTTCACCCGAATCCTGCCAACAAGTTTTCTGATCCCCCAGGTCTTGTCTTGTCCCTCTGGTACCCCAGCCTTGCAGCCCGAATGAAAATCCAGCCCCTCGGGGCTTAAAGTCACGATCACGATTTCCCACTGTAAAACTGCTGCCTCCAAGGCAGCATGAATCACACTGGTGCAATAAGTGCCTTTGATGTTGAACTGCGCTGTTTTGCGGTCGCCTCGGGGACTGTACCATAGGTCCCGGGATCCCTTCCACCTAATTGGGACCCGGTGACCACAGACAACCTGCTGAGGGGCTGCTTGCTTCAAAATTAAATGAGCTAGACTGGAGCTCATTTAAATATGCCTGAGCCAGGCTCTAGTCAGCTGAATAATGCATAAGTTGTGTCTGGCTGCCCGCCCCAGGGTAGCTATTCTTGGCTTCGGCCCAAAAACAGAGAAAATAAATGTTTTTAAAAATTGTAAACTGTTGCTGCATATTGGGGATTTACTGTGTATGTGGGGGGAGGAGTATTTAAATTAAAAAAGTGTTTGTTCCCGGGCTTAACCAGAACTTTGGGACTCTATGTGTTAGCCTGTCAGCTGCTGCAGGGGGAGCTTAAATTTGTGCAGTAGCGACAGGAGAATGAGCAGAGCCACACCTTTCTTCTGTGCAGTGACAGCAAGAATGTCAACTGGGCTAAAGAACTGTGGTGCATTGGGGCAAATAATGATTTCTTCCTGACTGCACCAGAACTTTATTTCAGGACTGTATCAATTCTGCTATAAGGGACAGTGGGTTAAGCAGCCATTGCAAGCAGCCACAGCCAATTGGAAAGCTAGGAATACAAAGCCAGAACTTGTGGGACATTCACACCACCTCATGGGTAAACACCAAGTGCTCATGGGGACTTACAGGGACATCATTTTAGGTGCCAATTCATCAGACCAACTGTGCCTCGAGTATTATGACTGACAGGTCCTCCAGGCATTCAGAGATCTGTCACCCCATCTTCTCTGCCAATCAAGAGTCGAAAAAGAGCCCTATAAGAGACAGTGTCTGCCAGCATTTTGCCAGATTTTGCTGGGTTGAGACAGAGGAGAGCAGGCTCCAGCCTGCTGGGAGCCCCCAACAGGGGTGGGGGCTCAGGCCCCTGCCACTTAGTTAAACCCCTCCAGCCTAGAGAGGGTGTTTGTTATTTTCGAGATAAAGTTTAAAGTTAAAATAATTTTAGTTGTGCTGCAACTGCTAGTCTGGAGGTTGCCAGAATTGTCCTCCAGCTGCTAGCCCTCCCACCCACGTCAAGGAAAGATGTGGACAGAAGACCAGCTACACCTAACCTTAATTATGCCAGATGACTGAAGACACTAGGATGCCTTCTATGATGGATATGACCTGTGGAGGACCTGTATGAGTACCCTCGTACCCCTCGGTGCAAGGGAGAAGCTTTACAACTAATCTTGGGGCCTCAAGTCCAATCTATTAGATATATATCTGCAAAGTGTTGAGAGAACTTAGATCTTATCAGTCTGGGCCGCCAAGCCCAAAGAGATTGCGTCTTTAAAGATTGTTCGAATGCACATTTGCCTGCTTCCCAACTGGCCCACTGCAGGTGCACTAACATAGCTTCCAAGTTTGCCCCTCCCTTCAAATCAAAAGCTGGCCAACTGGACCAGCTGCAACTTCCACCAGACCTGCAACACCTAGGACTTTGGTATCTGGGTACCCAGTGTATGGTATGAGATTGCGGGTTTCATCTGTATCTGGGACTGGTACCAGTGGGAAATATAATTGTTAATGTGACACCTGATTTTAGTCAGCTGTTAGATAGCCAGGGCTCAGGGTATCACTGTTGACGGGAATATTTGATTGCCTTTTCTATTAGTAATGTAACCACCCAGCTGGAGGGTTCACCAGCAAAAGCCAATCAAAGTCTGTGTACATATGTAAATAGCTAATCACATAACCTCTATTCCAGTTCCCCATTCATAACTCCTATGCCCCCTAAATAAATTGATTGTCACTGTTTTTGAAATCCTGTGGGTAAGCATATTATTAGAGAGAGTCATTAAATGTGAAATGTTGAAGTGTGGGGAAATATCTATTGGGGCATGTCTGGGAAGGTAAATGGTTATTGTGGGTGGTATAACATCTCAGGGGGTTATACCTGTAACAGCTAGCCCACATTAAACACACTCTGAGTGGAGGCACTGCGCACTGTTCAAAACTGTTATCTGTTAGCAAACCCAAACCCCTTAGCCTATTGTCCAGGGTAGTAGGCAGGGGTGTAGCACTGGGGATAGCGACACCCAGGGGTTACACAATGGAGGCACCGCTGGGATTCTGTTGTATGCCACGTGCCAAACCAGCATGACCCCCCATTTTGTATGTATTGAGACCCTTAAAATGGCTGCCACTGCCTGGCTTCCAGAGATGTATTTTGGGGCTAAAACTGCTGTAAGCCTGTTCACTGCTGGCTCAGAGAATGTTAGTAGGGAACATATGCCCCCCATGGCCAAAAGTGGAATTGCACCATATTTGTTTTTGCAGCTAAAAATCTGTTTGTCAAGTGCTCCTGTATATTGTAACATCTGCTTATGCTCACAGTGATTACGAACTATTTAGCCGATTTAGAATAGGATACATCTGTCTAGAGCAGGATGTTGTGGTGACCAGTGCTAGCTAGGAAGCCATATGCCTACGTCGAGACCAAATGTTTTCCAAATGTTAATGGTTATTATTTGATGGTACCCTTGTGTGCCAGGCTTGGCACACCCTTGGTGCAGACACCAAGGTCTGTTGCCACAGGAGAGTGTAACCCCCCTGTAAATGGGGGTTCTTAAAATGCCTGCTTGGGCTTACCTTAGCCCTGCCCCTCTGTCCTCCTGCTGTTTTTCCCCAGGATTCACCTGAATCCTGCCAACAAGCTTTCTGGTCCCCCAGGTCTTGTCTTGCCCCTCTGGTGCCCCAGCCTTGTAGCCCAAATGAAAATCCAGCCCCTCAGAGCTTAAAATCACGATCGCGATCTCACACTGTAAAAGTGCTGCCTCCAAGGCAGCGGGAATGGCATAGGCGTGAAAAGCGCCTTTGATGTTGAACCACGCTGTTTTGCGGTCACCTCAGGGACTGTGCTGTTGGTCCCAGGATCCCTTCCACCGAATTGGGACCTGGTGACCATGGACAGCCTGCTGAGGGGCCGCTTGCTTGAAAATTAAGAGAGTTTGACCGAGGCTCATTTAAATATGCCTGAGCCAGGCCCCGGTCAGCTGAATAATGCATAACTTGTGTCTGGCTGCCCCCAGGGTAGCTATTCTTGGCTTCGGCTGAAAAAGAGAGAAAATAAATGTTTTTTAAAATTGTAAACTGTTGCTGCATATTGGGGATTTACTGTGTATGTGGTGGGGGGAAGTATTTAAATTAAAATAAGTGCTTTTCCCTGGCTGAACCAGAACTTTCGGACTCTATGTGTTAGCCTGTCAGCTGCTGCAGCGGGAGCTTAAATTTGTGCAGTAGCGATAGGAGAATGAGCAGAGCCACACCTTTCTTCTGTGCAGCGGTAGCAAGAATATGGGCTAAAGAACTGTGGGGCATTAGGGCAAATAATGATTTCTTCCTGACTGCACCAAAACTTTATTTCAGGATTGTATCAATTCTGCTACAAGGTACAGTGGGTTAAGCAGCCATTACAAGCAGCCACAGCCAACTGGAAAGTTAGGAATACAAAGCCAGAACTTGTGGGACATTCACAACACCTCATAGGTAAACACCAAGTGCTCATGGGGACTTACAGGAATACCATTTTAGGTGCCAATTCATCAGACCAACTGTGCCTCGAGTATTATGATTAACAGGTCCTCCAGCCATTTGGAGATCGGTCACCCCATCTCCTCTGCCAATCAGGAGACGAAAAAGAGCCCTATAAGAGACTGTGTCTGCCAGCATTTTCCCAAATTTTGCTGGGTTGAGACAGAGGAGAGCAGGCTCCAGCCTGCTGGGAGCCCCCCACAGGGGTTGGGGCTCAGACCCCTGCCATGCTTCTGGGCCTGGGCCACTTAGTTAAGCCCCTCCAGCCTGGAGAGGGTGTATGTTATTTTCTAGATAAAGTTTAAAGTTAAGGTAATTTTAGTTGTGCTGCAACTACTAGTCTGGAGGTTGCCAGAATTATCCTCCAGGTGCTAGCCCTCTGTCCCACGTCGGGGAAAGACGTGGACAGAAGACCAGCTACCACCTAGCCTCAGTTATGCCAGATGACTGAAGAGACCAGGATGCCTTCTATGATGGATACAACCTGTGGAGGACCTGTGTGAGTACCCTCATACTCCCCCAGTGCAAGCTAGAAGCTTTACAACCAATCTTGGGGCCTCAAGCCCAATCTATTGGATATCTATCTGCGAAGTGTTGAGAGTCCCTAGATCTTATCAATCTGGGCTGCCAAGCCCCAAGAGACTGCATCTTTGAAGATTGTTCGAATATATGTTTGCCTGCTGCCCAAATGGCCCACTGCAGGTGCATTAAGATGTGTTGTAGCGAATCATATAAATGTGCTGATATTTGTCGGTGCCCTATGGATTAGTTCTGCCCTTGGGCAGTTGCCAGTCAAAGTCGCGTTTGTCGCGTCATGGGGTAGGAGGCCCTAGAGCTTATTGTGTCTGATTTATTCTGGAAATAACCTATTCCTGTCTTTGCTGGATTTCGTCTGAGAATGCTTGATAAAAGTGTTTAATATCGAGACATGCTGGATGAGACTTTGTAAGGATTCCTTGTTTGGTATTTAAATGTACTGGATGTGACTTGGTTTAAATGAATATGGATGCTTGATAAAAGTATTGCCTTCTAATTATACTGGATGTGACTTCGAGTTGTAATGTGCTGAATGTTCAGGATGTGAAATCCAAGATCTAGCCAAGTAGCTTGTCCTGGAATATTCGGTTTCTGTGATGCGTAGGGCAATCCCTGTCTTTCTGTGACCAGCAGGGCCAACCCTGTTACTTCTGCCAAATGCAGGGCAATCCCTGCCTACTCGTTCTATAGGATCTACAGCCATTGTAGTAACATAGCTTCCAAGTTTACCCCCTTCCTTCAAATCAAAAGTCGGCCAACTCGACCAGCTGCAACTTCCACCAGGCCTGCAACACCTAGGACTTTGGTATCTGGGCACTCAGTGTATGCTATGAGATTGCGGGGTTTCATCTGTATCTGGGACTGGTACCAGTGGGAAATATAATTGTTAATGTGACACCTGATTTTAGTCAGCTGTTAGATAGCCAGGGCTCAGGGTATCACTGTCGACTGGAATATTTGATTGCCTTTTCTATTAGTAATGTAGCCACCCAGCTGGAGGGTTCACCAGCAAAAGCCAATCAAAGTCTGTGTACATATGTAAATAGCTAATCACGTAACCTCTATTTCAGTTCCCCATTCCTATCCCCTATGCCCCCTAAATAAATCGATTGTTACTGTTTTTGAAATCCTGTGGGTGAGCATATTATTAGAGAGAGTCATTAAATGTGAAATGTTAAAATGTGGGGAAATATCTATTGGGGCATGTCTCGGAAGATAAATGGTTATTGTGGGTGGTATAACATCTCAGGGGGTTATACCTGTAACAGCTATCCTATGTAAAGAACACTCTGAGTGGAGGCACTGCGCACTGTTCAAAACTGTTATCTGTTAGTGAACCCAAACCCCTTAACCTATTGTCCAGGGTAGTAGGTAGGGGTGTAACACTGAGGATACTGCCACCCAGGG
This sequence comes from Neoceratodus forsteri, assembly GCA_016271365.2. Lineage (NCBI taxonomy): Eukaryota > Metazoa > Chordata > Ceratodontiformes > Ceratodontidae > Neoceratodus > Neoceratodus forsteri. Next base: position 247,102,904 of record JADMNL010000025.1, read on the forward strand.
GTTACACTTTTATTAAAAAAAGATATTTTTCAGTAACACTTCATCTCTTCACACTGCTTATATGAAAATTATTTCAATTTAGAATATAGGGTTGTAACCACCCTCCCATGTAAGAGCTTACATTTATGGCTCCATAAAGCGTGCCACCGGCACCATTGCTCTTGATGGTCTCCTGATTGAAACTGTTGCAATGGGGACCGGACCCAGAGTAAGAGAGGAAGCCCCAATCTTCGGCGTGCTGCACCATCTAAAGCAAAACTGCTCTCGGCTATCTCTTGTTTTTGCAGCTTATTGCGATCAGCAAGAGTGCATTCACATGATCACTGGAGTGGAAAATTCCCCGCTCACCCCCACAGTTGTCTGATAGCTGTCGCATAACTCCCAACCAAAGCCAGAAACTTGCCACAAGGGGGAGGATCCACAAAAGGGAGCACAGAATGTTGTAGGTTAAGATACCCTCTTTAAAATACTTTGGGGGCCAGTGCCCACAGCCACAGCGAGGGCACTGCTATCCTTTTCACCCCAACCCTTCCTCACTATGGCAACAGGGTAAAGAGTTGCAACACTGGCCAATCAGCTTCCAAAGCCTACAACAGGGCCCCTTGGGGCTCACTGGACACTAGAGAGATGCATTATGTTAGCCCATACATTTTAACCAATAGGATGTGTAGAGAAGTCCTCTAGTCCTATCTTGTCTGAGGGGCAGCAGGAAGAAGTCAATCAAATGCCTGGGACCCCCTAGTGAACAGCAGGGGCTGTCCCAAAATGTTGTCAGTCTTTGGTCCTGTTTACACTGCCGACTTTAAAATGCATCAACCCATGCATATGGGTTGATGCTCTTCAAAGTCTGCGGTGTGGACACTTAGGGGAGTGACCTAAGCCCACTTTGCATCAGGCTTCTGATGTGACTCAGGAGAGGGAACACATAAGTGACTGACATCACATTAAACATGCAGTGTAGACAATCTGCAACACTCGCTCTGATTGAGTGTCTCCTCTCCCATCATCCTCCAGTGGCCCCTTGAGCCTCTCTGAAGCACAGTTTAGCACACTTGAGCTTAGCAAACAGCATTTTTCACAAGCAGAAAAAAAGCTGAACTCAGGAAAGTGCATAGAAATGTAAAACAAGGGCTGTAAGTACTACAAATTAAGGTCACAATCTGAGACTGTGCTATTGGGCATGCTAATGTCTCCCCGGGTTATGCATATGCATTCCCTTAATTTGTTATATTTCTAGCTCTTGTTTTACATTTTCATGCACTTTCTTGAGTTCAACTTTCTTTCTTTCTGCTTGTGAAACACACTGTTTGCTGAACTCAGGTGTGCTAAGCAAGGCATGAGCCTTCTAGTGCTTCAGCGCCAGAAGGCACATCACAACCCATCACCGATACATCGGGGGGGGGGGGCAACCTGGCCACTATGTACAGCCCTGCTGGAGCAACCTGCAGCATGGGTTGTGTAAAAACAAAATTGAGCTGCTGCGGCCATCGCAGCAAAAGTCGAGCACTGCAAATTCCGGAGTGCTGCGGCATTGTAGACACGGCTTTTGTGTTCTACTGCTAGAGACAGACTAGAGTGAGCTGTAACGGATCACTGGAGGAGACAGACCACCATCTGCCAAAGTAAGCAGGAAGCCTGCACAAGTATAATGGAGGCAACCCAGTGCTTCCACACTGCAAACGTGAGAAAAACAAAGTAAGAAGCCTAGAATGCTGTTTGCAAGGGTAAGTCATCGTGCAACCATTCTCTGGGCACTTGCAGAGACTCTGCTGCAAAGTAGCACCTATCCCGATTCAGAATAGGACTATGCATGGCCCAAATTGTACTTCTTGAATACCACAAATAACTGACTTCCCGAATATTCAGAAATGAATATCAAATAGCCCACTAGTCGTGGCACTCAGTACTTGGTCTGGAGCCTGTAACTTCACCACGCACAGTTAGTGTGAAATTGGGAACTGCATGTGTGATTTTTCCTGATCGCTGATACCATCTTCACATAGTGAACCTTTTTCCTTTTAAAAGTAGTCCAAAGGCTAAGTTACCACACCCCATGGCAGATATAAGCAGCACCCACCTCCAAGCGGTACCCCAACCAGTATTAGAAGTCATTCCCCCCCAAGGGTGCTCAGATTATCTGGAATCTATTCCATTTGACTCTTGTGGATTTTCAAAAATTCTGATTCCAAGTCTGACTGCAGTCTGATTCCAATTATGGCACCTGAACGGAAGTGGAAACTGAATTTCTGATTTGACATCCAAGCCTGCAAATAAAAAACCTCACCCATGCACCAGTGTACAATACACAACTGGCAACACGTTTACAGTATGTTCCCTACTCCAAGCCTACCATGGTACCTTATCAACCCTCAAGTCAGCTGGCCTGGGGGGGCCTCCATTGTTTCTCTTCCTTCACAGATCTTCCGTCAGTTGGCTTCGCCCTGGGATTGAGGTCACACTGGTGGCCAGTAGTCACGGTGATCACTGTGGTTTGACCCCTCCATCTTCTCATCCCCCTCCCCAAACCGCCATTGACATGGACCCCTCAACTTGTTAGAAGAACTTTACTGTTAACTGAGTGGGCTAAGGGCTTGGGCTAGTAGTAGACCCACCCAAGTGGCCTGACCACCCATCCCCTTCCCTCCCCGCAAGTTGTCACCAACAAATTCACCTTCCCAGTTCTGAGGCAGGTCTCTTCCGCCTGGTAAGACTGTATTGTATCAATTTTATCCATCCAGACTACACACTCTTTCCACTTCCCAAGTTGCCATCAAGAAGAATCCCTCGGTTCTCCCAGAATTACTCGGGAAGTTGACTGGCCTAAACAAAGCCCTGGGAGCAGGCTGTGCCAGATGCCTTACTATATGCATCTGGCAGGACCTGCTGCTAGAGCTTTGCTTAAACTGGACACCTCCGGGGAAACACTGGGAGAACCGAGGGATTCTTAGCAACACGGAGAGCAGGGAGAGGCACATTACAGGCCTGGGGACATACCTGTATTTTATTTCAGTACAAAGTACAAACATGACTACATCACGTCAACTGCCAAAGTGATTTTTATTAAATTTTGCACAGTGGCACTGACTGAGCGTGGAGGGGGGGGGGACGTCATGCTAAGGGTCCAGGGAGTATATGTAGCTACTACCTACCTACTAACTAAATTGAAGGGATTGCTCTGCAAGACCTGAGAAGGGGGGCTGGTCATTTGGAATCGGGACAGAGACTGCACTAAAGCCACCAAACTAATCAGGAATTGCCACCAGACTGAAGGATCCAACAGCAACAGGTAAAAGGAGGGAGCCTTTTTCACACTCATCTGTGGAATTGGATTCAGATTCTAAATCTGAAAATTATTTTCAGAATTCAGAGTTTTGACCTTAAGTACCAAAATACTGAATCCCTTAAAAAAACGTAAAATCTGATTAATCCGATTTTGTTTGGTAGATTCCAAGCAACCCTACCCCCATCCCTCCTACCCTTCAGCAGTGATAGATTAAATAATTAATTATCCCTCCTCCCCCCATCTCGACAAAGTCCATTCAAACTGGCATGCCTGCCTGGCAAATAACAGTAAATAATATTATAATATATAAAAGCAAGTCAGAAGCCATGGCAGATATCGACGACAAATGCTGAGCACAAATCAGATGATATGGGCCCTGACATCAATAAAGTATCTGGCAACGTTGAATCACTGTGTAACCCCCTACAAATGGGGGTTCCCAAAAAGTCTTCCTTGAGCTTGCCTAAATGCTCACTGCCAGGCTGGTGTCCTGTGTTTTAGCAGTTTAAATGTGATTACCAGAGCTTGTATAGCCTCTGTGTACTGTTTCTTTAAGAGCTGCCTAATTGCAGCATAAGTAATCTGAAAGGGAGCACTGTTGAAAGATGTAACTATTTGCTGAAAACCATTTAGAATGATAATGATAATGTAGTGTAACCCCCCTGCAAATGGGGGTTCCCAAAAGACTTCCAGGAGCTTGCTTGAGTGCTCCAAGCCTGAATGGTGTTTGGCATTTAAGCCATTTATCAGTGAGTGTTTTTAGAACCTCTGGTACTGTCTCTTTAAGAGCTGTCTGCTTGCAGACATAATTAGTTGTATGGGGACTGTGTGTTTCTTTGATTGAGTACCACTCAAGCTGCTGCCAATTCACTTCATTTTGCAGTCACTAGGAGTGCAAAGGGAACCTATCTGAAAGATGTAACTGTTTGCCAGAAATTATTTAGAGTAATAATGAAATTACAGTTTGTCTAACCTGCTTTCTTTGCAGTCAGAACTGTGTCTGCTAGTTCCCATTCTAGTTTTGAACTGCTGAACTGGACCAATCAGTGTGGGGTAAGCTAGCTCTAAAATGGTGCCTTGGACGAATCAGAACTTGGACTCATAATCTGAGCCAGCCACAAGAGGATTGTATGGGCAGTGACTCTGGGAGATGTAGTTTAGACTTCAGTGCCTTTTGGACCAACAGCAGCAGTCTATTGTGAGTGACAGCCAATCCAGTCAAGAACTGGGAGGAACTCAAAGGAAGTGCCAGTTTTGTCGGTTGGAGTTTCAGTTGAGCTTTGGCAGTGAAGAAGGAGCCCTGTGCTTTTTCATGTGCAGTTTTAGTCAAAACGTGTGTAAGGCCCAGAGTTCCAGTCTGCAGCTTGTAACTGCTTGTTAGGACTGAATCGTCCTGTGAAAAGAATCAAAGGATCTCTGAAGAGTAGAAACCAGGCTCACCCTGTAGAAGACTGGAAGAATTGCTGAAAATTGCACTTTCGGTCTGTCAGGAACTGAATCTGCTGTGTGTTCTCCGGGTATTGTGCAGTAATTGCGATCGGGATACAGATGCAGCCTGCCTGATATAGTGCTTTCTTTTATATGGATGTGTGAAGAGGTTTGTGTACCTCAAGTGAGCCCTGCTGACATTGAAGGACCCTATCTTATTTGGAGGTCGTGAGTACTTGTAACCCCTAGATGGCGCTATCCCAGGGGCTACTACCCCTGCCTGATTTGCCACTAACAGGTTGAGGGGCCTGGATCCAATGGCGGGTGCCTCCACCCAGAGGTCAGGGTTTGCAATAGTTAAACTTACTTGGTCACAGCCCTCTGGGACACTGCAACCCCCCTTTCTTCCCACTAGTGGCCCACACAATATAGCAGAATTACCTTCACAGTATACACTTACCCCCAAGGCTGGTTCAGGCACCGGGACATCCTGTAAAATAAGATACAGTGCAACAATCACAGTACAGTACTTTAACATAGACAAATACCTCAGGCAGTATAACTTTGTTGAAACAAACAGCTCTGATTTATTGGGGGATATAACAAGGACAGGGGAAATCAGGTTAATTAGCTTATCACTTTACTATCTACCTATGGCTCTGTGCACAGGCCTATCCCTACCAGTTACTGTCCCTGGGTACCCAGGCCCTAGTGGCTAGTCCAAACCGTGGCAGCTGGTAGGGCCCTTTCACACAGAGAAAAGGAAAATTAAACAGTCAGCAGTACAGTAATTCCATTTGGATTTAATGTGGCAATTCAACAGGGAAGCATGGCCAATTAGTACTCACGACCTCCAAAGAAGATATGGTCCTTCAATGTCAGCAGGGCTACTTTTGATCTCCAAGAGACTCCTCACACATTTATATGGTAAAAAGAAAAGCACTATACCAGGCAGGCTGCATCTGTATCCCAATCGCAATTACTGCACAATAACCAGGAGAACACACAGCAGATTCAGTTCCTGACAGACCGAGTGTAATTCAACAATTTCTTCAGTCTTCTACAGGGTGAGCCTGGTTTCTACTCTTCAGAGATCCTTTGATTCTTTTCACAGGCCAGATTCAGTCCTAACAAGCAGTTACACAAGTTGTAGACCGGAACTCTGGGCCTTGCACCGTTTTTGACTGAAACTGTGCATGAAGGAGCACAGGGTTTCTTTCCCTTCACTTTCAGATCTCAAACTGAAACTCCCAACAGACAAAAACTGGCACTTCCTTTGAGTTCCTCCAGTTCTTGACTGGATTGGCTGTCACTCACAATAGACTGCTGCTGTTGGTCCAAAAAGGCACTGAAGTCTAAACTACATCTCCCAGAGTCACTGCCCATACAATCCTCTTGTGGCTGGCTCAGATTATGAGTCCCAAGTTCTGATTCGTCCAAGGCATCATTTAGAGCTAGTTTACCCCACACTGATTGGTCCAGTTCAGCAGTTCAAAACCAGAATGGGGAACTAGGCAGACAGTTCTGACTGCAAAGAAAGCAGGTTAGACAAACTGTAATTTTATTATTACTGTAAATGATTTCTGGCAATCAGTTACATCTTTCAGACAGGTTCCCTTTGCACTCCTAGTGACTGCAAAAATGGGGTGAATTGGCAGCAGCTTGAGTGGTACTCAATCAAAGAAACACACAGTCCCCCATACAAACTAATTATGTCTGCAAGCAGACAGCTCTTAAAGAGACAGTACCGGAGGTTCTAAAACACTCACTGATAAATGGCTTAAAGCCAAACACCATTCAGGCTTGGAGCATTCAAGCAAGCTCCTGGAAGTCTTTTGGGAACCCCCATTTGCAGGAGGTTACACCCTTCCTGGCCTGGGAAAAGCTTGGCGTCCACGTCAAGCAAGTACCCATAAAGTTTCAACTGCAACCATATACATTTGCATTAGGCTCACATGTAATCATCAGTCAATACATCATTTTACCAAGAACCATTTCTGAAACATTGCAGTCGTCACTCTTTACACAGTATAACACACACATTGTACCATAACTCAAGTTATTACCTCTTGTACATGAAACCTGAAGAGAGGGCCCTTCCTATCAGTTACCTTGGGGCTGGATGGGGCAAGGGCACCATACTAGAGGGCAACACAAGTAACTTGGAGTTAGCACTGATGCTCAGTTTGGGCAATGAGCTCGGGGACACATACACTCCTTTATGGACAACATTGAGAGGCAAATCCACAGGCCTCCCAAGGGAATCATAACTGAGGTGCACCACAGGCTTTACAGCTCGACCAGTCTTTCTAGGGGGAACTGTTACAGTCTCTGCACTCTGAGCCTCATTTTCAGCATTGTCCACACTTGTCAGGGGAGTCTCCATGGGGTAGAGAGGCTAGAACTTGGGGCACTTTCAGCTCCAGGAGTTACAGTTTCTGAGTCCACAACATTTGGCTCGCATGGAGAGCTTTCGGACACTGGCAGTGGACTGTCAGGGCACTCAAAATACTCTTCTTGTTCGGTGTATCACCAGTCTGCCCCAATCTATCATTTTCCTCCCTGAAAGCTCAAACAGTTCAACCATGCACAATGATTCCATTTCATCTGATCTGATGCTTTGCACTTCACTTTCTGGAGCATTGGCTCCAGGGATGAAGCTGGGGCATAGACAGTCCAGAAGGCCCAGCTTTGTCTCCAGTATTGACTAGGGATTGCCCGAACAATTGACTCAGTTCGAAGAAGGATAGTATTCAAAGTCACTCTCACTTTCTTCTGATATGGACTGACAGTCATGCTCAACTGGGACTTGTGCAGGGAACACTTTAACTCTGCTTCTGTAGGTGCAGACTTCCTTGATCTTTTCTTAGCAGCAGCTCTAGTCACTGGTCCAGAGGGGCATCTTCTGGGGCTCAGACTCAATCAGGATTTGTCCAATGGGTAGTAAATGATTTCTATGCATTGTTTTTACATCTTTGAATTGTTCTCAGGCCTTACTTTGTACACTGGCAGATCATCTAGTTTGCCCACTACAATGTGAGGAGATGGTGCCATCTGTCAGCAATCTTGTGCTTGCCATGCAGTCCCAGATTTCTTAGCACATACCGATCTCCCTCCTGGAGTTCCTGTGCTTTCACCTTTTATCATACCTTTCTTTGTTGGCCAGATTTCTTTTGGCAGCCATGGTTTGAGCCAGTTGATACGCATGAGTTAGCTGGGCCTTTAACTTTTGCACATACTGTAAATAGTTGTCAGCTTGAACCCCATCAGGAGAGACCCCAAAACACACATCTACTGGTAGTCGAGCTTCTCTTCCAAACATCAGGCGGTAGGGGGAGAATCCAGTGGCATCACTTTTGGTGCAGTTATAAGCATGTACCAGGGTGCTAATTTGTTGGCTCCATCTAGGCTTGTCCTTTGGGTGCAGGGTGCCTAGCATATCTAGCAAAGTGCGGTTGAAACGTTCAGGCTGTGGGTCCCCTGGGGTGGTAAGGAGTGGTTCTGGACTTTCTCACTCCCCACAGAGAAAGCATCTCTTTGATCAGACGACTCTCAAAGTCTCTCCCTTGATCAGAATGGATTCTTTGTGGAGCCCCATAGTGAACAAAAAAGTTTTCTACAAGTACTTTGGCTACAGTGGATGCTTTCTGGTCTTTGGTGGGGAAAGCTTGGGCATATCTCGTGAAATGGTCAGTGACCACCAGCACATTACTGATATTTCTTTGATCTGACTCCAAACTCAGAAAATCAATACAGACCAGCTCCATGGGTGCACTGGTGGTTATGTTAACAAGGGGGCAGCCCTCTGGGAAAAGCTTTCCTCTGTAAGCAGCGACTACAAGTTCGAATGTGTTGCTCCACATCAGCCCCATCTTAGGCCAATAGAATCTGGATCTCACCAAGTCAAGTGTTCTGTCTATACCAAGGTGCCCCATGTGGTTGTGCAAGGACCTCAATACTGAGTCTCGAAGGCAGTGGGCAGCACCAAGTTGTTGTTTGTCTACTTGTCCCCTCTGTCTACTGTTTCTCTATATAACAGTTTATTGATCAGTTTCAACTTAGGACCTTCTTTGTATAACAGTGCAGTTCTCAAATCAGTGGAGCGTAATTTGGACACATCTTTTCCTGCATAGAGGGCTTCTAAAGCTGATTTGATCATAGGATCGGGATTGAGCCTGCCGAATACTGTCATTGTCCAGCTGAGGCAGTGCACCAATGTCTATTGCAGAAAAGTGGCACAAGCAGCAGGTGCACCTCAGAGGGTCCCAAGCAATCCACCATGCAGTCCACTGCGTCCGTGGACATTTGTTCCTCCCTGTCAAACTTCGGCAGAGTGCCCGAATGTCAGGTTCTGCCAATCGGACCCAATCATTCTGGGGAACAGGCCTCCGGGAGAGAGCATCAGCATCTATGTGGTTCAGACCTGCTCGGTATTCGAGAGCATAGTCATATGTAGATAATGCAGAAAGCCACCTGTGGCCAGTGGCATCCAACTTAGCTGAGGTCTGCACATAGGTCAAAGGATTATTGTCAGTTTTTACTAGTATTTTAGCCCCATACAAGTACTCATGGAATTGGTCAACAATAGCCACTTCAAAGCTAGGAACTCTAACTTATGTACAGGATAGTTCTTTCGGATGGGGTCAGGCTTCTACTGGCAAAGGCCACTGGTCTCAGGCCATTCTCGTGCTCTTGGTACAACACAGCCCCCAACCCTTGCAAGCTAGCATCAGTGTGCAGGACGAAGGTTTTCTTGGATCGGCATAGGCCAGCACTGGAGCATGGGTAAGTTGATATATGATCTCATGAAAAGCAGTCTCACAATCAGGAGTCCAGCGGGCCCCAAATACTTCACTCGGATGAAAATACACTCTTTCAGTCTTGAGGATGCTGACTTTTGGTATTTTTGTGGGTTGGGGATACCCTTGAGTAAGGTTAAGTAAAGGGCGGATCACTCTTGAATAGTCCTTGATGAAGACCGATAATAACCACAGAATCCCAGGAATCTTTGCAGTTCTTTTAGATTTTGGGCTGTGGCCAGGTGGTCAAGGCCTCAACTTTACTTGGGTCGGTCTCTATTCCTCGGTGGATACTATGTGTCCCACATACTTTACTGATGTTTGAAAGAATTGACACTTATCAATGGACAGTTTAAGGCCAAAGTCCTCCAGTCGATCCAATACCTTAAATAATCTGCTCTCATGTTCCTCCAGTGAGCTGCCAAACACAATAACATCATCTAGGTATACCAGGCACTCTAGTAAGTTCATGTCCCCACTGCACGCTCCATCAATCGTTGAAAAGTGGCTGGGGCACCTGAAATCTTGAGGCATCCTCATGAATTCATAGAAGCCAAGCGGACAGATAAAGGCGTCTTCTCACGGTCCTCTGGGGCCATCGGGATCTGGTAGTACCCACTGCGGAGATCCAGCACAGAGAACCACTTGCTCCCGTTTAGGCAGTCCAAAGCATCCTGAATGCGGGGCATTGTGTACTGATCAGGGATAGTCCGCCGGTTTAAGGTGCGATAATCCACACATATCCTTACTGTTCCATTCTTTTTCCTCACTACCACAATGGGGGAAGCATAAGGGCTTCTGGATTCTTGTATTACACCAGCAGCTAACATCTCTTGCAGATGCCGTCTCACATCATCTATGTCAGCAGGTGCCAGGCGTCGAGACCTCTCACGAAATGGTCTTTCGTCATGCAGCCGGATATTGTGCTCAGCTCCTTGACGCATCCTACGTCCCATTCCTTTAAAGAAAACACCTGGTCTCTCTGGGCAAGCTTCTCACTGATCCTCACTTTCCATTCAGCTGGCAGCGGGGGTCGCGAAATCAAACAAGTCAGGCGTTACTCTGTCATTCTTCCTTGAACTCTTGCTGCTGGGTAGCACTGCAGTGTCTGCACAATGCACATTAGCCAGGATGCAACCTCTATTTACTCGAATGTCTCTTTCAGACACATTATGAACTTGGACCATTACCCTTCTGGCATAAGCATGGGCTCTAGCGGGCAAAATACTAGGCTTGACCAGCAGTCCTCTGGCAATTTTCCATCGCCTGGTGCATCCAACATTAATATTTTATTCTTAACATCCTTTCTGATACGGACCTCTCCTGTAAGGTACACTGGGCATTTGGCGCCAGGATCAGAGACTCAGGATCCTTCTTCCATACAATTCCGACCGGTTCCTCTGGTTCTATATTTTCAGCATCTCTGTGCCTCATAGGCCTTCTTAATTAAAGCCGAACTCTTAAAGCTCTACTAGTCTTTGACCCCTGTTTTTCATAACACAAATGTGCCAGCCTTCTGAACATATGAGCATTTGTTCCAATCAACAAAGGGACACCATCATACAGTCCAGTGGGGGACACACTAAGGCTAGGGTCTCTACTTGTTCGGCCACTCCAGCCACGGAGGTGGGGAAAGACAGCCAAATCGGATATACCCGGAATAGGGTGAGCCTTCTCACTTAACCCCATACATGCAGTCCTTCTAATGGTTGTAAGGGTACGCTCTGACAAATGCTTCTGATACCAATCTTGAAACATAATTGTCACTTGGGAGCCACTGTCTAATCACAGCTCTTGTAGACACTCCATTTACCTTTACAGTGGTCTCCATGGAGGGACCCACTATTCTGGACCAGTCTGGAGAGGCGGTAGTGGGGGCCTGGGCAACTGACCTTGCCACAAAAGGACGTGAATTAGCATTTTGGTGCCCTCACTGGGATCATTTCGTGCACCTCTTAACCACTGATTTGTTCTCCAAGCTCTCCTTGTAGCCTATATGCAACTTTGTCAGTGTCTTTTGGGACTGGCATTCCTTTTCATGTGCCCATCCTTCCCACAATTATAGCAAAACATACTTTCTGGAGTTTGAGCTGGCCGAGGTGCCACACTGGGAGCCAGGGCGGGGGTATTACTAACTGGAAACCTTGGTGCCATCTCTGTCTGCGGCGTGATAAGCATTTGGAGACATCTCGTCAGTTTCTCCACTTCCATGGTCAAGGAATCGAGTTCGGAGCTGTTATCAGCAGGAGATACATGGTGGGTATCCCCACCCCATAGCAGATGCAGTCGGATATAGGTCAGGGCCGTGCTTGCAGGCGTGGCCTTCATAAAGGGACTGTTTTTGAATTCCCGGATCTCTCTCAACAGTTCGCCCCATTGTGGCATATCTTTTCCTTATCAGAGCACTCATTGACTGCCAACCTCTGCCCCTGAACTTCACTTGATGGGCCACCCTCAGTCACTCGGGTCATAGCCACAGCTATTGGTGCAGGTCCCTCCGGTCGCCTTTTCTCAACTCCTCGAATTTCTCTCATTAACTCATCATGGGAGGGTGGGGATTCCAGTCGATCTGCCAGGCGTAACTGAAGCAACAGCAGTTCTGAGAAGGGCAGACTTAAGGATTCTGTCCAGTCTGGTTCGGTCCAGTTCAATCGCTGGCAACTACCCTTTCTGAGGCATTCTTGCAACAATTTTTCCAGCGAGAGACATACACAGACAACCCTCCCCTTGGTACTGTTGTGCATCTCTTACTCTCCACCATAGGTCCTCATCAGAATCTGGGCTCCCACACATTCTCCAAGGCCTCAAGATGAGGCCTGTGCAGTAGCTTCAAGGTTACTGGCCCGTTTAGCACGGATGGTAGCCAGGGCAGGACCTCGGAGCTCTCACTAACCCTCTTTCTCACCTTCCGAGCATTGCCATTCTAGCACTTGGGGCAACATAGTCTATCCAGGTCTCCCAGTCATCCTCCCTTGGGGGGTTGGGAGGGTGCCAGAGAAGATCCTCAACCTTCGGTAAGAGTCGTGACTAATGGCAGGTGCAGAAATAGGAGTCTGCATTGGTTCAGCCACCATTACGGGTACTGGAGCAGGAGAGGGTGTTGGGGGAGGAACACCCCCAGGTGGCAAGAATAGTTTCTTCAAGTCCTCCACAGTTTTCCCTTCTCCCAGCAACCATTTAGCAAATTTCTCCTCAAAAGTTTCAGATAGTGGTGGGGGCTGATTCCCCCCCGGGTCTTTACTGTCCTTAGTTATCACTCTCCAAGCAGTGAGGGCTCCCTCTGGGGTAATGGTCTGTGGCACTTTGGAGCTATCTATGGGATCCTTAAACTCTACTAGGGCCAGGAAAGTGTGGTGAGCAGATTAGCGTGCCGACCCACCACCACAGGATTTTGTAAACCTTCCACCTTGGAAAGTACTCCCTGCACAGTGTCCAGATGATACCCAGGGGATGTCCAGGATAAGCATAGCATTTGGGGGTCGATCCCTCCCCAGTACACCACTCCACCAGCCGGTGCACAGCCACTTCTGTCGGGGTACCCATTTATTTATTTATTTTTTTTTCCTTAACAGTGGTTTGTAAATATGGCCACTAGAGGACACACAATCCCAGCGGTGCCTCCAAAATGTAACCCCTAGATGGCGCTATCCCAGGGGCTACTACCCCTGCCTGATTTGCCACTAACAGGTTGAGGGGCCTGGATCCAATGGCGGGTGCCTCCACCCAGAGGTCAGGGTTTGCAATAGTTAAACTTACTTGGTCACAGCCCTCTGGGACACTGCAACCCCCCTTTCTTCCCACTAGTGGCCCACACAATATAGCAGAATTACCTTCACAGTATACACTTACCCCCAAGGCTGGTTCAGGCACGGGACATCCTGTAAAATAAGATACAGTGCAACAATCACAGTACAGTACTTTAACATAGACAAATACCTCAGGCAGTATAACTTTGTTGAAACAAACAGCTCTGATTTATTTAGGGGGATATAACAAGGACAGGGGGAAATCAGGTTAATTAGCTTATCACTTTACTATCTACCTATGGCTCTGTGCACAGGCCTATCCCTACCAGTTACTGTCCCTGGGTACCCAGGCCCTAGTGGCTAGTCCAAACCGTGGCAGCTGGTAGGGGCCCTTTCACACAGAGAAAGGAGAATTAAACAGTCAGCAGTACAGTAATTCCATTTGGATTTAATGTGGCAATTCAACAGGGAGCGACCCTGAATTAGTACTCACGACCTCCAAAGAAGATATGGTCCTTCAATGTCAGCAGGGCTACTTTTGATCTCCAAGAGACTCCTCACACATTTATATGGTAAAAAAAAAAGAAAGCACTATACCAGGCAGGCTGCATCTGTATCCCAATCGCAATTACTGCACAATAACCAGGAGAACACACAGCAGATTCAGTTCCTGACAGACCGAGTGTAATTCAACAATTTCTTCAGTCTTCTACAGGGGTGAGCCTGGTTTCTACTCTTCAGAGATCCTTTGATTCTTTTCACAGGCCGATTCAGTCCTAACAAGCAGTTACAAGTTGTCAGCCTGAACTCTGGGCCTTACACACGTTTTTTTGACTGAAACTGTGCACTGAAAAAGCACAGGGCTCTCTTCCTTCTTCACTGTCAGAGCTCAAACTGAAACTCCCAACAGACAAAACTGGCACTTCCTTTGAGTTCCTCCCAGTTCTTGACTGGATTGGCTGTCACTCACATAGACTGCTGCTGTTGGTCCAAAAGGCAACGAAGTCTAAACTACATCTCCCAGAGTCACTGCCCATACAATCCTCTTGTGGCTGGCTCAGATTATGAGTCCCAAGTTCTGATTCGTCCAAGGCATCATTTTAGAGCTAGTTTACCCCACACTGATTGGTCCAGTTCAGCAGTTCAAAACCAGAATGGGGAACTAGGCAGACAGTTCTGACTGCAAAGAAAGCAGGTTAGACAAACTGTAATTTTATTATTACTGTAAATGATTTCTGGCAATCAGTTACATCTTTCAGACAGGTTCCTTTGCACTCCTAGTGACTGCAAAATGGGGTGAATTGGCAGCAGCTTGAGTGGTACTCAATCAAAGAAACACACAGTCCCCCATACAAACTAATTATGTCTGCAAGCAGACAGCTCTTAAAGAGACAGTACCGGAGGTTCTAAAAACACTCACTGATAAATGGCTTAAACGCCAAACACCATTCAGGCTTGGAGCATTCAAGCAAGCTCCTGGAAGTCTTTTGGGAACCCCCATTTGCAGGGAGGTTACATACTAATTCAGGGTCGCTCCCTGTTGAATTGCCACATTAAATCCAAATGGAATTACTGTACTGCTGACTGTTTAATTCTCCTTTTCTCTGAGTGAAAGGGCCCCTACCAGCTGCCACGGTTTGGACTAGCCACTAGGGCTTGGGTACCCAGGGACAGTAACTGATAGGGATAGGCCTGTGCACAGAGCCATAGGTAGATTATTAGAGTGATAAGCTAATTAACCTGATTTCCCCCTGTCCTTGTTATATCCCCCTAAATAAATCAGAGCTGCTTGTTTCAGCAAAGTTATACTGCCTGAGGTATTTGTCTATGTTAAAGTACTGTACTGTGATTGTTGCACTGTATCTCATTTCACAGGAGGTCCCAGTGCGGAACCAGTCCTGGGGGTAAGTGTATACTGTGAAGGTAATTCTGATATATTGTGTGGGCCATTAGTGGGAAGAAAGGGGGGTTGCAGTGTCCCAGAGGGCTGTGACCAAGTTAGTTTAACTATTGCAAACCCTGACCTCTGGGTGGAGGCACCCGCCATTGGATCCAGGCCCCTCAACCTGTTAGTGGCAAATCAGGCAGGGGTAGTAGCCCCTGGGATAGCGCCATCTAGGGGTTACAGTAGTTTGTCCAACCTGCTTTCTTTGTAGCAAGGACTGTTTTGTTTGTCTCCACTATCTTGGTCCTGGATTGCAAATTGGACCAATCAGTTTTGGTGGGACCCAAAATGTAGCCAGACTACAGGAGCAGTCTGAATTCAAAATCTATAGGAACTGTGGTTTGAGTTTTTGCACCTTTTTTGCAACTGAAGGAGGAGCTCTTGCTTTGACTGACAGCCAAATCAGTCAATCAAAGCTTTTGGATCTTGGGGAAGTCCCGGGCTGCTTGCAGTTTTCAGTTAGAACTAAGCTGGAAGCTGAGCAAGTAGGAGCTGAAGTGAATTTGAGAGCAATCCTGAGTGGATTCGCATGGGAGAACTATGAAAAGGCTGACAGTTTGGCCTCCATGTCTGCCTGCTGCTCCTGAGAGGGAGAGAAGAGAATTATTCTGGACTAAATCCACGTTTATGTGACTAAAGTAAGCTACTGAAGTGGGCCAGGCTCAACCTGAAGAAGACCGAATATTTTTGCTGAATGCGATCGGCCTGTCAGGAGTTCCAGCTACTCCTAAGCTCCCGGGGTGTGCAGAGACTTTGCGATTGTGCCCGGGGAGCGCTTTGTCTGGTACAGTAGAATTCCCGTACATGTAAATGTGCTATGAGCTGCTAGTGGGTTGTGAGTTAGTTCCCCACTGTGTGAACTGTGTTCTGCTTGTTGGAAGCTGTATCCAGCCCAAAAAGGACTGCTTCCGAACTTGTCTTCGTGCGGTCTGGGCTTTGCCACACTGGCCCAGCCAGACTACCCACTGCAGAGAGAAGCCATCGATGAGAGACCTGCCTGGGGATCAGCCCCCTGCTCCACGCTTGAACAGGAATGACGCCTCTGCGACTTGTGTGGGCCCTGCTTCTCCTGGCATTCCAGATCAACCACCTGCAGTCTCGATTTTCGTCCAGCCAGTGTCCAGTCTTGGGTATCGTGAGTAAATATCAGGGTAGCTCCCTACAACAACAGCTTAATCTGAGTGTGTCATCTGATTGTCTTCTTGTTTCATTTTCTTTACGAACTGAGCCCTCTGGCTCCAGATTACAAATATTGTGTACTGTGCATGTTGTGTTTTCCATCACAGGGCCCAAACCAGCTGCAACCCCGGGCAACTGTCCTGGCTAGCCCATCTCTTCTCTACCTGGGTACCCAGAGGTGGACTGTGTGGGGGGACTCAAAGCGCATGCATAACTGCTTGATTGATATGACCTTTAAGGTAATTAACCTGATTTTGCCCCTCCCTTGTTCAAGTCCCCTGAATAAATCAGATCTAACTTTTTCTGCATGTAATCTGACTGTGGTTCCAGTTTGTGCTCAAAGTACTGTACTGTTGCTATTTGCTGTGCTTAACCTTGTTTTACAGGGGTCCCCAGGGTTGAGCCAGGAGAACCAGCCCTGGTGGTAAGTGCAAACAGTGTGGGTACTTGTGTGGTGTACCAGAGGTATTGTGAAAGTGAGTATTGTACAGTCTTCAGGCCACTGGAGGGGAAAGAGGGGGGGTTACAGTGTCCTGGAGGGCTGTGCCCAGGTTAGCTTGACCACTACCAACCCTGACCTCTGGGTGGAGGCACCCATTTCAGAACTCAGGCCCCTTAACCTGCTACTAGCCAAGCAGGCAGGGGAAGTAGCCCTTGGGATAGTGCCACCTAGGGGTTACAACTGGCAATGTTATACAATTGAAAGTGGCTGTATGTAGATGACTTGCAATCACACTGGGGGCAGCTGTGGCCAAAAAAGCAAATTTTGAAACTCTGGCTCGATAAAAGAGCCCCCACCCCCACCCCATACCAAGAATGGCTCAGTGACAGTCTAGAGGTTCTAAGCCTAGAAAAGCTGTCACATGATATGAGACAAGTCAAGAATGCATACTTTAAAAAGTGTGGTAATCTCGATGCCTTGATAACTATCCCTGCAAACAACAAAAAAAACCCTGACAGTCAATCCAGTGGTGAAACCAATCCAACAATATAAACACTATCTTCAATCAGTTCAAGACATCTTTCTCAGACAACTCCATCCCTTCTTCAAGGACAACAAATAATGTATTCCTAGCACGAGGATACTGAACAACTATTAACCCAGCTTCATATGAAACAGTGATAAAAACAGCAGATGAGTGCTAGTCTCCCTGTAAATCAATAACTGGAATTCTGGGGTGGCCACATAGTGGCCTCTAGGATCATAGCTTCTTATGTCACACACACCTTTTCTGTAGCTCTTCAGGTGTTCTTCCAAGTTGTGAAACCTATCCACAAAACCCCTTTCCTTCTTGTGTCTGTCTCTTTGAACTGTGCTGGATAACCTCTACCCCAAAGACAGTCTAATATCAGACCACACACTAGCCATGTCCATACTCGGGGACTGCTGTGGGTTACACAGTCAAAAATGAAGTCTTAAAATGTTAATGCACCTACGTAATGCCTTATGGGGATGTACTGTATGCAAATATATTTGTAAATGTGTGATCCCCTCCTCCAATTTAGGATTTACTTAATATCTTCCTGGGCTTCTTAATGCCCACTGTCAGGCTGATGTCCTTTCATTGATTGTGTGATCTTGCTTATTTACGTGTCAGTGCCATATTAAGCCTCCGCGTCTGCCCCTTTAAGAGACTAGCTAATCTGTGTTAAGTAAATGGTCTGCCCTGGGTTCAAGTGATTTAGGGCTTGTGATCGACCAGACAGTGTTCTGTTTGCTCCACTCTGCAGTCGCTACTTGAGCAGAGGGAGCTTGTGTAGGAACTGTGCTTATTTACTGTTTGTGAATTGTTATATTTAAGATCGAGAAGTTTGTCTAACCTGCTTTATTTGCAGCTCACTTATTTGGATGGGAGCCACCATGTTAGGTCCAGGACTTCCAGTAATTGGACCAATAGAACCACTGGGGCTCTAAAATGGATCCGAACCCCAGTGTCTCATGGGAAGGAAAATCTGTAGTTTTGTAGTTTTTTTATTTGGTGCCAAATTAACCTGGAGGGGGAGCCCTAACTGTAGCTGACAGCTCCTTCAGCCAACCGAACTGCTGGATTGACTAGGGAATGCCCCTGTGTGCCAAGAGACAGTGGATCAGTTACAGATGGAGGTTGAAGTGCGACTAGCTTGAGCTTTCGAGCAGCTGCTCCCAGTAGGAGCATAGGGGAATCAGCGGGAAGAGGCCTAACTTGCCTGCCTGTCACTCTCTCCTGCATTGAACTGCCTAATAGCAGAAGTCGGACTTGTCCGATTCCATCCAGGAACTGTGGCAGAAGAAAGAAAGAAGGATATCAGTGCCACTTGTAACTTGGACCAAAGACTTGCTCCTGAAGCGATCGGCCCAGTGTGTGTGCGAGAAGTGCTCAGATTGAAAGGTTTGCTCAGTAAAGCTGCTGAATTGCAGCCGGACTGTATCTGAACTGTGCCAAGAGAAAGCTGTGTATTTTGAACGGGCTGAATGTGTTATGTGAGCTGAGACCTGCTCTCCCACTGCCAGACCTGTTACGCCAGCTGGAAGCTTCACCAGCAGAACCTATGAACTTTGCCAGACTGCTTATCCTGCCTGGGCCTTGTCAATCCGGCCTAGGCCACTACTCCTGCACCAGAGACTGTTTCAGCGAGAGACTGGCTCAAGGATCCAGCCCCTGAGCAGCAACAACACACAGGTTGCGACCACCTGGAGGAAAGGCCATGAAGAGGAGGTGTGTCATGTTGGCCCTGCTTCCCCATGCCCATCGGTCATCACCACGAGGTCTTCATATCGCCTGCCTTGCAGCAGATTCCTGGAAGCATGAGTACAATCAGGGTTGCTCCCTGCAACGAGTGTTTAAATCATCTCTGGCACCATCTAATCATTTTCAATTTCTTGGGTTTACAAAGGACTGAGCCAACTAGATCGGATTACAAATAATCTGGTTGTTTTGCATGTTAACTGCCTTTCTTTCCACCAAGGGCCCCAACATCAGCTGCAACACTGGCCACCCCCGGGCAACGCCTCTGGCTAGCCAGACTTTCCATCTTGGGTACCCAGTGTTGTGTGACTCTTAGTTTGGGACAAAAAGTGCATGCAATCACTGAACAAAGTCAGATTTTGAATCATTTGACTAGATTCACACCCCTTCCTTGTTCACTGCCCCTAAATAAACCTGATTGCCTTATTTCACTTTTAACCTGGCTACTGTGCATATTATTAGTTGGGTTACAGTACTAAGAGTGTGCTATTGTATTGCTAACCTTACTTTGCAGGAGGTTTCCAGGGAAGTTGCTGTAGGTCCAACCCTGGTGGTGAGTGTGAAGGGTGTGTGCATATTGTTACTGTTTCATACTGTCTGTGAATTTATTATTGCGTCAGGTTCTAGGCCACTAGGAGGGTTGGTGGGTGGTTATAGCTTCCCAGAGGGCTATAGCAGAACAGACAAACATCCCCAATACCACTACTCTGGGTGGAGGTGCCTTGTTAGAGAACCCATGCCCTTCAACCTGTGCATAGCCATACAGGCAGGGATAGTAACCCTTGGAAGAGCACCACCTAGGGGTTACTTCTTGGAGGCACCGCTGGGATTAGCACCCCCTAGTGGCCAAAAGTTAGAATTTCAGTCAAGTGTAAATTTGAAGAAGAATTTGAAATGGAAGCACTTACTACACCCAAATGGAAAATTTCTGCCCATAAGCTGGTCATGTACCACATGACGGGGTGGAGTGAGGCAAAAGGGGTCGACCCCCACAATGCTTTATTGTGACTAGATATCCCTGTGGGGACTTCTAATGACACTATAGAGGAAACCGTGGGGAAGGTTAAATGCCTGGGAAAGGCTGAAGTGTGGGGCCAAGACTCAGATCTGTTTTCACAGACCTTAGTAGCCCTCATTTCATGTAGCCTCCCCACAGACCCTGAGACAGTACCTCTTGTTATGCCAGAGGGGTCCCTGACGGGATGGAGGGTCATTCACCTACACAGCGATCCATCCTTCCCTGGGGGGTCCCCAAGGGTGGAAAGATTTAAAGACAAATTATTGAGACTTTTAGCTGCTGAAGGGCAAACGGTTAAGGATCTGTAGAAGGCTCTGGAGGACTCTAAGGAGGCCACACCCATTCAGTCTCCTTTGGCCTCCCCAGCTTCTCCTAGGGCATCCATCATTGTAGCGTCCCCCATTGTGATACCCTCAGTGCACCTGGACTCTTATCGCAGGCTCAGGCTGTTGTCAGATGCTGTCCCTGTGCCTTCGGGGGAAAATGACTTGGAAACCTGGATGGACTATGCCACCTCCCTTGTACAAGAGTGACAGTGTTCTGAAGGGGAGAAATGCAAGAGACTTATGGAAAGTTTGAGGAGCCCTGCACTGGAAGCCATCTGGTTCCTTCGGTCCACTAATCCAGAGGCCGCTACGGCTGAGTACTTATCTGCTTTAGAAGGCGTATTTGGCAGTACTGAATCCGGAGAGGATTTGATGTGGATATTCAAGTCTACTAAACAGTGGAAGAATGAGAGACTGTCTGCTTTTGTGACCCAGGTAGACTGGGCCTTGCAAAGGGCACATCGTAATGGGGGTATCTCCGTTAGAGAAATGAATCGTGTCAGGCTGGAACACATCCTCAAATCTGCCCGTTATTCGAGTGTGTCATACTGAAGTTAAAATTTCAAGACCGTAAAGCTAACCCTCCTGAATACTGTTGCTTAATGAAGGAAATTCGGGAAGCAGAAAATGATGGAGATGGTTGGGATCCGTATGAGGTGGTTGCGAGAACTGTCACAACCCCTGACAGATCTATTGAGAAAGAGGGCCACTCTGAGTCGCAACAAGTCAGTGAACTATTAAAGGAACTGAAAGAACTAAAAGCCAGTTGGCAAGCTGTAGCTGAGTCTGTTAAAAATCCTGGCCTTTGCCCCACCCAGACTGAGCCTATTTGTGAGACTCCACCTGTGGGTGTGGGGGCCAGTACCCTTGCTGCTGAACCTCGCGCTGACCCCACCATGGTAGAAGAGATGAAGGAATTGCGAGCTATGGTGAGGGATCTTATTTATGCCACCCGATCATCCACCCCTTGGGAGGGGCTACGGGGGAGCTGAGCCTGAATCTAAGCCAAAAGAAGAGGGTAGGGCTCCACCCCCTGATCACTACAAACCTCGTGAAGACCTGGCCCATCCTGCTGACCCCAGAGGCAAGGTGTTTTGTTACTGGTGCAGAGAAGATGGGCACACCAGACGAGTCTGCAATGCTCCAGAACATCTACGGCAGGTCACTACCAAGCTACTCAACCTGGTCTGACAAAGCAATATAAAGCCACAACCAGGCCCACCAAGAAAATCTTTTTCCTTCAAAACTGCTGTGGGCCAGTCTACCAAACAGGCATCTCCAGATTGGTCCAAGATGGTGGGTCACTTCATGGAAACAACAGTAACTGTTAACAGCATCTCAACTTAAGCTGTGCTGGACAGTGGCTCACAGGTCACTATAGTGTTCACAGACTGGTATGACCAACACTTATCTGACCTCCCACTCCTACCCCTTGAAGGACTTCATGTGTGGGGGTTGAGTGACAAACCCTACCCTTACCAAGGTTATGTACAGCTGTGGTTATCTTTCCCTACTGCTGTTGCTGGGGTAGACAAACCAGTAGAGACCCTGGCCCTGGTATACTCACTGACTGGAATGTATGATGGTATCCCCCTGTTAATCGGCACCAATGCGCATATGTTCAGCCAACTAGCCCAGCTTTGTCAAGAGAAACAAGCAAAAAGGACTGGGTGGGCTCTACACATCCCTGCCATGGTACACAGTGAGTATAATTTACAGATGCAAGCCAAAGAGGTTGAGAGAGATGAACCAGTGGGAGTAGTGTGGAAGAAATATCCAGAATCACCTGTATTGCCACCCAATGCCCAGTGTACCATCAGTGGTGAGGTACGGATTAGGAAAGATGTTAAGAACAAGATTCTCATGCTCGATGCCCCAGAGGAGGTAAAACAGCCTGAGGAACTATTGGTTAAGCCTAGCATCCTGCTGACCCAAGCCCATGCCTATGCTTGGCAGATAGTGGTGCAAGTCCAAAACACGTCTGACCAGGATATCAGAGTAAACTGAGGTTGCACCCTGGCTACTGTGTACTCTGCAGATACTACTGTGCTGCTTAGCAAGAAATGCACTGGAGAGGATGATGAGGTAATTCCTGACCTGTTCGACTTTGGAGAATCCCCCATCCCTGAAGAGTGGAGAGCAAAGATCAGCCAAAAAGTGGCCCAGTGAAGCACGCTATTTTGTTTGAAAGAATGGGATGCGGGATGAGTCACTGCAGCCGAACATTACATTAGACTTCATAACGAAAGGCCTGTCCATGAGAGATCTCGCCGCCTGGCACCAGCAGACAGTGACAATATTCAACGCCACCTCCAGGAGATGCTAGCGGCTGGAATTATACAGGAATCTTGCAGTCCATACACCTCTCCTGTTGTGGTAATCTAGATGAAAAATGACTTGGTGAGGATGTGTGTGGACTACCAGACTCTGAATCAAAGAACTATACCTGACCAATACACTACGCCCCGCATCCAGGATGCCCTTGACTGCCTTAATAGGAGCCAGTGGTTCTCTGTACTAGACCTCCAGAGTGGGTATTACCAGATCCCGATGGCCCCCAAAGATAGAGAAAAAACAGCATTCATCTGCCCTTTGGGTTTTTACGAATTTCTGTGCATGCCTCAGGGCATTTCGGGAGCACCCGCCACTTTTCAGAGACTGATGGAGCAAGCTGTGGGGGATATGAATCTATTAGAATGCCTTGTCTAGCCAGCCCAGTGGTGCTGAGGGTTGAGGCACTGGACGCCATACCTCACACCACACCAGCGACCCAGGTTCGGGAACGAGCTCAGGCCACTGGGGGTTGGCCAGAGGGAGACAGGCTGGAGCGTCTGATGACAACTTGCCTTCTCCAAGGGAGGGGGAGGTCTTCTAACCCGGCAAGTGGCAACCCCTGGCAGAGGCTGGGGGCGCGACAGCAAGCTGGAGTCTCGGGGGCATGACTGGTTGCAGGCATAGGCCGGCGACCAATCAGCCTCGGGGGCTGCTCCTTC
The DNA here is from genome assembly GCA_016271365.2 of Neoceratodus forsteri. Classification (NCBI taxonomy): domain Eukaryota; kingdom Metazoa; phylum Chordata; order Ceratodontiformes; family Ceratodontidae; genus Neoceratodus; species Neoceratodus forsteri. The sequence goes on from JADMNL010000025.1 coordinate 247,126,347, forward strand.
GATGAAGGAGGGGGAGGGACATTGCAGATGTCAGCACGCTATGACGTATGGGCCCACAACGTCTCACAAGAAACAGGGAAAAACACCCCATTGGAGCCGGGAAGACGGAGCGCTGAGCCGGGTACTGATGTGCCAGTGCCTGTCTGCAGCCTCAGGACCCTGACGAGACTTGCAAGATTCGGGGGCTGCCCTCGCCCCCGTCCAGCGGGGTTCTGAGGCCGGATGGAGGGACCGGAGACTATAAGATAGGCACTGGTAGGGGCAGGCTTACTGGGCGACTCCCGATGGTGCAACTCTAGTGGGGTAGTAGGTGGGGAAAAAAGAAATAGAAAAAAAAATAGAATGCCTTGTTTACTTGGATGATGTTATTGTGTTTGGCCAGATCCTCGAAGAGCATGAGGCCAGCTTGTTTAAGGTTCTGGACCGGTTGGAGGATTTTGGTTTACAACTATCTACCGACAAGTGACAATTCTTTTAGCAATCTGTAAAATATGTTGGCCACATTGTGTCATCTGAAGGAATTCAAACAGATCCAAGCAAAGTAGAAGCTTTGACCACATGGCCGCAGTCTACCAATCTTAAGGAACTGCAAAGATTCTTGGGGTTCTGCGGCTACTACCGCCGATTCGTGAAAGATTATACTAAAGTCATCCATCCTTTGCTTAATTTAACTCAAGGTTATCTGCCAACAAACCAAAAATACAAAAGGGATGCTGTTAAAGAGGAAGAGAAGGTATATTTTCAAACAAATGAACTTTTCGGGACAAGGTGGACTCAAGAGTGTGAGGTGGCCTTTTATGACATCATTCACCAACTTACCCATGCCCCGTTCTTGCTTATGCAGATCCCACCAAGCCTTATGTGTTACATGTGGATGCCAGCTTAAAGGGACTTGGCGCTGTACTGTACCAGGAGTATGAGGAAGGATTACGCCCAGTGGCGTCTGCCAGCAGGAGCATGACACTGTCTGAAAAAACTATCCTGTACACAAACTTGAGTTCTTTCCTGTAAAATGGGCCATCATAGATCAATTTCACAAGTATCTTTACGGTGCAAAAATCTTAGTAAAAACTGACAACTCCCTCATGTACGTTCAAACATCAGCAAAGCTGGATGCCACTGGGCACCGTTGGTATCAGCCCTCTCCACCTATGACTATTCAGTAGAGTATCGACCAGGCCTGAATTACATTGATGCTGATGCCCTCTCAAGAAGACCTGACACCAACTCTGAGTGGGTGAGAATGTCTGAACAATCTGTTAAAGCTCTTTGTCAAAAGTTCGATAAAGATGAACACCCATCCTCTGAAACCGTTGATTACCTGGTGGATTGTCTGGGCCCTCCTGACACTTGTGTTCCTGTGGCCTACTGTCATCTTGCAGCATTGGATCTCAGTACTCTGACTCAACTTACTCCTTACAATATTAAGTGGGCCCAATCCCAAGATCCTATAATTCAGCCTGTGTTGGACGCCATTCATGCCGGAAAAAATGTGTCCAAACTTCATTCTCCAGATCCCAGAACTGCTCTGCTGTTCAGAGAGGGGCCCAGGTTAAAGCTGCACAACAAACTGCTCTACAGAGAGACTACCAATAGACAAGGTCAGGTTGCCAAACAACAACTAGTATTATCTACAGCTTCTAAACATGTGGTTCTACATGCCCTCCATGACCAGATGGGACATTTAGATTGTGAGGGAACTGCTGATCTGGCCCATGCTCATTTCTACTGGCCAAAAATGGAAGCTGACATCGAGACTCACATCAGAACTTGTAGCCGTTGCCTGCAGAGGAAAGCTCGGCCCCAGAGGGCTGCACCCTTAGTTAACATTTCCACCAGTGCGCCCATGGAGCTTGTGTGTATTGATTTCTTGTGTTTAGGACCAGATCAAAAGAATATTGGTAATGTGCTGGTAGTGACTGATCAATTTACTTGCTACACCTAGGCCTATCCAACCAAGGACCAAAAGGCACCACTATGGCAAAAGGTTTAATAGAAAAGTCCTTTGTCCATTATGGTGCCCCCCAGAGAATTCACTCAGATCAGGGGAGAGACATTGAAAGCCGTCTGATTAAAGAAATGCTCTCACTCGGGCGGGGTACGAAAATCCCAAACTACCCTTTATCATTCTGAGGGGGATCCGCAGCCTGAAAGATTCAATTGCATGTTACTAGACATGCTTGGCACACTTCATCCCAGAGATAAGTCAAAATGGAGTCAGCAGATAAGCATGTCAGTTCATGCCTATAACTGCACCAGAAGTGATGCAACTGGGTTCTCCCTCTATCACTTGATGTTCGGTCGAGAAGCAAGGTTGCCAGTAGACATCTGTTCTGAAGTGTCCACCAATGGAGTCAAAGCAGAGAACTACCTCCAGTATGTCCAGAAACTAAAAGCTCAGTTAAACTATGGCTACCCGTTAGCCTACACCATGGCAGCCAAAAGAAACTTAGCAAACAAAGAAAGACACGACAGACGTGTCAAGGCCCAAGAGCTGCACCCTGGAGATTGAGTCTTGCTAAGAAATTTAGGGCTACATGGAAAACACAAGATAACCAACAGGTGGCATCACATCTCATACATTCCCGGCATACATTGTTGTCAGCAAGCTGGAAGAGCTACCAGTTTACAAGGTGCATCCAGAAAATGACCAACGAGCTGTAAAAACAATGCACAGAAATCACTTGTTACCAATTGGGCAAATCATCATCGATTCTGTGCCCCAAGATACTGCCCCTCCCGGGCCTGTAACCCAAGCTGCAGCTAAAAAGAAATAGTTAACTTCTCCTCCAGTTGTCAGAGAATTGAGGCTTTCCATCAGCCATGTTCTCAATGAAATCAAGTGCAAGTCTGCATCTGATGACAGTGAATGTGAGGCCACTTATTATCCATCTTACAAACTGAGTCAGTTGTTTCAAGGAAACCCCCTGTGTGATATGGGGGATGAAGCTGGACCCTCAGAACCGCCTAATCTTCCAGCCTTCTCCACAGACCCTGTGCCCCCTGAAATTGAAGTGCAAAGTGTGACTTCTGATGTAGCTGACTCCTTGTGTTTTGTGGAACTAACGGAGCCTCAAGAGGTAGATTCTGACCACGAGAGCACAACTGGTGACATACCAGATAGATCTGAACTGTTTGCAACTAATGATTCCAGTAGTGTTATGGACAATGACGTTACTGAAAATGATAATGATGTTGACAGTATTAGCAATGTGTTACATGATTTAAATTCCATGAAATTTCCTCTTGATGATGAACCTGGAATTTCAGAACAAGTTAATGAAAGTACTTCTGCTGAACCAGAACTAACAGAGCAAGAGAACAGAAGTGTTCCTGTTTCAGAACAGACAGCCAGTGCAGAGGTACCCTTTTCATCAGAAGCTGACTTATTGATAAACAATAAGCCGGGACTGGTCAACCCAAGTACAAATATTGAAAGGACTGAGCCTGTGCCTGCCCCTCCCAGAAAGTCTGGAAGAGCCACAAGGCATGTAGTGCGCCTTGGTTATGACTCCCCAGGAAGGCCTGTAGACCTCCCAATGCATTTATTTCACAAAGGGCCTCCTCAGCCGCTGCTCGGACCCACCAGCCGACTAGCTACCCTCAGTGAAGGCAACGGCAAGCTGCAACTTTTACGCCCATCCTTCCCCTCCTGCCATTTCTTATATAGACCCCTTTTCCGCCTCCACTAAAAGTCATGCCCCTTGTGCCTTGCTGCCCTATGGCCTCTACTCCATCTCATTAACATCAACCAATAACCAGTTCCCTAAACGGCTTTTATTACTCTGGCCATGCCATTGTGCATGAACCCTTGCTACTGATTGCGCTCAAGCATATGCTTGATAAATTACTCTTCTAGGTGTCTCCCTAAAGCGCTACTCCACCCTTCCTCACTCAAAAAGGATTGGTCCACACTGTCTCAAGATCTCTTCTCCTTGACGTTATCTAGATAGGACAATTATTGTGGACACCTATTGTGGTCATTCCTAAACATATTGTGGTCATTCCTACACACACTTTTATAAACACATTATTGTGCACCTGACAGCACAGGCCTAAAGCCTTAGATCGTATATTACCCTCCCCATATCACTCTGACGGCACAGGCCTAAAGCCTTAGATCGTATATTACCCTCCCCACATCACTCTGACAGTGCAGGCCTAAAGCCTTAGATCGTATATTACCCTCCCCACATCACTCATAATGGGGACAAACCTCTGGATCCTCCTTGTACTCCTTCTATATCCTGATCCCTGTGGACATTGCAACCAATCACAGGATACTACACAGGGGGACTGGATGTTGTCCTTGTTCTACCGCAATACCTCAACAGCATCATGAGACTGGGTATCTATATAACTTCCCCTACTACATCACCCATGGTCAAGCTGCTATGGAGGGATGATGGTCTTGTTGCTGCCGACACACATCTCCCCCTCTATACAGTGAAATCTTCACTGCTCCTATCTGTCAGAGTATTAATCACTGCTCTACTAGGAGGACAAAGCTTCTCACCTGGATATCATAGAACGCTGAACCAGAACAAAAAAAAGCAGGCAAAAGTAAGTCTATACAAATTGTCTCTTGCTGCAATCATGAAACTGCTGATTGTACTACTATTATGCTCAGGAAATGTGGAACTTAATCCAGGGCCCCCAGAGGTTATTACTGCACCCTCAGACCTTGCCAAGATTAAAGGATTAAGCTTCCTCCATGTTAATGTGTGCAGCCTATTGAAAAAGATCACGATGATCCAAGCCTGGGTTAACCATACCATACCAGATATATTGGTGGTTTCCGAGACATGGCCTGCCACAGCCGACAAAGATATAAATTTACCCAACTACCGACTTTTCAGAGCTGACCAACAATCTAGGGGAAGGGGTGTAGCTATATATGTAAAGGACAACCTAACTGCAACCTGCCTCACCTCATCTTCCATGGCACAAGAATTCGAATGCCTATCCCTTAAAGTGGCTATTTCACATACCACATCGTTCCAGGTAATAGGCTGCTACAGGCCTCCTTCTGCTGGTCTCAAGCTATTATCACATCTAGGTGAGATAATCGAAAAGGGATCTGTAGAAACTATAATTATTGGAGACTTAAATCTAAACTGGCTCTCCAAGGCAGCTACCCCCTTAATATCATTCTGTGACACATATGGGCTTACACAACTCATCAATGAGCCTACCAGAATCAACAAAAAGACACCAAGTAATAGCACACTTCTGGATGTTATTCTGGTGAGCAAGCCTCACCTATTCTCCCACGTTGGAGTCCTTTTCAGTGATATCAGTGACCACTGCCTCATTGCTAGCATAAGAACATCCTATACACCTACATCCGCCACTAAGTTCACAGCGAGGAGACCAAAGCAGAATTTTAACATCTATGCTTACCTGGAAGAAATAAAGTACTCCACACAGTGGCAAGAATATTACTTAGCAAATATAGTGGAGATAGCATATGATATTCTTAATGACATTATCACAGGAGCCCCTAACAAATATGCACCAGTATCTAAAGTGCGTATCAAACACAAAACCTGTAATTGGTTTACACCAGACCTTAAATCCGCCCTCCTAGAGAGAGACATGCTATGGAAAAAGGCACGTAAAACTAAGACGTCATCAGATTGGGGGCAGTTCAAAAAGGCCAGAAACACATGTACCAGGAAGGTCAGAGATGCAAAGGCTGCTTACTATTGGGCTGAGCTAGACTCCTCCTTCCATAACCCCGCCAAGTTCTGGAACACTATAAATGACATAGCAGGACATGACCCAAGTAACTCACTCCCAGCCAAGATACTCACTGGGACGAACATCATCAAAGACAGACTGGAAGTTCTGGAGTCCTTTAACAATCACTTTATGACCTCAGGACTAGCATTTGACAACTCTCCTGCTAACCTAATACGATCTCAATTAAGCATACAATGTAGCGAAACACTGGTAACCGACTCTACCTTCTCCTTCAAACCAGTCACTTTGAAGCAAGTGGAAGACTTAATATCTCAACTGGACATCAAAAAAAGTGTAGGTGCAGACTCCCTCGACCCCAGCTTCTTAAAGATTGCCATACAAGTATTAGCAGTACCGATAACACACTTATTTAACCTTTCATTACAATTAGGAACTATCCCATCGATCTGGAAAACCGCTCAAGTCATTCCACTATTTTTTTTTTACCTGTACCTCCTCGCTGCACCAGGATCCTTTCTCCTGGGATCCCTAGGTCGTGTACGCTCCCGTAGTCCCACCCCAGGTACCTCCCTCTGGGTGCCGGCAAGCCTGTCCCCATCCTGCCTCGGTTTGCCCCCCGGGCGGGGCGGAGAGGGGCTTCCCCCAGTCCTCTCCTGGTCCTTAAGTCTGTGTCGGAAGGCCTCGCCGTCGTCCGGGTCCGGTCTACAGAAGCCTGGTGCAGGGTTTTTCCATTTTTCTTGTCTCCCTGCCCTCAGGATGTCCGCGCGCTGGGGAAGCCTAGGGGTGGAGCACGTCGCAGTGTGCTGATGCTCCGGCTCCCGGCAGACGTCCTCCCACCCTGCTGTGTGTAGTCTCGCTGCACCTCCACCTGTGGTCACCCAGGTGGTGGTATAGCAGCGGGACTTGCATCCCAACCCACCCGGAGGAGGAGGAGAGCAGCCACTGGACACTCAATCCTCCTCCCCCCAGCCGGCCCTCCAGCTGCCCGAGTCCGTTCCCGAATCTGGGTCACTGGTGCCGCAAACAGTAGCCCTACCGCTGCGCCGGCGGGCAAATCATTCCACTATTGAAATCAGGGGACCCTTCAGATCTCAACAACTACAGACCGATTTCCATCCTTCCTGTGCTATCGAAACTGCTGGAAAAGATCGTAAGCACACAATTGAGAGGATACCTTGAATCGGCTAACCTCTTAAACCCAGCACAGTCTGGATTTAGAGCCAAACATAGTGCCATAACAGCCCTTGCAAAAGTAACCAATGACTGGCAACTTGAATTGGATAAAAATAATTGTGTATGCATTGTGTTTTTTAGACCTGAGTAAGGCATTCGACACGGTCAACCACGATCTGCTCCTTTCCTCCCTGAAATCCATTGGACTCGATTCAAACTCCCTACGATGGTTCAACAACTACCTTATGGGAAGGACCCAGCAGGTGAAGGCCGAAGGGGAACTGTCCCCACTCAAACCACTACAAAGAGGAGTACCCCAAGGATCTATCCTCGGTCCAATTCTCTTTGTCATCTACATCAACAGTATCGACAATAACCTCACCAAAGCCACTGTGCACCTATTTGCCAATGATACGGTGCTGTATGTCAGCCACCCTTCTCCTGAGACAGCCTGCAAAGAACTACAAACAGAATTCAACCTACTCCAACACCAACTACTGAAAAAAAAACTTCTGCTCAATGCAAAGAAAACAAAGGCAATGTTTTTGTCTCCCCACACACACATGCAGGATATTCTACCCCAAGCACTCTCCCTCACATATCCACTGTCCTTGGTGAAAACCTTGAATTTGTCACAAAGTTCAAATACCTGGGTGTCTGGCTAGACAGCAGACTCTCCTTCATAGTACATTTGGAAGAACTACTAAAAAAACTTCGACAAAGACTTGGACTTTTTTACAGAATAAAACATTTTCTCACAAGTGAGGCTAGAAAAAAGCTGGTCCAGGCCACATTTTTTTCGGTAGTCGACTATGCTGATTTCTTATATAGTCGTTGCCCCATCTCATACCTGGAAAAACTGGATACACTCTACCATAGGGCCCTGAGGTTCATCACAGAACTCCCTTTCAACACCCACCATTGCTCCCTCTATGCCGCAGTTGGATGGACCTCGCTCCACTTTAGAAGGGACAGAAATGCTACACTATGAATCTACAGAGCCATATCCAAGAACTTACCAAAATATGTTTCAGACTGCTTCACACAAGCTACTTCAAGTAAATATGCCCTAAGAAGCTACAGTTTCATCATGCTTAAAGTGCCCAAATTCAATTCTCGCCTTGGTAGATCTGCCATTAGTTTTGTGCTGTCCTTCCTATGGAACACTATGCAGAAAATACTGAAAGTGAGCAAACCCGTATCCATCGCATCCTTCAAATCCCTGTACTCTAGGCTTATCAAGGAAAAATGTAACCGTTTTCGACAACAGTAGAGAATAATCCTCTTCCTCTCCTTCTTCTCCTAGTCTGTCCCATCCTCCGAGGCTTTCCGCTACTCCCCAGACTCTGCATTCATACTTTCCTCTCATTTTTCTTTCTTCTTTTACTATGCCTCCATGTAGTACCGCACTATTCCCCCCGTCACGTTCCTCACTCCCCCATCACTGGCCTCCATCTTCCTTCACTGCCTACTTGCACCCCTCCCCTCTCTCTTTCTCTATCGGTCCTGCCATCAGTCACCACTAAAGCCACCAATACCGCCTATCTCTTTTGCCACCCAGCCCTCCTTGTAATAACCCTCCGACTCACCTCTCCCCGTAAAACCACCTCCTCCTCCTCCTCCGCCCAGACTGCACACCATCCATTCCTACACCTCTGACAAACCCCCTTATACCTTATACCTCAATCTCCACATATTCTCACTCTACGACCAAATTCATGTGCTGCCTATTCCTTATTTCATGTAAATATGTAAGTCGTTGTTAATAGATCTCGCACAATTGTATATATCTTGTATCAGTATCCTCGATGCTATTATATACCGTATAATCTGTTTCCTCATTGTATTGTGTTCATTGAATTGTACTATATTTCTTATTTAACTGAACCTTGACCTTACCAGGTCCATCTTGCAAATGAGCTTTGCTCAATGATGTTCGCCTGGATAAATAAAGATTTGATTGATTTCTGAGAACTCTCTTCCAAAACTAGGCTACTCTGCTGCCTCAAAACTGATAGTGAAGCCCTCCAATCAGTGTACTAATGCCTTTGCCCCATGCAACCCAAGTGCAGCTGATAGGGACAGGCCCCAAGCCATGTGAGTTAGTGTGCAGGAGGTAGTACAAACAAGGGTTGTACGCATAATGTGCTTAACTACTTGAACCTGTTAACCTGTTTATGCAAAAGTAATGTGTTTTTATGCAGTATACATTGAAAAATGAAAAGTATAGTAATGCTGTTGTTACAGCCAGTTATTTTCACAGATGCATCAGAACTTATCTTATGGTATACCAATGAAACATGCATGTATTTATGTTTAGAAGTATATTTGGTGTAGACTTGACATGGACACCAAGTTTTTCCAGGCAGGGACAAGTGTGACCCCCCTCCAATTTGGGGTTTACTTAATATCTTCCTGGGCTTCTTAATGCCCACTGTCAGGCTGGTGTCCTTTCATTGATTGTGTGATCTTATTTATTTACATGTGAGCACCATATTAAGGCTCCGAGCCCATCCCTTTAAGAGACTAGCTAATCTGTGTTAAGTAAATGGTCTGTGCTGGGTCCAAGCGATTTAGGGCTTGTGATCGGCCAGACAGCACTCTGTTTGCTCCATTCTGCAGTTGCTACTTGCGTAGAGGGAGCCTGTGTAGGAACTGTGCTTATTTACTGTTTGTGCAGTGTTATATTTAAGATCAAGAAGTTTGTCTAACCTGCTTTATTTGCAGCTCGCTTAATTGGATGGGAGCCACCATTTTAGGTCCGGGACTTCCAGGAATTGGACCAATTGAACCACTGGGGACCTAAAATGGATCCGAACCCCAGTGTCTCGTTGGAAGGAAAATCTGTAGTTTTGTAGTTTTTTAGTTGGCGCCAAATTAACCTGGAGGGGGAGCCCTGACTGTAGCTGACAGCTCCTTCAGCCAACTGAACTGCTGGATTGACAAGGGAAAGCCCCTGTGTGCCAAGAGACAGTGGGTCAGTTACAGTTGGATGCTGAAGTGTGAATAGCTCGAGCTTTTGAGCAGCTGCTCCCAGTAGGAACATAGGGGAATCGGCGGGAAGAGGCCCAACTTGCCTCCCTGTCACTCTCTCCTGCATTGAACTGCCTAACAGCAGAAATCGGACTTGACCGATTCAAGTCTGGAACTGTGGCAGAAGAAAGAAAGAAGGATATCAGTGCCACTTGTAATTTGGACCAAAGACTTACTCCTGATGCGATCGGCCCAGTGTGTGTGTGAGAAGTGCTCGGATCGAAAGGTTTGCTCAGTAAAGCTGCTGAACTGCAACCGGACTATAGCCAAACCGTGCCAAGAGAAAGCTGTGTACTTTGAATGTGCTGAATGTGTTATGTGGGCTGAGACCTGCTCATTCACCACCAGACCTGCTATGCCAGCTGGAGGCTTCACCAGCAGAACCTACGAACTTTGCCAGACTGCTTATCCTGCCTGGGCCTTGCCAATCTGGCCTAGGCCACTACTCCTGCACCAGAGAATGTTTTGGCAAGAGACCGGCTCGGGGATCCAGCCCCTGCGCTGCAACAACACGCAGGTTGCAGCCACCTGGAGGAAAGGCCATGAAGAGGAGGTGTGTCATGTCGGCCCTACTTCCCCATACCAATCGGTCATCACCACGAGCTCTCCATATCGCCTGCCTTGCAGCAGATTCCTGGTAGTTTGAGTACAATCAGGGTTGCTCCCTGCAACGGGTGTTTAAATCATCCGTGGTACCATTTAATAGTTTAAATTTCTTGGGTTTACAAAGGACTGAGCCATCCGACTCGGATTACAAATAATCTGGCTGTTTTGCATGTTAACTGCCTTTCTTTTCACCAAGGGCCCCAACATCAGCTGCAACGCCGGCCACCCCCAGGCAACGTCTCTGGCTAGCCAGACTTTCCATCCTGGGTACCCAGTGTTGTGTGACTGTTAGTTTGGGACAAAAAGTGCATGCACTCACTGAACAAAGTCAGATTTTGAATCGTTTGACTAGATTCACGCCCCTTCCTTGTTCACTGCCCCTAAATAAACCTGATTGCCTTATTTCACATTTAACCTGGCTAGTGTACATATTATTAGTTGGGTTACAGTATTAAGAGTGTGCTATTGTATTGCTAACATTACTTTGCAGGGGGTCTCCAGGGAAGTTGCTGTAAATCCAACCCTGGTGGTAAGTGTGAAGGGTGTGTGCATATCATTACTGCTTCATAATGTCTGTGAATTTATTACTGTGTCAGGTACTAGGCCACTAGGAGGGTCGGTGGGTGGTTATAGCTTCCCAGAGGGCTATAGCAGAACAGACAAACATCCCCAATACCACTACTCTGGGTGGAGGCACCTTGGTAGATAACCCAGGCCCCTCAACCTGTGCATAGCCATACAGGCAGGGGTAGTTGCCCTTGGAAGAGCACCATCTAGGGGTTACAAATGTCTGTGTGTCCAACCTGTTAAAAATATCAATAACATTTTATTTAAAAAATAAATAAATAATGCATGACCCTCCCCCTCCAAACTACATCACTCATCAAGCAGCACACCACCCCCAACCCCCAGTCCCACTCACTCCAATAAGAAAAATAGTCCCTCTGTGGGCAGCAAGGCAACAACAGACCTTAGCTCCCTCCCATCTGCCTTTCTTATGGCTTTCTCACTGACTTCAGTGGGAAATTGCAGTAAAATGTTAAGTCTTTTGTCATAATCTTTTTTTTTACATTTTTACCCCAATAGTTCTGTCGAGTGCTTCTATCAACTTTCCCTCATGAACTCAATGGATGTTAACTTTCAAATCCCCCAAAATGAGTGTTCATGGCATACACTGAAGTACTCCGCAAACACTCATAAGGGGGACCTAGCCATCATTTACATGGCTACCAGGGTTTTTTCCTTTGTTCCTCCCCCTCCTTCTTTTCCCTTCCCTCCCTCCTCCCTGCTGGGGGGGGGCACTACCAGCCTCACACAGCCAAAGGTCACCCTGTGGCAGGAGCAAGCTCCTTGGCAGACCTGCTGCAACCCTCCCCAACCGAGACACATTGTCAAGCAGCAGCTGTCTAGGCTTTGGCTTGCCTACCTATGCAACTCCCTGGTATCCCTTCTGAACCCGGGCCATCAGCATGGCAACACAATGCCATTGGGGTGACCTGTTAGCAGGATTATAGATCAGGTGAGCACCCAGATATTTAATCTTGTGCAGCCCGCACTTCATCTCATATTTCTGCATCAGTGTTTGCAATGGGGTATAATTTCAGATAAAAATATCAGTTTTAGTAGACTTTATCTTATCCCCCAATACATCTCCAAAGCATTTCAGTGCCTTGAGTACCACTGGAAATGTGGAATCTGGATTGGTGATATATAGCAAAACATCTTCCGCGTACAAGACAATCTTGTGCTCTTGATTTTTTTAATTGAAAATTCCTCTTACAGTCTGGTAATGTTTTACATATTGGGCTGGTGGATCCATGAATATTGCAAATAGGGGAGAAACCGGACATCCCTGCAATGTACAGAGCTGGAAAGGGTAGACTGAGGAGGACTGACACATACCATAGCCCAGGTGTGCATAGACACATAACTTAACCCAGGTGTGAATATAAGGTCTATATGGTTTTGATAAACTGGTTCTGGAAACCAAATTTTGACAGCGTTTGGAGTAAAAAGGACCAGTATATCCTGTCAATCACTTTTTCAGAGTTAACAGTATTTCTTCATGTTTGATTAAACAATACCTCCAGTTTACTGTTCCTGTGCTCCCGATTTTCTTGTTTGCTAGAGAGGTGCTACTGCTCAGGTTAGCACTCATTCTTCAAATCGTGAGCACAAGCTTTCTGTCTAAGATTGCTGGTGTGCTTGCCTGTTTCACCTCACATCTGGGAACGTCTACCTTGAGTCACTGGATGAGCACCTAGTCACTACAAGCTGCAAAGGGGTGCTGCTTCAACTTTTCAAGGAAGCAAGTATTTTCAGACTTTTTACTCCTTTGCTGGGAGTCTTTCAAACACATTTATCTTTGAAGTGCCCCTTATTTAAACTGTTCAACAGGGATCTTGTTGTGGTATATACGTCTTTCAGATGAGACGTTAAACCGAGGTCCCATCTGCCTGGATTGGTGGGTAGTTCACGTGGATGTTAAAGATCCCATGTCACTTATCGAAAAGAGTAGGGGGAATTTCCCCGGTATCCTGGCCAAATTTCCCTCATTCACTAAAAATACAACCAACAGCTTAATCTGGTTCAAGGTCAGTTGGCATTCATCTGTATCCCCCTCCCCCGGGTCGTGCCTGAAAATAGGCAGGATTTGTCTAGGGCACTTACCCGGTCAACAAAAAAACTTAAAAAAAAAAAAATATCCATGGCTTTTAGAAACACTTGGTGCCCAATTCACAAAAAGTTGCAAAGCACAGCACAAAAGTTTGTGTTACTCTTTGCATTTGCCCTGGTGTCTAAGGTTGCTATTCTCAGTTGGATGGCAACTTAGAATAGGGCCAGGCCAAGTCGGCGCTAACCCCAGTAGCGCTAGCCCTAACCCCACTAGCACCGCCACTGACATGGAGCCAGGAGTATGGCTCTACAAGGAATAGTGCAGGAGCGCTATTTCCAATTCACAAAAGCAACCATGTAAATGAGCCCACTGGGCATGCAAGGCACTATATGGCCATTTGCATGCCCATTATGGGCCCATTTACAGAGGCTGTGCCGGAGCTTAGCACCCCCCCCCCAGTCCCTGCCCCATACGCACCCGTTTCCCTGGTGTCAAGTGGTCCCTCCCCACCTGATCCCATGCCCAATGTGAAATATATGTTTTCCTGGTGTCCAGTGATCCCTCCCCACCCCATGCTCACCCAGTCTACAATATATGTTTCTCTTTTGTCTAGTGGACCCTTCCCCATCAATCCCTGTCCCAATTTGACACCCCCTCCCCACGGTGGTTTCTGGACCACCACTGACATCCGGGATGTCCCAGTCATTTAAGTCATAGAAGTCATTTATGTCATAACTGTCATAGATGTCTTTTCCCTCACACCAAAACACAGCCTGGCTCTGTTCACATACATCGATCTTAGCCCCCAACCCATCCCTAGTTCGTGGTTAGTGGCCCCCTCTCCTGCTGCATTGACCACCCATCCCCTGCTCCCTTACCTGACTGCGGTGCCACGGCACCCTGACAGTGAGCAACAAAGACCTCCACACACCACCTCAGCTGCCACTGTCTGACTGAAGCTGGGAGTGCACTGCTTATAAGCACACTCTCAGCTCTGGTAGTCAGAAGCGGCATCTGAAGTGGTGTGTGGAGGGCTGTGCTGCTGGTTGTCAGGGTACTGTGGCACCAGCAGTCAGGTAAGGGTGCCCGGGTGGGTGGGTTGTCAGTGCCACAGGAGGGAGGGGGGCACTAACCACCAATGAGGAATGGGCTGGTGGGACGAAGATTGATATATGTGAACAGGGCTGTGTTGTTGGTGCTGGGGGGGAGACGCCTATGGCAGCTATGAGATAAATGACTTCTATGGCTTATATGACCGGGACATCCTGGACAGTAGTGGCAGTCCAGTGATTGCTTGGGGGGGGGCTTGTCAAACCAGGGATGGGGATCGGATGGGAAGAAGAGTCCACTAGACACCAAGGAAAACATATGTTGTAGACCAGGTGGACATCAGGTGGGGAAAGGACCACTGGACATCAGTGAAAACATATATTTCAAAATCGGGTGGGGGGGACCACTGGACACCAGGGAAAACATATATTTTACATTGGGTAGACCAAGGAAAACATAAATTTTACATCAGGTGTGGGGAGGGTCCATTGGCCACCAGGGAAGACATATTTTACATCGGGCGGACATTGGTGGGGGGAGGGACCACTGGACATTGGGGAAAACATATATTTTACATTGGGCGGGCACCGGTGGGGAAGGACCACTGGACACCAGGGAAAACATATATTTTACATCGGGTGGACCAGGGAAAACATATATTTCACATCGGGTGGGGGGAGGGTCCATTGGTCACCAGGGAAGACATATTTTACATCGGGCAGGCATTAGTGGGGGGAGGAACCATTGGACACGAGGGAAAACATATATTTTACATCAGGTGGACCAGGGAAAACATATATTTTGCATCGGGTGGGGGGAAGGTCCATTGATCACCAGGGAAGACATATTTTACATCGGGCGGGCATTGGTCGGGAGAGGGACCACTGGACACAAGGGAAAACATATATTTTACATCAGGCAGGCACCGGGTGGGGGAAGGACCACTAGACACCAGGGAAAACATATATTTTACATCAAGTGGGCATCAGGTGGGGGGAAGGACCACTGGACACCAGGGACTATTGTGCTGAGGTTCAGGCGGGGGGGCCACCACAATACCTCTGCCAACCAGTAGGGTTGCAGCGGATTAAGGCAAGGTCTTAGTTGGCAGTATTTGCTAAGTGCAAGGGGACCATGCAAGAAGCCCTTGCACAGAGCAAATGCTCTGTGAATTGGACTGCACCGATATTTAGGTCCCCTCCCCCTCATTTGCACTGTACCCCCATCTACACTTTGCCCGAGTGCAGACCTGGTTTGAGCACGTAAACCGGGCTTCTGTGAATGTCAGTTCTGTGCAAAATCAGGTTTGTGCTGGGGGAATAGTTTTGAGAATCAGGGCCCTGGTGTCTAGAAACAAGTCTTATCTCCAAACTGAATATGTTATTTATAAGATAGATCTTGTTCCTTTCTTAAAATAAGTTTGAAAATGCACCTGACTCCGACTCCTTATTTATAAGATAGATCTAGTCCCATTCTTAAAATAAGTTTGAAAATGCACTTGACTCCATGAATTATTTTGCCTTTTAAAAATGTGCTTTTCAGTGTTTTATTGTATTACATTATCCATCTAGCCCTAATTTTTGCCTTATTTCACTCTCTTTTTCAGACCTGTACCTCATTTCTCCAGTTCACAAAGGACCTCTCAGCATTAGAATTACCGTTGCCTTTGCCTTGATTCCTGACACTTTTTGATGGATCCCCCTTTTGGCTGGTTCTGTTTCCCAATTCAGCCACCCACCCCCCTTTCTTCTTACCTTCACTCCAAATTTTTCCTCCACCACCCCATCTGCTCTTGAACTTTTTGTCTATTTTACTTTGAGCATTTGATTTTGATTCTACTCTACTCTCCATAGAGAGATAGAGAGAGATAGAGAAATAGAGAGATAGAATGATAGAATGAATAGAGAGAGATAGAATGAATAGAGATAGAATGAATAGATAGATAGAGAGATAGAATGACTAGATAGAATGGAGAGATAGAAAGAATAGATAGAGACAGAATGAATAGAGAGATAGAGAGATAAAATGAATAGAGAGATAGAATGAATAGAGAGATAGAATGAATAGACCGAATATATAGGATAGTGCATGGGGAACAGTTGACAATAGGGCTATTCTTTCACCGAGTTGGCACTATGACTAAGATTACCTCGAGAGCGCAGCCTCGAGGTAATCGTCATCATAAGTGCCAATAGTGAAAGAATGCCCTGTTGTCAACTATTCCCCAACTCTTTTCTTTAAGTGTATGGTGGAAAATCTTTGGGGGAAAAAATCAGTACAGCATGTTTCTGCTTCAAAACATTTTGGGTTACTAGAAGGAAAAAGAACTTTACATTTTGAGCGTTTTCCCGCTTGACATTTTAACTGTTTAAGAACTTTACATTTTGAGCGTTTTAACGCTAAACCTTAGTACTGCCGCCGACATTGCTGCTTTCGCTATGTGTCCTGTCTATGGAGTGAGCCCTAACTGTCAAATGCTGCTCGAGGACACAGTGTGACGTTCGCAGTGCAGAAGAAAAAAACATTCTGCTGCACTGCGAACGTCACTAGTGTGTGACTACAAGGTTTCGACAACGATAGATTTTGTTGGAGAACGACGTTCCACCATACACTATAAAGAGATAGATACATAGATAGATAGCGAGAGAGAGAGATAGAGAAACAGACAGATAGATGGATAGACTGTTATTTATTTATTTAAAAGTTGATAACCAGGAAAGACACCAATGAACTGAAGCTCATTTCCAGATGCAACCCAGGGAAGGGGGTACAGGAGTCAATACAGAAATACATCAATGGTAATACAGTGAAACCGAAAGTGCAACACAGGAGCAATAATACAATGGTGGTACAGTAATCGGAGAAAGTGGAAATCAGGAAATATGTACAAGTAGTGAGGTACTAACATAAGAGAAAATGTGTGCCAAGAGATATTAACAGTGAAATAAGATAAATGCAAAAACAATTTACAATATAGATAACCTAAAACCAGCATCCTCCTGCCCTTGCTCTTAGCTGTCCCTCCACAAATGGTGGGCCTGTGTCCCAATGTCTGTGCATTTGCTCCATGTGTCTAGTGATTTTTTGCCTTGTTGATATACTTCTTGCCTTCTTGACTGCCTCCTGTTGCTGCCATGCCTTGACTCTGTACTTGCCACTGTGCTTTTTCTGCCTGTTCCTGATTGTACCTTGTTGATTGCTCTACCTTGACTCTGAGCTATTATTACCAGTTCCTTGAAACCTGTACCTGATTGATTGCTGTACCTTGACTCTTTTTTTTTTTTATTTAGTTGTTTAACCAGGGGTAGCACACTAAGTTGAAAGCTGTTTTACAGGAGCGACCTGGGAGCACAGGGAAGTTAGGTGCCTTGCTCAGGTCACACAGTATGTAAGTGGAAACTGTGGGATTCAAACCCCGGTCTGGTGTACTGGAAGTCACCAGATTTGCAGCTCAGAGCCTTAAGCCACTGCGCTATACTGCCTCCCAATTGTTATTGTCTGTACCTTGCAATTCTCCCGGGTCGCACCTGAAAATACACACTTGACTGTCTAGCATGCTTACCCGGTAAACAAAAGCTAAATAAATAAATTTACAGTGGTACATAGCTGGTTACAAGATGCAGTATTTACATTGATAAACAGCAAAGAGGGGCATAGACATGCTGTAGTGTGTGAGGATTAGGAAGGGGGCAGATACAGGAGGTTAAAGGGGTGGGTTTGAGCAAGCATTTAAGAGTAGGGAAGGAAGGAGAGAGGTGAGTTGGGGAAGGGAGGCTGTTTCAAAGGGAAGGGAATCTGTAGGAGAAAGAGAGTTTTCCAGCTGCGGTGCGGACGCAATGGAGGAAAAAGGTGCGGGCGCAGTTAGATCTCGAGTTATAGGGTGAGGGAGAGGTGGGAGTGAGGAGAGAGCTAAGGTAGGAAGATAGATAGACAGACAGACAGATAGATGATACTACCTAATCATGGCTCCTCAAATTTTTTGAGTAGCCCACTGTTTCTAGCCTAGTTTTTCAGTTTTTTTTCCAGCCTGTTTTTTTGCTATCTCTTTTTTAATTCTTATTATCTTGAGGTTTGCACTTTTTAATTTCTTTTGTTCTTACTATTTGCACTCTCGCAGTACGTCAAATGGGCAATTACTACAGTACAGTAGGTAAATGTGCTTATGTCTCTTTAAGAACTGCCTTTAAAATGAATGTTTGTACTACTTTTGCCGACCTGCCAGATGAAAGCCATACAGAGGCTCGAGGTGCCAGGGTATTGTGCTGTACTCTCCACAACAAATATGTTTGATTAGTAAGCCCTCCAGCTGACTGTTCCTATGCTCCCAATTTTCTTGTTTGTTCCAGTGGAAGAGAGAGCACAGACAACTCAGAATTTACACTCCCTGCCTGCCAATCATTGTGAGGCTGTGGAATGTGCTTCTGCCATGAAGACAGCTGCTCGTCAGTCTTTTTCAGCCAGAGGAAAGGTGCAACTTCGGGGACTAATTGTCAGGATGGTGATGGTGGAAGACACAAGAAAAGAAAAATCACAGCACTAATTTCTGCTCCAGTTGTGTCAGTTTCAACAATTTGCTGCCATTCTGCTGATGCTGGTTTCAAAGCTTGCCAAGTGGGTCCAAGCAAGTGTTAGCCACAGCAGTTACCAGGTTGAAAAATACGTATTTTAAAAGAAATGAAAGAAAATTGGGCCACTTGAAGTTTCCTGACAGGAGAAGTACAGTCAAAAGAAATGGGATCCCAGTCCTAGGCAGGGTTGGTGAACTGAGGGGTGGGGGTGTTAGGGTATAGAAGAGGGAGATAGCCTGCAATTAGAGTACCTCCCAAATGGCTGCTTTGAGTAGCTCTGTAGGCCAGCGTAAGCATGTTGCCTGTCAAACTGCCACCGTAAGTGACACAGTGGCATCACCTCCAGTGTGAAGGGGAGATGATGAGTCCTACAGCGAACTCAGTAGGTACCCTCTTACACATGAAAGAACAAGTTCTCCCCTGACCTCTACTGGAGCTGGTTCTCTTACTGGTTTCTGCTGCTGGGTGGGGGAGATAATGGGGTAAAGTGGGAGGGGGCAAGAGGAAGATGCCAAGCCAGATAAGAGGAGGCCAAGGATCCCCACACAAAGTAAAACAAATTTAAAGAACTCAAATCATGGACTCCCAGTCCACAATCCACAACCCACCCTTTGATATTGTCTTTGGAGAGAAACCAAATGTCTTCTGTTTTGTAGAGTTTTGTCAATATGCAGTTAAAAGCAAATACTTCACGCAGACAGACACAGTGGTCTGTGCAAATAATAGGGTAGTGGCTGCTCACACTAAGGTAATTCCCCCTGTCCTGTCACTGAACAGTACAATAAATAATATCATAAAATGTAAGAAATCTGCTCATAGTTCAGTTATGCCCATTTTTCCTCTATAATGTTTTTGGCTGCAAGGGATTTACTTAAAGCCAAGTTATTTTTTCGTCTCTTTTAATAAATTGTGTTTAGTAATTTCTTTCAACGGGGGAACTCTCACAAGGCCTTTACTAACAGACAGGAAACCAGACATCCCTATTAAGATTTTTAAATTGTGATATAACTTTTTCTGCACTTACTTTATAGGAAAATGTATTTATTATGTGCTTGATCTTGCCGACTGCTGGCGGTCCTTGATGGTGCCTATAATTCCTGTTGTCCCTTGCGGCTGAGCCTCTGATGATGCACATGATGGACTCAGCCACGGGAATTCTGTGACTTCATTAAGTGGTGCTACAACTGGGTAGGTGCTAGACAGCAAATATCCGAGCAGGACGTACCTTAATCTCATTCTGCATGTGTTTCATTGGAAATCTGAAGAAAACCTCTGTTTTTTTTTTGCTCTTGTACTACAGTGTAAAGTGAATGTATTTGATTACTGAAGCTGAGAGGATTGTGGGGATACAAACATTGCTATGGTTATACTGAAAGGGAACAAAGACAGTGGATACAAACAAGAAACGAACATGCAGCAACAGGCACAAGGGACTGTGGGAAGCACCGGAGCCAGCAGACCCAACGGATTTGCAACAGAAGTCACTGCAGCAGGCCCTTACAGAATCAATCCGGGCCATGGATAAGAAAATAGAAAAAATTCTGTATGTAACCCCTGGGCGGCGCCACCCCCCAGTGTTACACCCCTGCCTACTACCCTGGACATAGGCTAAAGGGGCTGGGTTCGCTAACTTATAACATTTTTAAAAACCTTTGCACAGTGCCTCCACTCAGGGTGCTTTACGAGGGTGAGATTGTGCTGGGTATAGCCCCCTGAGCTGCTACACCACCCACGATGACCAGTTACCTTCCCCAGACATGCCCCAATACACAGTTCCCCACATTTCTACATTTTGAATTAAAGGCTCTCTCTAATAATATGCTCACATAGGATTTCAAACAACAAATAAGATATTTATTTCAGGGGTAATAAAGGAGCTAGGAAAGGGAAACAGGAGGAGTAGAGGTTATCTTACCGTATTTACAAATGTACAGAGATCATTTTGGATTTTGCTGGTGAACCCTCCAACTGGGTGACTACATATTAACAGGCAGACATAAATCACATTTTACCATTCGACTTAAGACATCCAGAGCCCTGGCTATCTAGCTGCTGATAAATCAGATGTTAGACATAATTATTAATAATACCCATACTGGTACCAGTCCCAGATACAGCAGAAACCCTGCAATCTCATACCATACTGGTTAAACAGATACCACAGTCCAAGATGTTGCAGGCCTGATGGAGTTGCAGCTGGTTGAGGTGGCTGGCTATTACTGAGGGTGGTGGCAACTTGGAAACAGATTTTTGTAAAGCAGCAAATTACTATTTACATCCACAAGCAGGGATTGCCCTGCACTTTAGCAGACAAAGCAGGGATTGCCTTGCACTTGCAGACAAATCAGGGATTGCCCTGCACTCGCAGGACTTCTGAACATTCCAGAACAAACTGTGTGGATCTTATATCCAGAACATTCAGCACAATACTTGAAGGTCCCATCCAATGCAATGAGAGTGATGCCTCTGTCAAACATCCTAAACGCAGTTTAAACACACGGCCACATCCAGTACTTTATATACCAAAAGGCATCTATCCAGAGTAAGTTGACAACGATACTTTCATCAAGAATCCCATACTTTAGTTTCAGGCAGTCACATCCAGTACATTCTATATACCAAGAACATTATCCACAAGTGGAGTCCTATCCAGCACGTCTAGACATTGAATGCTTATACCAAGCACTCTCATACGAAATTCTATTCAGACACAGGTACATTCTCCTCAACGTATCTTAGACATTAATATGCTCTAGGGCCTCCTGTCTCATGAAGTGGCAAACGCGTCTTGGCAGACAGCTCCACGATGGCAGGACTCTAACCCATAGCTACACATTTATATGATTCACTAAGCCCAGCATCTTGCTGCACCTGCAACTTAGCCATTTGGGCCTGAACAAGATGCATCCATTACTTGAACTAGGCAGTCTCTTATGGGGTTAGTAGCCCAGACTGATGACCTCGATACTTCACACTTAACAGCACACATTTCTTAATGGGGCATGGAGCCCCCAAGATTACTTGCTTAGCTTCTCCCTTGCACCGGGGGGGTACAAGGGTACTCACCCAGGTCCTCCAAGGGTCTCATCTGCAATCGAAGGCATCCTGAAGACTTCTTCAGCTCTCTCACCGCTGAGGTACTTGGCCAGCGCTCTCACCACTGCATGATGTCATCTGGTCTGGTCAGCACTCTCACCGCTGCTGGACATCTGATTCTTCGGTCCACATCTTTCCCCGACGTGGGAAGGAAGGCTAGCCTCTGGAGGACAGTACTGGCAACCTCCAGACTAGCTGTTGAAGAAAGCCCAATTATTGTAACTAGTTAACTGTTAACTGAAGAAAATAACAAATGCCCTCTAAAGACTGAAAGGGCTTGAATTAAGTGGCCCAGGCCTGAAAGCATGGCTGGAGCCTGAGCCCCTCCCCCATGTGGGGCTCCCAGCAGGCTGGAGCCTGCTCTGCTGCTCTCTCTCTCAGCTCTGCATCTCTGAATCTCCCGACAAACTGGCAACATTGTCTCTTTATAGAGCTCATAGCTCGACTCCTGATTGGTAGCAGGGATGGGGTGACATGTCTTCAAGTTGCTGAAGGACCTGTCAATCAGAACACTCGAGGCACAATTGGGTTATGGAATTTGCACCTAAAATAATGTCCTTGTAAGCCCCCATAAGCACTAGGGTGCCTACCCATGAGATGCAGTGAATGTCCCACAAGTCCTGGCTTTCTATTGCTGCAATTCCAATTGGCTGTACTGCTGGCAATGGCTGCTTAACCCACTGTCCCTTATAGCAGATTAGATACAGTCCTGAATAATGTCCTGATGCAGCCAGAAAGAAGTAATTATTTGCCTCAAATGCCCCACAGTTCTATAGCTTAAAGGCTGTACTTGCAGTCACTGCACAGATGAAAAACATGGCTCTTTTACTTTTCCTGTTGCTACTGCACTTATGCAAGCTCCCCTTGCAGCAGCTGACAGGTTGACACACAGAGTCCCAGATAGTGGAATTGCCAGGGAAACAGTACTCATTTTAACTTTAAGCACTTTTCTCCACATGCACAGTATATTCCCAACAAGCTGCAACAGTTCCATTATTTAAAACATTTTAATTCTTTACTTTTCGGCTGGAGCTGAACACAGCCACCCTGGAGGCAGCCAGATACACTGTTATGCATTATTCAGATGACTGGGACCCTGCACAGGCATACTCAAATAAGCCCTGGTCAGAACTCCTTTAAGTTCCATCTGAGCAGTTCCCCAGCAGGCTGTCCATGGCCACTGGGTCCCAAATAGGTGGAAGGTATCCCGGGACCCACAGCACCGTCCCCGAGGCAACCGCAAAACAAGCGGCTCCACATCAAAGGCGCTTTGCGCGCCAGCGCGACTCCCACTGCCCTGAAGGTGGCACTTTTGCAGCGGGAGCTCGCGGTCAGAAGTTTAAGCCCCGAGGGGTTGGATTTTCATTTGACTGCAAGCTGGGGCACACACAAGGGCAGACAGGACCTGGGAAGCCAGAAAAATTAGAGGCCAAGTCAGGAGAAGCCCGAGAGACAGCGGGAGAAGGACAGAACAAACCAGTCTAAGGTAAACCCAGACTGGCATTTCTAGGAACCCCCATTTGCAAGGGGGTTACACGTAAATGCCTAAAGGTACAGGACTCTCAAATTAAAGCCTTATAAGGCACAATGCATGGTGCTGAAAAACGCTCTACCTCAACTCTGGCCACAGTCACTCAGCAAATTTGTGGATGGCTGGAAGCCCTTAAAAATAAAGCACTCTTGGTTAATTTCTGAGTGGTTGGGCTACCAAAAGGCATGGAGGGACCAAACTTACTGGATCACCTTAAGCATTGGGTTTCTAAGAACTTACCCTTACCGGAGGACTTTCAGCTTCAAAATCTAAAAAGACCATACAGGGTGGGTCCACGTTCTGCACAGCCTACACCACGACCATCTCAAACTGTGCTCATCAAGACAACTAGTTTGGACACCAGAGACTTAATATTTAAAGAGGCCCATTTGGCTTACACTAATTGTGTTGAGGGAGTGGATATTAAATTATTTCCAGACTTATCTTTTCAAACTTACAAACACTGTAAGCAATTTGATGCAGTTCAGCAACTCTTCTGAGCTCCTGGAATCGTTCATTCGCTTCTTTTGCCTGCATGCCTCCATATTTTACTGGCAGCAAGACATGTCAATACTCAAACCTGCAGGATGCAGTCCAATGGCTGGAGAAGACAGAGGCAGAGTTCCAGGCCAGATCGACCCAGGAGGCAGAAGATTCAGGAGAAGGAGACTAAAACAAGGTGGTTATGATTTAATTTAATTTTGGACCTTGCATACTTAAAATACAGACTGTGTAACCCCCCTACAAATGGGGGTTCTTAAAAGCCTTCCTGGAGCTGCTGTTCGGCGTAATGCCGCCTAAAATGCGGCCATTTGTGAGTGTTTTTTAAGCCTCCAGTACTGTATCTTTAAGAGCTGCCTGCTTGCAGGCTCCAGCGAGCTGGTATGGGGGGACTGGTGTTTCTCTGCTCGAATCCCGCCTGAGCTGTGGTGTAATCACCCCATTCTGTAGTTGCTGAAAAGCCCATCTGACAGATGTAACTGTTTGGCTATAATTATTTAAAGTATTAGTGAACTTACGGGTTATTTAACCTGCTTTCATTGCAGCTGGGACTCTGTGTGTTTGGCCCCTCCATTTTGGACCTGGACTTTCGAGATGGGCCAATGGGGGACACTAAAATAGAGATCTTTTGAGCCAACCAGGATCAGGACTCATTTTGGAGCCAGCTGGCCATAGGGGATACAGCCAGTAATTCTGGGAACTGAAGTTCTGAGCTATGGCGCCCTTTTTGCACCAATGGGAATTGACTTAAGTGACTGGTATCTGCAGCTCACCAATGGGATCGGGTGGCGCCCGAACTGAGAGTCCTTGCCCAAACTGCCAAGGGGCAGAGTCGACGTGGTTGTGAGCGAGGAAGGAGCTCTGGGCTCCTGCACTGTTAAGCTTTCACGTGGGAAGCGCATGTGGAAGGCCACATTTCAGCAAGTTGAACGCCAGCCAGTGTCGGACTAAATCCGCTAAGCAGCGGTCAGAGGAGGCTGTGCAAAAGTACAGCTACCTACCAGACTCACCCTGTAGAGGACTGGAGAATCTGCTTCAATCACGCTCGGTCTGTCAGGACAAGTGAAGCTACGTCGTTTGGGCCCAGTGTTCTGTGGTAAAACTAATCAGGATTATACAGCAGCTGCCTGGTGTGGTATCCTTCTGCTCTTCATATAAATGTGTGGAGAAGTGGCTGAATTCCAGGCTCGGTCCTGCAAGTGGTGTGAGAGCGATTTTTCTGCTGGAGTCGTGAGTACTAAATCAGGGTAGCTCCCTGTCAGGTGTTCATAGTGATGGCACGATTTGTCTGGCTACACGAACTGAGCCCGCTGGCTATACTTAATCCCCTTAGGAATCAAATGCTCGTTTTCTGCATCAGGGCCCCGACCAGCTACATCAGGAGGCTAGTCTTCTATTGCCTGGGTACCCAGAGACAGTGACTTATAGGTTAGGCCTGTGCACAGTGCCCTAGATATAGATCCAGATATATGTATACATTAGAGTGGTAAGCTAATTAACCTGATTTCCCCTAGTCCTTGTTATCTCCCCCTAAATAAATCAGATTGGTTGTTTTGCAGAAGTATACTGACTGACCCGTGTGTCTATGTTGAATTATTGTACAGGTGGTTATTGTCTAATTGCATCTTACTTTACAGGGGGTCCCCAGAGGCAGCGGATTGAACCAAGCCTGGGGGTAAGTGTATATTGTAAGGGTACTGTGATTGACCTGTGTGGGCCACTAGTGGGAGGAAAGGGGGGTTGCAGTGACCCAGAGGGCTGTGACCAAGTCATACCAGACTGTCTTAACCCCGACCTCTGGGTGGAGGCACCCGCCATCGGATTCAGGACCCTCAACCTGGTAGCTGCAAGTCAGGCAGGGGTAGTAACCCTTGGGATAGCACCCCCCGAGGGTTACAACTGCTTTCTACTCCTGGTTAGTTTTGTGTAGACTATGTTTTCCTGAGGGAGTACTTGCTGGTATGGACTTATGTTGGGCACAATACTTCACAGGACCATATAGTAGCTGCCAGCATAAGTTGGCAGCAATCCATTAGGGGGACTAAAATATGGTTTGGAAGGTGCATCTCTTTGGTAATTTGTTTTGTAAATGGCACTGGCATTATGGCTAGTGTCACGTGGAAAGTGCGACTGCTTACTCTATAGAAACTTCAGTGGTTGATAAATCTGTCAGTTGTATTTTTTTTTTTCAGGTCCCGTTCTGGATTTGCAATTCCACTGGAGGGGCCATTGTCTTTTCTCTAAATCTATTTTTCAACTGTATTATGCAAGTACTTCTCAAAGTTCACTTTTAATGTTACAACCGTACACACTGCTGTTTGTTATAGGAGTTCATTTAAGATTTCAGAAGGACGGGATTTCCATATGTAATTATTTTCACTATGTTTCCTTTGTAGTATATGGGGGAGATAAGTGATAAGGAAGTTTGATTTATATAGATGCATGGCAGGGGCAGATACTACCTTTATTGCTATAGTAGGTTGCTAGTTTAATAGCAGTTGTTTGTAGCTGTGTTTATTAATTCAGTTATTCATCCCTGCAGCTATTACCACCTAAGCTGCTGATGCTGCAAGTAGTTTGGAGACATGTTGGGGTTTAGAGATATCTTCATCCCCCACCCACTCCTCTTTTTAAGAAGTCATATTTTTTGAACATCAACCCACATGAACGTATACCTTTATACTGATGTTGTATGCAGATTATTCCTATACTTTTTATGAGAGTAACTTTTATTTTGCAGTTTTAATTGTGAAATAATAAAAGTTTAAAAAAAATTATTGTTGTAATCAAGTAACAAGAAAGCACGTTATTTATTTCGTCTTGGTAACCGGGTAAGTGCACTAGGCAGGGACCTGCCTAGTTACAGGCACAACCTGGGATAGTACAGATTACATAAACCACAATGGACAATAGAAAAATATACAAGAATCCACGCAGGGATAAATGACAATACAGAGCAGAATAGAGGTATCCAAGTAGGGATATGCAGTTGTACAGAGCAGAGTTCAAGGACACAACCATTTGGTACAAAAAAAATACAAGTCAGATTTCTTTAAGGCATACAAGTTAAGGTAACTAAGTGCAGTTGCAAGAGTCAAGTGCATTTAGGCGAGAAAATAGGACATTCTTGAAAATGGGGTGTGATTTCACGCTCTGGATTTGAGAAGGTAGGGAATTCCACAATTTAGGGGCAAAGTGGGAAAACGCTTGTTCGCCCATTTTGGTAGAGTCGTGCTAAAACTGCCAATACTGATCTGCTTGCCAGGGCTTGGTGAAAGAGATCAGTATTGGTAATTTTGGCACAAGCCTTAGGGCTCCAACAGTGCTAGGGGTGGGCAGTGCTCCTCTCTGCACCATCAGTCCATTCAACCACTCTCCAGTCATAGGCATGTCATGTCAATGATCAATGTGGTACTTCCTGAAATGTGTGGCTTCGACAGTTCCAGTCACAGAACACTCAGCATTGGTTGTTAAAACCAGTCCCTTGTCATCAATGTAGCGAATCCCTCCTACAAACTCCTCAGTCACAGGCATGGTAGTTGGCACCTCTTTCTAGTAGGTGTACCAGCTCAAAGCATGGAACCGAGGCTGTGGATGAAGCTAGTCCCCCCCCCCCCCATTTCATGACACTGCTGTGCCAGGCACCTAAACATATTAGTATTTGTCCTAGTCAGTACAAGCACGTCATCCTTCATTCTAGTACTGGATCTCTTCATAGCAAGTGTATTCACTGCCTTCTGTAGTCTGGAATGCTTTGTGCGAATTCTGCCAGTATCCATATGAGGGGTTTCCCCATGTCTTAACGTAGGCCTCATAGGGCCTATCAAGTCATAAGGGTCAGGATCTTCAGACAGTAAATCTCAGAGAAATGGTAGCTACTGACACCCACAGCAAACTTCTGTATTCAAAATTCAGTGCTTTAATTCAATTTTTTTTAGTATTTTCAAAGACTTCACAACCACACCCTGTAATATTGACAATGTTTTGCTTGCAGTCTGCAAGCTTTTTCCAAGGGATGTGATCTTGGAGTTACAAGATATATGTACATTTTATCAGATTTGTTTTAAACAATAAATTCTTTCCCAGTCATTTTTCTATATACAATACAGTCAGCACTTGTTTATTTACCTCTCACTTATCCGTGACATTTGTTTTCCAGCCCTGTGACTGAGCTACCTTTTGCTACATTTGTCATAGAATCCACACTCAATAACTGTCAGACTCAGATAGCCGTCTAAGACAAATAGAATGAATGAGGTCAGATATCTGAGTTCTGACTGTATTTACTTGATTAAGATATCAGTTGAGGCTTACCAAGTGAAGGAAGCGCAAATTCATTAAAGAGCACCTTTCGTGCCCTTCCTAAAATTGACCCCCCCCCCAAACCACAAAAGGATCCTTAGATTCCACACAACTTGCAGGCTGGATTCCCTGCGTGGATATCTGTTGTAAATGTTATAAGGCTGTATATATGTACCTGAGTTTGTTTGTAATGACTGTATCATGTACTCTCCCGGGTCATGTCTGATAATCAGCAGGGTTACTGCCTAATGCACGTACCTGGTCATCAAAAGCTAATAAATAAAAACATAAAATAAATTTCTAATAACAGGATTTAGGAAGGGAAGGGATCATATTTTGTCTCCATGGAGCTGAGATCCTGATCCCTTCCACTTCCCTATTCAGAGTGCCTCCCCTGCTCTAATATGTTTTGTGATGTAATAGTTGGGATAGTGCAAGGGCGCACTCCATTGACTTCAATAGGCCTTCTCTTTTAAAGACTAATTTCGATATTTTAATGGCCTGATTGCAACTAATCAAGGCCACCACTCAACTAAGAAGGACCTTCTTAGCTGATTGGTGGCCTTCACTGGTTCCAAATGGGGTCATTAATATATCAAAATTAGTCTTTAAATAGAAGCCCTATTGAAGTCAATGGAGTGTACCCCCCACGCTCTCCCAACTATTACATCATGAAACATGCTAACATGGGGGCTGTGCTCCAAACAGAGAAGTGGAAGGGATTGGGCACTCTGCTTGCCGAAGCCAAAATACGATCCCTTCCCTTCTATTAGAAATTTTTTTTTATCCAGCCTGCAAGTTTGGGGGAGGCCCTAAGGATCCTTCTGGGTTGGAAAGGTGAGTAACAGAAAAGGTGCTCTTTAAGCAATGGCTCCCCTTCAGATGCTATGCATTTCTCAGTGACAGTTCCAAAAATGTCATTATCAGCTCTGTTGATTCAAAACAGCCACCTCCTTCTTGTATATTTCCACGCTGGCATGGACCTCACCCACAACAGGCATGTACATGATGCTCACAGATGCAATGACATCATCTTGTTCCGGCACAGCTTGGCTCATTTGAACAGGAAATTGAAGCATGAAGCACTACTGGGAGGGGTGTCTCTCTAGTTTTAGAGACCTGGTGGCACCCAGCATGTCATTTGATGTGCTACCCTCTCCTATGTTGTATGGATCAAATGCAGTCTGAGTCAAGCTGTACCAGAATAAGATGACGACATTGTGTTCACGAGTGTCAAGCGCATACCTGTTGTTGGGGAAGTCCATGCAGGTGTGGAAAGGTACAAGAAGGAGGTAGCTCTTTTGCTAAATGAATTTGAGCCTGCTTCACTTGGTAAGCCAGAATCTTAAAGGGAAATAGCACAAAGGACTCCACACTCAAGTGTGGGGCTGGTTCTAATGCGCACTTTGTGTGCAAAAACATTTTGGTTTACTTACTATTTACTGTAGTGAAGTAAACTACTGTATATCAGACTACATTTGCTTAGTCCTATGCTGACATCTTCTGTTACTACAAATTCCAGAATCCCCTGCAGCTGGCATCAGAGCAGTAGGCAGTAGTGGGAGATTTAATAGCCTGCAGTGCATGTTGGAGTTTATATAAGCTCCACTGTTTGCTGATGTCAGAGCTTTTATGATCTATGATTAGATGTTTTCCTGCTCAGCTTTTCTCCAGGAGCTAAGTACAGTCATCTGTGACTGTGCATAGCCCAGGGTGGTCAGCAGGACCAGCAAACAATGGAGCTTATATAAACTCCAACATGCACTGCAGGCTATTGAATCTCCCATTGCTACCTACTGCTCTGATGTCATCTGCAGGGGATTCTGGGATTTGTAGTGACAGCAGATGTCAGCCTAGAACTAAGCAAAATTAGTCTGATACAATCTACTATACTAAACAGTACGTAAACCAAAATGTTTTTGTACACAAAGTGCTTATTGAGACTAGCCTCACACTAAAGTGTGGGGCCCTCGGTGATGACTGTTCCCCTTTAATCAAGTAAATATTGTATATAGAAAATGTCTGAGAAATAATTTATTTAACATGAATCTGATAAAATGGGTATGTAGATATATATATATATATGCCAGCCCGGCGGTGCAGCAGCAGCGCTACCGTCTGTGGCACTGATGACCCATATTTGGGAACGAGCGCAGGGCATCAGAGGGTCAGCCGGGGAAGGAAGGATGAGCATCCCATGGACAGCTCTCCTCCTCTGGGGGGGGAGGGGCTGTGGTTCCCCAGCATATTAGTGACACCTAGTGGAAGCTGAATGTGCTACAGCCAGGGGCCACTCTTCAGTGGGGAAAGTGACAGCGGACATCTATAGATTGGGTGTTGGAGCATGCCCGACCCACGCTGATGTCACTGCATGTCCGGGCATCTAGGGAAAACTCACAAGGAAAACCCCTCGGCTGGCCCGAATGATGCTCCAGGTGTAAGCCTCGGCTGGGGTCTCAGGTGAATCTTGGTCCCTCCCTTTGAGGAGCTCCACCACAGGGGACAAACTGTGGGCTTCCCAGTCTGAGTAGCCTGGGAGGGTGATGCTGGGTGCAAGGTCTAGGTGCTGAAGAGGGGGTGCATCCCCAACGCTGAGCCAAGGAGATAAAGTTGAAAAAAAAATATATATACATCTTACAGGACCCCATCCACTGAAAAAGCTTGCAGACTGCAAGTGAAATGTGGGAAATATTGTGTAGTGTGGTTGTGAAGCCTTTGAAACTAATAAAAATTGAATTAAAGCATTGAACTTTGAATACAGAAGTTGCAGTGAGGAATCTGTATCTACCATTTCTCTGAGATTCCACCACTGTGACATATCCCACATATGGATAGGATTGAACCCTCACTTCCCAAATGGCAAATCTTTCAAGGTGTGCGAGGGCAAATGCTGTAAATGTCCCTAATACAGTACCAGTCTATAAACACAACAGTTACTTGGGACTCACTGTCCAACAATGCAGTGCACTCGATGACTTTAATTTTTATGAGAACCCTTGCAGGTTATTTAATCAATCCCTTGGGTATTACTTTACAGTGGTTTACTGGTGGCTGGGTCTGCTTCATGAAGCATCTTTTTTCATGGGCCACAGTTTGCTTCTTCACTGTGCCCCACAGAAGTTTCCCTGGTGATGCTTCTCTCTCAGCAACTTTTGCATCACCAGCAAAGGGTTCTCAGCTTGTTAGTATTTCTTTTTGGTTTGCCCATCTTCACCAAATCGGTATCCACAGATGCCATCCCTCGCTACCAGCATCATCTTTGTCAGCTGGCAAGGAAGCACTGATATTAGGTTCCTCGATAGGAACCTAAACTTCTCCGTCCACATTGATGCTATCCTAAAGAAACTCCAGCCTAAGCTAGGGGCCCTCTATCGTAGCAGGAGTAATATCCCACATCTGGCTAGGCGGGAATTAGTACATAAAATTATACTGCTAACCTTCGACTATTGTGATGTCGTATACGGAGCTGCCCCTCAATCTTCCTTATCCAGGCTTGATCCTCTCTACAACTCCTTCTGCCGGTTTGCCCTAGATGCCCCTGCTCTGACACATCACTGCACCCTCTACCGCTCCCTAAATTTTCCATCACTTGTCGACAAAAGAACACTGCATGCGGAAAAGTTTACCACTAAATTCTGGCTAGGCTCGCTCCCATCGTACCTAGCCGCCTCCTTATCCGCCACTCACCCATCCAAATATACCCTCTGGTCTGAGGACACCCGCTCGCTAAATATACCTTACAGAAATACTACATCCAGCCAACTGGCAATCTCCTAGTGCCTACCAAAGCTCTGGAACCAACTACCAACCCAAATCTGCCACTCCTCCTCAGCCTACTCCCTCTCTTCACCCCTAGCAAACTACCTAGTGATGAACTGCAATTGCACTTAGCCCCTAAGGCCCTGCCAAATCTGCTCGTATATACCTCCCCCTACCTCCAGCTGGGCCACATATGCCTATCCCAAACCCCTCATGCAAGCCTGCACTTTCTCCAACTTAGCACTTTCTTTCACCTCTCCCCCCCATCTATCCTCTACTATCCCCCCGTCAGTCACTCAAATGTTTACTAGTCTAGAAATATTGTTAGTTATTGTTTGGTTGTAAACTGTTCAGTCTGCTTATATATATATATATATAGTTAATCTAGTTGCTAATATATGTATCATGTTATAATACTCATTGTCCCAATCCCCTTCCCCCAGGACATACTGTGAGACGAGCTTCTTGCTCAGTGTAACCTTCCTGGTGAAACATTTCAATAAATAAATAAGTAAATAAAGATGTACCGCTGGTTCCTTTTTCAATCTGCTGGATACAAAACAGGGTGCTACCAACATTTGTTTTCAGTCTGCGTGGCTGCCATCTAATTGTCAAACTTCTCAAATTGTCTTTGCATGTTCTTGGTAGTATCTGGGCCCAGAATATAAACAATGAAGATTCAACTCCTAGGTAGTTCCAACATCACTTTATTTTATCTTCTACCATAAACATCATTTAATGGCTATGCCACTTCTTCAGGATTGGTAGTCTCTCTTAAATTATGTAGCATAAGCTTTCTGTAAAAAACTTTCTAGTATTCACTTATATGAGTAATCACCTTTTCTGACCACCCGGGCATCTATATTCTTAGGTAACTGCTACTAAGGCTGCTCATAACAATGGCTGCATGCTCTTGGGACTGGCTGACTTCCAGCTGTCAGAAGCAAGTACTGTATCTGGGCCTGGCCTGAGGTAGTGGAGGGATAAGGAACTTCCAAGTTTTTGAGGGGGTGTCATTATCAGGTTCTTCTCAGCCATTTGGTCCTCTTTCTCCCTGATCTTCTGTACAAGCTCACCATGTAGGAAGGGGGTATTTATCTGTTCTTCCAACCTCAGTTTCATCAGCAGCGTTTCTGAGTGTTCAGCTCTGTCAAGGACCTGTTCCAGGCACATCCGATCCATGTCCTGGGTGGTCACTGCTCTCCTGCGATAGGGCCTTTGTATCAGTTGTTCCAGTCTGATCAAGCATTCAAGCAAATACTTTCCATCCCTCTGCATCATCGCCTATTTTTTCCACAGGATGCACGCTCCACTATCTGTCCTTCTAAACATCCCCTCTAGATTGCAAAGGTACATCTGAGCAGTAGCATTTGATTGGTTTGCTAGCAAAGCAGCAATGTAATGCACTGCAGATCCCTCAAATTTTCACACCCAAGTGGCGTTTCTTCTTGGTCTCAGGGTATTGCAGATAATAAATCATATGTGTGACTTGTTCCATACACTACTAAGTCATCCTCTCCTGCAGCATGGCATTCCTTCCTGAAAATGGTTTTAACCTCTGATAAAAGCTGGGTTCTAGGCCCTGTCCCCAGGCAGCAAGCCTAAGCTCAGCATTGGGTAGATGGTGATGCAGTGCCCATTTTACGTTATGTGCTTTGTATTTGCTATACAGTATTTAGTACATTTTTGTCTCTGTTTGATGCTGTACATTTTGCATAACATGAGTTATATGTGATTCATTATCCTTGCTACTCCCTTGTATCCTCTCCCCCAGATCACAACTGGAAATAAGCCTGTTTGGACTATGCTTGCTTACCTGATAAAATTTTTATTTAGTTATTTAAACATATTTTACCAGGTAAGCAAACAGAGTCCAGGAAGCTTGTTTCCAGTTGTGACCCTGGGGGTGAGGAAGGGAGGGGGTAAGAGGGTTATAGAAAAGAATACATTTACCCATAAGGGCCTTGATTATTCAAAGTACAGAGACAAAAACTACATATACTGTATATTAGAAGACATTTTTCCACACAGGACTTTGTTAAAAAAACAGTAGTAGTTCACAAAGTAGGAGACAACACAGTTGCATATAATGTACAATATTTGGCAGACACAGTTGAAGTATAGACTTTCTTATGTGTGCAGCCTGTTACCAAATATAGCAAACAATAGGCTATGAGCCAAGCAGGCCTAGGTAACATAGGTGTGGTTGGACCCTGCGGTCCCAATAAGTGCTGTCAGGACCCTGGCGGTTGTTACCAGAGAAGGGGTTACTGGGGCAGCTGGGGTATGAGGTCTGGGAAACGTGATGAGCTTTAATTTGCCTCTTGCATGAGGGTAAGCTACTGGCTGTTGTAATTGTGGTAGGCAAGTTATTCCTCTCAAAGGGAAGTCTGTAGGGGTATACCATGACACTGACGACCACAATTAAGTGATCCGCGATAGGGCGGCTCAATTGCGGCGCATGTCAGAACGGCAACCCGGGAGCTACAGTGACTGATGGGGTGGGTTGGTGACCTGAGTGACAGGAAGCCAGTACGGGTACATGAGGGGGAAGTGAGCACGCCACTACAGGTACGTGCATGGAGGGGTGGGAGTAAGCAGGGCGAGAGGGGCTTTAAGGGGTAGTGCTGCAGTAGGCTGCCGAGCTGGCCCCATGGTGTAGCGGGTTGGCTCGTGGCTTTGCTGTGTAGGGTGCTGGGTTCGGGTCCGGGCGCAGGTTCGTTTTTGTTGCACCCAGCCCAACTTAAAATTTTTTACGTTCCCCCCCCCGACATGCACCCCCCTGGAGTTGAGAATCCTTAAGTAGGGGGGTGCGGGGGGCAGAGCCCCCTGTATAAACGTAAAAAAATACAAGTCTCCAGCACCATTTTGTTGTGCACCAGGGAGTCAGAGCGTCAAAATTGATTTTTGGCACTCTAACTTGGCCGTAATGGAGATCACCCTTTGGCGGTCGCCATTATCACACAGAACCGTCTGTAGGTGATTGAGGCTTGCCATAGGTTTCTCCTGCAATGTGGGATCTGGAAATGTCAGCTAGCCCACACCAGGATAGTGCGCAGAAATTGCCTCTTTGGGAGGGGAGGGAGCCACCCGAGTTCCCAGTACAGTATGTAGTGGTACATTTTTGGGGGACAAGCCAGGGTGAATCTGCATAAGGCATTGAACGTTACTGATAGTTTGGATAGGCCAGCAGCATTGGCACCTGCATAGACAGTGTCACCGTAGTGCAGCAGGGGTACAAAGGAGCACTGGACTACTAGTTTCTTCATACACGGCTGAAGGCAGGTTTTCACCCTGTACAGGGCACCAAGTTTAGCATAACACTTGGCTTTTACATGGGATATGTGGCTAGAGTAGTCAAGACGTTGGTCCAGGTGCATGCCTAGATATTTGTAAGAGAAGACCGAGTCGAGGCATTTCACGTGTGTGGTACACAGGTTGAGAGAGTTAGGAGCTGTGCTTTACCATTGGCTAGACCTGAACAGCATGGATGGTGTTTTTTGTTTTTCTGATTCATTGCTTGACGGTTTTCCCGAAACCAGTTTTGGGCAGTGGAGAAATCCTTTTGCGAGAGAGTATTTCAATGGAGGAGACAGCAGTGCCAGATGCATAGACAAATATATCATCCTCATAAATGTGTAAGTCACAGGAGCAGAGGGCAAGAGGGATATTATTTATGAAGACCGTGAAACAAAATAAATAGTTCGAACTTCAGTTTAAACTCATCTGACTCTGGGGGTCATTGTGTATGAGCCCCGTACTGGCATGTGTCACTATTGTCCATTTGCACAACTCTCCTTGTAGGTCAATCCTTCTGCTACTTTAGTGGCATCTACTGTGGCTGAACATTCCACTACCACGGTTACTGTCTTCCCATCACTATCGCAGGAACTCCCTCACACGCTCAATTTGCCCAGACATACAGGTTACAGCAGTCTCTGTCTGGCCATTGGTTAGTTCTTGCGGGGATTCTCAACACTAAAATATCCCTCTGAGGATCAAGGTCCTCTTTTGCACTCCAGGATATCGATCTTGCAGAAGCAATTGTGCGCTGGCAAATTTTGGGTCAGTTTCTCCACAAAGTAACCATTTTGGGGCATATCTGTGTAGTGCACAGTTGGATCCCAGAGGTACTTCCAATGCAAGATTGACCCCTTCGGAGAGGTGGGATTTCCGAGGGTCCCGTGCTTAAACTTGCACTGTCCCTACATTCAGAGATTATACTGTATTCAAAACACCACATGCTCCACATTTGACTGTACCCAAATTAAATTTATTCTGAAAAACTATGTTTTGTAGTGTTTTCATTCTTGGAAACAACATTCTGTATATTTCTCTTCATGGAACCCGGAATTTGGAGTTTTTACTATGCCACTACTGGCATATTCTGAGTCAGGTCTGGAGGATGGGTGCAGCTGCAGATGTCTAGATTGTCAGGGTACAATGTAGCATGGGAGAGAAAAAAAAAAAAGAGAGAGAAACAAAATACATAATCTTTCTTTTTCACTGGTTCCCACCTCCCCCTTAGGAAAAATGAATACACATCTGTGGATTATACATAAATCAGGTATACCCAAGTGTACATAGTAAGGTTGTAATGTCATCGAGGGGTTATGAAAACATATACAGTATAAACCTTGCATGCTCTTATATTTGCCACCAGAAAACCAAGATGCCATTACAACCTTTTGTATATTTTTGCAGGACAGGCTCTGGAAAATTGTCTTTTTGTGCAACTCTTGCACAAATTTTTTTTTGTGCCACTTTGCTGTAGTTGTCACAATGTCAGCAATGTCAAGGGACAAAATGTAACAGGGTTTCAAATCCCACTGCTCAAATGTGGTCTGATACGAAATTTCTGATTCTGGGGGCCTTTCTATGGATATCAGCTTTAGAATATATAAAGCGTCTGTGTTTAAAGGAAGGCTGTCCTAAACTGTGGGGGCAATCATCAGGGCTGCAAAAACGCCCAATTAAAATAACCAATATAGTTTAAAATGAATAGCGCTAACCTTTTATTAGTTATTTATTGTTGTACAGTTGCTCCTGGCGCACCATTCTGAAACTGCCCTTTTGAAAACAGAGTATGACCCAGACATCCAGTCCTCTGCGGGAATGTAAGTAAAGGCGGCGAGAACTTGCATTTACAGTGGATAAAGAAAACACTGTGCCATGTAGAGGTCTATAACTGAACCTCTAGAAGTAATTCCCAGTTAAAGCAGACAGTGTAAGGTATTTAAAATTGTTCTTAAAGTTGGAGCTCAAGCTCAGTCATGCGCAGTAGAACCTAGGCGCTAATGCGCATGCCGAACTTAGCGCACTAAGTAGCTACTGCACTTGTGGCTTTGGGCTCAACACAAAACAATTTTAAATACTACTACACTCGCATGACTGAGCTTGAGCCCAACTTTAAGAACAATTTTAAATACCTTACATCTGTCCGCTTTAACTGGAATTACTTCTAGAGGTTCAGTTGATAGACCTCTACATGGCACAGTGTTTTTTTATCCACTGTAAATGTGCCTCGTCATTTTATTTACATTCCGCACAGGACCGGATGTCTGGGTCACACTCTGTTTTCCGGTGCAGCGGCAGTTTCAAAATGGTGCGTCCAGGAGCAACTGTACAACAATAAATAACTAATAAAAGGTTAGCGCTATTCATTTTAAACTATATTGGTTATTTTAATTGGGCGTTTTTGCAGCCCTGGTGATTGCCCCCACAGTTTAGGACAGCCTTCCTTTAAAGAGTTTCTGAGATGTGTCTTGATAAGGTTTTGTTTACTGAAGCTGCCCTTGTAATCTACTGTGGACATAGGCATTACCAGCAACCCCTTTGGTGGTAAGAAATGTGCATGCATCAGTAACTGTTCTGAAAATATGTTATTTCTTCTCTACTAGAGTTCTTAAGTGGCCATATTCCTGTTTTCATGTGTCTTCGAAAATTGTTAGAATTGGTATGAACTGCATGTTACTGAAATGCTGGCAAACATTTGGGAAATTTGGTGAAGATGATATTTCCTCGAGAAATGATGAAGAATCAGCTGCTGAAGCATTGTCACAAGAAGAATCAAGACATAGAATCAAGACTTGGTTGATTTTTTTGACTCAGTCACGAGGGCACTGGACAAAGGCCATGCAGTAGATGAAGTCTACCTGGATTTCAGTAAGGCCTCCGATTCAGTGCCACACGGAAGGTTGACCTGCAAGTTGAGGAGTCTTGGTATAAGCCATGCAGTAGATGTTGTCTACCTGGATTTCAGCAAGGCCTTTGATTCAGTGCCACACAGAAGGTTGACCTACAAGTTGAGAAGTCTTGGTATAGGCCATGCAGTAGCTGTAGTCTACCTGGATTTCAGCAAGGCCTTCGATTCAGTGCCACATGGAAGGTTGACCTGCAAGTTGAGGAGTCTTGGTATAGGGTGGAAGCTAGCCCGATGGGTAGAAAACTGGCTGAGGGACGGGCAACAGAGGGTAGCTGTGGGGGGAGAAGCATCGGAGCCCAGGGCAGTGACAAGTGGTGTCACACAGGGATCAGTACTGGGACCAGTCCTGTTTAACATTTTCATCGCAGGCATAGCGGTTGGTATCAAGAATAAGATCAGCCTCTTTGCCGATGACACCAAGATCTGTGCTGAGATGGATGGGGAGGAAGGTGGCAGATTACTGCAGGAGGACTTAGCAAGACTCGAGGAGTGGTCACACACCTGGCAGCTTGGCTTCAACACCAAGAAGTGCAAGGTGATGCATTTCGGAGCCAAAAACCCAGGATACAGCTACTGGATGGATGGTATCAAACTGTCCACATCCAACGAGGAGAAGGATCTGGGGGATGCTGGTGATCGGGGAACTAAACCACTTGGCCCAGTGTAGGAAGGCAGCGGCTAAAGCTAACAGGATGCTAGGGTGCATAGCAGGGGGGATTACATCCAGAGGTAGTGAAGTCATATTGCCCCAGTACAGGTCCCTGGTGAGGCCACACTTGGAGTACTGCATGCAGTTCTGGCGTCCGTATTTGAAAAGGGATATCAAACTACTGGAGGCAGTACAGCAAAGAGCAACAAAGATGATCCAGGAGTTGGGGGATAGAACTTATGAGGAAAGACTAAAAGAGCTCAACATTTATATTCTGGAGGATAGAAGAGAGAGAGAACATGATAGAAACCTTCAAGAACCTGAAGGGGATGAACAGGGTAGGCTTCCAGGGTGGGTTCACTCTCCAGAATGGAAGAGATACTAGAGGGTACTCCCTGAAGTTAAAGAGGGGCAGATTCAGGAGGGAAAGGAGGAGGCACTACTTCACTGAAAGAGTGGTAACAGGGTAGACTGTACTGCCTGAGCAACTCATATCAGTGCAGACTGTGGTGTGTTTCTAGAGGGGGTGGGACAAATTCAAAGGAAAAGTACATACTGGGGGGGCAGTTGGGGGAGGGAATAGTTAATGGGAGGGAGGCAGCTGCAGTCTAATGGACTGAAATGCTGTACACTCGAGCAGACCAGATAGATCATATGGCCTGTATCTGCTGGCAATTTTGTATGTTCGTATAAAGAAGAATCTACTAAGATGGACATGGTGAGAACACGTAGGCAAGAACGCATGGGCGAGAACACATTTAGATCCCTCAGAATTTTTGAACTTTCCATCTTTCTGAATATTTTATTAATGGACTGGACAAGAGTGACATGTTGAAATTGTTATTTTTAGATAAGTATAAGAGGGTCACCAAAACACCATTAGTGCAATAATGCTCTATTTACAAGGTGGTTCTATTTATACATATACAGTTTTAATTAAGTACAAACTTTAACACAGTGGTGCCGGAACAGTTTGAAAAGTGGCAGGGCCAAGGACGTAAGGAGTAAATTTTCCCCTATTAAATACATTACCATGATAGCAAAAAGTGATAGGGCCACTTATGAAAGTGGTAGGGCCATGGCCCTAGTGGCCCCCCCTGTTCCGGCACCTATGCTTTAACATAATTTCTCTTAAATACAGACAAGTAACACATGACACTATAATACAGATACAGTGAGATCTCATTACTAATATGCTTAAATAATCACGTCATCTAGTACAATTACAGCTTCCTGTCAGTTTATGTATCATAGCTGCATTAAATCACCTTTGTTTTAATGCTAAAGATTTTGGTATTTTCATCAATATTGTT
Organism: Neoceratodus forsteri; assembly: GCA_016271365.2. Classification (NCBI taxonomy): domain Eukaryota; kingdom Metazoa; phylum Chordata; order Ceratodontiformes; family Ceratodontidae; genus Neoceratodus; species Neoceratodus forsteri. The sequence goes on from JADMNL010000025.1 coordinate 247,166,456, forward strand.
CCAGAGACTCGAAACAGCATGGGAAAAAATATTTATTCATATCTGTTATTTGGCATAGGTTTTGCATATTTTCTTTGTTTATTAAATCTTAATATATATTTATCTTCAATATGTTGGATAAGGTTTTGGATGAATGATTTGCATGCTGAAGCTGCTTCTCTCCTGTGTCACTGTCTCTAAGTAAATTTCCAGAAAACTCAAACCTTTCTGTGGTGTGGGCTCCCTAAACTTTGTTACAGACACACCCGTCCCTGCTTCCAGCTCGGTCAGCATTGTAAGAATCATGGCCATCATGCCATACATTTTACCAAAATGGAAATCTTTTCGCTGAAAATCTTGATGCATGAAGCTAAGTTGGTGGATCTCATCAGAAAGAAAATGAGACACATAAAGACGTGTAAGTGGAAATAGATTATAACAAGCCATCTGCTTTGGCAGTTTTTATTGCAGAAAGCACATTGATCAGACTAGCAAAAATTAACAAACACTGCATCAATTGTGCCTCAAAAATCATCAACCTTGTGTAAAAAAACTTCACTGAATTGCTGTTGCTTCTCATTTACACCATTCTGAATCTCCTTAAGAGCATTTGAGTTTTTTGGTGAATTTTGAAAGAATTTGTAAATTCTGTTCTGTCATTTCTGGTACTTGATCAGTTAAGGAATGCGGTCCACAGTGTCTGCAGAAACGGGTGCCAGTCTGTATGAAATGTAATGATGACAGAATTATTTGGATACAATTCCTTTAACCTAGTGGCCACTTGACACCTAACCCCCATCACGGTTGCTTCTGTGGCAACACCACACATATCTGTAAGATCTTGTCTTTTAATACCCCTAGAAGTTGTTTCACAATCACGTCAGCAATGGCAACAGGGAGGTGTGTCAAAGACACATAAAAACTAGCTAACACCAAATGTTTACTTGCTTGTATTTGCTGTGTAACTGTCAGGTATAGGTAGGGCAGCAGTCAAAAATAACACAAGTTATAGTACTGACATTGTCATGATTGGAAACCTTTGACTGTGAGTAGTGAATAGCAGGGAAGGGGCAGAATTAGCAAGATCTGTTACCATAACAGCAATTTCAACACTATGATAGGTGAGAATAGATATGCCCCCAAATCATCCCTCACACGTCAGACTAATGCAAATTTATTCACACACTGTATAGAGGAACACGATCAGCTTTACTGTTAACATCAGGTAACCAGGTATATGTGTTAGTCCTTGTTTATTTATTTTGCAGTGACCAAAATGCTTTAACAATTTTTTTTCCTTTTGTTAGTGTTCAAAACCCAGGTAAGCTGCTTGACACAGCTCCTTACCTATACTGATCAATAAGTGCAGGAACATGTAAGAACATCTGTTTTAGTTGTTTTTTTTTACCACAGTATGAGAATACATTAATTCCATGAGTGTAAGCACTGCATCATGGGTATGCAAACGATATGGCTTGTGCAACATCTCTGCCATTCTTAAAACAAAAGTCATGGCATTCCACACACGTAAAAGCAATTGGTATTGTGAAATGTTAGAAGCTGCACTGCATTTTTGCCCTGTAACCTTGATGGTGAGATTAAATTTTTTACACTTTTAAATGCTGTTTCAGTGCTTTTTTGGTGTGTGGAGTGCCATGACTTTTGTTTTATGAATTAAAGTTTGTCATAGAGCACCCCCATCTTGTAGCGGTTCTGTTCCTTACAAATTTCTGCCATTCTGTTTGAAGCATATATGACAGTTGTAAACAATAGCATATGAAGCAGGGGCATTGCTAGGGTTGGGCATCCGGGGCTTGGTCCTTCAAGGTGTTGTCTTGGGCCTCAAACGTTGTCCTGCAGTGCCACAGACAGGTGGGCCTTTTTTCTTCTTCAGAATAAAGAACTTGCCTTGGTTGCTGGTTGCAGCACTTGTAGACCCACTTCCCCGCTGTCTCGCTAGGAGGCTGGATGCTATTAGAAGCAGAGACAGGTCATTGCTCCACCTCAGGCCACAAATTTCTATAACAGCATCACTCATTGTGACAGCCGCAGAGCATGGAATTCAAAACACAACACAGCTGGGTGCCCTGTGTTGCTATTAAGCCTGTCTCAATGCAGGTACTGCCGTGCCATGCACATCTGATCGCACTCGAGACAAGGCGGCTCTCTCACCCCTGCCTACCAGCTCTGAGCTTCTGCATGTAAGTGTGGACAGCAAGGGCTTCATGCTTTCCTGCATCATTTTTACAGGTATGACTTGAGCAGAGAGCAGGAGATGAAGATCGAGGATCTGGGCAGAGATGGAGATTGGAGGGGTGGAGGGCTGAGTCAGACTAGGAGTGATTATAATAGAGAGAGGTTTCCGTCTAAGACCTGCACCGGGTGTCAATGATGCATTTCAGAGAGAGCAGGACAGGACCACATTTCATTTTCAGTGGCCCTAACTCCTGCCCCACTGTCTGATCTGAAGGAGCCGCTGATGTTATAGGGGGTTAGGATAGGGCTCCTGAGCCCAGGTCACCAGCGTGGAGTGAGGCATCACATTCAGTGCCACCAGGCCAGCAGCTGATCTCTTCACCTCTACCACAATGCACATGTGCTTACACAGTTTTTGCATGTCCCTTTAGTGTACCATACTTTGCTTAGATATCAACCCTTATTTTGATAAGGGTCAAGATGCCCCCTTCCGATGACCCTCATCAAAATCTATAACCCAAATCTACTCATATTTAATAAGCAGGGTAATAATTCTATGAACTTTGAAGAACTTTATTAACTGTATTGGCAAATGAGCATGTAGAATGGTGTAACTGTTGTGGTTACTAAAACCCACTATATTTCTTGTTCTGCAATCTGCAAAAAATTACTGGCATTGGTATGCCATTCCTCAGTCACAAACTGCATTTATTTTTTATGCCTGAGTCACTGGACAGGTTGTATTACTAATAAACAGAGTAATGACTATAACTAAATATTGGCTTTCCTTTTCAAACTGTGCGAAAATCTATGGAGAGGCTGGAGGGCCACCAGTGACTGAGAGCATTCTAGAGAGGGGATCACTTGATGGGGACTGGGATAATGGGCCGGGTACTAGTAGCTTTGCTTTGTTTACTCTGTGGAGTGACTGAGCCCAAAGTGAAGACTTTAAAGGCAAGCAGCTGATCTCTTTTTTTTTTTTTTTTTTCATATACATTTTTCTCTCCTTCAGGATGCATCATAGGTAGCTAGTTCCACCCTTCCCTGCCACCTGTCTGTCCACCATTCCCCCCAGTACTGCCAAGTCCCACCTCCCCCACCAATTTTTCACCCGTGGCGGGGAAGGGGAGGGCCATCCTCCCCCACCCAGGACTCACAATCCAGATTGGGGCTTCTGACAATCTGGAGGCAGAGCAGAATGCTGTTGGCAGGCAGGGCTTTATAAAGCCTATGGTTGCCCTATTCCAATTTTCATCCCTCCCCTTCTGTGGCTGTGAACACACGCATGTTGAGGCATGCACACACCACACAGCCACACTCATGCCTCCCTAACTCCAGTGCTGCCACCCGATCTCCACCAGGATGCAGCCAAAGAGCACAACAACAGTCACTCCCTCCCCGGAAGATGAGAGCCATCCATTGGACTCTCGATCCTCTCCCTCACCTGCCAACCCCCAGCAACCCAAGCTCATTCCTGAGCCTGGGTCGCCAGTGTGGCACGGAGTGTTGCATCCAGCATCACCGGGCCAACAGCTGATCTCTTAAACCTCTACCACAATGTACATGTGTTTACACTGGTTTTTTTAGCATCCCTTTAGGGTACCATACTTTGTTCAGCTATCAACCCTTATTTTGATAAGGGTCAGGATGGCCCCCCCCCATAACCATCATCAAAATCTACAACCCAAATCTACTCATATTTAATAAGTAGGGTACTGATTCTATGAACTTCAAAGAGCAGTTGACATGATCTGATGTCTTGGGCAGGCAGCTCATACTAAGGAGTTGCCTGCCCAATGTGCTATTTAAGTCCACTTGTGAATGTTTTGGGACACTAATAAAAGAGCAACTTACATTTGTATTCCTGACTCGTAACTTCCGTGTATAAGCTGAGTGGCCACCAAGTGCTGCAGTCCAGTCCCTCAAAACAGCACTTTGATGATGTGAAGTAGGGGACAGTGCTGCAGGCACGCAATATATAAAAACAATGAAATTGGGGGAAGGGTCCCTTTAAACATGCATACAGTTTCTTTGCTACCAGTTATACATGTGTAGGGCAAATATATGCTATATATTATAGCCCCATACATGTCTAACTGGTAGCAAAGGAACTGCATTCATGTTCAGAGGGACCCCTCCCCGATTTCATTGTTTCCATATATCGCGCACCTGCAGCCCCGTCCCTACTTCATGTCATCAAAGTACTATTTTTAGGGGCAGCACTGCAGCACTCAGCAGCCACTCGGCTCATAACTGGAAGTTAACAGCCAGCATACAAATGTAAGTTGCTCTTTTAGTAGTGTTCCAAAAAATTCACAAGTAGGCTTAAATAGCTCCTCTGCCCGGAATGTGTCAGTTGCTCTTTAATCTACAGTATGAAGTCTGCACCTGACAAGGAAACAAAAACAGGGCACAAAATAGGAGTACAGAACGCAAGAAAAAGTAGTAAATATGTGTTTTATATTGCACCACAGAACACCAACATTTCTACAACTTATGGGAGCTACCTAGGCCCCCAGACCCCTGGCCTTTTGGTTCAGGGCTTGGGCCCCAGGTTATATCCCATCCTATCAATGCCATTGATGTGTGGAAGGAAAACCATGGTATGATTTCAAACAGGAACTGGGAGTTGCACAAGAAAACCCTCTGCCTTGCATCTTCCAGCCTTGTGATCGGGCAAGGACATCAATGGGAAAAGGAGGAGAAAGGCAGAATGGTGAAATAAGGGAGACAATGCAGTATTCTAAAGCCGTGATAGGTGGAGAAAGGGCATGCCCCCAAAGCCCTCTCACAGCTCAGACTGATAGCAATATGCTGGATTTTTTCACAGGCTTTGCAAGTGGACATAACAAATGTGTTTCCAAGAAACTAGCATCATTATTGATAAAGCACACATAAATAATGAGACTCTGCCCCACTGTAGTCCATATATTTGTCAAGCAGAATGTTAAAGCACAGACTACATTTTAACATGGTGATGATGTTACCCTCAATCATGGCAGTAATGGTAGTTTACTCACCTGGTAAAGGTGATTGTGTCACTGTATATCCATGGCACTCCCAGAACCTTACTTTAGGATTATGTACGCCTGATAGGCTGCTGATGCACATGTGAACTGAGATCAAATTACGATCCCTCCACCAAGCCCCCTCTGGACCCCTACTGTATTCAGTTTCGATACCTCCAAAGCTGTGAAAAAAACAGTTACCTTGTGTAACCCCCCCTACAAATGGGGGTCCCCGAAAAGTCTTCCTCGAGCTTGTCTAAATGCTCACCGCCAGGCTGGTGTCCTGCGTTTTAGCAGTTTAAATGTGATTGCCAGAGAGTGCCTGTATAGCTTCTGTGTACTGTCTCTTTAAGAGCTGCCTGGATTGCAGTCATAAGTAATCTGAAAGGGAGCTCTGTTGAAAGATATAACTGTAACCCCCCTGCAAATGGGGGTTCCCAAAAGACTTCCAGGAGCTTGCTTGAATGCTCCAAGCCTGAATGGTGTTTGGCGTTTAAGCCATTTATCAGTGAGTGTTTTTAGAACCTCTGGTACTGTCTCTTTAACAGCTGTCTGCTTGCAGACATAATTAGTTTGTATGGGGACTGTGTGTTTCTTTGATTGAGTACCACTCAAGCTGCTGCCAATTCACTTCATTTTTGCAGTCACTAGGAGTGCAAAGGGAACCTATCTGAAAGATGTAACTGTTTGCAGAAATTATTTAGAGTAATAATGAAATTACAGTTTGTCTAACCTGCTTTCTTGCAGTCAGAACTGTGTCTGCTAGTTCCCCATTCTAGTTTTGAACTGCTGAACTGGACCAATCAGTGTGGGGTAAGCTAGCTCTAAAATGGTGCCTTGGACGAATCAGAACTTGGACTCATAATCTGAGCCAGCCACAAGAGGATTGTATGGGCAGTGACTCTGGGAGATGTAGTTTAGACTTCAGTGCCTTTTTGGACCAACAGCAGCAGTCTATTGTGAGTGACAGCCAATCCAGTCAAGAACTGGGAGGAACTAAAAGGAAGTGCCCGGTTTTGTCGGTTGGAGTTTCAGTTGAGCTTTGGCAGTGAAGAAGGAAGGAGCCTGTGCTTTTCAGTGTGCAGTTTTAGTCAAAAAACGGTGTAAGGCCCAGAGTTCCGGTCTGCAGCTTGTGAACAGCTTGTTAGGACTGAATCCCTGTGAAAAGAATCAAAGGATCTCTGAAGAGTAGAAACCAGGCTCACCCTGTAGAAGACTGGAGGAATTGCTGAAAATTGCATTCGGTCTGTCAGGAACTGAATCTGCTGTGTGTTCTCCCGGTATTGTGCAGTAATTTCGATCGGATACAGATGCAGCCTGCCTGGTATAGTGCTTTCTTTATATGGATGTGTGAAGAGGTTTGTGTACCTCAAGTGAGCCCTGCTGACATTGAAGGACCCTATCTTATTTGGAGGTCGTGAGTACTAATCTAGGGTCGCTCCCTGTTGAATTGCCACATTAAATCCAAATGGAATTACTGTACTGCTGACTGTTTAATTCTCCTTTCTCTGTGTGAAAGGGCCCTACCAGCTGCCACGGTTTGGACTAGCCACTAGGCTTGGGTACCAGGGACAGTAACTGATAGGGATAGGCCTGTGCACAGAGCCATAGGTAGATTATTAGAGTGATAAGCTAATTAACCTGATTTCCTGTCCTTGTTATATCCCCTAAATAAATCAGAGCTGCTTGTTTCAGCAAAGTTATACTGCCTGAGGTATTTGTCTATGTTAAAGTACTGTACTGTGATTGTTGCACTGTATCTCATTTCACAGGAGGTCCCAGTGCCGGAACCAGACCTGGGGGTAAGTGTATACTGTGAAGGTAATTCTGATATATTGTATGGGCCACTAGTGGGAAGAAAGGGGGTTGCAGTGTCCCAGAGGGCTGTGACCAAGTTAGTTTAACTATTGCAAACCCTGACCTCTGGGTGGAGGCACCCGCCATTGGATCCAGGCCCTCAACCTGTTAGTGGCAAATCAGGCAGGGGTAGTAGCCCTGGGATAGCGCCATCTAGGGGTTACATCTTGAGGCTCACCGCTGGGATTGTGTGTCCTCTAGTGGCCATATTTACGAACCACTGTTAAGAAAAAATGGGTACCCGACAGAAGTGGCTGTGCACCGCTGGTGGAGTGTGTACTGGGAGGAGATCGACCTCAAAATGCTATGCTTATCCTGGACATCCCCTGGTATCAATACGACACTGTGCAGGGAGTACTTTCCAAGGTGGAAGGTTTACAAACCCTGTGGTGGTGGGTCGGCATGCTAATCTGCTCACCCACACTTTCCTGGCCCTAGTAGAGTTTAAGGATCCCATAGATAGCTCCAAAGTGCCACAGACCATTACCCCAGAGGGAGCCCTCACTGCTTGGAGAGTGATAACTAAGACAGTAAGACCGGGGAATCAGCCCCCACCACTATCTGAAACTTTGAGGAGAAAATTTGCTGAATGGTTGCTGGGAGAGGGAAAACTGTGGAGGACTTGAAGAAACTATTCTTGCCACCTGGGTGTTCCTCCCCAACACCCTCTCCTGCTCCAGTGCCCGTAGTGGTGGCTGAACCAATGCAGACTCTATTTCTGCACCTGCTATTAGTCACGACTCTTACCGAGGTTGAGGATCTTCTCTGGCACCTCCCACCCCCAAGGGAGGATGACTGGGAGACCTGGATAGACTATGTTGCCCCCAAATTGCTAGAATGGCAATGCTCGGGAAGAAGCGGCGAAAGAGGGTTAGTGAGAGCCTCGAGGTCCTGCCCTGGCTACCATCCGTGCTAAACGGGCCAGTAACCCTGAAGCGACTGCACAGGCCTATCTTGGAGGCCTTGGAGAATGTGTATGGGAGCCCAGATTCTGATGAGGACCTATGGTGGAGAGTAAGAGATGCAAACAGTACCAAGGGAGTTGTTGACTGTGTATGTATCTCGGTTGGAAAAATTGTTGCAAGAATGCCTCAGAAAAGGTAGCTGCCAGCGATTGAACTGGACCGAACCAGGCTGGACAGGATCCTTAAGTCTGCCCCTTCTCAGAACTGCTGTTGCTTCAGTTACGCCTGGCAGATCGACTGGAATCCCACCCTCCTATGATGAGTTAATGAGAGAAATTGAGGAGTTGAGAAAAGACGACTCGGAGGACCTGCACCAATAGCTGCGGCTACGACCCGAGTGACTGAGGTGACCCATCAAGTGAAGTTCAGGGCAGAGGTTGGCAGTCAATGAGTGCTCTGACAAAAGAAAAGATATGTCACAATGGGGCAAACTGTTGAGAGAGATCCGGAATTCAAAAACAGTCCCTTTATGAAGGCCACGCCTGCAAGTACGGGCCCTGACCTATATCCGACTGCATCTGCTATGGGGTGGGGTACCTACCCATGTATCTCCTGCTGATAACAGCTCCGAACTCGATTCCTTGACCATGGAAGTGGAGAAACTGACGAGATGTCTCCAAATGCTTATCACGCCAAGAGACAGAGATGGCACCAAGGTTTCCAGTTAGTAATACCCCCGCCCTGGCTCCCAGTGTGGCTACCGCCAGCTCAAACTCCAGAAAGTATGATTTGCTATGATTGTGGGAAAGATGCACATGAAAAGGGAATGCCAGTCCCCAAAAGACACTGACAAAGTTGCATATAGGCTACAAGGAGAGCTCGAGAAGAAATCAGTGGTTAAGAGGTGCACGTATATGATCCCAGTGAGGGCACCAAAATGCTAATTCACGTCCTTTGTGGCAAGGTCAGTTGCCCAGGCCCCCACTACTGCCTCTCCAGACTGGTCCAGAATAGTGGGTCCCTCCATGGAGACCACTGTAAAGGTGAATGGAGTGTCTACAAGAGCTGTATTAGACAGTGGCTCCCAAGTGACAATTATGTTCCAGGATTGGTATCAGAAGCATTTGTCAGACGTACCCTTACAACCATTAGAAGGACTGCATGTATGGGGGTTAAGTGAGAAGGCCTACCCCTATTCCGGGTATATCCGAATTTGGCTGTCTTTCCCCACCTCCGTGGCTGGAGTGGCCGAACAAGTAGAGACCCTAGCCTTAGTGTGTCCCCTACTGGACTGTATGATGGTGTCCCTTTGTTGATTGGAACAAATGCTCATATGTTCGGAAGGCTGGCACAGTTGTGTTATGAAAACAGGGTCAAGACTAGTAGAGCTTTAAGAGTTCCGCTTTAATTAAGAAGGCCTATGAGGCACAGAGAGATGCTGAAAAAGAGAACCAGAGGAACCGTCGGAATTGTATGGAAGAAGGATCCTGAGTCTCTGATCCTGGCGCCAAATGCCCAGTGTACCTTACAGGGAGAGGTCCGTATCAGAAAGGATGTTAAGAATAAAATATTAATGTTGGATGCACCAGGCGATGGAAAATTGCCAGAGGGACTGCTGGTCAAGCTTAGTATTTTGCCCGCTAGAGCCCATGCCAGAAGGGTAATGGTCCAAGTTCATAATGTGTCTGAAAGAGACATTCGAGTAAACAGAGGTTGCATCCTGGCTAATGTGCATTGTGCAGACACTGCAGGCTACCCAGCAGCAAGAGTTCAAGGAAGAATGACAGAGTAACGCCTGACTTGTTTGATTTCGCGCACTCCCACTGCCAGCTGAATGGAAAGTGAGGATCAGTGAGAAGCTTGCCCAGAGAGACCAGGTGTTTTCTTTAAAGGAATGGGATGTAGGATGCGTGCAAGGAGCTGAGCACAATATCCGCTGCATGACGAAGACCATTTCGTGAGAGGTCTCGACGCCGGCACCTGCTGACATAGATGATGTGAGACGCATCTGCAAGAGATGTTAGCTGCTGGTGTAATACAAGAATCCAGAATCCCTTATGCTTCCCCCATTGTGGTAGTGAGGAAAAGAATGGAACAGTAAGGATGTGTGGATTATCGCACCTTAAACCGCGGACTATCCCTGATCAGTACACAATGCCCCGCATTCAGGATGCTTTGGACTGCCTAAACGGGAGCAAGTGGTTCTCTGTGCTGGATCTCCCAGTGGTACTACCAGATCCCATGGCCCCAGAGGACCGTGAGAAGACGGCCTTTATCTGTCCGCTTGGCTTCTATGAATTCATGAGGATGCCTCAAGGATTTCAGGTGCCCCAGCCACTTTTCAGCGATTGATGGAGCGTGCAGTGGGGACATGAACTTACTAGAGTGCCTGGTATACCTAGATGATGTCATTGTGTTTGGCAGCTCACTGGAGGAACATGAGAGCAGATTATTTAAGGTATTGGACCGACTGGAGGACTTTGGCCTTAAACTGTCCATTGATAAGTGTCAATTCTTTCAAACATCAGTAAAGTATGTGGGACACATAGTATCCACCGAGGAATAGAGACCACCTAAGTAAAGTTGAGGCCTTGACTACCTGGCCACAGCCCAAAAATCTAAAAGAACTGCAAAGATTCCTGGATTCTGTGGTTATTATCGCGTCATCAAGGACTATTCAAGAGTGATCCGCCTTTACTTAACCTTACTCAAGGGTATCCCCCAACCCACAAAAATACCAAAAGTCAGCGTCCCTCAAGACTGAAAGAGTGTATTTTCATCCGAGTGAAGTATTTGGGGCCCTGGACTCCTGATTGTGAGACTGCTTTCATGAGATCATATATCAACTTACCCATGCTCCAGTGCTGGCCTATGCCGATCCAAGAAAACCTTACGCCCTGCACACTGATGCTAGCTTGCAAGGGTTGGGGCCGTGTTGTACCAAGAGCATGAGAATGGCCTGAGACCAGTGGCCTTTGCCAGTAGAAGCCTGACCCCATCCGAAAAGAACTATCCTGTACATAAGTTAGAGTTCCTGCTTTGAAGTGGCTATTGTTGACCAATTCCATGAGTACTTGTATGGGCTAAATACTAGTAAAACTGACAATAATCCTTTGACCTATGTGCAGACCTCAGCTAAGTTGGATGCCACTGGCCATAGGTGGCTTTCTGCATTATCTACATATGACTATGCTCTCGAATACCGAGCAGGTCTGAACCACATAGATGCTGATGCTCTCTCCGGAGGTCTGTTCCCCAGAATGATTGGGTCCGATTGGCAGAATCTGACATTCGGCACTCTGCCGGAAGTTTGACAGGGAGGAACAATGTCCACGGACGAGTGGACTGCATGGTGGATTGCTTGGGAGCTCTGAGAATTGCATACCTGCTGCTTATTGCCACTTTTCTGCAATAGACATTGGTGCACTGCCTCAGCTGGACAATGACAGTATTCGGCGGCTCAATCTCCGATCCCATGATCAAAGCAGCTTTAGAAGCCCTCTATGCAGGAAAAGATGTGTCCAAATTACGCTCCACTGATTTGAGAACTGCACTGTTATACAAAGAAGGTCCTAAGTTGAAACTGATCAATAAACTGTTATACAGAGAAACAGTAGACAGAGGGGGATAAGTAGACAAACAACAACTAGTGCTGCCCACTGCCTTTCGAGACTCAGTACTGAGGTCCTTGCACAACCACATGGGGCACCTTGGTATAGACAGAACACTTGACTTGGTGAGATCCAGATTCTATTGGCCTAAGATGGGGGCTGATGTGAGCAACACATTCAACTTGTAGTCGCTGCTTACAGAGGAAAGCTTTGCCCCAGAGGGCTGCCCCTTGTTAACATCACCACCAGTGCACCCATGGAGCTGGTCTGTATTGATTTTCTGAGTTTGGAGTCAGATCAAAGAAATATCAGTAATGTGCTGGTGGTCACTGACCATTTCACGAGATATGCCCAAGCTTTCCCCACCAAAGACCAGAAAGCATCCACTGTGGCCAAAGTACTTGTAGAAAACTTTTTGTTCACTATGGGGCCTCCACAAAGAATCCATTCTGATCAAGGGAGAGACTTTGAGAGTCGCCTGATCAAAGAGATGCTTTCTCTGTGGGGAGTGCGAAAGTCCAGAACCACTCCTTACCACCCCTAGGGGACCCACAGCCTGAACGCTTTAACCGAGACTTTGCTAGATATGCTAGGCACCCTGCACCCAAAGGACAAGCCTAGATGGAGCCAACAATTAGCACCCTGGTACATGCTTATAACTGCACCAAAAGTGATGCCACTGGATTCTCCCTCACCGCCTGATGTTTGGAAGAGAAGCTCACTACCAGTAGATGTGTGTTTTGGGGTCTCTCCTGATGGGGTTCAAGCTGACAACTATTTACAGTATGTGCAAAAGTTAAAGGCCCAGCTAACTCATCGTACAACTGGCTCAAACCATGGCTGCCAAAAGAAATTGGCCAACAAAGAAAGGTATGATAAAAGGTGAAAGCACAGGAACTCCAGGAGGGAGATCGGGTATTGCTAAGAAATCTGGGACTGCATGGCAAGCACAAGATTGCTGACAGATGGCACCATCTCCTCACATTGTAGTGGGCAAACTAGATGATCTGCCAGTGTACAAAGTAAGGCCTGAGAATAATTCAAGAGATGTAAAACAATGCATAGAAATCATTTACTGCCCATTGGACAAATCTTAATTGAGTCTGAGCCCCTAGAAGATGCCCTCTGGACCAGTGACTAGAGTGCTGCTAAGAAAAGATCAGAAAGTCTGCACCTACAGAAGCAAAGTTAAAGTGTTCCTCCACAAGTCCCAGTTGAGCATGACTGTCAGTCCATATCGGAAGAAAGTGAGAGTGACTTTGAATACTATCCTTCTTACGAACTGAGTCAATTGTTTGGGCAATCCCTAGTCAATACTGGAGATGAAGCTGGGCCTTCTGGACTGTCTAAGCCCCAGCTTCATCCCTGGAGCCAATGCTCCCAGAAAGTGAAGTGCAAAGCATCAGATCAGATGAAATGGAATCATTGTGCATGGTTGAACTGTTTGAGCTTTCAGGGAGAAAAATGATAGATTGGGGCAGACTGGTGATACACCGAACAAGAAGAGTATTTTGAGTGCCCTGACAGTCCACTGCCAGTGTCCGAAAGCTCTCCATGTGAGCCAAATGTTGTGGACTCAGAAACTGTAACTCCTGGAGCTGAAAGTGCCCCAAGTTCTAGCCTCTCTACCCCATGGAGACTCCCTGACAAGTGAGGACAATGCTGAAAATGAGGCTCAGAGTGCAGAGACTATAACAGTTCCCCTAGAAAGACTGGTCGAGCTGTAAAGCCTGTGGTGCACCTCAGTTATGATTCACTTGGGAGGCCTGTGGACTTGCCTCTCAATGTTGTCCATAAAGGAGTGTATGTGTCCCAGCTCATTGCCCAAACTGAGCATCAGTGCTAACTCAAGTTACTTGTGTTGCCCTCTAAGTATGGTGCCCTTGCCCCATCCAGCCCCAAGGTAACTGATAGGAAGGGCCCCTCTTCAGGTTTCATGTACAAGAGGTAATAACTTGAGTTATGGTACAATGTGTGTAATACGTGTAAAGAGTGACGTACTGCAATGTTTCAGAAATGTGTTCTTGGTAAAATGATATATTGACTGATGATTACATGTGTGAGCCTAATGCAAATGTATATGGTTGCAGTTGAAACTTATGGGTACTTTCTTGACGCGACGCAAGCTTTCCCAGGCCAGGAAGGGTGTAACCCCCTGCAAATGGGGGTTCCCAAAGACTTCCAGGAGCTTGCTTGAATGCTCCAAGCCTGAATGGTGTTTGGGCGTTAAGCCATTTATCAGTGAGTGTTTTAGAACCTCTGGTACTGTCTCTTTAAGAGCTGTCTGCTTGCAGACATAATTAGTTTGTATGGGGACTGTGTGTTTCTTTGATTGAGTACCACTCAAGCTGCTGCCAATTCACTTCATTTTTGCAGTCACTAGGAGTGCAAAGGAACCTATCTGAAAGATGTAACTGTTTGCCAGAAATTATTTAGAGTAATAATGAAATTACAGTTTGTCTAACCTGCTTTCTTTGCAGTCAGAACTGTGTCTGCTAGTTCCCATTCTAGTTTTGAACTGCTGAACTGGACCAATCAGTGTGGGGTAAGCTAGCTCTAAAATGGTGCCTTGGACGAATCAGAACTTGACTCATAATCTGAGCCAGCCACAAGAGGATTGTATGGGCAGTGACTCTGGGAGATGTAGTTTAGACTTCAGTGCCTTTTGGACCAACAGCAGCAGTCTATTGTGAGTGACAGCCAATCCAGTCAAGAACTGGGAGGAACTAAAAGGAAGTGCCCAGTTTTGTCGGTTGGAGTTTCAGTTGAGCTTTGGCAGTGAAGAAGGAAGGAGCCCTGTGCTTTTCAGTGTGCAGTTTTAGTCAAAAACGTGTAAGGCCCAGAGTTCGGTCTGCAGCTTGTAACAGCTTGTTAGGACTGAATCCGTCCTGTGAAAAGAATCAAAGGATCTCTGAAGAGTAGAAACCAGGCTCACCCTGTAGAAGACTGGAGGAATTGCTGAAAATTGCATTCGGTCTGTCAGGAACTGAATCTGCTGTGTGTTCTCCCGGTATTGTGCAGTAATTGCGATCGATACAGATGCAGCCTGCCTGGTATAGTACTTTTTTATATGGATGTGTGAAGAGGTTTGTGTACCTCAAGTGAGCCCTGCTGACATTGAAGGACCCTATCTTATTTGGAGGTCGTGAGTACTAATTCAGGTCGCTCCCTGTTGAATTGCCACATTAAATCCAAATGGAATTACTGTACTGCTGACTGTTTAATTCTCCTTTTCTCTGTGAAAGGGCCCCTACCAGCTGCACGGTTGGACTAGCCACTGGGGCTTGGGTACCCAGGACAGTAACTGATAGGGATAGGCTGCACAGAGCCACAGTAGATTATTAGAGTGATAAGCTAATTAACCTGATTTCCCTGTCCTTGTTATATCCTCAATAAATCAGAGCTGCTTGTTTCAGCAAAGTTATACTGCCTGAGGTATTTGTCTATGTTAAAGTACTGTACTGTGATTGTTGCACTGTATCTCATTTCACAGGAGGTCCCAGTGCCGAACCAGACCTGGGGTAAGTGTATACTGTGAAGGTAATTTGATATATTGTATGGGCCACTAGTGGGAAGAAAGGGGTTGCAGTGTCCCGAGGGCTGTGACCAAGTTAGTTTAACTATTGCAAACCCTGACCTCTGGGTGGAGGCACCCGCCATTGGATCCAGGCCCCTCAACCTGTTAGTGGCAAATCAGGCAGGGGTAGTAGCCCCTGGGATAGCGCCATCTAGGGGTTACATAACTATTTGCTGAAAATCATCTAGAGTGATAATGATAATGTGTTTGTCTAACCTGCCTTCTTTGCAGCAAGGAGTGTTTTGTTTAGCCCCACCATTTGGCCCAGGACTGCAAATTGGACCAATCAGTACTGGTGGGACCTAAAATGGAGCCAGACTACAGGAGCTGCCTGGAGTCAAAATCTGTAGAAATTGTAGTTTTGGTCTTTTGGCACCTTTTAGCACCTGAAGAGGGAGCCTTTGTTGTAACTGACAGACAGATCAGCCAACCGAACTTTTTGGTTTCTGAGGGAAATCCCCAAGCTTGCTGGCAGTTGAGTCAGATCTAAGTTGGGAAATGAAGAAGCACACAGCTCAAGTGATTTTGAGCAGCAAACCTGAGTGGATTCACATGGGAGAACTGTGGAAAGGCCTGAGTTGTGGCCTGCATGTCTGCCTTCTGCCCCCTGAGAGGGAGCGAAGAGAATTATTTCGGACTAAATCCAAGTTTGTGAGAACAAAGTAAGCCACTGAGTTTTTACCAGGCTCAGACCTGAAGAAGACCGAATATTTGCTGAATGCAATCCCCCTATTAGGATTTCCAGCTGCTTTTGAATCCCTGGTTTGTGCAGAGACTCTGCGACCGTGACCAGAGAGCGGTTTGCCTGGTACAGTAGAATTTCCTTACATGTAAATGTGCTGTGAGTTGTTAGTGGGTCGTGATTGGGTTCCCCCACTGTGTGAACTGTGTTCTGCTTGCTGGAAGCTGTATCCAGCCCAAAATGGACTGTATCCAAATCTGTCTCCATTTGGCCGGGGCCTTGCCACACTGGCCCAGCCAGACTACCCGTTGCACAGAGAAAGCCATCGATGAGAGACCTGCCTGGGGATCAGCCCCCTGCTCCGCACTTGAACAGGAACGACGCCTCGGCAAACTGTGTGGACCCTGCTTCTCCTGTCACTCCACATCAATTACCTGCAGTCTCAATTTTCGTCCAGCCTGTGTCCAGTCTTGGGTATCGTGAGTAATCATCAGGGTAGCTCCCTGCAACAACAGCCTAATCTAAAAGTGTGTCATCTGATTGTCTTGTTGTTTTCTTTTCACAAACTGAGCCCTCCGGCTCCGGATTACAATTAGTATATGTGGTGCATGTTGTTTTCTTCCATCACAGGGCCCCAATCAGCTGCAACGTTCCTGGCTAGCCCACCTTTCTCCATTTGGGTACCCAGAGTGTGTGACTGTTTATAGACCCTGAAGTGCATGCATAACTGTTTGAATGATAGAGTCTTTAAGCAAATTAACCTGATTATGCCCCTCCCTTGTTCAAGTCCCTTAAATAAATAAATCAGATCTAACTCTTATTTGCATTTGCCCTGACTGTGGTTCCAGTTTATGCAAGAGTACTGTACTGCTGTTATTTGCCGTGTATAATCTTGTTTTACAGGAGGTCCCAAGGGCTGAGCCAGAGAGAAGCTCTGGTGGTAAGTGCAAACAGTGTGGGTACTTGTGTGGTGTATCAGGGGTATTGTGAAAGTGATTATTGTGTATGGTTCCAGCCACTAGTAAGGAAAGACAGGGGTTACAGTGTCCTGGAGGGCTGTGCCCAGGTTAGCTTGACCACTACCACCCCGACCTCTGGGTGAAGGCACCTGTTTCAGAACTCAGGCCCCTTAACCTGCTACTAGCCAAGCAGGCAGGGGTAGTAGCCCTTGGGATAGCGCCACCTAGGGGTTACACTTGCATACACAGACAGTATAACACTTTGATTAAGACTCTAATGGATTTCAGAAAAAGACTACTTTAATAATATCATCTACTGAGTTACATTGTAATCTACTTCTAATTAAATTTGTTAAAAAAGGCAGATTTGTGTAGCTGCTTCTTAGTGGTGCAGATGTACTGCATGTATCTCTAAATCAGAAGCTGTCCAACTCTTACTATGGAACGTGCTCCCCAGGGAGGGCCAGAGTGCCGTGGATATACAGTAACACAATTACCTTTACCAGGTGAGTAAACTGCCACTGTCTTGCCAGTATATCCATGGCACTCCCAGAACCTTACCATAGGGTATGTAATAAGCAGTGCCCTCGTATCAGGGTGGGGAAGAGCTATTTGTTGAGACATTCTGCCTAGTGGCAGTTAACAATACTTTCAGTCCAAAGGAGCCTTTCTTTGGGATGACTGTGTCCAATCTGTAGTGTCTTGTAAATGTGTGGATTGTCAACCAGGTTGCGGCAGAACAGATTTCTTGGGTTGTCGCTGAATTTTGTTCTGCCCACGAAGTTGCCACCGCCCTGGTGGAGTGTGCCTTTACTCCTATGGGTGGCACCTTGTGACTTGCCTTGTATGATTCAGTAATGGTTCTCTTTAGCCATGCAGCGACAGTTCCCCTTGCTGCCGATAATCTTCTTTTGTGTCCTGTTGCCACTATGAATATTCTTTTGGCACACCTGAGTGACGCCGTTCTCTCAACGTACGCTTTTAGTGTCCTCTTAACATCCAGTGTATGTAGGGCCTTATCTCTGTCATCCATTGCATCTTCATAGAATGTAGGCAATTCTATGGGTTGGTTTGTATGAAATTGATAATCTACCTTTGGGACAAAGAATAGAACTGTTCAAAGTGAGACCCCTTGGGAGTTGAATGTTGTGAAGGGCTCTTTGCATGATAATGCTGTCAGTTCCCCAACCCTGCCTGCGTAACATATTGCCACTAGGAATGCCGTTTTGAGACCCAGCCAATAAATATCGATATCTGCTACTGGCTCGAATGGTGATGCGGTGAGTGCATTCAGTACCAACGTAAGGTCCCAAGGTGGTACGCCTGTCTTGATTCAAGGACGTATGTTGGTTGCTGCCATGACAAAATGAATAATGTCTGGGTGAGAACCTGAGTTGATCCTCTCTACTGTACCCACTGCTGCCCCTATGGCTGATAACTGGACTCTCAGTGTAGAGGTTGCCAGCCCCTTGTCGAGACTCCGCTGAAGGTAAAGCAAGATGCCTGGCACTGAGGATGTTTCCAGGTGAATCTGGTGGGTGTGGCACCATGTCGAGAAGATGTTCCATTGCCTGGAATAAGTGGACGTGGTGGTGCTGCCTCGTGACTACAGCATGGTATCTATGTCTGTGTTGTGGTATCCAGCATTTAGCAATTTCTCCCTTTCAGGAGCCAGGCCATGAGTTTTAGATTGTCAGGGTTAGGGTGTCTCACTGGTTCCTGCAGTAGAATGTCTGGTCATCAAGGGAGTGTTAGTTTGTCCACTGCCATCGCCACTATTGTGGCAAACCACACTCTTCGTGGCCAGTAAGATGCTATGAGAATTATGATCCTCCATGACTGACAGATCTTTGACAGTACTTGTGTTATCAGAGGTAGTGGTGGAAACACATAGGAGTAGCCGTGAGTCCATGGGATTGACAGGGCGTCTACCCCCAAGGACTGGATTTCCTTGAACCTCGAGAAGAACTTGTTTGACTGTTTGTTTTTGTTGGTTGCCCTCAAGTCCAGGGTTATTTTACTTAATTTCTTTTGGACCTGTCAGACAATGTCCAGGTGTAGCTACCATTCTCCTGAGTGTATATGTTCATGGCTTAGCCAGTCCGCCCGTAGTGCTCAGCTTGCCGGCAAGGTGAATGGCCATTGTGTGCGTCAACTTCTGTTGCGCCCATGTCATGATCGAGTTCTTTTCTCATTGTAGTCCTCTGCTCTTGGTGGCCCCCTGCTTTGTTATATACACCACTGCTGTCCTGTTGTCTGATCGTATTTGGACTGACTTTTGGAATATTAGTGGCTGAAGTGCTAACAGTGCATTGCACACTGCTCACATTTCTAGCACGTTGATTGGCAGTTTTTTCTCCTGCGGCGACCATCGACCCTGTGCTGTATGGTATCCCATGGATGCATCCCAGCCCCATAAACTGGATCTATGGTAGCATCATGGATGATCTCCAGGGGGTGTGACCCTGTGAAGAAGCGGTGCATTCGTCCACCAGTTTAGGGATCTCCTGACTCTGTCTGTCATCTTTATCCTCAGGTGCATGTTCTCCTCGGCTGGTGAGCCATATTGCAGTAGTAACATCTGAAGTAGGCGCATGTGACATCTTGCCCAATGTATCAGATCTATGCATGAGGACATGCATCCCAGTAGTTGGGGGACCTGAGCTATGGTTGGGTCCAAGGTACTTGTGAATCATCATGTTACCATTACTGCTCTTATCTCCCACAAGGTGTTTACTTTTGTTATGTTCATACTGTATAATCTATGCCTTACCATGTTTCGTATGCTGTGTTGAATTTGTATCCTCACATGAACTGTAACATGTCTAATTTGTACAATGTCGTTGTATGTGCCTAAATCTATTATTCCTGTACTCT
The DNA here is from genome assembly GCA_016271365.2 of Neoceratodus forsteri. Taxonomy (NCBI): domain Eukaryota; kingdom Metazoa; phylum Chordata; order Ceratodontiformes; family Ceratodontidae; genus Neoceratodus; species Neoceratodus forsteri. The sequence goes on from JADMNL010000025.1 coordinate 247,186,107, forward strand.
CCCGGGTCGTACCTGAAAATAGGCAATTGTCTTGTCTAGTGTACCTACCTGGTTAACAAAAGCTAAATAAATAAAGTTGACGATGCTGTTGATCCTTGCTTCAGTCAGCCTGACTAGGCCTGTCTCCGTGTTTGTCTGAGCTCCCAGATGCTCTATGCATTAGGACGGGGTTAGGCAGCTTTCGGCCGTGTTGACCACCCAGCCGTGGTCTCTCAGTGCTTGTAAAGTTCTCCTGGTTGTGGCCTCTGATTCCCAGCAGGATCTTGTCCTAATTAGCCAGTCGTCAAGGTAGGAGAAGATGTGCACTCCTTCTTCGCGCAGCTTTGCTGCCAGGACTACTGATACTTTTGTGAAGACATGTGGTGCAGATGCAAGGCCGAATGGTAGAGTCTTGTATTGGAACTGCTGACCTAGCATTTGAAATCTGAGGTATTTTCTGTGTGATTGACGCATTGGTATGTGTAGATATGTGTCTTTAAATCTACTGAGGTGAGGAAGTCTCCTAACCTGATTGACCGGAGTGTTGATCTTTTTGTTTCCATTTTGAATCTTTTTGTGCTTATGAATTTGTCGACGTACTTGAGGTCCAGCACCGGGTGGAGATCCTCTGTCTTCTTTGGAACCATGAAGAAAACTGAGTAAACGCTCCTGCCGGCTTCCTCCTGAGGAACTCTTTGCATGGCATTGTTGGCCAGGAGTCCATCTAAGATGCTTTGGATCTGGTGTGCTGGACATCTTTACTTTGCCACTGGTGATACTACCAATCTTTCCCTGGTTGGTGTCTCTGTGAATTCTATTGTGTAACCTTGAGTGACTACCTCCTTCACCCACCTGTCTGATGTTGTTGCCGCCCAGATTGAGCTGAATTGTTGAAGTCACCCCCCCTACAGGGGTACACGTGGTGTTGGCGGTGGTGGGTGCGACCTTTGAATTAGTTGAGTCTTGTGGTAGTCATTGTGAAAATCTTCTAGTGGTCTTTCCTCTTTAGCCAGAGAATGTTCTCCTGGTTTGGGCTCCCCTGCCTCTGTAGCTACTGCTCCCCTTGCTTTGGTAGTTGTACCTGCTGTGGTTGGATGTTTTCCTGTCCTGAAATGTACTATTAAATCTTCTGTCCGATCATGAGCAGTAGCTCTGGGAGTGGCCTCTGTGGGATGGTAAGTAACCTGAGTCTCTGTTACATTCTGTCTCATTTCCCTGACCCCCGTCGCCTCAGGAATTCATGAAGACCTTTGCCAAAGATGTGGTCTCCCTTGAATGGGAGCTTGAGTAACTGTACTTTGGACGCGCTGTCCGCTTCCCATAGTTTCAACCATAGGGATCACCTTGCTCTGTTTGCCATGGTTGCCAATCTGGCATTCATCTTTAGAGCATCGATTGACATATCTCTGGTATTTGGCGGTTTGTAACGCATTAGCCAACAATTCTGCCTCTGGTGATTTTGGGTGAAAGTTTCTTTCCAGTTTCATCGAGCCATCTAATTTGTGCTCTGGCGGCATATACCACTGTCATGGCTGTTCTAATTGCTTGTCCAGACATCCCATATATTTTTTTTGTGTAACTCTTCCAGTTTCTTATCCACGGAGTCCTTCAGGGCTGAGGTGCTTTCTGCTGATAGGACTGTTCTCTTATTCAGCACAGGGATTTTGGGGTCAATCTTTGGCGCCGTGCACCAAGATTCAACGCTGTCCTCCTGTAATGGATACATCCTGTCCAGCGAATGCTTTTCTGGTATTCTGGCTGTATCTGAAGTGTTCCATTCTTTAGATATTATGTCCTTGAGTGTGGCGCACACTGGGAAAAAAGTTTCAGTCTTTGGAGGTGGTTGGAGCATCGGGTCAAGCTTGCTCTCAGGTGGAGGTTGTGGCTGTTTGAAGCCTAGAGTGTTTCAGATCAACTGTACTAGATCTGCAATGTTCTCAGTTTGGAATAGCTTTGTGGCTATAGAGGGCACCTCCAGTGGCACTGGTACTGCGGGTATGTCCTGGTCTGATTTGTGGTTGGACTGATGTTCGCTATCCAGTGGTGAGGCCAACTCTTCATTATCCTCTAGGTTGTGTTCACCCTAAGAGTCTATGGGATTGTCGCACAGTGAATGTGATGGTGTAGCAGCCCATGCCTGACTGGAGTGGGTAGCCCTCCTGCTGCAACTGGTGGTCACTGGTGCGGGTTGTACCCCTGGCAGTGCTTGACGTCTGCTCCAGAACCTGAAACACAAAGTTTTGTTGGCTCGCCATCATGTCCGCTGTGGCCTTTTGGAGGGCAACTATGGTTGGGTCGACCTGCCACATCTTTCCAGGGTGGCTTGTTCCTGCTCTATTGAAGTCTTGAGTCTCCATTTTCTGGTCCTTATCGTCCAACTTGCATGCTGGGCAAATCACCCCCTTATGCTGTGGTAGTAAGGGGACCTCGCAGGACTGACATTCACTTGATGCTGACATCTGAAAGACAGCAAGGGGAAAGGTTGTAATTTTGGCACCAGAATTTTTTTATTTTTACCATGTAATGTCATAAAAAGGCTTAATAATCCCTGCATTAGTATTCAGCAGAGGTATTGGCTATGTGTCTATGCAGAATAGTATCTTCTTACCTTAACTCCCCTTCTGGAGCATGTAGAAGCTTAACTTGCTGATGCCCCATTAACATTGCCACTTTAACCAATGCCCCTTTAAGTAAGCTGGGATAGCAGTTCGGGCTATAGCTGCTTCCCTTAATTATTTCCTTATCTTTCAAATGCTTGCCCCTTTAATGCTGTGGCCATAGGGGCAAATGTTCAGCTGCTTGGCTGGTTATGGCAGCTGTGAGTGTCAGATCGCTCTTCCCAAGATAGCGATGGCATGTACATACATACATGCATTCATGTGCATGTGCCGGACAGGAAGCACCGTTGCGCCTGCACGCTAAAGTGGAGAAGCTGCCCTGCCAATCGCAAGATGGTGGCAGTAGTAGTGAGCATGTGCGAGCATCAAAGACATCACCGCGCATGCAGAAAGGTCCAGGACAGGTCGGAGAAGGAGCAAGAAGGGCAGAAAACTGTGGCGCTGCCATAATAAGCAAACAACCCCGGACCACACGGGGACTGTATCAGGAGCAAGCAGGTTAGCAAACCAGGGGCAATAATAATAATAATAAGCTGGAGCCAGGTTAAATTGGAAGATATATCAAAACAGAAGCTGCCCCTTAATTATTTCCCCAAAACGGAATTGTCTAGACCACCACCTGAACAAAACTGAGGGCATGGGCTGAATAGGTGGTGGGGTCGGGCACAGGCACCATCACTCCGCTACGTAAGGGGGAGTGACATGCAGCAACCAGATCGCCATAATTTTTGCCCAGGATGTGTGCCCCAAACACCGTGCAGACACTGAATCAGGGACTGCATGTGTGGATCTTAAGCTGGATATCCTCGCTTGGGAGGGAGGAGTCAGGCTAGTGGCAGTTTTAAGAACCACACTGGCTCTAGCTTGGATTTAAAGAGACAATTCAGACTTACTAGTACTATGCTATCCCTGTATACCATACAGTATCTCTGTATGATACTATAATCAGCGCAACGCTGCCACGTAGGAATTCTATAGGCTATCAATTCACTTAAAACATAAATCCAACGGAGTGTAGTTCTCAGAATAATACTTCATGACTAAAACTGTCCTTACGCTATAAAATGCTGTCTGTGCCATAAGAAATGTATCAATTACCTGAATTTGCTGTTCAGTTGCACTGGAGCGTGGGGAAGTGCCGCAGCCTGATCAGATGTACATAGAAAACTGAATACAGTAAGAATCCAGAGGGGGCTTGGTGGAGGGATCGTAATTCGATCTTAGGTCACATGTGCATCAGCAGCCTATCAGGCATACATAACCCTAAGGTAACGTTCTGGGAGTGCCATGGATATACAGGCAACACAATGGCAGACTGAAAATCTCTTATTGAGAAATGCTGACTGTAATATGTATGGCAATCAACTTTTAAAGATGCACAACAACTGTATCTGACAGACATCATTTTGCAGCAAGATAAACACATTTTAGAGCTGCTATTACTGCTGCCTCTGCTTTTTTACTGCAATAATCTGTTCTTGCTGCACTGCTTTTGCCACTAATCGGTGTTCTTTGGCAGAAATATGCCCCTTGAAAGATTCATATTTTGTAATACTTTCTGATTTCATTACTGAACAGATGATTGTAAATGAGTTTGTTACTTTTCCATCAAGAGATTGCTGGCAGTATATCATTCGCTTACTGACATACCTCTTAACTGTTCCACATTATGAAGACTGTCCCTCATTTTACCCATCAGAAGTGCTCTGTCCTGCATGGAAAGGTACTGCCCACAGAGAGAATGTGTGGTAAACTCAGACTTTTAAGCAGAAATTCTTTAACATTCTATGATATGAAAGCAACATTAAACTTTGAACAAATGACAGTAATGTATCCTCAGTGTTGTGAGCTTGCAATAGCATAGTTGGGAACGTGTCCCTCATTTTGAGGGCAAGTGTTCCAAAATGTCTTCATTCTCAGTGTCTGTGTCCCTTATTTCAGTGATAAAAGATTGAGAGGTATATTTATTGGCATTGTACGTCAACCTCAACCTGTCCATTTCCAAACTGGCCTGAAGTGCCTTCCACGATTACCAGATCTGGACTCGCTTTCATTGGCTGATGCAGTTTAGCGTGGATTTTATTTAAACTCACTTTGTTCACTGACTTCTGACATTTTTATAGAAGCAACTGACAGAACCAGGGCATTAGAACCACTAACTTTGAGAGAAGCAACCCTTTTGGACAGTGTCAGAATTCAGTATTTCAACACTTTTAGGTAGAGCAGGGGCAGGACTTGATATCTCTAGAGAGGCAACATTTTTGGAAACAGGAGAGGTGTTTGATGTAGATGCAGTTGTTTCTGTCACAGAAAGGGAAGGTGTCTGCAGTTCCAGACATCCTGCAGCTACAGTTTATGACTGAAGTGGAGCAGATTTTGTAGTGACCACATATATTTACAAGCTGAATTTTTCTTTTATGGCCCATGATAGTTTAAACGTAAACTTTATTTATTCAGAAAACTGCATCTTTTTATGGCTGTGGGCAGGGCCTACAGCCATTTTGCTATCTGTAGCTTGAAAATGGAGTTTCATGGATCACGTTTTTTGGACTTTTCAATGAATCCTTCCACATCTACAAATCACTATGACAACTAAAATAAAATAATCCCTTCTTTCTGTTTAGAATGTTGGAAACATAACTCCAAGCTGCTTATCTGATGGTCATTAGGAAACTGAAACAGCTTGTTAAATATTGGTTGTCTATTAAACTGCAGATTTGTCTACCCCCCCTCAAAATGCAACAGCTTGCACATTTAAATGATTAGCATTTAAACATTTTTTGCTACTAACTTCAGTTGGGGATGAATATCTTTCAAGAAAGATTCATGCCTCATAAATGTTACCCTTTCCCAGCAAATTTTGTAAAGATCTACACTGTTTTTAACCTCTCAAGACCTATCTGATAAAATGCCAGGTCTTCAGTGAACTACCCAGACTAAATACATACATTTCTTTTTGACAGAAGGGCTGCGGCCTCCTTCCCAAACATAACAGATAACAGCTACTAAGATCTCTTAGAAAATGGCCTAGATTATAGGAGCTGTCTGATTGATTGAGAGCTACAGCAGGGGAGTACATTAAGTTTCAATAGATGCCCGCTCGAAAACAAGGTCCAATTCAGGGTGCCCTATTACTTGTGTTAACCTTGGGCACCCTGAATTTTCCCTATCCTTCTCTTTAATTGACTGAAACACCGCATTTCAAAATCAAATATGCCATTTTTTTTTTGTTTGACAGCTTAACCTGAGAGGTGTTGCTGGCTACTACAAGCTGCAACTTCAGCTTTGTTTTTAGCAACATTTTTTTTTTTTTAACAATACCTTATGTTTGCCAGCGCTCTCCCTCCTCGCCCTCTAGTGCCGTTTTCCAAGTCTCACTTAGATTCCAGCTCCGTTGACTATGACGGCTGCTCGCGCTCCATTCATTCAAATGAAATAGGCTATTTACAAGTGCTTCAGTGTCTGAGACCTGTATCGGCATCAAAAGGAAAAAAGAGGTATGCAAGCAGGACAAAAACCTTTCATTTTGAATTATATACTACAACAGATCCTGACAGACTGCTCATGAAGCATTTCAAAAAACATCTCTTGTTTGGCTGGTGGTGGGCGCAGCAAAATGGATCTCTCCAGCAGGCAACAGGACATGAAATAAAACAAAAATGGAGGGACTACTTTACAAGGCAAACAGTTAAGCATCATTTTACTTTATTTTTTACATTGCTTGTTTAACTTTTTAAAATCAGATAAAAGTGCTAAAGGGAGCCCATTTTCTAAGCACAATAATACCCTCCAAGGTGGGCGGTATGGATAATAGCGGACCTTCCAGGGGCTATGAGGCCCTCCACCTGCAGCATCGGGCCTCATTATGCCCCTGGGCAGTCCTGTATTGCCCAATACCGCCCACCCTGTTGGGTATTATTGCTTGCTTATAGTAAGAGTGTGTGTTCGTGTGTGTGTTTGGGGGAGGGGTGGAGAAACAGTCAAATTTTGGCAAGGGAGACCTCATCTAATGAATTAACTGCTGACAAACCATGAGTGATACAGAAGCAAATGATTTGATACCTTTTATTGGACCAACACAGATATAACAAAAATAAGTTATACCATTTATACGATTCCTGATCAAACAACTGCAAACAGAAGACTGTTTTTGTCATTTTATAATATGATATACTGAGTGTGTATTTACTGAGTTGCTGGACCAGGGCCTTGATAAAATAATATCTACCCGGTGGACAGAAAAAGTTTATAAGAATTTGTCTCAAAACTAACAACCGTAAGATGCAAACATTGCATTTGTGTGTGTGTGTTCGTGTGTATATATATATATATATATATATATATATATATATATAAATATGTTTCTTTGCAATAAATCTGTTTACAGGCATTAGTAGTATCATTTGAAAGATTGTCTGACTTGTGATTACTAATGTTGAGTGTAGTTCATTAAATAATGAGCTTGATATTTGTTATTTCATATAGTCCCCCATTATACCTTATGCATAGCATATAAATCCAAATCATTCCAAGGCCATCGTGACATATAATATTAATACTGAGCAGCAAATCAGAACTCTTTTCCTAATAAAAGTCTGCCGATATAATAAATAAAGAACAAAGTCATAAACAGGAACCAGTGGCTTATGGAAAAAGCTACAGGGATTTGATTCTGCCTTTGTGGGGAAAATAAGGGTTTCTTACAGAGTAATGGTTATCTGGATCTGGGAGCACTGAATATTTCTTATCCTATATTTTGTATCCTGGATAGGGCAGGGGAAATGCTACATCTCACTGTCACAGGGATCTTCATTTACACATTTTTACACTGTATTTACTCAGGCTGTCCCAGATTAGATAGAATATCGTTTTTTTCAGTGGGGTCATGATTTTTCTATTTTTATACTGTATTTATTCAGGCTACCTAGTCCAGGGCCCCCGTATTCAAAGGAGATATGCAGAGCATCCAGGTGGAAAAGGAAGATGTGCCACACAACTCCAACAATGCGCAGCAGTGCATATTCAAACATGCAGGATGTACCGACCACAAAGGAATGGGCCAGGGCACACACAAATGGTATGCCGTTCAAGTCGAGGGGGCAATTCCATGCACATGCCGTCCTATAGCATATTCAGTGGGAATGTGCCCTTCACAGTCCAGAGCACCACAGCCCACAGTTAGGCCACAAATAGCTGGCCTAACCCAGCCAGCCACCCACAGACAGGCTGCAGATGTGCACCCAGGGGCACAGCAGCCTGGTGGACTAGAGGTACCCCCTTTCCATCCCCAATCTAGCCAACTCCATCCTTGAAGAGCTCCATAGTGTAGGGCCCCCCAGACCCGACTGCACCAGAGGAAACCATGGTCCATATCCATAGTCTAGAGGACTCCCATCCACTGCCTCTGTACATAGACACCCTCACTCCCCCCATACTCCAACCTGTTGCCAAGACTGGCACTGCCCTCCACACCCTGCCATGCCCAGCCATTGACTGCACTGAACCCAGGCTGGGGACCTGCACTCTGGAATGACCCAACTGGCAGTACAGTGAATTGGGGCACCATGCCAGCTGCAGATCCACCAGTGTATGTATGCAGCCATGTGTACGTCCCTGGCAAACTGAAGAGGGAATTTACAGACCTCCAATGCATGCCTTGCCGATACTGTATCTTTCTGCTGTCATACACTGCTGCAAGTCCACACTCTCCCCTGTTTACCTGCATAACATGCCACCCTCTGGACTGTTGAAGTATCCCAGATGCCATAGGGTGTGGAATCCTGTAATGCAATTGCAGTGTATGCTTTAGGCTATAGATAGTTCATCCGCAGTTCCCCAAGTGTACAAACGAATGGAAGGTCAGCTGTAACATGCCTGTTTTGGGACCTATGTGAGTGGGTACAGCATTGGCTGTCACCCACACTGAGCAGTGCAATGGCACCAGGATGATGGATCTGCATGCCAGTGCCTGAGGAGTATGGCCACTGGGTGTTATCACCCAAACACAGCTCGTGCCTACATATAACACATTCCAGCATTCTACTGTGAGTGCTCTGCCACCCACTGATAGAGTGGTATGATCCCATTACAGAGCTACTCGTCACAATGGGATGGACAGGAGGGGCAGGGAAGGGGTGTCTGTGCACCGTTGAGGGGGAGCGGGGGGCCACTACACTATGGGCATGAACTGTTGGTGTATTCAGATGCAATTAGGGATGGCATTGGGGGCCCTACAATATGGAACCGATAGAGCCTGGACTCTGGTACGGTCAGGGCTGGTGGAATGGCGGGGTGCCACTATACCACCACAGACTTCAGGGCATGTCCCACATGGGAGCAATTGGGGTCGGGGCTTGGGGGTGAGAGCTGCTCCGGTGCATTCATCCCCATGCCAACATGCAAATGGGCTGGTAATGAGCATGCACCCTGTATGCTCAATTAGTTCATTTGCATTCTTGGGCTGAATATCACCCATGGGGTCTGCGGTGCATACTGGTATGTGCCACGCATTCCCCCTGGAAGGTATTCAGTCGGGGTCACCCTGGATGCATCTGACTTGGTGGCCACCTGCACTGCGACTCCTGTCCAGGGTCACATTTTTCAACAGGAACGATAAAGTCCGCCAGAATGAAGCGCAGTGTCACAGGTTTACTGCAGGACAAAAGGGATTAACTCCCTTTGAAACTGCATTGTTTGCTGCAGTAACTCTAGTGCATAATTCTGCAGTGCTGCGCTTCATTCTGGTGGGCTTCACTGTATGCACACCCTGTACCTGTGGTGCATTCTCTTTGAATATTGTATCAGTGCCGACCGGCGCACCCTCTTTCTGCAACGCATCTTTCTGGTCATGCATTGATCCGGCACTTAATATATTCCCCCAGATGTAAAAATATCGTTTTTAGTGTGTTCTGATTTGACATAATGCACCATAATATTGTGTAGATGTAGAGCACCACTGAAAATAAGATGCCATTTCTTCTTTGAACTATCCAGGCTAAACATATGGCAATCAGCAGGCATATTCCAGGAAAACACATTGTAAAAATGTGTAAAAGGAAGACCACATTGAAACTGCCTCCCCACAGATCTGCATTGTGCAATTCATTAGAAATAATGGGTAAAAGTATCCCAAAAGCTCTTCACAGCCATATCGGCTCTGACCATAACTTGTTTTGTCTAGTAACTAGATGCTGGAATCAGGACACTGTCAGTCAAGCCCCGCACCCCCATCAGACACTAACTGCCAACTCCCTAAAATACCTTTTTTCTCTTTTCCCACTTGACTGCTATGCACCTGAGTATTTCTTCCTTCTATTTTTTTTTTATTTATTTGATTGCCATACTGTTGCACTGGGCTCAGTCAGTTGCAGCCAGATACCTGCTGCAGTACAGATTCTGTCAGGCCTAGCAGAGGGCCCGGGTGCCCTCTCTCAGCCATTAGCCCTACAGTAATTTTCCCAGTCTCTTCAATACTTTTATTTTATTTGACTGCTGTATAGTTGATTCTGTCAGGCTCAGCCAACCCCCGGACCACCTTTCTCAGCCACCAACTGTAGCCCTGAAGAATATTTTCTCCCATTCCTTTTGTTTTTGTATTAATTTTTTTATTTGCTACTGTGCAGTTGCAGGCATATGCCTGCTGCAGTTTGGATTGATACCCCACTATTTTACTTAGCTGAATTTCTTTCTTGCAGCTATCACCAGGCTCTTGATTTAGGCTCCAGGTGGCTTACAGTAAGACCCCTTTGTGGCTGAATTCAGCCACAGTTCCCTGTCTGCCTAATGTTTTTTTTTTTTTTAATAAAAACAATTCACATAGAAGCCGCCTGCTTTTTTAATTTCTTTTTTATTACAGCCAGGCTCTTCTTTGAAGCTACTAGGAAACAACAGGCTAGCACTGGGGAACTGTGTGGTGCTAAAGTAACAGGAAAAGACAAGCAAAAGGAAATACTAGCACCTGAACAAAAAAACAGCCAAAAAGCTTCCTGTTGTTTTTTTTTATTTTTTGTGAGAGTGCTAGTATTTCCTTTTGTTGCTCATCTCTGAGGCTGCAGGCTGCTTTCAGCACTCAGACTCCTCTTCAGCCACAAGATACCCTGTTTTCTGACTATTTGTTTCTAAATAAATCCACTTAGAATTAGAAGCAGCAGCTGTTTCAATTTGCTTTTTTTCCTCACAGCCAGGCTAAACTGTTTGAGGCCAAAGCCAGCTTTTACTGCCCCAGTGACTCTCCTTCATCCCCAAAATACACTTGACTCTCCTGCCTGCCAAATAATTGTTTTTTTCTGAGAACTAAAAGCAGCAGGTGTTTGAACTGCTGCTTTTTTACACAGTCAGCCTCGTCTAAGGCTGCAGGCATCAGCATCCCCATGCCTCTTCAGCCACAGAAGTTATCCTGCCTACAGACTGTCTGCTTTACAAATAATATCACGTCTTATCTCCTTTGGCAGCCTTGTTAAGAACTAAGTTTGGAGAAATGAATATCTTTTTTCCCCCTTACAGAATCTCGGAAGGATGATCGCAAACAAATGGCTGAAATAGTCTGAGCCAACGGCTAGCTCCTCACTGCTTAAAGGAGAACTGCACTGAATCTGTAAGGCATTTCTCCCAGTAGAAGCTGTTTTTCAAATACTGGTTCAAGTTATGTTATTGCTGTAGCTATCCAGGCGTTTCAGTTATCCTAGTGGTGGTTATTGATTTACATGCTGCTGGTAAGAACCATTTTAGAACTGTATGATGTAGTTTATGTCCCTGTTCTACTCTTTTGTTGTTGGCACAATGTATCCATGTTCTATTATAGAGCTCTGTGGCTGTGAGGGACATAAACTACACTATTCAGTTCTAACATGGCACATACCAACAGATTATAAAGCAGAAACACCCACTGAGGTTACTGAAAGTCCTGTATAGATGGAACAATAACAGAATTTTAACCAGTACTGAAAAAACAACTACTGGGAAAATGACTCCATTTTTCAGTGCAGTTCTCCTTTAAGCAATGTCCTCATGCTGGTGTCTGACTGTGTGTAGTATCTAAAGATCATCGTCCTGCTCCTCTGTTGGCTCACCGCCACTGCCAATTGACACAATACCTGTTCCATTGGATATTGGCAGATGGGTACTGTGTGATTGGCAGGCTGACACTGCAAGCACTCACATTTGTTTCCAGCTCTTATTTGTCTATCACTTCATAGCACAATATGCAGTGCTATGTGACTGGATGACTCACTGATGTTTGGCATCCCTGACTGGATGCTTGGGTACAGATACGGTGTGTTTGCACTTATAAATGCAGTCTCACAGCAGCGAGAGCATGCTACAGGGTATTGAACTTTTGTGTTGTTGTTTTTTAGCAACCAGGAATGCTAGATCACTCACGCACACTATAGCATCAGGAACATGGTAAAGGAACATGGTAAACAATCATACGCACTACAGCATCAGGAGCATGGTAAACAATCATGCACACTAAAGCATCAGGAGCATGGTGAACAATCACACACACTAAAGCATCAGGAGCATGGTAAACAATCACACACACTAAAGCATCAGGAGCATGGTGAACAATCACGCACACTAAAGCATCAGGAGCATGGAAAACAATCACGCACATTAAAGCATCAGGAGCATGGTAAACAATCACGCACACTAAAGCATCAGGAGCATGGTAAACAATCACACACACTAAAGCATCAGGAGCATGGTGAACAATCACACACACTAAAGCATCAGGAGCATGGTGAACAATCACGTATACTAAAGCATCAGGAGCATGGTAAAGAATCACGCACACTAAAGCATCAGGAGTATGGTGAACAATCACACACACTAAAGCATCAGGAGCATGGAAAACAATCACGCACACTAAAGCATCAGAAGCATGGTGAACAATCACGCACACTAAAGCATCAGGAGCATAGTAAACAATCACGTGCACTAAAGCATCAGGAGCATGGTAAACAATCACACACTAAAGCATCAGGAGCATGGTAAACAATCACACACTAAAGCATCAGGAGCATGGTAAACAATCACACACACTAAAGCATCAGGAGCATGAAAAACAATCACGCACACTAAAGCATCAGGAGCATGGTGAACAATCACGCACACTAAAGCATCAGGAGCATGGTAAACAATCACGCACATTAAAGCATCAGGAGCATGGTAAACAATCACGCACACTAAAGCATCAGGAGCATGGTGAGCAATCACGCGCACTAAAGCATCAGGAGCATGGTGAACAATCACGCACACTAAAGCATCAGAAGCATGGTGAACAATCATGCGCACTAAAGCATCAGGAGCATAGTGAACAATCACGCATACTAAAGCATCAGCAGCATGGTGAACAATCACGCACACTAAAGCATCAGGAGCATGGTAAAGAATCACACACACTAAAGCATCAGGAGCATGGTGAACAATCACGCACACTAAAGCATCAGGAGCATGGTGAACAATCACGTATACTAAAGCATCAGGAGCATGGTGAACAATCACGCACACTAAAGCATCAGGAGCATGGTAAACAATCACGCACACTAAAGCATCAGGAGCATGGTAAAGAATCACACATACTAAAGCATCAGGAGCGTGGTAAAGAATCACACACACTAAAGCATCAGGAGCATGGAAAACAATCACGCACACTAAAGCATCAGGAGCATGGTGAACAATCACGTGCACTAAAGCATCAGGAACATGGTAAATAATCACACACTAAAGCATCAGGAGCATGGTAAACAATCACGTGCACTAAAGCATCAGGAGCATGGTAAACAATCACACACTAAAGCATCAGGAGCATGGTAAACAATCACACACACTAAAGCATCAGGAGCATGGAAAACAATCACGCACACTAAAGCATCAGGAGCATGGTGAACAATCACGCACACTAAAGCATCAGGAGCATGGTAAACAATCACGCACATTAAAGCATCAGGAGCATGGTAAACAATCACGCACACTAAAGCATCAGGAGCATGGTGAACAATCACGCGCACTAAAGCATCAGGAGCATGGTGAACAATCACGCACACTAAAGCATCAGAAGCATGGTGAACAATCACGCGCACTAAAGCATCAGGAGCATGGTGAACAATCACGCACACTAAAGCATCAGCAGCATGGTGAACAATCACGCACACTAAAGCATCAGGAGCATGGTAAAGAATCACACATACTAAAGCATCAGGAGCATGGTGAACAATCACGTATACTAAAGCATCAGGAGCATGGTGAACAATCACGCACACTAAAGCATCAGGAGCATGGTAAACAATCACGCACACTAAAGCATCAGGAGCATGGTAAAGAATCACACATACTAAAGCATCAGGAGCGTGGTAAAGAATCACACACACTAAAGCATCAGGAGCATGGAAAACAATCACGCACACTAAAGCATCAGGAGCATGGTGAACAATCACGTGCACTAAAGCATCAGGAGCATGGTAAACAATCACACACTAAAGCATCAGGAGCATGGTAAACAATCACGTGCACTAAAGCATCAGGAGCATGGTAAACAATCACACACTAAAGCATCAGGAGCATGGTAAACAATCACACACACTAAAGCATCAGGAGCATGGAAAACAATCACGCACACTAAAGCATCAGGAGCATGGTGAACAATCACGCACACTAAAGCATCAGGAGCATGGTAAACAATCACGCACATTAAAGCATCAGGAGCATGGTAAACAATCACGCACACTAAAGCATCAGGAGCATGGTGAACAATCACGCGCACTAAAGCATCAGGAGCATGGTGAACAATCACGCACACTAAAGCATCAGAAGCATGGTGAACAATCACGCGCACTAAAGCATCAGGAGCATAGTGAACAATCACGCACACTAAAGCATCAGCAGCATGGTGAACAATCACGCACACTAAAGCATCAGGAGCATGGTAAACAATCACGCACACTAAAGCATCAGGAGCATGGTAAAGAATCACACACACTAAAGCATCAGGAGCATGGTGAACAATCACGCATACTAAAGCAGTGCTGAACCCTTTATTTTGTGCCAACAAACACGCCCAGGTAAAAAAAAATCACCTGCATGAAAAGAAATCTTTATTTGCACAAATTGTGAGCAGCAGCACAAGCCTTGCTTTTGGTGTATTTTATTTGTTTATCATTAACGGATTTCCCTTTTTCCCATAGGGAAACCATGGTGTCATTTGCCATAATAAAGGAGTGTTTATTACGGCAAACACACACACGGTTTCCCTAACTCTGTGCATGCGCCCGACGCAGTTTTTGTTGTTTCCCTACTGCTCTCTGCCTGCCTTCTTGCCCTCACCCTACCACTACTGCAACTCACAGAAAGTCTTTTCCTTCAAAACTTTGCTCATTTTTGAGATTTACATTCATTTAAAAAATCATTTTTAACATTTTAAAAAGTCCGACATCAAACATTTCAGAACTGGACGAAAATGAAATAGCAGTGTGGCCGCACCGGAACCTCTGCTATTTTATATAATTGCAGTGGTGAAAAATGGAAACCCAGCAATTACATAAAATAAAATATGGGGTGGTCGGCTTAAACTCAAAGTTTACACACACCCTCAGTGTTAGATACTCTAATAAACCCCTCGAGCTTCGCTCTTGGGGGTTTATGTAGCATCTAACACCTCGGGGGCTCGGGGGGGGGTTTAAACTTCTCGTTACACACACACCACCTCATACTTTATCCTATATTTTATTTTTTTCAATTGCCAATCTGCCTGTACCTCCTCCGGAGCTGCTGAGTCTGTGGCATATTACTTTTGTTTCTGGTGCGCGAGGTAGCAGAGATGTAGGAACTCCCCATTTACAGCCTTATAATCGGTGAATTACTATGTCAGAATTATTTGATATTAATGGTCTGTTACTACCTATGTAATCAACTGCTTGTTCTAGCTCAGTGGTCCTGTATGGATCCTCTTCTGTCTTTACATGACACCTGTATGTATTCTCAGCACAGAAGGTTTTCGTTTGTGCATGTGTGTTTTTTTATCTTTATGGCAAAAATCCAATAAAAAAAAAGTAAAAAAAGAGATGATGTAGGAATGCTTGTATACTGTTTTAATTGGAAATGATGTTCCAAATAAATTATAGGGCTATAATTCCACTCAGGGGTTGTGGTGATGGCACAGATTTTGAGAATGAAGCTCTAGTGGTTCATGACTACAGCCATAATCCCAAATGTGGCATTACCTCTTGGAAATACACAGGTTTCATATGATTTATTTTTTACAATCCAGATCTTTAAACTAATTAATAAATATGTTTTCAATATCAACAAAACAGAAAGAGTGTTTCACTTCAGAGACAGATTTCATTCATTTTCTGTTACCATGGTAATGCAAAACTGTCAGTGTCCTGCAGTTCTGCAGGGAAGGGACTGCGAGATTAGATGAAAACTTTCATGCCAACAGTGCAATAATCATTACAGAGGGAGTAAACCTAAATTACACAATGAATCCTCTACATATTCCAGTCTGATTGTCTATTTAGAATTAGAACCAAGTAGTGATATTCCAGCACAAAGTCATGTCTTTGAATCTTGCATAGTGCTTATATTCTGTACAGTTTTTTTTTGTTTTTTTTTACAAAAAAAGATATTTTCCCCTTTTTTATATTTTTCACCTTTTTAAACCTAGGTTCCCTTGTATAA
This sequence comes from Neoceratodus forsteri, assembly GCA_016271365.2. Lineage (NCBI taxonomy): Eukaryota > Metazoa > Chordata > Ceratodontiformes > Ceratodontidae > Neoceratodus > Neoceratodus forsteri. The sequence continues at coordinate 247,202,381 of JADMNL010000025.1, forward strand.
TCACAATGAAGCAATCCAGGGTGTGTTACAGCATAGGATACTGCCACTTCCTCAGTAGTCCGAGGCATTTGACTTTACCTCTTTCCTCAATAATAACAGCGTAGTTATATCTCACAATGACACACACACGGTCATGCCTTATTAGTTAGAGATAAATTATGCTGATGATAGCTCTGGTATTTTGAATATTAATTAAAGGGGAACTCTCAGATCCACTGCGGAAATGTTGTGGGACTGTGAGGTCCCGGTTACTTTATTTATTTATTTATTGAAATGTTTCACCAGGAGGGCACACTGAACAACAAGTTGCTCGTCTCACAGTGCAACCTGGGGGGAGGGGTTACACTGGATTGTGAAGGATGATCAGTTACAATAGTTTGTGGGTAGTACAAACAATACAACATTGTAAGATTGTGCAACAGTTGTAACACAAGGTATTGTACAATAAACAGTAGTGGAACATTGGGTAAATTACAATACATGTTCAAAATCATACAAAAAAACATATGAATGTACAAAACTGTAATAATGCAATAGAACCATTTATAGTGCATGAGTGTACCAGGAGCAGGCTCGAGGTAGTACACAAGTGCTGTTGGAGTAAAAAGGATGGGGTTAGGCTGTGCACACTGGTGACCCAGAAGGGCAGGTGGAGGGGGGGGGGAGAGGCAAGCACTGAATATGAGGAGAAGGGGTAGCCTTTTCCTGATTTCCCCCTTCAGGATGTTGAGAACCCTGCCAGGGGGGTTTATGGTAGGAAGGCAAAAACTGGGGACAGGTATTAAGGTGGGCTAAAGCAGGAACAGCTTACGGTTACACAAAACACAACGTAATATAATTTTTTATGCACTTTCTTAAAAATAGTTTAGGTTTTTATTAGATTGATCCTTCGACCCCACCCCACTATGTCCGTAAACTAAAGTTCTCAGCGTCCCCCACAACCAGTCCTATGAAGACGCGAGCGACGGGCAAAGTGTGAGGGACGTCTATGTGCTTGCAATCCTGTTTACTGTCTAGTAAAGTGCAAGACTGCCCTTTGTGTACCAGTAATTATTGCCCTGCTCCTAGCATGATTGGTACTGATACAGTAAACATGGTCACGTAGTTTATTAGACAGTAAGCAGGACCACAGGCACATAGACATCCCTTGTGGTTTAGCCCACTGCTCACATCTTCAGAGTGCTGGCTGCTGGGGACAACGGGAATCTTAGTTAATGAACATGGCAGGTGGGGTAGGGGGTTTGCAAGATCAACTAGATAAAAATCTAAACTACTTTCAAGTGCATAAAAAAATTATATTCCATTGCATTTTGCTTAATCGGGACCTCACGGTCCTGCAGTATTTCTGCAAGGGAACTAAGCGTTCTCGTTTAAAAAGATTTAAAAATAATTGAGCCGATTCAAAAATCAGCCCCAAGATTTACTTGAGCATGACAATCTCTTGAAACCACACGAGATCCTTACATGCAAAGATTGAAAAAAAGGAATTTTTTAAAGAACATGGCATTTATTTACATTTTATAAATTAGATGATTTTGAAAAAATTAATATGGATGAAGTGGCGTCTGCACACAATTCAAAAGTGTTGCCTTTTGTGCCTTTCGTGTGCCAGAACTGTTCACCTTTGGTTCGCAGCCCTCACATTTAAAGAATGCATGAGGCAACATTCTTGAAGACTGCAGAAACATATCTGCGTCCATGTTTACATGTCCTGGTTCAGAAACTCTGATCCAGTTTGTAGCATATTCCCACCCTGCTCTAGTATACTTGGGTGTGTCTCACAGAGTAGCTTACCTTACCTGAACATTGAAGTCCTGTTACCTGGTCCAGATATTCAAACAGTGAAGAAACGAATCTAGATTCCTCACTCGTCTCTCAAGTAGAATTCCTCACACCACAGGCCTCAGCCCTGTCATGAATCTATCCCATGTTCTTAACTGGTTCAAGGCAGAATAATTTACAGCGATGATGTTGGTGAATTTCAGATGAGGGCCATAGAACGTTTACGTTTCTTTGACACCTATGGTGTCTTTCCAGATAACATCACTGCTAATGCAATTACATAGGTTTTATCAGTAAGAGGAATGTAAGAATTATTTCAACTAGCATAAGGTTGGCTACAGCCAATGTGCTTGTCCAGCCACTGCATGCCCAGGCCGTAAATGTATCACCATAGTGACATAACATGCTCTGTCCTTTCCTCTCTCTACTAGTTTGGGGAACAGGGGAAGTTTACTCCTAAACCGAGGACTCCCAGCTGCCAGCAACTCTCCCAATCTCCAGCAAGCAGTAATAATATTTTTAATTAAGATGCATACCTTATCTAGTTCCTATAATTTTATCTTTGTTCCTCTTTATCTCTGAAACGCAGGAAATCTGATGATGAAGGATGGATTCAAGATGCAGTGTAGCTTAATGGTTAAAAGTGCAGAACTGTGAACCTGGGGTCCTAGGTTTGAATCCTATAACAGCCGCTTAATCACTGTTTGACTTTCAGTAAGTCTCTTAACCTCCATGGCCCAGATATTCAAAAGAGTTGAGCCATGCGCAATAGGGTTGCACCTGTGCAAGTCCGAAAATGCACCATTCTGTGATATTCAGCAGGAGGCAGTTGCGCCCCCCCAAATCACGCTGAGCAACAGCGCAATGATAATGAATGCATGCGCAACTGAAGGGGGAGGAACCATGCATAAATGGCGCAGTGCGATGTTTAACAACATGTGCCATGTGCAATAGGGGAACAGCGGAAGTTGTACCATAAGCGGAAATGAGCCAAAAATAAAAGGGAGCAAGGGAGAGGCTAAGAACGCTACAGGAAGCCACATGAGAGCCAAATACAGCAGGAAACACTGGGCAGCAGGGACACAGGGCCAGGCAGGAAAGGGCACCTGGAAGCAACAGGCACAGGGAAGGTATGGGGAGCCACAGTGCAGAAGGGGGAAGTACACCACACAGCAGTGAGGCCAGCACAGGCAGGTGTTCCGGTGCAGGGAAGTATCAGCCAGGACAGCGGGGAATACAGAAACAGCTGCCGGGGTGAACACAAGCCAGGGACATGGCCAGTGCCACCATCCAGATGGAGGCGTTGGGGGTGAGAAGGCGGGCAGCAGGGGGCGTGGCGTGGGAAGGGCCCGTCGATGGTATCCCAACAGGCAGTACCGAGCCGCACCAGCTCGAGAGCTGTACAGTGATACCGAGATTGTGGCCAGTACCACCTGAATCGGGCATTCAGGCAGCTCTGTGAGCTGTGCAGTGATGTGATGCAGGCACCCACCCACGGAGCCATGCCCGTCAGTGGAGATGAAAGTGACAGCTTGCATGTGCTTGCTCGCCACGGGTACCTTCCAGAGACCAACTGGGGACACCACAGGCATAACCCAGTCGGCCACGTCATGCCACCTCACCCAATTCCTCAGCACACTGCTGCCACATGCTGCGGAGTACATCCATTTCCCCAGCACACCAGCGGAGTGCAGAGCAAACATACAGGAGTTCCACAGGGTAGCACGTATGCCTGGCATGCTAGGGGCAATAGACTGCACCCATGTGGCCATCCGCACACCACCTGGCCCCGAGGGGGCTGCATATATAAATCGCAAGGGCTATGCCAGCATCAACTGCCAGGTGGTGTGCGATGCCAGGGGGCGCATAATCAATGTCTGTACCACGCACCCTGGGGGAGCACATGATGCCTTCATCTGGCACCAGTCGGCACTGTACCACAGATTCGGGAGTGGGGATATCCCCAATGGCCACCTAGTGGGTGATTATGCAAATCACATGGACAATCATAGGGCCTGGGGGGGCATGGTCAGAGGTGACGTGGGTAGTGGCCTACATGGCCCGGGTCAGGGCGATGCTGATCACCAAACTAACCTCCACCCTCTACACACAGGTGACAGTGGATACCCACTCCGTCCCTGGCTGCTCACACCCTACCGGCGGCCTGCGACCCCATCGCAGCAACACTACAATGAGGCACATGCCACCACACATAATGTCATCGAGCGGGTGTTCGGGATGCTGAAGGCACGTTTCCATTGCCTGGACACCTTCGGCGGTGCCCTACAGTACAGCCCCTCAAAGGCCTGGGGGCTATTCCTGGCCACTTGCATCCTGCACAACATGGCCAACGAATGTGGGATAGCCGTACAGGTCGAAGAGGGGGACAGCGATGGGGACGATGAGGATGCCGGTGACAATGGTGATGGGCAGCCCCCCCTTGGGCGACGGGACCCCTGACTGCTCCGGCTGGCACAGCTGCACCGGGACACCATCATGAAGGAGCACTTCAGCCAACCCAGGTAAGTCATGGGGCCATGTGCAACCACCAGTGGCTAGGGCACAACCCACAAACACGCATGGACACACACCAGGGGTGCATTCCGTCAAGGGAAGTGGCTGGGCATGGAACCACACACACAACCAGGGATGGGTGAGGTCTAACATGCCACGCGGATGGACACACACACACACAATGCACCAGACATGCACAAAGTGTAGGAGGCACACCGACCCAGAACGCCACCCCTAGCCACACACATGTCCACAGACCACAACGCCCACTGCCTGTCCTTGTGCGTGTGTCAGATGCTGAGCACCATTGCACATTGGTGTACAGCACAATGCAGGCATCATCATGCACACGCAACTGTGGATGGCAGCCGGGAGGGTGTGCAGATGGACTGTGTGTCCACGTGCAGGGCCGGGTACCCACCCGTGCAATGCCTGCTGAATGACACAATGCACACAGGGCAGCACCAGACAGTAGCCACGTTGGGAGACAGATCAAGTCACGCGCCACAGTGCCCCGGCTGCCACTTGATGTGTGGGCAGCCCCACCGAGACCTGCCAGCACTGACAGGCTGACCACTGGCCTCATGGGGTGGCACCGATGGTCCCCCAGGGGTTCCACTGCATGAACGCAACCGTGCTCGCGCAGGGGTCTGCAGCACACCAAACATGCCTGTGCTAGGCGTGCTCAGGATGCCCACAGCTGAACCCGGTGTTGACAAGGGGTGTCACATGGCGCGGGAGCGAGGGGTGGATAGTGCACTGCGTGGTGTCTGCGAGCGCATGGGCACATGACTGTGTGCCCATTGTGGCCATGACAGCAGTGAATGCCTGTGTCTGCCTGTCAATGGCAGCAGTCACATCCTCCCACAACCGGTCCATCCCTGCCAGGATCAGAGCGGTGTCTCTGCTGCGACGCTCCTCTGCCCACTCCAGAGCCGCACGCAGTGCATCCACCGATGTTGCAAGCCGCATCTGCTGGCTGACTGATGCTTTCAGTATGCGGGTGTGCTCATCCAAGAGGCCATCTGCCTCCTCGGCATCCTGTTCCTCAGGGTGTGCGCGGCCCTGATGCCCAGCACCCCTTGAGGGTGGGCGCTGCACACCAGGACCAGGTCTGGGCATGTCCACAGGCAGTGCACTGATGCCACCCCGACCCTGTACCCCCAAGCCCATTGGCTGACTGCTGATGCTGCCCCTCCGGCTGCCGCTCACCAGGGCTCACTGATGCCGCCTCAGTGGCCACAACAGTCTCACTGTCCTGTCCACACACCAGTGCTGCCCCACTGGTGCTGACAGGCACAGGCTGGGACTGTGATGACACGCAGGCCTCCACGACGGCACCATCCACAGCCATGGCCGCGATGTTACCTGCTGTGTGCCCATCCCGTGGCACACACGTGTCACTGCCCGTGCTGTTAGCGACATCATCATCGGTGACAGACCCAGCACCAGCCTGAGTCACAGCATGCTGGCATCTGTGGACGCTGGCATGCTGGGACACGGGCAGGGCCTCCTCCGCACCTGTTCCAACAACATCAGTCTGGACAGCCAGGCGGGCCTACTGTCGCACTGAGCCATGTATACCTGTGGAGGTGGATGGGCCCTCCTCCATCTTCAGCTGACTGTCCTCAGTGGACAGGCCCACCACCGCTGACCCATGCAGACGCTCAGGATCTGTAAAGGAAAACAAAGTCGCGTTACTGCATGTGACCTACCCTGCCCCCCCAATAGACAGACCATGACCTACCATGCAGTGACGGGCTACCACCCATCTGGAAGCCACCACCTGGAACACCCTCAATGGCACAACGCTGCATGCTTCCAGCAACCCTCTCCTCCTGTGGGGTCAGGTATACCACCTCCGGCTGTCCCCCACCTGTTGCAGCTCGTGCTGCCCTGATGGCAGCCACCTTCTCCTTTATCCTCCTCCTGTCTGTGCCCATCTTCTTCTTGCACTCCTGCATGGAGCGCTGGTGGCTGCCATGGAGGTTCACTGCACACGCCACCTCCTCCCATGCAGCAGCACGGGCCTGTGGTGTTCCCTGCCATCCGCTGAGAAGTGGCTCCTGATCCAGGTAGGCCTCAAACAGGACATCTGTCTCGGCCTTGGTGAAATTAGGACTCCTCCTCATCCCACCACTGTGTTCCTCCTCTCCCACAACTCGCTCGGTCATTATTTAGCCTGTGAGAATGAAAGTTGTTACCTGTGACTGTGCATTCCCATGCATGTCCCAGAATCCACAGTCCACACTCCCAAACAGCATGCAACTCACCAATAGACTGCAGTAACCGACTATGGCCAGTGCAGCCCAATGTCGCACTTTTATAGCGCAACCCATGCAAATGAGGCAAGGCGCAACTTTAAGTGGATGCAAATTGCAGTGCTGCGCCATTGAATGGCTGATTAGCTGATTTGCATAAGACGACTGAATATCACGCTGTTGCGATTTGCGCAATTGTGTTGAACGTGCTGAGCCAAGGGCGCAGTTCTGTGACATGCGCAGTACACACCTCACTGCGCATGCCCGGGTTGCTGACGCAGGCGTCTGCCGCGCTGCTGACGTACTGTGCGCGGGAAGCAATGCAGGGCATTGCCACCATTGTGCCAGTGGCGCACTGGGGCAACAGCGCAGTAGGCCGCTACTGGAGGTAGCACACAGGCATCCAATCGCGCTACACGCATTGGGTTCCAATGGCGCTGTGCCTGTCCGTGCGCCAGAGACCCTTGACCCTGTGACCGACCTTTGCCCCCTAGGCGCCATGCGTCAGGAATGGGTGCACCACTATCGCGTTGTTCGGTGACAGCGCGATAGGGAATGGCACCACTGTACCACGCAGCACCTGCACGTGGTGGAGCCGCGCTGCAGAGCGCCATTTTGAGCCGACTGAGCAAGTGGAATGGCGCGGAGGAGGGCTGCACAGTGGACCCAAGTTGAACTGGCCAACCTAGTGGCCATTGTAGAGCCACTCTATGGCCCGCTGTTTGGGGAGGCACCCCTGGACCGGTCCAGGAGCCAGGTGTAGGAGGAGGTGGCCAATGCACTGGAGGAGACCACAGAAAGGGGGCGGACAGCGGAGCAGTGCCGCCACAGGTATGGTGACCTGCGGAGGAGGGAACCAGACCTGCTTGCACGCCTGCAGTCACATGCCAGGAGGGGCACGGTGCCACGGCCAGGTAAGTGTTACGTCCACACACTTTTATCTTCCTTATGAGTATCACTGTTGTATGTGTCTGGAACATGGGGGAGGGACCGTCCGGTGTTGGCTGTGGTGGTGTTATCAGGGTGTGGGGTGGGTGGGTCTGGCTGGGTGGGAGTGCACACACATGGGGGCAGGGGGACTTTGCTACAGGATTGTACTGATGTTCCTCTCTCCATGTTTGCACCACAGGGCCGGAGGAGAGGCGTCTGGCCAGGGAGATGCAGCGCCAGGAGGACGACAGGGCCGCTAGGAGGGCCGACGGTCAACAGCGCCCAAGGGACTGGCCTGATGATGGTGAGTGCCATACCTCCATGATTACTATTGCATGCTGTGTAACAGGGTGGGCAGCGGAGCATGGCCACCATCCATTGACACCACTGCCATGCACGCAACTTGTTACAGTCAGCACTGTCCAGTGGCACTGCATGTCTGGGAGTGCGTCGATGGTGGTCCATGCGTGCACCAGGTACATGGCTGTGCCACTGCCTTCGCACCACATAGCCATGTCACTAAACGGCCACGGTGGTGCTGTGCATGACTTGGCCAGTGGGTGTGTGCAGCGGTCCGCGTGGCTGTATATGCCTGGGTGGGCAGGTCCTGTGGACGTGATCACTGTGGGTGGTCACACACCATCACAGAGGCATGTCCCATGGCCATATGCCATGCACAGTGTGTGGGCTGTAAGGGGCTGTGCATTCACACCTATTGACTGTGCTCCCTTGTCCTAGGTGTCCGCCAGCTGCAGGCCATCCATGAGGCACTGCGGGAGATCTTGACAGTGGCGAGGGCATCGCTGGAGATACTGCAGGGGTTTGAGGAGCTGGGTGTCCGGCGGAGACACAGCAGCCGGAGCGGGGAGCGGGGCTCCCGTTGATCATCCCTCTGCCCCTAATATCCCCTACCCCCCTTGACCCACCCTCACACCCCTCCTTTCCTGTCCCATTTGTTCACCCCTGCCCCTTACCCACCCCACCTTGTTTGAGGCCCCCAACTTTGTACATAGTTTTGTAAATAGTTCCTTTTGATATGTTTTTTGAATATAAATATTTTGATATGAATACTGTGGTGGTCTCTGATTTGCAGCGGGCTATAGGTGCTCAGCTGCAGTGGTGTGCATGGCGTCAGGGGTGGTGCAGTCATGGGTATGTGTGTGTGTCCGTGGGGGGGTGACTATGGTGTGGGGGTAGCTATCAGTCAGTGTCTGTGGTGTGTGTGTTGTGCCCTGTGCACTGGATGACTGTGTGCAGTGGTCCATGGTGCATGCTCTGTGTCCATGGAGCCCCTGTCAGCCTGTCCATGGCCTGTGCAGCTGACACCCTTGCATGTCTGTGACCTGCACGGTCTGCTGGCATGTCAGTGGTGGCTGTCCGTGCAGGGCAGCCACTGTACCCGTCACAATGCTGGGTTGCCTCCTGTCACTGGTGTGGTGCATGTCTGCCTCGGGTGACACTGTGGCCTCCGCAGTTGTTGTCCCACCTCCATGCTGTGGCTTGTGTGTGTTGCAGGGGATGTGCACCACTGTCTGTGACTTGTGCTCCGGGCAAATGATGGTGGCGTACAGGTCCACAGTGCCTGCGCAGGGTGGCTGGCACTCCTGTGCCATGGAGGACTGCAAGCTGTGTGTACACAGTTTCCATGGGCCCACGCTGGGGGCTTGGTTGCCCCGCTACTGCGTCCCTGTGTTGTTGTGCCCTTGGGTATGGGTGGGTGCTTGTCCATGCACTGTGTGGCATCCGGTGTGGTGCATGCTTCCACGCACCACTGTGAGTGTCTGCACTGGCTGTTGTGGCCAGTGCTGGGTCGGGGTGTGTCCTTGGGAGGGTGTGCAGGGTGCTGTACCACTGGTGGTGGTGTCTGGGGCATGCCCTGTTCCGTGTGGTGTACCTCATGTGCCGATGCATGGTCGGTCTCTCAGCTGTACCTGGGGGTGGCTGTGCGTGGTGGCACTGTGTATGCCGTTGTTGCATCGCTGTGTGCTGCCACCCGCTGATGGGTGCTCATGGTGGGGCTGCCTTGCATGGTTCTGTGCTGCACAGGGTTGCATTGTCACAGTGGGGGTGGTGGCATGCATGGGGTTTCCTGCAGTGGTGGACGCTGCTCCTGGGCAGGGTGTCTGGGGGTCACGGTGCAGGGTGTGCTCTGCATTGGGGGGATGGTGTAGCACGGGGTGGTCAGCCCTCCTTGTGTGCCAGTCACAGCTTGCCAGAGGGTGTGATGGGGCACCATGGCCCGGCTGTGGGTTGGTTGCTTTTCTCCATGAGCCAGTGGTTATTCCAGCCCTCCCCCAGTTGTGCAGTGCATGGGGTGTGTGGTGAGACGATGTCTGTTCTGCTGTGGGCTCCTCTGCCCATCTGTGGCATGGATGGTGGGCCCCTACCTCCCTGGCTGTGCAGTTGCATTGCTGCCCTGCTGCTGGGGGGCATCCCTGGTTGCGCTATGGCGCCTCTGGACTGCTCAGCTGAACATCCATTGTTGCACTATGGCGCATCAGATCTGCTCAGCTTCCCCTCCCTAGTTGCACTACGGCGCAGGTGGTGCGATATTCAGTTGTTGGTTGTAGGCGCAGGTTGGCCAGCTCAGTTTTTGAATATCACGCCTCTTGCGCATGGGCGTAATGGACTTGAGCTTGCTCCTGCTATTGCGCACTTTTTGGGCGCAGTTTGAATATCTGGGCCCATGTGTTTAACTGCCTGTCTCTCTCGCTCTCTCTCTCTCTCTCTGTACTTACCACTGAGCTTTCCTTAACCTCCCTAAATCTCATACCCCCCACCCCAGTGCATGAAAAGAACTGCCCACTGTCCTTAGAAGGGACTAAAATGCATATATAAATACACTATATAAACTTAATCCCTTGGAAAGGGATGACGTGCATGTGAAAGATAGTATATAAACCTAATTCCTTTCGTCTCCGCTCATGCAGTAGGCCATTACAGTGCAGGTGAACCATGGAGGTGATGCACTCTGTCTCAAGGATGTCTGGGGGGGAGGTTAGACCACATCACTCTCGTGTCCCTTGCTGCTGCAGCCGAGTTATAAGAGGGGGATTTGGGGCTGTCTAGAAAGAGACTGCCACCCATTCTCCTTGCTGCCATGTCAGGTGCCACGGCATGCATCTGCGTCACTGGAGTGGGGGGCAGGGGAATTCAAGAACATACAAGAGGAACATTTAAAATAATAATAATTAAAATAATGGTAGCTAAAACATGGGAAATATGGTAGTTTGAGAGTTGTTCAGTAGTACTCAAATGTATCTGAAAACTCTTAGTTACGCAAGAAATAAAAATGATCTGAGCAGGAAGTGAGAGAGATGGGCAAGAAGTGGTGATCATGAAATATTGTGACTTGACCCTGCAGCAAGCCAAGGGTGTAGACAGGCATACTCACTGTACACATTTGTGTACAGTTTTGTTGAGTGCCTGTCACAAACCATAAGCCACTCTGTTAATATTATCATTCTAATCTGTAGTATTTGGGTTATTGTAGGCCACTGAGAAGTGTCCAATACATGTATAACCTCTTTAGAGAGTAGAGGAGTCATCTGACAACAATCTGACTTGTTTGGAAGGGGGTGCCATTTGGAAAGGATGTGTACATTGTTTAATTGGGGGGTTGTAGCTGTTGGAGACTGTGTACAAAATGGAAATTTCTGGCTACACTCCTGAGCAAGACGTGCCCAGGCCATACACATGGTGCTAAAACCACTTTTGGTAAAATGGTGTGGTCCAGTAAATTACAGTTCAGGGGTGAGTGCTGGAGACACACCATTTGACCCAGCCACAAAAGCTTTGGCTATTGGTAGTCTCGATAAGGAAACCCCTAATTTCTGCACCCCATTAGGAGTCAATAACCAGCTCAAGTTTAATGGAATAACACAGCTTTATTAACAATTGACCACCTGCAAAAAGGAGGGTTAGTGCAAATGTCAGCTTCAAACATGGCCTCTTAGATGTCTTCCTAGGGAGGCCAGAGCTACCTGTTCCCATCTGGTACCAGGTTTTAGACAGACCACAATAGGAGCTCCTTTAACTCAGTCCCTGGATACCACAGATATAGAGCTGCTGCACACCCACAGATGTTGCTGCGGGCTGGCCGGCGTTGGTGCACTTTAAACAGAGCAACATACTCAATCCCTCAAATCACGCAAGCCATGAAATTGCTTAAATGTCAGAAAACCCCACAATAGGGGGTATTTGTAATACAAACTGCAAAACATAGCGAAACAACAGGCGGTGTCACTTGAAACGATACCACACTGTGGTGTACTCATGGTTCCCAGACCCGGATCAATGCAGCAAGGGTCTCTGCTCTTCCAGGGTGTCTACGATGCAGGTAGGCTTTCTCCCTCTGCTCCATGCTGAAATGGCTACCTTGGGCATTGGCTGCAGGCTCTTCTTTCCACTCATTCTGAACTGCTGAGGTTCTGATCTAACTCTCACAAATCCTGGCTTCCAAACTCATAGGTCAAAGGCAGCCTGGTGCCATGCTGTAATGCTTGCTACAGGACCTGGATCAGCAGCCCTTGGTCTTTCTCTTCATGCTATATTTTCAGCATCACCTATGTGCTGGCTTGCACATGGTTGCCACTCTCTTCCTTTCCAGAACTCAGCAGCTCTGTTCACAGTTTGCTGTCCACTTCTGAGGTCTGGGATGGCACAACTCGCACCCAGTACCAACACTGCAGACCTTTCCACCACAAAATCTCCAGCAGATCTGCCCTCCTCCAACATAATCCTGCCTTTATAGGCTCTGCTCACAGTGTGTTTTGGTTTGTGCCTGGGACTGTCACTCCAGAAACTCGACATGCCACAGGACACAGAAAAGGCACCAGAACTTGATGCCCCTCCTTTTCACAAAAGCCTCACCCGAGTTCCTTCTGCAAGGTTTCTGAACACACGGGTGGACCTGCCCGAGCAGATCCATTACAGTATATTAGATGCACAGAAAATAGGAAAATGGACAAGAAATAAGGTAGATATACAGGAAATAACATGGATAGATAAATGAGAAATAAGGTAGATATATATGAAACTGGATAGCTGGACAGGAAATAGGGACTATAAACAAAAAATAGAATAGAATGGCAGAAAATAGGGTAGGTAAACAGGAAACAGAACAGCTGGGCAGGAAATGAGAAGGTAGATGGGAAATAGGAAAGTTGGATAGAAAATGAGGGGAGCTGGGTGGGAAAAGTTGGGAGGCCACGTACAGTGGCAGCCATCCTAAACGTCTCTCTTGCTGTAGTATCAGATTAACCCTATTGTGTTTAGAGAGGCAGCTGCAAGTTTTCTAAGTGTTTGTCATAGGAGGGGGAATGAGCTGTGTATACTGTTTTACAGCACTTTAATGTGATACGTGAGTTCTGAGGTATGAAGGAAGTTCAGGATGGCTACTACCACTGTAGTCACTGAACTCATCTAGGGTTTTTGTTTACTGGGACTGAATCTTCATAAAATCTGCTTAGAAAGGAGCCACAGCAGTTGCGCACTTAGGTGCCATCTGCTACAGTGTGGGATCTAAATAAACTAGGGTGAGTGGCCATCACATCCAATTTAAGATTCTTGGCACTTCAAAGTAGCAAGCACATCAGCTACAGAACACCAACTAGAAGATGTTTCTCAAAGCTGTCAGGGAGTGACTACATGCTTAACGTTTCACTGCTGCTGAAAGTCCATGATCTTAAAAATGACACAAAAAAGGCTTTTCACACTCCTGCAGCCTTTACTGTTAAAGCATTTCAATTATATTCAGCCTGAGCAAGGTTTTCAGAGTAGCTCCTGTGACAGAATGAGGACAGCAGGGGCCAGATTCAGGTCTCAATTAAGAGTCGACTAAGTAAATACAAAATCTATAGGATCAATAAAAACAAACGAAAATGAAGAACAAAAAGGGGGAACAGGAAATGGCATCCCACGGGGCTCCCTGCTTGCTGCAACACACCAAAATGAATACAAGTGTAATGCCATCCAAAAGGTGTGGCTAAGCCTCAAATGGTACATGCTTTAAGTTTCTGGGCATTAGATGAATTTATTTATTTAACTGATAACTGAGTAGAGTACACTGGAGCAGAGGCTTGTTTTCAGTTATTACCAGAGCCTAACAGACACAGGAACGTGGTACAGTAGTACCTCAGAGGTAGGCACATGTGCATAGTAATATACAGGTTTAAGTGACAGTGACAGTTTCACAGTAAAGTGACAAGTGCAGGCAGAATAAACAAATCAGCATATCAAAGTGCAGCTCTTGTGAACTACAATACCCTAAATAGACCCGTAGAGGATAGTCTCTAAGTTTCACTGTTTAGGAGACCATGTTTGTATTATTGCTGTACATATCATTATAGTGTATGGTTATGCCTTATTTATTGTGCATGGAATTCAAGCAGCTCAAAAACCTTGTTGTGCACATTCTCTCATTACCTGCACTGGCAGTTCCCTCGCACTGACTCCCACTGCCTGGTTTCACTTTCTCTGCTCATTGTATTTCAGCTTTATCGCAACTGCGTTTAAAAGAAAAAGAGAATAATAGATAGTTTAGAGTGTATCCCCGGTCAGTAATACCACTGAGAGGTTCAGGACATGTAAGAACCTCGAGAGCAAAGCTCAAGAGGTTCCTACATGTCTTGAACCTCGAGATGGTATTCTGACCGGTAACAGACTGTAAACTAGCAATTATTTTTTTAACATATGGATCTAAGTTTTTTAGTGGGCGGTCGGCTGCTGCCATGAAGGATTCTGTCAGTCCTGGCCGACCGCCGTACTGCCTCGCTCAGTCTCTTTCTCCCTCGCCCGCTCGCACATACAGGACACTGCCTCGCTCTGTCTCTTTCTCCCTCGCCCGCTCGCACATACAGGACACTGCCTCGCTCTGTCTCTTTCTCCCTCCCCCGGTCGCACATACAGGACACTGCCTCGCTCTGTCTCTTTCTCCCTCGCCCGCTCGCACATACAGGACACTGCCTCGCTCTGTCTCTTTCTGCTCTGCTTGCTCACACACACAGGGCAGTAAAAAACGTTTTTTTAGGCCTACCTTTTTTTCTTTTTGTGGGAAGAGTGCAGGATCAGCCAGATAAGTCCTTTTAAAAAAAAAACAAAAAAACGAGAAGTGCCATGGACACTATGTACTCTCACTAAGCGAGAGATGGCCGCCATGTTTTGAAAACCATTTTGGCCGCCCACAGAGAGCGGACAAAGATTAGCTGCATTGTGAGTATCAATGGTTGATTGACGTTTAAAAGGGTTACTGATTTGGGGAGTTGTGGGCTTGTGCTGTTGAGCTTGGCTGGTAATACTATCGTTCAGGTCCCAAACAATACTATTATGAGATGTGAGCGACAGCATTATCACTCTCAAAGTGTGATATTTCACTTCAGGATTGATAGTATTACCGAAAAAAAAACTGTATGCTTTAGTATAGTATTAAATTGATGATCCATATATTAAAAAAAAAAAAAGACATGTTAGCCATGGTTTTGTTTTTTAAACCATACACTACAACAAATAAAATATGGGCACCCATACACAACTCAGCTTGTGTTTCCATCTTGGAGTTGAGATACCAGCATGGACCTCTTAAGCTTCGCTCTCAAGGTCCATATGCTGTTATCTTGACCTCTCAATGAAAACACAGGATCGTTGTGTATGGGCACCCATACATTATTGCTATTTCTTATAATACACTGGGCAACTTGGCAATCTGTAAATGACCTATGTATATCCACTATATTACTACTTTTTTTCATTGTATTGTTACATTCAACTCTATTGTATTCATTACATGTAGAATAATACACGGGGGGAGTGCATAACGAGAATTTAATGCACACCCAAGGTGTGGGATGCGATATAAACCCCAAGAGCAAAGACTGAGGGGTTTATCAAAGCATCCCACACTGAGGGTGTGCATTAAATTCGAGTTTTGCACTCCCCCATGTATAAATTCGCGTTTTGCACTCCCTGCATGTATTGTTTTATGTAATTGCTGGGTACTGTTTTTTTACCAGCTACTGTTTTAGAAATTAAAAAAAAAAACTTATGTGCCTTTTGACATATTTTTCCAATTACTTTCAGAAGCAGAAATTATGAAATGCAAGTTGTAGCATAAAAAATACAATATAGTTTGAAAAACAATGTTTGCTTGGAAAACAATCATGTGCAGCCAGGAGAGAGCGTGATACGACAGCCCTGTGAATATGCAGTCTCACTACGGCAAGAGTCAGAAGATAAATGGGGCTTGCAACACAGTCAAAAGTATCAAGAAATATTTAGGGGAAAACTTTTTTTTTGGTACCGATTTTAGTGGCTTGACAGTGTAAATTACTGTTATTGGCTGAATCCAGTAGTGCTCCAATATATGGTTTCCATTGCAACAGCCCAATTGAGCGTAGTTCAGAGGTCGCTATGGTTTCTATATGGGAGACAGCCGAAAATGTATTGTTTCTCCAATTTTACTTTTCAGTATCTGATTTACTGTACTGAGTTAGTGAGGTGAGTTCAAATGGACTAAAAGAAAAAAATATTCACCTTAGTAATTATGTTTCTTCTATTGAAGTCTTGCTGTATTCTGACAAGTGCAGTTAGCCCCAGCCTTTAAACTGCCCCAGAGAACAAAGGGTTAACCTTTCTATGCAGAGCACAGAATGCTGAGCTCGAGCTCGGTTGATATCTCTGTCTGTTTCCCTTTGAACGCTAACCGTCAGATTCTTACGAGCAACACTCAAATAGTATTCTATGTGGAAATTGTAAAACAAAATTTTTAACAGCCAACTGGCAACAAAAAGTGTTGGACTACCAAAAGAAGACTCAAGTCAGGAAACCCAAAACTCAAAACCCAAACCAAATAGGAATATAACAAAATAAACACCCACACAAAAGAGGGTGTAAAAAGAGCACCCCTGAGGTGCAACACTGCACCTGCCCACCCACTTCCCAAAACCAGGTTCTGAGAGGGGAGGCAGGGAGAGGAGTAGAATACAGCAAGACTCCAATAGAAGAAACATAATTACTAAGGTGAGTAACTTTTTCTTCAAACAACTTGAAGTCTTGCTGTATTCTGACAAGTCTGACTACCAAGCAGTACCTCTATGGAGGAGGACAGAACCTACTTTGGGAATAGGTTCTGAAGTACTGCTGTGCCAAACCGAGCATCACTCCTAGCCTGGATATCCAGAGAGTAATGCTTGGTAAAGGTATGGACCGTTTTCCAGGTGGCTGCTTGACAAATTTTTAAGAGAGGGATATCTCTGGCAGCAGCCAGGGAAGCAGCTGTACCTCTTGTGGAATGAGCCCTCAGGCCTGAGAGTGGAGTTTTTCCCAGCTTTTCATAGCAGAACTGTATGCAAGACACGATCCACCTGGCAGGTTTGCCCTTTCCTACTTCTCCATAAGTGAGGAACAACTGGAGGGAGTCAAACCTGTGACCCTTGGTACGCTCTATGTAGTAACTAAGGGTTCTTTTAACATCTAAACTGTGTAGCCTCCTCTCTCCTGAGGAAGAATGATCAGTGAAGAAAACAGGAAGAGACATAGATTGGTTTAAATGGAAATCTGAAACCACTTTGGGCAAGAACCTTCTATTGGTTCTAAGGACCACTTTATCCCTGTGAAAGGAGATAAAATCAGGTTCCACTGACAGGGCTTGCAATTCACTGATACGCCTGGCAGAGGTAATGGCTACCAAGAACACAGTTTTCCAAGTCAAGTACTTAAGTTCTGCTGAGGACATAAGCTTAAAAGGTTGCATAAGTTGAGCAATGCAAATATTCAAATCCCAGGCAGGGGCAGGGGCAGGGTCTCTAAAAGCAGGATTGGTGTGAAGCAATCCTTTAAAAAATTTACAGAACACAGGGTGAGAAGATAGCTCCTCCCTCAGACAACTGTCAGCTCTGAGGGAGGAGGTTACCCACCTCCAGGCTGAACTGGCAAGGACTAAGGAGGCCTCCCCCACCCAAAGAGCACCAGTTCCACAACCACTGCCTCAGAGGTTGCAATGTGTGAAGAGCAGATGGACCACAGTAGGTTCTAGGAGGGTGAGGGTAGTGGAATAGAGGTGTAGCCCTCGAGTTGTACCTCTACACAAATCATATGTCAGTCTGGCAAATCAAGGTTCCTCTATGATGACACCCTCGGTGGAGACCAAGAAGAATGCTGGGGACATCCACAAGGGAGACCCACAAAAGAGTGGCAAGGGACACCACAGGGGAAAGAAACAGCTTCTGATAGGGGACTCAATTGTTAGGGGTGTAGACCTGAGGAAGGGAGAGGTGAGGGAAGTAAGGTGCCTACCTGGTGCCATGGCTTGGAGGAGCAGCAAGCAAAGCCTCAGGACTGCAGAAGCAGCATCACAGGAGAGGGAACTACATATCATTGTCCTCCTTGGGACAAATGACCTAGCTAGGCGTGAAATCAGTACAGTGCAGGATGAGTTTGTGGAGTTGGGGAGGGGCCTCAGACAGTTAGCAAGCATGGAAACCTTCTCAGAGGTGCTGCCAGTCTATGGCAGGGGTGAGGCTAGGGTACTGCACACCATGCAGTTTAATGAATGGTTGCAAAACTGGTGCAGAGCACAGGGCTTTGGCTTCATTGGGGACTGGGGGTCCACCTGGAGAGATGAAGGTCTATACTGGCACGATTTTCTGCATCTGTCCAGGAAGGGAAACAAGCTCATAGGTGACAGGTTTAAAGGCTTCCTTGGCAAGCTTTTAAACTAGCCAAGGGGGGAGGTGCTGATAGGAAACAGGAAAGTTCAAGCCTCCCCCCACAAAACATGGCAGGTAGTAGGGTAAACACTGAGGTACAGAGCTTGACAGAAGGCAGGACAGGGGTAAATGGAAAAATAGACAAGGTCAATAAGAGCAGGGATGGGGTAAAAAGGATAAAGCTAACATTAAATGGAGGCAATGAGTACCAATGCCCGTAGTCTTGAAACAAGCTTCCAGAGCTAGTAGCCCTGATGGAAGAGGAACACTTGGATATTGTGGCAGTCACAGAAACATGGTACACGGAGAACCATGACTGGGATGTCAACATATCAGGGTACACAATCTACAGAAGGGACAGGGAGGGTAAAAGAGGAGGTGGAGTAGCTCTCTACATAAGGGAAGGGATCAAAGCTACAGAACTAAAAAGTAAAGGGGGAGGACAAGAGGCTCTCTGGGTCACCTTGGAGACAGGGAATGGCATCACAATCCGCACAGGGGTTGTATACAGACCCCCGTCTCAAGGGGAGGAAATGGACAAGAAAATCATAGAAGGCATTCTCAAAATGGCTGAAAAAGGGGAGATACTGTTGATGGGGGACCTGAATATGCCGGATGTTAACTGGACGACATGGACTGCAGCCACATCCATGAGCAGGGTCATTCTCGATGCCCTACAGGGGGCATACCTTAGACAGCTAGTGGGGGAACCCACTCGGGAGGGAGCAATATTAGACCTGGTACTCTCAAATGGAGAGAGAATCACAAACTTAGAAGTCAGTAGACATCTGGGAACAAGCGACCACTGCACAGCGTGCTTCACAATAAACACAACCATGGAGACAAGCCATACAAAGACAAGGATACTGGACTTTAGAAGGGCTGACTTTGGCATAATGGGTGAATACCTGAGGAATGCATTAGCAAATGGCCAGAAAGGAGGGGTGGAAGAACAATGGAGAAAGATCAAAACTGCCATCATGGAGGCAACAAGCCTTTGTGTGAAACAAATAAAGAAAACAAAGCGGAATAAAAAACCACTATGGCTCTCAAAAGAGGTGTCAGGGAAGGTTAAGGAGAAAAAGGCTGCATTCAAAAAGTATAAAAGATCCCAGTGCATGAAGCCAGAACCTATATTCAGAAGGCCATTCACAATGCAGGCTACAGCGGTGACTCCCTTGACCTGAAGTTGTTAGCACTTGTCCTTGAAGAAGTCCTTGAACCCTTGACAAAGGTCCTCAATCTATCTCTAAGGATGTCCCAGTTCCCATCTCGCTGGAAACAGGCGACCATCACACTGGTACACAAAAGTGGAGACAAATCACTGCACTCCAACTACAGACCTATCTTCATCCTCCCTCCATTGTCTAAGGGCCTGGAGCGCATCGCCTCAGACCAATTAGTCAAGTACCTGGAAAAATACGACATCCAGTGTCCTAAGCAACATGGTTTCTGAAAAGGGCACAGTACCACCACTGCACTATTAGAATTCACAGGCTTCATCATACCACACTTGATCAAGGAAACTGTGTAGAGGCAGTATTCATCGACCTTACAAGCCTTTGATACTGTGAACCCCCACTCCTACTCAAGCAATTATCAAACATTGGGCTCTCAATGAAGCACTGCTCTGGTTTCAAGCTACCTTGGGGAGAGGGTCCAGCGGGTTAGGATTGCCGGTGTTACCTCGGAAGAAAAGCTAGTCCTTTCAGGGGTCCATCCTGGGGCCACTACTCTTCAGCCTGTTCCTCAACGACCTTCCCAGTGTCTGCCACCAGAAATTACTGCTCTATGCCGATGACGCAGTCATGTTCACCAACCACCAAAACGCAGAGCTCCTCGAGAAACAATTACAGCTTGAATTCATGCGCATCGAAGAATGGTTCAAGTCACACAAACTGGTCATGAACTACAGCAAAACAAAGGTTATGACCTTTTACAACGCTAGGAACAAGTACAAATCCTGTGACCTCACTATCCTAAACCAAACAGGGACCTTATTTGAACACGTTCCTGATTTTAAATACCTAGGTGTCACATTGGACAGCTCACTGTCCTACCATCAGCACACAGATTCTGTCGCCAAAGCCACCAACATCCGTATAGGCCTGCTCTACAGGCAAAAACACTGCATGACTCCTGACACTCTCTGGCTGGCTATCAACAGCTCTGTCACCTCCATCATCGATTATGGGCTAGTAATTTATAGCTCTGTCTCTGCCCTCCGCAGAATTACAGTTGCACTCAACAAAGCATGCAGGCTGCTAACTGGGGCTGATCGACTTACACACACTTGTGACCCGTACACTCGAGCAGGATGGCTACCTCTCATCAGCCGGATACAGTATCAAACCTACCTCTTAGCCAAAAAAGTCCTCCTCGGGGTCATGCCCCCGGGCATTGAAAAGCTACTTATTGACCACCACAGCACCCAGAGAACTAGAAGTTCACAACAACTAACCTTTCTTGTCCCCAGATGCCGGACTACCATGGCCCAGAGGACCTTTGCCCACAGAGCACCACAGTGGTACAATACTCTCAACAAAGAAACTTACTGCTGCTGCTCTTGGCCCTTTTAAGAGACAACTCCGACTTCATCTCATTTCAACTAGTTGTTGTGACTGCCTCGCCTGATCGGGGACCCACCATTCACTGCCCTCCACTTCAGTCTTGACAGCCATCTCTCCCTGCCTTGCCCCCTTCTACCTGCCTACCCCCTTGCCTCCTCTCCCTTTCCTCCTCTGGGGCATTTCCTGACTTCTATCCCTCCTCTCCCTCCCCTTTAGAGCTTTTACCCTCACCCTCTACCCTCCGACAATGGCCTTCCTGCCTGCATACCCCTTTCCCTCTCACCTGCAGTGCTTATTTCCAAGATTGCCCTTGGCTGGTTATGTCATGCTACCTAACATTTGGCACATTTTGAATTACTGGAATTTCCTAAGCCTCAGTCTCTTACTTCTTGTTATTGTGTAACTATGTATTATTATGTTGACCTTTGTATGTATGTATACCCCCCATTCCTTCGATGTGGAACCTTTGTAGACAAGCAGTTCCTGCTCAAAGGTATTTGTAATCCTAGATTTCGATAAAATAAAAATAAAAAAAATAAGGAATCACAGAAGGAGCATGACAGGGAACTGTATCAATTAAAGCAGAAAGAAGTGGGGAAGGCAGTCAGAAAAGCAAAGGCCCAAACCGAGGAAAAAAATAGCCAACTCAGTTAAGAAGGGGGATAAAACCTTTTATAGGTGTAACCCCCCTGCAAATGGGGGTTCCCAAAAGACTTCCAGGAGCTTGCTTGAATGCTCCAAGCCTGAATGGTGTTTGGCATTTAAGCCATTTATCAGTGAGTGTTTTTAGAGCCTCTGGTACTGTCTCTTTAAGAGCTGTCTGCTTGCAGACATAATTAGTTTGTATGGGGGGGACTGTGTGCTTCTCTGAGTACCACTCGAGCTGCTGCCAATTCACTTCATTTTGCAGTCACTAGGAGTGCAAAGGAACCTATCTGAAAGATGTAACTGTTTGCAGAAATTATTTAGAGTAATAATGAAATTACAGTTTGTCTAACCTGCTTTCTTTGCAGTCAGAACTGTGTCTGCTAGTTCCCATTCTAGTTTTGAACTGCTGAACTGGACCAATCAGTGTGGGTAAGCTAGCTCTAAAATGGTGCCTTGACGAATCAGAACTTGGACTCATAATCTGAGCCAGCCACAAGAGGATTGTATGGGCAGTGACTCTGGGAGATGTAGTTTAGACTTCAGTGCCTTTTGGACCAACAGCAGCAGTCTATTGTGAGTGACAGCCAATCCAGTCAAGAACTGGGAGGAACTCAAAGGAAGTGCCGGTTTTGTCTGGGTTGGAGTTTCAGTTGAGCTTTGGCAGTGAAGAAGGAAGGAGCCCTGTGCTTTTCAGTGTGCGTTTTAGTCAAAAACGTGTAAGGCCCAAGTTCGGTCTGCAGCTTGTGTAACAGCTTTAGGACTGAATCCGTCCTGTAGAAAAGAATCAAAGGATCTCTGAAGGTAGAAACCAGGCTCACCCTGTAGAAGACTGGAGGAATTGCTGAAAATTGCACTCTGTCTGTCAGGAACTGAATCTGCTGTGTGTTCTCCCAGGTATTGTGCAGTAATTGCGATCGGATACAGATGCAGCCTGCCTGGTATAGTGCTTTTTTATATGGATGTGTGAAGAGGTTTGTGTACCTCAAGTGAGCCCTGCTGACATTGAAGGACCCTATCTTATTTGGAGGTCGTGAGTACTAATTCAGGGTCGCTCCCTGTTGAATTGCCACATTAAATCCAAATGGAATTACTGTACGCTGACTGTTTAATTCTCCTTTCTCTGTGTGAAAGGGCCCCTACCAGCTGCCACGGTTTGGACTAGCCAGTAGGGCTTGGGTACCCAGGGACAGTAACTGATAGGGATAGGCCTGTGCACAGAGCCATAGGTAGATTATTAGAGTGATAAGCTAATTAACCTGATTTCCCCCTGTCCTTGTTATATCCCCCTAAATAAATCAGAGCTGCTTGTTTCAGCAAAGTTATACTGCCTGAGGTATTTGTCTATGTTAAAGTACTGTACTGTGATTGTTGCACTGTATCTCATTTCACAGGAGGTCCCAGTGCCGGAACCAGACCTGGGGGTAAGTGTATACTGTGAAGGTAATTCTGATATATTGTGTGGGCCACTAGTGGGAAGAAAGGGGTTGCAGTGTCCCAGAGGTGTGACCAAGTTAGTTTAACTATTGCAAACCCTGACCTCTGGGTGGAGGCACCCGCCATTGGATCCAGGCCCTCAACCTGTTAGGTGGCAAATCAGGCAGGGGTAGTAGCCCCTGGGATAGCGCCATCTAGGGGTTACATAGGTACATTAGGGAGCACAGAAAGGTTAAGGGAGGGATAGTGAAGATTAATAAAGGAGAGGGGAGGTGGGCAGAGGGAGACAGTGAAAAGGCAGAGATACTGAAAGAATACTTTTGCACAGTATTCACAAAACACAAAAAAAGAAGAGGAGGAGTTACCTAAACTAAACAATAGAAGTACTCTGGGTAGTGGGGTTGACACCAGTCCATTTACAGAAGAAAGAGTCCTGAAAGAACTCCTAAAACTCAAGGTGGGCAAAGCAATGGGGCCTGACGGGATTCACCCTAGGATCCTAAAAGAGCTAAGGCAGGACCTAGTGACACCACTAACCACACTTTTTAACAAATCATGGGAATATGGGGTGGTACCTGAGGACTGGAGGAGGGCAGATGTGATTCCCCTTCACAAAAGTGGGAGCAAGGCAGAAGCAGGAAACTACAGACCTGTTAGTTTGACCTCAATGGTGGGGAAAATGATGGAATCACTTCTGAAAGAAAGAATTGTTCAGTACCTAGAGGCCAACGGGGCACAGGACCCAAAGCAGCATGGATTAACAGCAAGAAGGTCACGTCAGACGAATCTAATCGATTTCTTTGACTGGGTGACCAAAGTAATAGACCAGGGAGGGGCTGTGGATATGGCCTACCTAGACTTTAGCAAGGCATTTGACACAGTACCGCACAAAAGATTAATAATCAAGTTAGCTAGCCCAGGAGTGGGTCCCAGGGTGGTAGCCTGGGTAGCAAACTGGCTGCACAACAGGACACAGAAGGTAATAGTGAATGGAACACATTCTGAAGAAAGGGGGGTTACTAGTGGAGTACCTCAGGGCTCAGTACAGGGTCCAGTCCTTTTTAACGTCTTTATAGGTAACATTGCAGAGGGCCTGGAAGGAAAGGTATGTCTCTTTGCAGATGACACAAAGATCTGCAACAGAGTTGATACACAAGGGGGGTAGAAAGGATGAGAAGGGACTTGGCAAGGTTGGAGGAATGGTCAGACATATGGCAACTTAGAGTCAATGCAAAGAAGTGCAAAGTAATGCACCTGGGAAATAAAAATCCAGGAGAAGAGTACACAATAGCAGGGGAGGTACTAACAACAACAATAATGGAAAGGGATCTGGGTGTAGTCATATCAGATGACCTAAAGGTGGGTAAGCAATGTGAGAAGTCAGTAAGGAGAGCCAGGGAGATACTGGGATGCATAGGGAGGGGCATCACAAGTAGAAAAAGGGAAGTGGTTATCCCTCTGTACAGACAATTGGTGAGACTCCATCTGGAGTACTGCATGCAGTTTTGGAGACCTCATCTACGCAAGGACATAGACAGGATGGAAGCAGTCCAGAAGAGGGCAACTAAAATGGTGCAGGGTCTACATCAGAAACCATATGAAGAGAGACTGAGAGAGCTTAATATGTATAACCTTGATGAAAGGCGGGACGGGGGGACATGATAGAAACTTTTAACTACCTCAAGGGAATCAACAAAGTCCAGGAGGGTAGCATCTTTCAGAAAAAGAGACGTGTAAGAACAAGAGGGCACAATTTAAACTTAGAGGGGGGATGGCTCAGGGGTAATGTGAGGAAATTATTTTTCACGGAGAGAGTGGTGGACGCATGGAACTGGCCTTCCTAGAGGTCGTGGGGTCTAAAACAGTGGGGGGATTCAAATATGCATGGGACAGACATAAGGCAATTATAGTGGGGGTTGCAGGAAGTAGGCTGTTGGTTAACTAGAATCTGCAGTTTATCCAATAGGTAGGGAAATGGGCAGACTGGGTGGGCCAAGTGGTCCTTATCTGCCGTCAAAGTCTATGTTTCTATGTTTCTATGACTTCCCCACATACAGAAATGCAGAAACAGCTGACAAGTGTACCTTGAGAGTAGCTGGTCTGAGGCCTAGGCCATTAGGATGGACCATATAATCCAGAACAGTAGGCAATCCAGCAGTACCTGGAGAAATATGCTTCTTAGAACACCAAATGCTGAATCTCTTTCATTTGGAGTTATAAGTCTTTCTGGTGGAGGGCTTTCGAGAAGCTTTGAGAATATCCAGAACCCCTTGGGAAAGATGCAGATCTGCAAACTCTAACTCTTCAAGAGCCATGCCTTGAGATTGAGAGACTGAAGATTGGGGTACCAAATCCTCCCCTGAGAGGATGTTAACAGGTTGTAATTCCTGGGAAGAGACAGGGGAATATAGACTGCTAGGGACAGCAACAGGGGGTACCAGGGCTGTCTTGCCCAGTCTGGAGCAATCAGAGTCACTTTGCAAGGTTTAGACCTTATTTTGACTAAAACTTTGAACAGGAGTGGGAAGGGAGGGAAGGAAGGCATACAGAAACTTCCCTTCCCAATTCAGAATCAGGGCATCCAGGGGGACTGAGCCCAAGACTGGAGGTCTGCAACAAAAGAGAGGGAGTTGGTGATTGTCTGGGGCTGCAAAGAGATCTATCTCTGGAGTGCCCCACCTTGAAAAAATCACTATCAACACTTGAGGGTCCAGGGACCATTTGTGATGGCCCTGAGAGATCCTGCTCAGTGCATCTGCTAGCACATTGTCCTTCTTTGGAAGGTGAACTGTTACCAGAGAGGTTTGCAGGGAATAAGCCAGGGACCACAATTTCATGGCTTCCGTGCACAGGCCGTGGACCGAGTGCCTCCCTGCTTGTTGATGTACCACATAGTGGTGGTGTTGTCCGTTCTGACCTGAACCACCTTGTTCTGTACTGATTGAGAGAAAGCTTTCAGTGCCAGAAAAACTGCCCTGAGCTCTAGGAGATTGATATGGAGAAGGGATTCTTTGGGGGACCACAGCCCCTGGGCAGTGCGGGCCCCCAGATGGGCTCCCCAGCCCAGAAGAGAAGCGTCCGTGGTAAGGACCACTGAACAAGGCTGAGTGGCAAAAGGAACACCTTGTCTTAAATTGTCCTGATCCTGCCACCATTGGAGGGCTTGGATCAAGGTCAGAGTCACTGGGAGCAGTTTGGTAAGGGAATCTTTCCTCTGAGATCAAAAAGCTCTCAGATGAAACTGCATATCCCTCATCTGGAATCTTGTCCCTTGGACCACTGCTGTTGAAGCTGCCATGTGGCCCAAGAGCTGGAGGAAATGCCTTGCTGGTCAAGATACCCGAAGGCTGAAGGAAGAGGCTAGTTCCATAAGAACCCTTGCCCTTTCTAGAGGGAGAAAGGCTCTTGCTCTGACTGTGTCCAGTTCTGCCCCTATAAAGATAAGAAGCTGGACTGGTTCGAGAACTGAATTGGGAAGGTTGAGAGGAAATCCTAGAGAAGTGAGCACTTGCTGGGTCACTTGCAGGTGAGACTTGACTTGGTCTGGAGACTGGCCCACTATTAGCTAATCTTCCAGATATGGAAAAATGGAAATATTTTGCCCTCTTAGAAAGGCAACTACTACTGCCAGGCACTTTGTGAAAACCCTTGGGGCTGAGGTTAGGCCAAAGGGCATTGCTCTGAACAGATAGTGGCCTGAGGGCAACTCGAACCTGAGGTACTTTCTGTGGGAGCACCTGATGGGAATGTGAAAGTAGGCATCTTTGAGGTCCAGGGAAGCTAACCAGTCTCCTGGCCTTAGAGAGGGAAGGATTATTCCCAGAGTTACCATCTTGAACTTTGGTTTTAAAAGATGTTTGTTTAGATATCTTAGGTCTAGGATGGGCCGCCACTCCCCTGTCTTTTTTGGGGTCAGAAAGTACCTGGAGTACAGTCCTTTGCCCCAGTGTAGGGTAGGTACTCTCTCTATAGCTTTTAAAGCTAGGAAAGAAGAAACCTCTGCCTCTAGGGCAAGGGTATCCAAGAGATTTGAAGGTGGAAAAGATCTGGCTCTCATCTTTGGAAATTTCTTGAAGCTGAGAACCAGTCCCTGGCTTACCACTTCCAGGACCCACTTGTCTGATGTAAAAGACATCCAGTCCTGGACAAAGTAAGCCAGCCTGCCCCCTACTGGAATAGAAGCGTCGACCCAGGCAGGCCCATCAGGGTGTCTGCTTGGTAGGGGCTTTAGGCTGAGGAGTGGATGCAGCCCTGCTCATCCCCCTTCTGCCTCTCCCTCTGAAGAACCCCCTCTGTGAAAAGGAAGAAGAGGCCTGTACTTGGTAAAAAGGCCTTTGAAAAGGCTTGCCTCTGCCCCTAGACTGCTGCCTTTGAGGAGCTGCCTGCCTCTCCTTGGCCTGAGTACTCCTGTATGTGGTCCTGTTCTCATCCATTTTCTTCATGTAATTCTCTGTCTGCTCCCCAAACAGAGAATTACCCACTACAGGAAAATCCATGGCTTTAGCCTGGGTATCCTGTGAGAGGCTAGTACATCTGAGCCAAGCCATTCTCCGAAGAGCCACAGATGTAGCCATGACTCTTGATGACACATCATTAGAGTCAACAGCAGCATGAAACTGAACTTTAGATGCCTCAATCCCATCTGCAGCCACCGCCTCCAGCTCCATGGCTAGCTGGGGGGAGGCCTGTTTAGCCAGTGCCAGTACAGTGTCCCACCTGGACTTCTGGTACCTGGCTGTATAGGCCATATAATTCGCCTGTCTGAGTCCCAGGGAAGATGCCATGTACAGCTTTGTTGCCATGGCATCAACCTTCCTAGAGTCTTTGTCTGGGGGGGGGGTGTGAAGCCAAGGGAATGCTTGCCTTATCACAGGCAGCAGCCTGCACAACCCCAACATGGCTGCATTGGTGGTATAAAACTCTGTTTCTGAGCCTGAGAATGTATACATCTTGTCCATTCTTCTGTCCACAGGAGGTATAGAATTGGGAGACTTCAGAATTTTTTGTGTCTACTTCCCAAAAGATTTGTGGAGGGGATTAGACAGTCTCCTGGACTCTGGGATGTCCATCATTTCTACATAATCAGGCTCCTCCTGATCCTCCATTGCCTCTTCCATAGGAAGTTGGAGGGTCTCAGCCACCTTTCTGTAGAACATAAAGTGGAAGGGACTCAAAAAGCCTAGGAGGGGATACACCTGAAGATCTGTCTGGGGAGATGTCCGGTTCCATAGGCACATCTAGACTTTCACCATCACCATCATCATCATCAAACTCCCCTTCCTCCTCAAACTCCAGTTCATAAAATTCTTCCAAGTATAATCATGAATCGGGGGAACCGACCGAACCAAGCCCCTGCCAAAAGGTGCCGGATCGGTCGGAACCGGCGAGCGATTCCACAATCCGAATCGCTCTGGCTATTTCTTCAGCGGTCGAACATGGACTTCTGGATCCGAACCAGACGATTTTTCTTTTTGCTTTCTTTTGTCGGAAACGACCCCTCGGGATCGGATCTCCTTTTGCCCGAAGAAGTATCGCCCTGGTCAGAGGGCACTCCTTCTGGTTCGGTCGGAACCAAACCAGGTTGGCCATCCGGGTCAGTGGACTTCTCGGCCTCCTTTCCCTCAGTCTACCTAATCTCTTTTCCAGGGTAGATTTGGGAAAATTCTTGCAAATTTGGCAGTCTGAATCGAGGTGGTCAAACCCCAGACAATCAACACAGGTGGTGTGGGGATCGGCCTTAGCAAAGACCTCCCCACACTCACTACAGTGTTGAAACCCAGTGGGCCCGTTTTTTCTTGGGTTTCTAGACATGACCAACCAACCAAACTTACCCTTTTTTCGCAACTGCCAGGCAAGACTCCTTATCGGTTCCTAACCATGTCAATGGTCTTGGGGAAAAACGCTTCAAACACGTTTTCTTTTAGAACCGATAAGAACCGTAACCACACACTAAAATGTTATACAAGAATTAAACAAATGATCGGTTCGGCCGAACCGATCCACACTTTTACAAGTTCCACACAGAAACACAGTACAAAACCTATCTAGTACTCACGGTACCACGGACAGAGAGTGAACCGACTTATGCGGGAAAGTTTTTCAGTTGGAAACCGACGAAAAAACACTTAAACCGACTTTCGAACCGAGCTGCAGGAGAAATCTCCAGAGCGACTGTTCAGTGAGGCGGAGTAAAGAATCTGACGGTTAGTGTTCAAAGGGAAACAGACAGAGACATCAACCGAGCTCGAGCTCAGCATTCTATGCTCTGCATAGAAAGGTTAACCTTTTGTTCTCTGGGGCAGTTTAAAGGCTGGGGCTAACTGCACTTGTCAGACTACAGCAAGACTTCAAGTTGTTTGAATATGCTAGCACAGTTTATTTTTAATACTGTGTGTTGAACATTCATGGCAGTTGTTATGTCTGCTGTGCAGCTGAGTGAGCGCTGTGCTGCTGAGTGAGCATAAGCTGCCAATTGGAAAAGCTGGCTCGCGTTCGCCATTATAACCCATGGGTTATACAAGTATAACCTGCTTTTCCAATTGAAAAAACAGTGCCCAGTTATTACATGTATTTTATGTGTTTTTTTGCAGTTCTTACCAGGAGCTCCATGAAAATGAGCACTACTCAGTGAAGCCTTTCTCTGGTAAAATAAATAGCTGCAATATAATATTCAGCCATCAAGTTGGGCACCAACAAACACGTTGGGATACAAGGGAGCCCCTGAGTTGTGATTTAAACTAAGAAGGGCTGGAGGTGCAGGGCCAGGGAGCTTGGGAGCTTATTCCAAAATTCATGGGGAGATATAGAGAAGGCTTTGGAGCCCCCTGTGGTTTTTGCAGTGAGAGTTGCCGGAAGGTACTGTTCTGAGATCATCAGGTTCCAGGGACAGAATTTCACACGCAGGAGCTCAGAAAGGAGAGAGGAATTGGTGTATTAGAAGGATTTGTCGATTATGACCCTGGATTTGATAACTCCTTTGCATACTGAGGTAAAAAGGGAAGACTCCCTCATGACCAGATATTCCCCTAAAGCAAAACAGAACAGCTACTGTGAGTGTTTAACTAGGTAGCACACTGCAACTGTTGTAGTGTAACTGTATAAACAGGTTGGTTAGTGTCAGGTTTCATTAGAGTCCTAGGCAGGACTGTGCAAAGATATGCAGCCTGGGGGATATCTGTAGATTTTGTTGTAGTGTTGGGTACAAGGGTGCATCCTCTTCATGACCTCTTTAGTTCAGGATTTTAACTGGCAAGTGCTTTCTTTATGGATTATAAATAGCTAGTTTCAACCGTTACCACAACATATGGCCAGCATCTCTCTAGAACTTTGTTCCATCTGAAGCAACGTGCAGTTTTGAGTGCTATTCAGTAGCACCTAGGGACTGGGGTGAGATATTAGTCTGGTACACCAGTTAGGCGGGACATGGCTGGGGCTGAGCCATACTGTTTATTTGCATATCTATAACTCTTTTTCATTAAATCCACAGCTCCTTGAGTCTGCCCCCAACACATTTGCCCTCTCGAGTGCCTGTGATGGTATTCTTTACAGCACAGAGAACTCAAAATTACCCAAGCAATACTCAAAAACACAACAAATAGCCGACCCGCTGGTGCAGCAGAAAGATTCACCACTGTGATGCCAGTGACCCGGCCTCAGGAACAGACTTGGGTGTCAGAGGGCCGGCCAGGGGGCCGGAGGAGAGAAGGCTTGAGCATCCAATGACTGCTCACCTTTTCTTGGGGGATGGCGGGGTTGAGGCTCAGTGCCTGCTGACTCCTGGCAGAGGCCGAGAGAACAGCAGTGCATCAGGGTCCCACTGCCTAGGGGTGTGTGACAGATGTTGGCATCTGCCTTGATGTACTACATATCATGTTCCTGCAGGGGAAAAACACAGGAAAATGGCGCATGGGTCAGTCGGATGATGGCCTCCTGGACCTCGCCACTGGAGCTCCTGGACCATGAATGGCCACCCCAGCAGCACCCAGGACCACTGGCAGGATGGTAAGGCTAATTGCCTTTGCAGGAAGGGGAACCACCCAATGAAGGGATACATCGGGGTATCCTGGGTGGCTGCGCTTTGGGGCGGTGGGTGGATGGGAGTAGTCCAGGACGAGCATAGGTCCTTGAGAGACCCAAAGGAGTGAATGGCTGGTTTGCGGGTGGGGGAGCATAAAAGGGGTGGAGGAGTAGTGGGCTAAGCTAATGGAAGGCATAGTGAAGGCAGCAAGCCTCTGCACAAAGGAAGTAAGACAAAACAAGAGGAAAAACAGATCACTACAGTTCTCAAAGGAAGTGACTGAAAAGGTAAAGGCTAAAAGGGTAGCTTTCAGGAGGTATAAAGAGATGCAGAGGGAAGAGGACAGGAAGATGTACCAGGAGAAGCAGAAGGAGGCAGGGAAAATGGTGATGCGCACAAAGGTACAAACTGAGGAAAGAATAGCCCAAGAGATAAAGAAAGGGGTCAAGACATTTTTTAGGTGCATAAGTAAAAAAAGACAAGGGGAGGGATTGTGAGGTAAAGAAGGGCAGATCGGGACTGTGCAGAGGAGGATCAGGTAAAAGCAGATATCCTGAACAAATACTTTTGCTCAGTCTTCAAAGAGGAAGGGAAAGAGGATCGGCCACATAAATCAACAGGGGCACTTGACAGGGGGAAGTAGACACAGGTCCCTTTACAGAGGACAGAGTCATGGAGAGACTTTCAAATCTGAAAGTGGACAAAGCCAAGGAGCCAGACAGGGTACATCCAAAGATACTGAGGGAACTCAGGGAGGTATTGACTGCACCTCTGATAGACCTTTTTAACAACTTACTGGAAACAGGAGTAGGACTGGAGGAGGGCAGAAGTTGTCCCACTTCACAAAAGTGGTAGCAAGGAGGAGGCTGGCAGCTACAGATTAGTCAGGCTGACATCGGTGGTAGGGAAGCTAATGGCGTCACTGCTAATGGAAAGGATTGTGGAGTATCTTGAATTCAGCAAGCTACAGGACCCAAGGTGACATGGATTCACTGGGGGAGGGGGGTCGGTGTCAGATAAATCTCATAAGATTTCTTTGACTGGGTGATCAGGGAAATAGATCAAAGTGGGCGGTGAGGTGGTCTAGCTAGATTTCAGTAAGGCTTTCAGCACCGTTCCACATAGCAGGCTCAAAAGGAACTGAGCAGTTTAGGAGTGGGTCCAACGCTGGTAAACTGGGTAACAAATTGGTATAGGGATAGGTGATAGAGGGTGGTGGTAAACAGAGTTCACCCTGGGGAAGGGAGAGTGATCAGCGGGGTGCTACAATGTTAAGTACTGGGACCAGTCCTCTTTAAAGTCTTTACAGGTGACATTGCAGGTCAGCTGGAAGAAGAGGTCTGCCCCTTTGCAGATGTCACAAAACCCTGCAACAGAGTGAACACTCCAGAGGGGTGGAAAGAATGTGCAGATACCTGAGAAACCCCAAGGAGTGGTCAAAGGCATGGCAGCTGGGTTTCAATTCAAAAAGGTGCAAAATCATGCACTTAGGGCAAAGAAACCAAGAGGCATAGTACAATATGGGAGAAGAGGTATTGACAGTCACCAAACAAGAAAAGGACCTAGTACTAATCATATCGGATGATCTCAAGGTGGTGAGGCAGCACAACAAGGCAGTGGGTAGGGTCAATGGGATGCTGAGGTGAACAGGAAGGGGTATCACCAGCAGAAGGAGGGAGGTGGTGTTGCCACTGTGTAGGTCACTGGTGAGACCACACCTGGAGTACTGTGTCCAGTTCTGGAGACCCCATCTCAGAAAGAACATAGAGTGGAGGCAGTCCAGAGGAGGGCAACTAAAATAGTGCCGGGTTTGCATCACAAGCCCTATGAGAAGAGGCTGATGGACCTCAATATATACACCCTGGAAGGTACTGGGTCAATACCGTGCATGTAAGACAGCTTAATATTAACTGCACTGTACATGCAGCACATTAAATCACAGCAACGGGGTAGAATAGCAATAGGGATTTATTGCTACCCCTGTCGCTTCACACTGAAGTAAGGAGAGGAGAAGGTGCCATGAGCTGGGTGCCTGGTTGAGCCGCTCCCGTGGTGGAGTGGCTAGGACACCAGCATATGGTGCAGTTGGGAGACCTGAGACCATGGTTCAGTTCCCTCCAGGTCTCCCCTGCTGCAACTTTTGCCAGCATTTTTTTTTTTTAAATCAAACCTCCCGCGCCCGAATTTCTCCCGATCCTCAAGCCGCCCCCCACCCGAGTTTGTTATTATATTCCTGGGGATGTTGGGAACAAAGCCACCCACAAAAAAAAAAATGTAAAGACCATTGTTGTCAATGGGCATGGTGTGCTGAACAGGTCAGTATTTTGCCTGACTCTGTTTTTGTGCGGCATTGTTTCACTGTGGCATTTTCACCTGCGCAATTTTGTCATACAGCGGTATGACCCCGTGTCCACTCTGGAAAAGAGATGGGGAAAGGGGGATAAAATAGAGATCTATAAATACCTCACCAGATAAATAAGACACAGGAGGGAAGTATTTTACAGAGGAAAAAGATCCATAAGAACAAGGGGACACGCAATGAAGCTGGAAGGGGATAAATTCAAGACAGATGTGAGAAAGCACTTCTTCACTGAAAGAGTGGTGAATGCCTGGAACAGTTTTCCAGAGGATGCGGTGGGGGCGAAAACAGTGATGATCTTCAAGCATTCATGGGACAGGCACAAGGAAACCTTAGTGAGAAGCAGTGGGGGTGGGGGGGGGAGCTGCAGATCAAGTACAGTTTGTGGTGACAGTATAGACAGGGGAAAAAAATAGGTAGACTGGGTGGGCCAAGCCATCCTTATCTGCCATCAGTTTCCATGTTTCTATGTTTCTCTGTAATAGTCTCCCCATTGCATCTCCATGCTTTGAATCTCTCCCCTGCTACTAACTCACATCGCAACTGCATCTGCCAGGTATCACCATACTGTGCTTTGCTATTACAGTACCTTGTAGTTGTCTGAAACTTGTGTGCCTTTTGTCCTGCGTTACTCTTGAAAATGGCCTTGAGTCTAAGAATTTTTATCTAGTAACCAAAGAAACAAAAAAACAAGAAAAAAACCCTAAGATGTCTGCAGGAAGAAACAGGTTCTGCACTGGCAAACATACTGGTTTATGACTGCACTTTCTTTTGAAAGAAGGAAGCTTTAAAAGTGAGAGTTGGATCAAGCTGGGCAGGATGAGGGACTTAATTCATGAAGGTTTAGAAATCCTTTATACCATCTCTGAGTTGAAGGCGAAGCTCCATATTCCCAGAACACAGTTCTGGAAATACCTGCAGGTTAAAGAAGCTCTCAAACCCTTTCTCCCCTAAACAATAACAATTATTCTTGTAAAGAGTGTGAGAACATCTCTACTGTGGCCAATAAAAAAAATGATGCGAGAAAAGAACGTGGGCTGAATGCAAGTCTAAATTAGCAGTCTTGGGAAGAGGACTTTGAACATCATATAACTAGCAAGGAATAATTTTATGTGTTGAATATTTATGTATTTATTTTTGGTTCACCAAGTAGGTGCACTGCTCGTAAGGACCATTTTCAGGCATGACCTGAGCCATGAAGATGGCACACAACAGTACAGCAGGAATGTGGTACATGCAGGGCAAATCACAAACATAGCTATCAAGCTGGGCAGCCATACAAGACAATATGACTACATAGTAAGCAATCAGAACTGACAATGTATTAGGAATGGTAGATAATAAATACATAAAACACAGTTCAAAACGGCTGCAGAGAGACAGAGTGTCATTGCTGCAAGAGAGATACAGTGTACATATTTATTTGTACTTAATAGTCTTCTGTAAGCCTGATGTACGTCATAATGCGCACTGAAATTTATTCAATAAACTTTATAAAGTAAAAAAAAAACTGTCTGTACTGGAGGACTCAGCATGACACAGCCTACAATCTGGAAGTGAGCCAAGATTGTTTTGCTTCACAGAGAGGGCTTAAAACTGAACCCAAGTCAGTTCAAACTCATTTCTATTCCCCCTGCCCTCTCCAAAGTGCTTGAAAAATGTGTCCGCTTAACTGAGTACCTCGACAAAAGATAACCCTCCCTTCCCTTTCCTATGTAATCCTGCTTCTGAAAGGGGCACTTTACTATTTCTACTTTTCTGAATGTTACCAATGATCATTTGGCCATGGACATAGGTCAACTCACTGGGGCCATTTTCACTGCTCTGTCCTAGGCCTTTGACATGGTGGCTCAAAAATTGTTCTCTCTCAAACTCTACAAAATTGATCTCAGTCACCCAGCAGTTGCATGGTTTGTGATTTATCTCAGCGGCCATATATAACGTGTCTCCCTTTATGGCATGAGCTTGGATCTGGCATTTACCAACTAATGTATACCCCAGGACTCCATACCCCGTTCTCTATTATTTCACATATTTTTAACTAACCTACCAAGCTATAGTGGAATTGTCACCTACACATGTACAGTATGTGGACAATGCCATTGTATATTATAGTACCTCAACTATATCCAAGTCAGCAACAAGAGTGGCCAATAACTGCCTGACACAAGCACAACTAAGACTATGGTGTTTGGATCTCAGAACTTGATGAAATGAGTTTGTTCGTCCTCTCTGCCTCTGGATGGTAATATATGTGAGTAAATCAATGTTTTTAAATATCAAGGGGAATGGCTAGATTCCTCACTCACCATTGGTAAACACACTGGGCTGGATTTTCAAAGCTCCTCCTGAGGGCGCAAGGCATGTCTACGGCAGGGTAAATGTGGCAAAACATCTGAGCAGTATTTTCAAATGTTTTGCCACATTTATGGCAGTGGACATCACTTTACAGCAAGACAATGACACGTGTCAAAGATTGACACATGCATCGAAGGTTCCTGATAGGCTGGCAGCAAGCATCGGGGCTGCAGCACAGTCATGTCGCAAGTCCCCAGCATGACTCTGCAAATCCAGCCCATTGACTACATCACTGCCAAAGCTGAGAAGCCTTTACGGGTCAAACGTTGTCTCAGTGCGCACAGAAGGAAGGAGGAGTCTCTCACTTCCTGATTCCCATTATTGACTAAAGAGAAATGATATACTGGTCAGCAAACAAGATTTTACTGCTATGCCAAGATGGACTGTTTAATAAGCTCTGCAGGTTTATCCTCTCGAGTAACATTCTCACTTCTCCTTGTCCACTCTGTGAGCTGCTCAGTTGGTAAAGTCTTGCTATCGGGCAGCATTACTAGCAGTTACGTAGGCTATTTAAGTGTGCTCATGGGAGAGTCTTCAATATCTCTTTGGTTTATTATAAGCCACCAAAACTATGTACAGAGAATTGCATCTTTTAGCATTGCTGCTTTACTGAACATTTTACAACAGAGACTGCCGTTTCTTAGCGGCCATATGAAAAAAAAACAACAAAAAAAAAACAAGCACAAGCAGATGGACAGAATGGGAAATATACTAAAGTTGAAGAGAACATTCTGCTAAACAGCATAAAGTGACCTTTTTAACCCCTAAAACCTCTGAAAAACACTCCGTTACCTCCCCTGTAATTAGAAAACGCCTTTTAATTATCTGTTAATATTTAAACTTGTCAAGATGCTTTCGGACACAGTGTAACTTTGTACTTATAGCAAATGGCTCAGGTTTTGGTGCAGGATCAACATTTCTTTGTTCCTTAAGACATTTTGGGAGGATATATTTCCTCGCCCTGCACGTTTCATTACCTGAAACTTCATTTCCCAGTCACTGTATACAATCTCTTGTGTATTACAGCCCTATTCATATGGACTCTCAATTATTTGATTTACATGATTCTTTCTCTATCTGCCCTGTAATTCAACCAAATATGTTAGAGGATCCAACACTATTTTTACAATACCAGGGCTCCATTTCTGTCCATATTCCCCTGCTGGGTAATTCTAACTTGAGCAGGATGCTCTGTAACAAACAACTCCTGAAGAGTACAAACTTTATGCTTAACCTGAGAATTTTCTTCTGCTGTACCTGCATGTGTGTTTCATTTTTAAGGCTGTAGGTAGGTGGAGTCTGCAGCCCTATTGCATCAGCTCTAACAAGCATTTGTCAATGCCGAATGTTTGCTTGCTGGCATTGGCAGTGGTAGTGTAGAAGTTACAGAGCTGCGTAATAGGAATGGCAGTGAAGTATTGAACTGAAGCCAACCTCACCACCACCCTGCAGAGAGTGACAGGCATTGGGGTGTGCCTTTGGGTCGTCAGGCATAACGGCCACGCCATTTCACCACACCCCACCCTGCAGACACTGACAAGTGTCACGGTGTTCCTTGGGGTCTTTGGCCCTTATGCGCACCCCATTCCATTAGGAAATACGGTGAGATAGGTGTGATATAGGAGAATGGGGTGAACTTTGGGGCCGAAGAGTCCAAGGCATACCTCGATGCCTCTCACTGGCTGCAGGGTGTGGAATGGTATGAGCATTACAGGCAAGAATCCCAAGTCACACTCCTGATGCCTGTCATTCTCTACAGGGTTGGGCGTTATGGTTGGAAACCCTAATACCTCAGGCATTCGTTGGTATTTTCACTCCAAATTTTCAACATGTTTTTTTTTGTGACCCCACCTCATGAACAGGGGGAATATCAGTTTGTTAGCGGAAAGCTGATTTTGCACAGCGAGTACGGCATTTAGCACCACAGGTGCAAAAACATTCCGAACAGGATGTAAAAAATGACAGCTGTACTGTTCATGGGGCGGTGTAAAAAATGGCAATGTTGCAAATCTGCTGTAAAAATATTTAAAAAAATGGTGAAGTCACGAGCGTACACAGAAACTGTGCAACGCACACCCG
This sequence comes from Neoceratodus forsteri, assembly GCA_016271365.2. NCBI lineage: Eukaryota > Metazoa > Chordata > Ceratodontiformes > Ceratodontidae > Neoceratodus > Neoceratodus forsteri. Next base: position 247,240,036 of record JADMNL010000025.1, read on the forward strand.
TAATATAATTAGGTTGGGGATTTTTACAGCAGATTGTCAACTCAGGCATTTTGGTGCCTCCAATCATGAACAGTGTCACTGTGATTTTCTTTATCTGTCCCGAACAATGATTTCCCACAGCGACCCGCATCTCTGCACTGAAAATTGTGAAAACACACTTCGGCCATGTTGTGAAAAATGACAGCTGTACTGTTCATAAGGAGTGTAGAAAATGCCACTGGTGAAAATTGGATCGAAAATATTACAAAGTCATGAACTTCACAGGGTGCGGGAAACTCGCGCAATGCTCACTCGTAACACAGTCATTTATGGACTTTTGTCACCAAATTTTCAACATAGCCATTTTAGACCTCTGCTCATGAACAGTGTAACTGTGATTTTCTTAATCTGTCCCAAACATTGCTTCGCGACACCAACAGCACCATTGTGCACTACATGGGCGGAAACATTTTGGCTAAAATATGAAAATGGCAGCTGTACTGTTCATAAGAAAGTGTAATAAAATGGCAATGTTGAAAATCTGGAGTGAAATATTAAATTGCAAAACTTACTGAGCATGCATAGGAACCGCACGCACGCCGTTAAACAGTCATTTTAGGAATTTTCACGAATTTTCAACATAGCCATTTTAAGACCTCTGCTTATGAACAGTGTCACTGTGATTTTCTTAATGTGTCCCAACATTGATTTCAAGACATTGACTACGCCATTGTGCGTTACATGGCTGGAAACACATTTGGGCGAGATAAAAATGACAGCTGTACTGCCTCATAAGAAGGTGTGGTGAAATGACAATGTTGAAAATCTGGAGTAAAATATTGAAAATTCGCGAACTTACGAAGGCAGAAGAACTGTACAACGACGCCAGAAACAGTCATTTTTTGAATTTCTTCACCAAGTTTTCAACATAGCCATTTAAGACCTCTGCTCATGAACAGTGTCACTGTGATTTTCTTAATGTGTCCCGACATTGATTTCGCAGCAACCGACTGCGCCATTGTGCGCTTACATGGGCGGAAACACGTTTTGGGCGCAGATACGAAAATGACAGCTGTACTACTCATAGAAGATGTGGCAAAATGGCAATGTTGAAAATCTGGGTGAAAATATTAAAAATTTGCGAACTTCTGATGCGCAAGTAGGAATGCTGTACACAACGACGCCTGTGAAACAGTCATTTTTTGAATTTTGTCACCAAATTTTCAACATAGCCATTTTAAGACCTCTGCTCATGAACAGTGTCACTGTGATTTTCTTAATTTGTCCCATACATTGATTTCAAGACAATCAATGCGCGATTAGCGCTACATGGGCAGAAACACATTTTGGGTGAGATGTGAAAAATGACAGCTGTACTACTCATAAGAAGGTGTGGTAAAATGGCAACGTTGAAAATCTGGAGTAAAATATTGAAAATTGAACTTATGAGCGTGTGTAGGAACTGTACAACGACGTCAAAACAGTCATTTTTAGGATTTTTTCACCATATTTTTCAACATAGCCATTTTAAGATCTCTGCTCGTGAACAGTATCACTGTGATTTTCTTAATTTGTTCTGTACATTGATTTCAAGACACCGACCGCGCCTAATGTGCGCTACATGGGCGGAACACATTTTGGGTGAGATGTGAAAATGACAGCTGTACTACTCATAAGAAGGTGTTGTAAATGGCAATGTTGAAAATCTGGAGGAAAATATTGAAATTATGTAACTTACCAGAGCCTGCGATGAGGAACTGCAACGCATTCCCAGAAATAGTGATTTTTGAATTTTTCACCAAATTTTCAAAATAGGCTTCTTGAGAGACCACCTTATGAACACTTGCAGTGTCATTTTGTTAATCGGGCCTGAAATATGATTTTGCACAGTGACTGCGAAATCACCCTTCGAGCCCGAATAACGCTATGACAGTGACATCATTCATGAGAAGGGGTTCCAAAAACCCCATGTTGAAAATTTGTGCAAAAATTCCAAAAAATGCCTGAGATATGCAACAAAGCTGAAAAAACCCTATCTATCCCATTATACAGCTTACCGGCATTTCTCAGTTCATGGGTCGGCTTTGAAGAGTGCAGACGGTTCCCGTCCAGCTAAGATCATCGCGCAAGCTCCAGAGGAAGTATGGGGTGAGGGGGTGTGGGAGGCAGGGTGCGAGGGTGGGAGCGGGGAGGCATGGGAGACTGTGTGGGACCGCTTTTGCTTTTCAGGGTTTTTTTTTTTTTTTAAAGACAACGCTGACATTTGCCACGCTAGTGGGCTCCGTGGCACAAGGCACGATGGGGGCGTAGCCGACGGGGATTGGGCACCCTCTACGGCTTATAGCATTAAGTTGCCACGCTGGGGTGGCCCAGTGGCAACGGTACTTTCGGGGACAGGGAGCCGACGGGGGATTGGGCACCTCTGCCGGCTATACGATATTTGCCACGCTGGGGTGGGCACCCAGCGTGGCATTTGGAAGGCTTTGGGGAAGCGCAGCACAGCCAACGGGGATTGGGCACCTCTATTGGCTATAGAGTGTGGGGGCAGCACCAGTATGCGTGTGTGTGTGGGGAGCTACATGAGCAGGCAATATCTTTATCGCTGCTCACTGAAGCGTAGCTCCCTTTCAATTGCACGCCACTGCATTTGGAGCTGTCATAGACAGCTCCAGCATGCATTACGGATCAGCCGTGCTGCCAACACACTGACTGAATTGAAGAAAGGTGACACACCTCCAAAAACTGGATGATGGCATTATGTTTCTTGCACATGCGTGCAAGCAAACATAAAAATGAGCTACAGGATTCAGGCCTTGGAACACTTCCTTTGGAGTTTTCAATCGATCTTCCACCTCTTTAAAGCCCTTCAGTTTAACCCTTACAGTGCTGCAGACTGAACTTCTATCCAGGGCTCACTCAAATAGATTCATTCTAGTTCTTTCAGCAGCCTAGGGATTAAGAAACAAATGCTCTGGAGAATCACCTCTCCTCTCTTATAGTGTTTCAGTGAGTACAAGATACACGTTTTCATTTGAATCCAACTTGGTAAACAGCTGTATCCTTCTACCCTGCCTGGGAATATAGCACTGTTTCTAGAGCCCCATAAATAATTGTGCCTCTTAAAAGAGCTTAAGGCAGTAATGGCTATAATTTCTATTGAAACACATTAATCATGCCAAGGGCATGTAAGATAAATAGCTATGGAACAGCTAACTTCCATAAACAATGAAAAGATTATTTCTTTTCAGTGGCACTTCTTTTCCTGCACTCTAGCATATTTACCAGAGTCTGTAGTATACATGTGATTTCCTGCAAAACGTGTCTTTAAAACTAAGATATTTCTAATAATTAGATAGTTAATGAACCTGTGTGCTTTTTTTGGTATTTTAATGGTTTCAGCTCCCCCTGTTCTTAGATTCCCTTGCAATACATTTGAGTCTTAACCTTTGATTATGCTGGTCATTATTCTTTCGCCTTCTTGTGTGCTTTGACATACATACTGTAAACGTTGACATTTTATTTTCTTCTTCAGTACCATAAAGACATTGTGTTTATGCAAATTCCTCGTCTCTTTCATGTAATTTTTCTATCCAATGTCCACCTCCAAATTTACATTTTTTATTTCTATTTGATCAAGTTTCACAGCATGTAAATCTAGCAACAGTGGCAACTCCAGCTTCCGTTGGTTATCAGGGCACTGGCCAGGCACTACAGTTGGAAGCTAGGGCACCTATTGAAACTAGAACGGAAAGCATATTTGCATATTCATGCTTGCTTCTTGGAATATTTGAATTAATGATGAATGTTATGTTTCTAAAAATAAAAATGAAAATTCCATTTTATTTTTTTACAGGGGATGGCCCTGCTTCTCCTGTCTTGGGGGTTGGGGTATGGATGGCCCAGCTTCTCTTGGCTTGGGATGGATGGCTCTGCTTCTCCTGGCTCGGGGAAGGGGCAATGGCCCTGTCCCCTGCTTTCTCTAGTAGGAGAAGCTGGGCCACATGGCCTAGAAGATAGGGCCACCCCCCAAGCCAGGAAAAGCGGGGCCACCACCAAGCCAGGAGAAACAGGGAGATATCCTTCCCCCAAGCCCAAACAAGCAGGGCCATCCTCACCCCCAAGCGGGGAGAATCAGGGCCCCCCACCAGGAAAAGCAAAGCTATTCTTCCCGGGGCAGGAGAAGTAAAGCCTTCCCCGTCACACGAACAAGAAGAAATGGCCATCCCAACCCTTTACAGCAGGTATCCACCTACCAAAAATGGTCCTCAATGGATTCGCCACCCACAGTGGCAGACCAGAAGATCAAGAGCAATGCTTTGTCTCTTTTGAGTCTCTCCCCTACTCTCCCCACAGTACTGAGACATTTTCAAATAAACCCATCCACTTACCTTAATGAAAAGGCACAAGCAGTCAGAACCCTGTCTCTCTGGTTCTATAGGCAGTTTCTTTCTTGGCTGTTTTTGCTGCAGGAAGGACTTTTACTTGAGGGTCTGACTCTGTGCTGCAGCTATTGGCTGGGCAGGGTGGCTAGCTGGTGCTGCACTCTCTTATTACTGACCAGACTGTGCTCTAGTATTTTTAAAAAAAAAAGCACAGCATAGTACAGCTCTTTTAAGGTTAGCTATACGGCTGGGTTGTGTGTGTGGGGGGGGGGGCTTCTTGTGCTGCAGCCTGCAAGCAATGGCGATGCAGTTCTGGTTTGGTGGACATGGTAGACTTGGTGACTCCTGATTCAGGCAGTCACCAGGAACCAAGCCACAGTGCCACTCACTGCCCCAACACTAGGTGCCCAATTATGGGGTAGGGTGGTGAACTAAAATGAAAGCAAGTAGCCACTTGCTGCTCAACCCTGTTGACACCAGGCTTCCCCAATTCTGACACCGAGTCCCTAAACCTACAGTCAGACAGTAAATGAAAAAAAAGTAAGCAAACAATGACAGCCAAACCCCAGTGCTGCCAACCCTCCATTCTAACACTAGATACCCAGCCCCGGCCCCAGTCCAACAGTCAATGAAAAAAGTAAGTAGACAATGGGAGCCCATCTACAGTGATGTTTTAGAAAGAAACATAAGTTGTTTTCTGCATTAATCTATTGCAGCATTGCTCCCTGCTATTCATTGTACTATTACACATTTGTGTACTTGCCACTTGTACATCAAATAAAAAGCAGTGTTATTCCATAGTCAGCAGTAAAACTTTAACCCACTTAGTAAAAAAGCATATGGGAATTGATAGGATGAATACTAAAAACAACAAAAGTGGAGTAGTTCAACGAATATCAAAGAGCAATGCTATGCTATATTGGGGCAAAAACAACTAACGTTTCACTCCAGAAACAGTTTTATCAGAGTTAGTAACAATGCAGAAATGCCCTTATATTATCTGTCACTGAGTCTGAATAGCACATGTATGAACAGTGCTGTCCATAACTGCACCTTCCAGATAGCACTGTGCAGTACAGTGGCAGGAACAAATGCAGCAAGTAAAGGCAATGCCACTGGTAGCGGTCACAAAGCACACTGACAACTGCTACCAGTCCAAACACTTATTTTGGTGGGGACTCTGCCACCCCCCACCCCCCTTAACTAAAATAATCAACTCTGAGTTAGAGTTGGATTACGGGAGAAAACAACATTTTGACTGCCAGGATTAGAACCCTGATCTCCACCACCATTGTGGCCAAGCAGTTCCCTGTCTCAGTCCTCTCTGCCACGGGAGCAGCTCATCCACCATTTTTAATTTCCCAGCCCTTGTCTTCTCCCTAGTACTAAGGACAGCGACCTGGGTAGCGCTTTCTACACAGCACTGTTTAATCCCTGTCTCTATTTGTGGTACGCCATTCGGACATCGCTGTTTTTTCCTTACGCTATATCTGTAGCACTATTGTAACTGGTTATTATATTATCCACCACCAGTGATGTGTACAAATAAAAAAATTGAAACAATGAATGTGATGCATTCTCAGGATACAAGGAGGTACTTATAAAATTACAACCATCAATTAAGGTAATCAAAAGTATATCAAACCTGGTTTAAACTACCCAAAAGGCATATTTTCAAAGTTGGTTAGTGCACTTAGTTACAAAAAAGCTTTACATATAAACTACAATATCAGGAACTATAAACCGTATAGAAATCCATTTTGTGGATGTTGGCATGAAGCAATGAGGATATAAAATTGACAGATATTCATTTATATATCACTTCTCTTGAGAGACATATTCTTTAGAACTGTGGAACCAATGAACTCTGCAGTACAATGATTGCAAATATCAGGAATCTATTCTAAAACATTAGATAAAAAGTAGGGCATTATTACATCAGATGCGTAGCCATAATGGATCTATACCTTGGGGCTCGCTATAGCCCAGGTGTGAATGATTTCTATAGACAATCTTTATTTCCTGTATATAAAGATGGTAGGCATACTTTGCAACAGAAGTGTGTTTTTTTAAATTGTATTATAGTGGTAGTTATTTAAAAGTTGCCTACCTCGAGGTACCATTGAGGTACCACTGAGGCACTCAAGTTGCAATTTGCATTGACTGTAATGTGATTTTGCCTCATTCTGCCTCAGTATATCTAGATATACCTCAGTACTGAGAAACCTCTAGGTATACCTCAGTACTGAGACACTTTTCTACGGCTGCCACTGTATGATTGACTAAATGAGCATCTGATATAATAATGTCCTGCTTTTTACTGTTTTCAGAATACATGCCTGACATTTGTATTTTGTATCGCAGAGTTCACTGGATCCACAGTGCAAGAGAAAATGTCTCTCAAGAGAAGGACTATATATGGATGAACACCTAAATATTTTATATCCTCAGTGCTTCACACCACCATGTGCAAAATGGACTTCGATATGAATTTATGTTTACTGATATTATGATTTATATGTAAAGTTTTTTTAATACTTTCATCTACTAACCAACCAACTGTTGAAAATATGCCTTGTGGATAGTTAATACCAGGTCTGATGTTATACTTTTCATTGCCTTTATTACCAGTTGTAACTTTATGAGCCTCCTCGTATCCTAAGGATGACCCACATTCCTCTCCTGCAGCCCTATCAGCTCTGGCCAGAACTTTTCTGTATTACAGTTAGGTTTAACCTGAGACAAGCTGGTGAAAACTTGTTTAAGAACAGTTCTGATGAGCTTTTCCCAGTAGCAGAACATGGAATATGTTAATAACCGAACAAGAAATGTGCTATACAGTGGTGCAATGTCAAAGATCTTCCAGTATTGTCTAAAGCCTGTTTAAAATTTTGCGACACCCTCTCAGCAGCACTGTTGGATGCAGTGTTATGGTGGTGTTTTAGCGTGCAGGACCAAAATTAGCTGCAAAAACATCTGAATCTCCCTGCCGTTATCCACAACTATGGGCAAGCCTTTTCATAGTTACTATACCACCAATGAAAATGTTCATGCAGTTTGCTCAGTAGCTGATTTTGACACATTAGTAGAATTATTGTTGTGAAACCACCTAATATACAATTATATTCAACATTTTCTGGTTACAGAAGGATTTTAATCAACATCAGATACATATGCAGGCCACCTGGTAAGTGTATGTGCTTCACCTGTTTTAACATAGGATCTTTCTCACTTTCACAGTGACATTACGAATACTGCGTTAGACGTTTCACCTTCAATACCCAGTAGCAGTATGCCATGGATACTCTGTCCATGCTACCATGCTGGTTTGAAGCTTTGTATGGTATATTTCTTCTACTATACAGCTGGAATCAGAGTCAGCTCTGTAACCTAGCTGCTGCTAATGAAGGTACTCCTGCCTTGGGTCCAAGTATTTTGAGCCGAGGTTTGTGGCCTGTAATCAGGGTGAATTGCCCAGCATAAAGATATCAAAAATGACCCCTAAAGCCTCCTTTTCAATTTGTGCATACCCTCATTCTGTCTTGATCAGGGTACACACAGTAATGCATCAGCTAAACATTTTTTCACTATCAGCTGGCATTTTATGAGAAATGACACCACTTTTGTGGACTGGTGAGGCATCACAGGCCAAAATTACTGGCAATCCAGCATCAAAGTACACTAACATAGGGAATGTACAGAGCTGCTTTTTTGCCAGTTCGAAAGCTTTTTGAGATTCTTTTCACCAAACCAATTTTCTAATCTTTCTGTAACAGCTGTGTCATGTTTCATCGGTGTGTAAAGTTTGGCATTAACTTCCCAAAACAATTTGAAAATTCCATTAAGTGACCTCATTTCAGTTAAATTTGTTGGTGTGGGGACCTGAGTGATAAGAGTCTTTGTTTTTTGACTCCACTGGGTGAATAACCGCAGCATGAATTCTATACCCCTTGCATTGTTTAGAAAAATCCATATTTTTCTTTTCAACACATAACCCTGCTTCCTGTAGTCTCCCAAAATTAGCTTTCAAATAATGCAAAAGTAGCTGTACAGCTGTGTCACTTGTGATTAAAATGTCATCAAGGTAAAATATCACACCAGTCATTCCCTGTAATAACTGATTATAATTCATTGAAACACAGCTGGACCAATATCTACACCAAGGGGCAGCCAATTATACTGATGCAGATCATTCTGATTATTGTGAGATATGGCTTGTGCTTGTTATCCGGGTGCCACTTGTTAATAAGTGTGTGATAAGTCCAACTTAGATAAAAAGTATCCTCTAGCTAGCATGGTTAACAAATCCAGAGGTCTCGGAATAGGGCATTGTTGGGGGCTCCACTATGAAAGGTTGGAAGTTAGAAGCACTTGTTCAAGCTTTCTTTTTTTTAAATTTTATTTTCTTCTTTTTGCCCACAGTTGGCCGCCGATCATCCACCCAGTCATGGACCTCCGCACTCCCACCTCCATTGCTGCGCCCTTCCCCTGAAACCCCTGGCTTACCCCCCCAGGGGGTGGGGTCACAGCATTGGCTCTATAGTGCCGCGAAACCAGTAACTGACTGGGTGAGCCAGCTCAGAGGCTGGCTTCATGGAGGTGGCCAACTGCGAGATTTTCTTTCCCTGGTATACAGGGGCAGGGATGTGCAATGACAACCAGCGTCCACTGTGCCCCCCCCCCGACGTGCTGGTATTGGTGCTGTGGCGCACCCGGCCTCCACCAGGTGTCCCTAGTGCACCGAACGCACACACACCCCAGAGAGGGAGAGCAGTCATGGGATGCTCGATCCCTCTCCCCCAGCCGGCCCTCTGGCAGCTCGGGTCCGTTCCCAAACCAGGGTCATTGGTGTCACAGTTCAGCACCTTGCCCCTGCCCCAGCGGGCCAGCTTTTGTTCAAGCTTTCTATCCTTTGCACGCAAACTTGCGTCTAAAAAGTATGAAAAACACTTTACACTCTTCCAGAACCAAACCAAAAGAAAGAAAAGTTGTCTTCTTCTGAGGCTGACACTGTTGAAAAAAGGACTGAAGAAAGGTCCCATTAATGCTTTTGTCAGCGCACCTGTGATGTTATCAGTGAGGCTATAAAGATGGCATCTAGTGGGAATCTGCTGGCCATAGTCCCAGCAGCAGAGGAGCCTTTCAACCCACTGCCCATAAATTTGTTGCTTCAGCAGCAGTGTGAAAAAAACTGTTTCAACCTGTGGTAAGCTGAGATGTTCTTGACACCTCGAGGGTCTTTACATTTATGGAGCATAATAAAAAGAAAACTGGTGACTTTATGGAGAAAACTGCCTGCACAGCAAAGGATCATGAAATAACAAAAGTCATGGTTGCTGAGGTATACTGCAGGAAGTTATCCTGTCAAAACAGTGAGTCAAATATAGCGATTTGAAAACAGTGAAGCAAATACAGTGTTCATCATTTGAGCAATGTGGTATTTACAGTACATGTTAAGTTTAGCGCTCTTGGGGTACTGCTCTTGTGTTCAACTTTTTGCATCTCAAGGAAAGTTATTTTGTTGGGGGGGTTGGGGGGCAAAGGCCCCTGTCAGGGGTTGCAGGGGGCACAGACCCTCACAAGTGACTTCTAACAGGGGTTTCGCCATCGTTGTTCAGCGCTGTGTTGCAATGCACCGTTAGGATTCTCGCTTTTTTCAAGTCGCTCATATTGCCCTGCACAGTTTTGCAGGTGTGGTTTTGAAATGGAACCCTGTAGGAACACTTTTTTGCTGCTGTCAGCAAGAGTGATAATGTTGAAAATACATTAAAAAATATCAACGCTGATGGCTACTTGGTGTAGAAATAGAGATCCCACTCACAACACTGGTGACAAGGGTTCAAGAATGAACCCAGGCCATCAGAGGGCTGGTGGGGAGAGGAGGAATGACCATCCCAGTAGATGTTCTCCTCTGGGTGGGAAGGTCACTACCTCCACTGCAGTGCTACCACTTGGGTGACCACAGGTGGTAGTACAGTGGGAGGCAGAGTGGGAGGGTGCATGTCAACTGAACTTGCAGCAGGCATGCCATTGTGTGCAACCCTGCAATGAGCCCCTTATGTGCTGACGTCCAAGGGGTGGGGAGAAAAGCAGGAAAAAGGATCTAGCATGGCAGACGACAGACCCTGAGTACATCTGGAGACTGCATCACTGTGTGCAGTGCCTCTAGATGATTCATAAAGACTCGGGGTGAATCCCCTCCCACTTCCCATCCCACCTGGGAGAGGGGGGGTTGAGCCAATACTCACTGGAGGATAGTGCCAGCAGGTAGGCATGTTAGGGTTGGATGGTCCTTGACTTGTGCATTGTGGAAAGCAGATGCTGGAGATCAGAAGTGGGCAGAAATAGCAAGTAAAAAACCTACCAATGCTGTAACCACTACAAATCTACAAAATATAACTGTATTACAAAGAAAGACCAACGCACTGGAAAACTTACAAAAATACAAAGACTTGCATTCAATTGGTTTGCCAAATCAGCTGGACAGAGTTTGTAAACCTCAGCAAATTATTTAAACTTATGTTTATTTAATCTCATTACCAGTAAGAATCAATTTGTCAGTAAAGCATACTGTATACATCAAATTTCAGGTAGATAACAAATAAACCACTGAAACTAAAAAATGTAAGGTGACATCAACTCTCTAAAGGCTGACTGAGGCCAGACTGAAACACAACAATGCTGTATAATCATCTTCACATTAGCATTTGAGACTAATCGGGGAGATCATTATTATATCATTGGTCCCTATAATAACTGCATATTTACAAGGACATCTTTTTAATCTTGTTGCAGAGAAGAAAAAAATTCTTGATGTTTAGTAAGGATTTTATTGTTTTATTTCATCATATTCGGTCTTTGTTATATAAAAGAAAGTATAAAATTCCTTAGACGTGTCATTTAACCCTCTGGGATCTACAACAATTCCCTTGTGGTGTTTCTAACTCTATTTATACCTCTCTCTGCTTTATAGAAGTAAGTATGCAGTTCCTTAAATGTGTCATTTAACCCTCTGGGCTCTACAACCAATTCCCCTGTGGTGTTTCTAATTCTGTTTATATTTCTCTCCGCTGCTTCCTTTTTAAGGTGGCAAGAAAGTATTTTACTAGCTGTGTCTCTGTCCTCGGAGTAAGGCTGGCACATCATGGAGGTGGTTAGCTCCCAGGGAAGGAGGTGAGCACAAGCCACCAAGCAACCACGCATCTCCTGCCGACTGATTAGGGGACAGCATCGGCATCAGCTGCAAAGGCTGATGCTTGTCTGCCATTTCGGATGGAGAAAGAGTTCAGCCATGACAGCTCTGATTATCGGGATGAGGGCAGGGGGTACTGGGGGGAAAAAAATGTAACAAAAAATCCTTTATACCGTCTATGGCATTTTCTAAATATGGTGCTCTCCAACAACACTGGCCCACCATTCATAATAGACTTCTACCAACTGGCTAGCTCACCTCTGAAATGTGGACAGAACTCTGCAACATGGCATCACCTCTACCAGTCTGCAATACTTGTAGGTCAATGCAACCGAAACAAGACATCTGGGATGTATGCATTCCACATCCAACAACAGGGCACTAATGATACTTTTATTTTTACTCCTATTAATTAAATGCGGTCATGGGGACCAACCCTGAACTGGAGAAAAAACTTTTCTTAAAGCCTACACCCCCACCCTTAATTTACCTTCCCCTGCCTGGTGTGCCACTAAAGGCCTGAACATTGTTATAGCAAGTTATTTGCAGCTTTATTTCGGAATTTTTCAATACCTGGGTAATGTTCAAACTCATGACATGCCATCTTGAGATCAGAAAACTGATCAAACAGTAACATTGGTAGGGCTGTCTGATGGTCCAGTGGTAGTGTGTTGCAGTGCAACACTAGTGACACAGTTTAGGAAACAAGTCCAGGATGCAGGTGACTGGGAAACTCTGACTGAAGGGACCTGCCTGTGACGGACATGTGACCAGATTGATCTATTCATTTCTTTTTTTATTTCTTTTGTTAGTGTAATTATGCTTTTGTTATAAGTTCTGCTATTTGCAAGTGGACACAAACATGGCTTCCATGGTCACATGTCCAGGCAGGTCTCATGGGAAATGCTGGCCAGCTCAACGGCTCAGTATAATTTTCTCATGGGAACTAAGCTACAGATCTTGAAAGGCAGATAGGAGAGAGCAAAGTTGAACACCTCAGACATCCTAAAAGGCAGGGGCGTGGGGCTGGACACCTCAGACATCCTGCAAAACAGGACTGTAAACCTGGACAAAGGCTGTTGGGGTGTGAAGCAGCCAGTTGGCTCGGATGATATCATTCACCATGGGGACAGTGGGGAACTGTCACTCAAAGGGGTGAGACCATTCCTCACAGCCAGTTGGCTTGGATGATGACATTCATCATGTGGACAGTAGGGAACTGTCACTCAAAGGGGAGAGACCCCTTCCCACAGCCAAAGGGTAGGAATTAGTCTCTTGAACCTGCAACATCTAAAGACCAGAGCCCTGCAACTAGATACCTGGTAAGGAGTATAGCTTACAGAAGAGTGTCTTTCTTCAGTTAGCAGCAGGTAAATAGATTTTAAGAGTGAGAGAAGCCAATTTTTTTCTGTCAGCTGTCTGGGTTAACTCCATTTATTTTCATTTCTAATAAACTGGTAATCCTTTTTCTGACTATATATATATGTATATATATATATATATCCTGTTGTAAATACTTGCAGTCCTCTAATAAAGAATCTATTTTTGATAGAACAAGTGACTGCCAGTTTATTTTAAAAAGGTAATTTGGTTAGTTCTGCTGGACTCTGTTTGCAGTCCATTTCTAAAGGGCAGTCTACCAACAGTTACTGTGTTGACCTTCCTGACCTTGTGCAAAGAGGAGGTAAGAAGGAGGTTTCCTGGTTCCTGTCCTGGTAAAAACCTGATGGTAGCAATGAACTATAAATCCCTGGTGTGGGATTTTCGTCACACTGATGATAGCGGCACCAATGAGCAAAGGGTATGCCACGTTCTGTGACCACAGTGACCCCTGTGTTGAGCCAAGGAGGTTCATCATCTTAAACAAGAGAAGTTGCAGTTGGCAAGGACTGGCCCAGGCAAAGTGCAGTGTAATGTAGGTGAAGAGTAGCCACAGGGGAAAACAATTGAAAAAACGTATCCTCGGCCATCTCAATGATGACCACCAGTGCTCTCAGATTTGATATCACACACAGAACTGAGCAGCAGCAGCAGGACTGGGAGGTTCCATTGAGGCCTGAGGAAGGGTGAACAGAATGAAGGACAGTTAGAAAGAAAACTAGCAACTTAACTGCCCAAATGATCCCTCCCAGAATACTGTCCTCACTAAAGCCCTATACCTGGGACATAACGGGGAACATTTATGAAAAGTACCCATTACAGTTTGCAAGGCATGAAAAGTTATTTTAAATGAGGTATAGGGCTTACATGTAGCTAGCAGCGGTCTGGCGATATTAATGGCTATGACTGTCCCATATTGATACTACATTGCCACACTTTTACAACTTTGTGATGTCACTGACGATCAACCTGTGGCTAGCCATATTGTAGTCATAGAAACATACAATTTGTCAGCAGATAAGGACCACTTGTCACACCTAGTCTGCCCATTTTTCCCTACCTACAAGTACCTACCTTGTGAAGCACAGCCTTATCGCCAGTGACATCAGAAGGTTCTAAAATGGTGGCACTGTAGTATCAATAAAGGGCAGATTAAATTACTGATATCCCTGTACTGTGACTAGCTACAGAGGAGCTCCATATCTCATTTCAAAGATCCCTTCATGGACTTTCATACTGTGACAGGCACAATTCATGAATGTTACCTTTAAAGAACAGGTATCCACTTCAGTTTACTGTATAATTTCATAGATACACTCTAGTCAGCTACTACAATGCACTAAAGAACGTGTTTTTAAAATTGCACTTGTCTCTCACAAGGGTTAATAGTATGTTTTGCCAGCTTATCCAAGACATCTGTATAAATGGCTTTTATCAGGATTTTCTGACTCCATGTTGTCTCTGTTATGGCATCATATTGTTTACTATGGCAAAAGATGGTGATGTCACATACACAGCAACTGTGAGGTCCTCTTGGGACAATGAGAGGTTTTTGATACAGAATGTGTAATAAGCATCTGCTAATGTGAAATATATGTTGAAGAAAATTAAACCAGAAACCTAGAAAAAAGTTAAAGAGTGCCTGACATTTTAGGGGGAAATTTAGACTAATTTTAGCTCTGATTTAATTTTTTGATTAGTGCTTACAACAGTTTTTACTTATTTTTTTTATACATATTTTTCTACCATCGTCAATTCTACTCACCTCTACCAGGCTGTCTCTCAGTCCCATTTGCCACCCTTCTGTCATTTAACTAGTCCCCCAAGGGGTGCAGTGGGCTAGCCCTCCATGGTGGACTCCTCTGGGAGCATCATTAGCCATGACCTCCCACGAGTCCACCTAGTATGCAGGAGGACCGGTGGGCAGTCTGGAGTGGTGGGGTCCAGGAGTGCCAGAGTCAAGCTGCCGAACATTGGAGTTTTCCACTTAGTTGCATCCTGTCCTCAGCATGCAGTTGGCAAGGGCTACAAGGCATGTACACATGCAACTGTATGGCCATGCACTGAAGCCAGGCTCCATTTCCCTCCCTTGAGACTCTCATAGAAACATAGACAACAATGTCAGAAAAAGACCAATAGGTCCATCCAGTCTGCCCGAGTTACCTATTTAGCCCTGGGACCTGCTGTCCCTCCAGGGTCCTGCCCTCAGGTTGCAGCTGGCAGTTCATTGACACCCCTAGTCATCCGGATGGCAGTGTTGTGGTGGAGAGTGCTGCCCCCCCTCCCCAGAGGAGAACTGTTTTCTCTGGCATGCATAGTCTTCCTACACCTGGCTGGCCCCTGACATCCCAGGCCTGTTCCCGAACACAGGCTGCCAGCATCGTGGGGGGGGGGGGGGCACTGCTGCTGCTGCACTGATGGGCCAGTTCCCCTTATTCTTTATTGCTATGCACATTAATACAAAAACAGGATCATTTTCCCCTGACTTCATCTTGTGCAGCTATATGTCTACACCTGACATCACAATCCTCTGCCTGTGATACTATAATCTGTTGCATGGAACAAATAAGTAATCATAAATGCAGGATTATGTCAAGTGTAGGCAAGCAGCCTAAGCAGATGAGTTTGCTCTTATAATTATTAGCATAAATAGAGTGACTTGGGTGGGTGCTAAATAGACACTTGTGGTGATTTGCATATGCAGCCCATGATGCTTTGCATTGTGGGGGCATGTGTGACTTTGTACTATATATATACTGTATATATATACATACATACATACATACACACACACACACATATACATATCAATAGAGGACTCCATCCCAGATATTAATATGGCCCTCGAGTTCCTTGTAAGCCAATTTACAGCCACCTGCGACAAATGTGCCCCGCTAAAAAAATACATAATACATGGTACCACTGCTGGGTAGGTCACTCCTGCACTCCTGGCTGAAATGCGTGGCGGGGGCTAATCTATGGAGTCGAGCAAAGGACACTGGTTCACCTGGGGACCCGCGAAAATACAAAGAAGCCCACAATAAGTGTGCCAGGGAGATAAGACAGGCAAAAGTGGCATTCTACAAAGATAAACAAAATAACTGGAGCAATGGGAAGAAATTCTGGAACAATTTAAAAGACCTCCTCGAAAAAAATGACAAATCTGCCTTGACAATGCTAGTACTAATGGGATTGTCACCATTGCTCCTGCTGAAATAGCGAATACCTTCAACACAGCCTTCTCAGACCTGAGTGCTGTCCTCTCTCCTGACACGGTGCCTGTGGACAATGACAGAGACTGCCCTGGTCGAAGTAATCTACTTGGTCCAAATCCTGTCCAACCTAAATTCTACTCTAAACATGTCACCATTAAGGTAACCCTCAAATATGTAAAAAGAGTCTTGGGAAAAACAAGAGTGGGGGAGCTACAATTAATATGAAGTTGTTGGCCCTCACGCTCAATGAACTAGCTATTCACTTGACTAAAATATTCAGCTTTTCACTGCAATTTTCCCAATTCCCATAAATCTGGGAAAGCTGCTACAGTAACCCCAGTGCATAAAAGTGGGGAACAGTGCTGGGCATTCAGTAGCCCCTCTACACTTCTGTGGCCTTGAAAAGGTGACTGAAACCACCATTGGGAACATTATATGGGACAACCTCCTTTTGAAAAGGGAGGTATTCTGGATTTATTCTATGGACAGCATCAATCCTCCAATTGGACTGAATGAAGAGTGTGCCTGGCATTTACTGGAAATAATTAAGGAATTTAATGGACTCTTATCTGCTTTATACAGTAACTACAGTATGTATCGTACTATATGTGGGTTAATCTCTTGCCCCTGCCATCAACCCACTTACTACAGAATTGTTAAAATAACATACGTAATTAAATGACGTGAAAAATAATGAATTGATCATTTACACAGTAAAAGATTTAATCTTGAAAATCAGTTTTTAAAATTAAAATGATTTACAGTGGCCTTAGCCACGAGTGGGGGACAAACTGCCAACCTTAGGAGCTACAACCGGTGGCCAGAATCTCTGCGGTGCACCATCCTCTTGAGCTATTTGCTCTCCTATACTGCATCCTGACAGAAAATTGGCTGGTTGAGCTTCTTGCAGAGAGCTTTGACATCACCTTGGATGTCTCCGCCCCCCACTGTAATGCAGTATTTAACTGAGCGTGTTCGGCCAGCTGACACTCCTTACACTGGGAGTCAGCTTGAGCCACGCTACTCTGCACCTCTGGTACGCGCTTCTAAGAGCACTCTGGTCTTTTTTTGAATGTTCGTAGGCATATACTGTACTCAAAATGATTTCTGCAACTGGATTTATTGTTTTATACTATTTATGATTCTGGATGTTTGACGTGTTATTTTAAACTCTGTTAGGCACCTTGATATTTTGAAAGGCGCCATAAAAATAAAGATATTATTATTATTATTAATAAACCTTCTGTTTTTAAACCCCAAATAGGGAGAAGTGTAGAAGTGGTAAAGCAAGAATGTAAATTTATACAAGGAGAAATGAATCGCCTCTTTTGAGAGGTGAGAGCTTTATTTTGTGCACTCCAGAAATGAACCAAGTAATATTATATTTATTTCTGACCTTAAGTATGGTTACATTTCACACTGGGAACTTAAACATAGGAGAACTGTGTGGTTAAAATAGATTGAACTATGATTAAAACGTGTTTAAAGGGAATACTGTGTCATAAACATTTACCTATTTTTACAGAATGAGAACAGTGGACTTGCAGTCTTACATGGAATATAGAACATAGAAAAGCTTAATAAAAGGGTATAAATGCACTCTAGCTTGCAAAAGAAAGCATATGAATTAAAAACAAATGTTTTCTTAAAGTGGCATGATTGTGATAAATGAGTAAATTGAACGAAATAGAGTAAATGTATGATATTCCATTACCCTGCTTCTTCACACACAAGTTTCATGGATTTGGGGATTCATTTTGGGGGTTTGCCTATTGGTGTGCAGTTTTTGATGTAAATAAGTGTCACACGGTGACAGAAATCTAATTACCATGTTTTAACCTCCTTAAGGGATTGATGGTTTGCCTGCTGTTGTTAACTGAAGATTTAGGATCCAAAATGTTAAGAATATGACTGTAAAAAATATATTTTCTATATCTTTACATAGACCAACACAGTGGGCCTGAGGAAGTGGCGCCAGCCACGAAACTGTCGCCCTTGATATGTGTGGATGAAATAAAGAATATTACGAAGGAACATTACAGTGGTGTTCGCCCATTTTTTCTCATTTTGCTGTACTTGAAGTCAACTCTGGGATGACCCAAGACATAAATTTACTGAACCTATAGGCATCCTGAACCCTTCATCTAGAAAAAAAAGTGCCAATGTGGCCAACTATAGGACTATCTCAGTCTTTTCTCCCCTAGCCAAGGCACTTGAAATAATTGCTTTGGACCACATTGTCTACTACCTAAACCAGTACAATCTGTTGTGCAAACAGCAGCCCAGCTTCAGGAAGCTCCACAGTACTGGACCTGCCCTAACAGAGCACACCAACCTCCTACATGAGGCACTAGATAATGGTTACCTGGTCTGAGTCACCTACATAGATCTGATAAAGCATTCAACCTTGTAAATCACTCACTTCTGCTTGACAAGCTCTTCTCCATGGGCCTCTCCTCTGAAACATTAGCTTGGTTTTGTTGCTACCTCACAGGTCAAATGCAGCGGGCAAGGATTGAAGCAGCTGTCTTGAACGCTAAGGGTGTCTCAGTTGGGGTTCCACAAGGGTCAATACTTAGCCCTCTCCTTTTGGCTTGTTTATAAACAGACTCTCAGTAGTCTGCCCTCTCTCAAAGATGATTTTCTACGCTGATGATGCAGTGGTCTTCAACAGCAGTCCACATCATGGGAAACTCTCCAGTGAACTCCAAAGTAGCTTCAAGTCACTGGAGGGATGGTTCAAACTCAATAAACTTGTACTAAACTATAAGAAGACCATGACCATGTTGTTTGCTGGTACACAATTGAATAAAAAGGTCCCTCCCCTAGTTATCCATAATGCACATGGAGCTTCCCTGGATCAGGTTGAATCTTTCAAGTACCTGGGTGTCACCTTGGATGATACCCCTCTCGTTTGCAGTACATGTAGAAAACATCACAAATCTTACCAAAAGAAAGTTAGCAGCGCTCTACAGGCAATGTTTGAACCTTACCTCGGAGGCTAGATGTCTGGCAGTCTCCAGTACAGTCCTCCCACTCCTTGACTATGGTCTCCCAGTATACATGGTGGCTAATGACTCTGTTCTCAACAGAGTTAGGCTGGTATTAATTAAAGCCTGTCACTTTACCAGTGGAGCTGACAGAATCACACATAGCTGCTCCCTGTATGCTCTTATAAATTGGTTACCTTTACAGGATAGGCTAAAATATCAGTCCTGCCTGATGGCAAAGAAAGCTCTTTTGGGCCTCACCCCCACTGCAATTCAAAATATCTTCTGCCCTGTCAAAAACCAAAACTCCACCAGAAGTATGACTAGACAAGCCCTTAAAGTCCCCTACCCAACAGGGTGGGTGGTATTGGACAATACCGAACTGCCCAGGGGTGTAATGAGGCCCAACACCAGAGGTGGAGGGCCTTATAACCCCTGGAAGGTCCAGTATTACCCATACTACCCACCCTGGAGGGTATCATTGTGCTTAGAAAATAGGTATCTGGGTATATTTAAATTAACTAATAAAATGATTGATGAGATAATTTTAAAACAATTATTAAAAACAGAAGAAACTTTTTCGGATAAAATAATCCCTCAATTTTTATGCTGTACCATCCTCTGTTGTTTCTAGCTGTCCATTCCCATGCCACCCCAATACGGAAGAAGAGATGCTGTTAAATTTATACAGAGGGAGCCACACCAGCATTTGTTGCCGTCGTTTTTGTACTTAAAAAAACTCATTTTTTCTTGGTAGCAACATGGAGCTATTAGACAGCATGACCCTCCTTGGTTTAAACAAGGAAGTGAAAAGTATGGTGCAGGGCGACAAGCTGTAAATTATTATTATTAGGATTTACTATGGGTACCCCCAACACACACACACACACAGTGTATTCTTTTGTTGCAGTCTTTGATTCATTTTGTTTTTTTCAGTACCTGGATTTTGCATGCCGATAGCCCAGGTCTGACGGTGCATCTGCTAACCTGCCTTCTCTGTGTCTCTTGCGGCACATATCTTACTAACCGTGATGCGACTCAGTTCTCCGAATTGAAATATAAATTAAAAAAACACAGATAAACTCAGTTCAATTGCTGGAAACAGTTGTAAAAAAGATATGGATGTGCTGAATGGAACGATTTTTTGTTGCCTTTGATTTTGGGACCGACTGGATGGCAGGCTAGAGGATGAGTAGCGAGAGACTGATCTGCTTTTGAACAGTCGGGGAAGCGAGAGAGAGGTCTATTATCAGTGAGTCAGGCTATCAGCTAGCAGAAAGTATGAGAAATTACAGTACGGGGAAAAAAAAAAGGAAAAGAAAATGTGACAAGAAATGAACCCATTGGAGGGCGGTGAGCGTTTCGTAAGGTATCTGGTAGTGACTTCCTGAATCTTGGATAGCCAGTGTAAGCGAGAGAGAAAAAAATGGTGGTGATTCGAAATTGAAAAGGGGGTGCTTTAGCCAATGACAGAGCAGGATAGGCACCATGATACATTACTGGATTGGCATGACTAGTACTTTTTACTTACAGGGCTCCCACTGCAAGTTAATGTACCCCTGCCAGCCAGTCAGATTTGTTACATTCTTAAGCCCTTTTTTTAAGCCTGGGTAGGTGCTCAATTGCAATCCATGCTGCCCAATGGCTAAACAAACTCCCAGAATCCCTTGTGGGTCTCCCCAAAATTGCACAATTTAGGAAATCTCCGAAAAAAAGAACTCACA
The DNA here is from genome assembly GCA_016271365.2 of Neoceratodus forsteri. NCBI lineage: Eukaryota > Metazoa > Chordata > Ceratodontiformes > Ceratodontidae > Neoceratodus > Neoceratodus forsteri. Next base: position 247,260,898 of record JADMNL010000025.1, read on the forward strand.
CTGAACTCAGCCTGTCGCTGCTTCAATTGACTCATACCTATCTTACCATGTTGCCCCTTGACTGTCATTGCTTGTAATCTGCATTGGTAATACCTTACTCCTACTAGTACATTCTGTCCCTCTGGGACTGCTGTGATACAGCATGATGATGACTGTCCTGTAATTTTCTGCTGCTACAGCTCTCTGTAATTTCTGCTGCTTGTATCTGACCAGGCTCCCCTTGAGCTGCTAAATGTCTGTTGTATTCCAGTTTGTTCTTTGTCCTTTACTGACGTAGAACCTTTGAAAAAGAGCACTTGTGCACAAAGGTGTTTTCCGAATTACAAATAAATAAATACATTAGAAAAAGAAAAGGCCCAGTGGCACAGAGGGTTGAGGTGCTGGACGCCACACCTCGTGCCATGCCAGCAACCTGAGTTTGGGAGTGAGCTCAGGCCACCAGGGGTAAGCAGGGGAGAGGGAGGGGGAGGAGTCAGGATTGAGCAGCCGGGAGGCAGCTCTCCAGCTCTCCTCTCCGGGGAAGGATGAGAGGTTTCCCCAACTCGTGGCTGCCACCCGGTGGAGGCCAGCTGGCAGTGCCAGGCCAGACTGAACATAGACAGTAGGCCAGGAGGGAGGATGGGGCTGTCACCAGAGCCATGGGATCCATGAGCACCTCCATGTAATTGAGCGACTGTGCACAGGGGTCCTAGGAACAGAGGAGAAAATACAAATACCATGTCTCCCTTGGTGCTGTAAGGCAGGAGGAGTACTGGGGGAGCACCATGCTAAGTAAAAAAAATAATATATATATATATATATATTATATATATATATACATAATAAAAGCTGAATCCAGTATAAAAAATAATGTTTTTTCATAATTTTCCTTTGGGACATTAGTGGCCATTTAAATGGTTTTGCTATAAACATAATGGGCCAGATATTCAAACTACGCTCTTCTTAGAAGCAAGCCATGCGCTACGCCAAAATAGTTATAAGAGGGGTGAACCAGGCGATATTCAAAGGAGTGCGCTATTGAGCAACTCTTGAATATCACCCCTGGCCACAAGCCACTGTGCATGGCGCAGTGGAATTTGCGCCACCGCAGTTGTCAGAGTGGAGTATCTAACTTGCGGTGGCGCAAGTACCATTGCGCCATGCGCAAAATCCGATATTCAAAAGGTGACATGCAAATGGGGCATAATTCATGCAAGGCATGGGGGGCCATTTGCATCTGATTATGGCCCCAGTTGCATGCCATTAGCATGCAGGTGCGCCGATCCCCGAGGACTTGCACCTGGCGCCCTGCCAGGCAGCAGCCATCGGGGACCGCGCCTGCAGCCGATCAGCAGGGCAAAGAGTGAAAATCCCACCACCCCCCACTGGCCCGATCGCGGCAACAGCAGAAATGTTCTCCCCACCAGCCGCGACCGCAGGCTGCATTGGTTAAAACAACCCCCACAGCCCGATCACGGGCATAGTTTACCCACCAGCCCGATCACGGGCAGCAATATGTCTCCCCTCCGAACATCCCTGGTGGTCCAGTGGACCGTAGATCCCGATCGCGGGATGAATCATTAACCCCCTCCCGAAACACATCCCTGGTGGTCCAGTGGACCGTACATCCGATCACGGGATGTAATTGATAAACACCTCCCGAAACACATCCCTGGTAATCAGTGGACCGTAGATCGATCGCGGGATGTAATCATTAACCCCCTCCGAAACACATCCCTGGTGGTCCAGTGGACGTAGATCCTGATCACAGAATGTAATTATTCAACACCCCTCCGAAACATATCCCTGGTGGTCCAGTGGACCATAGATCCGATCACGGGATGTAATCATTAAACACCCCTCGAACACATCCCTGGTGCCTAGTGTCCCCACCCCACCCACCATGAAGCCCTACCGCTCCCCGGCGGCGGTGAGCGGCAGCATCCACCCGCCTGCCGCCCGCCCGCTCCGCCGACCGACTGCAGGTGGGGCTGCAGCCCATTGGTGCAGGCAAGAGCCAATGGGCGTTAGCATGCCCTGTCTCAAGACAGTCAGTTTTGTGAATTATTCACAAAACTGGACTATCTGTCTGTTATGGGCTACATGCAGTCTCTTGCTGCCAATAAGCGGCTGCTACGTGCTGACCATCGGCGGCGGCAAGCGAGTGGGATGCTGCCGCCCGCCCGGCTGCGGGGGCGAGGTGGTGGGGCTTCATGGAGTGGGTGGGGTGAGGGGACACTAACACCAGGAATGCAGAGGTGTGTAATGATTACATCCGCGATAAAGATCTCAGATCCACTGGACCACCAAAGCTATGACGGGGGGTGTAATGATTACATCCATGATCGGGATCTACGGTCCACTGGACAACACATGTTTGGGGGTGTAATCAGTGCATCGCACATCGGGATCTACGGTCCCACTGGACCACCAGGGATGTGTTCAGGAGGGGAGGGGACACTGCTGCCCGCGATCGGGCTAGGGGGGGTACAACAACTATGCCCGTGATCGGCTGCAGGGGGCATACCTCTCAACCTCTCGCCTCATAAATCAGGGACAAGACATTAAAATATCAGGGACACAGACCCCATATCAGGACACATCTTAAGATTTGGTAGTATACACTCAGAAAGCTGACAGAATTAGGGGGGGGTTATGTAAGATGCATTTTCTGAATAGGAAGGAATCTGTAACTTTAATATTTAACATTATTTTATGCTTACAATCCCCAGTGTTCTGTCACAAAAATACAATTGTTATGAGGGACAGAGACAAATTCTAGGCATAATCAGGGATGTCCCTGAAAATCAGGGACAGTTGAGAGAGTATGAGGGGGGCACAGGGAGTGGGTTGGGGCCAGCCACAGGTGGCAGCTGCTGTGTTGCGCCCTGCAATGCAGCAGCTCACCTGTGGGTGGCCCTCAACTTAAGCCTTTTTTTTTTGGCTCAAAGTTGTGCAGGCGCAGGTTGGAGGTTGTGCCTGCACAACTCTGCACAGCCTGGCTGAATATCGGGCTGTGCAGTTTATGCATGGTTCCTCCCCCACCAGTTCAGCATGCATTCATTTGCATTGCGCTGTTGCTCAGCCTGTTTTCAGTGGCGCAACTGCCTCCTGCTGAATATCGCAGAATGGAGCAAGTTCAGACTTGCGCAGGCGCAACCCTATTGCGCATGGCTCAACCCTTTTGAATATCTGGCCCAATGGCTTTAAAATTTTATTTTGGTCAATACCTGCTCTTTAACTTTCAGCTTTCAAAATAAATAATCCAATGAATGCAGCTCACCTAACATGAGTAATGCAGCCTTAGACATCACTGAAGAAACCTGTCATCTACCTGCCTCCAAGTATGAACTGCTCTTCGAAGGGGATGTCAACATCTGCTGGCTTCATGAGTCATGCTGGTGAGTAAAAACATACTTCAGCAGTGAAGTAGAAAACTCACAGTTTGCAGCTGCAGAACTCATCACACAACATTCACCAAAAAACTGAATTTCAGAACATTCCATTTTTTAAAGACACCTTTCTTCTTTGCCCTCTCCCTCATCCTCCTACTCCTGGCTGGCGATGTGGAACCAAATCCTGGCCCCCCCACACCCCCATCCCTCGCTATGCCTAAAGGTCTTAGCTTCTTCCACTTCATACAAAAGGTCATACTAAACGGTTACAGAGCAAAGAAGGCAGTTTCCTCATATGTGCTCCTTGTCCTTCACCCGTAATAAGATAGACTGTGTCCCTCCAGTATGTATCTATCTTAATTTTGTTTTGAATTCCATCTTATCCTTGCTAGTTATTATCTCGGTGGGTAATTTGTTGCATGGGTTTACTATACGTTGTGTATACAAACCCTTCCTCTTGTTAGTATGAAATGCACAAAGCCTCCTCCCAGTGATCGACTCCTTCAAGGTATGGGCATCGCAGCACATCCCAGACATCCTCTGTATATCTGAAACCTGGCTCTCCTCTAGAGCCGCTGACTCTAACCTCGCCCTTCCCGAATTCCACCTTTTTCTGCCAGGACAGAGGTAAACGTGGTGAATGCGGCACCATATATGTCTGACATAACATTTCCTGCTCTGCTTCCCTCAAGAGGCCCTCCTCACCTCCCACGAGTTCCTGCTGCTCAAACCTTCCCTCCCCTCCACCCTCCCTATCTTGGTCAGCAACTTCTATGCTTCCCCTAAGATCACTCCTTCCTCTCCTAAACTCTTTCTCTCCCCACTTGTCTTCCTCCCTGCCTCTGGTGAACTTATCCTTCTCAGTGATTTCAACCTGAACTGGCTCTTCCTCTCTTACGCCTATCCTACACTCTATTGAATCCTTGAATTTAACCCAGCTAATTTCCAAACCCACCAGGCTCAACCTCACTCCTCAAATCACTCCCTCCTGGACTGGGTATTATGTTGTCTTCCCCATAGCATCGCGGCTGCAGCAGTGCTCCCAAATGTGTTCAGTGATCACTGCCTTACCTATTGTATTAGAAACCCCCCACTCTACCCCAAAATACATCTGGCACAGGCCCCTTAGGTCACTTGACACAGATGCCTTCTTAGGCGACCTGGCCTCTGTGTACTGGTCTCCTGTCTACTCTGCCCAAAACATCGACACAGCCCTCTCATACTTCACTGCCATCCTCACTTGCTCCTGGAACACCCACACCCCCGATCAAAAGATCCAGAGTGAAATGCTCCCACCACCCCTGGATTACAACTGACCTCACTGAACTTTGCGAATTCAGGGATCTTGCATGTGCCCACTTTAAGGCTTCCCACTCTCATTCTGACCACCAGCACTACAGGTCCCTTAGAAACTCCTGCACTAAGGCTATCCAAGCTGCCAAGGCTCACTACTTTAAACCCAACCTACAATCAACTTAAACTCTTCCTCCAACTTCTAGAAAGTAATCTACTCCCTTTTTAACCATCCCTTCCTCAGGTAGATAGCTCACTGGTCTCTGACCATCTTGCTGTCACCCGCCTTTTCAACAAGTTCCTCACAACCTGTGCTGTTCCCTGCCAGTCCTCAAACACTTCTCCCCCCACCACCCTTACCATCCTCTTCTGCTGGTTTTCATTTACATTCTGTCTCCCCTCATGAAGTTTTCTGTGCCCTCAAGACACTCATTCCCTCAAAATACAGTCCAGATGGCTTGGTCCCCAAACTTCTCCACATATCCACCCCGACTATCCTTCACTCATTCACTCTCCTTCTCCCTCTGTGCCATCTCCCTCACCTGGAAAACTGCCAAAGTACTCCCCCTCTACAAAGGGGGTGATCTATCATCTGCTGGAAACTATAGCCCCTATCTCTCTCTCCTCCCTTCCCTTGCTAAACTACAAGAGTCCCTAGTCCACTTCAGACTAGTTGACTTCCTAGATTCCTTTTCCATCCTGTCCCCCTTCCAGTCTGGCTTCAGAATACAACACTCCACAATCACCTCCCTTCTCCATATTACTGACTCTGTTCTTACAGGGATGGACCAGGGGCATGTCACAGTAGCCATTTTTATAGCTCTTACCAAGGCATTCGACTTGGTATACCACCCTCTCCTATTAAACATGCTGGCCTCAGCCAGTCTCTCTACTCCTGCAGTCAATTGGTTCCACTCATACCTTACTAACCGCCAATAGTCTGTTCAGATGGATAGTGCACTACCCCCCTCCCATTCTCGCAGGAGTCCCCCAAGGCTACATCCTAGGCCCCATACCATTTTCTATTTTTCTTAATGATCTTCCATTTGTCTATGTCTCATCCCATATTCAGATGTATGCTGATGACACAGTCATCTACGCATCTGATCCCTCCATACCTGTGGTCGCATCCTCACTCCATTGTGATTTCCACAATGTGCTATGCTGGTTCTATGCCAACCAGCCTCAAGGGAAACATCAAGAAGACTGTCCATGACCTTTGGCACTAGCCAAAAGCCAGCAAGGCTCTCACCTTCTCTGGTCTTCTCCACCCTCGAAGGTACCCAACTGGAGGCATTCTACACTTACAAATACCTTGGTGTGTGGCTCGATAGTAACTTGGACTTCTGAGCCCACATCGATGCTATACAGTCCAAGCTTCACCCCAAATTAGGCATCCTTCACCAAAACAAGGACTGTCTTCTCACTGACGTTTATGAGACCTGTTCATTAAAATGATCTTTCCATTTTTGACTATGCAGACGTGGTTTACATTGCAGCTCCTCCCTCCACCCTGGCCAGACTGGACACCCACTGTAATGTCTTCTGTCACTTTGCCTCAGACTCTACTCCCCACACCCATCACTGCTCCCTTCATTCCTCTTTCCATTGCCCCCCTACCTTTGTGTCACCACTCCCACTGCTCAGCCCACAATGGTAAATATTGGTTTGCCTCCCTCACCTATCTATCTTCTCTCCTTTCTCCCTCCACTCCCTTCTCTTACCCCCTATGCTATAAAGAGACTCCTGCTCCTTTTCTATCCCTCACTCCCACTCTTGCACTGGTCAGGCTGCGTTCTCATACTGGCTGCCCCTCTCCTTCACCAAGCTCCATCTCTACTATCCCTAAAGTGGCTACTAAAGCCCACCTCCCCCTCTACTTGTTCCTGTCACACACCCCTCAAATCTCTCCCTCCTCTGTCCCCACTTCTCCCCTTCTCTGCTACCCTACCTCTCATATGTGACCTCCCACTCCCCACACCCTCTCTCAAGTGGGTCTCACCTCATCCTAATTAAGCTGCTTGATCCCCTGCCATCTATCTTTGTAAAATTCTAAATAACACAGCTATGTACAGTTTTTGTCATATGCCTCAAAGTATTGTTACTGCTACCTTGTTTACTACCGTATTTTGCACTTGTAAGTGGTGATATTGCACTTCATTTGTTTGAATATGCCTGCTTGATTTTCTCCTCTCCCCCGTCCCCTGGGTTGCACCTAGAAATGAGCCTCGGCTCAGTGTGCTTGTCCCAGTCACCAAACTTTTAAATCAATCAATCAATAAATAAATAAATAAAGATGACTGAATAGCTGAATTTCCTATCAGAATGGGATATGATGGATTACTGGTTTAACTGGCTGTAATCTGATTCCAATCCAGTCGTGCCTCCAGTAATTTTATTAGATTGGAAATTTAATTGGATAAAATTATTCATCACTCCAAACTACAAAATGTGAAAAAAAAGACAGTTAAATGACTTTCCCACCTCAAAAGGCCCCTGTTATGCACTGTATCCTTTCTTTCCCCATCCACCTGCACCCCCAGCAGCAGGACCAAACCCCCAGCAAGTTCCTAAAACCCACCATGAATCAGTAAGCCCCGAGACCCATTTTGGAAAGGTTCTGATCCTGGTGCTGGGTGCTGGTATGAAGAACTGAGGATGAGAGGCTGACTGATAAGGAGGGTCAGTAGGGGTGCTGCCACTGTATTTATTGAAGAGTTTCACCGGGAAGGCATACTGAGCAGGACTATTTGTTTCCAGATGCATCATGGGGTGAGGGGGGAAGGGAATAAACAGTCTGCATACAGTAATAATAGATACAGCACTAGATTAGCTATAATGCATAGAATACAATAAACTTGCAGTCTACAATGAGCATACAGTAACAATAGGTGACAGCACAAAACAGCAATATCCATAGAGTACATACATATTTTGTAGTGGAAGGCAACCTAACGCTGAGCAATTACGGTGGGACATTCCAGGAACATAGCAGTGAGACAGAGCTGGGCTTGGTGTGGTGAGAGTAGGCTTAGGGTGTAGCAGAAGGTAGGTGCGGGGAGAGAAGGCTTAGGTGCAGTAGAAGGTATGGAGAGGAATAAGGTTGCCAGCCTGAGAGGAGGACTGGGCCTGGGCTTGGGGAAAGGTGAGTTGGGGCAGTCACATAGTGGGTAGAGCAGTGTTAAGCCATCGTGTAGTGAGACTTTGACTGAGAGTGTAGCTGAAGGTAAGGATGGGTACAGAAGGAATGTCAGTCTGAGAGGTGGACTAGGCCTGGGCTTTGGGAAGTGTATACATGGAGTAGAGAGGAAATGGATGCTGGGGTGGGTGTGTCTCGGATGGAGGGAGGGGAAGGCATTCCACAGTTTAGGGCAGCGATATGAGAAGGCGGACTGACCTGCAGTGGTAGACCATTGGGGAAGAGCCAGGGATCTGTGACCGGTGTTCCAGAGGGAGTAAGAGGGAAGGGTGCGGGTAAAGACAGTAGAGGTGAGGTAGGAGGGTAGTGACTCAAACCAGAATTTGGCCACAAAACTAGCAGAATGGGTGAGGCATCTGGATTCAAGGGATAGGAGGGAAAGGACTTTGTAATGATCACAGTGATGGGTCCAATGGGGGCAGGATAGAGCAAAACGACAGAAGGAGTGAAATAGGGTGTCCAGTCAGGCAAGGGAGGACTTGGGAGTGGCACTGTAGACTGTACCAGCATTGTCAGAAGTGGGGAGAATCATTTTCTGTGCAATTGTGCAGCGAGCTGGTACAGGAATGCAACCACGGTTTCTGTATAGTGCACCAAGCTTGGGGTGCAGTTTCTTTTGGATTGTGTTCACATATACAGAAAAGTCCAGGTGCTGGTCTAACCAGACACCAAAGTACCTAAAGGAGATGACGTTCTCTAATTTCGTCCCATCCAGGGTGTGGAAGATAGTGGGGGGAAGGTGGGGACAGTCCAGACAGTCTCTGCCTTGTGCCAAAGGTCATGGAGACAGTTTTTTTTGCATTTTTGGCATTTAGGAACAGCTGGCTGGAGTGGAACCAATGCTGCATCTTGTTGAAATCCTGCTGAAATCTTGCTGCCATCTCTGATCGTGAATGACCTGAGGTGTATAGGATAGTGTTGTCCACATACATATATATGGCTGTAGAACAGCAGACAGCAGGAAGGCCATTGAAGAAGATAGAAAATAGGACTGGATCAAGAACTGAGCTCTGTGGGACTCCAGTAATGATTGGGAGGGGAAGGGAAAGGGAGTCGCCAATCGTGCTACCTTTAGGAGCTTCCATCCTTGCTGCCGGTACCTTGCCTGTCAGTAGATGAGTAATTGCCCAAGAAGCATGAAGCAATAACTGAGGAATGAGTCAGCAGGAAGGAGTGGAGACAGATCGGATTTCGATCTTTAAATATTTTGTGCATCAGTCTATGAGAAGATGCCACTATGAACCTGTTATGACGATTGGAGTGCTGTAAAAAGGTGCGGTGGATAATAACTTCTTTGCCCCAAATTTCCATAGCTGCCTCTTGGACTGAGAAGGAGATTGGTTCATGTCTACAAGTGTTACTGTTTTCCATAAGCTCTCTGCTAGCCCATTATCTGAAATCAATGGAACGTGATATCAGAGCTCAGATACTGTAGCACCTTATACAGGACAGTATGAGTAGAAGACATGGACCTCTCTCCTTTTCAAGGAGACAGTCTACACAATGGGAGTGAGTGAGTGGCTAAATGGAGGACGAGGTTGGGGCCTTTTCAGCAGAGGAAATCACTTAACATTTTTTTTTCACTCTTTGAAGGCCAGAATGCAGAATAATTATTTCTGATACAATTTAATTAATCAGCCCTTATTCTGAATGAATATTGCTTTTTTTTCTCTGCTATATTAAATTTTGAAAAAATATTCAATGGCACTCGAACGTCTCAGACAGAATCTGAGCAACTTCACATTTTTTATAACTGAATCTATTTTCATGAAAACAGAAACTTTTTCTTTTAGACTTTGTCCATTTCTGCTGTGTACAGCTACCCCAAAGGCATGAGTTTCTGCTTGTGATATCAAAAGCTTGAATGGGAGTTGATACTTAAACTGGGATTAAGTAATGTACAGCAGGAGGGGCAGACAGGGGGCCGCCCCCTGATGGCCCAGTAGCCGCGGGTTGTGCTGTTGTGTGGGCCACCTGGCTGTGGGAGGGGATTCGGGTTGCCATGTTGGGAGACAGGCCAGACAGAGGTACCTGCTGCTCTGCAGTGCCCCTCAGTCTGGGAGGGTGGGTGGTCTGAACCAGTGCCATGGTGATCCCCTGTGGTTGGGTCAGGTAGCTTGCTCTTGCCACAGGGATGCTGTATATGTATGAGGCCAACATACGTATTGCTCTCACCATGGGGTGGAGTGAGGACCTTTGGGTGGGGAGAAACGGGGCAAAAACATGTGCACCAAGCCATTTAAAAGAAAGGTTACAGGTACCATTTAGCCCTGAAACCCATTGGACCACGGGCTCAGCGGTGGTGGGCAGCAGCTGATAGGGCTGAGGGCCCCTGGCAGCATGACCTGAAAAGGAGGAAGCAGGTGGTGGCTCGGGGGGGGGGGCCAAATAGCTACATAAAAAGCAGGACAGACAAAAAGGACCTACAGTAAGTGCTTCCCACGTCCATAGTACTGTTACTATGTTACAATTTATTGTTGTGCAAATGATTCAGATGTTACAAGCAGAAGATTACAGCTTGAGGCCATGTACAAGCAACAGGAACAAACAGAGTCTAGGGGAAAAGATGATGTTAGGTGAAGTCCTACTACTCTGCCTCCAGTGTCTCAGGCTGCGGCACCTATCTGTCTGAATGTCTTTAATGCCCTATGTATACCAACAAAATGCTATTAACTTCTGTTACATTGTACTGACTACCTGTATAATCTTTGCCAATTGTACATAATGTGTACAGTATATATACTTTCTGTCAACCTGGTTTTGTATAAGATATGTTCACACTGTTTGTTTTTTTTTGCAACTCTCTTATTTGTCACAATGTTTAATGCTCTCTGTAACTCGTTACCCAGGTCGACCCTGAAAAAGGGTCTGTACTTGTCTCAGTGGACTTACCCATCACCAAAACTCAAATAAAAATAAATACATTTCTTTAGTAATAAAGAATGGAATGTCCTAAATTTCATATATATATATATATATATATATATATATATTTTAAACCTTATGAGATTGAGTACTGCTGATGCAACTATCAGTGTTTACCTAAAAAATAAATCTGGAATTTCTCTTTAACTCTCCTACAATAAGCAAGTTTAATTCGCAACTTGCACACATTGATAGTCTGGGTACTTGCCTCCCTACTGCACAGGTTTGCAGCACCTCGGGGCCATCGATAGGAGTTTCAAGTATACAACAGATGGGACGGAACTCACAAAGACATGCCATAAAAGGGACCTGGGAGTTATTATAGGTTAAAAACTAAAACATACCAGTTAGTGTGCAAAGCAATGCAAATCATATGCTTGGTAGCACAAAAAAAAAGGGGGAATAGGCCGAATCAAAAAACGTTATTTTATCACTTTATAGGGCACCAGTGAGAGCACACTAGGGACCCCATATTCAGTAGGTTAGCCCATCACTAAACATACTAGTTACCCACTAACCCAGTTTTATGTAATCAGACAGGGTGGGGGCCATATTCAGTGCCTCTTGGTGTGTGGCACTCAGCAGACAGCACATACTGTACATGCAGAATATATTGCTGCACCAATGCAAATGAGGGATTCCTCCTGCATACAGGGTGCAGTGCATAGGCCTAGTTTGGGGGGGAAGGGAGGCGTTGCCACCCCCCACAAAAAAATTTGTCTTGACTGATATGTTTTTTTCAGTAATTTTAAATTAATTACACAAAAATCCTGCCCCCCTCAAATGTCAAAGTCAAACTACACCTATAGCGCAGTGGTATATTTAGAGGTTTTGAAAACACTGAACAGCTATTATCACAGCGTTGTTTAATATTTCCAAAACCATGCCCTTACCAAAAAACACAGTGGTGCACAACTTTATTTATTTATTTCAAACCTTTTACCAGGAAAGTCATACGAATACCCGAGACACCATTCCAGGACAAGCGCTGAGTAGCCAACTGACAGCAACAGTTGTCAGTCCCAGCTAGTGCACCTCCAATCGCTGTAGCGATCTTTGAGATACATCGACAGCCCTAATAACAGCCTAGTGGCCCCACCTCATAATCGCTGTAGTGATCCTGCAGATAGATATGTCAGCAACCCATTCCCCGGTAGTCTAGTGGCTCCCCACCCAGTGCTGTAGTGATCGTGTAGATATATCAGCAACCCATTCCCCTGTAGTCTAGTGGCTCCCCACCCAGTGCTGTAGTGATCCTGTAGATAGATAGATATGTCAGCAACCCATTCCCTGGTAGTCTAGTGGCTCCCCACCCAGTGCTGTAGTGATCTTGTAGATATATCAGCAACCCATTCCAAGGTAGTCTAGTGGCTCCCCACCCCCCACCCCTGAGTGCTGTAGTGATCTTGTAGATATATCAGCAACACATTCCCCGGTACTCTAGTGGTCCTCCACTCCCCACCCGATCGCTGTAAAGCCCTCCTCTTGGCCCATCCACTCTGCACCCACTCCCCACCGATAACACCTGACTCTCTCCTCTGATCTTAAAACAGTAGCCACAATCATATCGGCAGGCTATGACCAGTACAGCCCCTCTCCTCATTATCTCAGATGGCCACCATCTGAGTGACAGAGGGCGAACATGTGTGTACTGTAGAAACAAACTGTTTCTACAGTACGCACATGTGCACTCCCTGTCACCTGACGACAGCTGGCCGACTTCAAGGTGGTGAACAGAGGGGCTGTGCTGGTCACTATCTGTGGCATGAGTGTGACTACTGTTTTAAGTATGTCCAATTCAGTCTACATCATATAATGTATATACAGATCTCTGTTTGTGGTGGTATGGATTCATCAGGTGCCATCTACTGGTAAGAGATCAGAATGTAGGTCCATGGATTTGCATGAATGTGACACCCACACTTTCTTTATGTATGCATGTCTGTATGTATGTATGTATGTAAATAATATTATTTTGCATTTAGAAAACAGTAAAAAAAAAAAAGGCAATGAAAGCAATGGTAAATTTAAAATAAATAATGCAAAACCTAAGACGTTTTCAATGTTCATTGCTGCCCTCTTTAAAGATGCTTATATCTGGTTCCATGTCCCTGAGTAGTGGGGGATCATTCTGACATGAAGTTGATCCAGGTGCATGACCAGGACATCAGAAGCAGAGGCAAGCAGGGAGGGTGCGAGATGCTCTCCTCTCAGGGGAGGGTGGACGGGTGCTCTGATCACTGAGTGGTACCTGGTGGGAGCATGGTGTATTGCCTGATGTGGGCACCCATGGTTTAGCTGGTGCCAGCCCCAGGATGTCAACCTGGTGTGCACTCCAGTAGGAGGTGGGTGGAGGGAGGAACTCAGTACAGGGGAAATTTGTCTGCCTTGGTTCACCAGATGATGGCCCCTAAGTTCCCCCAAGCCACCCACCCCCAGCACACTGGCACAGTCACACTAGTGTACACTCTGCATCTGAAATTGTCAAGTCTCTTGGACTCCTTGTATGGAAGGGGGGGCTCATCCGAGTTTCCTTGCTTCTTGCCCTTGTAGAAAACAGCATCTGCCACATGACCTGTCAGAGAAAGAAGCTCTGTAGATTCGGTAAGCTCCACTAGGGTGACTGCCTATGTGTGGTCCATCCTACAAGGTGAGACCAAGCAAGAAGTTACTGTAGGCACTCCTAGATGCTGAGTGTGGGATCAAGAACAGCAGGATGGGAAAGGCCACTCTAAGTGCAGCATCTGTTCCAGTATGTCCTTTAGCAGGTAGGTTTTTTCTGTACTGGATTTCCTCCAGTGGAGTATCCAGAGACAAAAACATTCTATCTAGCAATGAGGTGAAGGAGGAATGGTTACCAGAGGCAGGACTCAATGTTGACAGACTGTCTTCTTGCAGTTGGGGTGTCAAGCAAAATAATAACAGTTACGTCTTGGTACAGCAGCACCAGACACCGATCAGCTGAAGTGGCCACCTGCTTTGTAAGAGTGACCATGGATGACGGGGCATGAGGCAGCCCTGTCTCAGACTTGGAATCCTTGGTTGGGGCCCTGGGTGGTGGAGGAGGCTGAACCAGGATGGATAGGCAGCTGAGGCACTGTTAGCAACACCAGAAGCACTGTAGTCAGGGGAGTGTTCAGGGTCGGTGCTGGGAGGGTTGGTATTGGCCTAACCTGCCTGACTAATGGCACTGGTGGACTTCCATATACTCCGTAAGCTCATTGCTACCACAAGACCTTCTCTCACCAACAACAGATCAAATGTCGACAATGACATCATAGCCCATGTTTTCCAAGAGTTTTAAAAAACAATTCATTACATAAAACATAACATAAAGTCTGAACCATTGCTCATTTTGCACCTCTCTGCATGGCAGCTGCATCCCTTCCCCCACCTCCAGGCTGCTGGAGAGGAAACAAGGGGATGCCTGACACCTGACACGTACAGGAGTTCAGGAGAAAACACTGGGCAGGTTGGTTTTCAGTGGAGCTGTGTGGTCAGGGTAAATGTAAGAGTAAACAAAATAAAAGAAATAGTTTAAAACATTTCCTGCTACATAGACCACACTGTTCCCTCAAACTGGAGCTTTGTCCTGGACTTTGCACTTACAATCTTTCTATCAAACCATACAAAAAATATCCCTTTCAAATAATTTAAAATAATTCTTGCGTAACAGGTTGGGCTTAGTCACCCATTTCTTGATTAATTCTGATGAATTAATGAGCAACTGTGAATTACACGTTAATTCACCTGGACTAATGCACTATTTATTCAAAGTAAATTAAATGTTACAGTTCCGACATTACTGAGGTGCTGTATAATAGAATGATTTATTCATGTTTTTCTTTACTAGATAATGAGAAAGCATAAAGTGGGACCAGCCATATGGACAAGATCTAACTGGATAAATTTGAAATTCATGATCTCCTTGCTGTGCTCCAACAGAATTCATCATTACATGCTATAAATCTTTAATTCCTGTCTAGTTTTGCATGAACAATTTACCATAATTGAAAGCGCCCACATAGAAAGATGAACAAAGTGGATGATTTGATACCTTCTATTGGACCAACAAGAGATTTCCATAACACAAGCTTTCAGGCACACATAGACGTTCATCAAGCGTAGTAGCCAGGTTTTACAGAACACAAGCTTCTTTACTTTGGATAGAGAAACTTGCTCTTTTTTTTTTCCCCAAATCTTTTTCCCTCCGGTCACGGTCTGTGGGGCCTCTCTCAGGCATCCTGCCTGCTCCTACCCTGCCTGAAGTCCTCCTATCTGTGCCTTCTCTCTCCTCCTTCCTCTATCCACAATTGGCACCCCCAGCTTAACCCCTCCGGGGTTGGGGTGCCCCTCCTCTTTGGGCACTCTCAACAGACAGACTCCAATGTGGTAGAGGGCCCAGATGGAGGAACCTGGAAGGCCAGGCATGATGGACCCAGCTATGGGCATGGGGGCAGGTGTCACTGCCTACCCTGCGGACTGGGTTTTTCCCTTGTACTGGTGAGCGCTTCTCCCACCTCCCTTGCGTGTGCACATCCCGACACACAGCGCACGGCAACCCCTGCCTGAGTCAGGTCACGCTAACTACATGCTGCTCAGTGAGCTACAGTACTCCCGGTCTCCACCAGGAGCCGCTGATGCACCGAGAATCCCCCCCCCCCCGGGGAGAAGAGCAGTCCTGCAGGCGCTCAATCCTCTCCCGCCCCTGCCGTTCCCCAGTGCCCCGAGCGGCCCTGAACTCGGGTCTCTGGTGTGGTGCAAGGTGTGGTGTCCAGCGCCTCAACCCTCAGTGCCACTGGGCTGGCCGAAACTTGCTCTTTTGATAAGACAGTATGCAAAGACAAAAAAAAAAAAAAAAGATCTCTGAAATACTAGGTGGTTGCTTGTAAATCAGATTAGTGATGTAGACCACTCCTCTCCCAAAATGAAATGTGACAGCAGGTGACCTATGAATTGTAAAATGTTTACATTCAAAGAGCCTCCCTAAATACAGATGTGTGTGTAAGAGAGAAAGAGAGAGAGACAGACTACAATATTAATAAACCTTGTTAATGTATAAGGCTCACTAAAAATATGTATCAAAGATAATGTACATAAGTATATGCACAGGAAATGCCTATGTACCTGAACCAAGAAGAAGACAATTGACAGTTAAAACTTGTAATGGGTCATGAAAAAACCAAGGTCTCTATTCAGTCCATTATTTTTAGTATCCATAAGGTGGCTAAGCTTGAGCTCATAAGCTTGCCTTTCTTGTATATTTCTGAAGGACTCCTTTGGGAACCAGGACAAAAAGGTCACAAATGGAGTGATGAGACTGAGAGAAATGTTGTCCCACTGGTGACGGTTTTTCAGTCTTTTTCTCCTTTATGTCATGCCTGTGTGAGTTCATGAGAGTTACAAGGGGTTGCCTGGCTTCCTCCACATAGCTTGTATGTGGACACTTCTTACATTAGATGTAACAGACAACATTCTAGGATCCACATGTATAACTCCCCTGTATCTTGAATTGCTCGTTTTGGGGGGGAGTTAATAATGTTGTAAGTGAAAATATGCTGTTTTTTCTTTCTTTTTTTTCATCTTGCCTTTGCATGCTGCCTTATCAAAGAACTGTTACACCCATGTGTTAAAGTGTATTTAACAGTAGTTTTTTCTATCCTAAGTAAAGAAACTAATTTTTTGTAGAACCTTGCTGCTACACCTGATGAAGCGTTCTGCATAACCTGAAAGCTTGTGTTTTGCAAATCTTTTGTTGGTCAAATAAAAGGTATCAAATCATCCACGTTGTTCATTTTTTTGTACAAGGATCGGGTACGGCTACAAACAATTCTCTGTCACCTAGAAACACGTAACTTATCTTCTAAGCAGTAATTCTGATCGTCTTAAATGTAAAAATAAATTTGAGGACAACCTGTCTCCAATACACATATGTGATGAGTACAGACTTTAAAAATATTCCTGTTTTAAAGACTACAATTGCTAGACAGTGGTGAAAATCTTTTTCCATTTATGATCAGAAATGCATAAGTTAGTGGCCATGAAGTGTCCTACAACCCTTTAATGTTCCTGGAGACAGCCTACTGCCACAATTCTAAATTTATGGCACAAATTATGCCTTCCAGACCTTTTATTAGTATAAACTGCTAGTCCATAGTCGAAAATGACTGCACTAGCCTGGCTCAGTGGCTTTGTGGCAGCTAGCTGAATTTTATAAAAGATGAAGGAGATGCAAGAATGACCACAGGTCTCTTCTACACTGGTTCAGTGCAGGATGCATGTGCTGCAGAAATGATGCTCTTGTTCTCTGGTAAGGGCAAGATACAGGGTGTCATTCTCCATCACCCAACGAGGATGAGTTATGAACGGAATTTGGTGGGGTCCCAGTGTAGACCACTGCCTGAGCCCCTCACAGGCAAGGACAAGCTACAACACAGGCACTGTGACCACCTGCAAAGAGGCAGGACAATAAAAAGGGGACTCAGAAGTGTCCAAAGCCTCCCACTCTGCCATCAGCTGTCCCTGCTGGATCCCCCAACCAAGAGTGTTAAACTCCCAACTCCCCAAACCTCACATCTCCAGCTCCCCTCTCTGCAGGCAAATGATCTCAATCTACAGTTTCAGATTCCATAATGAAACTCACATCCATAACCCCCTCCAAGCAGGCAAACATCCTTCTGACCCACATTTTCAGACCAGCATACCCAAATACTAGTGCTTAGTCCGGGCTGACCAGGTATCTATCCATGGACAGTGTCCACTGCTTTAAACAGGAAATTCCACAGTATAACCAAAGACCACAAGTACAAAACTTGCAGCTCAGTCTCAGATTTCAAATCATAACCTTTTATTCCTCCATTTTAATTTCATTTTACATTTTGTTCTTACAGAGCGCCATACCCAAAACTCCCACCTTTGGCCCTCTTCCCAGTTAGCAAATAGTCCCCAAACCTCAGTTTCAGACAACCAGCCTCCTCCATCACACATCCCCATCTTCCCTCACCAGCTGGCAAAAAGTCCTATGTATCTGTGTTTTCAAACCATCCCGTCACCAAAACTTACATTGCCGGCTCCCTTCCCAGCTGGAAAACAAACCAACTGACCTGCAGTTTCAGAGCACCTCCGCACTAACCCAAAATTCATATCCCTGCCCCACCTTCCAGCTGGCAAACACCAAACTAACCCATAGTAACAGACCCCCAAATCCCAAAACTGACATTCCCTGCCCTTTAGCTTGCCTCCTAACTGTCAAACACCCTACCTCTAACTCCAGCTGGTTACACAGAATGAACTGCTGATTTAAAACAGCAGAAACTACTTAACTGGCACTGCAACAAGAAAGTGGACAAACAACTAGAAAAGTTATTAACACCATTTCTTTTTTTTTCAAATTACATCAGTATTTAATTGTTTAGTCTTAATTAATTGCTAGCCAGTTTTAAACAATCCTTATATCTATTACAATATATTTACTTAATCAAGGATTAAGCATACAGATTAATTGTTATCCCTATTTTATAAACAATTCAAAATTATTGGGGTATTAATCATTTTACTGATTTCATTCCATAACTTATCAAATGCATCTATTCAATTTTGTAGAATATAGTGTACTTTTTCCAATTTATATAGCTCAATCACCAGATTATTAACACAATTTCCTGACTGTCAGATGCTTTATAAATTCACAGCTTTGGAAATTTGCATTGCAGAATCTCTATTTACTATATATTCAGCAAGCAAAGATAAGAAGCGAGGTGTATCATCCCAAGGTGAAAATGTTTTTTCTTCAGAACTGCTACTGTACCGCCACACAAAGAGCAAAGCTGTTTCATCAATCTCCTTCCACAGCAATACAGTTAACTCCAACACACCCGTATACTAAAAGCCATCACTAGCAACATGAACAAAGTAGGGCAAGAGAAAAAAATATTTTACTCACAAATTTCCGTTTCAATTTGACTTTGACACGCTCTGCCTTACTTTCATGCAGACCATCAGAGCAATTGAGAGAGCTCAGATGCTCATCCACAGAGACGCTCTTCCTCATGTAGAATGAACGGGTCCTGAAGTAGGCAAAGGGGGCCTCTTCTATACCAGTGCGCAGGTTCTGATGGAGTGAACCGTCCACTGGTTCTTCCTCATCATCTTCCAGTCTCCATGCCTCTCCTTTATTCAACAGAAGAAAAAAAAAAACATGAGAACAAAAGGCAAGGCATTTTTATTTCTAAAGTGCCCTACTCCAAGGACACAGAGTGTTGTACATAAGTTAGACTAAAACATAAAGCAGACCTTAGATTATACAGAAAAGTACAATAAACTATTATGCAGCAAAACAGGATCCAAAGATGGTGACATATATTCGTGCTACACCTTCTAAAACAGATAGGTCTCAAGTTTCCTCTTAAAATGCCTCCACCATTGGGGAAGGGGGGGGTCTGTAGTTGCCTAGAAAGTGAATTCCAGATTGCTGGGTCTGCAACCTCAAATGCCTTGTCTCCCAGTAGATTTAGCCAATCATAGGGCACAAAAAAGAAGCATAGCCACAGTGGAGCATAGTGGATGGTCTGCGGTACATGGTCATAGGGGTAGCTAGGGCACAAACCATACAGAACCTCGTATGTAAGCAAGCTAATCTTGAATGTGATGCACCACCCAATTCCAAGGCAGTGCAGTTCACACAGCATAGGTGTGATATGCTCACCACTGCCTCTAGAGCAGATCGATCTTGCAGCAGCATTCTGCGCCAGTTGTAGATGGGCCATCAAACTTCCTGAAAGTCTTAGGTACAGAACAGTAAGTACAGTAATCTAGGGAGCCATCACAATGGTATGCACAAGTGTGATCAAGTCTTCATAGGCTAGACAGGGCTTCAACCTTTACTTCAGGCTTCAAACTTTACTCTCATATATTGGTTCGAATGACTATGTATCATATTCTGATTGTAACTTTTCAACATGTAATGTTATGTATATTGTAAGTTATCATTTGTACTGTACACTATTTTTGTGTATCTATTCCAACTCCCCTTCCCCCACAATGCACCGTGAGACGAGCAACTTGTTCAGTGTGCCCTTCCTTGTGAAACTCTTAAATAAATAAATAAATAAACCTGACAATGCTTCACTGCTGAAAAAAGCCACAGCAGACTACCACGCCACCCAATATCCAAGTCTCAGCCTGCTGTCCACTATGATTTCCATGTTTTCAATCCAATAAACAGCTGGGAGGGGAGTGCCACTTGAGAAAAAAAAATCATAACCCTATATATCAGAATGCTTGTATAAGTAAACAGTGTCACCATGGTATCTCAAGACTCTTCAAGCGTGTCACCTCATGTGTCCTTTGCATGAAAGAGAAGCAAACTGAAGTCAAGCTGTTCTGACACCCAGAGGATGTAAAAGGGTGACACCCTCGAAGTGTGTTGAGATGCAATGGCATCATCCAAAATATAAATATATGTAAAAGATTTTCAAAAAAGGTTTTAAAAAAATAAAAGAAAAACTCTTCTGAAGCCACTGACTCACTCACTCTCCTTGCTGTTCACTTGGTGACTTTTTTTTTTTTTTTTACACAAAAGTAACTAAACTCAGCTTAAAACCATGCACCTTGTATGCTTTTGAACAAAGCCTTCATCACCGTAAACCTCTGGCAGCATTTTCTTACCACAATGAACATCCTTTGGTCACGTTACACTGGAGGACGAAAGCCAAAGTTATTACACCTCAAAGAGTGTAAAAATGGCAGGATCAACCCGATGAAAGTTTTTTTTTTTTTTTTTTTAACTTTTTACCTATCAAAATCATGGCAGGATCAACCAGATAACTGGCTGCAGTGTGGGACAGCTACATAGAATGATTTACTTGATTATGGTTGTGGCAGCCTCTGTGTGCTAGATGTGTGTGTGGCAGCTGTGTATGCCAAGTGTGAAATGATCCGGCTGCTAGTAAGAAGGTTTTGAGGGATGGAAAGTAGTGCAGGCATGCAGTCATAGTGTGTGGCATGCAGTCACTGTGGGAAATGCACAGTCATGTGGTGTGATTTACACAATCAAGGAACCTGATTTTCACTGATTTTTCCTACCCATTTTATATAATATATATATATATATATATATATATATATATATATATATATATATATATATATATATATATATATATATATATATGGGATACGACATGGCCTGAGTGAAGATATCATATTTATCTTCACGAGAGGCCAGTAATGTCATGCTATCTCATAAGTAGTCTTAAGTGAAGATAAATATGATGGGCTCGATTCTCGAAGCTCCCGGCATGGCGCAAGGGGCTAGCACCACAAAGAATAGCTTCCTCATTTTGTTTGGGCAGGACTAGGATATTCAGTTTGATGGTAAGTTTGTGACTGTTTGTAACTGGCTGAGTCTGTACCTTAAGTGCAGGCAAATCACATTTGAAGGGATTAGTGGGGTTTGAAATTCAAGTGTTTTTCTAACTGACATTCAGTGGGCTTCCCCATTTTGTTTGGGCAGGACTAGGGGATTTAGTTTGATGGTAAGTTTGTGACTGTTTGTAACTGGCTGAGTCTGTACCTTAAGGAGATAGGAAAATTATTTTTACATAGTTAACTGCCCTTCCATCTTCCTTTCCATGCCAGTTATGTATTCTTATACGCTTTGATGATTTTTTGATAAATAAATAACCTAGCTTTGGGGTGCTCTCAGATCTACGTTGAGTTCCACTCTCCTCACCAGCTACTGCTCTTGATTTTCATATTTCTAAGACATTCTATGGCATCAGTAACTCCCATTCCATGCTATTCATCTGAATGGCCTGGAATGAGTTTGTGATGTCATAGAATGTTCAGGCAGTATGAAAAGAGAAAGAGAGAGCAGCAACTGCTGAGGAGAGAGGGATTCGGGGGTAGTTAAAAAGGCAACAGAATTAAGATTATTAATTTAACTAAAAAGGTCAAACACATATCAAAATACTGGGTAGCCAATAAAAGAACAACTGGAGGGCATCTAGAGGTATAAAAACTGTTTCTTATCACCTTTATGCGCAGGCATATCATATTTCAGGAGATTAGCGTGGTTTGAAATTCAAGTGTTTTCCTAATTGCCATTCAGTGGGCTTCCCCATTTGTTTGGTCAGGACTAGGGGATTCAGTTTGATGGTAAGTTTGTGATTGTTTGTAATTGGCTGAATCTGTACCTTAAGTGCAGGCATATCTCATTTCAGGAGATTAGTGTGGTTTGAAATTCAAGTGTTATCATAACTGACATTCAGTGGGCTTCCCCATTTTGTTTGGGCAAGACTAGGGGATTCAGTCTGATGGTAAGTTTGTGACTGTTTTTAATTGGCTGAGTCTGTACCTTAAGTGCAGGCATATCACATTTCAGGGGATTAGTGTGGTTTGAAATTCAAGTGTTTTCCTAACTGACAGTCAGCAGGAAGGGGAGCTGATTGTTTCTGGATGCTGCCAGGGGTAATCCCACCCACCCCTGAACCCGCCCACCCCAGGGCTCTTCACCCTCATTAGGGTGTGGGACCATAGGGGAGTACACCAATCAGTACGTGCCTACCCAGGGAGGCACTAGTAGTTAAAGGCTAAACAGGGGAAGGTCACAACAAACATGATGGGAGTGGTGCAGTGGTTGTGGAGCAGCTGTCTTCAGGGAGATGTTCTGGAGGCTGCGATGCTGCCCCATCTGCAGGCACCTCTCTGGGTTGAGGGCGGAAGTCACCTGTCTCCAAACTGACCTGGCCAGGTTACAGGGGGCTTTCATCCCCACCCAAAGGCCACAGAGTCCACAACCAAAACCTCAAAGGATGCCCAACAGGAAGAGTGGTTGGACCACGGTGGGCTCAGGGAGGGTGTGGGAGGGGGTTCTGAGGCACATTCCACAACCAGTCCATCTAACTAACTCCTATGCCGTTTTGGAGGAGCGGGATAGCCCCACAGGTGCACCTGCAGCTGAGACCAGGGAGGAAGAGTGGGTCCTCCATGATGGAGCCCAAGGGAAGTGGGAGTAGAGAAGCCCAGAGGAGGAAGCTTCTAATTGTGGAGGACTCAATTGTCTGGGGAGTTACTTTAGGGGAACCTAGCAGGAAGGACAAGGAGGTCAAGTGCATCCCAGGAAGCACTAGCATGGAGGGATGGGAAGTGGATCAATAGGATCGCAAGGGCAATAGCAAAGAAGGAGGAACTGGATATCATCATCCACCTGGGGATGAATGACATGGTGGGAGATGGTGGAGTTAGTCAAAATACAGGAAGATTTCAGGAAGCTGGGGGGGGGAGAACCTAAAACAGGTAGCACGCTCCATTTCCTTCTCAAAGGTTCTGCCTGTCCACAGCAGGGGGGAGACTAGGACACACCGCATCTAGAAATTTAACTCCTGGTTGAAGGAATGGTGTGGAAGGGAGGGGTTTGGCTTCATGGGGGACTAGATCCCAAGCTGGATGGATGTGAACCTGTATAAGGATGATGGCTTGCATCCATCTGAGAAGGGGACCACGATCCTGAGTGACAAGTTTGAATGCTTCAGCAGTGAGCATTTAAACTGGCCAAGGTGGTGGAGCCAGGAGGGTCAGGAGGCTTAGTACTACCCCCCCAAGGGCACATGCAGGAAAATAATTTGATGGCAAAAAAGTACAACTGAAGTTGTCACAGGAGAGGCCAAAGTGGTGGAATTGGGACCACACAAGAAAGGTAACTGGGGTGAGGGAAGGAAGCAGGAAAGCAGTAACATAAGCAGAGGGAGTAATCTAAAATCCACAACATGGAAGGCCATGGTAACTAACGCCCGCAGCCTGGGAAATAAACTCCCAGTAAAAAAATAAATCCATCACTCCAGATTGAGCCCAAAAATTCAGAGAAGGTATTTTTACTAATAAAAGTAACAAATACTTACAAAATGTAAGTGTAACAACTACAGCACTTAATAGTGAGCTTGAAAAAACCTCCACCCATATCCAGCCTTGGCGCTTCAGGGCACACACCCTTCTTCTTCAGGAGGCGTGACCAAGCTGATGAATGAATGATTTAAATAGATAGTGATATAGGTGCCATCAATCAAATAACGTGAATAAACTCCCAGACCCGGAGGCCTTGATAGTAGAAGCAGATCTGGGCATAGCAGCAATAACTGAAACCTGGTACACTGCAAATCATGGGTGGGAAATCAATGTACCAGGTTATGTTCGGCTCAGGAGGGATAGGATGGATACAAAAGGGGGGGGAGAGTCGCCCTGTATGTCAGAGAGGATATAAAGGTGACACAGGTACAGGGTAAGCAGGGGGAGGCCAAGGCACTATGGGTCACCCTTGAACCTGGAAATGGTACAGCAATATGCATAGGGGTGATATACAGGCCTCCAGGACAGGGGGAGGAAGTGGACATGGAGCTAGTGGATGAAATATATGAGATGGCAATAAAAGGTGAAATTCTGCTGATGGGGGATTTCAATATGCCAGACATGGATTGGACCACCCAGGCAGCTGCTTCAGCCAGAAGCAGAGGCATCCGAGACTCCCTACAGCAGGCTGGACTCAGGCAGCTTGTGCTTGATCCCATCAGGGACAGGGCGATTCTGAATCTAGTGATGACCAACAGGGATTGAATCACAGATATCTGGGTAGAAGGGCAACTGAGATCCAGCGATCACCACACAGTATGGTTCAGCATGGGGACGGGGACTCAGTCAAGTCACACTAGGTCAAAGGTTTTGGATTTCAAAAAGGCAGACTTCACTGAAATGGGGAGGGGTATCAAAATAGTCCTGGAGAAAAGGGGGATGGGGGAAGAGCAGTGGGAGCACCTAAAAGGAGCCATAGTGGAAGTGACAAACCAATGCATCAGATTGGTATCAAAAGGCAAGAGAAGGAGAAAGCCACTATGGTTCTCAAAAGAGGTGGAAGACAAAATAAGGGCTAAAAGGGCAGGGTTCAGGAAATATAAGGAGACCAAAATGGAAGGGGACAGGGAAGGGTACCTAGAATGTCTAAGAGAAGTGAGGAGGGCTGTAAGGAGAGCAAAAGTGTGGACTGAGGAAGAATTAGCACATACAGTAAAGAAAGGGGACAAGACATTCTACAGGCACATCAGCAAAAGAAGGAAGGGGGGATTCTTAGACTCAAAGGGGAGGAAGGGGAGTGTAAGGAGGGATACATGGATAAGGCAGAAATACTGAATAAATACATCTGTTCAGTATTCACAGAAGAGGGTGATGAGCAGGGACCACAGCTAAGCAACACATGCCAAGGGGGGGGAAGGTGGACAGCAGTTCATTCACAGGACAGAGAGTCCTGCAGGAGCTCACTAAATTAAAGGTGGACAAAGCAATGGAGCCAGACGGCATACAGCGAGGATATTAAGGGAGCTGCGAGGAGAGCTAGCAGAACCTCTGGCAGCCTTGTTCACCGAGTCACTCAGCACTGGAGTGGCGCCACTGGATTGGAGAAGGGCACATGTGGCCCCTCTACACAAAGCTAGCAGTAGGGAGGAGGTTGGGAACTATAGGCCGGTCAGCCTCACCTCGGTAGTGGGGAAGATCACGGAGGCACTGCTTACAGAAAGGATAGTGGGACATCTGGAAGCCATCAGTGCCCAGAACCCTAGGCAGCATGGTTTCACAGTGGGTAGGTCATGTCAGACAAATCTAATAGGTTTCTTTGACTGGGTGATGAAGGAAGTAAATCGGTGGGGGGGGCAGTGGACATCGCCTACCTCGATTTTAGCAAAGCCTTCGACACCATCCCACACAAGAGACTGGTTAACAAGATGGGTAGTCTGGGCATGGGAGACAAGGTGGTAAACTGTGTTAGGAACTGGCTAATGGACAGGAGGCAGAGAGTGGTGGTAAATGTAGTACATTCTGGGGGGGGGATGACCAGCTGGGTACCTCAGGGATCATTCCTTGGGCCAGTTCTGTTCAATGTCTTCATTAGTGACATTGCAGAGGGGCTCGAAGGAAAGGTCTGCCTATTTGCAGATGACACCAAGATCTGTAACAGGGTGGATACTCCAGAAGGGCTGGAGAAAATGAGGAAGGACCCAAGGAAGCTTGAGAAATGGTCTGAGGAGAAGCAACTAAGGTTTAATTCAAAGAAGTGCAAAATTATGCACCTGGGGCATAGAAACCCTGGAGAGAGAGCTACAGGATGGGGGGGGGGGGGTTGGTGACAATCACCAAGAAAGAAAGGGACCTGGGGGTTATTATTTCAGATGACTTGAAAATGTCAAAGCAGAGTACAAGGGCAGCAGGGAAGGCCAGTGGCATGCTGGGGTACACAGGCAGGGGTATCACCAGCAGAAGACGGGAGGTAGTGATGCCGTTATATAAAACCCTGGACAGGTCTCACATTCAGTACTGTGTGCAGTTCTGGAGGCCGCACCTTTGAAATGACATTAATAGGCTGGAAACAGTCCAGAGAAGGGCAACTAAGATGGTACAGGGCTTGCACCACAAAACTTATGAGGATAGATTAAGGGACCTCAATATGTACTTGCTGGAGGAGAGCAAAGAGAGAGGGGACATGATAGAAACATTCAAGTATCTCAAGGGTATAAACAAGATGCATGGAGGAGACATCTTCTAATATAGGAGGACTACAAGAACAAGGGGGCATGACATGAAATTGGAAAGTGGCAGGTTAAGAGGGAATGTGAGGAAGTTCTTCTTCACAGAGAGGGTGGCGGATGCATGGAATGATCTGCCGCAGGAGATGGTGGGAGCAAGCACTGTGGTTGGATTTAAACATGCATGGGACAGGCATAGGGGATCCACAGAGGTAAAGCAGAGGGAGTGTCAGAAGCTGTAATCAAGTATAGGGCTTACGGGCAGACTAGATGGGTCTAGCGGTCCTTATCTGCCAACAATTTCTATGTTGCACCAAGTGATGTGACTGGAGCGATTCACAAAGGCAGCCTGCGTCAACAAACCAGGCTTGCACTGCCTGTGTGGTACAGATGTGGCTGCGGCTTGGTGCACGGGGGCATGAGACAGATGAAGCTGCCACATCCCCATAAATGGGATTCCATCCCTGTAAATGGGATTCTCAAAACTCGCCCAGAGCACAATTTGCCGGGGTTAGTCTAAGGGCACTGAGAAATCATCCTCAGAGAGAGTTTGTCAATCTGCGGCAATGTGCCACCCCCCCCCCACAAGCCCCGATCACCTGTCAGTCGTTATCTAAAATCCCTGGTATTCTAGTGGTCACCCTCCCAATCCCCGATCCCATTGTGATAATAAAATAAACATTGTCCCTGGTAGTCTAGTGCCCCCCTTCCTGATCCCCGTTATAACAAAACATTAAACATTATCCCTGGTAGTGTGGTGCCCCTCCCTCCACGATCTCCATTATAATACAAAAGTAACCATTTTCCCTGGAAGACTAGTGCCCCCCCACTATGATTCCTAATCCCCTTTATAATAAAAAAGTAGCCATTTTCCCTGAAAGACTAGCACCCCCCTCTCCGATCCCCATTGTAATAATAAAATAAACAGTGTCCCTGGTAGTCTAGTGACCCCCCCTTCCTGATCCCCTGAGCTCCCGTAATTAATATTAAAATATCGGAGGTCTAGTGGACCTCTTCAGCCCAGATCCCCCCTAAGGTGAAGATCCCAAATTCCTGGTGTTCTAGTGGCCCCCATCCTCCACCGTGCAGTGCCCTGCCACCTGGCTGCCCCCTTCCCCATAACGGAGCCGGTGACTGACACAGCCCACCACTCACCTCCACAGCTAACTGCCGACTGGGCTCTGAATGACTGGATACTGTATATATTACGGGCTCAGTGAATGACAGCAGCTGTCATTCACTAAGCACATACTATATACAATACACGTTCATTCAGTGCTCAGTTGCTGGCTGACTGTGGAGGTGAGCAGTGGGCTGTGCTAGTCGCCTGCACCTGTTAACCCAGATGATATTGGCCAAACAGCCAAAGTTTTAAAGGAAACACAATTGCATATACCCAATAATGCAAAGCATCATGCCAATATCCTCCGGGATAACCCATGCCTCAGGGCATTTGCTCTGGGGTTCTTTTATAGTTCTTTTCTTTCTCTATTTTGGGGTACTCATGGCCCAGATAACATCCCGCTTAAGGGGTGGCTGACTCCCTCTTCCTGGGCTAAGACACAGATATAGCATACTGATGAGTCCAAATGAGGATGAAACATATGTATGTGTCTGCTGTTCTTAGCCTTTGCTGATTGCACTGTGAGTCCTTCTGGTACCTTGCAATTCTGCTTAAAGAAGAGCCAGTTCAAATTCTCTCATGGGGATTTGCATATGTTTCCCATGATGCTTTGTATTATTGGGGTCTATGCAATTTTGTTTCCTTTAAATCTTGGCTGTATGGCCAATGTCATCCGGGATAACTCATGCCTCAGGGCATTTGCTCTGGGGTTCTTTTGTAGTTATTTTCCTTCTCTATTTTGGGGTCCCCATGGTCCAAACAAACATCTCCCTTAAGGGGTGGCTGACTCCCTCTTCCTGGGCTAAGACACAGATATGGCACAATGATTAGTCCAAATGAGGATGAAACTTGTGTATGTGTCTGCTGTTCTTAACCTTTGCTGATTGCACTGTAAGGCTTTCAGACACCATGCAATTCCGCTTAAAGAAGAGCCAGTCCAAATTCTCTCATGGGGATTTGCATTATTGGGGTATATACAATTGTGTTTCCCATAGTCACATACTACTAGAATTAATCGATTTCCCTTATTTTTACTTTTGTCTAAAGGGCCAACCACATCCGTTGCAATTCTCTCAAAAGGCACATCTATCAAGGGTAGGGGCACCTTGTCTTTTTTAGTCACTGGGGCTTCTTTCTGACATTCAGCACAAAAATGGAAATAGATAGCAACATCTTCATGAATTCCAGGCCAGTAAAACCTGTACAGCAATCTGGCAAGGGTGCAATCCCTCCCTGAGTGGCCAGCCATAAGACTATCATCCTATCACACAAGTGACACTGAATATTAATAGGGTGTCGCACCAAATGAAAATGGGGGTAGTTCCCAAGTTACCTGTACCCATGATTATTGGAAATGACTGTCCAGGGTTGACTGAGTTAATCTCAGAGGAAATGAACCCTGCAGTTTCAGCAGCAGTGGTAACAAGAGCATAGGCAAAGAAAATCTCAGATGGTGAGGACTCTTCTTTTCGGTGCCTTTGATGCAGACTTGTTTGAGCCCAGCTCCAAGATCTGGAAGTCCAGGAAAGAAAGAAGATCCCTGAAACAACAGTGGCAACAAAAGACTGATGGACATGAGGGGTTAAAATATGAAAATGCTGAACTGTTAACTGATTATGGTTTTGTTTCAGTGCAAACTAATTATGCTTCTCCCCAAGGTTATTTTAAGCAGCTGGGGGTAAAACAAAGCAGGGTGAACCAATGTTTAAAACAAGCACTTGTCAATGCTGAATGTTGGCTTGTTGGCATTGGCATTGGTAGTGCAGGAGTTAGAAATGCAAAATAGGAATGGCAGTGAAGAATTTAACTAACACCCCCCCCCGCGCAGAGACTGAAAGGTGTTGGGAGTGTGGCTTTGTGTCGGCCATAATGCTTACGCCATTCCACCTCACCCCACCCTGCAGAGAGCGACAGGTGTTGGGGTGTGCATTGGGGTCTTCGGCCCTTATGCTCACCCCATTCCATAAGGAAATAAACTGAGATGGATGCAATATAGGAGAATAGGGTGAACGTTAAGGTGACAGAACCCAAGGCACATCTCAATGCCTGTCAGTGGCTGTAGGTTGGGGGGTTGGGGTAGGATTCTGCGAACATTATGGCCAATGAACCCAAGTTACGTCCCCACCACCTGTCAGTCTCTACAGGGTGGGTGTATGGTTGGAAATCTTAACGCCCCAGGTGTTTTTTCGGGAAGGATGCAAAAAATGACACCTGTACTGTTCATGGGGAGGTGTAAAAAAATGGCAATGTTGAAAATCTAGAGAGAAAATATGAAAAATTTGCAAACTTACGAGTATGTGTAGATACTGTGCAATGCACGCCTGTAATGCAGTCATTTTGGGGAATTTTTCCCCCAAATTTCCAACATGGGCATTTTGGGACCTCTCCTCATGAACAGTGGCACTGTGATTTTGTTACTCGTCCCAAAAGTTGATTTTGCACAGCGACCATGCCCATTGTGCACCACAGCTGCAAAAACATGTTTTGGGCAGGATGTGAAAAATGACAGTGTACTGTTCATAAGGAGGTGTGCAAAAAATGGCATGTTTGAAAATCTGGAGTGAAAATATAAAAAACTGGTGAAGGAACGAGCATGCGTAGAAACTGCGTAATGCATGCTGGTAACGCAGTAATTTTTTGGAATTATTTCACCAAATTTGCAGCATGGACCTTTTGGGACTTCTCATAAACACTGGCACTGTCGTTTCGTTTATCGGTCCCAAAAGGTGATTCCGTGCAATGATGGCGAAATCACCTTTCGCAGGTTGAGAAACAAAATGGCAGTTACATGTTCACCAGGTGGGGTCCAAAGAATCCCCTGTTGAAAATCTGGGGCCAAAAGTCCTAAAAATGGCTGAGATATCAGCCTAAGTTGAAACCCCCCATTATAAAGCTTACCGTCATTTCTTCAGTTCGCAGTTTGGCTTTGAAGAGTGCAGACGTATCCTGCTTCAGAGAAGATCGCGGCTCCAGACCTCCAGAGGGTAAGTATGGGTGAGGGGGTGTGGGGAGGTGGGTGCACAGAGGGAGGGTGGGGATGGGGAGGAGGACAAGGGAGACAACGGTGAACCGTTTTCTGCATTGCAGGTAAAAAAACAAACTGCGAGGGAAGGTTTTACATAGACATAGATACGTGAATACATATATAGACACTGTCAGCAGGTAAGGGCCTATGGCCCACCCAGTCTGCCCATTTGAGCTTGTAAGTGCACTTTATGTTTTCCTAGAAGTATGTTGCCCCTTACCCCTGACCTCCAGAATTTCCTTATGTCTATTCCATGCATTCTTAAATCCCGTAATTGTTTCAGCCCCTACCACTTCCTCTGACAGGGTGTTCCACTTGTCCACCACCCGTTCTGTGAAGAAATTCTTCCTCACATTTCCTCTGAATCACCCTTCCTCCAACTTCATCCCATGCCCTCTAGTTCTGGAGCATCTTTTTCGCTGAAAAATAGTGTATTCCTGCACTCTGTTCCACCCTGTAAGATACTTGTATGTCTCTATCATATCCCCTCTCTCCCTCCCTCCTCTTCTCCAGGGAGTACATATTCAAGTCTTTCAACCTGTCCTCATAGGACTTGTGATGCAATCCATGTACCATCTTTGTTGCCCTCCTCTGAACCTTCTCTACCCTGTCTATGTCCTTATGTGGGTAAGGTCTCCAAAACTGTACACTGTGCTCAAGGCGGGGCCTCACTAGTGTCTTGTATAGTGGAATTATGATCTCCCTTTTCCTGCTGGTGATGCCTCTGCCTATGCATCCCAGCATCCTATTTGCTTTACCTGCTGCCTTGTCACACTGTTTCCCTACCTTGAGGTCATCAGAGATGATAACTCCAAGATCCTGTTCCTGCTTGGTGCATGCTATATCCTCTCCCCCCCCCACTGATATGTTGTTCTAGGGTTTTTGTGCCCCATATGTATTATCTTGTACTTCTTTGCATTGAATTTCACTGCCAAACCCCTGACCATTTTCAAGTTTCTTTTTAAGCAGGTAAAAAAAAATAAAAATGGCACATCGAGTTGGCTCCCAGTGTGCCACAATTCAGGGGGGGCAGCATCTGACACCGGGAGTGGGCATCCCGGTATCGGAAAGGGGATATTATTTAACCAGAAAAAACACACTAAGAGGGGGGATACCGACATGGGGATTGGGCACCCTGATGTTGTATTTTTGGGAGTGTGTGACAGGTGGCAAGAGATGCCATGTTAGGTGTGCCACATAATGGGGGGGGCACCCCTTTGTCGGGATTGTGTGGTGGACGGCAGGAGCTGCCGCCATATGTATTTCAATGTTTCACCAGGAATGGTACGTAATGGAGGTGTGTCAGATCTGCCACCACAATGAAGAGCCGGTCTCTCATTGCAGTGGCAGATTTGTTTCACGCTGGTGGCACTCTCTGAAACTGCTGTCATCGGCAGCATGCTCACTGGTTTGCGGCTGAGGTACACACCGATTAAAACATCTCCTGGATTCGCCACAACACTGATGCACCTTTGAAAGTTCTACTACCATGCTACTACCGCAAGATGTTGCTTGCGCATGCACGCAAACCAACATAAAAATGTAATGGGGTACTGTATCGAGTTTGTGTTAAACTTCAGACACAGGAATAGACAAAACAATTGGTTATACCACAAAAGTATAGATCTGAGTTGTTACAGATAGCACATACCAGAGTTTTTATCTGATCTGGAGTTAAATCAGGGAAAAAGACGGTCTTACCGGTGCTTGGCTGTTACCTCGCTGCTGCGTGGTCTGTCTGGCCATCATATAGTCCTCGGCCAAAGAAACGTCCTTTTCCCCGCTTTCTGGTTGGTGTTCTTTCACCCAATGCTGCACATCTGTAGGCAGAATGTTGATGAATTGCTTCACTGCAAATTCGGCAATTATCTGTGGGACTGTTTTGAGCTCTGGTTGGAGCCATTTAATAAGGAGTTCTCTGAGTCAGATGAAGGCTTCTCAAGGATTGTCAAATGAGTTGTACTTCAGGGACCAGAATCTTTGCCTGTAGGTCTCTCCTTAGATGTCGTATCTTTTCAGGATTTCTCTTTTCACAAGGTCATAGTTTTCTGACTGTGCAGTGTCCATACTGCTATAGGCAAGTTGGGCTTTACCTGCCAGGTAGGTACCGGTCTGATTGACCATTGCTGCTTTGGCCACTGGAAGGCTCCGGCAATCCTTTCAAAACTTGTCAGGTATGCTTCGATATGATCCAAGGGACACAGCTTTGTAAGTTTAATGTCTTTTAAGTTGTTTGTGTCTTGTTGCTCTGCTGGACCAATGCCAGATCCTCTAGCTTTGATAACTTGCAAGGCATCCATCCATCCATTGCTGTATCTCTTCTCTTTTTTGCTGCTCCTGATGCTGCATGTATTTTCTTTGTTGTTCCTGTTGCTGCATCTCTTCTTTTCTTTGTTGCTTCTGTGGATACATCTCTTCTCTTCTCTTCTCTTCTTCTCTAGTTGCTGCATTTCTTCTCTTCTCTGTTTCTCCATCTCTTTTTGTTGTATAGCCCACCATTTGAAAAAGGCAGTCAGGCTTTCAGGTTCTGTCACTACCTGTTCTTTTTTTCCATCGCTGGTGCTGGCTGTACAGTCTGAGCTTGGACTTCTGTCTTTGCTAATTTGGCTGCCATCTTTCTGGTAATGACTCCAGGGCTTGCTGCTGCAGAATCTATGCCTTTCTGCTATGCTTCCCTGGTTCCAGGTCCAGTACCCATGCACAAAACTCCTGGCTTAGAGTATGCACGGTGTAAATCCCACTTAGGCTGACACCATCTGTCATTGAGGCATAGGTCAGGAAGCATAGGAAGACCAGGAGCAGGCACAAAATTCACAAGTACGTTATTTGTTTTTCCAATAACAGTAAAATAAAAATAAAAAAATATTCAATATAACTATTTACAAAGGCAGTACAAACAGAGAAAACAAAGTCCTTCATCTGAGGGTATCTTTATTTCCAAGGTTTGGTTTCTCAGTCTCTTGCTCACTCTAGCAAAAGCATTGCTGCTTTTATTTCTGCATCCTGAGCTCATTAAGAGACCAGAACTTTGTAACTTTCTTTCCTTGCAGGTGCAACTAAATATAACATGATGTCCCAGAACTGGCCTCTTGTTGACAGCTCTGCAAAAGAGTTTATGCTGCATGTCAAGGTTAACCCCCTAAATTCCAAATAGCTTTTTGCAATCATTTCAACAGTATAACTTTATATAGTTTCAAACTAAGGGATCCCAGTATCACTTAAAAGTTTCACATAAAAATTCACATATACTTTTATAAACGCAAGTACACAAGAGGAAAGAAAAGACAGAAACAGCAAGTGAAGGCAGAGAAATAGTGAGAGGCGGAGAATTGCGAGACTGTTGGACTGATCTGTTCCTAGGTCTTACAAGAACATTTGGTTGGCCAACCAGATAGACAAGAGACAGAAAAGGAGAGGACAGAACAGATCCTTGCGTTTAACTCTTTCTGCGTAACAAATGGGACAGGGTCTTATTCAACCCTGTCACAGAGGCGCTAGTCTTCCAGGGAAAATGGTTACTTTTTAATTATAACAGGAATTGGGGATCGGGGGCCGCTTGTGTTTGGCATAAAGTGCCCGCAGCAGACCATTCTCAATGCGCTATGTGTGTGCTGCATGGGAGAGGTTGCCGACAGTGTGGGGACTTAGGTGTCGAAACCGGTAACTTGTGATTTGAGTGAATAACAATGAAAGAATTTGAGCAACATCAAAAGAGTGCATGTAAAAGGACTATTGTGATATTAGGTCAAATATCATGGTTAGCGATAGTTACGGTGCCTTAAGAGCGAATGTAAAAGAGAGCAATTGAAAAGGGGTAAGGAGGTCTGTAGGAAGTTACGTAGGAAAGGATGTAGGTATATGTTTGGCAGGGCGATTTTGAGCTGGCTGCCTAGTGTAGTGAAGTAAAGCACTGCCTGCAAGCCTGGTGGCCCTGGGTTCACTACTGGGTTAAGAGGGTTGTAGTTTTGTTATGTGTACTGAGAAGTTTTATTTTTTGTTTGTTTTGGATGTTTTGGTGTTCTGCCCACATTTCATACTTTGTTTCCTGTCCCCATTTTCATGGTTGTTCTGTCTGCTTCAGTGATCTCCCAGTCCCTGCACAGTATCCCTCCTGAGTTTTCCCCTGCCCCAGTGTTTCATCCCCCCCGGATTTAGTATATAAAATTATGGGTGTGGGGTGTGGGGGCAAAGCCCCCTGCATGGTGTGTAAAAGCGTGTGGGCAGAGCCTCCGCAAAAAAACAAGAGTTTTCATAATAAATCGCTCAATATGCACCGCACTACTGTGCTGGTGGTTGTTATTGGTGTCGCTATTATGTGTTAGCTGTAATTGTCGGGTGCTGTTTTGTAGTCACCTATATCATGACACCGCTGGGACCCCTCCTGTACCAGAATCTGGTGCAGGGTCCCTGGCGCAATGGGCTTCAGCGCAAGCTGCTGTATGATGCAGCTTGTGCCGATCCAAGCCCTCTTCGAGAATCGGGCCTGATATCTTCAGCCAGGCAATGTTATGTTCTGTTTATACAACACATGTTTGGGTGGTTTTGAGATAGAAATGGTAAAACATTAAAAAAAGAAAAATGTACAAAATGTAAACTGTGCCCATCTGTTCAGTGGTTCTGCATTAGAGGCAATGATGAATACAAAACTTACAGTCAATGGAAATGGCAACCAAAAGATATCAGGGATCTCACATGTGAAGATATATTTTTGAGCATGCTCAGTGAGCAACTTCAAAAGATATCAGGGATCTCCCATGTGAAAATATATTTTTGAGCATGCTCAGTGAGCAACTTCATGTATCTTTGTATGTTGGGTTACAATATCACTTTTTATCTTGCTATTTATCAGCACAAGAACATCCCAACAGTGGCCACACATAAGGCAACTACAAAACAATGGATGAATAAAGAGAACCCCACACTGGGAGAATGGATCACTATCACAAATTAAATATATCAAATAGAGAAAACGTATCACAACAATTGACAAGAAATGTTTAGAAGTACTGTAGGTGGTTGAAATAGTTTTTTAGATGAGGATAAACGATACCATCTTCATACCTTAAGATGTTATACATTCTGGAATAGAATCTGTATGTAGTGCTGACTGATTTTTATGAAATTCTTTATGCCTGTTTAAATTGCCTATTCTTACTGTTCACCCATTAGTTCAGCAGCTTATGTTGGTATAATTTCACTATATATAACAACTGAATTCTAAGATGGAGTGTATGCGTTACGTGAATGTAAAGAGTGATACTTTAATAAACGAGTATAAAAAAATGACAAGCACCTCACCACAAAGCACTGTACAGGAGGGCGCCAGGCAGTGGCTGATGCATCTTTAAGTGCTGGCAGTGCATCTCTGTGATGAAATGTACTGAAGAACGTAAGTCATGACAGGCACTGCACCCATCACATACACACAAGCTGGATAATCCTCAGTAATACAAGGCAGCATATTTCTCCATCCCACTTTTCAGATTTAAGATCCCCCTTTCACAGAAGTGTCATTTATGCAAATCCAGAGGCAGCGAGAAATACAGTACCTTCCGAGCTGCTTAAAACTGCATTATCAGGGTTGGATTTGCAAAAGCCTGATGGTGGCAATGCCAACCTCTCCTCACCCACTCAACGCCTACTCCCCAGCACCCCGTAATGTAGCAGACCCTTGCCTAAAGAGATTGAAAAATATTAATCACAGAAAATCCACAGATACTACTCCCATAATTCGAGAGACTGGCTGCTGTATGATAACACTGTTTGAAGAGAAGAAAGGACAGCCGTGACAACCAACCATCTCCAAACAATTTACTACTTATTTTAGCTTCTTTAAAGTAGAAACTTTTTATTTTACGAAAGTCATTTTTGTCATTTCTCACTGTTTTTTTTGCTTTCCAGTCCATGAATTTAGTTATCTTTTTTTTATTACGATAGCTAAAGATCACTACTTCTGTATGAAGCAAAGATAATGCTCTGTCCATCTGCTGATTAGCCAACTCTGCTGCTTGCCTGACATGACTGCTAATACGCAAGAACTAACAACTACTGAGACAGTGGAACAATTTACTAGATCAGCTGGTTTTAGGGGATAGTATCAGATTGTTTAAGGCCAGGCTGAAAAATCATCTGCAGAATAGCAAATTAAGCAGATAAACTCAAGGAGATGGTGAGAGGAGAGACTTGATAGTTGCACCCCTCCTTCTGTTCTGAACTGTTGTATTATATTGTTTTAAATCCTTCAGAACTACTATATTTTGTGAACCTATTGCAAAAATTAAAGGTCTTGTTTTCAGAAGCGTTTCTTGCTTTCTGTATTTATGGCAAAAAAAAAATGGGGCAACAAATTAGTTGTTTCTAAATCTAAACTTCTTCCCTCCCCGCAGGACCGACCTTTTTCCCCCATTGTTCTGACTACCCGAAGGCTTCCCATCATGCTCTGCTGCACAAACATATCTCAAGTCCCATGGACACCCCCTCCCACACCACCACCACCACCACCACACTACACAGGGGATAGGTCAGGATCTTGGAACTACCATTAAAAAAATCATAGGGGCAGGCCTGATGTGTACAGAAATGTTTAATGGCACCACTGCTGTTTTATTTTTTTTTTTTCATTTGTAACCCCCCTGCAAATGGGGGTTCCCAAAAGACTTCCAGGAGCTTGCTTGAATGCTCCAAGCCTGAATGGTGTTTGGCATTTAAGCCATTTATCAGTGAGTGTTTTTAGAGCCTCTGGTACCGTCTCTTTAAGAGCTGTCTGCTTGCAGACATAATTAGTTTATATGGGGGGACTGTGTGCTTCTCTGAGTACCACTGAGCTGCTGCCAATTCACTTCATTTTGCAGTCACTAGGAGTGCAAAGGAACCTATCTGAAAGATGTAACTGTTTGCCAGAAATTATTTAGAGTAATAATGAAATTACAGTTTGTCTAACCTGCTTTCTTTGCAGTCAGAACTGTGTCTGCTAGTTCCCCATTCTAGTTTTGAACTGCTGAACTGGACCAATCAGTGTGGGGTAAGCTAGCTCTAAAATGGTGCCTTGGACGAATCAGAACTTGGACTCATAATCTGAGCCAGCCACAAGAGGATTGTATGGGCAGTGACTCTGGGAGATGTAGTTTAGACTTCAGTGCCTTTTTGGACCAACAGCAGCAGTCTATTGTGAGTGACAGCCAATCCAGTCAAGAACTGGGAGGAACTCAAAGGAAGTGCCCGGTTTTGTCGGTTGGAGTTTCAGTTGAGCTTTGGCAGTGAAGAAGGAAGGAGCCCTGTGCTTTTCAGTGTGCAGTTTTAGTCAAAAACGTGTGTAAGGCCCAGAGTTCGTCTGCAGCTTGTGTAACAGCTTGTTAGGACTGAATCTGTCCTGTGAAAAGAATCAAAGGATCTCTGAAGAGTAGAAACCAGGCTCACCCTGTAGAAGACTGGAGGAATTGCTGAAAATTGCATTCAGTCTGTCAGGAACTGAATCTGCTGTGTGTTCTCCCGGTATTGTGCAGTAATTGTGATCGGATACAGATGCAGCCTGCCTGGTATACTGCTTTTTTATATGGATGTGTGAAGAGGTTTGTGTACCTCAAGTGAGCCCTGCTGACATTGAAGGACCCTATCTTATTTGGAGGTCGTGAGTACTAATTCAGGGTCGCCTCCTGTTGAATTCCACATTAAATCCAAATGGAATTACTGTAATGCTGACTGTTTAATTCTCCTTTTCTCTGGTGAAAGGGCCCCTACCAGCTGCCACGGTTTGGACTAGCCACTAGGCTTGGGTACCCAGGGACAGTAACTGATAGGGATAGGCCTGTGCACAGAGCCATAGGTAGATATTAGAGTGATAAGCTAATTAACCTGATTTCCCCTGTCCTGTTATATCCCCTAAATAAATCAGAGCTGCTTGTTTCAGCAAAGTTATACTGCCTGAGGTATTTGTCTATGTTAAAGTACTGTACTGTGATTGTTGCACTGTATCTCATTTCACAGGAGGTCCCAGTGCCGGAACCAGACCTGGGGGTAAGTGTATACTGTGAAGGTAATTCTGATATATTGTGTGGGCCACTAGTGGGAAGAAAGGAGGTTGCAGTGTCCCAGAGGGCTGTGACCAAGTTAGTTTAACTATTGCAAACCCTGACCTCTGGGTGGGGGCACCCGCCATTGGATCCAGGCCCCTCAACCTGTTAGTGGCAAATCAGGCAGGGGTAGTAGCCCCTGGGATAGCGCCATCTAGGGGTTACACATTTATTTAGTTGTTTAACCAGGAGTGGCACACTAAGCTGAAAGCTTTTTTACAGGTGCAACCTGGACGCACAGGGAAATTAAGTGACTTGCTCAGGGTAATACAGTATGCAAATGGAAGCTATGGGATTCAAACCCAGATCTGGTCTGCTGAATGTCACCAGATTTGCAGCTCAGAGCCTTAAACCACTGTGCTATACTGCCTGTTGTAAGGGTTCTCAACAGAAGTAGGCATTGCACATCCCCCATCCCTCATGTCCAGACTCACCAACTTGCACATACAAGTTTTAGTCAGGAGTCAACCTCAGGTTTGTCCTGACCGGCAACACAACATACAGTCAGCTGCATCAACAGACAGGGCAGTAAATTTGATTTTAAAGAAAAACATCTAATTGCCAGCTTAACTAAAACAAAACATTGGCATACCTGCTACAGTTACTTACCCTAAATACAGTGGGCCCAATTTCAAGACATATGGCACAAGTCGGCAGCACTTGTGAGTTGAGCCATGTGGCGATGCACCAGGGACCCTGCGCCCGATTCCAGAACAGGCAGGGTTCCCGGCGGCTACGTCCTGCGACTTGCGGCACCTCAGGCAGTGCGCCAAAGGGAGGGCGCACCACAACAGGGTACAGCAAGCCACAGCAATGCTCTATGATGACAGAGCACATTTCCCCTTCACCATAGCCTGAATGCATGCCCCCCACACAAAACCCCACTCCCCAAAACAATAGCAGCCCCCTTCCCACAGCCCCATGCAAGCTACCTGACGACATGTACCCTCGATCCCTGGTGGTCCAGTGGCCCCCACCCTCCCTTGCCAGTGCCAGTCCACCCCACCCCCACCTGTGTCCAGACTGGCACAACCCACCTTCCACCTCCATGGCCAGCCGCCGACTGAGCTCCCTCAAGCGCATACTACCGTGATACAGTACACGCTCAATCAGTTATTGAGCACATACTGTATACAGTAGTATGCATTCAGAGAGAGCTCAGTTGGTGGCTGGCTGTGGAGGGAAGAGGGGTTGTGCCAGTCACCGACTGGAATGGGTGTGGGGGGTGGGGTGACTGGAACGGCTGGGTGGGGGGCCACTAGACTACCAGGGAATAAGTGGCACAGCAGGTATAACAATAATGGTGAAATGGTGATCGGGGATCAGGTCTTGGGGACTGGGGGACATGATTTGCCCTGCAGAGCACTACTCAGGGATCGGGGGGATGACATGATCTGCCCTGCGGGGCACTACTCAGAGATTGGGGCTTGGGGGTGCCAGCTGCCTGCAGAGGGCTTTCCAAGGCATATGCCAATGGGGGATTGGTGGGGGGCTTATGTGGGACCGTGGAGGGGGGCTGTTGGGTGCACATGATGCAGTGGTGCTCCCCCGGTGCACGTAGAGTACACTTAGACCAGCTAATAGCTGGTCTAACTGTACTTAGACCAGTGTCCTCCGGGAGTTGTCTTGGAATAGCACATTTGCTGTTCCGACCAACCACCCTCTTAGAATAGGACATACTGCCATAAACCCCTTGTGCTTCGCCATGGGGGTTTGTAGCATAACTAGTGGCATGGGACACCCGGCAGAGGCAGCTCTGACATGTCGCAGGTTGCCTTTTGAATATCAATGTGTACTAATGACGCAAAGTATTATTTGCGCCATTTCGTTTGGTGCAAGTCACTTTGCGACATGAGTAACTGTTCTGGAATCGGGCCCAGTATGTTTCATACACTGATATATATGTAAGCAAGAAGCCATTCTGGGTGTGTATCAAAAGATTAGTAATGCATGCCCCAAGGGTGCAGTAAGGCACAAGTCCAAACACCGAGCATACTTATGCACCTAGGAACTACATTGTTAGTCATTTAATTCACACCCTGAAGTGACTTATTGTGCTTATAAAATGGCTAGATGGATATCTTCTGAGATGAGATCATTTATTTGGGCAACAGTTGCTGTTAAGTAACTGAAAAAACAGTTTTAAAATGTTTAAAATTGGTTGAATTTCTGTAAAAAAACAAATCCCTATTAAGTGCACTCTTTTGTACTGTATTGCCAGTGTAACCCCACCCCCCCCAAAGTGGTAGGGCTTACCTTATGTCATCTCCCCGGGCACCTCCTTTGCCCCCCACCAGTGGCGTAAATTACGGGGGGCAAGCTGCCCCCGAGGCAAGAGACCGGACTTTTAGCAGTTCCGATTTTTGGTTTTTTTCACTTTTCTTTTGCTTCTTCGTGCTGACCTGGGGACTGAGAAGAGTTTAGTGTGGGGGTCAACTCAGATGGAGAAATTAGCTGAGCAACTGCATTTTTAAAATGTTATATGTTCATTGCGCCCGAATTTCCCAGGTTCTGATTGGCTGCAAGGCTGCTGTAACCATAGCAACCTCCATCTTGCTGCCAATTGAAGAGCACTGCCTACAGCCACCAGTCGCGCACCTGCGAGTTGATTCCTGAAGTGCTGCCTTATTGACTGCCATCGAAGAGCATGTTGGGCAGGTGCTAAGGCTTATTTATGGTCTGCTGCAACTGGTGGTGTGACTGGTTGTGTCGGTTGAAGTGAGGTCTGGTCCACCCCATCGATATCCACTTCATTTTGGGGATTTCTACTATCCCCATTCATTCCCCAAGACAGTCATCATTGTTGCGTCGCCCCCTCGTCAGATTCCCGATCAGACAAATGCAAACGAAAGTCTAGCAGAGTGGCACACTGTGGGAAGGAGCAGACTGGACTGGAGAGGAGTCAAGAAAGATGATAAATCATGTTGGTGCCAGGGCCTCCCTCAGCAGCACTGGAAGACCTGCCATGACAGGACTGGGACTCGGGAAGGGACTTGGGGACTCTTGGAGAGCAAGGCAGCCCAGCTCAGCCAGAGCACAGAGAACCTCCTGAACTAAAGACCAGACCAGCACTGAGCTGAAGATAAAAAAAAAGGTAATGAATGATTCTACAGTTGAGAAAAAAGGGGTATTGTTTCTTTTTTACTTTGTGAGTGCCTAAGGAATGCACTAGCAAATGGGCAGGAAGGAGGGGTGGAAGAACAATGGGGAATAATAAAAACTGCCATCACAGAGGTAACAAGCCTTTGTGTGAAGCAAATAAACAAGACGATGTAAGAAACCACTATGGTTCTCAAAGGAGGTGGCAGTGAAGGTTCAAGAGAAAAAGAAAGCATTCAGGAAGTACAAGGAATCACAGAAGGAGCAAGACAGAGAATTGTATCAGTTAAAGCAAAAGGAAGCTGGGAAGGCAGTCAGAACAGCAAAGGCCCAAACTGAGGAAAAGATAGCCAACTCAGTTAAGAAGGAGGATAAAACCTTTTAGGTACATCAGGGAGCGAAGGAAGACCAAGGGAGGGATAGTGAGGCTTAACAAAGGGGAGGGTGGGCAGAGGTGACTGTGAAAAGGCAGAGATACTAAACAAATATTTTTGCTCAGTATTTACAAATGAAGAGGGGGAGGTACCTAAAACAAACAATTGAAACACTCGGGATACAGAAGTTGGTACCAGCCCATTTACAGAAGAAAGGGTTCTGAAAGAACTCTTAAAACTGAAGGTGGACAAAGTAATGGGGCCTAATGGGATTCATCCCAGAATTCTAAAAGAACTAAGGGTAGAACTAGTGACACCACTGACTACCCTCTTTAACAAATCATGGGAGGATGGGGTGGTACCTGAGGACTGGAGGAGGGCAGATGCGATTCCCCTTCACAAAAGTGGGAGCAGGGCAGAAGCAGGAAACTACAGACCTGTTAGTTTAACCTCAGTGATAGGGAAAATTATGGAATCACTTCTGAAGGAAAGAATTGTCGAGTACCTAGAGGCCAGAGGGGCACAGGACCCAAGGCAGCATGGATTCACAGTGGGAAGGTCATGCCAGACGAATCTAATAGATTTCTTTGACCAAAGTAGTAGATCAGGGAGGGGCTGTGGACATGGCCTACCTAGACTTTAGCAAGGCATTTGACACAGTCCCACACAAAAGATTAATATACAAGTTAGCCAGCCTAGGAGTGGGTCCCAAGATGATAGTCTGGGTAAAGAATTGGCTGGAGAATAGGACAAAGAGGGTAATAGTAAATGGAGTCCACTCTGAAGAAAGAGGGGTTACTAGTGGGGTACCTCAGGGTTCAGTATTAGGACCGGTCCTCTTCAATATCTATATAAGCGACACTGCAGAGGGACTGGAGGGAAAAGTATGTCTCTTTGCAGATGACACAAAGATCTGCAACAGAGTTGATGCACAAGGTGGGGTGGAAAGGATGAGAAGGTACTTGGCAAGGTTAGAGGAATGGTCAAATGTATGGCAGCTTAGATTCAATGCTAAGAAGTGCAAGGTAATGTACCTGGGAAACAAAAACCCAAGGGAAGAGTACACAATGGGGGGGTGAGATGTTAACAACAACAAAAATGGAAAGGACCTGGGGTAGTCATATCAGATGACTTAAAGGTGGGCAAGCAATGTGAGAGGCAGTAAGGAGGGTTGGGGATACTGGGACGCATAGGAGAGGGCATCACCAGTAGAAAACAGGAAGTTGTTATCCCTCTGTACAGACAGCTGGTGAGACCCATCTGGAGTACTGCGTGCAGTTCTGGAGACCAAATCTCTGCAAGGACATAGACAGGATGGAAGCTGTCCAGAGGAGGGCAACTAAAATGGTGCAGGGTCTGCACCGGAAGACATATGAAGAGAGACTAAAGGAGTATAGCCTCGAGGAAAGGAGGGAGAGGGGGGACATGATAGAAACTTTCAAGTACCTCAAGGGAATCAACAAAGTCCAAGAGGGCAGCATCTTTCAAAAAAAGAGGTGTGCAAGAACAAGGGGGCACAATTTGAAGATAGAGGGGAGCGGCTCAGAGGTAATGTAAGGAAGTATTTTTTCACAGACAGGGTTGTGGATGCATGGAATGGCCTTCCGGAGGAGGTTGTGGAGTCAAAAACAGTGGTTGAATTCAACCATGCATGGGACAGTCATAAGGCAATTCCCGGGGGTGGGGGTAGAAAGAAGTAGGCTGCTGGTTAACTAGGATCTGCAGCTTATCCATTAGGTAGGGAAATGGACAGACTTGGTGGGCCAAGCGGTCCTTATCTGCCGTCAAATTCTATGTTTCTATGTTTATGTTTATATGTTTCTATGGTAAAATCTTCTGAAATTTATTGTACGTTGACTCCTGACCCAGTCTGCTCTCCAAGTCCTGTCCTAGTATCCTTTTGTCCAGCATGGGATGAGGCTGCTGCTTCTTATTCATTGTAAAATTAAAATCAGAAAAGAAATGTAATGTGGCCGACTGACTGGACATAGTGATTTTGGGTTCCAAAAACTCTTCTTTCTTCCATGAGAAGGAGGATTCAGGACTGACTGGAGGAGTCAATCATGAGTGGAGTCAACTTGTTTTATTTGTAGTCCTGACTGCTAATATTTGATTTGATTGTCTCATAAGTTCCCTGCCACAAAACGACAAAAGGCTTTTCAGAGTTGTAGCTTCTTTGGTTGAGGATTGGGATTCTGTTTGGCAGGGTGGGTAGTAAAGGTACTGTAGTGGATAGTGCCAGTGGGGGTACTTCGAAACTGACCGAGCCTCTTGCTCCGACTCAGTTACTGGGCGCTTTTGGGCTTTACTTAGTTCAGTCAGTTCCCACCC
Source organism: Neoceratodus forsteri (assembly GCA_016271365.2). Classification (NCBI taxonomy): domain Eukaryota; kingdom Metazoa; phylum Chordata; order Ceratodontiformes; family Ceratodontidae; genus Neoceratodus; species Neoceratodus forsteri. The sequence continues at coordinate 247,305,276 of JADMNL010000025.1, forward strand.
ACCCAGGCTGAATGGCGGGCCCCATTTGCCTTCTCGCTTTTCTTGGCCTGAGCTTCAGCCTTGATGCTATTTTTAGCCACAGCCTGGGAAGTCTCCAGATGAGAGTCCAACTCTATCCAGTGCCAGTCTGTCCAGGCCCACCAGTCCATCAGATGATGGAGCAAACTAAAGGTAGTGTGTTTTGTTTATGGGCTGATCGTTGGATTCTGGAAGTCGAAGGGAGCAGGAGGAAAACATACAGGCAGCAGCAGCAGTCAGCAGCACACCAGCAGAGTAAGTAAGACTTAAAAGGGGAAAATAAATCAATGACGTTAAATAATCCAGACCGGGTGGCAGGCAAGTCCACAGGCAGGCCCAGGCCAGGATGTGATGATTTGGATGGATCTGAAGAGGCTGGTGTACTTTGGGGGAAGGCAGTCATCGTGTGTGTGTGCATGTGTGTGTTATGTGGGTCAGCCTGGAAAAAGTAAACATGGGGGGAGGGGCCGGGGGGGTTCAGACTGTGTCTGGCTCGCCTGTCCTCATTTTCTGTGTGTGGCTGTGTGCCCTGTGGTGTTGAAGTGGTAATGCTTGACTGTTGGTGGTGGTTATTTATAGTTTTTTGTTTTGCAAATTGCAAATATTTTATTAAGGTGGTGGTGCTTGCCTTGCTTGCTCCAGCATTACTTCTGTGGCTCTGATCATTAACTGGTGCGGTGGTGATCTGTTGTAATTTGTAAATTAATTGTACTGTATGCTATCCTTATGTAGTCTAGCATTTGCTGGCTACCAACCTGTTTTTATTTTGTTTTTGTTGCTTGGGAAAGGAGAACTTTGACAATTCTATTTTCAGCCAGCCTTTGACCCTTGGGGCGTGGGGGGGGAGTCATATGGTTGCCAGCTGACATTGAATCAAATTGCTGATGGTGATATTTCTGGTATTTACTATTTTTGCACAGTTTTCTCTTCTGTTTTATGTTGTGGGATTTGGTTTGGGGCACCACTGTGGTGCAGCCTTGGTTATTACCAGACAGTGCTGTCAGCTTTGTTTTATTTTCCCACACACCATGCTGTTCGCACTTGTACTGGATTTGCTCCCAACAGAAGCAGGGCTTTTTGCATCCCTTTTGCAGCAGGTTTTGTGCAGATGGATAGCAGGTATCCTCCTTTAAGGAAGGATCCTCCTACATCCTCCTCCACACACAACAGTGCATTACAGATGGCTGGCTTCCACATTGGCACTCTCTGGGCTGTCCTGGAAGTCATCATGAAAGCTGCTAGCATGGTCGTTGGCTGAGATTTTCATGGGGGTGGCAATTATGGCTGTCCGAATGTTGGCACCAAGTGCAAGGGCCCAGGGGCTTTTGAGAGTGCCAAGCATCAAGCTAGACTAGACTGGTTTGCATAAATCTGAATACGTTCCCCTTCCAGAATCCAGCATCACCAGCACATGACATCTACCGCACTGCTCAGTACACAGTGACTGTGTAATGTACAATATGTGCCTGAGTCAGAGAGCTGCTTGACAGCTATGAGTTGTATATTTTTTCCCTGTTTTATTTTATACCTTAGAAAGGCCTGGAGTTGGAAGTGGGAAACTGAGCTCCCCTCCATGAGCATGATCTGTTTATTTTATTTGTTTTATTTTGTGTGTTTGTGTTGGGGTCATGTGACTCTCATTTTAATGAGCTGTACTTGTTCAAGGTTCATTATTGGGCAGGGATTAGGACAATTGGTGCACACTGTTTTTAAATTTGACCCAACTTTTGTCCTACCTTGGGGACAACCTAGTCTTCATTGTTATAAAGGTTTTAAACAGCTGTTTTATGAATCTGTGCTCGGCTGAACAATATGACCCACCATTGACTTTTTGTTTTTCATTTGACACTTTTTATGCCCGGTGGGTCAGTGTACCACATGTAACAATATTCAAAATGAACTCTTTTCTTGTAACATACACGTGGCCGGATATTCAGAAGGTTGTGCATCACATAACCACTGATGTGCTTATTGCGACATTCAAGCAGAGTTGAGCCTGGCACAAATCCCGATGCACGGGCGCATCAGTAGCGTATGTGGCGCGGGTGGGTGTCGTTGCGGGCATACTCCACATCTCAATATTCAGCCGGGATGTGCTGAGTCCATGACATGCCAACCCTACTTGCTCTGCACATGGGTGAGCCAAAAAGAAGCAACAGCTGGCCACCCACAGGTGAGCTGCCGTGTGCGGGCTTGAACACGGCAGCTGCCACCTGTGGTGGCCACCAAGCTCTGGCTGCACCATTGTGCGCTACCCATGCCCGATCGCAGGCATATGTAGAGATATAACGTTCATCATTCAGGTCCAGTGGATCGCTTGCAGCCTGATCGCTGGCTTAAGTATTGAAAATACCATCCATCTCTCGGTGGTCCAGAGGACCACCAGGGATACTGAACTTTGGATTTAACACATATGCCCAAGATCGGGCTGCGAGCAGTCCACTGGACCACCAGGGATATGGGACAAGTATTATTATACTTAAGCCCGTGATCAGGCGTGAATAGGTCCACTGGACCACCAGGGATATTGGACGTGTACGATAATCTCCGTATGCCTGCGATCGGGCAGTGGGGCACATTTCCGTGCTGTGCAGGGGGCGTCGGGCCCTGATGGCTGCAGCCTGGCAGGGTGCCAGGTGCAAGTCACCGGGGATCGACGTACCTGCATGGAAATGGGGCCATGATGACATGCAAATGGCCCCATTTGCATCTTGCATGCATTATGGCCCCATTTGCATATGCACTTTTGAATACTGTGGTTGTTGCACCTAGCGCAACGGAACTTGCGCTAGCGCATCCCCCTGCTCCACTCTGGCCACTTGCGCTGGCGCAGTGCCACTGTGCCATGCGCACTGCGGGTGGCCAGGGTGCGATATTCAATGCTCCTGTGCCATGGTGCAGCTCCATTGAATATCACCCTGTCAACGCCCCTGCGCAGCCCAGTTGCTCTGCACCCAGGCTTGCGCCACAGCCTGGCGCAGTCTGAATATCCGAGCCCATGCATGCATGGATGGATGGATGTAGAATAGCATTGTAGATGCCTGTGTTAACCAGAGATGGCCACACTTTTAAAGAATTTTATTTTTAGGCACTGCTTGACTCATCATAACCAACAGCTGATTTATTTTATTGTATATCTTATGTTGTTATGTGAGTAAAGAAACTGGTTTACACATGTTTAGTTATAGTCTTTGGAGATTCTGGAATGCTAGCTAGTTATTGAATCAGAGTGTGGTGCTGGTAGGGCTATTAAACTATGTTGGGTCACTGAGATCAGGGGTTGTCGAAAAATAAAATTTTGTAGCCACTAACCAGCAGGTCTAATTACTGGGAAAATCCCACTGACCCCGCACAGACATTTCCAGTCGCTCAGCTGGTGTATGTACTTAGTGAAGCATTGCCTTCTCCAGTACAAGCCCGCAGGACTAGTTAAGCCATGGGGTGCCCATGGGGCGGATGTCAGGGGTGTGTGGTGGGTGTGTGTGTGTGGTGCTGGCACATGGCCATGGTCACTGGTCGGGTACTGTCTGCACACTGTGTTGGGGCCCCTGCTTGGTGCTGTGTGGCCTGTCCCATGTGGTCTGCCACACTGTCTGCCACCTGGCATGTTCAGTGCTTACTGCATGGGCTTTGTGTGCCTGTGTGGCATGTGTGTGCTTGGCTGCATGGTACTGGGTGTGACCTGCTATGGTCTGGGAGAGGGAGGCATGGCCAGTGGCCTGCGGTGGGGGGTCCCTTGGTGGCCCTCCGTTGGCCACTGACACCTCCTGTCACCTGCTATCTATGCCACTGTTGTGTTCTGAGGTTAAGTGTCTAGGTGCCTGTGTATGTCTTGCTGTGCCCTGCTAGTGGAGGCCTCCTGTAGCCTGTCACTGTGCTTCCATGACTCTGTCCCTGGGACTGTTCTCTGTGCCCTGACCCCCTCTGTTGCTGTGCTGCTCTGCTCCCACGGTTGTGCTGGAGTATCTCTGTTTGCACCATGGCACAACTCTACCATATTCAGCCGGGTTGCGCTGGTGCAGTTCGGCCTGCGCAACCTCTGAATATGGCTCCAGCTGCACCATGGCGCATCGGATTTGTGCTGCACTGGACTTGCACCGGCCTTTGGCGCATTTCTGAATATCCAGGCGAGAGTATATTATACTGGTGTGGCAGCACTAGTATTGTTAGGGTTGAGTAAAGCGTTTAATGTTATACCCAAATTTTTGCACCTTAACCCTTAGGCTGCCAACAGAATGAGAACATATAGGAATGTGGCACAGCAAGGATTAAATAAAAATCTTACTAGCCCTGTACAAAATCTATCAGTATTTGGCTACTTTGTCGGTGTCAGTTTTGACCCATGCTAGATTATGTGGGGTGGTAAGTTAAGGTGGCTTTTTGGCTGTACAGATGGGGCCTCACCTCTCCGATTCCCCCCCCCCCCCATAGGCACCATACGCAATTAATATTTTTATTATAAGAGCACTCATAAACGAATCTCATAAACCTTTGATGTGCCTTGCATTTTAATTGTGATGCTTCTTATCTACCACCCTTCCTCCTGCCAGATCTAACTGGTAATACCACGAGAAAATGCTGCTGCACTGCCCTTCCATTAATAGATCATTAACTGTCCCCCTTATTACTGCCCTTCTGTAATGATACTACTGAAGATTTTCAATGTCTATATCTCTGATGCCCAGTGATGATGTTAAAGAATTTGCCTAAATCCTATGGGTCCTGATGGGGTTTAGGCAAATGCTATGAAGACCGCACTGGGCATTGTATATAGTCATAGTAAACGTCCTGTACATAAGTGCATTATTATGGGACGGCCAGTGTAGCATCATTTTCTAGTGATATTACCAGTGAGATCTTGGGGGGGGGGCAGGGTTGAGCAGCACCACAGTAAAATTCAAGGCACATTAGAAGGTTGGGAGATTTTTATGAGTGCTCGGGTAATATAAGTGTTAATTGCATGGGGGTCAGAGAGGCGAAGCCCTAGTATGTCAGTCAGTCATGTCTCGTGGTGGCCTCACTTCTCCCCATAGTTCTCCTTTAAATAAGCTGTACAAATGGATTACCAAAGTAAAAACAAATACAGAGGTTAAATAAAAACCATATCAGTCTCAACCTCATCTCTGAGCCTGATTTTTACTTTGTTGTATTTACTTTTACTTGTGCATTTTCTAGAGGTTTCAGAATACTACTGTTCAGGGGTTGAAATTGTCACCAGCCCACTAGCCAAATGGTGGTATATTTTGTATAGGGCTGGTGGTAATCTTCTCTTTCAGCTAGCCCTGCAGGCTTCTACTAGAGATGGAAACACTTCACAGTGTACACCAACTGGGCCAGTGGAAATGTCTATGTGTGGTAAATGGTTTTCCCCAGTCAGTAGCCCTGTTGGCTACTGACTGCAAAACTTAATTTTGACCACTGCTGTTGTACCACAGAAAGGTTATGATCACATTCCATGTCCTTTGAACAGTAGTGTAACATAATTTTGTATCTTCAAAGGGACAGAAGTCTTCGCAGAGCAATCTTCTATACACTGCCATTATTTAGGCATCTACTTTTGGTCCCTGGCTATTTGTAAGTGTCTGAAGTGCTGACAGATGGCTTAATTGTGGAGGTTCAGAATGGCAGACTTTTAAAAAAAATACTCGTGAGGTGTAACATTTCACCTAGAATAAACCAGAACACATTTTATACCCTATAAGTCTGGGGGCTTGGCCCCCAGACACTTCCTTCTCTTCACTGTCGGATATGTGAAACCAGGACTTTTTGTTACTTTGCCCCTTGTAAAACAAACTACGGCCCTGCCCCCCACCTGGCCATGTTCCAGCCCTGAGTTCTGCCTTTGAACCTGGGCTAATACCCTGTGATAAGAGGGTAAATCCATGTAAAGTAATGTTGTATCCATAGTTCCTGCATGAACGTGCAAGATGGTGCAGTTGCGCTGTAGCTTTAAGAAGCTCAGTCCCTGTATATAGTGTGCATAGCCTGTGCTGGGTCCAAGTAATCTGGAGCTTGTGACCGGCCGGGGAATGCTCTTTCAGACTCCACTCTGCGTTTGCTTAGTAGTACAGAGGGAGCTCTCGCAAATGCTTTAAATGTTTAAACTTAAAACTAAACGGATTGTATATAAAAATGACTTTATTTTTTATTTTTTCTAATTAAGTATGCTTTATTAGAATTTCCAAAAAAACAGCGCAAAACATGAACAAACAACAGAAATACACAACAGCACTAATCCCACATATTAACAACAGAAAATACACTCACCAATACCCCCACCCCCCTCCCCAGTCCTAGAGCACAGAAAAGGATCGGAAAAATGAAAGAGGAGGACCTCCGGCGCTAATAATGGGAAAAGTGCAGAGATAAGGGGAGACAGCAGAGGAATCCTGAGGAGAAACCAGGATGTGACCCCCAGGTTGGCTACAACAGGGTGCCTGTGTGTATCGCGAAAGGAAAACTAAGTCTCGGGGCTGCATGGTTGAGAGATATAGAATAAGTGGGCACACAGACAGGGCCATCTCTAAGTAATAATAAAGTGTGCAACATGTCTAGGCTTTGGGCGTAGGTATTCCCTCCTTGGTGGTGCTTCATAATTTGTTTTTCCACGGCCAGTGCCTGAAGGAGCTCCCTGTACCATTCATTGTAAGAAGGGTGGGCTATCTGCTAGCCAATGCCGCAGAATAACAATTTTCATGGAGATGGAACTGAGAGCTATCTAACCTTACGGGAGTTGAAGAAAACGGAGGAAAAATCACCAAAGATACAGATCTCTGGCGTAAAAGCCTGCTCAAGCCCAAGTAGTACATCGAGAGAATCTTGTATTCAGGTCCAGATGGGCTGGATTTTGGGACGAGCCCAAAGCATGTGTAGGAGGTCTCCATCAATCTGGTGATACTGTAGGCACAACGAAGTTGAGGATTTCCTCATCTGGAAAAGCTTAAGTGGGGTAAAGTACATGAACTACATCCACCAATGTCTGTCTCTTTTCAGGAACCTATAAAGGTCTCACCAGATACCTTGCAGTGCTTAGGGGGAAAATCCAGGGCCAGTTTGTGATGCCAAAAGAACGCGGTCCCAGTCAACATGTTGGGGTCTTGGGACTGGAAGAAGGAGTAAAGGCATGAGGTGGCATGGGGCTGTGTTGAGAGGTGTATCAAGGTTGGCAAAATCTCCCCCTCTGGTGGTAGCCAAGGGGGTGGGCCAAAAAAGGTCATCATGACCCTGGAGAGCTGGAGATATTGAAAACTATGAAAGAGTGGAAGCCGGAAAATCTCCAGAAGGTCAGCCAGGAGTATGAGTTTCCCTTCCCGAAGAAGTTGGTGAGCTGGAATACCCCATAATCGAGGGCAAAAAGCTCTCGGTATGGGGCGGCCAGACACCATAAAGTGGAGATTGCTCAGAATAGGCTGCGAGAGGTCTTTAGTCCACTTGACGTGCATGTGCTGACGGAACTGCATGCAGGACTTGAGAGACCACACCAGAGGGAGGTAGCGGAGCATGTGGGGGCAAAAGACGGGGGGGGGTAAGATAGGGGAGACTGGAAAGATGCAAGCCCTCTTGCTTACAGAGATCCTCTTCAATACGGAGCCAGATTGGACAGTACCCATCCATGGCATCCGCCATTATACAACGCCCCCACTGAAGTCATTTGAAGTCATGCAGGGCTAAATAAAAGAGAAAAAAGTTAGGGAGACGAAGTCCCCATGGTCCCATGGCTGAGATAATTTAGTACAGGCCCAGCGCATGAAGCTTCCCTTCCAAAGGAACTGATTAAGTGATCTCTGGAGCTGCACAAACCAGGATTTGGGCAGATAAGAACCAAGCATCCCAAGAGGGTATAGCAGGCGGGGCACGACATTCATTTTGATAATACTCACCCAACCCCAGAGGGATAGAGGGAGAGTGGTCCATCTCGGGTGATCCTGTTGTAACATCCACAAAAGGGGACCAAGTTGGCTTTGCCGAGTTTGGCGAGGAAGTGGGGAACCCGAATCCCAAGATAGACCAGCTCTTTAGGGGCCCAAGCACGGCCCAACTGCTGCATCTTGGGCTTGGAGACCAGGTGGTTTAAAGGGAGTACTTGGGACTTGTCCAGATTTAGTTTGTATCCAGAAATACAGGAGAACCTCTGGATCTTGGCAAGGGCCGCCGGGATGAATATCTTGGGATGCTCTAAGTAGGGAAGTAAGTTGTCGGCATAAGCTGATAAGGCATATCTCTCTGTCCCCACAAGAATCCCAGTCACCAGGGGGTTAGTCGTTAAACAGAGTATTAGGGGTTCCAAATACAGATTAAAGAGGAAGGGGGAGAGTGGACAGCCCTGCCAGGTGCTGTGTTGAAGGAGAAAAGGGGTTGAAGAGAGCCCGTTGCACCGAACTTGGGCAGACGGATAATCATATAGGACTCGGATTCACGTACAAACATTCATGGGGAGGCCAAATTTACGAAGGATGGTGAATAAGTACGGCCAGGAAACATGATCGAATGCTTTCTCCACATCCAGGGAGAGCAGGGTGCTGGGATAAAATGGACTTTAAAGTGGACTATTTACCTATCTGCCATGTGGCAGCCATGTTGTTACTCTGACCTTTACTTTTAGCCAATTGGAACTCAAAGGGTCCTAAAGGGGTCCTTCAGCTATGGCTGCTGGGAGAAATAGAGAACTGTGTGTCTGTCGCCCTTTGTGGCCAATCGGAATACCAGAACTGTGATTGACAGCCTCCTCTCCCAATCAGATTACAGTATTGTGTTTCTTTCAGTTAAGGAGGGACAGCTGAACCCTGCAGTTCTGAGGAAACCCTCAGAGAGTGAGGAGGCTCAGACCTGTGCTCTGAGGAAAAGACTGGAGGCCTAGCTTGGGTTTTCACAGCCAAGAAGCCAAGAAGTGGTCTGTGTGAACTCTGATATCTGCAGCATTTGCTGAAACTCTGGAGAGAGACAGAAAAGCTTTACTTTTAAGCCAAATTCTGCTGTTTTGCCTAAACTGCGTCAGAGGTTGTTCAGCACAGCCAGTCTGAAGTACGTGAACTGCTGATTTTTTGAGTCACGCTGCCAGAACTGAAGATTGGGAACCCAACCTATTCCAAGGGGTTCCTTCAGCCAGGGAACTGTTTCTGCTCTGCCAAAGAACTGTGTTTGTTCAGAGTCGGTACTGCCTATGCAAAGTGTACAGAGCGAGTCTGCCAAAGCCTGTTTATGCAGAGACTGCATTCTGTTTACCAAAGTAAAGCTGCAAAGACTTTATCTTGAGTTGAATCTGCATTTGAATCAGCGTGGTGAGTCAGCTACCATCGCAACAGCTAGCATTGGTTTGCAGTCACCTCGGGGGTTATGCCTAGACGTGGGGGTGAAGTGTGCCAGCCCTGGTCCTTTCTGCTGGTCCTGTTTACAGAAGCCAAAAGCCTGCAGTATGAAACTGAGACTCCAGAGGGTCGAGACTGCCCTAGGGGGCAATTCACTTTTTTTTTGTAGAGTCTTTTTCTCTCCCTCCTGTCTGGAACTCTCTCTGGCTACCCCGCTCGCCTAACCGCTCTACCGCCCGCTGTGTTCCCCATCATCTTCAAGGACATTATGACTCCCCGGGGACACAGGGCCCTACAGCCCCGGGGAGATCGAAGGGGCAGTGACAGGGAACCAGCGTTGGGCGTGTGGTGGTGGCACTGGAGGAGCTGTCACTTATCTGGCAGGTGGGGGCTTTTTCCCTATATGTGCCCCTCCCCCTGTGCGTGGTACACGCCCCCAACTTCTCTGCACATGGCAACCCTGCCAGCATCGGGCCACGCTGAGAACGTGCAGTCCAACACTCTGCAGTGCCGCTGGTCTCCACCAGGGGCCGCTGGAGCACTGGACATCCCCAGTACTCTCCCCCCAGGAGAGGAGAGCAGCCCTATGGATGCTCAATCCAATCCCTTCCCTGCCGAACCCCGACACCTGAGCTCGCTCCCGAACCCGGGTCATCAGCATGGCGCAAGGTGTGGCGTCCAGCGCCTCAACCCTCAGCATCACTGGGCTGGCGGGAGCAATCCACCTTGACTGCCAACCAGAGCCTAGAGAGCTGCAGAGTCATGAGTAATTTCAGGGCTTGCTCTGCAACAAATGTTTTTGTGTTTCCAGTGGGATTTAAAGTGTTTTGCAGTCCACTGGGCCTGGGATTATAAATACAAGTTTGCCAAAGAGCCAAGTTGTTTGTTCTTTATTGGTATATCATTTTGCATGGTCACAAAAGCAAATCAAATTGTTTAAGGGCTCCAGCACCGGCCAATCAGCTGCAATGTGCCAGGCCTGCAATGGTTCTAGTCTGTTTATCCAGTGATTAATAAATGAGGTTTATTGTTAATGTTAACACTGTCCATGAGCATATTATTACTGAGTGCCAGTTTATTGTGTCTAGCTGTAAGGTGCATTGCTGTTGCAAATAACCATTCCTTGCAGGTACACAGGGTGTGTTGCAGAAGTCAGAACCTTGTTGGTAAGTGCAGTCACTGTGAGAACATTATTTGCAGTCATTGTGGGTATATTATTAGTTATTGCCAATAACTGTACTACTGAATGCAAGGTAAAGTGTTTTCAGTGGCGGCTCTACACCAGGGCCTGCCAGGGCACGTGCCCCGGTAAAAAAATACTGTGTCCCAGTTAGTGCCCCATATGGTGCAGAGCTTCCCCCATAGTAACAATATATCAGTGCCCTGGCTGCCATCTGTTGTGCCCCAGCTGTGCTCAGGTAACCATTTGTGGCTAGAGCCGCTAGTGAGTGTTTTATGGCAATCTATGTGTGTCACCACTGGCTGGGGCAGTGGGTAGGTACAGCATCCCAGGGGGTTGTACAAGTTTGTCATCAGACCCACTTAAAATCTACGCTGGGTGGAGGCACCACCCAAACAGTTCTATCACTGGTAACAAGCCCCTTTCATCATTTAAACCAGAACTCAGGCCCCTCAATCTGTATTGTGGACAGCAGGTAGGAGTAGTAGCCCGTTGGTACACGGCGTCCGGGTTACACCAGTAGGTAGTGAATCCGACTGGATGCCCACCCGGGTCCACTGCTCTGCACCTTACCGTCCCCCATGAACCTGCACACTGGGGGGGTGGACCGCAGAAGGTGCCCTGTGGGTGCCTGCATTCCTGAATCCACACACCATGTGCCTGTCTGGGGGCCATGTAGGTGCACAGGCAATTTATTAACAAATCACACGTAAATTGTACACTTTTGTGCATAGAGCCCTTTCTTTGTAAATGATCTCTCCCTCAACCCTGTATCCTTCTCTTCTATGCTTTATACAGTTGACCTGGTACTCTATACATGCTCAAAAAATTTGGCTGACATTAACTATAACCTTATTTCTGATTTCTGTAAGGTCCTCTCCTGGCTATCCCAAAACAGACTGCTACTCAATGGCAGTAAATCACATTGCATGCTATTTGGCTGTGTGCCTAGATTTAAAAAGTATGCTGGCTGCATGGCAATTTCCAGTATAGTTGGTACCCTGCCCAAGAATGTTAACTCTTTCAAGTACCTTAGTATAATCCTTGACCCTTCTCAAGCTTTTGCACTACACATCTCTGATACCTATAAACCCATGAACATCAACCTTGGCCTGGCCTACAGAACCAGATATGGCCTCACACCCTCCACCAGGATTACCACTGCTCAGGGCATCCTTCTTTCCAGTCTTACCTATAGCTCTGTCACCTACTCCCACACCTCCAAAGCTAACTTCCCCAAGTGGGACATTACCTACAACAGCAGATGTCACACTGTCTTGGCCTCAAACTAACTTACCAACCACTGTCAGCTCTACTCTGGGTTAAACTATCTCCTGAGGCTAGTCACTGTAGTCATTCTCTTGCTCTGGGTGCCTTTATGGACAAAATTCTAAGGAGTGGGGTACCTTCCTACCTAGCTGTTCTGCTGAAACCCCCGACCTGACCTACCCGCTTCGATCATGTGATTTGTCCCTTCTAACTGCTCCCAGGCATATGTTCCTTCTAACTGCTCCCAGGCATAATACCAACATGAGGTTTCAGGCCTTCTCCCACTGCTGCCCTCCGGTACTCTCCCTCCCATGCCTGTTTCAAAAGGGAGCCCTTCCACCATCTAGTGGTCTCTGACTCATATTCCTGTTACTTGTGTAACCCCTCTACAAATGGGGGTTCCCGGAAAGTCTTCCTTGAGCTTGCCTAAATGCTCACTGCCAGGTTGGTGTCCTGTATTTTAGCAGTTTAAATGTGATTGCCAGGGTCCGGCCCCGTAGCGCTGAGGGTTGATGCTCTGGATGCCACACCTCGCACCACGCCGGCGACCCAGGTTTGGGAATAAGCCTGGGTTGCTGGGGGTTGGCAGGGGAGGGAAAGGATTGAGCGTCCGGAAAACAGCTCTCCTCTCCCGAGGAGGGACAGGGGCCCCAAGTCGGTGCACGGCTGCCTCTCTGGGGAAGCCGAGATGCAGCAAGCACTGACGATGAGAAGGAGTGGGAGTGGCAGACATTGGTTCCATGCCTTGATGTCAGGGCGCCAGCCACTCCCCAAGAAACAGGAAAACACCCCTTCAGCTCCGGTGAGCCAGGCACGGAGCTACCATGATCTGCGACCTCCCACCTGGCACCCTCCTGACTGACACTACTGACTGCTCGGGGTGTTAGGGACCCACCTCATCCCTGCCCGGGGGTAAACTGAGGCTACATGGGCGACAGAGGACTGTCCAGGTAGAGCCGACCGCAGAGGGATAACTCCTTGGTGCTCCAGAGGAGACCAGAGCTGAGGGGAGGAGAGGAGGATAAATACCAAAAAAAAATGCGATTGCCAGAGAGTGCCTGTATAGCCTCTGTGCACGGTGTCTTTAAGAGCTGCCTGGATTGCAGTCATAAGTAATCTGAGAGGAAGCACTGTTGAAAGATGTAACTATTTGCTGAAAATCATTTAGAGTGATAATGATAATGTAGTTTGTCTAACCTGCCTTCTTTGCAGCAAGGACGGTTTTGTTTATCTCCACTATCTTGGTCCTGGACTGCCGAATTGGACCAATCAGTCTGGTGGGACCTAAAATGGAGCCGGACTACAGGAGCTGTCTGGAATCAAAATCTATAGGAATTCACGCCTCTGTTTGTGTCTGTTAGTTTTACTTCTTTGGTATTTTGTAATTGTTTGGGTCATAATTCTCATTACTTCTCTGTAATGTTGAGTTTATATGGCACACTCTAGGGAGGGAGGTTGGGTAGTAAGACAGGGTGGGGGGTGGAGGGAAGGGTTTTATAGGGGTATTGGTATTGTTATTTTTGTATTAATTGATCCAGAGACAGACTGGACTCGTTATAACTTTCCTACATTGGTAATTATCTGGATTTTGCTAATTTCCTTTATTGTTCTGTAGTTATGTGTTTTACCATAAAATCAATAAAGATGTTGAATTTCAAAAAAAATCTGTAGGAATTGTAGTTTGGGGTTCTTGGCACCTTTTTGCAACTGAAGGGGGAGCTCTTGTTGTGACTGACAGACAGATCAGCCAACCGAATCTTTTGGATCTTGGGGAAATCCCAGACAGCTTGCAATTTTCAGTTCTGAACTGGGAAGTGAAATATGAAGAGCTCAAGTATTTTTTGAGCAGCAATCCTGAGTGGATTCGCATGGGAGTACTGTGAAAGGGATAAGTTTTGGCCTGCATGTCTGCCTGCTGTCCCTGAGAGGGAGAAAAGAGAATAATTTCATACTAAATCCAAGTTTGTAAGAACGAAGTAAGCCACTGATTTTCTACCAGGCTCATACCTGAAGAAGACCGAAGATTTTGCTGAATGTGATCGGCCTGTCAGGATTTCCAGCTGCTTTTGAATCCCCGGTTTGTGCAGAGACTTTGCGATCGTGACCGGAGAGTGGTTTGCCTGGTACAGTAGAATTTCCTTACATGTAAATGTGCTGTGTATTGAAAGTGGGTCATGATTTGGTTCCCCATTGTGTGAATTGTGTTCTGCTTGCTGGGAGCTGTATCCAGCCCAAAACGGACTGTATCCAAATTTGTCTCCATTTGGCCGGGACCTTGCCACACTGGCCCAGCCAGACTACCCGCTGCACAGAGAAAGCCATCGACGAAAGACCTGCCTGGGGATCAGCCCCCTGCTCCATGCTTGAACAGGAATGACACCTCGGTGATTCATGAGGGCCCTGCTTCTCCTGGTACTCCAGATTAACCACCTGCTGTCTCAATTTTCATCCAGCCTGTGTCCAGTCTTGGGTATTGTAAATAATCATCAGGGTAGCTCCCTGCAACAACAGCCTAATCTAAAAGTGTGTCATCTGATTGTCTTATTGTTTTCTTTTCATGAACTGAGTCCTCCGGCTCCGGATTACAAATAGTGTGTGTTGTGCATGTTGTTTTCTTCTATCACAGGGCCCCAACCAGCTGCAACGTTCCTGGCTAGCCCACCATTCTCCATCTGGGTACCCAAAGTGTGTGACTGTTTATGGACCCTGAAGTGAATGCAGCCTCTAAGCAAATTAACCTGATTACGCCCCTCCCTTGTTCAAGTCCCTTAAATAAATCAGATCTAACTCTTTTTTGCTCTTACCCTGACTGTGGTTCCAGTTTGCGCAAGAGTACTGTACTGCTGTTATTTGCTGTGTATAACCTTGTTTTACAGGGGGTCCCCAGGGCCGAGCCAGAGGAAAGCCCTGGTGGTAAGTGCAAACAGTGTGGGTACTTGTGTGGTGTATCGGGGTATTGTGAAAGCGATTATTGTGTATTGTTCTGGCCACTAGTAAGGAGAGAGGGGGGTTATAGTGTCCCGGAGGGCTGTGTCCAGGTTAGCTTGACCACTACCAACCCTGACCTCTGGGTGGAGGCACCCATTTCAGAACTCAGGCCCCTTAACCTGCTACTAGCCCAGCAGGCAGGGGTAGTAGCCCTTGGGATAGCGCCACCTAGGGGTTACACTTGCCCCCTTGGGTAATACAGTAGTTCCTCGCTTTAATGAATGAGTTGAAGTCTTAGCAAGCCGTTCATTATAGGACCTCATTCATTATATCGCGGGATGCTAAAAAAAAAAAAAAAGGCAGAGCACTGAGCAATATTAAATAAGCCCCTTCTCTTTCTTCTGGCCATCAAAAACAGCAGTAGAAGTTTAAAAGTACTGTATGGAAGAGTAATGGAATAAACAAAAAAATAATTGTAGTTTATGGTTGCTTTAACTACAATACGATCTTCCAGGGCACTGCCCGCCTGCCCACGGTACCAACGGCGTCTTTCATTCGCTCCACATCTTTATGCCTCTCCTCCTATGCATTATTCAAATAAGTACAAATAATGGTCCAGTGATTTAGCAAACCAAGGGGGTACAGTATTTGTATTGTTAAATCAATAAACTCACTCACCTCAATGAAGGCAAAGCTGCAAGGAAGTGCGGTACTGTATGTCAGACTTAAGAACATCCCCCTGCGTGGTTTCTATCCAGACACTCGTGTGGTGGATGCGGAAGCTCTTAATCCTGACTAGCCAGCCTGCCCAGATCCATGTTTTTGCATCCTCTACCTATTACAGTAAAACAGTACACCTGCCCCTGCAGCCACAGCAACTGCTGTCCATCCAGCTTGTTTGATGGGATGATGCTGTCAGCTCGAGAAGAGGTAAATACAAAATACCAGAACAGCGTGTTAGCGTGACTGTGTGGCTCTCCCTGAGCATTTTTAACAAGCTTTCTCTGCTGGCCAGGAGTCTTTTGCTCTGTCAGCAACAAACAGTCCACCCCCAACACTCTAACACAGCTCCCAAGCTGTAGAATGGATCGGAACCATACTTAGAATGGTATATCAACAGTATTGTAGTGTGCCTATATCAGGAGCAACAGGAGTAGTTCGTTATACCCAGGGGTTCGCTACAGTGAGGTTCGCTATAACGAGGGAGCATTGTATACCCATGTCAGCATCTGTTATATGTTAATATGTCCCCTGGAGCCACTTGTTGCTGTATAAAAGTGCTTTCATGTGCGTCTGGCTGGAGCAAGAATAGTAAAGCGTAGCAATGAGAACTTTGAGAGGTTCAGGAAAAATACATAGGTACATACATTAATTCCAACAGCAACACTGTTAAAGGAGCACAACACAGGTTGTAGTAATTGATTTATCTATTAGTACAGTCGGATTTGCAACCTTTGAGTCAGAGACTCATTTACAAAGGCACCTCGTCACAATGAGGACAAAACAATAATACAACGTTCTAAATACAGACAGTGATACATAAAATGCACAGGTTCCAGTGATGAAAGCATTATTACAGTGATACAGAGCATATGTATAGTCAATTTAGGTAACATGCAATATAAATGGGAGATATAAGCCCCATGCAGTGCAATTACAATGAGGGTAAAGAAAGACAATAATTTCAGGTAGGAGCTCTAAGGGAGAAAGGTGGGGGGGGGGGGCAGTCCTGAGGACTTTGTCGAGGTTGGATTGTGCTAGTTGGCATGAGTCCTCCAAACTGAGTCAGACTAGTGTACATTTGATATATACAACAGTAGCTTACAAATGATAGCATTAACTCTGCAGTTTATTGAAAGATTTTGCTCTTTCCTTTGATTGTGCTGCACTAGGAATTGTGATGTCATCAGCATTATTAAAGCTGCTCACTGATTGATTCAATACTCCACTGTGATGACAGCCACCTTAAAAATATCCACTGCGACAACAGGAAGAACAGCATGTTTTTGATATGTTGCTGTTACTGATGTCACTAGCAATATCCTTTTTATCTTGTCATTTTTATCCCCATGCCCATCATATCTTTTATAGGGGCATGATAGTGCCCCTATAGTTAGGGTTGTACCGCAATTTAATGTTAATTCCAATTTTTGCATCTTAATAACTTTGGCATTCTTTGAAGAAATAGCTCAGCATTTGCCATGTGCAGTCATTTTGCCAGTATCTCAAAACTTGGAACGTTTCATAACAGCATCTTGTATGGTTTTTGAGATATGAAGTGGTAATAAAGAGTAGAACTGCCACTTTTTTCATATACTTGACATGGGATTTTTTGCCCTCATCTACGGCCCAGATGAAATAAATTTTTTTCCTGAAATTTTCAGGGATGATGGGGTCTCTGCCAAGGGTGTGCCTTTGGATAGTTTAGTGAAAAGATATCTCACAGTTTTTAAATTTTAACGTTTTTTTGGGATAGCGGTTAGACAGGCAGGTTATTGAAAACTGTTCCAACTGTTAATAGTGAATGTCTGCGCTATGAAATACTGTTTGTGCGCTCCGCCATCTTAGTTTTGTTTCTCCGTTTTAAAACCGTTTTTCCACAAAAGTACTGCTTGGCAATTAACGAACAAGACCTGTATTTAGGTCTCCATTATATACTTTGTGCATTTTTGTCTTATTATTTTAAAATGTATAGGGCAGATGTTTGTTTTTTTGTGGGGAGAATCATTTCCTCCATCACTCGGTAATCTAAGGATAGTTTGAAGGTAAATAACCATTCGAACAGTTTAACAGTTCGAACTTAACTGTTCGATCTGAAAAGACTTCGAACATTAAAGTTCAATAATGCATAATATAAACCTAATGCTCACCCCATTTTCATTCAGTGTACACCTCTATGCTTGCTTAGTGATGGAATGGGGTGAGTGTTATGTTTGACAACCCCATGGTACACCTGATTTGCTTCCTCCAGGACGGTGGTGGGGTGTTAGGGTTGAAAACCCTAAAGTCATATTTCCCTATGTAACCCCCTTGCAAATGGGGGTTCCCAAAAGTCTTCCAGGAGCTTGCCTGAATTTTCCAAATCTGGGCCGTGTTCGGCGTCTGAGCTGTCTGAATGTGGTTCCAGGTGAGTGCTAGTTGAGCCTCCACATACTGTCTATTTAAGAGCTGTCTGCTTGCAGGCTTAATTAGTTTGTATAGGGGGACTGTGTGTTCTAATGCCCGAATCCCGCCTGGGCTGCTGTCAATTCGCTCTGTTTCTGCCGTTACTACATGTGCAGAAAGAGCCTTGTTGAAAGATATAACTGTTTGCCAGAAATCATTTAAAGTGACTGAGAAAATGTAATTTGTCTAACCTGTCTTCATTTCAGCACGAACAGTTTCAGTGCAGCTCTTTCATTTTGGTTCTGAATAGCTGACTTGGACCAATCAGGATGATAGGGAGACCCTAAAATGGAGCCTGTGGACGAATTGGAACTTGGACTCTCAATTTTGAGCCAGCCACAAGGGGACTGTATGGGCAGTGACTTTGGGAAATGTAGTTTTAACCTTGACGCCTTTTTC
The DNA here is from genome assembly GCA_016271365.2 of Neoceratodus forsteri. NCBI lineage: Eukaryota > Metazoa > Chordata > Ceratodontiformes > Ceratodontidae > Neoceratodus > Neoceratodus forsteri. The sequence goes on from JADMNL010000025.1 coordinate 247,323,540, forward strand.
TACCAACAGAGGGAGTCTTATTGTGAGTGACAGCTGAATCAGCCAACAGAATAGTGTGGAGCTAAAGGAAATGCCCTGCTCTGTGACCGGAAAGATCAGATCAGTTGTGGCAGTGAAGCGAGAAGGAGCTGTGTGCTTCTGAGGTGTGTAGTTTCGCGTGTGAGGCCCTGAGTTTCGGTCTGCAGTCTTTGTGAGTGCCAATTTGGACTGAATCCGAGTTGTGAGGAGAAAGAAGCACCAGAAGTGTGGAAACCAGGCTCACCCTGTAGAAGACTGGAGAAATTGCTGAATCACACTTGGTCTGTCAGGAACTGAAGCTGCTGTGTGTGCTCCTGGGTATCTTGCAGTAATTGTGATGGGGATCGAGGAGCAGCCTACTTAGTATAGTACTTTCCTTTACATATGAATGTGCGTAGTGCTTGTGGGAAATCGCTATTTCCAATCCCCTGTGCCATATTTGTGCAAATCCTTCATAATCATTCTCAAAACAAAATATGGACCTGTCAATTTTTCCCTGATCGAGCATTCTCTGGACCCATTCCCCATAAGTGGGCGGATTTACATTTTTCCATTGTTGTAAAATTATTTTAACGGCCACCAAAACTCCAACTCTCCAAAGGACTTCCTGACCTCCCAACTGAACCCAGCGATCCATCAAAAGACCATTAATGACAATTCCAGGGTCAAAAGGGAAGTCACAACCCAAAATCCTAGAAAGGGTGGCATTAACAGAGGTCCAGTAAAGATTAAGTTTAGAGCATTTCACCAGCATATGAAATAGGGTGCCTCTGTCCCTCCCACATCTGTTACATAATTCTGGAATTTAAGCATCTATCTTGTGGAGTTTCCATGGGGTATAATATGTCCAGTGTAATATATTGTAATATATCTACAATAGGCAGTTATTCGTAATCTTGGTTTAATCCAAGTTTATGGCCTGGGCCCAATTTATTTAAGTAATCTGAATATTCATATCCTTTTCCCCAGCCAACCTGTCCAGCCCACCCCCACCTAAAGTTTCAACCCACAAAAATTTGTACAATTCAGAGATCAGATGTTTATTGGATTCTAACTGACTAAAAATTGCTCCAAAGGAGAAGCAGGCAGATCCAAAGAGTTATGTTTTTTCTTATAAACATAATTATGAACCTATAAATATTGCCATATATGGTTTAATGGTAAATCATATTTTAACTTAATCTGTTCAAAATACATAAATTTTAGAACCATCATAGAAATTAGCCAGTATCCGAAGATGTTTTTGGAAGTACCATTCCTTAAAAACTCGTTCTTTCATAGATGGAAGGAAATATTTATTATTATAAATTGGTGTCCAGAGTGAGATTTTCTGAATGGGTCCAAGTATCTTATTGGAATGTGTCCAAGCATAAGCTGTGGAGGCCAGAGTAGGTAAGGCCCCTATAAGGGGGCTATTATTCCTAGTAGAAAAAAGGGACAGGGAATCCATCAGCCTGAGGTAATTAATGGCCTCCTCTTCTATCCCTATTCCTGCAATATGTTTTTTACAGTATCTGAATTAACTACCCAGTGGAATACAATTTCCAACTGGGCAGCTAGGAAGTATGTCCAGAAATTTGGACAACCTAGACCACCTTTTTCCCTACTATACTGTAACTTATATAAGGCTACATGGGATGAAGATCCCTACTGTAGGAATTTCCAAATTATTTTATCCAGATCTAGAAAAAAAATGTTCTTAAGAATGCAGGGAATAGACTCAAACAGAAAAAGAAGCCTAGGGAGAACGTTCATTTTCAAAATATTAATTCTACCCAATAAGAGTACTGTAAGATGTTGCCATTTTGCAAGGTCAGATTTTATTTTGGCTACCAGTGGGTCATAATTATATTGAATTATCTTATTGATATCCTATGTTAGAACTACCCCTAAATATTTAATTTTTTCTTTATTTATAGCCACTAAAGGTGTGTTTCTTAAATTTAGAAAGTTCCCTAAATATAACAATTCTGATTTTCCCCAGTTCACTCTATACCCTGACAAAGCCCCAAATTCTTCCAGAAGAGTATTTAGAAGTGGATATGAGGAGTCAGGCCTGGCCAGAGAAATTAGAATATCATCCGCAAAAAGCATGATAACCGAGTTAATACCCTCTGTTATGATTCCCAACTGCTGAATTTCTAATCTAGTTTTAGTAGCCAGTGGTTCCAAAAAGAGTGCAAAAATCAAGGGGGACAGTGGGCATCCCTGCCTTGTCCCTCTTAATAATGGAAAAAAAAGGTGATATCTTTGAATTGGTCCTAACACATGCTGAAGGACTAGTATAGATTAAATGTATCCACCTTATGAAATTACCACTGAAACCAAAATTCTCCAGTGTTTCCAACAGGAATGGCAACTGCACCCGGTCAAAAGCTTTTTCAGCATCCAATGACACGAGTGCAGAGTTCATTCCCAAGTATGCATGGATTATATCAAAAGCTTTTCTAGTATTATGCTGTAGTCTTCTGCCTTCTATAAAACCCACCTGATCTTCATGAATAAGACTAGGAGCATATTTTGGCAGCCTTACCGCCAAACGTTTCATGAAGATTATATAATCAGTGTTCAACAATGATATGGGTCTATAAGAACTACAACTCTCTGTAGGTTTATCCTTCTTCAATAATAAAATTATTTCAGCTTCATTTAATGATTGTGGCAATTTATTCTCTTATAAAAAGGAGTTATAAAGCTTCACCAGCCAGGGAACCAAAATATAACTAAGATTTTATAAGTTTCAAAGGAAAAGCCATCAGGGCCTGGGGATTTTCCATTAGGTAGATCTCTGATAATATTTTGGACTTCTTATTCCATAATTACCACATTTAAGTTAGAGGCCTGCTGCTCTGACAGTTCAGGCAAATTAAGCCCTGCAAGATATTCCTTAATTTTAGCCAGGTCTACTTGTCTCTCTGGCTTATGTAAAGCACTATAGAAGTTATAAAAGGTTTTATTAACCTCATCCTCAGAGGAGAACAGTTGGCCATCCTCTCTCTTAATTTTATTAATTCTATTTCTGTTTTGTTCTGATTTCAAACAATAGGCTAACAACTTACCTGGAATATCACCGTAGAAGTAATATTTTACACATACCCTATACATATCTTTCTCTGTTTTTTCCTGCAAAAGCTTTTCTACTTTATTTCTTGCGATCATAAGGTTTATCTCAGATTGTTTTGTGCCCATAGCAATATGTTCTGCCTCTGTAGCCTCCAGATTCCTTTCTAATAATTGTAAGTCCCTATCCCATATCCTTTTTTAATACCCATCTGTGATGTAACCCACCCTCTCAGATAAGCTTTTAAGGCATCCAAAATTGTTTGAATAGATACTCCCTGATGAATATTGTGGTCCACAAAGGCCACAAACTCAGCTTGAAGTGCCTCTCTGAATCCCTTATAGGTCCAGAGGGAATTATCAAACCTCCAAGAGGAAGGTGGATTCCATGTCCCCAAAGAACTCAGGTCCATTTCCAACAAAATTGGGGCATGATCAGAAATTGTAATTGACTCATATATAACATTGTGGGGGAGACTGGACAGGTCCACCAAGGTCAGGAAAAAAAATCAATCCTTGAGAAGGTTTGGTGTGTCTTTGAATAATATGAATACTTCTTCAAGAAAGGGAAAATACATCTAAATGGATCAGACAGATTTAAATCTTGAATCCCTTTTTTTAACATTTGAAAAGCCTTTATCTTCCTCTCTCTCATTGGAGGCTCTCTATCAATCAATGTATTTGTTAAATTAAAGTCCCCCCCATGATTATACTAGTGCTCAATTGAGATAACGCTATGAAAAATTCTGTAAACAAATTGGATCATCCTGATTAGGGCCATATATCGAAACAATTGTAAACCGTCTGTTCCAGATTTTTACCTCCAACATCACATATCTGCCTTCCACATCTATCACAGATTTGACTAATTGATGATCAATCCATTTCCTTATAAAGATGGCCGTACCACTAGCCCTATCAGAAAGTTCAGAGATATACCCCACTGCCCCTAATAAGTTAGCAAACTATGAGGCATCATTTTTATCAAAGTGGGTCTCTTGTAACATAAGACAATCTGTATTCTTTTTTTTTAGGTGAACTACCTTCCTTATTTTAATTCTTTCTTTACACCCATTAAGGTTCCAAGACATAAATTTCAAAAGGCTCATTATATATCAGATACTGTATTACCCCAGTGAAGACCAGCTCCTGTATTTTCCTATTAGCAATTTGCATTCCTGCTTTAATGGGGGCAGCTAGAAACCCGCTCTCAAAAATAACAGGTCCATTCCAATTAATAACAAAAAATATATGACAAGAATTTTCGTCCAACAAATCCCATCAATTATTGACCTTAGATTGCACCCACGCCTTCTGTACCTTATGTCACAGAACCTGTCAGAAATAAAATTCTTGTTAATTTTTAATTTACCTTTTCTGATAGATACATATTTTTTTGGTTTTGTAAAGACTTACTAATAACATACAAAAAAACCCTATCTAATAAAGCCCCGCCTACCCAAATCTCCCAAAAGTAGACTTTGCATCTTAAATACCCTAATGTAAGATGAAGAATTATACATTTTCCTATCCTTTCTGTATCCAGAATTCTGTTCTGTGAACTTATAATTCTTAAAAAGACTACAAAGCCTAGACAACACAAAAATCCTGTTCCCTGGAGAACTCCTCCTCCCCATGAAAGCGCTGAACCTTTGCTGTATGCAAAGATGTGGTGAAAGTGGGACGGTATTAGCTCTGGCCTCTCCTACTCCTCTTCACACCTAAACCCAAGAAAAAAGAAATAATTTCTTAAATGGCTTCATAAAAGTACCTAAAGAGGGAAGTAATACACGAGGAAGAGAGAGAAGACAAAAAAGGGTGAAATATCAATAACTTCACCCCCGCTTTAACCATAATCAAAGATACCCTCCTTCTTTACCCCTCATCTACTTGTTATACCTTAATCCTAATACCCTAATTAAATTCTAAATTATTTTTCCCCCCTCCCAAACTCTGCCTAAGATGTACCCCCCCACCCAGATCAGATCTCTCAAAGCTTTGTTGTGCTCTTTTCTTCAGTGCCTCTTCAACCTCAAAAGGGGAGTGGAAAAACAAAGTTCTGCCATCTAGATATACTCTCAGTTTTGCTGGGTACAACACTGAAAACGTAATGCCCTCTTTCCTCAGTTTGTCTCTAACAGGATCAAAGCTTTTCCTTTTTGCCAAACTGTTAGGTGGAATATCCGGGTAAACTTGTAAGGACATGCCTTGGTAGTGGAGACCCTTTTCTGCTCTTGCTTTTGCCAAAATTTTTTCCTGATCCTAGAATTTCAGTGGTTTTATATACATAAAACGTGGCCTATTAGACTTACCCATAGGGCCGAAGGTCCAATGTGCCCTGTCTAATTCAATCTTTTGTTCAGGAAAAGGTAGACCCAAAGATTTAGAAACAAGCTCTTCACAATAACTTAATTAATCTCTCCCTTCAATTCCTTCAGGCAAACTTCCTATTTTTAAGTTGCACCTCCTTGATCTAGATTCCAGAGCTTCAATCTTTAACTTTAAAGGTTCCAGTTCTTTGTTACTTTTTTCCAAAGCATTAGAAACTCCAGTTATAGTGTCCTCTATGTTACTAATACAAGTTTCACATTCTGTTGTCCTGTGGGGATAACATCTCAAATTTTCCTGTTACTTCTGAGAATTTCTGTGACAAAGATGAAACTGCCAGATTCAGGTTTGCAAAACCTTGTCTCATTTCTTTTAACAATAATTGATATGGGTCTTCTGCTCCAGCATTTTGTTTTTAAGAATTATTGGCTATTTGCTCTATAGCCTCATCCTCTTTTTGTCCTTTCTCTTTACCCTCTCCTTTCACCATATTTTTTTGGTTTTATCTTGCTGATTACTGCTATTTCTGGAAACTGATGAAGAAGGCATAGTTTGTTCCTTGTTCATCCTTGGTTTAGATTTTTTAGAAAGAATATGATATAAACAGGCAGGGAAGCTAAGAATAACTGAATGTGCAGTGTCCCTAATAGCCTCACTAGATGGGACACTTATTATCACAGTTCTTTATCAGATAAGGCAATAACCCCCTTTGAGGGAGAGTTCATTTTTCTTTTTTCTTTTTAGAGCTTCATCCTGTAGACTCCAAAGGTTTCCTTTTATTAATTACCAAGTGAGAGTTTTTTATTGGGCACCCAGAGTGTCAGAACTATTATTACTAATAGTACTGGAGGAAGGTAAATCCTTAGGCACAACTTTAACAGCAGGCGGAATCTTTTCTTTTAAAGCCTGAAATACAAACCCCCTCTCCATCTGATGCTTCCAGGCAGAGGGGTTACCTGAAGACGAGTCTGAAGCTCAAACAGAAGCTGGGACTGAGACCTCTTCTTTTTCTATTGAAGCCTGGGACAGTTCTCTATATTCTTCCTGAGTTGTAAGTATAGTCTCAGACGGCTGTTTCTCAGTCTTGGACACCAGGCCTTTCATCGATAACACCGAATTGGGTGTTGTATCTGACGCTGATGATGATTCAGGTGTCCCCAAGGTCGCCGAAGCCCAGGTAAGCTCCTAGACACACTGATAGAGGGCTGACATGCCCTAAGGCCCGTTCCAAAGTAAAACTGGACAAAAAGAGAGGAAAGTGGTAGTGAGTTTGGGTAAAAAAAAAGGCAGGGACACTTTTCTTTTGCCCACAAAACCTAAACCTACAACTTCCCTTCCTCCTTTCTCCTGCTGAAAAGGCAATATACAGGGGAGAGTGGTTTTAGAGGAATAGTTGTATGGCTGTGAGAATCAGGCAAAGAAACCTTCAGAACTACCCATGACACATTTTTCCATGGTCTGCCTCGCAGGATAGAGAAAATCAAACCAACGTTTACAACTACGGAAAGACCAGCCAGCATTAAACCAATTGGAGGCCCGCTACATTTAGGGCTGCCATCAAACAAACAAATGCCAGATCGTCCGCTTTACCATCTCTTTGGGAGTTTCAAAGAGGTCGCGGTCGCGCTCACTCTCGCACACAGACCGGCTGTGCAGCAGTGCATGCTGACGTCAAGACTGACTTGTGCAGTATGCCTCTCTCCTTGAAGTTCTAGATTTAGTTGTGAAGCCATCATCTTTAACATTGCTTTCTCTGCTGCTGTTTTAGCAGCCTGAGCCTCTGTAGTGACCCCATCCAACTTTGTTTCAATAACAGCGACTGCTGTTAAAAGTGTCTACTTTTTTGTCAAGGTCTCTTATGAATTTCTCAAGGTCTTTAACAACCTGCAGAACCAAGCTGTTTGGTGGCTCAGCTGGCCCTTCTGGTGGTTTCTCTTTCTTCTGGCCTTGCATCTGAGTTTGTTTCGGCCTCCCCATAGTCCATCGGTACAAACAGTACACCATTGCGTGCAGAGTACTGTCAGCTTCCCAACGAACTTAATGAAGTTAGGCTGGAAATGGGCTTAAAGTATAAATTTTAGACTTAATCTTAACTTCAACTTCTTTATTTTTTAAAAGCACAAATCAAAGTATCTAAGCTTTTGTACAAAAGATAAAAGATGCAGCATAAATACAACATATTACAGTATCAAACAGTATAAAACAAAGAACCATAAAATACATCAACAGTTTAGCATCCAAATTCAAAAAAAAGGCGAAGCTGAATAATAGAGGCATGCTCTCAGGATACGTCCTTCTCTGTCAGCAGCTAGCCACACTCACCAGCACTTTTTTTTTTGCAATTGTTGTATATAATACATTTGGTTTATGCACCTTTGTACCCTGGTCAGCCTCTCCCCCAGTGGCACTGCTCCAGTCCTGTTACCAGCCTTCTCATGGATCTACCATTTATCCACCACTTAGCCAGCACCACTAAGGTGGGTGGGTGGCCTGCTATGTCGGTCACAGGGGGGCCTGCAGAGAGTGTTGCCACAGATTCCTGGCTGGAATGGGGCTTTTTCTTCCATTTTCTTCCAAAGTGCTGGCATGCAATGACATACACATGTAACCCCTAGATGGCGCTATCCCAGGGGCTACTACCCCTGCCTGATTTGCCACTAACAGGTTGAGGGGCCTGGATCCAATGGCGGGTGCCTCCACCCAGAGGTCAGGGTTTGCAATAGTTAAACTAACTTGGTCACAGCCCTCTGGGACACTGCAACCCCCTTTCTTCCCACTAGTTAGCACACACAATATATCAGAATTACCTTCACAGTATACACTTACCCCCAGGACTGGTTCCGGCACTGGGACCTCCTGTGAAATGAGATACAGTGCAACAATCACAGTACAGTACTTTAACATAGACAAATACCTCAGGCAGTATAACTTTGCTGAAACAAGCAGCTCTGATTTATTTAGGGGATATAACAAGGACAGGGAAATCAGGTTAATTAGCTTATCACTCTAATAATCTACCTATGGCTCTGTGCACAGGCCTATCCCTATCAGTTACTGTCCTGGGTACCCAAGCCCTAGTGGCTAGTCAAACCGTGGCAGCTGGTAGGGGCCCTTTCACACAGAAAAGGAAAATTAAACAGTCAGCAGTACAGTAATTCCAGTTGGATTTAATGTGGCAATTCAACAGGGAGCGACCTGAATTAGTACTCACGACCTCCAAACAAGATAGGGTCCTTCAACGTCAGCAGGGCTACTCTTGAGCTCCACAAAACTCTTCACACATTTATATGGTAAAAAGAGAAGTACTATACCAGGTAGGCTGCTTCTCTATCCCGATCGCGATTACTGCACAATACCGGAGAACACACAGCAGATTCAGTTCCTGACAGACCGAGTGCAATTCAACAATTTTCCAGTCTTCTACAGGGTGAGCCTGGTTTCTACTCTTCAGAGATCCTTTGATTCTTTTCACAGGACGGATTCAGTCCTAACAAGCAGTTACACAAGCTGCAGACCGGAACTCTGGGCCTTACACACGTTTTGACTGAAACTGCACACTGAAAAAGCACAGGGCTCCTTCCTTCTTCACTGCCAAAGCTCAACTGAAACTCCAACCGACAAAACCGGGCACTTCCTTTGAGTTCCTCCCAGTTCTTGACTGGATTGGCTGTCACCACAACAGACTGCTGCTGTTGGTCCAAAAGGCACTGAAGTCTAAACTACATCTCCCAGAGTCACTGCCCATACAATCCTCTTGTGGCTGGCTCAGATTATGAGTCAAGTTCTAATTCGTCCAAGGCACCATTTTAGAGCTAGCTTACCCCACACTGATTGGTCCAGTTCAGCAGTTCAAAACCAGAATGGGGAACTAGGCAGACACTGTTCTGACTGCAAAAGAAAGCAGGTTAGACAAACTGTAATTTCATTATCACTCTAAATGGTTTCTGGCAAACAGTTACATCTTTCAGATAGGTTCCTTTGCACTCTAGTGACTGCAAAAATGGAGTGAATTGCAGCAGCTTGAGTGGTACTCAATCAAAGAAACACACAGTCCCCCATACAAACTAATTATGTCTGCAAGCAGACAGCTCTTAAAGAGACAGTACCAGAGGCTCTAAAAACACTCACTGATAAGTGGCTTAAACGCCAAACACCATTCAGGCTTGGAGCATTCAAGCAAGCTCCTGGAAGTCTTTTGGGAACCCCCATTTGCAGGGGGGTTACACACACATTCGTACAGTGGCAAGCATGGCAGTCTCGGACAGTCCCTTCCCCTGCAGTGTGTGCTCACAGTGCTACCACTTGCTTGGCACCCAAGCAGTGGAAATACTGGCCACCAACCCCAAGGAAGGAGAGCCGTTTCAAGACTGTTCGGTCTTCTCTCCCACCCTGTTCAGCCCCAAGCTACCTGTATTCATTCCCGAACCCGGGTTGCTGGCATAGGGAGCAGTAGTGCTACCGCTGTTCTACTGGGCCAGCTGAAAAGCAGATTTTATTTTAACTTTTTTTTTCTTTTTTTAGAAATTTTAAAAACTTTCTTTAATGAGTTTGCAAAGTTCAGAGACATCACTTTAATGGTTGCAGCTGGCTCTGAAGCAGATAGCATCACTTTATCTGTCTTGCATATTAGGTGACTATGAGGCAGGGGACGATGGCTACCATCAAGGTCTATGCTTTGTGAGTAGTTCTTTCCTCAGCTTCAGTGCTTTTGCCTTTGTTTGCAAGTATATTTGCACAGGTAAGTGGCTTTTACTTTCTTTTTTTGTTAATATAATTTTTATTAATGATTTTCTACATGGTACAGGGGGGAAGGCAGTCACAAGTTCATCTTGCTATACAATGTTTAACATGTACAGGTTAAGAAAAATACAAGTCAAATAGATACATAATACATAAGGTTCAGTAATTCATTATTGCATATCTTTCTGGGACTCTCCTAATGAATACAGACCCAAATATTCAGGATATGTCACCCCCCTTCCCGGCCCCAGCAGGATTGTCCACTCCCGTTCCCTCTCTGTCCTAGTGTGTCTCCTACTGCAGCATTAATTGATTATGTAGTAATTGCTTTTAGGGTACAAAACCAGGGTCTCTGGCCATGATATAAATTATCCATTTAGTCCATTTCAGCGAGCCCAAATCAGTGCGGTCATTCAAAGAGAATGAGATCCTTTCCGTTTTATATATATGTGTTATTATTTCTCTCCATTCAGGTATTGTAGGGATCTGGGGTGAGAGCCAATGTCTAGTTAGAGCCTTTTTTGCAGCTAAGAGGGCTATCCCTAAAAGGTAGCGTGTATGAGAGTCCGTTAGCTCTCGTGGAAAGGTTTGCAATATAAATAGTTCTGGTGTTAGGGTGATTGGACTCCCTATTAGTTCTACTAGTTCTGCCTGGAGGGAAGTCAGGAAAGGTTGTATAATGGGGTATGACCAGAAGACATGGGTATGGTGTGCCTGTGGTTCATCACATTAGCGCCAGCATTCCGGTGTTCCTGTCACCGAATAGTGGGCAGTTATTGCTGGGGTTCGGAAGTATCTTATTATTAATTGCCAGGAAAAGAGTCGCCAGCCATGCGAGTATGTGAGTTTAAAGGCCGAAAGACATCTTCTTTCCCACTGCTGTATCTCCATACCCATTTCTTGGTTCCATTTCCCCAGTGTCCCAAGTGTGTTTGCTCCTAAGGTCTCACTAAGTGCCCTTTATGAATGAGAAATAATATGTGGAGTTTTGATGGTAGTTATGGTGTTCTGCAGAAATGATATTAATGGGGGGAGGTCCTCTAATCTTTGTGCTCCTGACGGGAGGGAATAAAAAAAGTGTCTCAGTTGTAAGTACCTGAAGAAATCTTCCTGCCTCAGGTTACATTTCCGTCTTAACTCTTGAAAGGTAATAAAGTCATTCCCCTTTAGTAGTTGTGATATGAAGGTGAGGTGGAGACGATCCCACTGACTGAATGTATGGTCCATCTGGGCTTGGGGGAAGTGCTCCAATAGGTGTAGGAAGCACAAATAAATCAAATAGGGAGATAAGGCAAACTGCTTACAGATCGTTTTCCAAGCTTTGGTCTGGTATAAAATCCATGGGCCTGGGTTCAGCTGGGGGTTAGTGTGTTGTGTCTGGTGAAAAACAGCCCTGATCAGGTCATTAAATGGGAATAGTCCCTCTCAATCTCCCTCCAAATAGCTGGTCTAGTCCGCCTAAGGCGTGTAACAATAAATGAAAGGTGTGAGGCCCAATTATACAGTTTGAGGTATGGAAGGGCCAGACCCCCCATCCATCTAGGGAGGAAAAGGATTGAAGTCCTTATTCTGGGACATTTACCTGCCCATATAAATCCCAATATGGCTTTATTCCAAGCTTGAAATGTTTTAATTGGGATGTATATAGGGACATTTTGAAAAAGGTATAGAGCCCGAGGGAGGATCACCATCCGGATGACCTCCACCCTCTGGAGCAAATTAAGTGGGAGGATACTCCACCTGGCCAGATCTGCCTGAAGTTGGGAGTGGAATGGAACAAAATTGTTTTGCACTGCTTTCCCAACATCATGCGATAGGTATATACCCAGGTATTTTAGCTTTTCAAGGTCCCATCAGAAAGGGAAGTTCTGTTTAAATGGTGGAGGTGGAACAAAATTAAATCTTAATGCATCTGTTTTGGAGGTATTTAATTTGTACCCTGAGTATTGCCCATAATCTTCCCATATTTTAAATACAGCTGGTACTGAATGTGTAGGGTCCGAAAGGAAGAGCAAGATATCATCTGCATAGAGGGCAATGCGGTGCTCTCTTCCTTCCAGCTGGATCCCAATGATGTGTGGACCACCTGATGGCCTGAGCCAATGGTTCAACAAAGACAGCAAAAAAGTCACAGGGATAAAGGGCAACCCTGGCGAGTACCCCTATATAGGGGGAAAGTAGGCGGAATGGTGGCCAGAAACTTTAACACAGGCCTGAGGTGAAGAATACAGAGTCCTAATCAGGGAGACTGGTGGGGGGTGGGGAATCCCATCCTTGACATGGTTGCGAATAGAAAAGGCCAGAAGACCCTGTCAAAAGCCTTCTCAGCATCTAGGCTGAGAAGGACTGAGGGGGTTCTGCTTGTATGCATTCTCTGGACTATGTGTAAGGCTCTCCTGGTACTATCTGTTGTGGATCTAGAGCTAACGAAGTCTGTCTGATCTAGGCTGATCAGGGAAAGGGAGGACCTCGCCTAATCTCCTGGCCATTATAGACGTGAAAATTTTATAATCTACATTTAGTACTGATATGGGGCGATAGGAAGAACATAATTGAGGGTCCTTGTCAGGTTTGAGGATGACTGAGATCACAGCATATGACCAGCTTGGAGGAGGGTCATCTAAGCCCCGAAGCACCCTTTCATAAACCCGCTCTAATAGCGGGCTGAGCAAGGGCTCTGTATACTTATAGAATTCCGTACCATAAACATCGGGGTTGGGGGCCTTCATTGTTTTTAATTGAGAAATGGCTGTTCGCAATTCCATCTGGGTTATGGGGGAGGTCAATCCCTCCTATTGGTCTCTACTGAGCTTGGGGAGGTCAAGAGAAGAAAGAAAGGTTGCAATGTTATTATGATCTGACAAGTGATCAGGAGTACACAGTTTTTTGTGGTAATCACAGAATACTTGTGTAATGCCTCTCACCTTTATATGTTGGGTGTTGGTTACTGGATCCCTAATGCTGGCTATAGTGGCAAGCCGTCTCTGCTTACGGAGATGGAAGGCTAGTAGGCGTGAGGCCCAAGGACCTATTTCTCCATACCGCTGCCTCAAAAATGCCAGTGCTATTTCAGTTTGCTGCAGGCACAGCTCATCCATTTCCTGTTTAGTCTATTTAAGGTGCGCCAACACTGACAGATCACCTTGTTGATGGGCCATTTGGAGGAAGCCAAGAGTTTGTTCAAGGTGTAATTGTCTTTCCTTGTGCTGTCTTGAGAGGCAAGCGGTATGCTGTATTAAGTCACCCCTGAGTACCGCCTTTAACGTATCCCACCTGATCGCTGAAGAGGTCTCCCCACCAGAGTTATCCCCTAGGATGTCCTGTATCTTATCTTTTAGGAATTTCCAAAATGGCTCATTTTTAAGGTGGGTCGGGTTGAGTCTCCACAAGGTATCTTGCTTCTCGAGCCCCATTCCCCATGTCGAATTACAGGGGCATGATCGGAGTGTGCAACGTCTCCAATGGTAGCCTCCCGAAGAAGTCCTAAACTTTCTTTTTGCATATAACAGTGGTCTATCCTAGTGTATGTTTCGTGTAGAGCTGAATAGAATGAGTATCTCCTATCTCTAGGGTGGAGGGTACGCCACACATCCAACCAACCCACCTCTTGTATAAACCATTTAAAAACTTATGTGGGGCGGGCTGTTTACCCCGGTGACACCTGTGGAATCCAAATGAGGGCTTGGGGCAATATTAAAGTCCCCCACGAGAATCAGGATCCCCTTAGTCAACTACAACACCTTCCTCAAAAGGTATCTTGTCTGTGTTTTTGACCCTGGGGGGAAGTAGGTGTTAGCCAAGGTCACCTCATTGTCCTGCAGCAATCCCTGGACAATCATGAGGTGGCCTTCCGTGTCTGCCCATTCCATGGTGGCCTGAAAAGGGGTATGGCCTGAGACCAGTATGGCGGCCCCTCTCCTTCTGCCTCCAGTATGTGAGGATGAGAAAACCTGAGCAAAACCCTTACCTACTAGCTTTTTATGCTCATTTGCATTCATATGTGTCTCTTGTACATAGATAATCCCTGCTTGGCTTTTTCTAAACAGAGTGAGCATTCTTGTACATTTGACTGGACTGCAAAGCCTGTTAACATTTAATGACAACATCTGTAAAGGTGTATCAGCCATTTAGGTCTCTTTATTGTTGGAAAGATTTGACAGGGTCCCTCTGCTATGCCTGAATCCTATGACACTGTAGTATCCAAAACGTGCTTTGTAAATTAGTGACTGCCTGTGGGGGAGTGACAGAGATAAACCACCCTCTAACTTCAAACGCTCAAAAAACTTGAGTAATTTAACAACTTGAGTAAACAACTGGGGGCAGTGGCTTACCAACTGGGCTAGCCCTACTGAACTATAAACGGCTTCCATGAGGGCTGAGAGCTAAACGCACCCAGGCCCCCAATGTGCCTAGTATGGCTTGGTTCTGCACATCACAGGACCAAACATAAGACGTCTCGGGGAAGGGAAGGCAGGGTTATAATCATGCCAGATCACCCCCAGGGTTGTAAAGTACCATTATAACAATGCAAAGTTTCCCAGTTGAGTGCAGTTTTTCCTGTGTAGTCTAGGGCTGAGCTCATCACACATTATGAGGAACCTTATTATAAGATGGTGCCCCATAAGTGGGACTAATTAATCTCTTCCGAGGGTCTGGCCAGAAGGGAGGGCCCCGCACCCCCCAGCCCCCTCGTACAGCAGTGAGGGAGCACTTAAAGAGGCCGAGACAACCTCCCTCGAGGCGAGGTCCCCTCAGTATGTCTGGAAGACAGAGTAGGTGGGGAGGAGAGAGGGCCCTCCCTCCATCCCGTAGCCCAACCCCACCTAGCCACAACTCTGTTCTTCCCCACGATGTGAAGAGTGCCCAGAACACCCCAGGAATCTCTCTGAGCAGGCAGCTCAGTAAAAAGCCCTTGATAACGTTTAATATAAAGTCTGATTGTCCATCTGGGCTGATTAGGTGTCACCGACCTGTTAAATCCATGGGTCCCCGTGTTTATCATGGCCCATGGGGAAGCCGGAGGGCTGGCCTGTCCTCCCCTTACACCCCTGTCATCAACCCGTGCCCCCCCAACACCTCGGCCCTTTCTCTCAACTCCCAGTTTTGGGAGTCACCACAAGGGGATAAACCTAACTAGAGTCCCCCGGCCCCGATATTATGGGGCACCTCCACATGGTGACAGCCCCACGGATAGCTTCTTAATGCGATCACATCAGGAGGAGATACTCAGGGAAGGGGTGAGGCGCACAGGGGCCAACAGGGAAAGCGAATAACAGGAGGAGAGGAGAGGGCATGGCCCGCCTACCTGTTGGCAAATACAGTAGAGGTAATGCTGTTAGTCCCCTTCATGTAGTAGTCTGTCTGGATGTTTTGTGTTCCGGTTCGGTTGCTGCTTGTCATCTCAAACATGCAATGATTTGTTGGATCGTGGATTCTCCTCCTCTGCGACGTTGGTCCTGCAATGATCCTCTGCTCCATGCCTTCTGTGCTAATTTAGCCGCCAACAATGAGTTAGAGGTATTTTGGCATGTCGGGACCTCGATTCCCAATTTAAGTAGCTCTCGGGAAGCCTCTTCCGCACTTTCAAAACTTTTGGGGCCTTCAGCGAGGTAAACCACCAGCTTCGCGGAGTATGGTGTTCGGAACTTTATCCCTGACTCCTTCAACCTCCTCAGAATTGGACCATAAGCTCTGCGGTTCATCGCTATAGTTAAGGGATAGTCATTGTCAACATAGATTCTATGGTCTTGATAGATTAAGTTTCCTTTCTGCCAGGATTTATGCAGTATCATCTCTTTCTCTTGGTACCTCAGGAAGTGCACCAGGATTGCACGTGGGCGGTTCGGTGATTGAGGCCCCAGTGTGCGATGGAGGTCCATCTCCAGAGAGCAGCCCTCAGGTAGGTTTAACTGAGTTTTGAAATAATGCTGTAAAAAGGGGGATGGGGTTATTCCCTTCTGCTCCTTCAGGAAAGCCAGCAATTCGTAAGTTGATTCTCCTACTTCATGCCTCCGCGTCATCCGCTCTGTCTTTTAGGCCTTTCACCTCCTGATACAGCTGAAGGATTGCTCTTTCAGTATGGTCTACCCGTGAGTCGGTAGTTGCGGCCTGTTCTTTGAGGCCATTGAGTTGTTTTTCAATTTTACCCACATCTGTTCGCAGAGCTGTGAATGTAGATTTTGTCTCTCTACGAAAGTCTCTTAGTTCTCTGAGAACTGTATCCATTTGTCTGGTGATGTTGTTTGAGTTGGAGAAATTGGGCCCCGGGAGGATCGCCGCGACCAGACATCTGTGAGCTATCACTGTCGGAGTGCAATCCCTCTGGATCGAAGGGGTCTTGCAGTGATTTTTGATTCTGCGGCTTTTGTCGGGGCATCCCTGCAATGTTTGAGATGATTTGTCCACTATTTCCTTCTTTAACAGCTGGGAATTAGTGCTTTTATGCCCTGGGGGAGACGGAGCTAAGCGTTTAGGCTGCAGCTGCTGGCATGACATCACTGGAAGTCTGGCTTTTACTTTCAAATACTGCATGTGTTTTGTGGTTGTTGAAAGATAAGCAAATTAGTTTCACGGAGTCGGACTATATACTGCCAACTTTATACAGTATTTTTCTGTGCTTTTTGAGTGATTCATTCCTCAGCTTCTGTGCTTTTGTCTTTTTATGTTTGATTGCACGCATGTCCAAAAAACATAGTGCCACCATATGAGTTTTTGTAGGTGTGGCACCCCTGCTTCCAATGCCTTGAGGGTTTTTGCAGGCGCGGCCCCACTGCACCAATGAATGTCCTAGCTGTCTATGACAGAAGTTTAAATGCAGTGGCGTACAGTTGAAAGCAAACGACTGCTACAATCAGCGGTGGTAACGTGTAGGCAATTAGCATACTGCTGTGCCATCAGCATTATGCAAATTGACCCACACGTCACCACCGCTGATCAGCGTGGCTGCGTGCCTCACCCCCACCAGCAGCCGAGGGGGTGCCCGATCCCTCGGCTCATGCACACCCCCCCCAAGCACACTGTATCTCTGACAGAGGTACCCAATCCTCTCGGCTCCAGTGGTACCCTCCAAAAAACACAAACTTCCAGATACCACACTGGGAGCCCACCCCAGCATGACATAAGTCCAGTGTCCTCATAGTCCCCCCAACACTGTATGGCCAACGGGGGTGCCCAATCCCCCGTTGGCTCCACTGCCCCCCAAAACTTCCAGGTGCTCCCAGCATGGCAAAAGTTCTACATGGGGGCTACTAGACCCTGGTCCTATGTTGCAAATTTGATGAAAAACTTCCCAAAAATGACTGTGTTACGAGCGTGCATTGCGCATTTTCCACGCACACTCACAAATTCATGAATTTGTAATATTTTCACTCCAGATTTTCAACATTGGCATTTTTTCACACCTCCTTATGAACAGGACAGCTGTCACTTTTCACATCCTGGCTGAAATGTATTTTCGCACTTCCGGCGCTGAATAGTGCGATCACTGTGGGAAATCAGTGTTTGGGACAAATTAAGAAAATTACAGTGACACTGTTCATGAGCAAAGGTCCTAATATGCCTGTGTTGAAAATCTGGTCACAAATGTCCATAAAATGACTGTGTTACGAGCGTGCATTGAGCAGTTTCTACACACCCTTGTAACTTCACAGATTTGTAATATTTTCACTCCAGATTTTCAACACTGGCATTTTTCCACACATCCTTATGAACACTACAACTGTCATTTTTCACATCCTGGCCGAAATGTGTTTTCGTACTTCCAGCGTAGAATAGCGCAGTCGCTGTAGGAAATCAGTGTTCGGGACAGAATGCCTATACTGAAAATCTGTTGCAAAAAATTCCCCCAAATAATTGCATTACGGGTGTGCGTTACGCAGTTTCTATGCACGCTCGTGATTTCACCATTTTTTTTTTTAATTTCGCTTCAGATTTTCAACATTACCGTTTTATTACACCTCCTCATGAACAGTACAGCTGTCATTTTTCACATCATGTTGGAAATGTGTTTTCGCACCCGTGGCACTAAATGGTGCAGTCACTGTACAAAATCACCTTTCGGCTAACAAACTGATAGTGTCATTGTTCATGCAGTGGGGTCACAAAAAGCCCATGTTGAACACTTAAGAGTAAAAACACCAAGACACGCCCAGGGCTATAGGGTCTCCGACCATGACACCCTACCCTGTAGGGTCTGACAGGCATCAGGGGTGTGACTTGGGATTGTCGTTAGTAATACTCACACCATTCCACCCCCACCCTGCAGCCAGTGACAGGCATCGAGGTGCACTTTGGACTCTTTGGCCCCAGAATTCACACCATTCTCCTATACTGCACCCATTTCAGCATATTTCTTTATGGGATGAGGTGAGTGTAAAATCTGAACACCCCAAGGCACACCTCGACACTTGTCGGTGTCTGCAGGGTAGGGTGAGGTGAAATGTCGTGACCGTTATGGGTGACGAATCAAAGGCATACCCCAATGCCTGTCCATCTCTGCAGGGTGGGGGTGGAGTTGGCGTCAGCTCAACACTTCACTGCCATTCCTATACTGCATCTGTCTTAACTCCTGCACTTCCACTGCTAATGCCAGCAAGCAAACATTCGGCATTGACAAATGCTTGTTTCAAGCACAATGTTGTAAGCAAGTAGCATCCTACTTTTAAATAGTCTTTTGTGTGAAAGATAAACACATCGGTTTCACCAAGTCTGAAGCTATGTGTTGCTAGTTTTAAAAGTTTTTCTTTGGTACAGTCGGAAGAAGTTTGTAGCTGTTAACTAGGCAGCTGCTTGGATTCAGCATAAGATACACGGTTTAAAAGCTCCATCAGTCGCTCTCTCAACTGTCCCAATTCGGGTGGGACATCCTGATTTTTTGTCCTTTGTTTTTTTTGTCCTGGTCCCAGTCTCCTGACACTGCCACTCACAGTCCCAAATTCAGTGTTCAGCCGGCTCTAGTGGCCGTCACTTTCACTCTGATCATGTGTCTCTGCCCCCCCCCCCGTTTCCCTTTCAGCGCTACTCAGACTGAGCATGCTGCGTGATGTGAGTGCACCATCAGCCAACTGGCATGCTCAATTGCACAGCTCAGTCCATCAACTAATTTTGTCATCCCTGGTTCCCCCCCCCCAAGCCTTACATTTCTCATCCCTCCCCAGGTCTGTGTACACAGTTTAAACTGTCCCCTCTGGCACTCTTGAACCTCATACAGATGAGGGGAGTTTCAGAGCGGTGGAGAGGAAATCATGGCATAAACCTCTGCTATCAGAGAGCAATACAGCTAATAGGAACAGCCGTCTCACAGAGAGAGACAGCGCAGCACAGCTCAACACTACCGCACCAGGACTTTAGTCCAGATTAGAAGGAAAGAACCGCCAACAGCATCAGAGGCTAGCTACAGCAGTTAAATAACAGCACAGCAGTAGCATTTTATAAAAAAAAACTGAAATCACTATTATTGCCACTGTGCCAGTACAGCAGCAGCCAGCCTGTTACAAGACCGCAGCACAGCAGCCGAGGGTCGGGGAGGATTTTTAGACTGCAAAGTCACAGATGCCCCAGTGTGTGCCCTAATTCTAGTGAGAGGTAAGTTTATTAAGTTTCTTGAAAATGGGGTTCAGTGACATGTGGAATTACCAAACTGTTCCACTTTGTTTTAACTCACTGCGTAACCATAAGTATATGTCAACTTTAACAATGTGACAAGGATATGCTAACTTTTGTTTTGCTGATTTTTGTTTTCTACTTAACTTGGTTGTCTGTGCACAGCTTTTATAAACTGTACGCTTTGGCTAGAGTCCCAGTAAGAGTCTGCTAATGGGAGAAATGTATCCACAACATGTTACAAAAATGTAAATTTTATGCTAATGAAGTGTCCCTGAGTTTAGTCACTTGTCCCTGATTATCTTGGCCTGGGGGTGAGAGGTATGTGCCACTTGTTTGCATTATTGAAATGTTTTAAAAGAAGCTTTTAAATATTTTATTTCAAAATGTTATTTTTCAGCTGTGCTAGTGCGAGGATGGAGGTGAAACCAGACTGTTTAGAAAGCCTTTTTTTTTTTTTTTTATGAAAGTCTGACTCTGGGAGCTGAAAAGTGATCTGTTCTTTGTCCACAGTGCTTGTGTGTATGTGTTGTGGGGGGTGAGGTGGGTAGTGAAAATATAGGTTACTCACCTGTAACAGGAGTTCTAGGAATGGCCTATGTTGTTCATCCACACTTTCTGGCAGGTTTCTTGCCGCTTTAAATCTTGCCGGAAGGTCTTCAAGCTGGCTCCTCCCACCCACCCGGGTGGTAAAACTCTCAGCTCCGCCCCATGACGCCAGATCTAGCCCGCTGGAAGCCAGGTTGTGCGTCAAAGCCAGGGAGGTCGGGTGGGTCGTGTGGATGAACATATACCATTCCTAGAACTCCTGTTACAGGTGAGTAACCTGTATTTCTAGGGACATGGATATGTTGTTCATCCACACTGTCTGGCAGACTCCTAGCAGTTCTCCAGGAGGAAGGAGGCAATGCGCACACCCCCTACTTGGGAAATAAAGACTGGAGAACCGAGGCCCCAAAACCAGCATCCCGGCGTGACTCAAGGTCGATGTGGTAGTGGGTGATGAAGGTGTGCTGACTTCAGGTAGCAGCCCTGCAGATTTCCTGGATAGGACATCCTCGAAGCAGCCACCGATGCAGCGGTATGGCGGGTGAATGAGCTCTTATCCCTCTGGGAGGCTCATGCCCGCCAACCTATAGCAGAGATCTATGCAGGAGGTGACCCACCTGCCTATCGTCCGCTTGGCTGCAGGTCTGCCAGGTGCGGCTTCAGTGTAGGTGACAAACAGCTGGTGAACCTCTCCCTGAACTTTAGCCGTCTGCTCCTTATAGTAGGCGAGCGCTCTTCTAGGGTCCAAAGTAGGGAGCCTATATTCGGCCTTCGAGGTGTGATTGGGGTAGAACACCGGCAGAGTCAACACCTGGTTAAGGTGAAACTCTGACACCACCTTCGGAAGGAACTTCGGGTGGGGGCACAGGACAACCTTGTCCTTGTAGAAGACCAGATAAGGAGACTCGATGGAAAGCGCCTGGAGTTCTCCCATCCTTCTGGCTGACATGATAGCCACCAAGAAGGTGGTCTTCCACGACAGGTGAGAGATATCACACCTGTACATCAGTTCAAATGGCTTGCCCATGAACTTAGCCAATACCAGCAGTAGATCCCACGGAGGTGGAGGTTCTCGCACCGGAGGGGATATGTGATCAAGGCCTTTGGAAAAGCGCCTGACCACCTTCTCCTGCACCACCGACTGCTTCCTGGCACGCGCCTGGTAAGCAGAGATGGCAGCCAGGTGCACCTTAAGGGTCATCGACTGAAGCCCTTGCTGAGAAAGGGACCGCAGGTAGTCCAGAATGCTTGCCAAGGAACAGGAGGAAGGGTCCAGGCCCTTGCTCTGACACCAAATGGAGAATCTCTTCCATTTGAAGGCGTAGCATTTTCTGGTTCACTCCTTACGGGACGCCTCAACGACGTTGAGGACCTCGTCGGAAAGACCCAAGGCCTGGAACTCTAGCCGCTCAGGAACCAGGCCGTCAGGAGCAGGGATTGAAGGTCCGGGTGGAATACCTTCTCCTGATTGACTGAGGTCAGGTCTGGATGGGCTGGAAGCCGCCTCGGGAGCCAGGAGCTGAGACTGAGGAGATCTGGATACCAGAACTGGCGGGGCCAGTCTGGGGCTACTAGAATCACCTGCGCCTTGTCCCTCCTCGCCTTGAGAAGCACCTTGTGGATCAAGGGAAATGGGGGAAAGGCATAGAAGAGGCCAGGGGTCCACGGCCTTGAGAAGGCATCCCCCTGCAGTGAGCCCTGCTGAGGGGGGTGGGCATGAAACAGTCTTAGCTTCGCATTCTCCCTGGAGGCAAACAGGTCCACCTGAGGCATGCCCCAGTGGGAAAACAGATCTTGTACTACCTCCGGCAGGAGAGACCACTCGTGGGACGCAGCCCCTATCCGGCTTAGGGCATCGGCCAGGGTGTTGGAGGCTCCTGCCACATGAATGGCAAGGAGATCCACCTCCAGGCTGCGCACGAGGGACCAAATGCAGAGAGGTTCCCTGCACAGAGGCATGGAGCGCGTCCCGCCCTGGCGGTTTAGGTAGTACATGGTCGTGGTATTGTCCATCTGGACCTGAACCCCTTGA
The DNA here is from genome assembly GCA_016271365.2 of Neoceratodus forsteri. Taxonomy (NCBI): domain Eukaryota; kingdom Metazoa; phylum Chordata; order Ceratodontiformes; family Ceratodontidae; genus Neoceratodus; species Neoceratodus forsteri. Next base: position 247,345,867 of record JADMNL010000025.1, read on the forward strand.
CCCTGTAGAAACAAAGCGAAGGCGGTGAGAGCTAGATGAACCACTTGAAGCTCCAGCAGGTTGATGTGGCATTGGGACTCCCAAGGGGACCAGAGGTTGTGCGCTCTATGCTCCCCCAGATGGGAACCCCAACCTATCAGAGAGGCATCGGTCGATCGAGAGACTGTCGGCTCGGGGCGGACAAATGGGATGCCCATGCATTTGGTGAAGACCCTGGGAGCTAGGGAAAGGCCAAAGAGCATGGTCAGGAACTCATAGAGGGATCCCTCTGCCCTGAAGCGGAGGAATCTCTGGTGGGACGGACGGATTGGGACGTGAAAGAACGCGTCCTGAAGGTCCAGAGAACAGAACCACATGCCTCGTTCCAAGGATGGGATTATCTGAGCCAGAGTGACAATCCTGAAGGTCCGAGACCTTAGGAACCTGTTCAGGTCGTGCAGGTCGAGAATGGGGCGCCAGCCCCCCATCCGTTTTGGGACCAGGAAGTACCTGAACACAAACCTTGGGTCTGGAGGAGGATCCACCACCTTCCTGATCACCTCTTTTTCGAGGAGCAGGGCGATATCGGCTTAGTGAGCCGACAAAGAGACTGCGGATCCCGTAGCCCCCGAGGGGCGACGGCTCGGAAGGGTGGGGCCTGCTCGAAATCCAGGGGCAGGCCCTTTCCTACCACCTCCAACACACAACGGTCTGTGGTGATAACGGACCAAGTGGATAGAAAGTGGCGGAGCCGTCCCCCCACAGGGGGAACCCGGGGGAGTGATGAGGCTGGAGGTGACACCCCTCAACCCGTCACTGGGCAGGCTTAAAGGAGGGACCAGCTGAGGGACCTCCTGGGTCTTTACCTCCCTGCTTCCTATTGGAAGAAGCCACAGGCTTGGGTTTGGGATGTCAACCGCAAGCCTGCTGGCCCTGGTGCTGGTGCTGTTGGGCCGGACGTGCCGCAGGCACAGAAGGACAAAAGGACTTATGCTGCTGTTGTCGGCGGCCCTTGTCCTTCTGGGTGGAGGTGACCGAGTCCAGAGTGGCATTGGACTTTTCGATCCGCTGGAGGTGACCTTCCACTCCAGGGCTAAAGAGGTCGGTCCCTAGGAAGGGGACATCTGCCAGTTTGTGCTGGGTATCCACCATGAAGGTGGATATCCTCAGCCATGCTCTGTGGCGCATGGCCACCGCGGCTGCAACCGATCTGGCACAGGAGTCTCCAATGTCCAGAGCCATTTGGAGCTGCTGTTTAGCCACTGCCCTTCCCTGGTCCCGTACATGCCAGATCGTGGTCTGCATGTCAGGCGGGAGATGTGGGATCACCTCATCCAGGGAGCCCATGAGGGTGTGGGAGAAGTGTGCCATTAGCACGGCCGAGCTGGCCTGGCGGAGGCCAATATAGGACGCAGTGTACACCTTGCGCCCGGCATAGTCCAGTTTTTTGGACTCCTTGTCGGGGGCTTGTCCACATTCCTAGCATTCCCGGAACTCCGGAAAACGCTGTCAGTGACCAACCCCTCGGCGAAGGGGTGTTCCTAAAAACCGGGCAAAGAGCTGGTAGGGACCGCATACATCCTGGAAATCCTGGCTGAAGGCGCAGGACAGGAAGCAGGCTGCTGCCAGAGTTCCAAGGCTGGGCCAACAATGGCTTCAGCCACCGGAAAGGCCTCCGTGAGTGAATCCCCTCAGTCCAGTATCTCTGTGAGGGAATACTTGGCCCACTTGGATACGGGCTCGAGCTGCATCCCGGTGGACTCCGAGATGAGCCGAAGCAGACCCATGAAGGACGATGGGCTTTCATCCATCGACTGGCCCCCAGAAGACTCCAGGTCAATGGGCCTGGAGAACAGGGAGGAGTCGTCATCGGATTCCAAGGAGTCTGCAAAGAGCTGCCTGGGGCCTGAGCCACCCTCCACCTGCCGAGGACGTTCGGGAGTGAGGGTGACTGACAACCTGTGGGGCAGGCCCTGATCTGACCGAGAGTCTTTGATTGGCATCCCCGATTTCAGTTGTGGAGGCGGAGGTTCCACCACAATCGGTGGGGCAGCTGGTTTCAGCCGAACAACTGGCCCAGGCTTGGGCACCTCAGCTACAGCGAGGGGTTGTTTCGGCCGCTCAGGTGACAGCCACTTGATGGCCAGGGAAGGCGACGGTGTCGGCTTGTTCCCAGACAGAAGTAACTGCTGCCACATCAGGTCCTCGTAGCGTCGACGCAATTTGCACCAAAGCCTCTCCTCTTCCGAGGAGGAAGACGAGGACAAGTGGCGGCGCCACTTACTTCGGTACAGAGACTGAGACCGCTGATGTCAGCGGGATCGGCTGGACCGAGAGGATGTCCGAGACAGAGACAGAGGACCTCGGAGTTTCCAAGGACAGGTCTGGGAAGGGGCGGGGGACACCCGCTCTTCCCTCAGCTCGGAAGCCTTGACCTGGGACTGCAGCACCAGAGGCACAGGCAGGTCCTCGGTCTCCACCGGGGGAACTGGTGAAGAAGGGTTATCGGCTTCACCAGTCAACAGCCCGTCCGATGGGTTGAGAAAAATCTCAACCGTGTCAACAGGTGTCTCAGCCAGCTGACCTGACGGGGACACCATGAAGCCAGCGGCCTTAGCCGCAACCTCAACTGAAGTCAAGTGTCGACTGTCCGGGGGAAGGGACCTCTCCCACTCCCATGAACGCCAACGATGGGACTTACCTTTTGAGCCCTTCTTTTTGGACCGAGAGGAATGTCCCGATGGCCCCTCTCCCTTCGTGGAAAGGGATTGGCAAAGCTCCTTGAAAGAAGCTGAATATGAGGTACCCAGAGAGAGCAGGATAAATGCCGCAACCGAGGAAGAGGATGATGTGGCCTGTGCCACCTCCTCCTCGAGGGCGATCATCTGCTCGAGTTGCTCAGCCAAGCCAGCCGCCACAGTAACCGCCCAACGGGCCTCCTTCGACTTAACAGGCAGGTAGCACTTCACGGGGTGCCCAAGCTGTAACTGGGCAGCGCAGTCTTCCAGGACATTGGCCGAAAACGAACAGCATAACTCGCAGGCCTGCGGGTTATGGTCTAGGCCAAAGCAGTAGACTCACATGGAGTGTGGATCCGTCCTGGACATTTTCTGCCCACAAGGGCACCGCCGAAATCCAGGAGTCGATTTGTCCATCGCAGCCGTGAGGGAGAAACTTGACCGAAGTCTTGAAAATTTTAAAATAAGTTTCGGGCGAACTGAAGAGTTAGGATCCAGTCTACACGCAGAGCGTTAAGGAGGGAACCTGAGCTTCCAAGCGGTAAGGAAGATCTGGCGTCATGGGGCAGAGCTGAGAGTTTTACCACCCGGGTAGGTGGGAGGAGCCAGCTTGAAGACCTTCCAGCAAGATTTAAAGCAGCAAGGAACCTGCCAGACAGTGTGGATGAACAACATATCCATGTCCCTAGAACAGGCTGTTTAGAAACCCTTTTCTTAAAACATCTTGAACAGCATTCTCTAAGCACTTGTGCTCGGCATATCTCGGATGCCCCGGCACAAATGAGATGCGCCAAGCGCCAACTGTGGTATTCATAGAAGATGCGCTGGGGAATGCCATTGGTGCATCCCCACTGTGAATACCACAGCTGCGCCCAGCCCTGGATGCACAGATGTAGCCCCCGGTCAGGCTGGGAATACAATGGGGCAGCGCATTGGGAGATGCGCTGTCCAAAAAGCTGCCATTCATAGCCACTAACATGCAAATGGGGCCATTAGGCATGCAAGGCGTAATGGGGCCATTTGCATGTCATTATGGCCTCATTTGCATGAATACTGCAGGGATGCGCCTGGCGCATTGCAGGGCCATCAGTACAGCCACAACCCAACACCCCTAGTAGTCTAGTGCCCCCCCACCTCCAGCGCTGAGCCTTGAAAACAACCACCGTTATGTTCCCTGGTGCTACAGTAGTCCCCCCGTGGCCATGATCTGATTACATCCGTAATGTTCCTTGGTGGTATGGTGGTCCCCCTCCCATCCCCCGCCTGACTGCATTGCTGCATGCTGTCCAAAATAACCCTGGTGGTCCAGTGGGCCCCCACCCATTCAGGTATCCCCACCCCATCCCCAGCTTACAGCATGAACTGTTCATTGTCATTCACAACTTTGTGAATGACAAAGTTGTGAATGACAGCGTACAGTACACACTGCAAGCCCATTGGTTGACAAAGTATACCAATGCGCTTCCAGTCATACAATGCGCTTCCAGTCATACAGTACGCTGTCATTCATGGACAGCACAGTCGGCGGGCAGCCGTGGCGGTGTGCAGATGGGTTGTGCTGCCCACTGCCCATCTACACATGCTGGAACCGGGGGAGCAGGCTGGAGTGGGGGTGTCTGAGTGGCAGGGGGAACCACTAGACCACCAGGGTTATTTTAGACAGCACGTATCGCAGTGGGGTTGGGATGGGTTACCACTATACTACCAGGAACATTACAGTGGGATTTATCATGGGATCATTGCTGTGGGCGGGGGCACTATACCGCAGGAACATTATGGTGGGATTTATCAGGGGATCGTTGCTATAGGCAAGGAGGGGACCACTATACCACTAGGGAACATAACGATGGGATTTATCAGGGGATCGATGCTATGGGTAGGGTGGGGAGGGCTGGACTGCCAGGGTGGGCAGGCCGCCGCACTGCTGTCTGCAGTTCAGCAGCCTGCCTGTGGGTGGCCACACACTTAAGTCTAGTTGAAGCAGACTTATCTTTGGGAGGCGCATCTCCAGACTTGCCCCAGGGATGTGCCTCCAAGTTGGGCTGTGAATGGGGCTGCGCTCCATATGCATGGGCACGCCCCCTTCACAGCCTCTCCAGATGCGCCGCATATTATTACGGGCAGTATGCAGCACATATGTGATGCGTTGGCACATCGGGGATGTGCCAGCGCATTGGCCCCCTTCCAGAATTGTGCTACAGTGCAAGTTTGGGATGTGCAGGCGCATCCCTTTGGAGAATTCTGCCCCTTATTTGAGGCTGAGGTAAGAAATGTTAAGAAGTTGTTAATTGACTGTAATGGACAAGGGAAGCTACTGACGCCGACCACTCTCAAAATGGCCTGGTCGGGTCAGGGCACAGGTCCACCCCAGCTACAACCTGAAAGGGAACACATGTAATTTAACTACGCCAGCCACCCGGAGGTGGATTTGTGTGACTCCTGACCAGCAGGTATCAGGTGAAATTTTGGGTAAGGTGGCCCAAGTTCAATTGCTACTAACTGGGAACACAAGGAGAGGTATGAAGCTGACTCAAATGCAACAACAAGGTCAAAGTTTATTAAACACACTAAAACATTATTAACAGAAATGTCTAAATTCTAAAACTCTAAGATGTAAAAATATCTACACATTACTAAATGATTATACTGTACCCTACTGCAAATCAACTGTGAACACTCTAAGCCAGCCACCCTTACGTGTCTAAATGGGGAAGGGAAGTAAACAAGGCGGGGAACCAATTGTCCGAGGCAGGGAGAAAACACCAAACAGGACACAGGCCAAAGGACTATTCCAAGGTGATGCGGGTCTTTGGTACACAGGTCTCCACAGACCACTGGAAAATAACACCCCTCCAGGAACTAGTCTGCCAACCTCACCCAGCCACAGCCCCAATGTGGACTGCAGGGACACGGGATCACCCAGCCACAACCCCTACATGGACTGCCGAGACATGAGAACAGACAAGGATGTGGGAATCAAGGAGGCAACAGACGGGGACAAAACAGGGTCAGGGCACCTGGGACCACATGCAAGCAGAAGGGTGGCGGCATAATAAAACATTTATTAAGCCTTCTGTTGGTGTATTCATTTTTAGCAAAACATTACTCATTTAAGACACTTTATTAACAAATAAAACAGTTTAGGAAATATGATTAAATAGAATCACAGGGGCACTGTCTCTTGGTGATCGCTTTTGACTGGCAGGCATTAATCCAAATTCATTTAAGCAAGCAGTTATTTATGTACACTTCCATGGCTCAACAGGGCCTTGCATTTGCTCCTGCCCCTTTAACTCATGGGCCTGTATTTACCCCTTTAAACCACTTTTGCCAGGCTGTCAATAATGTTCATTTGTTGACTTAAAGTTCCTGCCCCCTCCTCACTGTCTAAGGGTCTCTCTCCTCTTTACTCCACCCTGTGAGCGGTCCATAGGTGGGGCTTGGCCCACCCCCACCTTCATTTGGCTCAAGGAAGCCTTCTTTCACTCCACCCCATGGGTGTTTTTTTACTGAGGCTTTGCCCGCCCCCACATTTCCTTGGCTCCACAGAGCCTTGTCGTAGCTCTGCCCCATGGGCGGTCCATTCATTGGGGCCTTGCGTGGCCCGACTGCTGTGGCTGGTGCCTGGAGTGCCCAGAGTTTATTTATTTTATTAAAAAAAAAAACAAAGTTCCTTTCTCGGATGGCAGCCAGCGTTTGAATCATGTGCTGCTGCCACTCACCATGCCACCCATTTTACTTGGGGCCGAGACTTCTGTTGGGCTTCATGGGGAGGCCGGAACCCACCTCCTCCCTCTAACCTTCACAGGGACTGCTGGTGCCACGGTGGGGAGGCATGGACCTGCCTCCTCCCACAGACCTTCGACTGCTGCGGATGATGGAGGGGATGGCCCTCTTCTGCTGCCGCCACCCCTCCCAGAACACCTCCTGTTGCTGCTGCTATGGAGAGGCCAGCCTAATTACTGTCACTGCCCTTCCTGATGGAATACTCTGCTGCCGGGTTGCTGGAGCAGGAGGGGCCAGTCGGATTGCTGTCACCGCCCCTCCAGAACATCCTCCTGTTGCTGTGCAGATGGAGGGGCCAGTCTGGACCCATCGCCCCTCCCGACAGGACATCCCTGCACCGCCACAGCACTGGACATCGTTGGGGAGCCAAGAGGAGGAGCCACTGATAAGCTGGTCTGGCCGGGACCTGGGAGGGACGCAGGAGCTTAAGGTAAGTCCCTCCCCATGCTCTGTCCCGGCCTGCTGATCGCTCCCTTTCTCCTTAGCTGCTGCTTCCTTCTCCTCCAACCAAAAAACTAACGGTGAACAGCTATTGCTGTTCAAAACTAGGGCTGAGGATTCAGTTTCATAATCCTCACAAGCCCATCCATGCCTGCCTGCCTGCCTCATGGCCGGGCTAACGAGGAGTAGGTGCCCGCGCGAGGTAACTGGGGGGTTCTGGTGAGCAGCAGACAGAGAAACAGCAGCAGAAAATAATCATTTTAAAACATAAGCCCAGCTGGAGTTTCACGTTTATGGGGGTATACCTAATTCTACACTGGGGCACTTCCCTAACCCCTTGGGCCCACCTAACTCTGGGGCACATCTAATGCTAGGGCACTAAGAAGGGGCACCATCCCTACCTAGCCAGCCCCAAGAGCACCTGGATGCCCATTTTTCGAGGGCACCAAAACTCTGGGGCACTACATGATGATGTCATAATAAATAAACAGGGGACTAGTAGTGGCAAGGTGGATAACAGTATGGTTGAAGCAGAAATTAAGTTAGAGGAAGAGACCAATGAGGGAGAGCTGACCAAACCGGTGTACCAAATGAACAATGAAACCGCAACAGCGAAGACCATTACAGCAACAGTAATCAACAGGTCGGTGTAATGGTCCCTGCCAAACACCGACCCTGTGTCTCCCAGTGTTTCACCCCCTCCCCGAATCAACTCCAACTTGGAGTTGGTTAATTAAATACCGGGAGGTGTGGGGGGCTCGGAAGAAAACACAATGGAGTACCGACAACAAAATGCTGACAACTGGCATTGTGTCTGTCGATGTGGAGGATGTTGGCGACTTTGGTGTCCCTGCGGCATGGTAGATCTGACAAAACCTACATTCAACATGAAAAAAATACAAAAATGAAGGCGACTAAGGAAAAATAAGGGAGAAGGAATAGGAAAAAGCAGGAGGGGATCAGCAGATGGAATCCTTAATGCCAGGAGTCTGAAAAATAAAATTAGTGAGCTCCAGGCAGTTGTGGCAGACACTGTGATGGACCTAGTAGCCATCACAGAATCTTGGGCCACAGAGAATAACGACTCAGACCAGACAATCCCAGGCTACATCATGTTTAGACGTGATAAGGGATAAGATAAAGGAAGAGGCGTAGCCCTATAGGTCAGGAAAGGCAAAGAGTCAGGAGAGGATGGAAACATTGGGGGAGATAATTGGGAAACAGAATCACTGTGGTTTCAGCTTGTGGCATCCTCAGGCAAGAAACTACAGATAGGGGTGATCTGCAGACATCCAGGGCAGGGGAAGGCAAAGATAAGGAGCTATGGTCAGAACTAGAAAGGGGGTAGAAAAAGGGAGGTGGTGGTGGGAGATCTAAATCTGCCAGATACTGATTGGGTTATTCCAGTGCCCTGGAGCTCCAGAAGTCAGGCCCTGCTGGATACACTCCTGGACTGCCTGCTGGGGCAGCTGGTTAAGGAACCCACTAGGTAGGCTGTCATTCTCAATGTGGTGCTCACCAACTTGGAAGTGGCAGGAGGAGTGAGGGTAGGGGAGCCACTAGGGTCCAGTGACCATAACTCTATATGGTTCAACCTAGCCCTTGAAACAAGTGTGCCCTCATCAAAGGTGAAGTCCTAGATTTCAGAAGGGCAGGCTTTAACAGGATGGGTGAGCTGTTCCAGGACAAGTTAGTTGGAGTGGACAGCATCAGGGATGTGGAGGAAAGATGGGGGTAATCAAGGAGGCCATTCTCGAGGTAACAAAAGTCTTGCATGAGAACAATAATCAAAAGAAAAAGGTACAAGAGACCAAAATGGTTCTCTGGAGAGGTCAGGGAAGCAGTGAGAGCCAAAAAGAAGGTCTTCCCCAGGCACAAGGAAAAACAAGGGAAGGAAGAATGGGAAGAGTTCCTAATGAGAACAAGGGAAATCAAGACGGCAGTCAGAGAAGCAAAGGCAGACACAGAGCTGTGTATTGTGGAGGGGCCAAGGGAGGGTAAAAATAGTTAATTAGATATATTAGGGAAAAAAGAGAGAAGAAAGGAGGAATTGTTAGGCTAACAGAGGTAGGTTGGGTAACTGAGGAGGACAGGCAGAAAGCAGCCATTCTTAATGACTACTTCTGCTCTGCATTCACAGGGGAAGACAGAGGGTGTCTGCTCAAGAGTAGTATTAAGGTGGCTGTAAGAGGGTTCCCTGAGATGAGGCAGCAAATATTTATCAGTGAAAGGGTCTGGAAAGTGCAAACAGCCATAAAGACAGATAAGGCCCTGGGGCTAGATGTTATGAATCCAAGTTTGCTCACGAAATTGACAACAGAACTAAGCTAACCCCTGGAAAGGGCTATTCAACAGCTCAACTGAGACAGGGACAGTCCCAAAAGACTGGAGGGTAGCGGATGTAGTCCCTTTCCATAAGGGGAGAAAAGGAGCAACCAGGTAACTACAATACCTATATTGTGGGTAAGCTGATGAAGACACTAGTCAAAGAGGACGTCGTGGACTACCTGGAGAGCAATCAAAGCCAGGACAGCAAACAACATGGGTTCATAGCAGGGAGGTCTTGTCAGATTAAGATGATAGTAACCTTTGAATAAATAATGAGGGCAATAATAATAATAGCTTTATTTATAAAGTGCCTTTCTTTAATCAAGGCGCTGTACAACTTTAAAACAGATAAAATCCAGTCAATTAAAAAAAAATAAAATTAAAATATTGCAAGCAATAAATACAAATCCAAATATAATTAATCAGCATAAGCAAGATGCCATAGATGGGTCTTCAAGGCCCTCTTAAAGCTCTCCACAGTCATGCACTCATGAGTCTGACGAGGTGGAGAATTCCACAGGGTTGGGGCCGCATACATAAAAGCACGGGCCCCTGATGTTTTAAGCCGTACCCTGGGAATCTCTAACAACCCCTTGTCAGCTGAGCGGAGAGGTCATCCAGGGCAGTAAGGCTTCAGGCGCTCTTGCAGATAGCCCGGGCCCAGTTCTTGCAGGGCCTTAAAGGTCAGAAGCCTGACTTTGAAGGTGATCCACCACTGAATAGGCAGCCAGTGCAGTTCGCGCAGCACCAGTGTGATGTGACTCGAACGAGGAGTCCCCATCAGCAACCGCGCTGCAGCATTCTGCACTAGCTGCAAGCGGCAGATATCAACCTCTGGCAGCCCTAAGTACAAGGAGTTGCAGTAGTCTAGGTGCAAGGTCACGAAGGCATGGATCAACATTGGAAGGTCGCCAGATGGAACAAGGTGCTTAATCCTGGTGATGCTCCCGCGATTGTAAAATGAGGACTTGCTGACTACCAACACCTGCGAATGCAGTGGCAACCCGTCGTCAAAGACCACACCCATGTTTTGCACCCGTTCAGAGGAAGGCAGTTGGACACCTCCGAGACAAAGTCCAGAAGGCTGTCGTCCGGCCACCAACTCCTCTGTTCGGTGACCCAGATCCACCACTAACACCTCAGTCTTTCCAGAATTCAAACTTCAAACAGCTGAATTTCACCAGTCCTGGATTTCTATGAGGCAGCTATTGAAGACCGGGCTCGCACTAGCCTGATCAGGTGCAAAAGACAGGTAGAGCTGGGTATCATCAGCATAGCAGTGAAACCTCAGCCCATACTGTCTTACAATGTCTCTGACAGGCAGTATATACACCATGAACAACATGGGGGACAACACCGACCCCTGAGGGACCCCACATAGCAGAGAGAATGGGCCAGAGGAAAAAAATCCATGACACCACCCTCTGAAATCTGCTAGTGAGGAAAGATTGAAACCATCTGAGAACTGTTCCAGACAGGCCACAGATGACCCTCAGGCACTCGAGGAGCACCCCATGGTCAACGGTGTCAAAGGCTGAAGAGAAATCAAGAAGTGCCAAGATGGAATGGCGCTTCTGATCCCTCGCCATCAGGAGATCACTGAGCACCTGAACCAGTGGTCTCAGTACTATGCCTCTTACAAAAACCGGACTGGAGCAGTTCGTAGATACCATGGATAGTAAGATGGTTCTCCAGCTGTAGCAGAACAACTTTCTCAATCACTTTCCCTGCAAAGGGAAGGTTTGAGATAGGTCTGTAGTTAGCGAAGCAGTTTGGGTCCACAGCAGCTTTCTTCAGGAGCGGTGTCACCACTGCATCCTTCAGGGAGCTAGAAAACTCACCTGACTCTAGAGAGCACCAAACTATCTTCACAAGGACCATGCCAATGATGTCAGAACACCCCATAATCAGGGGAGTAGGGCTTGAATCCAAACTACAGCATGTTGGATGCATACCCTGGGCAATCCGCACAATATCTACGATTTCCGGCTGGTCGAAAGAAATCCAGGAAAACTGAGAAGTGACTGGGCACCAACCACCATCAACTCCCCTAGTGTGAGCCGGCAGGATCGCAGCCCTGATGCTGGCCACCTTATCTGCAAAGAACTGAGCAAACTCATCACACTCAACTTGTAAAAAAGCTCTTCAAACCTGCAGACAGGTTGGGTTGCACAGCCTGTCCACGGTTTGAAAGAGCTGAGCAAGTCGGTTCTGAGTGGCAGCAATCTCCCTAGACAGGAACTCTGCTTTCTTATAGGTGATTGCTGATTGACAGATTTGATAATGTTCCATCAATCTAAGTTGGTCGGCATCCAGGGCAGATTTCCGCCAGCATCGCTCTAACCTTCGTCCAACTCGTTGCAACTACCTCAAGGTCCCGTCGAACCACAGAGGCCGAAGGCAGAGAGAGAGAGAGAGAGAGTAGGAACACAGACCGGAGCAATAGAATCCAGAGCCTCAGTAACTGCCTTATTATAGGCCTGAACTAAGCTCTCTAGACCCTAGCTTGCTCCGGAAATCCCAATAGATTTAATACTGCCAATAGACCATCAGGGCTCATGTCCCGCAAAGGGCGGTATCTGACCATCTCCACAGGGGCAGACCTATAAGGGGAGCCTGGAAACTGAACCTTATAGTGTGGTGATCTGACTATCTGACTGTTCCACCATCGGATCGGAGGTTTCGATCCCCAGGAGGAAAACCAGATTGAGTGAGTGACCAAATTTATGAGTTGCAGAGGCAACAACCTGTGTAAAGCCCAACGATGTCATCATCTGGAGGAAGTCCTGACTGAATTGCGAGAGTTCGTCATTGACCCAGGCATTAAAGTCACCCAGGACCATCAACCTGAGTGACTCAAACGCCACATCGACCATGAAGTCTGCTACTTCCTGTAAGAACCGTGTCTCACCCCCTGGGTGGACAGTAGATGAGAACAATCCTACAGCCCACACCTGCAACTATAGTACACTCAAACAAACTGGATTCCTCAACTAGCACACCTACAAGGCCCAGTTCTGTCTTAAAACAAATGGCTACACCCCGGTCCGATCTCGAGCGGTGTATCACCGAGAACCAGGCCGGAACAACTGTCTCCAATATGGGGCCAGCATTATCATCCAACCAGGCCTCAGTGATGCATGCCAGGTCTGCTGTCCCGACAAGATCAGCAATTACTGCCGTCTTGTTCTTAATAGACCTGGCATTGCATAACACTGCTTGAGTCGGACGAGATTCGTGTGCTACCCATGAATATCAGCCCAAAAACATTGGAGCCCTTGGGTATGGAAACCAGGCATGGAGAACCATGCTCTAGAATCCACTTTGCCCCAGGGCATCTCCTGGGCCTCACTACCTTGATACAAGCACCTCCCACTCCTTAGAGTTCAGGGCCTGACCCACCCTGCCCCTGAAGCAATCCCCAATGCTCTGCAGCATTGGTATACTGCAGCCTGCACTGGGGGTTAAAGGGCAGAGGTCCCGAAGTTCAGAGGGGGAGTAGCGCACAACTGTGAGAGCAACCTGCCAGCACATCTTCAACCCAACAGGATTATAAAATAAGAAAAATCTAAACCACCAATAAACTCAAACCACTCACACCCAAAAAACTAATATACACAAAATTATAACATCAAATTAAACAGACAATAAATACATAATCATGTACTAGAATATAGATTTAACACAAACAATTTGAGTTCTGAAAAGACACGGTGCTCCAGCACTCTGAATAAATGGTCCAAAGTCAGTCTCTCTCTCTCTCTCTCTCTCCCTCCCCTCCTCCCTCTCTCTCTCTCTCTCTCTCTCTCTCTCTCTCTCCCTCCCTCCCTCCCTCCCTCTCTCTGTGTGTGTGTCAGAGTGGGGAAAGAATCCAGAAAGCATCAACCCCACACACTGTCTCTTACACAGTGAGTGTAGGCCAGAAGAAAAGCCCAGTAGCTCAAAATAAACTTTAAATCCAAAATAAGTTCGAAGAAGATCCTTTCAGCACGGGTGTCCTGGGATTAAACATAGTAAGTCAACTCAATTAATCACACACACTTGCAAAAGAAAGAACGAATCCAAACCCCACTCTGGAATTATTTCTGAGAGGACAAGTCTTCAGTCATATCAACTATTTCTCCAAAGATCCACTGTTAAAAGATCTGCGGCTGCTCAATTGTAATCCAGGAAAAAAACATAAGTCCATAAGTCAATACATAGAGTCCCAAGGACAAAGTTATAACAGAGAATGAGGGGACCATAAGCAAAGGCCAGGAGAATGCTATGTATCTAAACAAAAGAGGGGTATCCCCCCACCCGAAACCGTCCCAACCAGGCCCTGCTCACACACCATCCACGACCCGCAGCTACAGGCACCCTGAGGCCACGCCACCAGGACCAACCCAAGGGTAACTTAGGAAAGCCCCAAAAGATGCCTCTGGCTCCCTGGAGCCAAATGAGGCAATTCTTGCTTGGTCCTGAGAGCATTCAACCAGGAATAAACTTAGGTGCGGGGGGGGGGGTAGGGGCCTCCCTCACCCAGCATGACACACTAACCTTGCTACCCCCTAGCTCGATGCAGCTAAACAAATTTAACCACCCAGTGATGGTACTGCAGCATCAGATCAGATCAAATCCAAGTACAAAAACAGAGCAGCAGTTTTACAGGGCAAGTTCCCCACTCACGGAACTCCACAGGCAGTGTCGCTCAATTCTTCAGCGGTGCACCTCGTTACAAACAGTCCAGTATATCAGGAGAAATCCAATGTGTCAGGAGAAGCACCAGACTAAATAGCAGGACAGTAACAAAGAAAACTCCTCATATCCACTGCACATGCAGGGCGAAATGTACATACAAAAGTCGGGTCCTGAACAAAACTCCCACAGACTCCAGTAGAATAGCTGACAAACGAACAAATAAAAAGTAAAAAATGGTAGGGGTTCAGTCCAATTGCTCCAAAAAAGAACACACTAAATGAAATAACGCAGCGAACAAATAAACATGTTAAAGTGCGATTTAAAATGGCAAAAAATAAATGAAATAAACAGCAAATCTTAATAGGTTCATGATGGCTGGCCCAGCATGGCCGCCATCTTGGGGTTATCATATCTCATAGCTGGGTAATCGGGCCATATGGATTTACTCTACTTCAGTATCAGGCTTTCAACACAGAAGGTTACTGAAGAAACTGGAGGATCAGGGTGCAGTGAAGGACATAGTTAGATGGGTGAGAATCTGGTTGGTAGGGAGATAACAGAGGGTTGTGGTTAATGGAGCCAAATCAGAAGATAGGGTGGTCACCAGTGGGGGGACCACAAAGAATTGGTCATGGCTCCAGTCCTTTTCAATATGTCCATCAGTGACATGGGAGAAGGAATCCAGGGCAAGATGTGTCTCTTCGCACATGACACTAAACTCTGTGGCAGGGTAGACAGCGAAGAGGGGGTTATGGAGATGCAGAGAGACATGTCAAGGCTAGAGAGGTGGTCAGAGGTTTGGCAGTTGAAATTAAATGTCAAAAAGTGAAAGGTGATACATATAGGGTACAAGAACCCCAGGACAGAGTACTGGATGGGCGGGGAATTAAAGCTGGACACGACCTCTGAGAAAAGAGACCTAGCGGTCATCATCAATGACTCCTTAAAACAATTAAGCCAGTATAACAAGGCTTACAGTAAGGCAAACAGGATGATGGGGTGAATAGGAAGGGGTACTGACAGCAGAAGGAAGGAGGTATTACTACCTCTCCATAGATTACTGGAGAGGTCCCACGTGGAGTACTGAGCCCAGTTGTGGAGTCCTCACCTAAGGAAAGATAAGGACAGGCTGGAGGCAGTGCAATAAAGGGTGACCAAAATGATTCAGGGCCAGCAGGACAGATCTTGTGAGGATTGACTCAAGGCATTGAACATGTACACGCTGGAAGCCAAGTGAGAGAGGGAAGATATTATAGAGACCTTCAGTTTCCTGAAAGGAATGAACAAGGTAAATTGCGAGGAACTATTTAGCATAAATGGTGCATCAAGAAATCAGGGGCACAAATGTAAACTGACAGGGGGAGGTTCAAGAGGGAAGTGAGAAAGCTTTCTTTCACATAAAGAGTAGTGGAGCCACAGAACAAACTGACAGCTGATGTTGTGGGTACCAGAAAATTATCAATGGTTTTAAACACAGCTGGGACTGAGTGAAGGGCTTAATGGTTGCTCAGGGTTTCAGTGGCAGGTCAGGGAGCATGGGGTGGATAAAGTGGGTTAGAGCCCTGTATGGACAATAGGTCTCAGGTTTGTTAGGGTTTTATGGGCAGACTTTCTATGTTTCTACAACTGACTGATTAGTGAGTAGGTTATATTTGATAAACAATTGTGTATTATAGACATGATAGTGTGTATTATGGCATTGTAAACTTGTAGTTTTCCTATGGGGAAGAGGCCTAACCATATATTATATAAGCAATAACAACCAACAAGTATCTGGTCATGTAGACTGTAAGGGCACTCTGTGTGTGTTTTTGCCTTGTGTATTCATCCACCTGAGAAGTCTGTACATTCAGCATCACTGGGCTCCTTGAAGGGTAATTGGCTGTCTTGTAAGGTATGAGTTGTCAAACACATGATCCTTCCCATGCCATGATTGATTTTGGCAATGTAATATATGACACTGCCCTAAAGTGTCCGCTATCTGAATTGGAAACCTGCTAAACTTCCTCTACAGGTTTATCCTTCGATACCCTATCTGAATGCATCACTGTACTTTATACGACTGTCTGCAGAGGCCCTCATTAGAGGATAGATGCTTGTGGTATCTAGCACGCGGTGGGTTTAAGTTCTGACTCAATAAACTTCCCAGTTATTTAAGCACCTTGCTGTCTCCGACTGCTCCCTCTAGTCACAACCTTTGTTCCCACACTGGAAGCAGGCTCGTTATTCCTAGCTGCAAATAAAAATCTGTTCGACTTGCCTTTCATCACAGACTCCCTTGCTCTGGAATAAAACGGACTTGAGTAGCAGTCTGCTCTCCAGTATTACCTCTGGCACGCAGTCCTTCAAGCTTTTAATGGCATCTTATGGAACCTGACCACCTCCCGTACCCTTCGTATCATGGTTGTGCTTTGCTTGACTGTAGTTCCCTCATGCTGATGGTTTGGGCCTCTTCATCTAGATATGTAAATCTCGGAACAGCTTAATTCACTGTTTTATAGTGTATAGTGGAACATCGTTGTTCACTGAAATTTAGCGCTCTCAAAATGTTGTTCTGCGCACTAGTGATGTCTGTAGTGCAGCAGAACCAAAAAGTGACGTCCGCAAGCAGCAATCTGACAGTTAGTCTTATTTTAAAAAGAAAGATGTAGTGTTTTTTTTTTTTTGATGCAGCGAAGTTCCACTATACAAAACAGTGCATGCGTACCAGTTAGGGCAGGGCTGTTCTTTCTCCTCGTTGGTACTATGACGACTGATTACCTCTCGAGCTGCGCTCTCGAGGTAATCTGTCATCATAGTACCAACTCAGTGAAAGAATAGCCCTGTTGTTAACTGGTACTCATGCACTATCCTATATATATTAACTTTTTCTCTGTTTGTATGCTCTCCTATCTCTCCATCTCCTCAACCTACCCAGGTCGCATCTGTAAACAAGATTCTTACTGTATCAGTATGTCAGCTGATGAAACAATTTCAAGAAATCAATCAATCATTCAATCAATCAGCAAGTGTGATTTTGTGCCTGCTTTTGTAATTTTTATTACCCAGCAGAGCCCAGCTGAGATACAATATCTCATTTTTAGAGGGGCGTTTGCCCATTTTTACAGCTGGGTGGCCTGAAACACTGAGAGGTTAGGTTTTGCTGAGGGTCACACAGACTGGGTGGAGTACAACTGCTGGTAAATTTGCAAGACACTGCCCTGATGCGGGCACTGTGCGGGGAAGGGAAGCTGGGTGGGGCACAACTGCTGGTAAACTTGAATGGCATTGCCCTGATGTGGGCACTGTGTGGGGAATAGGAGTGCACAACTGATATCCCTTGTATCCTAGGGAGTCAGAGAGAGGGGTGGGTCTTGCTCTGCTGGAATCAGATGTGTGTTAGGGAGGACACACCCAACTGATGGCACTAGGAGGCAGAGGGAAAAAGAATTGTAAAAAGGTTAGAGACTGGGCAGATGAAAATTTTCCCATGCCCCTTGCTCAGTAAGGGCAATTTCAGCATCATCCTTCACCACTACATATGGCAAGAAGATCCTTGGTGATGGGGGTGGGGGTGGGGTGGTAAACAAGCCCCAGCCTGGAGGCTAAGCAGAGCAGTAGTCTTATGTGACAGTTGTGGTCATTGCAGTCAGGAGTGCCAGGCCAAGCAGCATGAGAAGAGCCTCCGGTCACATCCGAGGTGAGGGAATAAATGTGAAACAAAACAACAGTAGTGAACAGAATTCCAGTACTTCTTAAAGTCCAGGAGGGCAAGTAGACATACAATCTTGCAGAAAATGAACTGAGGAGATAAAAATAAAACATAGTGTCACCCGTGGAAGGAAAAAAAGGAGCACAGTTACAAAACAGGCAAGAGGAAGGCATGCCTCGTGTCTCAGATACTGAATCTATGCCCTCCCCTACTCCGAGACACACACACACACACACTCACACACTCACTCTCTCTCTCTCTCTCTGTCTATGTCTCTGTCACTCTCTCACTCTCTCTTTCTCTCACACTCTCTATCTCTCTCATTCAAAATGCAAGTCCCAGTAGTTTGCCTGTGCAACATCAGTCTAACGGAGTGAAACTCGCATTTTATATCACTTTAAACAGCATTCAAGCCAACTGTCAGTATGTGCTAGTGCAGTTTGTTACACTATCAACAGATCTGCTCATGTATAAAAACAGCCTGTCAGAGAGTCAGTGATAAAAGAACCAAGGTGTAATCAGGCAATGCTGTAGGGTGAGGAGGTGTTCCACATTTTGTAGGTCTATGTGTTCAACAGTGACTGGGTGAGAGGTTGAGTGGTACAGACCCCCAACAAGTTGAAGGCACTGTAGGAAATTGAAGGGTTCCTCCCTCAGGGATGGGATTGGAAAGATGCTTGTTCCTCTCTTGGTTATAAGGCTGACCCGTTAAGGACCCTCTTTCCTTAATCCTCCCTCTGTCCAGCCCACAAAATGTACTTTCTCCACCTGTGAGAACCCACAGCACCTGAGATGGAATGAGAGCCTCTCGAGAACTGTAGATGAGGCTATCCAACAGCAGAAGTGTTCCATGTGGGAAGGAGGGATTGGCAGAGCAGAAAACCATGACCCCTAGAGAAGGGTGATGAGTAAACAGTAGGTCAGTGGGGAAAAGGTAGGAAAATTAGGCAGACTGGATGGACCTTGGGTCATTTTCTACCATCATTTATAGTGTTTTTGGTTTTCTAAAAGAAAAGTATTTGTGTTCATTTAAGAAGGAAAGAGAGAAAGATCAATATTTCAGCATGTGCTCTACATTCGATGGAAACCACTAATTCTATGGTAGCCACGGTCAGAAAACACTTTGCTAGATCCGTATGCATATTTAAAGGAAAACAGTCATTAAAATCATCCTCCCACCCCCGAAAGCTTTACCTCCCGATTAAGCATTTCACACAGGAAAAACATTTTTTTACTCATGTTAACTTACTTTATTTTAGTTTTGTAAAGTCCACGATTCCCAAACATGGCGGACGCTACAGGTTCCATTTCAGCTGATGGTGTGGCACCGAAGCTTTTGGGGGTGGGAGGGTGAACTTAATGACAGATAAACAAATAGGGCTAGATATTTAAAAGTGCACCTGGCAATGGCGCAAGTGTTTGCTCCATGCAACTGAGTTGCGCCGGAGCAACAAAGGGATATATTCAAAAGAGTTGAGCAATGGTGCATCCCTTCTGAACATATCAAAATATGTGGGTGGCGCAAATACGATGCACCAGCGCATACCCTAGACAGATCCGAATACCTGAAACAGGAAATGCACTGGAGCATTCAAGTTACGCCGGGTGCAAAATCCTGATATTCAGACCGAAATCTGCAAATGGAGCCATAATGCATGCAAGGCGTAAATGGGGCCATTTGCATGTCATTATGGCCCCACTTGCATGAGTTGTGCAGTGCTGGTCAGTGAAATGCACCTGGTGCCCTGCACAGCATGCGGTGCTGTCAATGGCAGTCCAGTGATTCCCCCATCCCCATCCCATACCTCAATCCCCATAAAATTAATGTGTTAACATCCCTGGTAGTCTAGTGTTACCCCCCACACGTAACCCAGATCACCCTAAAATCACATCCCACATCGATGGTAGTCTAGTGGTCCACCACCCACCCCCACCCACAACACTCCCCCGGTCATCGGTGGGCAGCAGACCCACCCACATACCTCCATGACTGTCTGCTGAATGACAGCATACAGTACGTGCAGTAAGTTCATTGGTACACACCAACGACCAATGGGCTTGCTATGTGTACTGTACTAGTCATACACGATACTGTGAATGAATGACTTCAGACTAGTACAGTACACACAGCAAGCCCATTGGTCATCAGTGTGGACTAATGAGCTTGCTGCACGTACTGTAAGCTGTCATTTTGCAGGCAGCTGTGGAGGTGTGCAGTCAGGCCTGCTGCCTGCCGATGACCTGGGAGGGGAGAGGTGTGGGATGGGTTCCTTTATGGGTGGGGGACCACTAGACTACCATGGATGTGGGAATGTGGTTTTCAGGTGATCAGGATTATGGCGGGGAAGGGGGTACCCTGGACTACCAGGGATATACATAGTTATGCATTATGGGGATTGAGGTATGGGATGGGGAAGGGAGTACCACTAGACTACCAGGGATGTTAACACATTAATTTTACAGGGATTGCGGTATGGGGTTTGGAGGGGGTACCACTAGACTACCAGGGGTTTTAACACATTAATTTTATGAGGATCGAGGTACGGGTTGGGGAGGGGGTACCATTAGACTACCAGGGATGTTAACACATTAATTTTACAGGGATTGAGGTATGGGATGGGGAGGGGGGTACCATTAGACTACCAGGGATGTTAACACATTAATTTTACAGGGATTGAGGTACGGGATGGGGAAGAGGGTACCATTAGACTGCCAGGGATGTTAACACATTCATTTTACAGGGATTGAGGTACGAGATGGGGTGGGGGGTACCATTAGACTACCAGGGATGTTAACACATTAATTTTACAGGGATTGAGGTATGGGATGGGGAGGGGAGGGTACCACTAGACTACCAGGGAATAATGTGGGTGCTTGTGTACAGTGTTCTGGTGCTAGCCACCCACGGCTGGCAGCTGCTGTGTTGCACCTTGCACGATGGCAGCTTACCTGTGGGTGGCTTCCACCTGAGCATGATTTTTCCATGCTCAACTTTGTGCCCATGTATACATCACATCTTCGAGATGTGTCAGCAGATGCACTGCACATCTTGGCTGAATAGCGAGATGTGCCACAAATGCATGGGCACGCCCCCGGAGATGCGCTGCATACATTATCTTTGCAACACAGCACATCGGATATCATGCAGCGCAATTCCCTCTTTTGAATATAGCCCCGGGGCACATTTCTGGGGTTGTGCCAGCACATCTCAGTTGTGCCAGGCATAACTCCTTGAATATCTAGGCCTTAGAATTAAAATTTGTTTCAAAGCAGGATTGGATAAGAAAGGGAGGTAAACAGGAATATTACCACTGAACAGTGGGAAGGTAGACTTGATGGACAATAGCCTTTTCCCCCCTTTAGCACCTCAATATTAACCTCATTATTAAATACTAAATTAAAGAGACAAGTCACTGGATACTGGACCAATATACATCTTGTACAAAGATTCCACATGTCGGTCGAATACAAGGTATCAAACTATCCAGTGACTGCTGTTTTACAAGGATAAATGCTGTTACATCTCTTTCTATATATTTTTTTTTAAACTACAGTGTGTGTGCTTATTGAAAATTTCACAGAATAACACATAACACAACATTAACCCCACAACAGACAAATATCCTCATATTTTACATTATGTTTCACAGCTGAGCTGTATCGTGTCACAAAACGTATCTGTCAGTACCTAACATTGTGATTACTACAGTATTTAGTTAAAACTCTGTTTCATCTTTGTGTCTTACCCTCCTACTCTTTGTTATCTTCAGAAATTGAGCAGTCTAGAATTATTAATGCATGCAATTTTCCCACCTTTTCATAAATGACTTCCTTCTGTTATTGATACTTGCTATCATTCTTTTCACTGTAGGGTTGTTAACATTTCCCTATGCCAGTCCTGGTAACTGGAGATTTCCTGGCCCAACCAGTGGCAAATTATTATGTTTTTGGCTATTTGGAGTGCCTGTGCCATGTGGTATTTCTGCATTCCTGCCAAATGTCTATCATTGCAGCGCACAATGTAGGTCTCTGGAATGAACGCCTCGTTTAGCCCCAACAAGGGATCCAGCTTGTCCCGTGTGCAATGCAGTAATGGCTCTGTTTTTGTACACTTCAACAACATGATCCCTTTGTATTTTAAAAAGGCAATAAACAAGTATTCATACAAACAGTTAAGCAGAGAGCAAATATACATTCTCTAAAGAAAACAGATTTGGAGCAGGAAAATATTTCCAATATATTAACTTCACCTGAAGTGTCCTTAATCTTATTTTCTTAGCAGCTACAAAAAATCTGGCAAGTTTTTGAATTAGAAAGTGATCTTCTATATTAATAGAAAAAAAAAAGTCTCTTGAATGGGGAAAGACAGTGGGCTCGATTCTCAAAGGTTGACGCGGGGCATTCACAAGCCCTGCACCAAACCCTGCGCTGCCCCGAACACATTGACGCGCCTGGCACCCGATTCACAAAGGTAACATGCATTTGTGACACTTTACCCCCTTTACAGTGGCTTATACCAAATATTTGCCACACACCCAGGGCAAGTGGCATACGGGATTGAGAATCCCGATTATCGGCTGAGAACTGCCACAGGCGCCATGCATCGTGTGTTCGGCGCAGCCGGGGCTTGCAGCATTCTAACTCTTTGAGAATCGAGCCCAATAAATCCATAAATTCTCCCACCCAATAATAACACTTTTTTTTTTAATTATTTTGTTATGTCCCCTTCTCTACACTGGCACTGTCACCCGACCTTCCCTCTCTAATGCCGCGATCCCCGGGACCTTCCACGGAGCCTTGGTCATACCCCCCAGGCAAGGACACAGTGGAGGCCCCCTCCTTGGCCCCTGGAACGTACTTTCATCATTTCATCAAGGTCCTCACGGGTGGTCACAGCATCGGCAGGTGAAAGCCCCTTCTAGGCCCCCTCATTGGTGTCATGCCAGGGTGAGTATTTTGCTTTATATGCTCCCCTGGAGGCATGATGTCCACTGACGCCCAGGCCATACACCGGTGTCTGTCACGCCTTCCCCCTTACCAAGCTTGGGCTTGCTATACCATCGGCCGCCGCCAGTGGCCAGGCAAGCACTGAGTGAATATACTCCCCACCCACCCCCGGAGATGAGCGGTCCCTCTGATGCTCAAACCTCATCCCCCCGGCTGGACCTCCAACAACCTGGGTCTGTTCCAGAACCCAGGTTGCCGAATAACAAATTTTATTGTACCATGGACAAATGGAATAACATAAGCAATATTTTCAATGTGTCCCTTGGTACAACCACGTAATTTCAGTGTTCTCCTTTCCTTTGCTATATCTAGTACAGCATAAATTGCTGGGAAAAGTTTCAAACCAGAAACTGGTAAAGGCTGCATGTTAGCCTGGATCTTTCAGCATTTCCAGATAATATTTACATGCACAGTCTAAAGAGTTTTGTGCCAACCCTGGGGAGGACTTTACCAATGTTAACAGTGCCTTGTCCTCAATTATACTACTGTATGTTTAAAAACATCATGCTTAATAAAGTTATTGCATTGGAGCACAATAACAATAACAATACCCTTTTCAACATATTTCCAAGTAACACTAGCCTGTAGTTCATTAATTTCTGTTCAACGTAAGTGAACCAGGGTGACGTTTTACACTTCTGCTCCTTCCATATTAGCTTCTTTCTTACAGGAAAACTTTTGCTTTCCTAAACTCCCCACCTCCCAAAACCTTACCCTCTGATAAAGGTCTCTGCACATAAAGAAAAATGTTTTACAGCCTGCCACTTTCTTCATTCTATATTTGTAAACATCATGAGCACGGCACATGGCAGGTGCTGCGTGGTGCCGTCTCAGGTTACGGTGTGGCTACACACCACTCACCTGTACACTTTTCAATAATAATTATTGGTAAGCCTATTTATCAACCGGATTGCAGGTACAGTGAAACACTGTAATGACCCGAAATCCTGTTATTACGGCATTTCTCAAAACTTCATCTCACTACCAGTGTCCTCCAGCATCAGTTTTTTGTAGCGCACCACCTTATTGGCCTTTAGTATGTGTGTGGGCAGGCTTAACGCATCTAAAATAATGGCGGGCCACAATATTTTGTTACCAAAGAGTATCAGTGCTCATGTCGCAAGAAGTAAATGTTTGCCTCTCATCTCGGTCTCCTCTCATGTACAGTAAGTTGTTATTTTTTAATTATCTGGTTGATCCCGCTTTTTTGCAATAAAAAAAATATCTGGTTGATCCTGCCGATATCGTACTCATTCGGGGCTTCGGTCCAATCCTGCATGAGCTCCAGTGTGAGGCTCACTAGTTTTCTGCCCACAACAGATGCATTTTTTAAAAAGAAAAAAAAAAGAATACATGTCCTTACTGGACAGGGAGTGTGTGTGTGTGTGTGTGTGTGACTCTAGAGTCTGTGGCAGTATGACAGAACTAGCATTCACTCCCTTTACCAGCAATTATAAACAAGCATTTGTCAATGCCGAATGTTTACTTGCTGGCATTAGCATTGGTAGTGCAGGAGTTAGAGAGATGCATAATAAGAATGGCAGTGAAGTATTGAACTAATGCGAACCCCCACCCTGCACAGACTGAAAGGCGTTGTGGGTGTGTCTTTGGGTCGTCGGCCATAAGCAGCTTATGCCATTCCACCTCACCCCACCCTGCAGACACTAATAGGTGTCGCAGTGTGCTTTGGGGTCTACGGCCCTTATGTTCAACCCATTTCATAAGGAAATAAGCTGAGATGAGTGCAGTATAGGAGAATGGGGTGAACTTTAGGGCTGAAGGCCCCAAGGCACACCTTGATGCCTGTCAGTGGCTGTAGGGTGGGGGTAGAATGCTGTGAGCATTACGGCTGATGAACCCAAGTTACACCTCCGATGCTTGTCAGTCTCTACAGGGTGGGCATTATGGTTAGAATCCTTAACGCAATGGGCGTTTGTTGGTATTTTCACTCCAAATTTTCAAAATGGGCTTTTTGGGACCCCACCTCATGAACAGTTACTCAATCCTGAAACGTGATTTTGCATGGCAACTATGCCATTTGGCACACAGGTGCAGAAATACATTTTGGGCAAGATATGAAAAATGACAGCTATACTGTTCATGAGGAGGTGTGAAAAAATGGCAAGGTTGAAAATCTAAAGTGGAAATATTAAAAATTGGCAAAGTTACTAGCGTTCACAGAAAATGCGCAACACACACCCGTAACATGGTCATTTTGGGGAATTTTTTCCCCAGATTTTCAACATGGGCTTTTTGGGACCTCACCTCATGAACAGTGGTACTGTCATTTTGTTAACTGGTCCCACAAGGTCATTCTGCGCAGTGACCGTGAAATCACCTTTTGGGACCAAGAAACAAAATCACAATGACATGTTCACGAGGTGGGGTCCCAAGAACCGCATGTTGAAAATTTCAGGCCAAAATTCCTAAAAATGGCTGCAATATCAACCTAAGTTGAAACCCCCCCATTGACTCCCATTATGAGTTTGTAGTTCAGCTTTGAAGGAGCCAGACACATCCCGGTCCAGAAGATCACTGCTCCCGACCCCAGAGTGAAAGTATGGGTGAAGGGGGTGCAGGAGCTGGAGTGCGCAGAGGAGAGTGTGGGGTGAGGAAGGGGACTGGGGAGATGACACTGGACAGTTTTCTTTTTACAGTTTAACAAACAAAAAAGACTCTGGGGGACTGTGTTCTTTATTTATAGGTTAAAAAATAAAAAAAACTTTGGGGCACACTGCAGTGCATCCCAGTGTGCCACATGGTTGAGGGGCATGATGCCGATGAGGATTGGGCACCCCGTCAGTAAACGAGGGAGAGGAAACATGATGCTGACAGGATTGGCTACTAACAGCAAAGAAATTGAACTTGGGGGTGGGGGCATCCGACACCAGGAGTGGGCATCACGGTGTCGGGAAAATAAAAAAATGTCTGGGTACACTTGGATGGGCACAATGTGGCTGTGGTGAGGATACATGCTGACAAAGTTAGGCACCCCAATGTCGGCTTTGGGAGGTGTGTGCCCTGGCGGCAGGTGCTGCCATTGTGGAAAGGCACTCCATGGTTGTTTTATTTATTGAAATGTTTCACCAGGAATGAAACACCAAGCAACTGCTCGAAACTCTGGCTATGCGCATTACTGTGCACTATAATGCTCATGGCTGGAGTCTTCTCATCTGCCACTGCAATGACAAAACTGCACCTGACTGCAGCAGCAGATTTGTTTCAACTCTTTGGTTCTCTTTGAAGTTTGCTGTCATTGCCAGCATGCTCACTGATTGGTGGCTGATGGACGCAGCCACTAAATCATCCCCTGCATTGGCCACAACACTGACACACCTCTGAAATGTGCTACTACCACAAGATGTTTCTTGCACATGCATGCAAGCAAACAAAAAAATAAAGGATAGGCAAGTGTTTGTGTTATGGGGTTTTTTTTTTTTTTTTTACACACCCTTGGTGTGTGATGACCTCATAAACCTCTCAAGCTTCGCTCTTGAGGTTTATGGGTCATCACACACCTCAGGTGTGTAAAACAAATCCATAACACACACACTTGCCTATCCATTATTCTCTATTAAATGAGTGGTCGCACCATAACCTGATATGGCACCGTGCAGCACCCATCATGTTCCGCGCTCACAATGTATACAAACTTAAAGTAAAATAAGCGGCAGGCTTTTAAAACATTTTCTTTATGTACAAAAACCTGAATCAGTAGTAAAGTTTTGAGGGGGTGGGGAGTAAGGAAAATAACAGTTCTCTTTTAAAGGGACACTGTCAACCCTTTTTGCATTATGTTATTTTTAGTTCAAAACCTTAATTTCATGACTGCTTACCTTCTGTAAAACTCATTTATGCTGCCTTTTTATTTGCTTCATTTCTTAGTAGATCTGAAATGCATGCTAATGGTGTAATTATACCCAACCTTGTTTTGTTTCAAATCCTGAATCTACTCTTATTGCATACCTCCTTAACATTAGGAACATTCCCGAACAGTGAAGTCATGATGCAATACCCTCCTCTTTTTCCCACTGAATTTTGAGTGTTTGGAAAAGTCAAGGAAAGATGCAGTGGGAGTTGATTAAGGACTCTAAACAAAGGCTTTCTGTATGGTAACACCAGCATGGTTGGCAGTCTGTTTTCTTCACTTTTAAAAAGAAAAATAAAAGGAATCAGAATCAAACTACCAGCTACATCAGCAGTCTCTACACAATGTGAGCAATCATAAAATGTATTTTTAAATTAGAAGCACTTTGAAGCCTAAGGGGGTTGATCGTGTCCATTTAAATAGAGGCAACCCAAAGGTTACCATGCATATTATTTTCACTCAGTAATTACAAATACTTACATTAGGTGTTGATGTTAGTCAGTCCAAGTTCTGATCGCAATGCCACCACAGGGGCTGAATTTGGGACTTTCTGTATCCGCCTATGTAGTTGACCAACAATAGATTCTAGCTATTTGAAATCAATTACCATCCACACGTCTGCTATATATGTAACCCCCCTGCAAATGGGGGTTCCCAAAAGACTTCCAGGAGCTTGCTTGAATGCTCCAAGCCTGAATGGTGTTTGGCATTTAAGCCATTTATCAGTGAGTGTTTTTAGAGCCTCTGGTACTGTCTCTTTAAGAGCTGTCTGCTTGCAGACATAATTAGTTTGTATGGGGGGACTGTGTGCTTCTCTGAGTACCACTCGAGCTGCTGCCAATTCACTTCATTTTTGCAGTCACTAGGAGTGCAAAGGGAACCTATCTGAAAGATGTAACTGTTTGCCAGAAATTATTTAGAGTAATAATGAAATTACAGTTTGTCTAACCTGCTTTCTTTGCAGTCAGAACTGTGTCTGCTAGTTCCCCATTCTAGTTTTGAACTGCTGAACTGGACCAATCAGTGTGGGGTAAGCTAGCTCTAAAATGATGCCTTGGACGAATCAGAACTTGGACTCATAATCTGAGCCAGCCACAAGAGGATTGTATGGGCAGTGACTCTGGGAGATGTAGTTTAGACTTCAGTGCCTTTTTGGACCAACAGCAGCAGTCTATTGTGAGTGACAGCCAATCCAGTCAAGAACTGGGAGGAACTCAAAGGAAGTGCCCGGTTTCGTCAGTTGGAGTTCAGTTGAGCTTTGGCAGTGAAGAGGAAGGAGCCCTGTGCTTTTTCAGTGTGCAGTTTTAGTCAAAAAAACTGTGTAAAGGCCCAGAGTTCGGTCTGCAGCTTGTGTAACAGCTTGTTAGGACTGAATCCGTCCTGTGAAAAGAATCAAAGGATCTCTGAAGAGTAGAAACCAGGCTCACCCTGTAGAAGACTGGAAGAATTGCTGAAAATTGCACTCGGTCTGTCAGGAACTGAATCTGCTGTGTGTTCTCCGGGTATTGTGCAGTAATTGCGATCGGGATACAGATGCAGCCTGCCTGGTATAGTACTTTCTTTTATATGGATGTGTGAAGAGGTTTGTGTACCTCAAGTGAGCCCTGCTGACATTGAAGGACCCTATCTTATTTGGAGGTCGTGAGTACTAATTCAGGGTTGCTCCCTGTTGAATTGCCACATTAAATCCAAATGGAATTACTGTACTGCTGACTGTTTAATTCTCCTTTTCTCTGTGTGAAAGGGCCCCTACCAGCTGCCACGGTTTGGACTAGCCACTAGGGCTTGGGTACCCAGGGACAGTAACTGATAGGGATAGGCCTGTGCACAGAGCCATAGATAGATTATTAGAGTGATAAGCTAATTAACCTGATTTCCCCTGTCCTTGTTATATCCCCTAAATAAATCAGAGCTGCTTGTTTCAGCAAAGTTATACTGCCTGAGGTATTTGTCTATGTTAAAGTACTGTACTGTGATTGTTGCACTGTATCTCATTTCACAGGAGGTCCCAGTGCGGGAACCAGACCTGGGGGTAAGTGTATACTGTGAAGGTAATTCTGATATATTGTGTGGGCCACTAGTGGGAAGAAAGGGGGTTGCAGTGTCCCAGAGGGCTGTGACCAAGTTAGTTTAACTATTGCAAACCCTGACCTCTGGGTGGAGGCACCATCATTGGATCCAGGCCCCTCAACCTGTTAGTGGCAAATCAGGCAGGGGTAGTAGCCCTGGGATAGGCGCCATCTGGGGTTACATCTTGGAGGCTCACCGCTGGGATTGTGTGTCCTCTAGTGGCCATATTCTGAACCACTGTTAAGAAAAAATGGGTACCCGACAAAGTGGCTGTGCACCGGCTGGTGGAGTGGTGTACTGGGAGGAGATCGACCCCAAAATGCTATGCTTATCCTGGACATCCCCTGGGTATCAATACGGACACTGTGCAGGAGTACTTTCCAAGGTGGAAGGTTTACAAAACCCTGTGGTGGTGGGTCGGCATGCTAATCTGCTCACCCACACTTTCCTGGCCCTAGTAGAGTTTAAGGATCCCATAGATAGCTCCAAAGTGCCACAGACCATTACCCCAGAGGAGCCCTCACTGCTTGGAGAGTGATAACTAGGACAGTAAAGACCGGGGGAATCAGCCCCACCACTATCTGAAACTTTTGAGGAGAAATTTGCTGAATGGTTGCTGGGAGAGGAAAACTGTGGAGGACTTGAAGAAACTATTCTTTCCACCTGGGGGTGTTCCTCCCCCAACACCCTCTCCTGCTCCAGTGCCCGTAATGGTGGCTGAACCAATGCAGACTATTATTTCTGCACCTGCCATTAGTCACGACTCTTACCGAAGGTTGAGGATCTTCTCTGGCACCCTCCCCACCCCCCAAGGGGAGGATGACTGGGAGACCTGGATAGACTATGTTGCCCCCCAAGTGCTAGAATGGCAATGCTCGGAGGTGAAAAGCGAAGAGGTTTAGTGAGAGCCTCCGAGGTCCTGCCCTGGCTACCATCCGTGCTAAGCGGGCCCAGTAACCCTGAGCGACTGCACAGGCCTATCTTGAGGCCTTGGAGAATGTGTATGGGAGCCCAGATTCTGATGAGGACCTATGGTGGAGAGTAAGAGATGCACAACAGTACCAAGGGAGTTGTTGTCTGTGTATGTATCTCGGCTGGAAAAATTGTTGCAAGAATGCCTCAGAAAAGGTAGTTTGCCAGCGATTGAACTGGACCGAACCAGGCTGGACAGGATCCTTAAGTCTGCCCCTTCTCAGAACTGCTGTTGCTTCAGTTACACCTGGCAGATCGACTGGAATCCCACCCTCCTATGATGAGTTAATGAGAGAAATTCGAGGAGTTGAGAAAAAGCGACCTCGGGAGGAGACCTGCACCAATAGCTGCGGCTACGACCGAGTGACTGAGGTGACCCATCAAGTGAAGTTCAGGGGCAGAGGTTGGCAGTCAATGAGGTGCTCTGACAAGAAAAAGATATGTCACAATGGGGCGAACTGTTGAGAGAGATCCGGAATTCAAAAACAGTCCCTTTATGAAGGCCACGCCTGCAAATGCAGACCCTGACCTATATCCGACTGCATCTGCTATGGGGTGGGGTTCCCACCATGTATCTCCTGCTGATAACAGCTCGAACTCGATTCCTTGACCATGGAAGTGGAGAAACTGACGAGATGTCTCCAAATGCTTATCACGCCGCAGACAGAGATGGCACCAAGGTTTCCAGTTAGTAATACCCCGCCCTGGCTCCCAGTGTGGCGCCTCGGCCAGCTCAAACTCCAGAAAGTATGTTTTGCTATAATTGTGGGAAAGATGGGCACATGAAAGGGAATGCCAGTCCCCAAAGACACTGACAAAGTTGCATATAGGCTACAAAGAGAGCTTGGGAGAAGAAATCAGTGGTTAAGAGGTGCACGACATGATCCCAGTGAGGGCACCAAAATGCTAATTCACGTCCTTTGTGCAAGGTCAGTTGCCCAGGCCCCCACTACCGCCTCTCCAGACTGGTCCAGAATAGTGGGTCCCTCCATGGAGACCACTGTAAAGGTGAACGGAGTGTCTACAAGAGCTATATTAGACAGTGGCTCCCAAGTGACAATTATGTTCCAAGATTGGTATCAGAAGCATTTGTCAGACATACCCTTACAACCATTAGAAGGACTGCATGTATGGGGTTAAGTGAGAAGGCCTACCCCTATTCCGGGTATATCCGAATTTGGCTGTCTTTCCCCACCTCCGTGGCTGGGTGGCCGAACAAGTAGAGACCCTAGCCTTAGTGTGTCCCCCACTGGACTGTATGATGGTGTCCCTTTGTTGATTGGAACAAATGCTCATATGTTCGGAAGGCTGGCACAGTTGTGTTATGAAAAACAGGGTCAAAGACTAGTAGAGCTTTAAGAGTTCGGCTTTAATTAAGAAGGCCTATGAGGCACAGAGAGATGCTGAAAAACAGAACCAGAGGAACCGGTCGGAATTGTATGGAAGAAGGATCCTGAGTCTCTGATCCTGGCGCCAAATGCCCAGTGTACCTTACAGGAGAGGTCCGTATCAGAAAGGATGTTAAGAATAAAATATTAATGTTGGATGCACCAGGCGATGGAAAATTGCCAGAGGACTGCTGGTCAAGCCTAGTATTTTGCCTGCTAGAGCCCATGCTTATGCCAGAAGGGTAATGGTCCAAGTTCATAATGTGTCTGAAAGAGACATTCGAGTAAACAGAGGTTGCATCCTGGCTAATGTGCATTGTGCAGACACTGCAGTGCTACCCAGCACAGAGTTCAAGGAAGAATGACAGAGTAACGCCTGACTTGTTTGATTTCGCGACTCCGCTGCCAGCTGAATGGAAAGTGAAGATCAGTGAGAAGCTTGCCCAGAGACCAGGTGTTTTCTTTAAAGGAATGGGATGTAGGATGCGTGCAAGGAGCTGAGCACAATATCCGGCTGCATGACGAAAGACCATTTCGTGAGAGGTCTCGACGCCTGGCACCTGCTGACATAGATGATGTGAGGCGGCATCTGCAAGAGATGTTAGCTGCTGGTGTAATACAAGAATCCAGAAGCCCTTATGCTTCCCCATTGTGGTAGTGAGGAAAAAGAATGGAACAGTAAGGATGTGTGGATTATCGCACCTTAAACGGCGGACTATCCCTGATCAGTACACAATGCCCGCATTCAGGATGCTTTGGACTGCCTAAGCAGGAGCAAGTGGTTCTCTGTGCTGGATCTCCGCAGTGGGTACTATCAGATCCCGATGGCCCCAGAGGACCGTGAAAAGACAGCCTTTATCTGTCCGCTTGGCTTCTATGAATTCATGAGGATGCCTCAAAGGGATTTCAGGTGCCCAGCCACTTTTCAACGATTGATGGGCGTGCAGTGGGGACATGAACTTACTAGAGTGCCTGGTATACCTAGATGATGTTATGTGTTTGGCAGCTCACTGGAGGAACATGAGAGCAGATTATTTAAGGTATTGGACCGACTGGAGGACTTTGGCCTTAAACTGTCCATTGATAAGTGTCAATTTTTTCAAACATCAGTAAAGTATGTGGGACACATAGTATCCACCGAGGAATAGAGACCGAGCCAAGTAAAGTTGAGGCCTTGACCACCTGGCCTAGCCAAAAATCTAAAGAAACTGCAAAGATTCCTGGGATTCTGTGGCTATTATCGGTAGCTTCATCAAGGACTATTCAAGAGTGATCGCCCTTTACTTAACCTTACTCAAGGTATCCCCAACCCACAAAAATACCAAAGTCAGCATCCCTCAAGACTGAAAGAGTGTATTTTCATCCAGTGAAGTATTTGGGGCCGCTGGACTCTGATTGTGAGACTGCTTTTCATGAGATCATATATCAACTTACCCATGCTCCAGTGCTGGCCTATGCCGATCCAAGAAACCTTACGTCCTGCACACTGATGCTAGCTTGCAAGGGTTGGGGCTGTGTTGTACCAAAACACGAGAATGGCCTGAGACCAGTGGCCTTTGCCAGTGAAGCCTGACCCCATCCGAAAAGAACTATCCTGTACATAAGTTAGAGTTCTAGCTTTGAAGTGGGCTATTGTTGACCAATTCCATGAGTATTTGTATGGGGCTAAATACTAGTAAAACTGAAATAATCCTTTGACCTATGTGCAGACCTCAGCTAAGTTGGATGCCACTGGCCATAGGTGGCTTTCTGCATTATCTACATATGACTATGCTCTCGAATACCGAGCAGGTCTGAACCACATAGATGCTGATGCTCTCTCCGGAGCCTGTTCCCCAGAATGATTGGGTCCGACTGGCAGAACCTGACATTCGGGCCCTCTGCGAAGTTTGACAGGGAGGAACAAATGTCCCGCAGGCATGATGGACTGCATAGTGGATTGCTTGGGAGCCTCTGAGAATTGCATACCTGCTGCTTATTGCCACTTTTCTGCAATAGACATTGGTGCACTGCCTCAGCTGGACAATGACAGTATTAGACGGGGCTCAATCCCGCGATCCCATGATCAAAGCAGCTTTAGAAGCCCTCTATGCAGGAAAAGATGTGTCCAAATTACGCTCCACTGATTTGAGAACTGCACTGTTATACAAAGAAGGTCCTAAGTTGAAACTGATCAATAAACTGTTATACAGAGAAACAGTAGACAGAGGGGACAAGTAGACAAACAACAACTAGTGCTGCCCACTGCCTTCGAGACTCAGTATTGAGGTCCTTGCACAACCACATGGGGCACCTTGGTATAGACAGAACACTTGACTTGGTGAGATCCAGATTCTATTGGCCTAAGATGGGGGCTGATGTGGAGCAACACATTCGAACTTGATCGCTGCTTACAGAGGAAAGCTTTGCCCAGAGGGCTGCCCCTTGTTAACATAACCACCAGTGCACCCATGGAGCTGGTCTGTATTGATTTTCTAAGTTTGGAGTCAGATCAAAGAAATATCAGTAATGTGCTGGTGGTCACTGACCATTTCACGAGATATGCCCAAGCTTTCCCCACCAAAGACCAGAAAGCATCCACTGTAGCCAAAGTACTTGTGAAAACTTTTTGTTCACTATGGGGCTCCACAAAGAATCCATTCTGATCAAGGGAGAGACTTTGAGAGTCGTCTGATCAAAGAGATGCTTTCTCTGTGGGGTACGAGGTCCAGAACCACTCCTTACCACCCCCAGGGGACCACAGCCTGAGCGTTTCAACACGCACTTTGCTAGATATGCTAGGCACCCTGCACCCAAGGACAAGCCTAGATGGAGCCAACAAATTAGCACCCTGGTACATGCTTATAACTGCACCAAAAGTGATGCCACTGGATTCTCCCCTACCGCCTGATGTTTGGAAGAAAGCTCGACTACCAGTAGATGTGTGTTTGGGGTCTCTCTGATGGGGTTCAAGCTGACAACTATTTACAGTATGTGCAAAAGTTAAAGGCCCAGCTAACTCATGCGTACCAACTGGCTCAAACCATGGCTGCCAAAAGAAATCTGGCCAACAAAGAAAGGTATGATAAAAGGTGAAAGCACAGGAACTCCAGGAGGGAGATCGGGTATTGCTAAGAAATCTGGGACTGCATGGCAAGCACAAGATTGTTGACAGATGGCACCATCTCCTCACATTGTAGTGGGCAAACTAGATGATCTGCCAGTGTCAGAAAGCTCTCCATGCGAGCCAAATGTTGTGGACTCAGAAACTGTAACTCCTGGAGCTGAAAGCCCCAAGTTCTAGCCTCTCTACCCCATGGAGACTCCCCTGACAAGTGAGGACAATGCTGAAAATGAGGCTCAGAGTGCAGAGACTATAACAGTTCCCCTAGAAAGACTGGTCGAGCTGTAAAGCCTGTGGTGCACCTCAGTTATGATTCACTTGGGAGGCCTGTGGACTTGCCTCTCAATGTTGTCCATAAAGGAGTGTATGTCCCGAGCTCATTGCCCAAACTGAGCATCAGTGCTAACTCCAAGTTACTTGTGTTGCCCTCTAAGTATGGTGCCCTTGCCCCATCCAGCCCCAAGGTAACTGATAGGAAGGCCCCCTCTCTTCAGGTTTCATGTACAAGAGGTAATAACTTGAGTTATGGTACAATGTGTATGTAATACTGTAAAGTGTGACGTACTGCAATGTTTCAGAAATGTGTTCTTGGTAAAATGATATATTGACTGATGATTACGTATGCGAGCCTAATGCAAATGTATATGGTTGCAGTTGAAACTTATGGGGTACCTTGGCGCGGACGTCAAGCTTTCCCAAACCAGGAAGGGTGTAACCCCCTGCAAATGGGGTTCCCAAAAGACTTCCAGGAGCTTGCTTGAATGCTCCAAGCCTGAATGGTGTTTGGCATTTAAGCCATTTATCAGTGAGTGTTTTAGAGCCTCTGGTACTGTCTCTTTAAGAGCTGTCTGCTTGCAGACATAATTATTTGTATGGGGGGACTGTGTGCTCTCTGAGTACCACTGAGCTGCTGCCAATTCACTTCATTTTGCAGTCACTAGGAGTGCAAAGGGAACCTATCTGAAAGATGTAACTGTTTGCCAGAAATTATTTAGAGTAATAATGAAATTACAGTTTGTCTAACCTGCTTTCTTTGCAGTCAGAACTGTGTCTGCTAGTTCCCCATTCTAGTTTTGAACTGCTGAACTGGACCAATCAGTGTGGGGTAAGCTAGCTCTAAAATGATGCCTTGGACGAATCAGAACTTGGACTCATAATCTGAGCCAGCCACAAGAGGATTGTATGGGCAGTGACTCTGGAGATGTAGTTTAGACTTCAGTGCCTTTTGGACCAACAGCAGCAGTCTATTGTGAGTGACAGCCAATCCAGTCAAGAACTGGGAGGAACTCAAAGGAAGTGCCGGTTTACGTCAGTTGGAGTTCAGTTGAGCTTTGGCAGTGAAGAAGGAAGGAGCCTGTGCTTTTCAGTGTGCAGTTTTAGTCAAAAGCGTGTAAGGCCCAGAGTTCGGTCTGCAGCTTGTGTAACAGCTTGTTAGGACTGAATCCGTCCTGTGAAAAGAATCAAAGGATCTCTGAAGAGTAGAAACCAGGCTCACCCTGTAGAAGACTGGAAGAATTGCTGAAAATTTCACTCGGTCTGTCAGGAACTGAATCTGCTGTGTGTTCTCCCGGTATTGTGCAGTAATTGCGATCGGGATACAGATGCAGCCTGCCTGGTATAGTACTTTCTTTATATGGATGTGTGAAGAGGTTTGTGTACCTCAAGTGAGCCCTGCTGACATTGAAGGACCCTATCTTATTTGGAGGTCGTGAGTACTAATTCAGGGTTGCTCCTGTTGAATTGCCACATTAAATCCAAATGGAATTACTGTACTGCTGACTGTTTAATTCTCCTTTTCTCTGTGTGAAAGGGCCCCTACCAGCTGCCACGGTTTGGACTAGCCACTAGGGCTTGGGTACCCAGGGACAGTAACTGATAGGGATAGGCCTGTGCACAGAGCCATAGATGAATTATTAGAGTGATAAGCTAATTAACCTGATTTCCCCTGTCCTTGTTATATCCCCTAAATAAATCAGAGCTGCTTGTTTCAGCAAAGTTATACTGCCTGAGGTATTTGTCTATGTTAAAGTACTGTACTGTGATTGTTGCACTGTATCTCATTTCACAGGAGGTCCCAGTGCGGAACCAGACCTGGGGGTAAGTGTATACTGTGAAGGTAATTCTGATATATTGTGTGGGCCACTAGTGGGAAGAAAGGGGGGTTGCAGTGTCCCAGAGGGCTGTGACCAAGTTAGTTTAACTATTGCAAACCCTGACCTCTGGGTGGAGGCACCCGCCATTGGATCCAGGCCCCTCAACCTGTTAGTGGCAAATCAGGCAGGGGTAGTAGCCCCTGGGATAGCGCCATCTAGGGGTTACATATATAAGGCCTGTGCATTAAACTTTGCTCTAATAGCTCCTAATATCCATAACACAGAATTCCCACAATATTTTTCATTACATTTTTTAAACCAAGAGAGATTGGGGTTGGGCAAGTGGACAACGAGGCAGTATGTGCTTCCAGTGAGCATCATCTGTCTGCTGACTTATTCATTATTTTAAACAAATTCAGACATTTTTAAAGTTAATCAGCTCATACCTTCACATAGAGGTATCTTTGGAGTACAGCGGTGTATTTTACTCCTACTTAGAAGCAGTTGGGAAGCTCTGAGAAGCAGTAGGACAGGAACTGGGCACAGGAAAGATGTAGAGTGGGAAAGCACCAGAGAAATTTGTCCATGAGTTGGACACAAAAGTGACACATTCACCACCCAAGTTTCCACAGTGGAGACTAAACTTGAGGCTGTAGATATCCTCTGATGGCCTGCAAGCTAAATGTGCTGAAACAATGATGTCAGTCTCTGCCTGGGCAGTGCAGGAAAGCAAGCTCCTCAGAATGTGCCTGGAACAACTAGAAAATGGTGCATGACAAGCCCATGTTAGTTTCCTTGGTATTCTGGAGGGACAAGAAGGGGACAATGCACTAACTTTTGTGGTTGACCTGTTTCACACCACATTGAACACTGATCTATAGGGCTTAATACCCGTGTCGCCCCTGAAGACCATCTGGTCTCAGTGGGCCTATCCAGTTACCAGAATTAAATAAATAAATAAATAAATATGTAACCCCTATATGACGCTATCCCAGGGGCTACTACCCCTGCCTGATTTGCCACTAACAGGTTGAGGGGCCTGGATCCGATGGCGGGTGCCTCCACCCAGAGGTCAGGGCTTGCAATAGTTTAACTTGGTCACAGCCCTCTGGAACACTGCAAACCCCCCTTTCTTTCCACTAGTGGCCCACACAGTATATCAGAATTACCTTCACAGTATACACTTACCCCCAGGACTGGTTCAGGCACTGGGACCCCCTGTAAAATTAGAAGATACAGTGCAACAATCACAGTACAATACTTTAACATAGACAAATACCTCAGGCAGTATAACTTTGCAGAAACAAGCAGCTCTGATTTATTTAGGGGGGATATAACAAGGACAGGGGGAAATCAGGTTAATTAGCTTATCACTTTACTCATCTACCTATGGCTCTGTGCACAGGCCTATCCCTACCAGTTACTGTCCCTGGGTACCCAAACCCTAGTGGCTAGTCCAAACCGTGGCAGCTGGTAGGGGCCCTTTCACACAGAGGAAAGAAAAATTAGTTAAACAGTCAGCAGTACAGTAATTCCATTTGGATTCAATGTGGCAATTCAACAGGGAGCAACCCTAAATTAGTACTCACAACCTCCAAACAAGATAGGGTCCTTCAACGTCAGCAGGGCTACTCTTGAGCTCCACGAGGCTCCTCACACATTTATATGGTAAACAGTAACAGGCAAAAGTCCTTTAATGGCAGCAGAATTCACTTGAGCTACACAAGCCTCCTCACACATTTATATGGTAAACAGTAACAGGCAAAAGTCCTTTAATGGCAGCAGGATTCACTTGAGCTACACAAGCCTCCTCACACATTTATATGGTAAAAAGAAAGTACTATACCAGGCAGGCTGCTTCTCTATCCAGTCGCAATTACTGCACAATACCGGGAGAACACACAGCAGATTCAGTTCCTGACAGACCGGCGCAATTCAGCAATTTCTCCAGTCTTCTACAGGGTGAGCCTGGTTTCTACTCTTCAGATATCCTTTGCTTCTCTTCACAGTTCAGTTCTAACAAGCAGTTACACAAGCTGCAGACCGGAACTCGGGGCCTTACACACGTTCCGACTAAAACTGCACACTGAAAAAGCACAGCGCTCCTTCCCTCTTCACTGCCAGAGTTCAACTGAAACTCCAGCAGACAAAACCGGGCACTCCCTTTGAGTTCCTCCCAGTTCTTGGCTGGATTGGCTGTCACTCACAATAGACTGCCCCTGTTGGTCCAAAAAGGCGCCGAAGTCCAAACTACATCTCCCAGAGTCACTGCCCATACAATCCTCTTCTGGCTGGCTCAGATTACGACTCCAAGTTCTGATTCGTCCAAGGCACCATTTTAGAGCTACCTTAACCCACACTGATTGGTCCAGTTCAGCAGTTCAAAACTAGAATGGGGAACTAGGCAAACACAGTTCTAACTGCAAAGAAAGCAGGTTAGACAAACTGTATTTTCATTATTACTCTAAATGATTTCTGGCAAACAGTTACATCTTTCATATAGGTTCCCTTGCACTCCTAGTGACTGCAAAATGGAGTGAATTGGCAGCAGCTCGAGTGGTACTCAAGCAGAGAAACACACAGTCCCCCCATACAAACTAATTATGTCTGCAAGCAGACAGCTCTTAAAGAGACAGTACCAGAGGCTCTAAAAACACTCACAGATAAATGGCTTAAACGCCAAACACCATTCAGGCTTGAAGCATTCAAGCAAGCTCCTGGAAGTCTTTTGGGAACCCCCATTTGCAGGGGGGGTTACAAATAAATAAAATAATAAACTATATAGAATCACTCTTTATAGGGGACAATCAGATGCTGACACTCCTTGCACCCTCTTGATTGTTACTGTGGGAGGTGCACATAACAGATTCAGTTTTTAACTGTAGCCAAGATAAAGGGAACTTTAACGATGGCAGATGGCTCATAAGTCTGTTGCTTCCCAGACCTATCTTTCACAGTCGCAACGAAGAAAATCATTTTACTCAGTTAGAATTGACCTGAGGCAATTGGAGAATCACATACACATTACTTCTTCCTGCTGAATTAAGATTGGTGTATATGGACAAAACTTATCCTTTTAATGATCCAATTGCACGTAAATAGATTACAAAAATAAAACAGGACTTCAACAAACCCTGTGAAGCTTCGGACTGTGAGGAGGGTAAACCCTAAGCTACAGAAAGTCTCTACCTTATGCACTGTCTAGCTGACAGAAGTTCCATAATCTGTTTAATTCTTTAATGTGATTATTAATAGGCTCTAGACAGGGTTAGGGCACAGCAAGTAGTGTAGCATTGCAGATTTAAATGTGGCGATCAAAACTGACGTGGGAGGCTGTTTACTGCAAACTGTATAGCTGCAGTGTGGCAGTAAGTGGAGGCGTGTTCCCACACGATGACTGTGACCGCTTGGGTGCTTTATTCAGAGAGCTATATGCTTTTTTTGGCACAGTATCTTTCACAGAGGGGTTACACCACATTATGACAGTTGCACGTTTCTCTTCTATGGCACCCTGGAACATTGGGAACTACAGGTTAGCTTTCTCAAGTTACAGAAGTTATGCAGTTTTTCATGCTGTATAGACATGCTAAACTGTACTGTTTGCAGTTGGTTTTAAGTGACAAGTTTGTTCTCAGTACACACTACACTATGTTGATGGCAATTTACTATGATGTATGCTTATTACAAATAATGTATTTATTTAGTTTTTGTTTACTGGGCAGGTGCACTAGACAACAGAATTGCCCATTTTCAGGCACGACCCGGGAGGGTTACAGACATGGTGGCAAAAGACAAATGGTGACAATACTTTACAAAGCAGCGTATGTGAAGTTGATATGGTAATACATGACCTCAAATATATTATGGAAGAGAGCATTTAACTATGGTAATGTTCATTTTTATTTTCATAAGTGGACCTGATTGTTCAGAGGGATCCTACTTTGTTCATGCTAGTTCCTAATTATCGAATATCTTTTTGATTTTGACTGTTACATGGACTATTGAAAGCCCTGTAGGCAATTTCAAGAGTGCTTTGCACTCAGGACATACTTTTGGGACACTTATTTTCCAGAAAAGTCCATGGTCTTGCTGCAAGGGCCAAAAGAGGAACTTTTTCAGACAATCAATATTTTGAGATTAAGTTTTTGGATATCCCTCACTGTGGGCGGCAAGATCATTTCTCATTTGTAGATCATTATCAACTCTATTGATTCTTATGCCTTTGAACCTAAGAAAAGGTTGTATGATTCTTTTGATAATTCAACAAAAATAAAATATAAGGAAGAGGGGCGTGCTAGGGAGCCATCTTCCAGGCAAGGCATACCCAAAGTGAACTTCCTTTGGCAAGGCTACGCTGTTCGATTAAAACTTTCTTAAAAGTTAAAATTTTGTTTTAAAAAGTATATAGCTTCTTGCAGCTTGTGATATGGAGCAGAATGATTAAACTCAAGCCATGGGTCGACTGAAAGGACAGAAATCCAGACTGCCAAAAGATCCACAGCTGACTTCCAGTAAAGCCACAGGTGCTTTGGGAAATACCAATGCGCCATCCACAGAATCACCATGGCAAGCGTTAGAATCCATGTGGGCCGTGGATTCTAAAACTGAAAAAAAAAATACAGAAATTAGACACTCACGATTCAGCCCTTAAAGCTCTGGCAGGTACAGTAGCCAAGTCTGAAAAATGGCTTGTAACCAATTCGACAGCAGCAGTCACTTTGACCAAAACAATGGGCAACTACAATACCACATGAAGTATCTGGAGAACGAAATCTGTTCTGGCAATATTCATTTCATAGGAGTACCAGAGGGCTCTGAAGGTTCTAACCTACTGCAATAGTTGATTCACTGGCTACAGGGAACCCTTCCAACGCTGGAGGGTATAGACTGGTCCTCCTTCAAGAGGGCATACCAGGTGAACCTACGTGTCCGCCCTGACTCTCTGACCCAGCCACATACCATTCTTCTGAAAAAATCCAGATCGGAGATATGGGACTTGGTGATTTCTATAGCAAGGGCAGCATACCCTATACACATTAATGGACTGAATATAAAGATGTTCTCAGATCTGTCTTTCCAAACCAGGGTGTGTCACAAAAGATTTGATGCAGTGCAGCAACGACTTCATGCGCTAGGGAGAGTGCACTTGTTTGCCTTCCAGCTAGACTTTATGTTGTCAATGGAGGAAAAACATGGCAGTTCACGGATTATCAAGATGCGGGTCAGTAGATCGAAAAGACAGAAGTCGAATTCACGGCGCGTCAGGAGTCGCAGGAGAGTCCGGGATCAGAAGATGCTGAGTGCGGTGAGACTTTCTCTTTGAGACATTCAACTTCAGTTTGACTTTCGGTGTACTCTTTTGGTGAACTGTTTTAAATGGAATGTTCAGGGAAGTGCTTTATTGTTGCTGTATCTAAATGGTAGAATTTAGGTAAAACATTGTACTAGTTACCTGTTTGAGGATGCATGTTGTGTTTTTGTACATGTCCAAGGCCTTTCCTTTTACCATGTATGAGCATAATAGATATTGATTGTCTGTTTATTCAGAAAATTAATAAATACAAAGTTGAAAAAGAACAGCGATTACTTAAGCTTTAAAGTAGCATCTCATTAAGAGAACATCCACATTTTTTGTAACCCTACCTTACGTAATCAGATAATTGCAAGGTAATCAGTATATGCTAACACCAAGAATGAAATATTACCAATTTTGGATGAATAATATGATGAATGAACCAGTTGTGATAACATTTGATTAATATAGTGGTTAAATAAAGTTAGCACAAGAATGCAC
This sequence comes from Neoceratodus forsteri, assembly GCA_016271365.2. Classification (NCBI taxonomy): domain Eukaryota; kingdom Metazoa; phylum Chordata; order Ceratodontiformes; family Ceratodontidae; genus Neoceratodus; species Neoceratodus forsteri. The sequence continues at coordinate 247,387,805 of JADMNL010000025.1, forward strand.
TCGTGATGAAGGGACATAAAAAAAGACCTAGGGGTCCTCATTCCTGGGCAGCTGAAGCTGTGTCAGCAATGTGCAGCATCAGTGGATAAGGCACAGTGAGTGCTGGGCTGCATCAAAAGGAACATAACGTGCCACGGGAGTGCAGTGATTTGACCCCTGTCTAAGGCCCTTGTAAGGCTGAACTTGGACTGCCACACACAATTCAGATCACTGTAGTACAAAAAGGATATTATAGCATTCCAGAGGGTGCGGCAAGAGAGGAATGAAAATAATTAAGGGGATGAAGCGGTTAAGTAGGGAGGAACATCTAGACAGGCTTGGTATGTTTTCCCTGGGGAAAAAAAAGAAGACTAAGAGGAGACTGTTTTTCAGTTTTTAACATTTTAAAGGGTTGTATAAGGCGGATCAGTGGAAACTGTTTGCCATTATTTTCAGGTTATAGAACTAGAGACCATGCCATATGCTTAAGGAGAACTGCACTGAACCTGTGGTTCATATTCCTAGTAGAAGTTGTTTTAAGTACTAATTAAAATTCTGTTACTGTTCCAGCTATATAGGCCCTTTAGTAACCTCAGTGGGTGTTTCTGCTTTAGGCCCTGTATACACTGTGCTTTTTAAAACATTTTAAGCAGTTCAAAACATTTTAAAAAGCCAAAACATGATTTGAGTCCGCATCAAACACGATTTGAACCGTGTTTAAATACTGTGCTTAAACCCTGTAAGGGATCTAGTCTTGAAACCGGTTTAAACATGGTTTCAAACCAAAAACATTTTACCTTGTGGAATGGATGGGCGAACACATGCAGCTGAACAAAAACCATGCGCAATGCAGCCACAGAACTGTTCCCAGAAATGTTACGGTCCTGACATGTGGACGTGACTTCACTGGGTTACAACACAGTGACTACCGGTGCAGATGGGCAACGTGGTAAGTTTTAAAACTGTTTTTTTTTTAATTTAATTTACTTTTTGTTGCAGGGCTGCCCTTAGTACCTCAGCCCCACACCGACCCCTGGACCCCATCTTCACCCCACTGGGACTTACCCGGCAGCTGGTACCCCCTGGATTACCCCCTAGGGTGGGGCCACCTCACCAGCATGACCCTGCGGTGATGGTAGAGGGATGCCGGCAGGGTGCCAACTGGCACTGCCTCTCTGGCTTGGGCGCGGAGTTGGCTGGATAAGCAGATGATGGGATTGGTCATCTGAATGGGAGCGCCACAGCAGATGACTGGGGCCGGCGGATGACCAGGTCCGGGGAAGCAGGCAAGGTATCATGGATGGTGGCTGCAGATTTTTTGGCCCATGGAGGAAGCATGATGTGCAATGATGCCAGTGTCCACATGCCTCCTAAGCATTCCAGGCGCTGGTCACTACGAGACCCCTGGCCTCCACTAGAGTTCTGACTTGCACTGGACACTCAGCCCCCTCCCCCCTGGAGAAGGGGAGACGTCTCTAGGACACTCAATCTCCCCCCCCCCCCGCTGGCCCTCTGACTTTCTAGGTCCGTTCCCGAACCTGGGACGTCAGTGTCGCAGACAGAAACCAAGCCACTGTGCTGGCGGGCCGGCAAAACCGCTTTTTAAATCAGTTTCAAAAACACTGCAGTGTGTACAGAGCCTTACAGTCTGGTGGTTAAGTACCATTTCAGAATTGTATGATGTAGTTTATGACCCTCACAGCCACAGAGTTCCATAGTAGAACATGGATACATTCTGGCAACAACAGAAGAGTAGAACAGGGACATAAACTACATTATAAAATGGGTAGGCTATATCAAGCAATTTGATTGGCTAGTTACCCATGCATGAAATATGTTCCATGCATGGGTAAAAAAAAGGTCAGAGAAGCAGAACTGCATTTCCAAATGAAATCAGGTGCGTTAGAATGTTGGCATTTAAAATGCTGCCATCTTCTATTCACTCGCTAACACTCCGTTGATTTCATTTTTAATTTATCAACATTTGAACAGCTGTGTGCCTTTTGAATAGAATGCAGTTTACAAATTCCTCGCTAAAGATTGTTGTTACTGTCCACAAATCTGTTTCCGGCAGTCACAGTCAGCCCCTGTGAAGCAGCGCTATTTCACGTCTTGTACGGCAGCCAGCCCCTGTTGCCCTCTAGTCTTTTTTTTTTCTACTGCTTGCTCCCAGGTAGTTTCCCGCAGCAATTGTTGTTTTCTATTGTGTGGGTTTCTTAATCTGATTAATCGAAATGCCCCTGTAAATTCAGAGAAAGGCTCAGTCAACAATGGAGGGGGAGTGAAGGAACGCATGAGAGCAGCACAAACATACAACTGCTGGCGGGAGTTATGTGGACTGGGGATAGCATACTTCAGTCGGCTTCAGCAGGGGTGTTTACAAAAAAAAAAACAGGCTTCAGCATTCGTTCACAAACTGTGCACACTACAATTATAGCAAACTGGAGTCACATAAATGCAAATCTAAATATGTTTCAGCACAGACTGCACAGTACACATAACCTGGAGTTAGAAATGCAAATCAGCTCATGAATAATATAACTCAGTGTCTGCGGAAGGACTATTTTAGCTTACATTAGCATCTTAAAGTCTTTTTTTCCACATGCAAGCAAGAGTTTTCTATCTGTAAAAATAAAAATAAATATAGGTGCCCATTTTATAAGCGCAATAAGACATTCCAGGTGTGTGCATGTAACATATTTTACTGCACTCAGGGGCTAAAGGCACTCGGCCAAGGCCTCGTGCCTTATTACGCCCCTGGCCGTGCGGTAATGTTCCATGCACACCCTGTCATGTCTTATTGCTTACTCATACAGTTCTAAAATAGTTCTTACCAGCAGCATGTAAATCAGAAACATCCCCTAGGATAACTAAAAGGCCTGAATAGTTACAGCAATAACAGAAATTGAACCATTATTTAAAAAACAGCTTCTTTTTGGAAAATTACTTATAGATTCAGCACAGTTCTCCTTTAAGGGGACAGAATTAGGATTAATCTGAGAAGCATTTTTTTCACCCAGACAGTGGTTAAGTTTATGGAAAGTGCTCCCAGAGGAAGTGGTGCAAGTGGAAAGTGTTGAAACTTTTAATCTCATGTTGGATCAGTGCCTCATGGAGAATAACATTGCTGGAGTTTGTGTACTTTGCCATTCTGTGCCTTAGAAGGCTCAAAACTAAAAGCCTGTTTAAAAGACGACTTCAGTTCTGGTGAAATGGTTAAAAATTCTCAGGCATATGTGCAGACCACTGCAAAACTGGATGCAGTAAATGACATCAATAGTTATACGAACATACCAAGAAGCCAGCGGAGGAAGGTCATTTGGTCTATCTAGTCTGCTCATTCTGCAGGGTCCACAGCTTGAGCTACTGACCCTGCCCCCCTTCTTCACTCTTCCCAACCTTTCCATCCTTGCTACTCATGATCCTTACCTTCCCCATATGCCTATCCCAGCCTCTCTCTTGAAGCTGCCCACTGTCTTTAACAAGACCACCTCTTCCAAGTGTCCACTACCCTCTCTGTGAAGAAGTGCGTCCTGACTTCCCTCCTAAACCTGTCCCCCTCCAGCTTAAGACTGTGCCCCCTCATGTTATGGTTTCCACTTAGTTTAAAGAAATATGGGCTATGACATAGGTGAGGGTGAGATAGCAGAAATATCTCCACAAGCTGTTGAACTCTCTTGATACCCCACGAGTGGCGAAGCCAGAAGTGGGATATCTAGAGTTCAATGACAGTGAGTGGAGATATTTCTAATATCTCACTGCCACCCATGTCACATTTGATTTATACAACAAATTGTGGGTCTCTCTTTTTTCAGTTTTAAAGTTATTTGCATTTGTTTGTTGCAAAAAGTGAAATTAATTTTATTTTGTGCTGTTTTTTGCTAATTACAAAAAAACTAAAATGTATCTCTAAAAGAAACACCATTCATTTTGTAGATCTTTTTGTGCTGAACAAATTTTGTGCTCACAGTACCATGCTATTATTTTTCGTTTTAAAGTTATTTGCATTTGAATACGGTTAGTACTGTTACAGAGGCCGAACATTCTAAATGAGTTACAAACCTTTTGTGACATACCCAACTGGCTAAGATATTCGTTGTGACATACCCAGCTGTGAAGATAAGTTATATCACACATGTGGTCAGTGAGATATCTCTTTTATCTGCCTGAAAAGAGGCACACACATGTTGTAGAAACCCTCCTTATCCACCTTATTTATCCCTTTCAAGTAGTTCAAGGTCTCAGTCATGTCTCTTCTCTCGCCTGTCCTCCAGGGAGTACATGTTCAGTGCCCTCAACCTTTCCTCATATGCCTTACCCTGCTGATCCGCTATCATCTGTGTAGCCCTCTTCTAGCCCTTCTCCAGCAGATTAATGACCTTTTTGAGGTGTGCGCATCAGTACTGAACTCCATACTCTAGATGTGGCCTCACCAGTGACCTGTGCAAAGGCAGTATTTATTTATTTAGCTTTTGTTTACCGGGTAGGTACACTAGACAAGTAGTATGCCTATTTTCAGGAACGACCCGGGAGAGTACAGAACATACAGAATACATACAAGGCAACTTAGGAGATACATCTTATAACAGGAGGTACTAACAATTGTGGTAAGACATATACATGGGCAGTAATAACATCACATGACAGTCAATGCGTGGGTGCGTGGGAGTATAACCTCCTCTCTTCTACTACTGATCTCCCTAGCTATGCATCCCAGCATCTTGTTTGCCCTTGCTGCTGCTATTTTGCACTGCATGGAGTGTTTCAGATCACTAGTGATCATCACGCCCAGGTCCTTCTCCCCCTCTGATACAGATACCTAGACTCTACCCAGGTAGTACTCCGTCCTGGGATTCTTGGCTCCAATGTGCATAACTTTGCATTTCTTGGCATTAAGGCCAAGCTGCCAGATCCCGGACCACCTCCCCAGCTTTTCTAGATTGTCCTGTAGGTCCTTTATCCCTTCAGCTATGTTCACTCTCCCCCAGAGCAATGTGTCATCTGCAAATAGGCACATTTTGCCTTTAATGTCATTGATGAAGACTTTGAACAACACCGGCCCTAGCACTGAGCCCTGTGGGACCCCACTGGTGACCTCTCTGGTGCCAGATAACTCTCTCCCTCTACAACCGCCCTCTGTGTTCTGTCCCTCAGACAGTATTCCATCCATCTGATCATCTCCTTCCCAAGATCTGCCAACTTCCTGATCAACCTTTTGTGGGACACAGAGTCAAAGGCCTTGCTGAAATCCAGATAGAGGATGTCTACCACTTGGCCCCTGTCTGCTGTCTTAGTGACTCAGTCAAAGAACTCAATCATATTAGCTGGCCCGGGTGGTGCTGAGGGCTGAGGCGCTGGATGCCTTAACTTGCTCTATGCCGGTGACCCATGTTTGGGAACAAGCACGGGCCACTAGGGGTTGGCAGGGGAGGAGAAGGATCGAGCATCCGAGGGACTACTCTCCTTCTCTGGGGGGGGGGGGAACACCAGTGATAGGCACCCGACTGCCCCCTAGCAGAGGCTGGGGGGCAGTGTGCTGATGCTGCACAACAGGGTCAGAGATGGGGCAGATGCCTGGAGGAGCACATGTGGACACGTGCGCTCCCTCCGCTGGTGTCATTGCAACCCCACTCACGCAAGGAAGAAACGGAAAATACAGGAGTCCACTGTCGAGGATGACGATTGTCCCCCGCAATGCCACCGAGGGCACTTCCCAGAACTGGATCCGTCTGATGGGTTGAGGGTCTCCCACCCCTGCCACGAGGGTAATTCATGGGGCTGAAGGGGAGCGGGTCTTATACCCCATTGGCACACAGGGGGACATCAGTTGGCACCGGAGGGGACTCCAGGGGAGAAAAAGGACCAACTAAAAAAAAAGAAGTCAATCATATTCATTTATCACGATCTACCCCCATGAACCTATGCAGCCTTGCATCCTGGAAACCATGCTCCTCTAGATATCCTACCAATCTTTCCTTAAGTATGGTCTCCATGGGCTTGCACACGATTGAGGTCAGACTCACTGATCTGTAATTCCCTAGGTCATCCTTGGAACCATGTTTGTGGAGGGGCACCACGTGTATTGTTCTCTAGTCCTGCAGTACCACACCTGACTCCAGTGGACTATTAAATAGGCCTGTCAGTGGCCCTGTTAGCTCCTTTGCCAGACCCCTTAGTACCCTTGTTTATACTCTGTCCGGGCCTGGTGGTTTGTCCACCTTCAATGGCAGCAGTGCTCACTCTGTCCTCCTCTATCACTACATCTGTCCCCCACTGAAGGTACCGGTCTGTTCTTCCAGAAGTATTCCTTTAGTATCTCTGCTTTTCCCCGTTACCCTCCACCACTCCTCCCCTTTCTTAAGTCTAACAATCCCATCCTTTCGTGTCCCTTTTCTCCCTTATATAGCAAAAGAAGGCCTTCTCCCCCCCCCTTAATTCCTTCAGCTATCTGCAGCTCCTTCTGTACTTTAGCTCGCTGGACTGCTTTACTTGCCTCACTAGCCAACCTTAGGCAATTTCCCTAGCCACCTCTCCTGGTCTTCCTGAATTTCCTACAGGTTAACCTCTTTTCCCTTACTGCCTGGGCGACCCCAGAACTGAACCAGCTAGGTGCTTTGGCACTTATGTTCTTTCCCCTGAGCCTAATGCACTCCTCTGTGGCAACCAGCATTCCTTCCTTAATGATGAACCACCTTTAGTCCACCCCCATATCTGCTCTGATGTCCATCAGGTGGCTCCTAAGCACTTTGCTCATCTTCCTGAAGTCTGCCCTCCTAAAATCCAAGATTTGGGTCTTAGTCGGGATGCTTTCCCTGCCCATATCCAACTGGAACCACACTGTGCAATGGTCACACCCACCCAGGGGCCCCTTGACCATTATATCCTATACATGCTCCCTATTCATGAGCACCAGATCAAGAATTGCCTCTACTCATGTTGGTTCTGTGACAACTTGAGTCAGGAAACCCACTTTGTAGTCCTTCCAGGATCACCTGACTCCTAGCATACATTGTGGATGGTACGCTCCAGACCACCTTGGGCAAGTTGAAGGCCCCACAATTACCATCTCTCCTTTCCCTGCAGCTCCCAATATTTGCAAGCTCAGTTCTCTGTCCCTCTCCTCATCCTGGTTGGGTGGTCTGTAAACCACCCCCAACCTCACCTTCCTCCCTCTGTTGGACTGTAACTGAACCCATAATGCCTTCACATTTGCTTCCTCCGACTCCTCCCTTGTGCAAGTTATTCTCTCCCTGATGTAATCTGACACCCCTCCCCACTTCCCGACTACACTGTCCCTCCTGTATAGTTTATATCCAAGGATCACAAGGTCCCAGTCATGGTGTGGTGTTGCTCAAGTCTTCGTTATTGCCACTATGTCCACCCTCCTGCCTGCTAACAGTGCCTGCAGGTCATCCAGCTTGTTTCCAAGACTCCCTGCATTCAAAGACACCATGCTCAACCTAGAATCTGACCTTCCTTACCTTCCCTTCCCTCTCTTCTTCTCTTCACATTTCTCTCTTCTGTGTGCCCCCCCCACCTAACCTTGTTATGTGTTCTTCAATCCCTACACCCTTTGCTAACTGTTATCTCACCCCTTCCACCTCCTCCCTCCAGATTTCTTCCATCACTGTGGGGTGGAGGTTCATTGACCTCCTCCTCCTCTCGGAATCTTTGGGCCTGCAGGCTCGCTGCCCCCCCCCAGTAGTTTAAATTAAGTATAGTGGTTATGTATTCCCCCAGTTTGTTCCCGAGTACCCTCGAACCCTCCCTACTGAGGTGTAGCCTGTCTGGTGATGAGTGCTTTGTTTGACCAGATCTCCTCTCAGTCCTCAATACAGATGAACCCCTCCTCCCTGCACTATTTCCTCAGCCAGTCATTAAAATCTGTTCTTCTTTTCCTGACTGTGCTGGCCCTTGGTATTAATATCACCTCTGAGAAGGCCAGCGAACGTGCTTCTTCTTTGCAGTTCTTCCCTAACTCCCTGAACCTACTTTGCATTACCTCAACCTCCTCCCCAGCTAGGTCGTTGGCTCCCACGTGTACAACTAAATTATGTTTTCCTACTTTCTTCCTTACTATGTACCTTATTCTTGGGCCCACCTTCCCTGCTGTCATCTCTGGCATATAAACCACCCAGCTGCTTCTATTTGGATCCCCTTTCCTTCCCCAGTGAATACCACTAATTTTGGAGTCCCCAGTGATTGCCACCCTTCCATCCCCAGCATCAGTGCTCCCGTCTTTCCTTCTTTCTTACCTTCAGTATTTGCTGCTCTCCTGCCTAACTGCTCCCCCTGCACCCTGGTGAACTTATCTCTGCATCCACTATTTATCTCCCTAGCTGTTTTTCCATCTCCCACTCTGACCTTCCCTTTCTGACTCTCTATATCTGCTTCCACTTTTCTCCTCTCCTCTTCCTTTCCTCTCCGCTACCCCTCCATTCTCCACTCCATTTTGCCTGTCTCCTCTTCCCTGCCCACCCTGACTAGTTCCCTCTTCTCTCCCCTGTACTCCTACTCTCAGCCCTAGCTCCTGCTCCCCCTCCCTGCCTCCTTCCAGACAGTGGTGCAAATCTATTTAATAAAGGCACCCCTTCAGAAGTTCCTACCCCTGATGCTACCCTCACATTCCCATCCCTTCCTCTTACCACTTGCCATTCCTGCACCTTGGGCTCCCTGGTCCTCTGAGGAAGAGATACTCCTGTATACTGGGTGGTCCTCCACACTCCCTTCCTCTGCCTGATGCCCTCGCTCCTCTGGGCACTACCCATCTGCCTTTCCCTCCGCTGCTCTGTTCCTCTGACTTCTCAAACCATCCTCTTCAGTTCCCATCTGAGCAGCCTTATTTCAGCCCTTAGCTGTTTCAGGCTCTTAACACACTGGACAACCCCCTTTACTCCACATCATCCCCAGAAAAACTGCTGCCACAAAACTATTACAGTTTACCACTCTACTTCCACTCTCCTGCTTCCCATACATGTACCTATTCCCCCACATCCTCCCAGCCCAGCTTCTCCTAGTCTCTAGTTATACATAAATATAACATTCAAAAATATATACATTTCTATTCCACTTTTACAATCCAGATGTAACCCCCCTCCCAAGTCAGGAGCTTACCTGGGGCCCCTCTGTGTTCCACTGCCTCCTAAACTTTGTGGCCAGTGACCCACTCACTCCTTTGCTCCCCAAGCCTGCTCCTGGTTTGCAATCAGGGCCGAGGAGCAGACTGAACTGTTTCGGCATCTCAATTCACCTAAGGGGTGCTCGCTGGATGTGCCTCCCCATCCCCTTGAACTGCTGCACACAAAGAGAAGGCCTCAGTTTTGTTTCTTGACACCTCAAGAGCCCGCCAGAGCTGCGACAGAAGTGCTGTTTTCCCAGTCCTCCTCCCAGCTCCACTGGACACCAGTGGGAGCTCGGGGGAACGGCACGGAAATAAAATAAATTAATAACTTTTAGAGGCTCCCTGATCCAATCCAAGCCTCCAATGGGTTGGGGAGTACTAGAGACAATATGGTGCCCACAGGGACTACAAGTCCCATGATGCATAACGGCTGAGTACCATTTTTCAGTTATAGCCCTAGTGACCACCAGAAGGGGCCAGGAGGGTCCTCCCCATGCAGCCAGATGCTGCCAACATTGGTTACTATTTATTATATTGGACTGAGATGAACAGTACTGTATGGGGGCAGCCATATTAGATGTGGTCTGCCTGAAGACAGTGAGGAACCTGATTGGTAGCTGCAGTAGTCCAATCAGGGGGTGGAGCTCGAGACTTCTTTTAGCCAATGAGATGTTGTGTATTCAAAACTAATATTCTGGGGTTGACAGTTTAACCCTGGGTCTGCCATTGTGAGCTTCTGAAGAGAAAACAACTGATTTTGCAGTTCCGTGTGCTGTCACAACCTAAAACCATTTAGTTTGTGCCAAAAACAAACTGACAAATTCTGAATTTGTTGCCAACTGCCTAGTAAATCCCAAAACAAAGGGATTTACCTCAGTCTGACTGAAATACTGTGATTTGGCAACCAAGACAGCAGAGACTGCAGAAAGAATTATTTGCTTTTTGTTCAGTGAGGTGACAAATCCATGGTCTCACTGTGCCTGACACAGAGACTTTGATTTCTGCCAGGGGACCAGAGCTCTGAGGTCCTGCCTGCCTGCCTAACTGCTGGCCTACCTTCTGAGGTGGGTGAAGACAAGTCCCTCTGTGGGGTGAAGACAACTGCCAGCCTAGCTTCTGAGGTGGGTGAAGACAAGTACCTCTATAGGGTGAAGACAACTGCCGGCCTACTGTACCTTCTGTGGTGGGTAAAGAAAAGACTTTCTGTGGGGTGAAGACAACTGCCAGCCTATCTTCCAAGGTGGGTGAAGAGAAGTTCCTCTGTGAGGCGAAGACAACTGCTGGCCTACCTTCTGAGGTGGGTGAAAACAAGTCCCTCTGTGGGGTGAAGAGGATCATCATCAGCATCCACACCAGCCAAATGTTTCTACCCAATTGTCAGCAAGGGGAGATGTCCCCCAACGCCTGCACCATCTGTTCACCTAAAGGTCGTGAGTACTGGTGTAACCCCCTACAAATGGGGGTTCCCAAAAAGTCTTCCTTGAGCTTGCCTAAATGCTCACTGCCAGGCTGGTGTTCTGCATTTTAGCAGCTTAAATGTGATTACCAGAGCCTATATAGCCTCTGTGTATTGTCTCTTTAAGAGCTGCCTAATTGCAGCTTAAGTAATCTGAGAGGGAGCTATGTTGAAAGATGTAACTATCTACTGAAAATCATTTAGCGTGATAATGATAAAGTAGTTTGTAAACCTGCTTTCTTTGTAGCAAGGACTGTTTTGTTTGTCTCCACTATCTTGGTCCTGGACTGCAAATTGGACCAAACAGTACTGGTGGGACCTAAAATGTAGCCGGACTACAGGAGCTGTCTGAATTCAAAATCTGTAGGAACTGTAGTTTGAACTATTTGCGCCTTTTTTGCAACTGAAGGGGGAGCTCTTGCTTTGACTGACAGCCAAATCAGCCAACCAAATCTTTTGGATCTTGAGGAAGTCCCAGGGCTGCTTGCAGTTTTCAGTTAGTTCTGAGCTGAAAGCTCAAGAAGAAGGAGCTGAAGTCATTCTGAGCAGCAATCCTGAGTGGATTCGCATGGGAGAACTGGGAAAAGGCTGAGTGTTTGGCCTGAATGTCTGCCTGCTGCTCCTGAGAGGGAGAGCAGAGAAGTATTTTGGACTAAATCCAAGTTTGTGTGACTAAAGTAAGCTGCTGAAGTGGCCCAGGCTCAACCCGAAGAAGACCGAAGATTTTGCTGAATGCGATCGGCCTGTCAGGAGTTCCAGCTATCCCTAAGCTCCCGGTGTGTGCCAAGACTTTGCGATTGTGACCGGGGAGCGCTTTGCCTGGTGCAGTAGAATTCCTGTACATGTAAATGTGCTATGAGCTGCCAGTGGGTTGTGAGTTAGTTCCCCACTGTATGAACTGTGTTCTGCTTGCTGGAAGCTGTATCCAGCTCAAAACGGACTGCACCCGAATTTGTCTCCATGCGGTCTGGGCCTTGCCAGACTGGCCCAGCCAGACTACCCATTGCACAGAGAAGCCATCGTCGAGAGACCCGCCTGGGGACCAGCACCTTGCTCCATGCTTGAATAGGAACGACACCTCTGTGAATCGTGTGGGTCCTGCTTCTCCTGGCATTCCAGATCAACCACCTGCAGTCTCGATTTTCGTCCAGCCTGTATCCAGTCTTGGGTATCGTGAGTAAATACCAGGGTAGCTCCCTGCAACAACAGCTTAATCTGAGTGTGTCATCTGATTGTCTTGTTGTTTTGTTTCCTTTACGAACTGAACCCTCTGGCTCCGGATTACAAATATTGTGTACTGTGCATGTTGTGTTTTCCATCACAGGGCCCCAACCAGCTGCAACCCCGGGCAACTGTCCTGGCTAGCCCATCTCTTCTACACCTAGGTACCCAAAGGTGTGACTGTGTGGGGGGACTCAAAGCACATGCATAACTGCTTGATTGATATAACCTTTAAGCTAATTAACCTGATTTTGCCCCTCCCTTGTTCAAGTCCCTGAATAAATCAGATCTAACTTTTTTCTGCTTGTAATCTGATTGTGGTTCCAGTTTGTGCTCAAAGTACTGTGCTGTTGCTATTTGCTGTGCATAACCTTGTTTTACAGGGAGTCCCCAGGGTCGAGCCACAGGAACCAGCCCTGGTGGTAAGAGCAAACAGTGTGGGTACTTGTGTGGTGTACCAGGGTTACTGTGAAAGTGATTATTGTTAGACCCTGGAGTCAGCTGCAAAACCAATTATGACTGACTTGTCACACATTGTGACTAATTTTTTCAACTAGTTTGACATTTCTGACTTCAACTAACTTAAGAAAATCCAACCAAGTTTTTCAACTTTCACCATTGTTGAATTTTATTATGTAGTAGTTTGGCATACTTTTTTAAACTTTGTATCTTTTTTTTATTAAAATTTCGACTATAAAAGTTTATAAAATGTATGAAAACACCCCCTTGAAATCAATGGCGCAGCACACAACCTTCGCTTTCTGACATCACAAAACAGGGCTGCATGTGCCTACTTGGGGCGTGTTGGTGGGCTAAGGTCAGTTTGTAGCATTTGGGATTTAGCAGCATTATAACTTCATAAATGGGCAGAAACAAAAGGAATTCTTTATGCCCCTCAGCTCTGGGGCAAGTGAGGTATTGCATATGTTGGAGGGAGCAGAAACTAGGCTGCAGCAGCTAAGAAGCTGGCTGCTCTTTAAAATGCAAATACAAAGTGCAGTGAAACAAATCTGCACACAGTAGGGACCCACTAAAGCACAATAACCAGTCAAAACAACAAGAAATTATACTAAGCCCCTGAAAGTAACCAGTTGAAGCAGGGCAGTAAAACAGTATTCGGTATAAAAAAATAAGCAGCAGTAATAATAGTTATTTAGGAAAAGAACTATGGCCCAGATATTCAAAAGGGTTGCGCCATGCGCAACAGGGTTGTGCATGCGCAAGTCCAAAAATTCGCCATTCTGCGATATTCAGCAGGAGGCAGTTGCGCCACTGACAACAGGTTGCGCAAAAGAGCAATGCAAATGAATGCATGCTCAACAGGAGGGGGAGGAACCATGCATAACCTGCGCAACCCGATATTCATCGGGTTGCGCCAGAGTTGTGCATCGCGAACCCCAACCTGCGCCTGCACAACCTTGAGCCAAAAAAGGATCAAGTTGAAGGCCACCCACAGGTGAACTGCTGTATTGCAGGCGCAACACAGCAGCTGCCACTCTGGCTGGCTAACTCGGTCCCCAATGCCCCCACCAGCCCGATCACAGGCAAAAGTAACATGACCCCCACACATCTCCGAAGCCCGATCGCGGGCAATAAAGTATCATGAACCACCCCCGCCCACATCTCCCAAAGCCCGATCGCGGGCAATAAAGTATCATGAACCCCCCCACACATCTCCCAAAGCCCGATCGCGGGCAATAAAGTATCATGAACCACCCCCTCCAGCCCACATCTCCCCAAGCCCGATCGCGGGCATACGCATGCTATCCTCCCCCACACACACAGCTCCCGAAGCCCGATGGCGGGCATAACCAGTATCAACCCCCACCAGTGCCCGATCGCGGGCAGAATGTAAAAGCCCCCCAACCCGAATATCTCCTGGTGGTCCAGTGGACCGTAATGCCCGATCGCGGGCAGAATGTCAAGTTACAACCCCCACAAACATCTCCCTGGTGTCTAGTGTCCCCCCACCCACCCACGAAGCCCCTCCACCCGCTCCCCCCGGCAGCCGGCAGCTGGCAGCATCCCACCCGCCTGCCGCCCGCCGCCGCCGACTGACTGTCGGTAGGGCTGCATGCCCATTGGTGCAGAGCTACAGCCAATGGGCGTGCAGCCCATACCGTATATGACAGTCCAGATTTGTGAATGAACACGTGGGGGAGGATGTTACTGTATGCCCGCGATCGGGCTTCGGAGCTGTGTGGGGAGGATGTTACTGTATGCCCACGATCGGCTTCGGGAGCTGTGTGGGGAGGATGTTACTGTATGCCGCGATCGGGCTTCAGGACTGTGTGTGTGTGTGTGTGGGGATGTTGCACTGTATGCCCGATCGGGCTTTGGGAGATATGGGGGGGGGTGGTTCATGATACTTTATTGCCCGCGATCGGGCCTCGGGAGATGTGTGTGTGGGGGGGTTTCATGTTACTTTATGCCCACGATTGGGCTGCAGGGTGCGTCGGTCTCCGACGGCTGCTGCCTGGCAGGGCGGCCAGGCGCAAGTCCTCGGGGATCGGCGCACCTACTTGCTAATGGCATGCAAATGGGGCCATAAATAGATGCAAATGGCCCCCCCTGTGCCTTGCATAAATTATGGCCCCATTTGCATGTCACCTTTTGAATATCGGAAATTTGCGCATGGCGCAATGGTACCAACGCCACCCGCAAGTTTAATGCTCAACTCTGGCAACTTGCGGTGGCGCAGGATTCCACTGCGTATCTTGCGTGGCTATAACTGGGGGTGATATTCAAAGGAGTTGCTCAATAAGCAACTCGCACGATCTCACTGACCACCCTGCGCAACTATTTTGAGCAGCGCGGGGGCTGCGCCTCAGAATGGCGCAGTTTGAATATCTGGGCCTATGAGTCTAAAATACAGTATAGATAAGGCCTCTTAAACACACCACAGAAGCTAGAAGGTACCCTTTTGCAAACAGAGCTAACCTTCAATAAACGTTAGTTTACTAGTAGTCGTAGAATCTGTGAGACAAAAAACAGTTCATGGGAGGACCCTTAGAAATACCTCCTATATGGTATACCAGAACTGAGACGTATCCATAGTTTAAATTTAAAGCTAAAAAATGTCATGTATATTAAAAAAACATTTTCGGACAGTTTCTGAACTTGTTTTGGCTTTCAGCATGTACAGTAATGTGTTTTGTAAAAAAAATGTATTCATCTTGCTGTGAGTACTTTAATAATTAGTCTATCCAATTCCTACAGTGGCAGACAACAAACATTTTGTCCATTGGACCTGACCGACCATGCTCCGTGCTCCGGCTTCCTATGGGTCCACGAACTCACCAACCAACCACCTGCATCTGGCCTGCTCCATGACCTCGTGGAGAGCTTGACTTACAATGTCACCACAGTCAGAGAGAGCCCAGCTGGGCCACCAGCAGTGCTCAATGATGATCGATCAGCTTGGCTTTTCAAGATTGGCCCCCCCTTGGGCTCCACAGCCCCCAAGCCCTCAACCAGCCAGACAAGCCAGCCCAGCTCGCAGCAGACACACAGGCAGACTGAGTAGTCTGTGAGAGACCATCCTCCTCCTTCCTACTAAACATAGAATTTGACGGCAGATAAGGACCGCTTGGCCCACCCAGTCTGCCCATTTCCCTACCTACTGGATAAGCTGCAGATCCTAGTTAACCAGCAGCCTACTTCTTCCTACCCCCACCCCCCAGAATTGCCTTATGACTATCCCATGCATGCTTGAATTCCGCCACTGATTTTGACTCCACAACCTCCTCCGGAAGGCCGTTCCATGCATCCACAACCCTCTCTGTGAAAAAATACTTCCTTAAATTACCTCTGGGCCACCCCCATCTTCAAATTGTGCCCTCTTGTTCTTGCACACCTCTTTTTTTGAAAGATGCTACCCTCTTGGACTTTGTTGATTCCCTTGAGGTACTTGAAAGTTTCTATCATGTCCCCCCTCTCCCTCCTTTCCTCGAGGCTATACATATTAAGCTCCTTAAGTCTCTCTTCATATGTCTTCCGGTGCAGACCCTGCACCATTTTAGTTGCCCACCTCTGGACAGCTTCCATCCTGTCTATGTCTTTGCGGAGATTAGGTCTCCAGAACTGCACACAGTACTCCAGATGGGGTCTCACCAGCTGTCTATACAGAGGGATAATAACTTCCTGTTTTCTACTGGTGATGCTTCTCCCTATGCATCCCAGTATCCTCCCCAGCCCTCCTTGCTGCCCTCTCACATTGCTTGCCCATCTTTAGGACATCTGATATGACTACCCCCAGGTCCCTTTCCATTTTTGTCGTTGTTAGTAACTCACCCCCCATTGTGTACTCTTCCCCTTGGGTTTTTGTTTCCCAGGTGCATTACCTTGCACTTCTTAGCACTGAATCTAAGCTGCCATACATTTGACCATTCCTCTAACCTTGCCAAGTCCCTTCTCATCCTTTCCACCCACCCTGTGCATCAACTCTGTTGCAGATCTTAGCGTCATCTGCAAAGAGACATATTTTCCTTCCAGTCCTTCTGCAATGTCGCTATAAAGACATTGAAGAGACCGGTCCCATATTAAACCTTCATGGCACCCCACTAGTAACCCTCCTTTCTTCTGAGGGACTCCATTTACTATTACTCTCTGTGTCCTACTCTCAGCCAATTCTTTACCCAGGCTGTCATCTTGGGACCCACTTCCAGGCTGGCTAACTTGTATATTAATCTTTTGTGTGGGACTGTGTCAAATGCCTTGCTGAAGTCTAGGTAGGCCATGTCCACAGCCCCTCCCTGATCTACTACTTTGGTCACCCAGTCAAAGAAATCTATCAGATTTGTCTGCCCACTGCCCAGCCCTGGTGAGTCTTACATACACATCTCATACAGTACCTTGCTCACTGTAGTAGCCTATTGCCAGTTCGGTCAGGTGTCGGGTGATGATTCAGTCAGTGTCAGTGAGTGGCTACATGGCTCAGGCTACCACTGCTGCTCTATGTGGTGGTGGTGCCAGTGTTTTTTGGAGCTGTGTGTTCCCTCCTCCCAACCCACACAGTCAGTCCCCAACCCAAACCCACGTCCCCACTACGATACTCCACGCAGTGGAACGAGTGCACCCACCGCTCCTCCTCCTTGACAACTGTGAAGACCTTAGCAAGACTGAGTGAGAGTCACCCGACAGGCCCGGCCGATGGGATCACTGGCTGATCCTGACCATGAAAAGGCCACTGAATTGCTGCCTTCACACGACTGCTACCTGGCTTTGCTGGAGGACTTACTGGGACCTGCACAGCCACACACTAGTCTCTCTCTGGGTACCGGACATGTCAGAACAGTGGACACAGCTAACTTATTTTTAAATTAAAGCCCGAACAATCAAACTTCGTCTCTGCAGAAAAACACTGCTCGCTCTGTTGCCCACACACCAACACAAATGCCGCCTCTCCTGACAGTCTCCTCTCCTACCTAGGCATGCTGTCCCTGCCACCTTGTGCAGCCAGTCACAGACACTCTCAAGCTCCTTGCTCCTCCTTCTAGCTCTCCTAATTGGTGGATGCTTCATGTCCAACAGCCAAGGGTGCATTTTATTGGCTGTAAGGCTCGGTGTTGGTGGCTGAGAACCGTTACATTTTCATGGCCCCCCAGGAAAGGAAAAAAGAGAAAACACACTGCAGTGCACCAGAGAAACAAACCTGTACTGATCATGGAATCATCAACTGCAGTGGATTTCAACTCCACTATTTTATGACTGCAATCTAATGCATTTGCAACTGATTGCAACTGCATTGAATTGCAACTGACCATTTCAACTGCCGACGACTGCTTCAGGATCTAATTATTGTACAGTGTTCAGGCCACCAGAGGAGAAAGAGGGGGGTTACAGTGTCCCGGAGGGCTGTGCCCAGGTTAGCTTGACCACTACCAACCCTGATCTCCGGGTGGAGGCATCCATTTCAGAACTCAGGCTCCTTAACCTGCTACTAGCCAAGCAGGCAGGGGTACAAGCCTTTAGGATAGCGCCACCTAGGGGTTACATCTTGAAGGCTCACCACTGGGATTAGCATCCCCAGTGGACAAATTTGTGAATTGCTGTTAAAAATAAATGGCTACCCCAACAGAAGTAGCTGTACACCAGTTGGTGGGGTGTTGTACTGGGCAGGAGATCGACCCCCAAAATGCTATACTTATCATGGATATTCCCCTGGATACCAATAAGGACACTGTAGAGGGAGTACTTTCCAAGGTTGAAAGTTTACAAAACCCTGTGGTGGAGGGTCGACAGGCTAATCTGCTCACCCAAAGTTTCATGGCATTAGTAGAGTGTAAGGACCCAGTAGACATTTCCAAAGTGCCACGGACTATCACCCCCGAAGGAGCCCTCACTGCCTGGAGAGTGATAACTAAAGACAGTAAAGACCCCTGGGAGAATGAGCCCCCCCCCACACTATCTGAGACTTGTGAGGAGAAATTTGCTAAGTTGTTGCTGGAAGAAGGGAACACTGTGGAGGACTTAAAGAAACTATTCCTGCCACCTGGGGGTGTTCCTCCCCCAACAACCCCTCCCATTCCAGCACCCATTATTGCCCCTCTTTCTGTGCCCATGCCAATGCTGGCTCCTATGTCTGTATCTGCCATTAGTCACGACTCTTACCGAAGGTTGAGAATCTTCTCCGGCACCCTCCCCCACCCCCCAAGGGGAGGATGATTGGGAGACCTGGATAGATTGTGTTGCCCTTTTGGTACCTGAATGGTAATGTGCGGAGTCTGAGAAATGAAAAAAGATCATAGAAAGTTTGAGGGGTCCCACCCTAGAGGCCATTAAATTTCTGAGGTCCACAAACCCTGATGCATCTGCCCAGAAGTACCTATCTGCACTCGAAGGCAATTTTAGGAGCATTGAGTCAGGGGAGAACTTGATGTGGAAATTTTGAGGTACAAAACAGTGGCCAGGGGAAAGTTTGTCTGCATATGTTACTCAACTGGAAAGAACGCCGCAGAAAGCTTACCAAAAAGGTGGGGTAGCCGCCAGTGACTTAAACCATGTGAGGTTGGGGCACATACAGCAACATGCAAAGCATTCTAAATTGCAGCTCCTTCAATTAAGACTCCCACATAGAAGGGGTAACCCACTGGACTACTGTGACTTGATCTAGCTCCCAGGACATCTCTACCATCAACTCCCAACTCAACTCAGACTTTGGGCGTATCCTTAACTGGCTCGTGGGACACAAGCTCACCGTAAATCTAAACAAAACCCACGCCATGTTATTCGGGTCGGTGGCCAAAACTGCATCATGCCCCTCCCCCCTTGCCATTAATGGGGGGAATGGCTCCCTCCTGCCTGTCCTGAAATCCGCTAGGTACCTAGGGGTGACCCTAGATCCTCAGCTTGATCTCACTGAGCATCTCCGGAACATCTGCAAAGCGTCGAACAGTAAGCTCGGCTTAGCATACAGGGTCAAGGACTGCCTCACTCCAGCCGCTCGGCTCGCCATAGCCAGGGGGATCCTCCTACCCACACTCTGCTATGGGCTTGTTGCCTTTGCTCCGGTCCCAAACGCCTATCTAGCTAAATGGGATACGGCCTATAACAACATATGACGTTTCGCCCTCTCTGCTCTTCGCCTTATGCATCGGTGTGCCCTCTATGCCCGTCTGGAGTAGCTTCCCCCTGAAAAACACCAAGCCTTTGTCCTTAGTAACATGGTTGATAATATAGTCCGAACTGCTTGCCCCCCCCCCACTCTTGCCCTTCCCTTCAAACACTGCACCCCGGCCTATCAACTAAGGTCCAGCTCGACTATGGTTTGCAAGGTCCCTAGGACCCGCTCCCTCACTGGTGATTGGGCCTTCTCCGCCTACACTCCGAGACTCTGGAACTCCCTCTCTGCCCTAGTCCGAGCCACCCCTTCCCACCCGGCTTCAAAACATCCCTCTGGAAGTTCCTGAAAGCTGCCTCCACTTGTCTTTATACCAACTAGTTGCTGGCATTAGCAGCTGCCCGACACCTCTCCCACAAGCAGGATTTGGCCTCTGCCACTCTCCACTGTAGCACTTCTCACACTTGCGGCTGCCCGACACCTCTCCCACAAGCTGAATTCGGCCTCTGCCACTCTCCACTATAGCACTTCTCACTCTCCTCTGACAGGTGTCCCCTACCCATTAGCTCCCTCCCATGTGGCACTTTGAAGTCCCCACACTTTTTTTACCCTGCCCACTGGGCACACAATGGGAATGGGCAGTTCTCTCCCTGCAGTTCAAGCCAGACTCCGACATGGTGGTCCTCCAGGTTGTGTTTCTCCCCCTCTCCTCACCCACTAGTACCCTGCTGACTTACTGCACTGTTTACTCTCCCCCTTGCCTGTTTCCTGACACTCACCTGGATTGTTCACTGATCATGCTCCTCCTTTAGTTACCTGTTAGTCTCCTACCTCCATGTTACCTTGTGGTTTTAACGTATTCGAGTTGTAGTTGTACTCATGTTTGCTAGCTCTGACTCTGTACCACGTCTGTATATTGTACTGTGGCCCCACCTGTATATGGGCGAGTATGTTACTCTGTCAATGTACTATATTCCTTGTACTGAATTCTCTCTGGCCCACCTGTATTGTGGGCTTGTATGCTACCTTGACTAGGTACCATGTTTTTCTGTATTGTAACCTCCCGGGTCGCACCTGAAAATAGGCACGTGCTGTCTAGTGTGCTTACCTGGTTAACAAAAACAAATAAATACTAAATAAATAAAAGAACTCCGGGAGGTTGAAGATGAGGAGGGGGGTTGTAATTCTAGGGTGAGCGCAGCCCAAGTGATCATGGCATCAGAAGGCCCTTCCGAAGTGGGGACCAATGAGGGTGTGCCACCATGGGATGAACTTCTGAGGGAGTTCAGGAAAACAAAAAACAATCTCTTTATGAAGGCTACTCCTGCAAGTACAGGCACCGACCCTTATCCAACTGCATCTGCATCTGCTATGGGGGTTGGGGTGTCCACCCAAGCATCTCCTGCTGACAGCAGCTCGAAACTCAATGTCTTGACTATGGAAGTAAGAGAAGTGACGAGATGTCTCCAAATGCTCACCACAGAGCAGACAGAGATGGCACCAAGGTTTTCAGTTGGTAGTACCACCACCCCAGCTCCCAGTGTGACGCCTCGGCCACCCCAAATCCCAGAAAACATATTTTGCCATAATTGTGGGAAGGATGGGCACATGAAGAGAGAGAATGCCAGTCCACAAAGACCTAGATAAAAGAGTTGTATATAGGCTTTCAAAGGCGAGCTTCAGAGCGAATCAATGATCCGAGGAGTGCCAAAATAACCGCAGTGAGGGTTCAAGTAGTAACTCAAATCCTATGTGGCGAAATCATCTGTCCAGGCCCCTGCTACTGTCCCTCCAGACTGGTCCAAAATAGTGGGCTCTTCAATGGAGACTACCGTGGCCGTGAATGGTATTCCTACTCAGGCTGTGCTGGACAGTGGGTCGCAAGTGACCATTGTATTTAAGGACTGGTATGATAAACACTTATCTGCTGTGCCCTTACAATCCCTGGAAGGCCTACATGTGTGGGGGCTGAGCGACAAGTCTTATCCCTACCTAGGATATGTCCGCCTCTGGTTTTCATTTCCTGCAGCTGTAACTGGTGTAGAGGAGTAAGTCGAGACACTGGGCTTAGTGTGTCCCCCTACTGGACTGCATGATGGGGTTCCCCTGTTAACTGGGACCAACGCCCATATGTTTGGGAGACTGGCACCACTCTGTCATGAGAAGCAAGGGTGACGGACTGGGAGGGCCCTAAGAATTCCACTCTGATCAAGAGGGCATATGATCTGCAACAGAATCCCAAGAGAGTGGACCAGGATGAACTGGTAGGGGTCGTGTGGAAGAAGGATCCCAATTGAATGGTACTGGCCCCTAATGCCCAATGTACAGTTCAAGGGGAGGTCCGCCTCTGCAAAGATGTCAAGAACAAAATACTGATGTTGGACGCACCAGGCGATGGAAAATTGTTGGAAGGATTACTGGTTAAGCCCAGCATCTTGCCAGCTCGTGCTCATGCCTATGCACGATGAGTGATGGTCCAGATTCATAATGTGTCAGATCGGGAGAGCCGGGTGAACAGAGGATGCACCCCAGCTACGGTACACTGCGCAGACACTGCAGTGTTGCCCAGCAACAAGCACCCTGGCAAGACAGATAGAGTGGCTCCCGACTTGTTTGATTTTGGTGACTCCCCGTTGCCAGCTGAATGGAAGACTAGAATTAGCCAGAAACTTGCCCAGAGAGATCAGTGTTTTCTTTGAAGGAATGGGGCATGGGATGTGTGAAGGGTGCGGAGCATCACATACGCCTGCACGATGAACGGCCATTTCGCGAGAGGTCTCGACGCCTAGCCCCTGCAGACATAGACTATGTGAGAAGACACTTGCAGGAAATGCTCGCGGCTGGTGTGATACAAGAATCCAGGAGCCCATATGCTTCTCCCATTGTGGTTGTGCGTAAGAAGAATGGATCTGTGAGAATGTGTGTTGATTTTTGAACTCTGAATCGGTGGACCATCCTCGGTCAATACACCATGCCCCGTATACAAGATGCTCTGGATTGTTTGAATGGGAGCAAATGATTCTCGGTGTTGGATCTTCACAGTGGATATTACCAGATTCTGATGGCTCCGGAGGACCATGAGAAGACAGCCTTTATCTGTCCTTTGGGGTTCTACGAATTCCTGAGAATGCCACAGGGGATATTGGGCACCCCAGCCACCTTCCAGCGACTGATGGAATGAGCGGTGGGAGACATGAATTTCCTGGAATGCCTGGTGTACTTGGATGATGTCATTGTGTTTGGGAGCTCCCTAGAGGAACATGAGAGTCGACTGTTCAAAGTACTAGACCGACTGGAAGATTTCGGCCTAAAGCTGTCCATTGACAAGTGCCAGTTTTTCCAAACATCTGTGAAGTATGTGGGGCACATAGTGTCTACAGAGGGGATAGAGACTGATCCTAGTAAAGTTGAAGCCTTCACTACTTGGTCCCAGCCCCACAATTTGAAAGAACTACAACGTTTCCTGGGATTCTGTGGCCACTACCGCCGGTTCATAAGGGACTATTCCAAAGTGATTCGGCCACTCTTGAATCTTACCCAGGGTTACCTACCAATCGGAAATACAAAAAAGGATCCATCAAAGAACCAGACAAAGCATATTTCCACCCAGGTGAACTTTTTGGGTCCCTATGGATGCCTGACTGTGAAGCAGCTTTCCACGAAGTCATATACCAGCTCACCCACGGCCCCATCCTCGCTTATGCTGATCCCACCAAACCCTATGTGCTGCATACTAACGCCAGTCTGCAGGGTCTAGGAGCTGCACTATATCAAGACCATGAGGATGGTTTGAGACCAGTGGCATTCACCAGTAGAAGCTTGACCCCGTCAGAGCGAAACTACCCTGTGCACAAGTTGGAGTTCCTTGCGTTAAAATGGGCCACTGTCGACCAGTTTCATGATTACCTCTATGGGGCAAAAATATTGAGGACTGACAATAACCTGTTGACCTATGAACAGACGTCAGCTAAGTTAGACGCCACGGGCCACTGGTGGCTTTCTGCAGTGTCAACATATGATTATGCTGTTGAATATAGACCACACCTGAATCATATTGATGCTAACGCCCTATCTCGGAGGCCCATTTCCAAGAGCGACTGGGTCAGACTATCTGAACCTGACATCCGAGCATTGTGCCAAAAGTTTGATAGAAATGAACAGATGTCTACGGACACAGCGGACTGTTTAGTAGATTGCTTGGGCCCCTCTGACACCTGCATACCGGCTGCATATTGCCACTTCTCTGCTCTAGATATTAGTGTACTACCTCAGTTTGACAATGACAGCATTCAATGGACTCAATCCCGAGATCCTATGATTCAGCCAGCACTTGACACCCTTCATGCAGGAAAAGATGTGTCCAAGTTGTGTTCCTCTGATCTGAGAACCGCTTTATTGTTTAAAGAAGGCCCCAGGTTGAAGCTACTTAATCAGTTGTTGTGTAGAGAGACTGTAGATCAGGGTGGCCAAATAGAGAAGCCCACAGCCTTCAAATATTTGGTACTGAGGTCCCTCCACAATCATATGGGCCACCTCAGTATCGACCAGACCCTTGACCTAGCACAATCTCGATTCTACTGGCCCAAGACAGGGGCCGATGTTGAGCACCATGTAAGGATTTGTAGTCGCTGCCTGCAGAGAAAAGCCCTGCCTCAGAGGGCTGCCCCCCCTTGTCAACATTACTACCAGCACCCCGGTGGAACTAGTTTGCATAGACTTCTTGAGTTTACAGCCTGATTGGCTAAACATTGGCAATGTGTTAGTGGTTACGGACCCTTTCATACGGTATGCACAAGCTTTTCCCACAAAAGATCGAAAAGCATCTACCATGGCCAAGGTGCTAGTGGAAAATTTCTTCATCCACTATGGTGCCCCCCAGCGAATTCACTCTGATCAGGGCCAGGACATTGAGAGTCAGCTAATCAAAGAAATGCTCTCTCTATGGGGGGTGCGAAAGTCAAGAACCACTCCTTATCACCCGAAGGGGGATCCTCAATCTGAATGCTTTAACTGCACCCTACTAAACATGCTAGGCACCCTCCACCCAAAAGATAAGCATAAAGGGAGCCAGCAGATTAGCACCTTGGTACACGCATACAATTGCACAGAATGATGCTACCGGGTTCTCTGCCTACTGCCTCATGTTCGGGAGAGAGGCCCGGCTGCCTGTAGATGTCTGTTTTTGGGTTTCTCCCGATGGGGTCCCAGCCAAAGATTACCTCCAATATGTACAAAAACTTAAAGCTCAATTGAATCATGCCAATCAACTGGCCCAGACAATGGCTGCCAAAAGAAATCTAGCCAACAAAGAGAGACCTGATAGAAAAGTAAAGGCTCAATACCTTAGGACTGGAGACCATGTGTTGTTGCGAAATTTAGGATTGCATGGTAAACACAAAATTGCTGATCAATGGCACCATCTTCCCCATGTCATAGTTGGAAAGCTGGATGATTTGCCAGTGTACAAAGCGCACCCAGAGAATAACTCCAAAGCTGTCAAGACCATGCACCATAACCACTTGCTACCTATTGGTCAAGTTATAATTGAGGCTGAACCCACCAAGATTGATTCCCCTGGACCAGTGACTCATGCTGCTGCAAGAAAGAAACAGAGTCAGCCTGCCCCAGTGGTTGCCAATTTAAGACTTTCCCCGCAGCAGGCCCAGAATGATAGTGACTGCCAGTCTAACTCAGATGACAGTGAGTGTGATAATGCCTATGACCCCTCATATGAACTGAGTCAGCTGTTGCGTGGAAATCCTATGCTGAATTATGGGGATGAAGCTGGGCCTTCTGGACTGCCTAATGCCCCGGCATCATCCTTGGAGCCAATGCTCCCTGAAGGTGAAGCGCAAAGTATCACGTCTGAGGATGCTGAGTCTTTGTGTATCATGAACTGTATGATTTGCCTGAAGGAGAGGCTGATGGTGTGAGTCTTTCTGGTGACATGTCAGAACTTGAGGAACACTATGAGAGTGCTGACAACCTCCCTTCAGTGCCACAGTGTCTTCAAAATGAGCCAAGTGTTGTAGAAACAGAGACTACAGAGCAAGGGACTCAGCAGTGCTCCCAGCTTGGACATTCCTCTTCATGCAGAGGCAACCCTCACAAGTGATGAAAGCTCCAAGACCATTGCTGAAAGTACAGAGACTGTGGTTGTTCACCTCAGAAAGACTGGCCGAGCTGTCAAGCCAGTGGTGTGCTTCAGTTATGATTCCCCCGGGAGGGCAGTGGATTTGCCTCTCAATGTAGTCCACAAAGGTGTTTATGTCTCTCAGAGCTCACTGCCCAAATTGAGCTTGATGGACCATTCCAGGTTACTTGTTCTGCCCTCTCACCATGGTGCCCCCTGCCCTATCCAGCCCCAAGTTAGCTGACAGGGAAGGGCCCCCTCCTGCATTGTCTAGAGTGCAAGAAGTTATTACATGATTCTGTATAGTAATGTTCAATTTACCTGTGTGAAATATGCATAATGTATTGTCAGAACGGAAATGATATAGTGGAGTACATTGAAATGTATAGTAAAGTGACAAGTTATGCCAACTGATGAATCAGATAGTACTTGTATAGCATGCTAATGATATAAATGTCTTGTATATGTTGCATTTTCAATGTTATGATGGTACAGACTTGACGCGCATGACAAGTTTTCCCAGGGAGGGAAGGGTGTAACCCTCCTACAAATGGGGGTTCCCAAAAAAGTCTTCCTTGAGCTTGCCTAAATGCTCACTGCCAGGCTGGTGTCCTGCGTTTTAGCAGTTTAAATGTGATTACCAGAGCCTGCATAGCCTCTGTGTACTGTCTCTTTAAGAGCTGCCTAATTGCAGTTTAAGTAATCTGAGAGGGAACTCTGTTGAAAGATGTAACTATTTACTGAAAATCATTTAGAGTGATAATGATAATGCAGTTTGTCTAACCTGCTTTCTTTGTAGCAAGGACTGTTTTGTTTGTCTCCACTATCTTGGTCCTGGACTGCAAATTGGATCAAACAGTACTGGTGGGACCTAAAATGTAGCCCGGACTACAGGAGCTGTCTGAATTCAAAATCTGTAGGAACTGTAGTTTGAACATTTTGCACCTTTTTTGCAACTGAAGGGGGAGCTCTTGCTTTGACTGACAGCCAAATCAGGCAACCAGATCTTTTGGATATTGGGGAAGTCCCGGGCTGCTTGCAGTTTTCAGTTAGTTCTGAGCTGGAAGCTCAAGGAGAAGGTGCTGAAGTCATTCTGAGCAGCAATCCTGAGTGGATTCGCATGGGAGAACTGGGAAAATGTTGAGTGTTTGGCCTGTATGTCTGCCTGCTGCTCCTGAGAGGGGAGAGAAGAGAATTATTTTGGACTAAATCCAAGTTTGCATGACTAAAGTAAGCTACTGAAGTGGGCCAGGCTCAACCTGAAGAAGACCAAAGATTTTGCTGAATACGATCGGCCTGTCAGGAGTTCCAGCTACCCCTAAGCTCCTGGTGTGTGCAGAGACTTTGTGATTGCAGCCGGGGAGCGCTTTGCCTAGTACAGTACAATTCCCGTACATGTTAATGTGCTATGAGCTGCTAGTGGGTTGTAAGTTAGTTCCCCACTGTGTGAACTGTGTTCTGCTTGCCGGAAGCAGTATCCAGCCCAAAACGAACTGCGCCCAAATTTGTCTCCATGCGGTCTGGGCCTTGCCTGACTGGCCCAGCCAGACTACCCACTGCACAGAGAAGCCATCGACGAGAGACCTGCCTGGGGACCAGCCCCCTGCTCCAAGCTTGAATAGGAATGACGCCTCTGCGACTCATGTGGGCCCTGCTTCTCCTGGCATTCCAGATCAACCACCTGCAGCCTCGATTTTCGTCCAGCCTGTGTCCAGTCTTGGGTATCGTGAGTAAATACCAGGGTAGCTCCCTGCAACAACAGCTTAATCTGAGTGTCATCTGATTGTCTTATTGTTTCGTTTCCTTTACAAACTGAGCCCTCTGGCTCCGGATTACTAATATTGTGTACTGTGCATGCTGTGTTTTCCATCACAGGGCCCCAACCAGCTGCGATGTCAGCCAACCCCGGGCAACAGTCCTGGCTAGCCCATCTCTTCTCCACCTGGGTACCCAAAGGTGTCACTGTGTGGGGGGACTCAAAGCGCATGCATAACTGCTTGATTGATATAACCTTTAAGCTAATTAACCTGATTTTGCCCCTTCCTTGTTCAAGTCTCCTGAATAAATCAGATCTAACTTTTTCTGCATGTAATCTGACAGTGGTTCCAGTTTGTGCTCAAAGTACTGTACTGTTGCTAGTTGCTGTGCGTAACCTTGTTTTACGGGTGGTCCCCAGGGTTGACCCAGAGGAACCAGCCCTGGTGGTAAGTGCAAACATTGTGGGTACTTGTGTGATGTACTGGGGTATTGCGAAAGTGATTATTGTACAGTGTTCAGGACACTAGAGGGGAAAGAGGGGGGTTACAGTGTCCCGGAGGGCTGTGCCCAGGTTAGCTCGACCACTACCAACCCTGATCTCCGGGTGAAGACACCCATTTCAGAACTCAGGCCCCTTAACCTGCTACTAGCCAAGCAGGCATGGGTAGTAGCCCTTAGGATAGCGCCACCTAGGGGTTACACTGGGTTTTATCCAACAATTGCTTTTCTAACTGTCCAGCTAGCTAGCTAGTTAGTTTATCATCTAGGCTTCCTGTGCAACCTTAGCTAAGCCCACAGCAACAGATACAGCCCAGATCAACTGTATCTCTACATCCACTGGTGTAGTTTGTAATTTGCAACAGCAGCATCCACCCACTACAACGGTGCTGCACCCAGTGTCTACTCGTCACAGGCCTGGAACTCCTTGTTGTGTGCACAAAAGGTATTTGGGGAGCTCCCACAGGAGCTGTGGGGTTAACTGGTGCATTAGTGGGGGGAGAGGGACTGGGACAGGGAAATATTGGATTGTAATTTGCACTGTGCTTTTATTTGTGTAATTATAGTATTTATCATAAGCTGGTTTTTGAATGTTGTACTCCCCTTTGCTTCCCTTGTTCCCTACCTTAATTTCCTGACCCCAGAATAAACCCCTGTGTTTATTTATCCACAACTGCTGAAGTATTTGCATTATTGTGTAACCCCCGTGCTGAATTTGGGGGGGGGGGTTACTAATTTATGCCCTGTTGGCATCGGGAGCTCATGCTGCCAGGTGTGCCATGGGGGAAGGGCTTGTGTAGCACGTGGGGGTTTTCAAGTGCTAACTGACGTGCGGGAGAGCTGTTAGTTGGAGTTGGAGTGAGAGTTGAGAGGTCCAGGAGGAGCGGTGAGCCGCTCAAAGGCCTGAGGGGAGGGCCTCCAGTCGGGCCAGGTAGGCCTGGGGCTGGGGTGGGGAGATTGCCCCCCCAGCCCTCAACAGTTGTTCCGCATGCCATAGTGGACAGAGGGAGGATGCCTGCAGCTGACAGAGGAACAGAGAAGGATAGGTCTGGAGCTCGCTAGGCTCTGCTCTTAAGGGAGAACTGTGAGGTGGCTGCCACGAGCAGGTACTGAGGTAGCGGTGGCAATGACTCTTCAGAGGGGCCATGGTGGCTGTTTGGCTCCCTTGCTTAATCATGTCCACCTCAAGGAGGATGGGAAAGCTGTGTGGAGTATCCTGTGAATTTAGACCGTGAGGGTGGTTTGCCTGTGCGAGCCTTGCCCGAGGATCGATAGGCGGCCTGCTTCCTGTGTGAGGACTGTGCCCTGGGATTAAGTATCCCCCCTTTTAGAGGACAGTATAGTTCAATTGAGGAAGGCACCCTGCTCCCACTGGCAGGGCATTCTGAGAGAAGTAAAGGCACTGGGGAACACTGCTGGTGTTCTACAAATATGTTCTGAGCCCCTACAGCTCATCTAGCAAGGAATGGGAATCGAAAGGTCCAGGTTCAAATCTCGGTCCCCCAAAGTACTGTGCCACGCGCCTTGCCATAGAAATGTATGGACTGTAACTAAACGAATTATGCACCTTCCATGGAGTTTTGTTTAGCCTGAGCTTATAGTACTGAAATAAATCTTCTTGCTTGACTTTATTCTGCCTGGGCCGGAATCATTTGGATGTCCAAGCAAACTGTGTGTTAGTGTGCTGTGCATAACTACTGTTTCCACAGACTATTCCAGCAGCTAGAGAAGCCACCAGTCATGAAGGAGGAATGGTCATCTGTCTGCACTCCAACGGAGTTCACGCCGTCGTGAAGGAATCCTGGTACAAAATAAATAAGGTACTGTGTGTGCACCCAGCTTAATTTGTTATGCTGCTCAGTTGAGTTGGAGCCCTTCCCCTTTCCCAGAGACTAATTCCATCAAATCCCTAGACATGGAGGGGGGCGGATATGCCTCAATAATCGACCATCACTGTGAGACTGAGAGTAGTTGTGCTGCCTGCCTGAAAGTCTTATCCTAAACCCCCCAGGGCAGGAGCAAGTGGACTAGACAAATGACTGTTCTTAAAAAAGAACTATCATTCGAATGAAAGGAATATGCAGGGGCAGGGGTTACCACTGTATAGTGTAATATTTGCATGCTTTGAGTAATAAGTTGGGAGGGGATTGTGTACTGTTCTACATGTCACCAAGGGAGGGGGCTGTATTTCATTTCCTGTGGGGAAGCACCCTGGCAATACGCTGCTGTAAGGATCCCCATAGGTGGAGGCACCACGCCACTTGCCAAGCCAATTATAACCACAAACGCAGGCACCAACCTATATCCCTTCAGCAGTACCACTTGCGAGTGGTTGTGCAGATAGAAGGGTGGAGGTGGTGTACACAAATGTAACAAAAAATCTCAATATTCTACAATTCAGTGGGCTGCTTCTTCAGATGTTCTATCAGAACTGGAACACTGTGCTAGGAAAGCTTGTTCTTAGCAACAGTGTGATTCTATCTCAAAAAAGATTTTCAATAAATGCAATTTTAAAACAAGAAATCATCAGCCCAGAAAGCTCATCAAACAGTGACAAACAAAATCACATGTAACCCCCTTGTTACCCGGGGTTACTAGAATCCCAGTAAGACCTAGTGGTAGGCAGCTTGTGAAACTCCAGTTAAATGGGTTTCACACTGTCTCACTCTGTTCTCAGTCTCAGCTGAGACTGAGGGATGACATCACCAACAGAACTATCGCAGCTGCATGAGCCACATTGGAATCTGCAGCAAAGGGAGTTAGAACGTTGGGAGGTTTTTGAAGTCAGTCTTCAGTTCAGTCTTCATTGAGTGTGTGTGAAGTTGGGAGCTTGCTGAGAAAGCAGCTCAGTGAAGGCTCTGGGAGCCTCAGCCCTGACAGAGGGCTACTTTTAGTATAATAAAGTGTGTGTCTCACCTTAAAGAGAGACACAAAAGATAACTGAAGTGGTGGAGACCATTGTTTTCGGGTCTCAGTGCCCCCTCCCTTCGGGGGGAGGGCAGGAAAGGTTTCCCTGCAGATTCCTGGGGCAACCCCCTAGTTCTGCTTGTGAAGGAAAAGCTGCCTATGTGTTCCAGTGTTTATTTGGGAGAACAAGAAGATTTGTGAGTCGCCTGTGGGGGCACCTGCAACGTGAGGGTGAGTGTCTGCTCTTGCTAAAAGGGCCTATGTTTTTCACCCTGGGACTTGTGTGACAATATGGGGACTGAACTACTAAATATTGGGAAGCCTAGAGTAATAGGCTAAGCAAAGTAAAAGTAGGTTCAAGCCCAGAGCTTGTTGGGATGCAAATGATATGTAGAGGAGATGTGACAGACGTCTATCCAGAATCTACATTTGAAAGTTCAGTAAAGGAATTGTTCAGTTTCCAGAGAAATAGCCGGGTATGGGCTGTGGGAGCTGGAGGTGGGTGGCCCCCCATCTTTAGTGACCAGGTCCACCTCTACAGATTTCTTCTGTGGATTTCTACTTTGCCTCAGGCACTTGGCCAGTGATGAGGGAAGTACCCAGACGTGGGATTGTAAGGAAAATTCTCTCTAGCAGTCGAAGACTCTATGTGGTTTGGGAAGCCACAACAGGATAATTTGTTCATTCCTCAAATGGACCGTGAATTGGATAATTGGTTCATTCCTCAAATGGACCGCGGATCAAGTGGCCGGTGGGGGAGCCAGGCCAGTGGAGAAAACCCAATTAGTGTACAAGTCAGGCTGTGTACCCAAAGCTGCGTGCAAGTCCTGGCTGTGTGCCTGGTGGGTTTAGAGCCTGAGGGCTGGAAATGGTGATAAAGTGTTCTGTTGTCTCTAATCTGCATTACCAGGAAATGTAGCCCCATGAGGGTCCGTCTATGCTTTGTTTGTTCAGCTTGGATGTGAATAAAAGCCACACTGAAGAATCCCATTCCTGGTCCTGGACATTATAGTTATTGCTTCCTGTGTTCGGATTTTTTTGGGTGCCCCTGTTCAGAGTAGCCAAACCTAGGTCCCCTGTGCCGAGTAACCTCATCCTCCCCGAACCCAGGTCCCCACCAGGTACTGCTGTCAGCTTCAACAGCATGCCACCTGTCATTTTGATAAAAAGGCAGGGGTGAGGGGTTACAAAAATGGAGGCACCGATTTGGATTTTGTTCTGGGAAGGAAGGTGTTTGGGCAAGGGGGCTAGCGTTTTGGCTATCTGGCAGTGGGTAGCCCAAAAAGCTGAAGCAATTTTCCTAGTGTGTTGCTGTGTGCTGTGGATCTTGTGCTGCTGTTTAAAAATGCCAACTGTTTACCAAGGAGCAGTAAAGCCAAGAGTGTGCCCTTGTCCTGCATCAAATTGTTTACAGCGTTTTGCCTGCTTTTAAAATGAACTGTGGTAAAGAAAAGTGTGGAAGACTAGGGGTAGCAACAGGAAAATTGTGCCCTGGACGCTGAAAGTGCTTTAAAATGAACTGTGGTAAAGAAAAGTGTGGAAGACTAGGGGTAGCAACAGGAAAATTGTGCCCTAGACGTTGGAAATGCTTTCTGGAAGAAATGAGAGACTTTCAGGTGTAATGGCTATGTTAAATGGATGAAATGGGCTCCTGCTGTGGAGTCAGTTGGTAAAGAAAAAAAGTTGCATTCTGCAGTTTAAATTTGCCTGCTCAACAATCGCCATGAGGAGAAGAGCCCTCGCGAGGAAGAAGAGGCTCATTTGCATGGCATCGTGTGATTGGTCAGGCTGAGATCAGTCCCGGCCCTCAGCCAGCTCTACAGTGACTGCCCCAGCATTCGAGAGGGAGTGTCAGTGGAATGTGTGTACTGGCTAGTGGAGGAGCATCGCAGAGTGTTAAAACTGCTGTAAACTTGTAAAAATAGACTTTCTAGTTTAAAATCGGGCTCAACCCACTAATCGATCGTCAGAATTGCAAGTCTGGTGGTTGAAAAGACGATCGGTAGGACTGCCCGCCTGTTTCTGTTCTGAGGCCTCCAAGAACTGGCTGCAGGCAGTTTTTCCCCATCGCAGCAAACTGCTACTGAAAACAGTAAGTAACAACCTAAAAACTGCTCAAACAGTGATTTTCTGCCCTATACCATATAAATGTGTGTGCAGCAGTGTAGTCGCACTTGCAAGTAACGACTGTGTCAAGTCCTGCCAGCAAGTGCAAGTCTGTTAAGCCATTGACTGTGTGCATAGTAATGAATTCGGCCTCAGTTTAAAGTTTGAAGCCAGAGAGAGACTGTGGGTTGTAGCCAATGTGCAGCACTAGTAATAGAGGCAATCCTGTGCTAAAAACCTGAAGCTTTAAGGGACTGTTGTAAAAAGTCAGTGGAAAATCCTGTATATGTTGTTAAAGCAAGAACAGAGCAAGTTGTGCAGTTTGAGCAAAAGTTATCAGTACTTTGTGTAAATTAGGTGCGCAGTGGCTTGACCCAAATTCTGAATGTTGATGCACAGGAGTGCTGCCGCCACCATTACAGGGTGGGGTAGTAAAGTAAACACAGCAGCAGAGGAGCCATTTTACAACTACAAAGTGTGTTCAGTAAAGTTGGGACTTTCAGTTACAGTGAACTTTTGTTTGTTTATCCTGCAGTTATGGCCTCAGGACCAGCTCGTTACCCGGATCAGGCCCAGGTTGCAGTAACAGCAGCAGTGAATAGACTGAGGGATATTGAAAAGTGGTGCTATGGAGGGCAACTGCCTCCACATGTGGCGTTTCCTGGTTTTCCAGTGCATGTATGTCAAATATGCTTGAGAGCTGGAAGGCACGTCTTCATGATTCCTCACTGTGCTGGATGCTTAGAAAAATATGGCTTGTATAAAGCGCCTCAAATTCGGTTGGCTCCCACATGGACAAAGGTTCAGGAATCTGCAGTTGGCAGCACACAGCACCAGGCGGAGTCTGTGGAGGAAGGCCCCTCGGGGGAACGTGGCACAAAGCTAGAGGGTGCAGAGTTAGAGACAGAACTAGAAGTCGAAGTTTCGGATGCTGGATCCCAAAAGGAAAGTTCGGATAAAGCATCAATAGACCCGGGGGGGGG
This sequence comes from Neoceratodus forsteri, assembly GCA_016271365.2. Taxonomy (NCBI): domain Eukaryota; kingdom Metazoa; phylum Chordata; order Ceratodontiformes; family Ceratodontidae; genus Neoceratodus; species Neoceratodus forsteri. The sequence goes on from JADMNL010000025.1 coordinate 247,421,528, forward strand.
GGCCTAGCCCAAGTCTCTTAGGCGAAGATGAGATGCGGGAGGCCTTTGAGTGGGAGGTGTCGACCTCTGCGCCTAGTGATGAGTGGATAGTCTCAGGAGTGAGAACGGCTGCTTACTCCTGGGCTCAGATCCTCAGTGAAGAGGAAGATGAGGGGGAACCTATGTGGCCTTGTGAAAAAGGAACGGGTACACAGCCTCAAGATCTTGCCTCGGAGGAATGTATGGAAGAAAGTGGTGATGCCACTGCCCTGGCTTTGCAAGAGGAAGAAGTCAGGGATCCATTTCTAATTTCTTTAAGGATGCGAAGCTGGCAGACCCAGGACTGGCCACCCCCAAGCCAGGCCAGCGGTCTTAGATTGACCAAAGCAAGTAAAGAGGAGAGACTGGTTCGTAGAAAGGCAAATGAGATCTATGGTATGACCTTTCCTACCTTTCCTCGGAAAGTCTGGGAGGAGATTGAGAACTGCAGGAAATCCTGGATCTGGGATGAAGCAATGAAAAGTGTGCATCCTGGGGCCAACAAGCATGTAAAGAATAGACAGTTCCACGAAAAGTATACCCAGTGGAAGAGAGGCAGGACACTGTTTATAGACAGAGTGCGAATAATGGACGGATTGGGACGTGAAATCTCCCACTGTGTGAATTATGTGCGCCCAGACGGGGTAATAATTCAAGCTCCTGACCCCTGGTACTATTGGCCTCAGTGCAAGGACCTCTCAGCAAATGTGCCCGTGCCTACAAAATGGAAAGCCGAGCAGTGGTAGTCAATACTGCCACACCAGACTGTGAAGTGTCTTTACTGATTCTCCAATATGGATATCCAGGACTCAGGTGCCCCACATTTATCTGTCTACAGTGTACTGGCCTTTCCAGAAACCATCGACTGGCCCACCAGATGACTTCAGATCCGGAGAAGACACCAGCCCAGCTGTATCCTGTTCACCGCCTGGTAATCGGATGACGTCGGACCAGCTGTTTTCTTTTTGTTCCTGTTCTAAGGTTCCATCTCCAGAGATGACATCAACCCAGCTGTTCCCAGATGTGCCCTCCTTTGGTTCCCGGAAGATGTCCACCCAGCTGTATCGGAAGAAATGCTGCCAGGGAGAGTCTTCGTCAGAGGTGCAGGTCGGTCCCAAAAGTTCCATTCTACAAGTGGCTGGTAAGTCCGAACTTTTCTATCTTTATGACATTGCAGTACACACCCTACACTAGCAGACTTCAAGATGTGTGAACTGTCCGAAAAGACTCTCCCCTTCGGGACTTTGGCCTGTTAGATCTGTGCTTCACCAGGCTCCGGCCCAGGAGAGACTCTTTACTGGACTAGCCTTCGGGCATTGTGGTCACTTGTTGGGACTTTTAGGGTACTCCATCCCCCCAAAATGTGTATTGTAAATAATGTTGTTGTTTTCTAATGTAAATACTGTTTTTCTACCTTTTTTCTGAAAAAAAATCTCCTTGGGATTCTTCAGTGTTTTGATGGTACGGGTTTAGGTAGACTGTGTATGCAGATTAGGAGAGAGTGTGTGTTGTCTTTCTTTTTCTTACAGGTGTTCCTGGGAAGACAGAAGAGAAGAGAAGACAAGAAGAGGAGGAGGGGCTCATCGGAGTTCCTCACTAGTACTTTAGTGTGTAGAAATTTAAAGTACTGTGGTGTTATTGTTGTTATTACTGTATTAACCTTTTCCTTCCACAGGTGTGGTTGTGAGGGTAGGGGGCAGGCAGTAAAATGGAATAAAATATGGTATTTTAATGGTGTGTGGTTGCAGGTTGCCCAAGGTCGGGGAGGTCCCCGGGTTGTTTTTGTTTTTGGGGGTATTAGGTTAGAAGCAGATAGGTTTTCCCTAGAGGCTTAGGGGGGATAGACAGGCTGTGGTCCTGAATGGCCATTGGGACCGCAGTGCTGATCTGTCAGGGCTATGCTCTGGATAGTTCTACCAGAACCACTAGGTGTCCATAGTAAGTGGATAGTGTAGAGCCTGATATGTCAGCTAAAGGCCTCTAGGCCCTTATGGTTGCCTGCCTGTGCTTGCACATGGTAGGAGGGGGCCTGATTACCCCCCTCCACAGGTAGCACATAGGGTGAGATGGCCTAGGGCCGGGTAAATAATGATTGCGGACAGTCATTTTCCTGGTCAAGGGCGAGTGTAACCCCCTTGTTACCCGGGGTTACTAGAATCCCAGTAAGACCTAGTGGTAGGCAGGGAAGGCAGCTTGTGAAACTCCAGTTAAATGGGTTTCACATTGTCTCACTCTGTTCTCAGTCTCAGCTGAGACTGAGGGATGACATCACTAACAGAACTATCGCAGCTGCATGAGCCACATTGGAATCTGCAGCAAAGGGAGTTAGTTAGAACGTTGGGAGGTTTTTGAAGTCAGTCTTCAGTTCAGTCTTCAGTGAGTGTGTGTGAAGTTGGGAGCTTGCTGAGAAAGCAGCTCAGTGAAGGCTCTGTGAGCCTCAGTCCTGACAGAGGGCTACTTTTAGTATAATAGGGTGTGTGTCTCCACCTTAAAGAGAGACACAAAAGATAACTGAAGTGGTGGAGACCATTGTTTTCGGGTCTCAGTGTCCCCTCCCTTCGGGGGGGGGGGCCAGGAAATGTTTCCCTGCAGATTCCTGGGGCAACCCCCTAGTTCTGCTTGTGAAGGAAAAGCTGCCTATGTGTTCCAGTGTTTATTTGGGAGAACAAGAAGATTTGTGTCGCCTGTAGGGCACCTGCAACGTGAGGGTGAGTGTCTGCTCTTGCTAAAAGGGCCTATATTTTTCACCCTGGGACTTGTGTGACAATATGGGGATTGAACTACTAAATATTGGGAAGCCTAGAGGAATGGGCTAAGCAGAGTAAAAGTAGGTTCAAGTCCAGAGCTTGTTGGGATGCAAATGATATGTAGAGGAGATGTGACAGACGTCTACCTAGAATCTACATTTGAAAGTTCAGTAAAGGAATTGTTCAGTTTCCAGAGAAATGGCTGGGTATGGGCTGTGGGAGCTGGAGGTGGGTGGCCCCCCCCATCTTTAGTGAACAGGTCCACCTCTACAGATTTCTTCTGTGGATTTCTACTTTGCCTCAGGCACTTGGCCAGTGATGAGGGAAGTACTCAGACGTGGGATTGTAAGGAAAAGTCTCTCTAGGAATCGAAGACTCTATGTGGTTTGGGAAGCCACAACAGAATAATTGGTTCATTCCTCAAATGGACCATGAATTGGATAATTGGTTCATTCCTCAAATGGACCGCGGATCAAGTGGCCGGTGTGGGAGCCAGGCCAGTGGGGAAAACCCCAAGTAGTGTACAAGTCGGGCTGTGTACCCAAAGCTGCATGCAAGTCCGGGCTGTGTGCCTGGTGGGTTTAGAGCCTGAGGGCTGGAAATAGTGATAAAGTGTTCTGTTGTCTCTAATCTGCATTACCAGGAAATGTAGCCCCATGGGGGTCCGTCTATGCTTTGTTTGTTCAGCTTGGATGTGAATAAAAGCCACACTGAAGAATCCCATTCCTGGTCCTGGACATTATAGTTATTGCTTCCTGTGTTCGGATTTTCTTGGGTACCCCTGTTCAGAGTAGCCAAACCTAGGTCCCCTGTGCCGAGTAACCTCATCCTCCCCGAACCCAGGTCCCCACCAGGTACTGCTGTCAGCTTCAACAGCATGCCACCTGTCGTTTTAATAAAAAGGCAGGGGTGAGGGTTACACACAGTACCACATAATCAACAGGACACCACACAGCAACAAGCCAGCAAATCCTGGTGACAAGGACAATCCTACAAAAGGCACACACTGCCTAACTACTGTATATGAACAAAACGAAAGCTACAGAAGATGTGATTCACCACAGAACAATCATGCTGACTGTCCTGTTCCCAACCAACACCCAACACACAAATCCCACACCCTTCTGCAGGCAACAATACTTTCCTTCTCAATCCACAAACCATACACAAAAAATATTTAAAAATTAGACAAAAAGGGGAAAATGTTCACTTAGCTATGGGAGCTCCACACAGACAGCCTTTCTTCTCTATCACTATCTGCACTATCTGTTTACAACTATTCTGTAGAGTACTGCCCAGACCTCAACCATCTGGATATGGACACCTTGTCCCAGAGCCCACTGGAACGGTGACATTCCAGGCACAGAATGGATCACGATGCCAGAGTCAACTGTCAGAGCACTTTGCAAAAGCTATGACACAAATGAGCAACCCTCGCCCATCAACACTGTAAATCACTTTGTGGGCAGCTTGGGTCCTTCTCACAGATTCACAGAAATTTGACAGCAGAAAAGGACCACACCGGACCATCTAGTCTGCCCTTATATCCACCCCTTCCTTCCCTCCTCCTTTTACTGGCTCAGAACTATTCCTCCTCCTCCTCCCCACCCTATATGTCTGTCCCATGCCCACCTGAATCACCCCATTTCGGATCCCACCACCTCCTCTGGTAGTCTGTTCCAGGCCTCCACCACCCTCTCTGTGACGAACTTCCCCCTTACATTGCCTCTGCATTTCCTTCCTTCCAATCTGTGGCTATACCCCCTTGTTTTAATTCCCTCCTTCCTTTTGAACAAGCTCCCCTCCTTCAGCTTATTGATCCCCTTCAGATACTTAAAAGTTTCAATCATGTCCCCCCTCTCCCTTCTAGTCTTTAGTGGGTATAGATTCAGCTCCCTCCACCTGTGTTCATATTTTTCCCCTCATCCCATGCACCTTCTTGGTTGCTCTTCTCTGAACCCTCTCCATCCCCTCAATGTCCTACGTAGGTGCAGTCTCCAGAACTGTACCCCGTACTCCAGGTGCGACCTCACCATTGTTTTGTACAGTGGCATAAGCACCTCCCTCCTTCTACTAGCTATGCCCCTTACAATGCAGGCCAACATACTATTTGCCTTTCCCACCGCCTTGCTGCACTGGTACCCCACCTTAAAATGGCTTGATATAATAATCCCCAGATCCCTCTCCTGCTGCTTGAATGTTTTCCCGCTCAAGGTGCATCACCGCGCACTTTTTTGCATTGAATTTTAGTTGCCAGGTTTCTGACCACCTTTCCAGCTCTTCTGGTGACTGTTTGCTCCCAGCCTACTGCAGTTTTTCTGCTTTGCTAAAACATGCTTGCTACACATGACATTAGCCAGTTCAACATGCAAAGAAAGCAAAGGCAAGACCCTAGACTTTAAGACATAATATGTGGCCTAGATATTCAAAAGAGCTGAGTCATGCGCAATAGGGTTGCGCCTGTGCAAGTCCAAAATTGCGCCATTCTGCGATATTCAGCAGGAGGCAGTTGCGCTCCCAAATCATGCTGAGCAACAGCGCAATGCTAATGAAGGCATGCTCAACCGAAGGGGGAGGAACCATGCATAAACTGCACAGCCCGATATTCAGCCGGGCCGTGCAGAGTTATGCAGGCGCAACCCCCTACCTGCACCTGCACAACTTTAGGCAAAAAAATAAGGATCAAGTTGAGGGCCACCCACAGGTGAGCTGCCACATTGCAGAGCGCAACACAGCAGCTGCCACCTGTGGGTGACCTCACTGTTCCAGTGCCCCCTGCAGCCCACGTCGCGGGCATAATAGTAACCCCCAATAGCCCAATCGCGGGCAGCAGAGTAGTCCCCCGCGGCAGCCCGATGCGGGCATAAAGGAATAATTCCCCACCCCGACTAGCCCGATCGCGGGCATAAAGTAATTCTACCCCCCGACTAGCCCGATCACGGGCATAAACTATCTAACCCCGACTAGCCCGATTGCGGGCATAAAGTACTAACCCCGAGAAGCCCGATCGCGGGCATAAACTATACAACCCCGACTAGCCCGATCCGAGCATAAAGGTACAACCCCCAACTAGCGATTGCGGGCATAAGAATCTAACCCCCGACAAGCCCGATCATGGGCATAAACTAATACAACCCCCGACTAGCCCGATCCACGAGCATAAAGGAATACAACCCCCGACTAGCCCGATCGCGGGCATAACGTCAACCTCCCCAAAGACCAATATCCCTAGTGGTCCAGTGGACCCCAAGCCCAATCGCGGGCATAAGGTCAAATAACCCCCAAAGTCCAATATCCCTGGTGATCTATGTGGCCCCCACCCACCCACCCATCCACGACCCCACCACCCAGCCCCCATCAGCCCGGTGACAGCACCTCACCCGCATTCCGCCCTGCCCGCCCGCCGACTGACAGCTTGGTAGGGCTGTATGCTCATTGGTTCAGAGCAAGAACCAATGGGCGTGCAGCCCATACTGTACAAGGCAGTCCAGATTAGTTCACTACTGCCGGTCTCTTTTCTGTCTGGAGTCCCTCTCAGCTGCTAGCAAGTAGACGTCCACATGCGCTTGTTTGCATTACTACCCAGTCTAATCTAACAGGAAGGAACATGCTTTACTGGGCTCCCACTGACATGCTTGCAGTGCAACACAGGCACAGGAGGGGTTGAAGTTGCAAACTGCTGTCCAGCCCGAGCAGCACCACGGTGATGCTGAAATAACTGTCACTTATGGATTAGCAGTCAGCAAAAAAAAAAAAAGGGACAAAACTGGGACAGGTAAGCAAAAACCAGGACAAAAGTGACATTTTTCAAAACTTGTGGGGACACTGGGACATGCTGCCTAAAATAGGGACTGTCCTGGGAAAATAGGGACTGTTGGTAGCTTTAGAAATTGCCACGAAGCGGAATTTGGCCAACATGGTCTGGTATACCAGAAAGTTAAAGCCAATGACCTTCTGCTAGGAGACCAGGTATTGGTTAAGAACTTGGCTTTACCCGGAAATGCAAACTTGCAAATTAGTGGGGCAACACCTTCCATGCTATCACAGAGCAAATTTGGGACTTGCTTGTTTACAGGATCCACCCTGAAGGTGAACTGAGTAAAAGCAAGGCCACCCATTGCAACCACTTGTTGCCAGAGCAAGATTTACTGTTACACAAAATACACCCCTACGTAGGGCCCATGTTTTCTGGGGGCGCTTTTGGGAGCTGTGTTCTATGCATGTATGCAAAGCATTTACTTTTTTTTCTGTCCATGACATTTTATTCCTGCTCTGCGACTGGCCTCAATCTGTCTCTGAGGGGGTGGGAACTTGGGATGGAGGAGGGGACTGACCTGAGACTATCACTTATGCTGACATCCACTGAGGTCTGAACTGACGAACGTTAACCTCACCACTTAATCGCAGCTGCATCATGTACTTAAGCACAGAAATGGAAGGCGTCTATTGTGTGCACGTGCCCTGGGATTTTGGCGTCATTGTACAGGTCTCGTAGAATTGTAGGACTGTTGATCATGGTCAGTCGGTGTCAGTGTCATTGGTTTGCCTGTGGTTTTAGGTCAGAGCCAGGGCCGGATAGCAGAGTAGTTGAGGCTGGTCAGAGCAGCCACTCCATACAACAGTCAGTGAAGTCGTGAATGAGCCATAGCCTGGAGGCAAGTAGGGTCCACGAAGTCGAGTGTGTGCACAGACAGCGCAGCAGCTACCATGAGCCAGGCTGGAGGCAGAATTGATGCGGGGGGGGGGGTGCGCACAACATTTAGTGAATGAGCAGTGAGGCTGGCATTTATTTTGGTGGGTGAGACTCCAGAAGACCAGCATTTGGTGGGTGAGAGCAGCAGTTTCAATCAGCTGTTGTCTGCTGGTCAATCAGAGGACTGGACACCAAGGCTAGCAATGTACAAAAGATCCTTGTAAAGTCAGGGAAGACACTGATGGAGCCAGAGGTGGCCAGCAAATACTATGAGGCACCAGGCAGCAAGGCAGCTAAAAGGTATGAAATCATCAAAATGGATAACATTTGAAGGGCTTTTGAATTGTACTTTATAGAATTCTATTACAAGCAGAGGAGTGGGCTCAGGCTCAGTTGCTCCCTTTGATTTCAGCAGTTAATTGTTTGGGTGTGTGGCTTATGGGTTTGTGTTAGTGTAATAATAATCACAGAGTATCTTGTCACTGAAATGTGCGTCATCATTAACATTCAAAGTGTAAATGTCACTGTCGGACAATGTGAGGCATTAGGTCTCACAGTGTGGGATACAGCAAACAATTTCAATTTCAATTTTATTTTTATACTGGAAAGTATGTGAGCAAAAATGCCCGTTTACACAAACGTCAACACTATGGAAACAAGTGCTTTATGGTAAAGTTTAATTCTGTATCTTAGCATACTATGAATTTCTGCTTCAAAGTCTGAGTCGACAGCACCTTCTGTGGGTGGGCAGCACCTTTTCATATGGAACAGATATGGGACAGAGCAATGTCAAGGGTTCAAATGGTGAGGGAAGTCCTGGTAATGTGTGAATAAGAAGCAAATAGAATATATGTAAATTATTTTAACAGACTCAAGAATATTATGAGTAGTACCTTGAATGTAGTGGTTGTGTAGGGCAACCTTTGAGGGCAGAGGGGCAGGATGAGGGTGGGGGAAAGGGCGAGGTTGCGGGGTGGGGCGAGAGTGGCAGAGGAAGCCCAATAGTTACTGTTGTGCGTATGAATGCCTGGAAATCAAACTTACAATGTCAAAAAAGAATCCATATATATAATAGGATGTTACAGACCTCCCAAAGGTGATACAAAGCTACTGACACATTTAACACAGCTAGTCAACAGCCACCAAAATGAAACTTTGATATTGGATGATATGAACTTTGACTGGCTATCACCAAACTCTGACAGCTTGAAGACTCTTTGTGACAGCTCAGGATTCACTCAAGTCATCAAAGAACCAACAAACCTCAATCCAAAAAATCCAGCAAATGCCTCCTTACTGGATTTAGTAATTATAAACTGGCCCCACAAAACAACTGTCTCAACTGTGTTCCAAAATGATATAAGCAATCATATTATTATTGCTTGTGTCAGAGGCTACAAGACACATCCATCACAAGCCAACTAGATATATAAAGGGCGGTGTACTGACGCAAGGTCGACACCCGCACAGTGAACACCAGCACAGCGAGAGATTTTGCCTGTCTGCGGCGAGTCGCTGTGCTGGTGCAAGGAAGACACCGGCGGTGCATTTCCCACTGTTGTGCCCCCCAAGTCCAAATTGACATCCCCAAAGGTACAATGCCGACACTCGGCATTGTGTCTGTCGCTGTGGGGGATGTCGGTGCGAGAGCTGTCACAGCGCTATAGTAAAACTATAAAAGGCATTTAAACCGATTCAGCACTTTAGAATTTATAAAAGACCTTGCTAACATAAAATGGAAAAACTTATATCTTGCACCAAAGGTCCACGATGTGTCTGAAATATTCAAAAGCAATATCTTGAGCTGGCCCGGTGGTGCTGAGGGTTGAGGCACTGGATGCCACACCTCGCGCTGAGCCAGCAACCCGGGTTCGGGAATGAGCCCCGGTTGTCAGGGGTTGGCTGGAGGGAGGGCGAGCAGTGAAACTGAGCTGCTACAAGGCAGCTCTCTCCTCCTGGGAGGGACTTGGGGCTCCCTTGCCATTGGCCGTCACCTGGTAGAGGACAGATAGCCATGCCGACCAGAGGGAGCTTCGGCATTAGCCACGGGGAGGGGCAGAAGAGGCTGAGCTGTCATCACGGGGCATAAGTGCACCTCCACGCACGCACGATGCCTGTGTTCTGGGGTCCCAAGAACAGGGGAAGAAAAGGGGAAAAACCAATATAAAGTACTAGTAAAACAAAGCAATTATCTTGGATGTTGTAAATAAACATGCACCACTACAAAAAAAAAAGAGTTAAAAAAGTATCCTCCCCTTGATTTAACAAAGAGCTTAAAGTCATTCTAAGGGATAGAGATAGGTATTGGGCTACGGTTAGGCATACCAAAGCAGAGTAAGACTGGACTACCTTTAGATGTAAAAGGAATGCCTGCACAAAGCTGATCAGGGATACAAAAACAAAATTATACTGCAACTTCTTGGATAATAACAAAAAAGGATGCTCACAAGTTCTGGAACTTAGTCAAATCACTGGAGGGTGTCACATGTTCCCCCCTCTCTCTCACAAAAAAATCATCGTCAATGACAAAGAAATATCTGATAAACAGATCATATTAGAGGAAATAAACAGTCATTTGCATCAGTTGGATTGGCCTTCGACAACTCTAAAGCTGCAACTTACCCAGTTTCTCCCTCAACTCTAGAACTCTCTTCCAATATTTTCACATTCCAGTTGGTCACTTTCAAGCAAGTTGATGAACTTTTACTAGAGCCTGATGTCAGAAAAAGGGCAGGACCAGATGGCCTTGAGCTGGCCTTCCTCAAAACTGGCTTCAGACAGATCACAGCCCTATTAACTAACCTCTTCAATCTGTCTTTATGCAACAGTGAACTACCATCGAGTTGGAAAGCGGCTCACATCATCCTCCTTCAAAAATCAGGGGATACAAGTTTACTAAACAACAGCAGACCAATTTCCATACTACCTGTACTTGCTAAGATGTTGGAAAAATAGCAAACAGCCAAATGAGGGATTATCTTGAGCATACAAACATCACCTTTCCAATCTGGGTTTAGATCTAAGCATAACACCAAAACCATCTTAGCCAAGGTTATGAATGACTGGTTGTGTGCCATAGACTGAAAACAAGCCATGGGTGACATTTTTCTCGATCTAAGCAAGGCATTTCACATAGCTGATTGCTCTGTTCTGCTGGACAGATTGCATGAAATAGGATTCTCCATATCAACCTTCCTATGGGTCAATAACTACTTATCAGGATGATTTCAACAAGTTAAGGCAGAGGGTCTTCTATCAAGAAGCATGCTACTTTCCAAAGGAGTTCCCCCAAGGCTCAGTCCTAGGACCACTTTTCTTCACGATATATAACAACAACTTGAGTTACCAGGTCACAAATGCAAAGCTGCACTTCTACTTCTAGTGAACTTACCACATAATGATTTCACTGAATGCTCTGAAATTTGTACCCATTGCTGCTTTAAGGCAGGTCTCCTGGAGAGAGCATCAGCGTCAATATGGTTTAGATCAGGTCAGTGCTCCACTGCATAATCGTAGGTAGATAGAGCCAAAAGCCATCGGCGGCCCAAAGCATCTAACTTAGCTGAAGCCTGAACATACTGTAGGTTAATGGATTATTGCCTGTTTTGACCGGAATCTTTGCATCATACAAATACTCATGAAACTGTTCCGTGATTGCCCACTTATGAGCGAGAAACTCCAATTTATGTACCGGGTAATTCTTTTTTGATGGTGTCAGACTTCTGCTGGCAAATGCCACTGTGTGCAGTCCTTCTGTGTACTCCTGGTAAAGTACATCCCCCAGGCCACTCAGACTGGCATCAATATGTAGTACACAGGGTTTGGAATGGTCAGTATAGGCCGGAACTGGCACACAAGTAAGCTGGTAATTGATCTCATGGAAAGCTGTGTCACAATCTGGAGTCCATCTCTGACCAAAGAATTTGTTAGGTTTGAAATATGTTTTGTCAGTTTCTTTGGCAGTGCCTTTCTTGAACTTTCTATGAGTAGGTGGGTACCCTTGAGTTGAGTTCAGCAGTGGCATAACTTTGGTATAATTTTTTACAAAACGGAGATAATAACCTCAAAACCCCTAAATTCTTTGTAACTCTTTTAAGTTGTTTGGTTTTGGACAATCAGTCAATGCTTCTACTTTACTGGCGTCGGTCTGTATGCCTTTGGAAGACACAATGTGGTCCACATATTTTACTGAGCATTGGAAGAACTGACATTTGTCTATCGACAGCTTTAGGCCGAACTCTTCAAGTCTGTCGAGCACTCTGAACAATCGGGCCTCATGCTCCTCAAGAGTTTTCCCTAAAACGATGATGTCATCCAAGCATACCAGGCATTAAAGGAGGTTCATATCTCCCACAGCTCACGCCATTAATCTTTGAAACATGGCTGGCACACCTGAAATGCCTTGGGGCATGTGGAGGAACCCATAGAAACCTAAAGGACAAATAAATGCTGTTTTCTCCCTGTCCTCTGGCACCATCAGGATCTGATAACACCTGCTGCGGAGATCCAGGACTGAAAACCACTTACTCCTATTTAGACAGTCCAGGGCATCTTGTATACATGGCATAATGCATTGATCAGGTGTAGTTATTTTATTTAAAGTCCTGTAATCAACACACATACGAACGGAACCATTCTTTTTCTGGACTACAGTGACTGGGGAGGCATAAGGGCTGTGTGATTCTTGTATGATACCGGCTGCTACCATCTCTTGTAGGTGGTGGCGCACATCATCAATGTCAGCAGGAGCTAAACGTCCAGACCTTTCTCTGAAGGGTCTCTCGTTGTGTTGTCGAATGTGGTGTTCAGCACCAGTGACACAGCCGATATCCAATTTCTTGAAGGAGAATACCTTAGTTCGCTGGGCCAGTTTATGGCAAATTCAGTCTCTCCAGCCATCTAGGATAGGAGACGCCCCCAAATTAAACATGTCAGGTGATATATCACATCCTCTTCAATTCTGGCACTTAGAGGGCAAGACAGTGGTGTCAGCACAATAGACTTTCATCAACGTGCAACCTCGGGTAACTTTAATGTCTCAGTCGGTGACATTTTAAAGCTGAACTACCACCCTCTGGGCATATCCATGAGCTAAACAGAAAGCACACTGGGTTTAACTAGGAGTCCTTCAGGCAATTTTCCTTCTTTGGGGGCATCCAGCGTTAATATTTTGGTTACACCTTTTCATAATCGCACCTCTCCACTCTTTTGGTTAGTGCAGTCTTTACTGCAGTTGCTGAAGAAAACTCTCAGCAGTTTCTCCCTCTTGGTGCTTGGCAAGAGACATTCTCCACAGAAGCAGGCTCCATTTTCATCAGGAGTCCCTGGAGCAATTCCTTACAGCAGTCAGTCCCACTTTGGGACAGTTTTAAAACAAGTATTTGCTCTCTGGTGGAAAAAACCTTCAGGATCGGTATTCACGGCTGAGGAACCTACGTTCTGCTTTTAGGCAATCTTTGGTTCAATTGACCCCCTCAGGAATAATAATTCACCACAGGGAGGCAAGTAAGGCCTTTCCCTACACATGTCACCCAGCTCACACACAAGCTCCTCACTCCTTGGTGTCTCGAGCTAAACTGAACACTGGTCTCTTTGCTGTAGAGGTACTTCGTTCTCCTTCTGCTTCTAGGCAGTCTGAAATACTTTCAGATCTTGCAGGGAAGGCAAGAACAGGCCTTTTCCCTGCACTTTTCTTCAGCACTCACAGGCGCTCCTTCTCAGTGGCTCGAGCTGAACACAACTGCCCTGTTTTCAACACAGTCTCAACAGAAGACCGGGATCTCTGTATTCTGGTTGGCTGCCTGTATTGTCCATCAAAATCTGAGAACTCCTATTGGTGAGTTTAGGTGCCAACAAGGAAAGTTCACAGTTTCACCCACAAGACACTGTAATAAGGACCCCTTGAGGACCCCTTTTTCGACTGGTCCAACTAGCAAAGTCGTGGACCAAACATGGAATTCCATGCCGGAGGAACAGATAGGCAATGTAAACAATTTATTTACTTAGCAACAGTATAGAGTTAGCAATAAATAGTTACAGATTGATGAAAATTCCCTCTGCTCTGTAATTGACAGCAAACTGGTGTAGATTAGAGCTTTACCTGGCTGGTCGCAAGCTCTGTTGTACTCGAACCCAGCCGCAGATATTTACACTACATACAGACTGGAGCTCTTAAAGGGATAGCATGGCAGCACAGCTCTGCACACTCATGCAGGACAATATTAGAACATCACTGTACATGGATTTATTATCCCTTACTGGACGTCTGCTGTGCAGTGGGCATCAGAGGAGCCCAGGGAGATACCCAAAGTAAGTCTCCCACATTTGGTGGGGGCTACACCTATGTTTACCTCATTGCCATAGTTCTTTCGAGGTAGCCACAGCTGAACTTACCTGCCTCTTCTGTCCTCTGGTGCTTGACTTCGGGGTGGTCCAAGTATGGGCCTGAAGTTCCTTCTTGAGGTCTGCAATGCTGGAATCAGGTGGTGGGATATTAGGCATGCCCCCCAGCATTTGGATGGTGTCTACAGCACCTTCCATGCTGTGGAAGATTTTAGGGCCTGAGTCATCAAAGATTTTGACCTGGGCTGGTGCAAATAGCTGAGCTTTTACCCTTGTGCTTTCATCACCTCAAGGATTTGTCTCCACTGGTCCATCTGGCATGGAGTAAAGTCATTATTGAAAAAAATGCCACTTGCCAAATGTGATATCCCTTTTTTCTGAAGCCTTTCTCAGAGCTGTCATTTTACTTCTGTAATCCAGGAAGTGCACAACAACTGAGCAGGTCCAATCTCAGCTGTCTTTAGCTTTGGTGCAAAGGTTCAGTGCACCCACTCCAACTCTATGGCCATGTTGGCTGGAAGCCCTAGCAGTTCTTTTAGCAGGGAGACCATGAATTCTGTCATTTCTCCCGTTTCTGTATTCTCTGGTAATTCATAGATTTGGACATTGTTGCAGCATAACCAAGACTTGAGATTGTCCAGTTTCTCTGCAGTGTCTTTCTTTTTGTATAAGATACAGGAACTGTATCTGACGTGGAACCTTTGTAAAAAAGCCTCGGCTCAAAGGTATTGTGTTAATCCTAGACTTAAATAAATAAAAGTAAAAGGATAGCTGCATTATGCATATCAGTCTGTGTAGTAACCTCTATTAGTCCCTGTTCAATTTCCAAGGTTTGCATTATTGTAATGTCTGCCTTGGTTGCTGAGGTAGTCTCTTTGAGCTTAGCTAAAGCAGAGCTGATGTTTTTCAGCTCCATGACAAGAGACTAAGAAGTGATCATGAAATTGTCATCATCTGACTCTGCTTTCGCCACGCGGTCGGATGACCCGCCCTGAGCCAATCTTTGGGATCGCTTTGGTTTCAGGCTCTCCACAATTAAGTGTAACCCCCCCCCCGAGGGCTTACCTTAATGCCTCCTGTTTGCCTCCTGTTGCTTTGTGGTTTCCCTTCTGGTGTTCCCTCATTTTTCCAGTGATGTACTGCCACAGCCTGAGTCCCTTTATGTGCCACAGGGCCCTGTGCAGCTTCCGTGTTTGTTTTAGCCCATATTGGGCTTAAGAAGCTGGGTCGTGAGCCAATGCTGTTTCTTGTTGCACAAACATGCAAGTGGGTGCCCGCACATTTCTTTTTCTGACCATATCTGTAGTCAAACGAATTGTCTCCCAGTGGCCCCGGTCCCTGTAAACACCTAATTGGGGACTGGTGACCAGAACAAGGGCCAAGACAGCCCTCTTTACATTATAAATAAAGAGTGCCAAGGAGCACTATGTCTGTGGCTTATGCATATTAATGAACCCTCATGAATATTAATGAGGAAGTCTGCCTGCTGCCTGGGGGACTGTATTTTGGCAGCAGTGGCAGGCGTGAGGTTGTATATAAATGTTTAATAATGTGCTTGTTTGATAGAGCACCAGGGTGACAACTGAGCAATGGGGATAATGTAAATAAAAAGTGTTCACTCTGGCTGCACCAGCACTTTAAACTGGGGGCAATGTGCAGACTGCTTGGGGACTGTGTATAACAGCAGCCATATTTGCACCTTTCAGCCAATCGGGAGCTAGGATTTATCACAGAGACTCTTGGGACTGTGCCAGAGACTTCTGGGTGAAAAAGTAGGGACAATGATTGGCGCCCAATTTTTAACCAATCAGAATGCTAGAACTGTAACTAACAGCTTGGGCACCCAACCAGATTTCAGAAACTCTGCTCTTCAATTTAGAGGGACTCTTTGAACTGAGTCAGTCTGGAGAGAGTTTACAAATGGTAAGGAGGTACTGCTCACAGTTCAGGGAATTTGGGGAGAAACTTGCTTTACCTCTCCTTGGCCGAAACTCTTGCTGAGTCGGTGGGACTGCCATTCTGCAGACTGAACTTCAAGTCTCCAAAAGGGAGAAAAGAAGTAATTTCCTCAGGGTTAAATTCCAGACTGAAAGAGGGTCAGTGTGTCTGAGAGACCCTCAAGCTGTGTGTCCATGAGAGGCTTGTTTGCCCCAGGGACTGTGCCTGAACCCAAAGTCTGAGGCCATCAGAATTGTCTCCAGCCTGTTTGCCAAAAAGAGAAGACCTGAGTTTCAACTGTGCCAGCTTACGCTCCAAAGATTGCAGTTTGCAAGCAGGTAAGCTGCGCGATGTATCTAAGACTGTTCTAAAGTTAGAGCTGGTGATGCCAAACAACCTATCTAAAAGACTTTTGCTGCCTTTGAGACCAAAGCTGCTAAAAGACCAGTGTAGGGAGTCAGCTCCTGTGATGAAGATCGTGGGTTGCGGCCACCCTTGGGAGAGATGTGTTGAAGTGGCAGTGAGTTGTGTTAGCCCTGGTCCCTGTATCCTGGTACTTGCCAGAAAGGATAAAGTCCTGCAGCTACATGCCAGAGAGCCAAATCCTGCCTTGAGGGGAGTCAGCCTGGAAATCAACCCAGATCCCGAGGTCCTGGTTTGGTGAGTACAACAGGGTTAACCTTGAAACACAGAATAAAAGTGTTTTACCATCTGATTTGCTTGCTAAGTTCTCATTGTGGTTTAGACTATTTTACAGGCCATCAGGCTTGAGAATTACAATTTCTGGGTGTTCAAAAGTTGGTTTTGTTGCTACAGCCAAGTACAAAAAAAGAGCATTACCCTTTCTTTATTTAAGGGCCCCAACCAGCTGTAACGCCGGCCAACCTGTGGCAACATTACAGGCCTGCACCTAGTAAGACTCTGGGTACCCAGCAGCTGTGATTGGACTGTCCAGTGGGTTAAATGAATGTAAATGACTCTAATAGAATAAAAAGCTTTCTTCAAAGTAAAGTTTGATTCACATCCCCTTCCCCTGTTCAAATCCCTAAATAAATCAGTTATGTTGTTTGAATGTCAAACTGCTTCTGGAGCATATTGGGGCATATGCATGAATGGGCAGAGTGGCTATGTGCCACAGATCTGCGGTGCATAGCCACTCTGTATCAACTGCGCCCCTGTGCGGGATGCATGACCCAGGGTACGCAGCCCCTATGCACCTGATCTCCTGGCCTTGCGGACAACAATGTACCGGGGTGGGTGGGCAGAGGCATGCCAGAACTACCCTCCATGCAGGTTATGCCAGGAAGAACCCTGCCATAAGTGCTCTATGCATCAAATGCACACAGACCGCCACTAGGTCCTGGCGGATAGCCACTGCCCGCCCACCAACAGGTCCCCAGCACCTGTCCCCACAAGCCACCCGGTGCCACCCACTCCATCACTTATATGTGCCCCATTCCCATGACAGCTGAACCTACCCCACTTACACACACACACACACACACACACACACACGGGCTCCAGCCCAGGAATACAGACACACACACCCGCGACACCACTGACCCCCCCATCCCCTGTACCTGAGAGCCAGTGCCACTTCATGGGATGGCCAGTGGCACAACCCTCATCACACCTCCTCGGCCACTGGCATTGCAAGTGATGCTCGAGCACGCTGCCCATATATGGGAGGCACACTCCCAGTATCACTTGAATGGCTGACAGCTGAGGAGGTGTGAGGAGAATGTGCCACTGGCGTCCCGTGAAGAGGCACTGCCTCAGGGTATGGGGAGATGGGGTGGGTTAGCAGTGCTGGGCGGGGGCACCACTAGCCACCAATGAAGGCGTTGGGATACCGAGTTGGGTGGGTGGTGGTTGTAGGGGGAGGCGGTGCAATGGGGCAGTCTACATCTGCATGACCCCTGCACCAATACACAGGGCATGCTTATGGAGCCCCAATAGCTCAGTTCATAGTGGGTCCTGGGGAATGCCCCTGTGTGTGGGGGGCCTATATGTCCTACACTGCGGATGGGGACCGGGTCAACCGGTGCAGGTGTGGGGGCTGTGCATTGGCAGCTTTGGGGATGGGCTGGCATGTGCAGGGGGGCAGCATTGCATACTATGGAGACCGGGATGCCAGGTGCCAGGTGGACTTGCTGTTCAGACACCGGTTCAGTGACGACATGTGCAGGGCGGGGGTTTGCTGCTGTATCACCGGGGTCCTGGATGGCATGTGGGGGGGTGGCCATACGGGCCAGAGGCAGAGTCCTTTTGGGGATCGTATGGGTGTGAGGTGCTACTGGGGCATGGGTTGGGGGTTCCTTGGCCAATGGTCCTGGACTGCATGGGTCGGAGTGCCTGCGTTGGGCATTCATGCACCTGGACCCGCACCCTCTTGTGCTAGGGATCCACTGTGGGACCCATGCTGGGCATCCGACTGGATGACCGACTGGGTCCATGGACAGGTGGCGGCCATTAATGAATATGGCCGGTGCACACCTGTCCGCAAGTGTGGAGCTATGTGGGCAGGATACGCATCTCCAGCGTGTACTTCCTGCCAGTTAGTGCATAGGCCCCAATATTACTGAGTGCTGGGTAACTAGGAAAAGTCTAAAGGTATATTGTTGTTGTTGTAAATCATTCTTTACAGGTGCACAGGGTGCAGGCAAAAGCTCCAGACCCTGTTAGTAAGTGGAAACAGTGAGCATATTAATAGCACTTACCAATATTTTGTGTAACTGAATGCAAAGCAAAGTGTTTTGAGCAACTTCATGTGTGGGACCACTGACTGGGGCTGCGGGTAGGTACAACTTCCCAGAGGGTTGTGCTAGCTGAACATCTAACCCCCTTAAAAGATCACTCTGGGTGGAGGCACCACGCAGATTGCATTATTGTTAGTATCGAGCCCCTTGTGCTAGTTAAATCAGAAACCAGGCCCCTCAACCTGCATTCAGGGCAGCAGGCAGGGGTAGTAGCCCATTTGGAGGTCGCACCCAGGTTAACATACTAACATACTAAAATGCCAGCAGAATAGGCCTAATGGTCTTTCGCGTCTGCTCGTTTGGTCAGCCCCCACCCTGGGAGCTGACCTTGCTGCCCCCCCTTGCCTTCTCTGGCTTCTCCCTTCCCAGTTCCGGATATTCTCGCTGCAATGGATTTTGCTTCCAGAACCCTTCCCCTGTACCTGTCCCACCTCCTCTTGAACCCCTCCACCGTCTCTGCCTCCACCAGCCCCCTAGGCAGTGCATTCCATGGCTCCACCACCCTCTCAGTGAAGTAGCACCTCCTCCTTTCTCCCCTGACTCTTCCCCCCCTTCAGCTTCCACCCATGCCCTCTAGTGGTCCCCTCCTCCTTCCTTCGAAGCACCCTGAGGTTACATAAGTCTTTCAGTTTCTGCCCCACCGACACAGCTGCTCACACCGGAATATACTTTGGGTTGATTTTTGTGGCTCCTGGGGAGGATTTGGTAAAATCAGAATAGGCTCATCATGAACCTCATTGCCCTGCTGCTTCATGAGTGGTGATGTTACCTGAAGTCATGAAATGCATTTATATTGCAGTTTAGATTTTTCAAAGATAGCTCAACATTTTACAAAGCCAGTTTGGTTGGGGCTTATAGTATTACATATTTCTTCTGCTATACTGTTCACTATCAAATTGGCTATGATCTTGTAGTCCAAATTCAATAGGGCTACTGATTTATAGCTTGCTGGTGGCAGCAGATCTTTATTTTCTTTATGCAATAACAGTATCATAGCATCAAGCATAGGTGGAGGAATTCCTACATCTTTGAATAATTTGCAAACCATAAGCTCCAACCAAGGCACTAAATCTTCTGCAAAAGCAACAAAGAAGGCAAGGTGTTTTATTCTGTGCTATTACAAGCTCATTAAGTATTAAGGAATAATTACTTGGAATGGTGTAGACATAAGCATGCGGTTGCCCATCTCTGCACTAATGGAAAGTTATTCACATCTCTAAAAAGTTTTAAAATAGACATTGTTTGACTACTCAAATGTCTTATATATGAATAATTCTTCATTTGGTCAACCATTACCGACTTTACAGAAACTATGTTAAAAGAATACACCTATTTAAAAACGATTTTATGAAAGTAAAATAAGGAGTCATCTACATCCATGTTCCCAGTGTAACAATATAAAATAGTTCCAACATTTTTACAATAAAACAGATGATCTGAATACCCTTAGTGGCTTAAATAGGAAGTCAGATAGAGAGAGGAGTTTTAGATGTTTACCGTATTATATAAAACAAATGCTAGAAAAGTGCTGTATCCTCATGAAATAATGCCATCTCAAGGGGCTAAAAAGCGGGTAGCAGAGACAGCTTTGGGGGCCTGAAGGAGTGGGGTGCCAGTGGGCATTTTTATTTTTTATTTATTTTATTTAAACAGCAGTTTGGAAAACCTTTGAGCCATAGGCTCATTTACAAAGGTACCTTGTCACAGTAAGACAAACGAAAATACACAGTATAACAGTACAACACATAAGTATAACAGTAACTTAAGACATAGATACAAACAAGCTGGTACAGGTAGGATTGATGCAAACAATACCAGAGTTATGTTGTCCTTAGCAGCTTAGTAATAAGCTTTGTCATGGTAGTCTGACTTTGACTAGTAGGATACAGCATCGGTGTTAATAAGGTGGTTACTTAATGAAGTTTTTGAAGCACGATATAGTTGGAGCTCGAGATGGAGGGGGCAGTGTGTTGAACCAGGAGGGGCCCTAAAGCTGAAGGCTCTTTGACCGTGAGAGGTCCTAGCTCTAGGGATAACAAGAGAGGTTTTCCCAGAGGTCCGAGTATGAACTAATGGGACAGAGCGGCGTATGGTGGTGGTCAATCCTGGTGGGGATAGCCCAAGGAGGGTCTTTTTTGTAAGGGTACAGGTCAGATATTTGAGGCGCTCGTCAAGATCCAGTACCAGCGCTTTAGCGTACAGTAGACAGGTGTGTGTCAGCCTAGGTGCTCCAGTAATTAACCTGCAGGCCTTATTCAGAGTAGTGCGATTTTATGGAGTGCGGTCTGATCAGCAGCACCATACACCGGCAGTCCATAGTCCACTAGGGACAGGATAAAGGAGGTGACTGATAGTCAAGAGAGCCCGGGGAGGCAGTGTTTATACCGTGTAAGATGCCCAATCGGATATTAGTGGCAGTGGCTAGGGCAGCGATGTGTCCATGGAAGGAGAGGAAGGGTCAAATGGATCCCTAGGTATTTATAGGAGCAAACTTGTTCGAGTGGGAAAGAGGACCCAGAGTGAATGAGGAGTTTGAAGTTGCAGGACTTGTTTTGGGGATGAGTGAAGAACATGGTTTTGTTTTTAAGATTTATCACCAATCTATGTTCCTTGAACCAGCCCTCGGCTTCAGTGAAGGACTTCTGCAGCGAGGTCCTGGAGGGCAATAGGGTTACAACTTGAGGCAAAGATGACTGCATCATCAGCGTACAATAGAATGTTCCCGAGCAGGGCGTGGAAGGGTGTTAAGGTAAAGGGAGAATAGTGAGGGGCCCAGAATGGAGCCCTGGGGAACCCCAGAAAAGATGGGACAGATGTCTGAGTAGGTCCCATTCATTTTCACACGCTGTGAGCGTCAGATAGATAACTGGTGCACCAGGAGATAGGCCCAGCAGCAAAACCAGAGAGACTAAGGGCATCAAGAAGGAGGGTGGGAGACAGTGTCGAAAGCTTCGAGAGGTCAATGAAGACAGCACCAGCCAGAGAACCAGTGTCTAAGGAGGAGGAGAAAGTTGGAGAACTCTAGGAGGGCTGTGTTGGTACTGTGGCCCGCTCGGAAGCCATGCTGCTCAGGACAAAGGACATTGTAGGTGGACAGGTAGTCAGAGATTAGAGGCCACCACTTTTTCCAAGGCCTTGGAGGAGAGAGAGAATGGAGATCGGTCGATAGTTTCCAGCCACAGTCCTATCACCACCTTTAAAGATAGGGGTGACAGTGGCGACTTTCCAGGCAGTTGGAACCTTCCCCAGGCAAAGAGAGCGGTTGATGAGGCATGTGATCGGGTAAGGACTGTGTCTAAGACCAGCCGTAGGGATACACGGATTCAGGTGTCACTGCCTGTACTATTACTCTTGAGGGCAGTGACAAGGTGCGCCTAAGTTCTTGGGCAGAAACACGGCGGAGGAGAAAATAAGGCAGAAAGATTTACGGCAGGTGCTGGGGAGGAGGTCAAAAAATTTGTAGGGAGGATAGGGCTAAGGTCAGTGAATGAGGTGTTGAGGTGGTTGGCTATGAGGGCTGGGTCTGAGGAGATCACACCATTAATGTTGATCTGGGTGGGTGGGGGAGTGTGCAGTCCCATTTAACTGTTTAATGTTATCCCAGAAGGTTCTGGGGTTCCTCCATGAGGCAGTGAGTGAGGACCGATAGTGCTCAGACTTGGCCTTTCTGATGGCCTGAGTGCACTTGTTTCGGGAGGCAGCATATAACCGCCTGTCATTGGGCCGGCCAGTCTCAATGGCACGGCATGGCAGAGGATAAGTACAGAAGGCAAAAAAACAGACATTGTATGTAAGCATGTATACGAGCAGACTATTATATTGTAGAAGCCAACAGAAATTGTGCTCTTCATTTAAAACAATAGAAAGTAACTCTATGTTAATTTACAAAGTATTGTTTTACATTCACCCCATAGCCAAAATGAGATGCAACATCTTGTTTAAGTTGGGGGGGGGGTTCTACCCAATTTTACAACTGTAAGGGATGATGCACAAGAATTCCACATTTTTAAGGTGTTCAGAACAAAGGGTTTAGTGGTGCTGCAATGGAAAACAGCTCTCATTTCAGTTTCCACCTTAAGTTCAGTCCAGCTTGCCTGTGCCTTCAGTGCTGAATGGCAAATTCTCTAGAACTGAAGCCCTGAGGAGATTAGTGTCAACTTCTAGCAAAGACCTAATGATTGCTGTGAAATCATTTTTATAAAGCGCTGAGTGACAGCAACCCCCCTCCCGAAACACATACACTTAAAAAAACAAGTGTGTTTGAGACTGAAGCCACGGTCGATCAGCAGAGAGATGAATGGAATTTCAAATCAGAGCAGTTGTAATGAAATTCCTGTCAAACCACTCATCTCTCGGTGCTGCGAAGCATGATGAAGTCAGGCACAATAGATAGCAACATATAAAAAGAGAAGAAAAAAATAAAAATAAATTGAAATTAGAAATTTAGACACTGATAAAAAACAATTTACTTTCTCTCCCTCTCTGTCTCTATTGTAGGGATCTGGGTGCTGTGGATATGAACAGACTTATGCAGAACTTCAGAAGAGCTTCAGTCCAGTGTATATAAACAGTAATAACATTTGCTTGTTACCTGTGCTGTCCATTTACCATAGTCTACCAGAAAGGGCCCATCCAATAATGATGTTACAGAGTATTACTGATCTTGGCATGCCACGATGGTGTAGGGTGGGGTGGAGTTCACTTTTATCAAAATCACAATGAGATGTAGGGAGGAATGGGTTGGGGGTAAGTACAGTACACATTCCATAAAGTCTGCACAGAAATTGTATGGCATTCCCACTGTCTACCAACAGATGTACCACAGTATTTATACAATGCCCGCAAAAAGCAACTCAGAAGTTTGGAGAAAAGCAGGGGACAATATACAGTAACACGTGAGAGTCAATGTGAAAAATATCGCATTTAAAAAGACCAGTGTGGTTTGATGCTGTCCAGAACAAACTGAAGAGTTTGGGAGTCATACAATCCACTTTGATGCCAGCACACCTCCGCACCCATTATGAAGGCCAAACCTTCCAGTTCACGGACGTAGGCAGTGTTCACAATCGGACGCAGAATACGAAACTTGAGAACAGCATCAAACACAAACACATAAATATTGCCTGGAGAAGAAAGCCTAGTGTTCTATCAAATATGTTCATGTTGTGGGGCTCTCAGTGGCTACTAAGGGCTCTGTACCCCTCCCTTTTCTTACTTACCCACCCTTGACCCTGATCATCCATTTCACCCTGTCCCACACTCTTTTGAATCCATCTACCATCTCCAGTGAGACCACTTTATCTGGGAGTTCATGCCATCCTGCAACCACTCTCTCCGTGAGGAAATGCCTTGTGCTCTTTCTCTTAAACCTTCCCCCCACCAGCTTAATGCAGTGCTAAGGCAGATAAGTAATTGTCTGTTCATACAGGGTTAAGCCCCAGATGTAGACTTTTCAACAATCACTACCAAACATTTACTATATTAATATTTTTACTAGAGGAGAGGCTATTACAATTCAGTGTAGGTATGGTTTACTTCATATAATAAGTCTGCTTTCTGCTATCCAGTTGCTAACTATGAGACATGACCTCCCTGTTAGGTATTGAACTATTTTGTTTACAAATGGCAGAGTGGCTGATTACATGTGCAATACTGCTAACAATGACAGAATTAGCCATTTATTACTATATAAGTCAGATACCTTTAGGGCTATATGGTTCCCATTCCAGAATTATCTTGGCCAGAGAAGTTGATTAAAGTGATTTGCCAGGATTAGTGCATATCTTACATTTTTTTGCAGCTTATACTGAAAGTCCATGTCTGTAATGTTTATAATATTTTTGAGCTGTCATTGTGGAAGTGGATGGGATCGTATTCTGGCCCTGCCAAGGTAGCCAGCCAATCCATTCCACTTCCCCGCTGATCAATGTGCCTCAATCAGTCCCCGTGCTCAGACACATAATGACACGTGCCCAAGGACAGCATGGGGGTACGCTCCATTAATGTCTATGGGGGCATTTTTAAGAACATTTTTATATATAGTAATGGCCATTTGATGATTAATCAAGGGCACCGGTCGACTACCAAGGACCTTGATCTCCAACAATGCACCAAGCTCTGACGTATAGCCTTCAACTCTCTGAGCACCCCATCAAATCAAGGGTATCTCTGGCATGAAACCCAGGGTTGAATATGAATTAGTGCAACTGAATCAAAGGCCAAGGTAATGGCCATATTATAAGCCACCACTGCCTCCTCCGATCCTGTCTTACATGCTTCCTTCATACCCGAGACACCCAATATTGCCTGAAGGTCCTCTGATGTCAAATCCCTTAAAGGGTGGTGTAAAACCATCTCCACAGGGGGTGGACTGCAAGGGGGGGGTATTGAAGAAGACCTGCTTTCTGAAAGACTGAAAGGTGGCAAACGTAGTACCGCTCCATAACAAGGGGGACAAGGAATACGTGGGGAACAACAGACTTGGTAACTTGGTATCTGAAGACAGATAGAAGGCATTAGCCCATAGTTTTCTGTCTCCCACACAATGTGGGTGCATTTCATTTAGAATCCTAGTGTTCTATTCAATTTTGTTTTAAAAGTCACAAATTTGATAATGTCCATCAAACTATGTGGAAGCGTATTCAATGTTCTCAGGGCTCTCAATGAAAAGTAATTATCCTTTCTTTTAGTTCGGACCATAGGGATCTCAATTTGTTTTCTGTGTGATCGTAAAGTTGGGGACATCCCTTAAATTGCTGATGGAGTCATTGGTCAGAAAAGACCCTTGTGGACTACAGGATAGTAAACAGCATGAGTTCATGACAGAGAGGTCTGGTCTGAGTAACCCGATGGTTTTCTTTGACTAGGTGATGAAGGCATTGGATAGGGGCCACGCCGTGGATTTACTCTACTTCAGCTTCAGCAAGGCTTTCGACTCAGTGCCTCACAGATGATTGCTGAAGTAGATGGAGGATCTGGGTTCGGACAGAGACATAGTAAGATGGGTAGGTAACTGGCTAAAGGGGAGGCAGCAGAGTGTTGTGGTTAATGAGGTTAAATCAGAGGAGAGGGAGATCACAAGTGGGGTACTGGGATCTGTCCTGGGCTCAGTCATCTTCAATATGTTCATTACCAACACTGGAGAAGGAATCTAGGGCAAGTTGTGTCTCTTCACAGATGACAGTAAGCTCTGTGGGAGGGTGAACAGTGATGAGAGAATCAGGGAAACACAGAGTGACCTGCAAAGACTAGAGAGGCAGTCTAAGGTTTGCCACTTGAAGTTCAACACCAAAAAAACACACGGTGCTGCACCTATGGAACAAGAACCTCAGGATGGAGTATTGGGTGCGTGAGTAAGTAAGACTTAGCACTATGGCAGAGGAACGGAACCTAGGAGTTATCATTAGTGACTCCCTCAAACAATCAAGCCAGTGCAACAAGGCCTATAGTAAGGCAAATAGGATGCTGGGATATATCTGGAGGGGTATTTACAGCAGAAAAAAGAGGTAATATTACCTCTTTATAGATGTTTGACAAGGTCACACCTAGAGTACTGTGCCCAGTTCTACAGTCCTCACCTCACCTCAGGAAAGATGAGGACAGGCTGGAGAATGTGAAGTGAAGGGTGACCAAGATGATTCAAGGACAGCAGGGTAGGTCTTACAAAGATCGCCTCAAGGCACTGAACATGTACCCCCTGAAGACCAGATGAGAGAGGGGAGATATGAAAGAAACCTTCAAGTTACTGAAAGGAAAAAAACAAAGTGAACAGTGGGGATTTTTTAGCATGAGTAACAGTCTGAAGTTATGGGGGCATGAGTGGAAACTGACAGAAAGGAGGTTCTGGAGGGATATGAGAAAGAATTATTTTACAGAAAGGATGGTGGAACCATGGAGCAGTCTACCAGCTGAGGTGGAAGACATCAAAACCATAAATGGTTTCAAGCACGACTGGGACAGTGTGAAGGGTACAATGGTTACTCAGGGTGACAGTAACAGGGAGGAGAATAGGGAGGTGCACAGGGAGAGCTAGAGCTCTGTATGAACAAAAGGTTCCAGGGCTGGAATACATAGGGAACCATAAGCAGACTGGATGGACCATCAGTCTTTTTCTGCCATCATTGTCTATGTTTCTGTTTTTCAAGGTGCAGTGATCAGACCAACTGATGGGATCTATCTCGAGATCATTCATTTCAAACCCTAGAGAAAAAAATCAAGCCCAAAGCGTGCCAGTGTTGGTGGTTTGCAGAAGTAACCACTTCTGCTAGGCCCAGTGATTCCATCAACCGAAGGAAATCTTGTCCAAACTGTGAGAGTTCATCATCAACCCAGGCACTAAAGTCACCATGAACAAACCATCTACGCAACTCTAACACCCTGTCGACAATGAAATCTGCAATCTCCTGCAGGAACTCCATCTCACCAGTAGGGTGGTACATGGTAGTTTAAGAGAGAGGGACATTTTTTTTTGTTCCCTGATAGGCTGAATTGGGAATTGGACCAGTCAGGTAGGTGCGGGGGGACAAGGGCCAGATTTGTTTTTTATTCCCTGATGGGTCAGGTTGGGCACTGGATCTGCCAGGTTGTTGGGGGACGGGGACAGATTTGTTTTATTCCTGATGGTTTGGGTTGGGCTCTTTACAAGTCAGGTTGTTGGGGGAAGGGGAAAGATTTTTTTTATTCCCTAATGTACTGGGCTGCTCACCGGACTGAACAGGTAGTTGAGAGGGGGCACTGATTTTGTTTATTCCTTCAAGCCATATTGGACACAGTTCTGTTCTATTCTGTATTCCCTGCGCTACCAGAATTGAACTCCTGTGCCTTATGAAACCCTTTGGGACACACTGTGTATGAAATTCATGTTGGTCAAGTGTTGTTTTAAAAGTTGCCACACCTGCCCCCCTTGCTCCAGCAACTGATCCCCACCCCTTTAGTTTTCTCCGTCCATGGCCAGGCTAAACATAGAAACATACAAAGAAGCATAGAATTTGATGGCCGATAGGGACCGCTTGGTCCATCCAGTCTGCCCATTTCTCCCTACCTACACTATTACCAGAGACCGTGCCTGATCTACAGCTCTTTCTCCTTTCCCCCTTCCTTTTCACTATTATTCTCTTGTGCTTATCCCATGCATTCTTGAACCCCACCACTGTTTTTGCCCCCACCACTTCCACTGAAAGGCTGTTCCAGGAATCCACCACTCTTTCTGTGAAGAAGTACTTCCTCACATCTCTCCTGAATGTAGCCCACTCCAGCTTCATAGCATGTCCCCTTGTTCTTGAGCACCTTTTCTTCTGAAAAATATTCCCGTTCTGTACCTTTTTTACTCCCCCGTGAGGTATTAAAAAGTCTCTATCATATCCCCCCTTTCCCTCCTCTATTCCAGGGTGTACATATTGAGGTCCTTATGTTCTCCTCATAAGACTTTTGATGTAGACCCTGCACCATTTTAGTTGCCCTCCTCTGGACAGTTTCCACTCTGCCTATGTCCTTCTGAAGATGACTTCAGATGACTGCATGGCTTTACCCTTAACAGATTCAGTTCTGTTAATAAAAAAGTTAAGCCCCCCATGCTCCGCTCTGGGGAGCTTATCCAACCACACATTGCTGATTGGAAGTGGGGGTATAAGCACCGTAGGAAGCCTTTTTTGTACTTCCTCTACTAAATATTTGCAGTGCAAACATCAGATGAAACAAAGTTGCACAAGCATATAATAGAAACAATCCAACAGTATACAGAAGGATCCCCATCAATAAGGTAAAACAATCAGTAACACCTCCAGTACCCAGTCATATGTCTTATTACCCCACAAGTAAAATGCAAAAAAAAACGCACCTACCTAGGAGGCAGGGGGCAAAGGCATAGCTAAAAAATATCACCCGACCTTCCAAGTTATGGGACATTGTGACATACTTTTTATCTCTTCCACCTGAATCAGACCCACCCTGGAAGGGAAACAGTAGTTACCTATGCCAGTTTAAATTATTTGACTCTTATCATGAAGGTAAAGGGAGCAATCAAGCACTGTCTTCCCCAGCACTATCAATAATAGCGTGAAGCAGTTCCAATGTGGTCCATCTATTTATAAATGCTGGCATGTGTTGCTGAAGAAGAAAGGTAATCCTTTCCATAGTCTGTATTTGTGATATTACGTCCACTCATTCTTGCTCAGTCATGGGTCAGTTTTCAGCCACTTTTGGACAACAGCTTTAGAGGCTGCTGCCACAAGTATACCCCATGAATACATCCCTTCTTTTCCTTTGATTGCTTGGGGAAGGATGTCTAATAGCTGATTCCCAAAGGTGAGAGCAGTGGAAAGTGAAAAAAAACTCTTTGGAAGCTATCCCTCATAGTCTGCCAGAAGTCCGCAAGGATTATGCACTGGCAAAAGATATGTGTGTGTGTGCGCTACATCACCCTCATCACACTGACGCCAGCATTTCGAGGTTCTCTGAGCATCCCATCCTGCCTTCACAAGTGGAACCAGAAAGTACCGGCTTCTTACATGCCAGGAAAATTCCTGCCATCTCGGAGAGGAGGTGGTATGGCAAACTGTTTGCCAAACCCCAACCATTTTTTATCTCTGAACTGACTCCTTGTCTCATTTTCCCATTTGTCTTTGATATATGTTGTATTTCCAAAGGTTTTGATATAAAAGTAGTATAAAGGAGGTATTTTCCCTTTTAGTAACTATGATATCCTAATATCTTGTAGGACTAAAAGAGAAAGCTTAGGTCCCTGTTTCAATGACCTCTCCCTGCATTTTTTAAGAACATAAGTCTGTAGTTGAAAGTACAGAAAATGATCAGTTGATCGCCAGTGGTATGCCTGTTTACACTCCTTGAATGTGCAAATACCTCCTTCCACCATCAGCAAGGGGGACAACAAACCTAACATTGCCTGACGCTTAAAGATCAATGGTAACCATTTTTATGCATTGTTAATAAAAGCCTGAATTCAAGTCCCTTTGTCATTAGTTGTGTTTCCTGAAAATGTCATGCTGTTTTGTTTTGTGGTTTCCTTTAAATCAGCATTTAACTTGTTCTGCACTGAATGAAAACAATCAGGCTGTTTCTGGCTCTCTGACTAAGCCATGGAGAGTGATGACATCATATTGGAGTAAACTACTGCTTCAGCAGTTCAAGTCCCTGCTTGACTGAAGAGCTGTTAACTTCCCAATTAGAGTAGCCTGTAGAGTTAATTGTTTTCTGTCCATGGTTGTTACTAACTCAGTCTCTGGTTTGTGTTCAGATAAATTAGCTGAAAATCTATCATTCTGTTCTTATAAAAAGTTGATCATTTAGTTTCAGTGCTGAACTGAAGTGGTATAAATGTTTGTGAGGAATCAGTTTGTATAAACTGTCAGTTCTTTCTCATCAAAACTCTGTTTTTTTTTCCTAACTATATAGCACTGGGTTATTTAATGAATGTAAAACAAATCTAAAGTGTGTTAATTCATAAAAGTAATTTGTCTTTGATATAGCTTCCATAAATAGGTTCATGTAAAAACAATTTTTCCTGTCAGACTGACAAACAGGTGCCTGCCACACTCTGCTATTTCAGGCGCATGTACTACATGAACTCATAAATTTCCATTCTTTGATGGTTTCTGTGTGGAAATACATAATGTAGGAGTATAACTAGAAACATTATATGGCATCCTGATGCCCCCTGTCTCCTGACCCATAGTTGAGGCAGCTGCACTCTGCTTCCCCCGTCCCACAAGCTTCCTGTCTCCTGCCCCACATTTAAGGCTGCTGCACCCTGCTGCCCACCCTCTTCTCCCATACAGTCAGGGCTATGGCTCCCTGCTGCCCCATCCCCTGCCTGAACAATCAGGGCTGCTGCACTGTGCTGTTCCCTGCCTGAACAGTTGGGGTTGCTGCACCCTGCTGCCCTTTGTCCTCCACCTCCCAAGTCAGGGCCACTGTACCCTGTTGCCCCCTGTTCCTGTCACCACAGTTGGGGCTGCTGTGCTCTGCCCTAGAGTCCCATGTCCTCTGCCTCTACATTTAGGGGTGCTGTACTATGCTGCCCGTACCACTAGAAGTGGGGCTTTTGTTGCACCCTGCCACCTACTTCCATTTTGCCAAATGGGCAGGGCTGCGGCACCATGTGCATCCCATTCCACAGTCACAGCTGCTATACCCTGATCCCCCCCCCATGTCCTGCCCCACAGTCACGGCTTCTGCATCATGCTGTATATAGTCTGTCCCCTGCCACCACAGCCAGAGCTGCTGCACTCTGCTCTTATCTACACAGCGAGGGCTGCTGCACCCTGCAGCCCTATACTTCCACAGTTAGGGTTGCTGCACCATGCTGCCCCCTGCCACCAATGTCAGATTTTTTGCTACACTGCCCAAACTGCCCAAGAGAAAAAACAGAAAAATACTTTCCTCTTGTGTTATGGGGGTGAGGTACAGAGGGCAGTAGGGCACAGAAGTCATGATTGTTAGGGCAGGAGACAAGGGAGGTATCAGGGTACAGCAGCTCACATTGTGTGCCCTGGTGCAGCAGTCACGCCTGGTTGCAACTGACCCAACTATGGGGGCAGAGGACAGGGTGCAGCAAATGTCATAACTCTTGCAGCAAGTGGCAACACAGTGCTGCAGCCCAAACTGTGGAGGCAAGGGGCTCTAGGGCACAGCAGGCCACAGCGGCCCTGCCTGAGTAGGCAGGAGCAGGGTGCAGCAGCCCTGGTTGTGGTAGCGAGGAACAGAGTACAGCAGGCTGCAGAAGCTTTGACTGTGGAGCAGGATACAGGGGGGCATCAGGGTACAGCAGCCCTGACTGTGGGATGGGATGCACATGGTGCAGTGGCCCTGCTGATTTGGGACAATGGATGTGGATAGCAGGGTACAGCAAAAGCCCCACTTCTGTTGGCATGGGGCAGCATTGTGCAGCAGCTCCAACTGTAGAGGCAGGAGACAGGGGACTCTAGGGTGTAGCAGAGCAAAGCAGCACTGACTATGGAGAGAGGAACAGGGGCAATGTCCCCAAATGTTGGGGGGGGGACAGGGGACAGCAGGGTGCAGCAAACCCAA
The DNA here is from genome assembly GCA_016271365.2 of Neoceratodus forsteri. Classification (NCBI taxonomy): domain Eukaryota; kingdom Metazoa; phylum Chordata; order Ceratodontiformes; family Ceratodontidae; genus Neoceratodus; species Neoceratodus forsteri. The sequence goes on from JADMNL010000025.1 coordinate 247,453,069, forward strand.
CTGTTCAGGCATGGGGCAGCATGGTGCAGCAGCCCTGACTGTTCAGGCAGATGATGGGAGCAACTGGGTGCAGCAACCCCAAGTGTGCAGGAGAAGACAGTAGGCAGCAGAGTGCAGCAGCCTTGAATGTGGGGCAAGAGACAGGGTGCATGTGGGTCAGGGGACAGGGCAGCAGAGTACAGCTGCCTCAACTATGGGGCAGGAGACAGGGGGCATTAGGACCCCATATAATGTTTCTAGTTATAGTCTTACATTATGTATTTTCACACAGAAACCATCAAAGAACAGAAATTTGTGTGTAACCCCCTTGTTACCCGGGGTTACTAGAATCCCAGTAAGATCTAGTGGTAGGCAGGGAAGGCAGCTTGTGAAACTCCAGTTAAATGGGTTTCACACTGTCTCACTCTGTTCTCAGTCTCAGCTGAGACTGAGGGATGACATCACCAACAGAACTATCGCAGCTGCATGAGCCACATTGGAATCTGCAGCAAAGGGAGTTAGATAGAACGTTGGGAGGTTTTGAAGTCAGAGTCTTCAGTCAGTCTTCAGTGAGTGAGTGTGAAGTAGGGAGCTTGCTGAGAAAGCAGCTCAGTGAAGGCTCTAGGAGCCTCAGCCCTGACAGAGGACTACTTTTAAGTAAAAGGGTGTGTGTCTCCACCTTAAAGAGGGACACAGAAGATAATTGAAGTAGTGGAGACCACTGTTTTCGGGTCTCAGTGCCCCCTCCTTTCAGGGGGGCAGGAAAGGATTCCCTGCAGATTCCTGTGGCAACCCCGTAGTTCTGCTTGTGAAGGAAAAGCTGCCTATGTGTTCCAGTGTTTATTTGGGAGAACAAGAAGATTTGTGAGTTGGCTGTGGGGCACCTGCAACATGAGGGTGAATGTCTGCTCTTGCTAAAAGGGCCTATGTTTTTCACCCTGGGACTTATGTGACAATGTGGGGATTGAACTACTAAAATAGTGGAAGCCTAGAGTAATGGGCTAAGCAAATTAAAAGTAGGTTCAAGTCCAGAGCTTGTTGGGATGCAAATTATATGTAGAGGAGATGTGACAGACGTCTACCCAGAATCTACATTTGAAAGTTCAGTAAAGGAATTCTTCAGTTTCCAGAGAAATGGCCGGGTATGGGCTGTGGGAGCTGGAGGTGGGTGGCCCCCCATCTTTAGTGACCAGGTCCACCTCTACGGATTTCTTCTGTGGATTTCTACTTTGCCTCAGGCACTTGGCCAGTGATGAGGGAAGTACCCAGACGTGGAAGTGTAAGGAAAATTCTCTCTAGGAGTCGAAGACTCTAGTGTGGTTTGGGGAGCCACAACAGGATAATTGGTTCATTCCTCAAATGGACCGTGGATCAAGTGGCCGGCGGGGGAGCCGAGCCAGTGGGAAAAACCCAAGTAGTGTACAAGTCGGGCTGTGTATCCAAAGCTGTGTGCAAGTCCGGGCTGTGTGCCTGGTGAATTTAGAGCCTGAGGGCTGGAAATGGTGATAAAGTGTTCTGTTGTCTCTAATCTGCATTACCAGGAATGTAGCCCCGTGGGGGTCTGTCTATGCTTTGTTTGTTCAGCTTGGATGTGAATAAAAGCCACACTGGAGAATCCCATTCCTGGTTCTGGACATTACAGTTATTGCTTCCTGTGTTGGTTACTTGGGTGCCCCTGTGCCGAATAGCCAAACCTAGGTCCCCTGTGCCGAGTAACCTCATCCTCCCCGAACCCAGTCCCCAGCAGGTACTGCTGTCAGCTTCAACAGCATGCCACCTGTCGTTTTGGCAGAAAGGCAGGGGTGAGGGTTACAAAAATGGAGGCACCACTTTGGATTTTGTTCTGGGAAGGAAGGTGCTCGGGCAAGGGGGCTAGCGTTTTGGCTATCTGGCAGTGGGTAGCCCAAAAGCTGAAGCAAGTGACTACCATGTGTTGCTGTGTGCTGTGGATCTTGTGCTGCTGTTTAAAATGCCAACTGTTTACCAAGGAGCAGTAAAGCCAAAGAGTGTGCCCTTGTCCTGCATCAAATTATTTACAGCGTTTTTGCCTGCTTTAAAAATTAACTGTGGTAAAGAAAAGTGTGGAAGACTAGGGGTAGCAACAGGAAAATTGTACCCTGGACATTGGAAATGCTTTTGAATGAATGAGAGACTTGCAGGTGTAATGGCTATGTTAAATGGCTGAAATGGGCTCCCGTCGTGGAGTCACAAATGCAGATATATATATATATATATATATATAGAGAGAGAGAGAGAGAGAGAGCGTGCGCGCACTAGGGGAAAAACAGAGTTTTGATGAGAAAGAACTGACAGCTTACACAGACAAGCTGACTTCTCACAAACATTTATACCACTTCATTTCAGCACTGAAACTAAATGATCAACTTTTTATAAGAACAGAATGATAGATTTTCAGCTAATTTATCTGAACACAAACCAGAGACTGAGTTAGTAAAAAGGCCGGACAGAAAACAATTAACTCTACAGGCTGCTCTAATCTGGAAATTAACAGCTCTTCAGTCACACAGGGACTTGCACTGCTGAAACAGTAGCTGACTCCAATATGACATCATCACGCTCAAAGGCTCAGTCAGAGAGCCGGAAACAGCCTGACTGTTTTCAGTCAGTGCAGAACAAGTTAACAAATGCTGATTTAAAGAAAACCACAAAACCAAATAGCATGACATTTTCAGGAAACACTACTAATGACACAGGGACTTGAATTCAGGCTTTTATTAACAATATGTAAAAATGGGACTCCACTATTACATACCAAAATCTCAGTGCTACAGGTGTTCAAGGTATAGTCTGTGTAATATGTGAATTCCCTTATGACCTGTAAATTATTTTACCATGCACTTTCGTTCTCTCATGCCTATAAATAAGTTCCGTGTATATTACCTCTGCCTTATGTACAATGTTTACTGCAAATTGTTTCTCCTGTATGTTTGTAATTTCCTGTACATATATGTGTGTATATATATATATATATATATATATATATATATATATATATATATCATCATTTGTGAAAACGGGCATTTTTGTGAACATACTCTCCAGTATAAAATAAAACTGACTGATTGATGACCTGATTCACTGCCTTCCACATAAGAGCTACTTCATGCCCCCAATTTGCACTGCATCACATGCGGGAAATAGCCACTGAAGAGGGCATCAAACTGCCACTACTCCACCTTGTCGGTTAACATCATGCTACCCTCCCTACCAAGGCACCCTAATTCTGTACAACTCAGGAAAAAAGTGCTATTCTACACCAACAGTATCTTATCAAAAAAGGTGGTCCTAATCCTCCTACTGTTCTCTGGGAACATCCACCCTAACCCAGGACCAGCACCCACTGGGGGAAGAAGCAATGGGAAATGGGCATATTAAGATTGCATCTCTGAACATATGCAGCCTCCTGTCTAAGTTCACTGTCTTCCAGGCTTGGGTCACCCAGCATATGCCCGATGTCATCTGCCTCACGGAAACCTGGCTCTTCCCCAAAATAATGAACTCATCCATCATGCTAGAAGATTATACCATCTACAGGCAAGACAGAACCAGCAAAAGGGGAAGGGGTGTCTTGTTTATATAAAGAGCCCACTCCATGGCCTAGTGCTCCCCCTGTCAGCAAGAGCCTCCGACATTGAGCTGCTGGCCGTAAAATGTTTACTTGGTGCTGCCAAATGCAAGTCCTTTACAACTGCCACAGTTTACATGCCACCAGGAAAAATCAAAACCAGGCTTGGATAAAGTAATTGACATCACTAAGACCCTGAAGCAGAACAATGAATTACTAATGGTGGGTGACTTCAACATAAACTGGCTCTGCTCTCAATCCACCCTACAACAGGATCTGGTTGCCAGTGTGTACCTCTCCCAACTGGTTAGAGAGCCAACAAGAATCAACTACAAAAATGGTACCAGCTCCCTCATAGATTGGGTCCGGTTTAATTACCCCTCAAAGCTGTCAAACGTCACAGTTCTCACTAATATCCTGAGTGACCACTCACCTACTCTCTGCAATTGGTCCAACAAAGGGGCGAAGGCTGCCCCTGCCATCATCACCGGCAGAGTACTTTGTAGAGGCCTCCTAAACTCCTTCAAAATTTACCTCGCCCAGATCGATGGGTCACCCCTTGATAATATCAAGGACATTGATCTTGCCCTAGATTTCTTCATCTCCAGTTTTAACGCTGCTTGTGATAACTTTGAACCAGTAGGACAGAGGAAAGTGATGGGTGCACTAAATGGGTGGGTCACGGGGGCCTTGATTGGGCAAATGAAAGAGCGAGACAACCTTTTGGCATAAGTGAAGGCCACAGGGGCAATGCACGATTTTCAAAATTACCCAGCAGCCAGAAATAAGTGTATAAAAGCAATCAGGCTGGCTAAGGCTAATTTCTGCAAAAGCCAATTAGAAAGGAACTGAGGTAACAGTAAGGGTTTCTGGGGTAGCATTAAAGACTTGATTGGGAAGGACCAAACCCCCCCCCCCACTTCTTAATGTCAATGGCACTCTAACTAAGGACCCCCTTTCAATTACTGAAGCCTTTAATGTGGCATTCACGGACCTCAGTGCCATCCTACCAACCAATTATCTGGTACCACAAGCCCCCTCATCTCCTAGACCCCACCCTTCAACCCAACCAGTGAACAATGTACCGCAGTTCTATCTCAAATGCATAACTATTTCTGAGGCCAAGAAATACGTCAAAAGGGTACTGGGGAAAATACGCTTGGCCAGCGACAACATAGATATGAAAATGGTGGAGCTCGCACTTGATGATGTAATAGCCCCAATTACCAAAATCTTTAATAAGTCCCTCACACTTGTTAACTTCCTGTACCTCTGGAAAGTGGCTCTTGTCACATCAGTACACAAGAGCAGGGACCATACAAGTACCTTCAATTTCCAGCCCATCTCCATCCTATCACTGTTACTAGCTCAGTCCTGTCAGTTATTGACTATGGGCTGATTGTATATAGTGCTGCCACCGACACGGCCCTAAACTGTGTCAAAACAGCACTCAGCAAAGTCTGCCAACTCTACCTGGGTGCCATCAGGCTCACCCACACGTGCAAGCTGTATGCCAAAACACAATGGCTAAACCTACCAGGGCGAGTAAAGTACCAAGTGTGCCTCATGGGAAAGAAAGTGCTTCTTGGTCTCGCCCCACCTGCATTCCACAACCTACTGCAATTCTCACAAACCCAGCACTGCACCAGGGGCACTGCACGATGCTCACTATCTGCACCATTCAGAAGAACATCTCTCGCTCAGTGCCCTTTTGCTTACAGAGCCCCACATTGGATTAACGAACTCCCCTGCTGAACTAGCCAATTCCAACATTAGCTCTTTCAAAAAAGAATTGAAGCACTACTTAGCTACCTCCAGCAGCTGTGACTGCTAAACAACCTCAAACTCTGCATGAGACCGCTTTTTCCCCTCTGCTTTAGCGAAGCTGTCCTCACCCTGTCCTTATCTCAGGGACCTCATCTCTCTGCCGCCAGCCTCCTCTTTCTACTTCCTCTTCCCCACTGCCTTCCCAACTGCAACTGAACACCTTAAACCCTGTATCCTCCCCATGGAACCTCCTCCCCCCTCCTCCCCTAACCACCTGTACCTATCTCTCACTTTCTGGACTCCCATCCTCACTTTACTGATGCAATTGTGACAATCCCACATCTCTGGGTGCTGGCCTATGGATCTCCATACCCTCCCTTGTTTTTTATGGTTCATATATACTGTATGTGTCATAGGTTTATCTTATTGCACAGCATTACTTGTACTTGGTTTGACTACTGATGTTATGTGCTGTGTAAATTCATACTTGCTGCTGTATACCCAATATGCTTGTCTGCCATTGTATTGTTCTCCTAGACATGGAACCTTCATAAATAAGCTCTGCACTCAAAGGATGTATCCGAAAATTAAAATAAATAAATAAAATGCTCATGATCTTCCACTCTGACCCCCTAATACCCTGATCACACTTAATGGTTTGGACTAGGGGCTCTGTATAGAGTGCAAATAAAATGGGGGAAAGAGGGCAACTCTGGCAACCATCCCGTCTCAACCTAAACATAGAGACATAGAATTTGATAGCAGATAAGGACCGCTTGGCCCACCCAGTCTGCCCATTTTTCCCTACCTACATTATCACTGCAGACCCTACTTGATCCACAGTGTGTAGATCCTAAGATACATGGCAACCGGCTCACACAACAGCTCTAGGGACATGATGCAGTGTTTTAACACAGGCAGTGAATTCACCCTGAAAGTCACACCCTGCAAGCACCCCTTATAAATGTTCCCAAAAGACTTCATCAAATGATTTTTTGACATCGCGGCTCATCAGATATGCTGGTTGGATGGTATGGTAAGTGACAGGTGGTCTATAATATGCACTGATCTCCGGATGTCATCTTATGCCTGGCAGCCCATCACTAAGCCTGCTTGGTCACAGTGTACTAGATGGGGGATTATCTTTTCCAACCTGTGGGTTAATATGGATGTTAAGATGTTATAGACCACATTTAAAATAAAAATAGGTCTTACGAGGTGCAGGGTAAGGGGTCCTTGCTGTATTTAGGTATGACAGAGATGACTGCCTGACTCCGCGATGGAGCCATACAACCCCTTTCCAAAAAAACAGAATAGTAGGCTTGCACCAGCATGGGAGTAGTGGGAAGCCTTGACTGAGAGAAGGGAGGGGAGTAAGTCTTCCCAAATCTACACTACCGGTCAAAAGTTTTAGAACACCCCCATTTTCCAGTTTTTATTGAAATTTACGCAGGTTAATGTCTCAATGTACTCTGAAATTAAAGCATAGAACAAATAAACAATTGGAGATAAAAAAGAAATCATAGAATCATTTTGTTTAACAAAATTTAATCTAAATTTTTGACTCATCAAAGTAGCCACCTTTTGCAGATATACTGTAACACTTGAACACACTCATGGCATTCTTCCTACAATGGACATCAAATATTGTTCGGAAGCTCTTTCCAACACTGTTGCAGAAGTTCCCACAAATGTGTTGCACTTGTAGGTTGCTTTGCTTTCACCCTTCTGTCCAGTTCATCCCAAACCAGCTCGATGGGGTTTAAGTCTGGAGACTGTGCTGGCCATTCCATGATTTGAAGCCTACCGTCTTGTTCTTTTCCTCGAAGGTAGTTCTGACATAGCCTGGAGGTATGTTTTGGGTCATTATCTTGCTGTAGGATGAACCCCTGACCAACTAGGCATAGACCAGAGGGTATTGCATGGCGCTGCAAAATGCTGTGGTAGCCCTTTTGGTTCAGGGTGCCAGTCACTCTGTGCTGTTGTCCTGTGAGCCTTCTATCATGCAAGCTGTTGACTCTCAGAAACTTGTCTTCTGATTCTGTTGTGGCTTTGGGTCTGCCAGACCTCTTCCTGTCAGAGTTTCCTCCAGTTTCCAAGTGCCTTTTGATGGTGTAGGAAACTGTACTCACTGACACCTTGGCTTTCTTTGCAATTTCTCTACAGCAGTTTTTGCTAACCTAATCTTTTTTTTTTAACCTCTAGCAGTTTACCACTTACCTTTGTACCATTTCAGGTTATTCACTGGACTTGAATTGCTTAAATTTCAATAAAAACTGGAAAAATGGGGGTGTTCTAAAACTTTTGACCGGTAGTGTAGGTGTCACTAAGAGAACACCCAGACAAACTGGTTACTAAGATGGGTGTAGGGCTTGCAGACCACAAAAGAAGGGCCTGGTCTTGGCTGGGAGAAAAATGGGTTTGAACAAAAATTGTGTTGCCTTTATGTACAAATAAAGGGTTACTTTACATCTGTTGCCATGGGACCTAGGAAAAAAATACAGTTGAAGTAGATTGATTCACATGAAAACCTAAAACAACCGTAGACAAGAAACTTGGGTAAATTCTAAGGCCTATGCCTTAAGAGAAAAGCAAATAGTCAGGGACAATGCAGAGAGTTTAAAACATGCTCTCTTGTCTGTGGTCAAGGCCAATAAAAATGCTGTTTTCCATGTAAGGCATTTCGAGTCGCAGGAATCCAATCGTTCATATGGAGGACCAACGTGTGTTTAAATATCTAAATTAAAATCCCATGAGGACTGCAGCCATACAGAACAGTAAAATCCTTCCGACTCTTTAAAAATATAAGAACACGTGGAGCATTCCTGGAGACAACCAGAACCTTAAGCATTTCATGAAAGAGGTTCTAACCTTAGAATTCATACATTTTAGTAAATAAGCCTATAGGTGCAGAAATGGTTCTCATTTGTGGTGGCACTATGCAGGAAAGGAGATGTTTTGCTTTTCCCAGGGGCAAACAGGTCCATTTGGGGAGTACCTCACTCTTTCAAGCTGCCATCCAGCACCATGTCATTGAGAGGCCACTCACGGGTTAAGGTTTCCTGACACTTGCCTGCTACATGAACCACCAAAAGCTGAGGTGTAGTGGATAAATATAGATTACGCACTTGTAACCGTACTTCTAGGCGTGGTATACAGTTCACATCCACACTTTGGCCGTTCCCTGGAACTATATATTTTAGTATATACTCCCTCTGCCCTCTCCGCCCCATCTCTCTCCCCCTCTCCCCCATTTTCTCATTCCCCGACCCCTCTCCATCTCTCTCAGTTTTCTTTCGTTATCCTTCTCTCTCATTTTATTTTGGCTTAAGCTTCTTGCTGCTCAACATATATTGCAGTAATAGCAAATTTGGAGGTGTGGTCACTGTGGCGAATGCAGGGCACGCATCAGTAGGTGTGTCCCTCATTCCCCAATAAGGCAGCTACAGACGCTGACTCCCACAACACGTAAACTGTCCACCAAATCTAAGAAAAGGTCCGCTGTAATGAGAGCCAAGTTCGTCATGCAGTGGCATGCCTTTCCTGGTGAAGCAGTTCAATAAACATGGCAACATTGACTGCTGCCACACAGAGCGCCGACTTCAGGGGTGCCCAACCCCCGTCAGCGTGCCCCGACCCACTTCATTTGCCGACGGGGGAGGCCACTCCCTGTCGGCATAGCACGCTCCCTCCCATTTCACGTGTATGCCAAGGGGTGACCAATCCCCCTTGGCATCATCACCACCAACAGTCTTTCTTTGCCGACGGGGGGCAATCCTATTGGCTTTAGTCCCCCTTTCCCAGTTTAATTTGCCAACAGGGAGCACACTCCCTGTTGGCATAATGTCCCCCCAGTTGTTGTGTGCGAGAGGGGTGCCCAATCCCCTCCCTCTTGTCCCCCCCTCGCCTTGGTATGTGCCAACGGGGTGCCCAATCCCCTGTTGGCTACAGCACCCCCCAGAACATTCAGGTGGCACGCTGAGAACCCACCCCAATGTGCCAAATGCCCCTGTAAAAAAAAAAAAATCCCGCTATGCTTTTTTTTTTTAAAAAACCTGTAAATCAGAAAACGGTCCCTCGCAGTCTGTCCTGCTCCCTCCCTCAACCTGCATCCACCCTCTGCATACCCTACCTCCCCACACCCCCTCCACCCCATACTTACCTCCAGAGCCCGGCACGACAATCTTCGGTGGACCGGGAACATGTCTGCACTCTTCAAAGTCGACCGCAAACTGAAGAAATGCGGTAAGCTATATAACGCATAAAAGGGTTTTTCAAGTTTGATGCATATCTACGGCCATTTTGGGAATTTTGGCACCAAATTTTTAACATGGGTTATTGGGACCCCTCCTCATGAATTCAGTCACTGTCATGGCATTATTCGGTCCCGAAAGGTGATTTCGTGGTCACTGCATGGAATCAACTTTTGGGACGATAATGAAATGACAGTGTCACTATTCAAGATGGGGCTCTCAAAAACCTATGTTGCAAATTTAATGACAAAAATCAAAGCTATGTCTGACCCCTACGGCGTGCATTTAAAGTTTCGCATACTTGTACAATAACCATTGAATTTGTAATATTTTAATTCAGATTTTCAACATTGCCATTTCTCACCTCCTTATGAACAGTACAGCTGTCATTTTACATATCCTGGCCAAAATGCATTTTCGCATGTCCGGCGCAGAATAGCATGGTCGCTGTGCGAAATCCATTTTTGGGACAGTTTGACAAAATGACAGTGACACTGTTCATAAGCAGAGGTCCTAAAATACCTATGTTGAAAATTTGGTGATGAAAGTCCATAAAATGACTGTGTTACAACCATGTGTTGCGCAGTTCCCACGCACCCTTGTAACTTCGCAAATCTGCAATATTTTCATGCCAGATTTTCAAAACTGGCATTTCTTTACACCTCCTTATGAACAGTACAGCTGTCATTTTTCACATCCTGCCCAAAATGTGTTTTCGCACCTGTGGCGTACAATGGTGTTGTGGTTGTGGGAGATCACCCTTTGGGACAGATTAAGAAAATCACAGTGCCACTGTTCATGAGGGGAGGTCCCAAAATGCCTATGTTGAAAATGTGGTTTAAAAAAAAAAAAAAAATTGGGTTACGGATGTGTGTTGCACAGTTTCAATGCATACTCATGACTTCAATTTTTCATATTTTCACTCCAGATCTTCAACGTTGCCATTTTTTTACACCTCTTCATGAACAATACAGTTGTAATTTTTCACATCCTGCCCAAAATGTGTTTACGTACCTGTGATGCCAAATGGCACAGTTGCTATGCAAAATCACCTTTCGGCTAACAAACTGATACTGCCGCTTTTCATGAGGTGGGGTCACAAAAAGCCCATGTTGATAATTTCAAGTGAAAATACCAACACACGCCTATGACGTTAGGGTTTCCAATTGTTACACCCCACCCTGTAGAGACTGACAGGCGTCAGGAGTGTGACTTGGGATCATCAGCTGTAATACTCCCGCCATTCCACCCCCACCCTGCAGCCACTGACAGGCATCGAGGTGTGCCTTGGACTGTTCAGCCACAAAGTTTACCCCATTCTCCTATACTGCACCCACCTTAGCGTATTTTCTTATGGAATGGGGTAAGTATAATGCCCAAGGACCCCAAAGCACACCATGACACTTGTCAGTGTCTACAGGGTTGGGTGAGGTAAAATGGCATGAGCATTATAGCTGATGACCCAAAGGCACACCCCAACGCCTGTCAGTCTCTGCAGGGTGGGTGTGGGGTTGGCATCAGTTCAATACTTCACTGCCACTGCTATTATTCGTCTCTAACTCCTGCATTAACAATGCCAATGCCAGCGAGACAACATTCGGCATTGACAAATGCTTGTTACTTTTGTTCACCTCCCCCTCCCACCCTGGTAAGTCAATCCCCCCATAGGCTTCAGAGTCTCTGCCTTGTCACTTCTCACCCTGGTAACATGGGCCTCCCTGCTGTCTATTCTTATTAGCACTTCAGACAACAGAACTGATGCTTTAACATGTTCTGGCAACCTAGATAAGTGTCTTCATAACTTACCTAATTTTAGTTCTGACACTCACCGTGTTTCCTGAAACATCCTATATTGCTAACTGCCTTATTTTCTTAACTGGGCCAAGTGACCTTGTCCTGGTTATACTACTGTGTGATATCCTGACCCAAAGCAACTGTCTATATCTGCAAAAGTGCATAACTTTACCAACTGAACCTGTTCTAGCATTTTCTGCTCAGAATTTTGTACTCCTCATTTTATACTTTTACTGGTTGCAAGATTGCTTTACTGTAAACTGAAAATTTGATGATTGTGTACATGTAACCTCTGTATTTTAAATTTGTACCTATGTGATTGGGGGATAGGGGTCTTGGGGGATAGGGGCACGGCTCCACCCTCCTGGGTCACAGCATTGATTTCGGTGCTACCCAAACCGAGAAAGTACCCCTCCAGATGTGCTTCCTATCACCCAATTTTCCTCTTAAATACTGATTATAAGATCTTTTCTTCCATTATGGCTAAAAGAATACAACAGTATCTTCCCCATCTCATACAGTTAGATCAGAATGGATTTGTCCCGGGTAGGCAAGCTCAGGATAATCTGAGGCGAACCACCCACCTTATTGACCATGTCAACAACTCTGCTACTTCGGCACTATTAATGAGTCTTGAAGCTGAAAAAGCATTTGATAGAGTTGATTGGAGCTTTTTGGGGCAACCCTTTCCCGGTTTGGATTCCCAAGAGAATTTCTACAATTGATAAGCAAATTATTCCACTCCCCATCTGCCTATGTTCGCACAAATGGCCACATTTCTAGGCCTCTGAAACTCTGCAGAGGTGCAAGACAGGGGTGTCCTTTATCACCATTGCTTTTTGCATTATATAATGAACCTCTTGCTCAGTCTATCAGGGAGAATGGGAATATAAAGGGAATAACATTGAATGGCTTTGAGCATAAACTGGCTTTATATGCCGATGACGTACTTATGTACCTTACAGAACCTGACTCCTCTATGCCTGCTTTGTTTCGGCAGTTGGAGGAATTTTCCTCCCTCTCCGGATACAAACTGAACTGCTTTAAAACAGAGATACTTAGTTGCAATTTTACTCCTTCCCCAAAATTAAAGAAAAGATATCCCATGAGGTGGGACCTAGATCAGATGAGTTACCTAGGGATTAAGATTGGGATTGGCAACCACCGCCTCTTGGAACTTAATTATCCCCCTTTGATTAAGCAATTAAGGAAGGATATCCAGAGATGGACTCTCCTACCCTTATCTATATATTCTAAGACACAGGCATTAAAGATGAATGCCCTGCCAAGGTTACTTTACTTATTTCAATGTGTACCCAGTCAGGTCTCTCAAAGAGAGTTAAACATTTGGCAGGGCATGTTTTTCAAATTTCTTTGGGCCAAAGACCGTCCTAGGATTTGTAGAGGCCTTATGTATGCCCCACGGGCCCATGGTGGGCTAGCCTTCCCTAACTTACAGGGTTACTGGGCTGCGGCCCAAATGCGGGTGGCTCTCCTGTGGGGCAGTCCTGGTTTGATTCTCATTGGAACAGAATGGATTTGGCAGTTGAGGCGGTCCCTCCCCTTCCGGCTAGCCTATTTCATGATGATGTTGGGGTACTTGAGTCTTGTTATACAGGGACTAGGACTGTCCTGGAAGGATGGAGGAGAGGCATAACCTGTGGTCCCATAAGAAATCAATTGTGGAAATTCCAATGGTGGACTTATGACCCCCTCTTCCCAGCTGCCACCTTGGATTCATGGTTTAAACAATGGGCCAGGAAAAGATTTCACTCTCCTTATCAGATTTTATCAGCAGATAACCCTATTTCCTTTGAGGCAGCCAGGCAGACATTTGGGCTTCTCCCACGAGATAAGCTAAGATTCTATCAGATCAGAGACTACGTCCTTGCCCCTCAGAAGACGTATGCCCGGGTGGAGGTGGAGGACCCTCCTTTCTGTGGTATTTGGTTTTCAGGGGGTGGGAAAGGAGCCATATCCCTATTGTATCAAAGGTATCTAACAGATCAGACCCTTCCTATTGAAAAACTTAAACTTAAGTGGGAAACGGACCTGGGGATCACTCTTTCAGAGAAACAGTGGACTGCTGTGTGGTAAGCTACATGGCGGACAACAGGGGCCCCCCTTTGGAGGGAATATGGATGGAAGCTGAGAGCTAGGTACTTCCAAGTTCCTGCACAGGTGGTGCACTATGCACCAACAGTTGGTTCGAACTGCTGGAGGGGATGTGGGATCTCCCCAGCTTCACAGGCCCACATTTTGAGGAGTATTGGTCCAATACAGAACACTACCTCCAGGAAATTTTCCAATTTCAGTTCCCCCTGGACCCTGAACATTTGGTTTTAGGTCTTAGACCAAAGGAGATATGGGGAAGAGAGGCAATATATTTATGGTCAGTTCTTAAGATAGTTGCTTTGAAGGCCATTACTAAGAAATGGGCACAGAGAGCTCCCCCCCGGTAGCAGATTGGACAGACATAGTGGAAAATATTCACTTAATGGAGAGGATTACATTCAGCCTTCGCCAACAAACCCACTCGTGCCAAAACAGGTGGACTAGATGGCTCTTGTATGAGCCTCATTTATATTTAGATGCCTAATTAGGCATAGCTGGGCCCCCTCTCCCTTCTCTCTCTTTCTCTCTCATTAAGAATTTATAAAAATAAGAAAAGAAATATATTTTTGTATTATTTTATGCAGTGCATTGTACAGTTTGTTAATATCTCCATCGAGTAGTAATAGATAAGAACATCTGCAGTATTATTTGATAGATCTTTGAGAACATGTAGTTTACTTTAACTAGATCATCAAATGCTTTTATTCAGTAAAAAGCTAATGCATAGGTACGCACTGTGATGTCATCAAGATATGTTTTATGTACCTATGTAATAGATGTATGATCTATCTGTATGAACATGATCTCTCAAGCCCTTTCGGGCCTACCATAATAAAGGAAGTATAAAAAAAAGAATATATTAATATAATAATTATACTACTGTGATTAATTAGTATATTAAATATAGTATACTAAATATGTTATTGAATTATACCAGTAATTAATCAGTATATTAGTAATGAGTATATTAATATAGTAAATATATTATAGTAGATTAGTAACCTATATTTCTAAGAACATGGATACCCACTCTTTGGCAGACTCCTCTCAGTTCTCAAGAGGAGGGGGTAAGGAAAGCACCATTATTTGTCGAACACAGACTGGAGAACCAAGGACCCAAAAGCAGCATCTCAACATGACATGATGTCAATGCTGCAATGGGATATAAAGGTGTGTGCTTTTTTCCGGTAGCAACTGTAAAGATTTCATGAATTGGGATGTCCCTGGAAACAGCCACTGAGGCAATGGTATGTCTGGTGGAATAAGCCCTAAGCCCTTTGGCAGGCTCCATACCAGCCAACCTATAGCAGAGGTTGATTCAGGATGTTATCCACCTGCCAATTATCCACTTTGCTGCTGGTCTGCCAGGCACAGCCTCAGTGTATGTTACAAAGAGTTGGAGAGCCTCACACTGAACTTCAGCCATACATTTCTTACAGTAAGAGAGTGCCTCGTAGGTGCAAAGTATGGAGCCTGCAGTCGGCCTCTGAAGATGACTTGGTAAAGTATACCAAAAGGTTTACCACCTGGTTAAGGTGAAACTCTGATACTACCATTGGGAGGAACTTTGGGTGGGGGCAAAGGATGACCCTGTCCTTGTGAAAGATCAGATAAGACAACTCCACCAAGAATGTCAGGATCTCACGAATCCTTCTGGCTGGCATGATAGCCACCAAGAACATGATCTTCCATGACAGGTGTGACATCTCACACCTGTGCATTGGTTTAAATGGCTTGCTCATGAGCACAGCCAGCACCAGCAGTAAGTCCCAAGGTGGCAGAGGCTTGCACAACAGAGGGGACAGCTGGTCAAGGCCTTCAAAAAGCACCCAAACACCTTCTCCTGGGCCACCATCAGCTTACCTGTAAGCAGAGATGGTTGTCTGGTGCATCTTAAGGGTCACTGATCACAGGCCCGATTGAGAGAGGGACCATAGGTAGTCGAGGATGCTCACCATAGGGCAGGCAAAGGGATCGAGCTCCTTGCCCTGACTTCATATTGAGAGCCTCTTCCATTTAAATGCATAGCATTTGCAAGTTGACTCCTTTTGGGGAGGCCTCCACAATGTGGAGCACACCTTCCATGAGACTCAAGGCCTGGAACTCCAGCTGCTCAGAAACCAGATCAAGAGGTACAGGGATTCAAGATCTGGGCACAGGACCTTCACTGTTTTCTGGTCAGCAGGTCTAGATAAAAAGGCAACCACCACGGAGGCCTGCTCCTGAGGCTGAGCAGATCCAGGTACCACACCTGTTTGGGCCAGTCTGGAGCTATCAGCATCATCCATGCTTTGTCCTTCTAGGCCTTGACCACCATCTCGTGGATCAAGGGGAGGTGAGTGAAGGCACACATGAGGCCCGAGGTACTGGATCTTGCAAAAGCATCCCCCAACATTATCCTGGATTGTGGGGGGCAGGCACAAAACAGCCTCAGCTTTCTGTTCTCCCAGGAGGTGAACAGGTCCATGGGACCATCTTGTAACATCTTCCTCACCTGGCTGATGGTATCTGTCAACTGATAGTGAACTCCTGCGACAAGAGTCACCAGAAGATCCGCAGCCAGGATGTGCACGAGTGTCCAGGTGTGGAGAGCCTCCTGATACAGGGGAATGGAGTGTGTTCTGCCCTGCCTGTTCAGATAGAACATGGTCACGGTATTGTCCGACTGAACCTGCACAACCAGCAGGTTGATGTGGTAATCGGACTCTCAGGGTGACCAGAACCTGTGGGCTCACTGGTCTCACAGGTGTGATCCCCACTACACCAGAGGTGCATCCCTCATGTGATGGATGGCTCTGGGCAGACAAACAGGATTCCTTCCTCCAGATGTTGTGGCACCAGCCACCACCGGAAGGCATCCCATACTGGCTGAGTCATAACGATCCAATGGTCCAGGTGACCTAGGTGCTGAGACCATTGGCAGCCCAGCTCCCGCTGCAGTGGTGCATCTGCCAATGGGCCCAGTGGACCACACTGGTGGTGGATTCCATGTATCCCAGAAGCTTCAGGAAATCACTGGCTGGGAGCAAGAGCCCAGCCTGAAATTATGGGACAAAGGAGGTAAGATCCTGAGCTCAGTCCACAGGGAGACAGGCCTTGGCCCACAGGAAGACTAGTTGTGCCCTGATGAACTTGATCACCTGCAATATGACTAGTTCACACTTGTCTGGGTTGACCAAAAGGCCCAAGTCTCTACAGGTCTGGAGGGCGAGATCTCTGGACCACTCAATAGCCTCCTTGGATGGCCAAGCTATCAGCCAGTCATCCAGGCAGGGATACACCCTGACACCTTTATGCCTCAGGAAGGCTACCACTACTGCCATGATCTGGTGAAAAACCCTGGGCATAGGCGAGAGACCTAAGGCCATGACCTGGAACTGGTACACAACCCCTTCTGCACAGAACTGAATTTATTGCCAGTTTGACAGATGGACTGGGATGTGGAAAAATGGATCCTGGAGGTCCAGGGCACAGAACCATGTGCCCTGATCCAGGGATGGTATAATCTGGTTCACAGTAACCATGCAGAACTTGTGCTTCCACATGAACTGGTTTAGATCATGCAGATTCAGCGTGAGGTGCCAGACCCCTGTCTGTTTCAGGACCAGGAAGTATCTGGACACGTACCTCTGACTTGCCAGGGTTTCTTGGACATGGTCTATGGCTCATTTGGTTAGCAGCTGATGAGCATCTTCCCTTGGGCAGAGTCCTGCGACACCCTCGACTCTCAAGAAGCACAGTGTCAGTAAGGTGGGAGAGCCTCAATGTCTAGAGGCAACCCTCTGCCTACCACCTCTAATATCCACTTGTCTGTAGTGATGACAGACCAATGTGGTCAGAAGGGGTGTAGCCGACCCCCCACTGGGAGCTGGGTCAGGGAATGGACAGGTGGGAGGACAACACCACAGGAATCATCACTGGGCAGCTCTGGAGGGGGCAGCAGCTGCTGGTGCTGGATGGGCACCATTTTCCCTGCCCCCACCTCTTTTTGGCCCCTGACTTCCGAACTTGGGCTTTGGGTGCCAGTTTTTGTACTGCCTCTGCTGAGGTTGCTGTGGCTGAAAGGCCTGGTATTGGAAGGTCTTTTTTCTTAGGCTTCTGTGCCTTTGAGACCTTCTGGGACAACACCACATAATCTAGGATGGCAATGGACTTCTCAGTCTTGGTGCAATGTCCCTCCACCCCAGGGCCAAAGAGGTTGGTGCCCAGAAAAGGGGACATCAGCCAGCTTGTATTGGCTATCTGCCATGAAGGTAGAAAGCTGCAGCCAGGTTCTGC
This sequence comes from Neoceratodus forsteri, assembly GCA_016271365.2. Taxonomy (NCBI): domain Eukaryota; kingdom Metazoa; phylum Chordata; order Ceratodontiformes; family Ceratodontidae; genus Neoceratodus; species Neoceratodus forsteri. The sequence goes on from JADMNL010000025.1 coordinate 247,470,841, forward strand.
AATGGCTGTTGCCATGGCGCAGGCACAGGAGTTGCAGAGCCATCTGGAGTTGGTGTTTAACCAGCAACTGCCCTGGTCTCTGACCAACTTCACTGATAGCTGATAGTCACCAGGAAGGTGAGGGAGGACATCATCCAGCACTCCCCACAGGGAGTGGCCAAAGTTGGCCATTATCATAGCGTAGCTTGCCTCACAGAGACCCAATGAAGTAGCAGCATAGACCTTTTTAGCCACGTGGTCATTCTTTTTGGACTCTCTGTCCGGAGGCTTGTCCATGTCCCCTTAGCCACCGGATTTCTGGAGGTCCGAGTCCGAAACCAACCCATTGGCCAAAGGATGATCAAAGAAGCAGAGAACCCCAAAAGAGACCCGGCATTGACAGCATACTTAAGGACCATAAGGGTGGAGGGTGCCAGGCAGGATGCTGGATGCTGCCAAAGCTCTAGGACCAGTCGCAAAATGGCCTCAACCATGGGAAAGGCAACCCTAACTCATCCCTGTCCAAGATGTCAGTGAAGGGGTATTTAGCCCCCTTCTTAACTGGCTGTAAGGGCACACTCATGGACTCTAACATGAGGTGGAGTAAAGCCCCAAATGACACCAGTCCATGGTCGGTGGACACGTCTTTGACCAAGCCATGCTTAAAGGTGTGAGTCCTCGAGGAAGGCATGGATGATCCCTCAGAGTCATCTGAGGTCTCCTAAAAAATTACCCTCGACTGTTTACCTCCGTGGACCACCCTGGTATCCTCTGCCTAGATGATCCCCACCAACAACCTGCCGGCAAGCTGGCAGCAGCACGAGAGTATTTTGTAGGACCACCCACCAAAGGCTGCGGTGGTAACAGCTCCATCCTCAGTTGTGGAGAAGCAGATGTTGGAGACATCTGCCTGGGGTAGACTGCTGTGGGCATGACTGGCAGTCGCCAGGCGACCAAGGGTCCAGAGGTTAGAGCCCTACCCTGTTCTGCTGTAGTCCACTGCTATCAGAGGAGCTCCTCTAGTGCCAGTACATCTTGCAGCAGTGCCTCTCCTTGCCCAAGGACAAGGAGGCTGAGGCAGCACCTCCTGATTGAGCATGATTAACAGCACAAATGGCCCATCGACTTTGACCTGAGGGCCAATGTCGAGATGAGTCCTCTGAAGGGTCGTGGTAAACCACATGCCATTCTGTGTTCAGTAGCACAGACTTTGGAGGCATGACCACCAGCTGAGGCTGGTCCAGCATTGACCCAAATGGGGACACCAACTGTGCCACATCCTTCTGTGTGAGGACCAGGAGCACAGAGGTCTGGGAAACTGATTCCTCATTGAGCTTCTCCAACAACTGTTCGACAGGCTCGAGGAAGATCTCAACCACCTGGTCACTGGAGTCGAGGTAAACAAGCCTGATGGGGTACTGAGGAACTCTCGATCTCTACCTCAACTGAAGGCAGTGTGACCAAAGTTGTGTGGTCAGGAAGTTGAAGGACCAGGAAGAACGTGTTCACTCCTGATCCCATTATTTATGTCAGCGGCACTTGTATTTCTTGTCCCGGTGAGAAGGGCTCTCCCTAAAGGCCTGGATAGCCCAATACATTTCCCAAAAGCCTTCTGAAAAGGACCCTCTGATGTGGCCCCAGCCAAGAACAGTGCTGAAACTGACAAGGCCACTTTCTCCTCAAGGGCCGTAAGTTGTGAAGCCAACCTGGCAGTTGCCAAGGCCTTCTTGCAGCTCTTGGGTTGATCCCACTTCGAGAGTTGACCAAGGGCAAGCCTTGTCTTCTTTCTGGTCCTGTAGTGATGAAGGGAGCATTGCCTGGAGAAGGCAGCAACCTGCCACATCATGTTGTCTACCCAAACAGTAGAGGCAAGTAATACAGGGGTCGGTGACCGACATTTTCTGCCAGTACTGGGCACAAAACTTGAAACTCAGTTGTTTCCATTCTTCCACCTGCAATGGATGTTGAAAGCCAGAACCAGAGATGAGGATTTTGGTGAATAGACTAGGATTTAGTCAAAAAATGTCACCAAAAAAGCACTTGACCGAGTCATTCCCTCAAACGCTGCACAGCTGCAAAGGAGGAGACCTGTTCCTTCCAGTGGAATGAAAGATCTGACATCATGGGATGGAACTAGAGGATATACTCCCCAGTTGGTGAGAGGAGCCTAGGCTTGAAGACCTCTGACAAATCAGCCTGTTCCAGGGGACTGCCAAAGTGCAGATAGTGAACTGTATCCATGCCCTTAGAAACCTTGTTTCCACATTTCCACAGCCTTGTGACAAAGCTTGGAGGATTTGTCACCCCCTTCTTTGTTCAAGTATAACCTTGCAGAATTATTGTTAAGCAATAAGGCATGACCAAGGGTTATGTTAATGGTCTGTTAATCACCTTCTAGGAGTGTACTGTGGCACAAGGTGAAGCCGAGTGCCGCATGCCCCTAGAGGGTGATTAACTGACCATTAACATAATCCCTGGGAGTGCCTTATTGCTATTATAATAAAAAAAGTTTTCAAACAGTGCTAAACCTTGTTCGGCATACGGCTAAGCTCTACATGTATATTAATAAAAGATTAACATAAGGCTGTTAGAATGTTTGCAGCCAATCAGAAAGCCTCATTTCTCAGACCCTTTTTATAATCTGTGTTAACCTGAACTGTGTAATCTGTTACCAATGGGTGGAATGCTTGTAAGGTGAAGCGGATGGCTCAGTTCCAGTAGAAACATAGACATTGTTGGCAGATAAGGACTGCTAGGCTCATCCAGTCTGCCCGTAGGCCCTGTACATTGTATGTGGCCACTAACCCTATGTGATCAATGGCTTTTCATCACTCCCTCCCCTCGCAAGGTTCCCTTGTGCCTGTCCCAGGCATGCTTAAACCCTTCCACTGTACTTGCCGCACTACCTCCTGTGGAAGACTATTCTAAGCATCGACTACACTTTCCGTGCAGGAAAACTTCCTTACATTACCTCTTAATATACCCCCCTCCAATTTCATATTGTGCCTCCTTGTTCTAGTACTTTTTCTACATTGGAAAAGGTCCCCCACCTGCACCTTGTTTATGCCCTTGAGGTACTTGAAAGTTTCAATCATGTCCCCCCGCTCTCTCCTCTCCTCCAGTGGGTACATATTGAGGTCCCTTAGTCTCTCCTCATATGCTTTGTGGTGCAAGCCCTGCATCATCTTTGTCACCCTTCTTGGGATAGTCTCCACCTTGTTTATGTCCTTGCGCAGGTGAGGCCTCCAGAACTGCAAGCAGTACTCAAAGTGAGGCCTTACCAATGTTTGATACAATGGCATCACTACCTCCCGCCTCCTGCTAGTAATACCTCTGCCTATGCACCCCAGCATGCCACTGGCCCTCCCCACTGCCTTTGGGCACTGCTTTGATACCTTAAGGTCATCAGAGATGATAACCCCTAAGTCCTTTCCTCCTTGGTGACAATCAGATCCCCCCCAACCTGTAGCTCTCCCCAGGGTTCCCTCTACCCAGGTGCATTATTTTGCACTTTTTTGCACTGAACCTCAGTTGCCACATCTCCAACCATCTTTCAAGCTTCTCCAGGTTCCTCTTAATTTTCTGCACCCCTTCTGGAGTATCCGCCCTGTTGCAGATCTTGGTGTCATCTGCAAACAAGCAGACCTTTCCTTCTAGCCCCTCTGCAATGTTACTAATGAAGATGTTGAACAGAACTGGTCCCAGTACTGATCCCTGAGGTAGCCCGCTGATCACCCCCCCTTCCCAGATTGCACCCCGTTTACCACCACTCTCTGTCTCCTGTCTGTTAACCAGTTCCTAACCCCGTTCACCACCTTGTCTCCCATGCCCAGACTACCCATCTTGTTAACCGGCCTTCTATGTGGGACAGTGTCGAAGGTTTTGCTGAAATCTAGGTAGGCAACATCTACTGCCCCTTCCTGATTTGCTTCCCTAGTCACCCAATCCAAAAAAATCCTATCAGATTTGTTTGATATGACCTTCCTGCTGTGAATCCGTGTTGCTTCAGATCCTGGGCACCCTGGATTCCAGGTGTGCCACTATCCTTTCTTTCAGTAGTATCTCCATGATCTTCCCCACCACTGAAGTGAGGCTGATTGGCCTGTAGTTCTCCGCCTTCTCCCTACTGCTGCTTTTGTGCAGTGGGACCACATGTGCCATCCTCCAGTCCTCTGGAACCACACCCGTGTTGAGTGACTCCATGAACAGGGCTGTCAGTTCCCTTCGCAGCTCCCTTAATATCCTCGGGTGGACACTGTCTGGCCTCATGGCCTTATCCACCTTCAGCTTTGTGAGTTCTTCCAGAACTCTCTCCAGTGTGAATGGACTGGTGTCCACTTCTCCCCCCTCATTGCCTTTGCTACCCATCTGTGGTCCTTGACCCTCCTCCTCCCTAGTGAATACTGAGCAGAAGTATTTATTTAGTATTTCTGCCTTGTCCAGATCTTCCTCCTTACACTCTCCCTCCTCCCTTTGAGCCTCACAATCCCCCCCCCTTGGGGTTTTTCTTCTTTCGCTGATGTACCTATAAAATGCCTTGTCCCTTTTTTTCACAGACTGTGCTAAACCCTCCTCTGTCTGTGCCTTAGCTCTCCTAATAGCCTTCCCTGCTTTTCTTAGACATTCAAGGTACACCTCCCTGTCCTCCTCCCTTTGGGTCCCCTTATATTTCCTGAAACTCAGTCTTTTGGCCCTGATTTTGTCCCCCACCTCCTTAGAGAACCATGGTGGATTCCTTCTTGTTTTCCCTTTGGCCACTATCCTAACGCATTGGTTTGTTATCTCCAATATGGCTCCTTTCAGTTTCTCCCATTGTTCCTCCACCCCCTCTATTACCTCTCCCTTCCCCAAAACAGCTTGTATATATCTACCCATTTCAGTGAAATCTGCCCTCCTAAAATCTAATACTTTTGCCCTTGTGTGGCATACTTGAGTCCATGTTGCCATGCTGAACCACACTATGTGGTGGTTACTGGCCCCCAGCTGCCCTTCAACCTGTATTTCTTCAACTCTTTTCCCATTGGTCCATACCAGGTCCAGAACTGACTTGTCCCTGGTTGGTTCATGCACCAGCTGCATGAGTCCAACCCCCCGAAGGGATTCTAGGATGGCTGTGCTTCTGGCTGAAGCAGCCACCTGGGTGGTCCAGTCCACATCTGGCATATTGAAATCGCCCAGTAGCAGGATTTCACCTTTAGCTGCCATGTTGTGTATGTCCTCCACTAGTTCCCTGTCAACTTCCTCCCTCTGCATCGGAGGTCTGTAGATCACCACTGTGCGTACTGCTGTTCCATTCCCTGGTTCCAGGGTAACCCACAATGCCTCAGCCTCCCCCTCTCTTCCATGAACCTCTGTAGCCTTTATACCATCTCTGATGTACTGGGCCACCCCCCACCCTTTTTAACCTCCCTGTCCCTCCTGAACAGTGTATAGCCTGGTACCTTGGCTTCCCAGCCATGATTAGCAGAGTACCACGTCTCTGTTATTGCTACTATGTCAAGGTCTGCATCCACCAACAAGGCTTCCAGGTCTGGAACCTTATTTCCTAGGCTACAGGCACTTGTTAACATGACCTTCCATATTTTACAGTCTGCTCTCCATCTGCTCCTGTCCTCCCTCTCCAGCATCTTCCCCTTCCCCATTTCCTTTCCTATGTGTTCCCCATGTATCACTTGTTATACACTCTTTGCCTACCTGCCCCTCTCTGCCTGCTTCAGCTGTATCTGTTGGCAACTTCTGTTCCTGCATGTTTCCATGGGGGTGTCCTAAGCCTCCTGCCCCTTCTGGCTCTCCCCCCTTGGCCAGTTTTAAATTCTCACAGCTGAAGCATTTCAATTACTCACTAAGGGCCAAGGTACCCTTCTCGGACAAATGCAAGCCATCCTCCTTATATAAGCTCGCATTTGTCCAGGTCGGGACCCAGTCCCCTATGAAGCCAAAACCCTCCCTTCCACACCAATCCTTCAACCAGGAGTTGAAGGTATGGATGTGGCGTGCCCTATCCTCCCTGTGCCCTGAACAGGTAGCACCTCCGAGAATGAGATGGAGGGTGCTTCTGTTTCAGGTTTCCCCCCAGCTTCCTGAAATCCTCCTGGACTCTGGCTAACTCCACCCTTCTCCCTGCCAGGTCATTGGTCCCCAGGTGGACAATGACATCCAGCTGCTTCCTCCTAGCTATTGTCCTAGCAATCCTATGGATCCGCTCCCCATCCCTCCGTGCAGCGCTTCCCGGGATGCACCTGACCTCCCTCTCTCTCCCCTGATAGGTGTCCCTAACTCCACTCCCTGGAGAATAGAGTCCCCCACTAGAAGAAGCTTTCCCCTCTTCTGGGGTCACCTGTCTCAGTTCCCTGGGGCTCAACCTTGGAGAACTCACCCATCTTCCCTGGTCCCAGCCTCGAGTTCCTGAGTGGGGCTTGTCCGTTCCTCCAAAACAGTGTAGGCATTACTAAGCGGGACCGGTTGGGGGTGTGCTTTCAACCACCCCCTCACCCTCCCTGTCCCCACCATGGTCCAATCACTCTTCTTCCTGGGCATCCTTTGAGGTTCAGGCTGTGGACCCGGTGGTCTATGGGTGGGGGTGGATGCCACCTGCAGCCTGTCCAACTCTGCTCAGAGACAGGCAACCTCCTCCCTCGGCCCAGAGAGTTGCCTGCAGATAGGGCAGCATCACAGCCTCCAGAACGTCTCCCTGAAGACTGCTGCTCCACAACCACTGCACTGCACCACTCCCATCATGTCTGTTTCCCTCATCAATCTATTGCCTGCTTAAGACGCCTATTCGTTATCTCCCAAAGGTTTTTTTTTCTATCTTTGCTACTTCCTGTATGGGTGCAGGATGTTGCAAGGCCTTATAGGACCTACCTATAACTGTAGGTTGAGCCCTGGGGTGGGTGGGTTGGGGTGGGAGGGTAGGATTACACTGCAGGCCGTGTCCAAAACAATCAGTCAAGGAGTCCTCTGGCAGTGGCTCCTCACTCCACTCTCCACAGTCCAGACACAGCCAATTACAAACACACAGTCACAAACTTACCAGTTAGATTCCCTCAAGCTCGCCCAAACTAAATGGAAAAGCACACTGAAATGGCAGTTAAGAAAATACTTCAAATTCAAACTATACTAATCCCTGTAATATGATACCAGCACTTAAGGTTCAGACACAGCCAATTACAAACACACATTCACAAACTTACCAGCTAGAATCTCTCAATCCTGCCCAAACTAAATGGATAAGCACACTGAAATGGCAGTTAGGAAAATACTTCAAATTCAAACTACACTAATCCCTGTAATATGATATCTGCACTTAAGGTTCAGACACAGCTAATTACAAACACACAGTCACAAACTTACCAGCTAGAATCCCTCAATCCTGCCCAAACTAAATGGATAAGCACACTGAAATGGCAGTTAAGAAAAGATTTCAAATTCAAAGTACACTAATCCCTGTAATATGATGCCTACACTTAAGGTTCAGACACAGCCAATTACAAACACACAGTCACAAACTTACCAGCTAGAATTCCTCAATCCTGCCCAAACTAAATGGAGAAGCACACTGAAATGGCAGTTAAGAAAATACTTCAAACTACACTAATCCCTGTAATATGTACTTATTTACCAGGTGTTTTCCTATTTGGACCACTTCCTATGTACTACCTCCTGATAGAGATGGGCTTCCCATCCTGTCAGAGAGGTATCTGCAGTCAGGTGGAGGGTAGAATGAGGAGGTCGGAAGGCCCAACTTTGAGGTACTGGCTCCACATGTCACCAGGATAATGTGTCCGTCATCACATCACTTTCTCAATAATTATCTGGACAGGCAATCTCTTTTACATCCAAATGATAGAAATAAAGAGAATCACATTCATAACTAAATGTAGTCAATATGCAGATGATAAGTGGTATGATAACATTGGAAAGTGTTGTAAAGTGATCTAGTCTTAACTAAGGCCCTTGAGGGGAACCACAAAGAATTACCTTTAGTTGAAGGAACAGTTTGGGTGACCACATTGTGACTAGTCTCTACAAATCTTCCAAACAGACTCTCTTTTTTCCCCCTACTGTACGGAATGTTTTCAGAAATATACTTACAATGTATGTAGATTTGCTCACCCCGGTACATCTTCTGGGGTCCCTGGACAAACTAGGGAATATAATATTAAGCTTTCTCGTCTCTAGTGAGCACATAATGAGGTCCTCCAATTTTAACTCAGGCCTGCAGGGTAGGGCCTATAAGGAGAGTGAAAGAGCCCAATATGTACTCACTGGAGGCCAGAAGGTGACGGGATATGATAGAGATGTAAAAATACATTCAGGAGTAGAGTAAGGTGGATTAAACTGAACTGGGGTTACAATCTCTGGCATGCGGGGTGGGGTATTTAAGAAGAACAATAGGAAATGTTTTTTCATGAATGGGTAGGGGACAGAAGAACAGCTTACCCAGCATTTGGGTTAACCACTAATGCAGAGATCATAAATGGTTTCAATATATGGAGGGACAACTTCAAAGGGACCATCAGTAAAAGGAGGGCAGACATTGGTGGGGAAGTACTGCTGGGGAAGAGGTGGGGAAGGCTAAGAATAAGTAATGTGAGGTAGGGCCACATGACAGACCCAATTGACGTAACACCTTTTTCAGTCCTTAAAGGAGATCTACTAGATAAAGCAATGCAGCCATGGCTGCATAGATTGGGGCTCGAGTACACCAATTCTCCCTGCAATTAGCATATACATCTAAGCATTTTCATACCTTAACGCTCATAAATTTTCAGAAGTTCAGAGCTGCAGCTGGCATTTTTGAAGGAGGGGCACTGATGCCGCAGATCACACTGGAAACCACGCGATATGCTGCCGCAGCTTTGCCCTTTCCTGTATTGGGCCCATATGTATGGAAATTTAATAATTTCCATATTATCCACACTCAGCATTATTTTTACAAACTGCCTAAATGCCATGTGTATACCTGCAAAAATCAGGGGCAGGATTCACAAAAAAATGCAAAGTGCTGTGCAAACGTTTGCACTGCACCCCACGGTTGTGCCGGTGGGCAATTGGGCTATTCACAGTCGGATAGTGTGGTGCACTATCTGACTGTGAATAGGGGCAGGCAGGGGCAGCGTTAACCCAGGAAAAGCACTAGGAACCTCAGTAGCGCTTCTCCCACAGCCAGCCAGGAGAATGGCCCGCCAACAATAGCGCACACACGCAAAGTCCCTATTCACTAAAGTGGCCATGCAAATGAGTCCACTGGGCATGCAAGATGCAGTTGGCCATTAGTATGCCCATTATGGGCCCATCTGCATGGCCTTTAGTTGGTCTAGCATGGCCTCCCTCACCAGTCCATGCCTCACACAGCTGCATTCCCCGGTGGTGTAGTCCCCCCCAATCCTCCAATCGCTGTCCCCAAATAAATGATTTTACTCCCTGGTAAGCCAGGGTCCCTGCCCCCCTCCCTGGTCACCGATCACCATCCCCATATGATATATAAATTTGCCATAGTGTAGTGGTGCCCTCCCCTGCCCCAATCACACCGACTCCATAAAATATATACATTTGCTGTAGTGTAGTGTTGCCCTTACTGACCCCCCTTCTAGAGCACCGTCACTGACATAACTCTCTCCCTCAATCAGTGGCACATCACCTGCCACTGCACCAGGCTTCTTGGGGGTGAACAAGGGTGAAGATGGTTCCTTCAGTTTCCCAGCTAACTTCTCCATGGTTACAACAACTGGGCCAGTGGGCTCAGGGGGCACAGAGGGCAAAGGCTGGGCTGGCTCCTCAAAATCCTTTGGAGTTAGAAGCCCCATATGAACACCATGTCCACAACCAAGTCCATGGCCAAGGGGTGGGGCTTTCACCCCAGATGCATCAGATTCTGGCACAACAACACCACCAGGCCTCCCACGCTCACCTGTGTGCTTCTCAGTCTCAGGCTTTGCAGCTGATGAGGGATGAGCTTCCAAGCCAGCAACAGATGCAGTTACTGTTCCCAGCTTGTCCCAACTCTCCAGTGCAGATTCTGTACAGGTGACTGATCCTCCTAGCCTGCTTAGTCAGGGGAAAAACTTTGGATCAACTGCATCAGGGACTGTTTGTTGGCAGCTAGCACAAACCATCAGAAATATCACGCCCAGCCCCTCGGATCTACACAGAGCACACTTGGAGACCAAAGACTTTTCCACCATCCTCCAGAGCCACTTCAGCATGGCCGATGGCACAGTAACTTCTGAGTGATCCGGAGTAGTAGCCATTCTTGTTCTCTTCTAAAGTCAATGAGGAAAACAGAACCTAAGGCAGATAAGCTCAGCACTGTACTTCAAGTGTCCCTCATGGCTCACTCCTCCACATGGATCACAACATGCCCACTGCCAGTCCAAAGTCCAATAAGTGAGCACCACCTGGCAACATTGGCATATGCTCATGTGTACTAGTCAGCAGCCTGCAGTCCTCACAGACTTCATGGTGCCACAGTGCTTCAAAAAGCGAAAATGTCTTTCTCTGCACCACATCATCCCATCTTCAGATCTGTGCAGGGCACGACTTGTCACACTTCAGACTTCATGCCCAGCACCCAGCCCAGCATCAGGACACTCAAAAAAATATATCCTGGATGAGCCCCCACATTTGCAAGCCCACCATCCCCATGTCTAGGGGTATGCCTGATGGTAGCTAAGGGGGAAGGGGGGTCACAACAGCAGAAAGCCACAGTCCTATGTTATCAAATGGATCTTACCAAGGTGTGCTTGAGGTAGCTAAGGGGTTGCTGGGTTCTTCTGTGCTGGCAGGGTGTCTCTTCGGCTGCTGGGCTGTGTCAGACTTAAAAGGGTTAGACAGCATCAACTTTATAGATAACATAATGTCCTCACTCAAAACTCTTTCTGGAACAGGGGATTCCATTTAATTGAAAGCATGGCCAGCCTCCAAACATATGTGCAAAACTGATTTACTCCGGGCCCAGGAGCCCACAATGGAGTTCAGCCAATCATCGGTGGTTCCTCATGGTCATGAAGAACCTCACCCCTTCACAGCTAATCTCTGGGCTGGGTGGCCACATATGGGTTGGGCAGCAGCAGCACTTGGGGCCGAGTGACCTCCCTCAAATTAGTGGCAGCATTTCATCTCACTGGCTCACTCACTCTTCCTTTGGCGACTCCCCCTCTGACATCTTGGGACAGACGTCCCCACACAGTGTTCTCTGAAGCATATCACGTCTAGCCTCTCACAACTCCTCACCATGGAAACTGCCAAACAGGCCCAGCGAAGCACACAGGCTAACAAGACAAGACCAGGGGGTCTATGATTAACAGCAGGGGCCCACACCTCATCCCCTCGTTCTCCCTTCTGTATTGGGCCCTCAAAAAGCATACCAGCTCCCTTCTTTCTCTCCATTCTATATGGGGCTAAAGGTTTGACTCCCACCATACCGGCACCATCTACCAGGTGGCCACTGACACATAACCACTGCCACTACTCTGCAATGCTACCCTGACCAATGAAAACTTGGGCAAGAGCAGACAATTGCCCCTGCTCCTGCAACACCACCACCGCAGTCCCTCAGCATGGGAACTCCCCCAAACAGCACCAAAAGACCCTTATATACACAGCCAGTCCTGATGATGACCTCTGACCCCTGGAGACCCCACCGATGGGCGGAGGTCATACATATTAAAATGGATAAGGGCCAAAAGGTCCAGGAGAGGAAAATCTAGTAAACTAAACCCAAAGGGTGGGTTACATTTACATTCCTTGATCAACTCCCACTGCATCTTTCCTGGACTTGGGAACACCCCCAACACAGTCAATCCTCTCACTATGCAGCTGGAGGAGAACAGACTATTATACAATGTAGTAAATCCAATGACCCAAATACTGCATCCTGATTGGTTGGCTGGCACAATTACCACTGTGATAAATCCTCCAGTGTACCTACTGGAAAAAGTGCCAGCCAACCTTATATCGTGCTAATCCGGTCACTTTCACTTCAAACAAAACTGCCGCGATTTGTCCTGTCGCCGCTTCGCTAAAACACTGCGGTAAATTGTTTACAAAATGATATCCTCTTTCGAAGTGTAGGGACCTCAGTGAGTTAGAAAATAGTTAAAAAACATTAAAGAAACAACATTTGCCATTGTATAATATAAATTTATCCCTCCAGGGTGTGGGTACACTGGAGGACTTAACACAACTGGTGTGGTTCGGTCACGAGAGCGCAGCAGTGTTAAATCCTCCAGTGTACCCACACCCTGGAGGGATAAATTGCTTAATTGCATCATGAGGGGCTACACTGTTTGGGAGTGTTCCTAATGATCAAGAAGTATGTCGTAAGAGTAGATCACGGATTCAAAACAAAACAAGGTTGTTTATAATTACACCACTAGCAAGCATTTCAGTTGTACTAAGAAAGGATGCAGATAAAACAACCAGCATCATAAGTGAATTTTATAGAAGGTAAGCAATCATAAAATGTGTGGTTTTAACTAGAAATAATATGACGCAAAAAGGTTGACAGTGTCCCTTTTGCATCATATTATTTCTAGTTAAAACCCCACATTTTACAATTGCTTACCTTCGCTAAAATTCACTTATGATGCTGGTTGTTTTATCTGCTTCCTTTCTTAGTACAACTGAAATGCATGCTGGTGGTGTAGGATTCACTAAAATTCATTGACTTCTATAGTGCATGTATATTAATTACCTCTTTTTCTACCTTTTTAATTAATTTTACTTTAAGAGAGATACTTCATTTTTAAGGTTCCTTTAAAGTAAAAACCATACTAATTTAGTTTTCCAAAAATTATTACTACTGCCACCTTGCTAACTCAAAAGACACAAAATAACAATAAATAGGAGGCCCGTGGGGAGTAAACTTTTTATTCTAGAGAAGACTAAAAATGCAGTGATATAGAGGCGATTCCTGCATGTCTGACACAACAGAAATATACAAGAGATTGAAGCAAGCATAGATACATAGATACATAGACAGTGTCTGCAGATAAGGGCCTATGGCCCACCCAGTCTGCCCATTTAAGTTTGTAAGTTCAGTTTATGTTTTCCAGGAAGTCTGTTGCCCCTTACCCCTGACCTCCAGAATTCCTTTATGTCTATCCCATGCATTCTTAAATCCCGTGATTGTTTCAGCCCCCACCACTTCCTCTGGCAGGGTGTTCCACTTGTCCACCACCCGTTCTGTGAAGAAATTCTTCCTCACGTTTCCTCTGAATCGTCCCTCCCTCCAACTTCATCCCATGCCCTCTAGTCCTGGAACATCTTTTTCGCTTAAAATAGTGCATTCCTGCACCCTGTTCCTCCCTGTAAGATACTTGTATGTCTCTATCATATCCCTCTCTCCCTCCTCTCCTCCAGGAGTACATGTTCAGTGCCTTCAACCTGTCCTCATAGGACTTGTGATGCAATCCATGCACCATCTTTGTTGCCCTCCTCTGAACCTTCTCTACCCTGTCTATGTCCTTCGTAGGTAAGGTCTCCAGAACTGCACAGTGTACTCCAGGTGCGGCCTCATTAGTGTCTTGTATAGTGGAATTATGACCTCCCTTTCCCTGCTGGTGATGCCCTGCCTATGCATCCCAGCATCCTATTTGCTTTACCTGCTGCCTTGTCACACTGTTTCTGCCTTGAGGTCATCAGAGATGATAACTCCAAGATCCCTTTCCTGCTTGGTGCATGCTATATCCTCACCCCCAACTGATATATTGTGCCAGGGTTTTGTGCCCCATATGCATTATCTTGCACTTCCTGCATTGAATTTCAACTGCCAAACCCCTGACCATTCTTCAAGTTTCTGCAGGTCCCTTCTCATTCTGTCTACACCCTCTGGTGTGTCTACTCTGTTACAGAGCTTTGTGCATCAGCGAACAGTGAAATTCTGCCTTCTAGGTCCTGTGCAATGTCACTGATGAAGATATTGAATAGTACCGGTCCAGCACTGATCCTGTGGTACCCCACTGGTCACTCTTCCCCTCTGTGGAGTGACAGCCATTTACCACCACCCTCTGTGTCCTGCTGCCCAGCCAGTTACCTACCCACCGCACTACTGTCCTGCCCACACCCATATTCCCCAGTTTGTGCAATAATCTTCTATGTGGCACAGTGTCAAAGGCCTTGCTGAAGTCCAGATAGGCCATGTCCACTGCCCTCCCCTGATCCACCTCCCTAGTCACCCAGTCAAAAAATTCAATGAGGTTGGTCTGACATGACCTTCCCCTGGTGAAACCATGCTGCCTTGGGTCCATGTTTCTGAATACTTCACATTCTATGTAAAATTATCCAAACATCACATTCAAAAAAATGAAATGAAGCCAATTTCTTCACTGATGGCGATCACCACATGAGTTCAGCTACAAACATTATCTTATGGGAAATGGGTGATCTCTTCCCTCCTCTCCCCTGGTTATTATTGTTTTCAGTTTTTTCTGTTAAAGGGGAATAGTCAGTACCTTGAGCCCCGTACAGAAGTTTGGGTCTGGGCCCAGTCTGCAGTTTGTGTGCAAAATAATGTATATTTTTACTTACTGTTTACTACAGTATGTTAAGCTAAATAATACTATTCTAATGCATACAATAAAATCACGGTAATACACCGTAGCCCCAGTGATAATACCATCGTTCATGGGCAACAGAACTATCATTCAGAGCCCATAATACTATCGTTCAGAGCTCTGAACAATACTATTATCAAAAAAGCAGAACAGTGCAAGTGCAGGACTGCTTCCCACACTAACCTGGTTGCCATGGTGCCAAGTGCCCTTCCAAGACAGGCAACCTAACCTTTGCAAACTGTGCCTTGTGATTGGCTGCTTTTCATATGTGGGAGGGCCAAACCTTATTGAAAACATGGCGGCTGTCTCCCGATTAGCAAGAGGAATTCTCTTGCATCCTACAATCGGCATTTTTTTCCTTTTTGGTTTCCTTTTAAATTTAAATAATTATCGGGTTGATTCTGCTTTTACTCACCTCTGCAGTCAACAGAAAAGCGAGCAAGGTGTTGAGCAAGCAACTCTTCAGTGCAGTGCTTCTCCCGAGTGAGTGTTCAGTGTAGTCAGGCGTCCATTGTTGAGCAAGTCTTCAGTGAAGTGGTTGGGTGCTTGTTGTGAAGCCGGGGATTTTTTTATATGGCTCCATATATTACAAAACATAGAAACTTAGAAATTGTCAGGAGATAAGGACCGCAAGGCCCATCTAGTCTGCCCATTAGCCCTATACTTGACCCAATCTGGTCAGTGGCTTCCCCTCCCTCTGCCTTACCACCAAGATTCCCCTATGCCTGTCCCAGGCATGTTTAAATACCTCCAACATGCTTCTTCCCTCCACCGCCTGTGGCAGACTATTCCATGTGTAACCCGACCCCCCCAAAAGAAATGTCTAGGGGCCGATGATCCAGACGAGGGGGGCTACAGCATAGATTCTTCATAACAGGCTCCCGAAAAAACAACTCAAAACTTAATGAAAACAATAGTTCTTACCAGGCTAATGTAGGCACAATTTTCCCCCCAAAATTATCCAGAAGAAAGGTACCCATTATTCATTGACAATGGTCACAGATCCACTCTCTGGCTGAGAGTTCCTGAAATCTTTGGAAAACTTCTCAAACCCCCTGGGGAAGAAACTCTGAGATTTTCTAAAACTAAGGAGTGATTTCATTAGAGAGTGAAGTAAATTAAACCATACTCAGGCTAACTTTCCAATTAAACTCAATTTATTCTCCTGGGCTGGCCCCCTAATGATCTTAAGGGGGGCCCAGGGGCTCAATTACTTGAACACTATATAAATGTTCATGCTCAGTTGGAGTTGAAACTCAGCAGAGGGAGGCAGGCAGCTGGAGCTAGAAGATAAGTACTTTTTCTGTGCTGTTTGTTTTCTTTTAGGATTGAGATAGCATTTAATAAGATGGCAATGTGTGCTGTGATTTAAACAGTGTAACTACAAAACTTGATTTTATCTTGGCTGGGAGGAGGAGGGGGTATTTAACTGAGGGAGGGAGAGGTTGGGAAATATACAGGAGGGGGAGGGGAGGGGTGATCACTTGACTCAGACCAGCCAATAGCGGGGCTGGGATCCAATTATATTTCAAAGGGGACTAAGCAACCCTGAAGCTTGAGTGCCATGAAGCAGGAATGTAGCATCTTGAGTAGTGTCTGCAGGGCATCAGCAGGGAGGACAGCAGGCAGTGGACCATGCTGGCAGACAGGGAAGAGCCTAACTAGGAGGGCCACATATATCCTGTACAGGCATGGGGAGTCCAAGGTGGGGGAAGGGTTCCATGGAGTGGGGGTAGGACCAGGTTAAGGGAGAAGAAGATGTGCAGGGGCAGTCAAATAGGGTGGGAGATGGGAAGGGTTGTATGTTGCCAAGGATGTGGAGCAGCCATATTCCTGGGAGTGGTTTGGAGGGCAAGGGGTTGTAGGGTGTCTTAGCAGGTGGGCCAACTCAGGCAGGAAATAGGGTGGTTGAGGAGAGAACTGGAGGCATGGAGGAGACAGAATAGGTTGAACACAGCCAGGAGGGAAAACTAATGAGGCATCCAAAAGAGCTCAAAATGGGCAAAAATAAAGGGGAACTAGGTGGGAGGGACAGCAGGAGAGCCACACAAGCGGGTGCAGCCAAGGTGGGGAAGTGATGACTGGAAGAGGGTCAGGCACAGGGGCATGACTAAGACTGGGTCAGAGCAAAGATATCAGCCTGTGGGAAGGGGGACTGGACTTATTCAAGGAAAGGAGATTAGCACTGCAAACAGATTTTCAGTTTTGGCTAGTCCGGAAGACCAAGTAGCATAGAGGAGAGAAGCTACAGTGAAGGAGCAGGGAGAGGACGCCATAGGGGAAAAGGTACACAGCGGGGAGGCAGTAGGCAGTACACCAAGAAGACACAGTGGCGTGGGGGGCAGCGAGGTGATGGTGATTCAGTCTCTCCGGAGGGAAGGAAGGAGCAAGGAAACAGGAGGGCAGGAGAAACAGCAAGCAGCCCGGGGAAGGCTAAGGATAGGGAGAGGAGGGGAGTACAAGTGGAGGAGAGCTACATTTCAGAGAAGACACTGGGAAGTAATAGCAGAGGAGGTGGTAGCATGGTGGATGGAGTAACAAGTGAGTGCAAAGAGAAGGTTCCACAGATGGAAAATTGTTTGGAGGTGGAAGTCAGTAGCCTGTTCATCTTTGCAAGGGGGAGAGGACGGGGCAAAGGTTAGGGGAGGCAAAGGGGAGGTGAGACAGAGGGGATGATAAGACCTCACAGTTTGGAGGGCAAGGGAGTGGAGGGCAACAAGAAGATGAGCAGGATAAGCATCAGAGAGTCATAATTCTAGGGGATTCTATACTTAAGGGTATAAGGTGGGGAGGAAGGGGTGCCAGAAAAAGTAACATCCGGGTAGAATGCATGCCAGGCATGACAGCGAGTAGAGTAGGACAGCATATGGGCAGAAAGGTGGGGGGGGTGCATATTGTGGTGCAACTGGGAACGAATGATCTGGAAGAGAGAAGGATAGAGGAGGTACAACACAGCTTCAAGATAGTGGGAAAACTATGCAGCAAAGAAGGAACAATGGTAGCCTTCTCGGAAGTTCTGCCAGTGCTAAGAGCTAGGACAGACAAGAAGAGAAGAATCAGTGACATCAACAAGTGGCTGAGGGAATGGTGTGGGACCAAGAGGTATGGATTGGTGGGGGACTGGGGCAGCACATGGGATAACACAGATCTTTATGCAGGGGATAAGTTACACCTCAGGAGGGCAGGGTCACAAGTGTTGAAGCAGAAACTGGGGGATTTTATCAACGAGAGGTATCGTTTAAACTAGGTGGGGGGGCATTGGAGCTGGGAATCATCAGGACAGTGGGTCCTATGGACCTCCCCCCACCACAGGATTAGATACAACTTTAGGTGAAATAGGGGTTGGAGTGAAGGGTAAGGAAGCAGGAAGGATAGGAGCAGCATGGAGAATGGGTTCACTTAATGCAAGGAGCCTGGAGAACAAGTTGGCAGAGTTGCAGGCATTGATGGCAGAAAGGGAGGTGGACATAGCTGCAATTACTGAGATGTGGGCAACCAGGCACTATGACTGGGACCTAACCATCCCAGGGCACAAATTATTCCAGAGGGATAGAGATAAAGGGAAGGCTTAGGGGGGGGGGTTGCCATTTACGTAAGGGAAGGGATCAGATGTAATAGGGAGGAAGGGGAGGATGGCAGGTTGGAAGTAATCTGGCTGCAACTACATAGCCAGAAAGGGACCAAGATCTGTGTGGGGGTTGTTTATAGACCTCTGGCCCAGAAGGAGGATATTAACAGGGAACTAGGGGAGCAGATATGGAGGCATAGTGGCAAAGGGAGCACAGTGTTGGTGGAGACTTTAATCTACCAGGGGTGGACTGGAGCATCCCAGTAACCACTTGCGCCAGGGAGCAGATCCTCCTGGAAGCATTCCAAGATGACTTCCTTACCCAGAGGGTAATGGAGCCTACAAGGGACAGAATATACTAGACCTGGTACTGGAAGATGGGGAACAGGTCTGGGATGTAAGGGTGGAGGAACCTCTGCCAAGCCGTGAGCACCGCACAGTGTGGTTCTGAATCAATCTGGGCAGGGAAGTAGCCACTACAAAAACTAGGGTCCCGGACTTCAAAAGGGCGGACTTTGGCAGGATGGGACACATACTGGAAAATCATATGGCAAGCATCCACCCAGAAATGGACACAGAACAAAAAAGGGCAGTCATCAAGGCAGGACTGGCTGAAGCCACTAAAACCTGTGTAAAAAGCCAGAGCAAGAAAGCCAGGACAAAGAAACCAAGTTAGATGAGTAGAGAGGTGGTGGAGAAGATGAGAGAAAAGAGGAATGTATTTTGGACCAACAAGAGATCCAACAGGGCAGAAGACAGAGAATAATATGTGAATAAATCCAGAAAACTGAGCAGAGTTGTAAGGGCAGCAAAGCAGCTAGGGAACGGAGGTTAGCGCAGGGGATCAAAGAAAGAGAAAAGGATTTCTTCAGATATATCAGAGAGAAGAGGAAGAGCAAGGATCAAATTGTTAGGATCGGAGGGGAAGTGGGTGGGTGGGTAGAAAAGGTGACTGAGCAGGCAGAAGTACTTAATGAATACTTCTGTTCAGTCTTCACCAAGGAGAGGGATGGGCCCATACCTGAGAGGAAGGGCAAGGTGGGAGAGGGTGGGGGAGAAGCAGCCTTGGATGGGGAAATCATGATAGAAAGGGTGAGGGAGGGCCTAAGTCCCTGAAGGTGGACAAGGCACCTGGCCCAGACAGAGTTCACCCCAGGGTACTTAGAGAGTTGGCAGAGGTCCTGGCAGGGCCATTGGCAGGCCTGTTCAATACCTCTCTGAATTCGGGGTGCATGCCCAGGGACTGGAGGGAAGTACATGTGGTACCTCTCCATAAGAGTGGGCCCAAGGACGAACCAGGGAACTACAGACCGGTGAGCCTTACTGCAATTGTGGAAAAACTGATGGAGACAATCCTCAAGGAAAGACTGGTGCAATTTCTTGAGGATAACAATCTCCAGGACAGCAGGCAGCACGGGTTTATCTCGGGCAGATCCTGCCAGATGAACTTGGTTGATTTTTATGACTGGGTTATGATGGCACTGGACAGGGAACATGTGGTGGATATCCTCTAGCTGGATTTCAGCAAGGCCTTTGACTCGGTGCCACACAACAGACTGATCTACAAGTTGAAGAGTCTGGCAGCAGGGAGGAAACTGGTCAGATGGGTCGAGAACTAGCTGCAGGGTAGACAGCAGAAGGTAGTAGTGGGGAGACATCTGAACCCAGGTCAGTAATAAGTGGTGTACCACAGGGCTCGGTGCTGAGACCGGTTCTGGTTAATATTTTCATAGCCGACATTGCAGTAGGGATTAAGAGCAA
Source organism: Neoceratodus forsteri (assembly GCA_016271365.2). Lineage (NCBI taxonomy): Eukaryota > Metazoa > Chordata > Ceratodontiformes > Ceratodontidae > Neoceratodus > Neoceratodus forsteri. Next base: position 247,490,707 of record JADMNL010000025.1, read on the forward strand.
GATCAGTCTCTTCACAAATGACACAAAGATTTGTGCTGAGGTAGATAGGGGGAGGGTGCAAAAGTACTTCAGGAGGATTTGGCAAAACTGGAGGAATGGTCTCACACTTGACAGCTTGGTTTCAATGCCAAGAAGTGCAAAGTGATGCATTAAGGTTCTTAATGTATGTAACCCCCTGCAAATGGGGGTTCTGAAAAGTCTCCTAATAGCGTGCCTAAAGGCCCCAGCCTGGATGGTGTTCGGCATTTAAGCCACTTATCTGTGAGTGCTTTTAGAGCCTCTGGCACTGTCTCTTTAAGAGCTGTCTGCTTATAGGCAGGATTGGAACCTGGGGGGACTGTGTGGTTCCCTGCTCGAGTCGCGCTCAAGCTGCTGACAAATTGCTCGGTTTCTGCCATCGCTAAGTGGGCAGAGTGAGCACTATTCAGGGGTGTAACTGTCTGCTAGCGATCTGTTAGAGTGGTAGTGGAAATATAATTTGTCTAACCTGCATTTCTTGCAGCTGGGACTTTGTGTGCTTTGCCCCTCCATTTTGGATCTGAACTGCAGACTAGATCCAGTCAGGAGAGAGGGGCACCTAAAATGGAGTATTGAGCGACCAACCAGGATCAGTACTCTCTCGGGAGCCAGCTGGCCATGGGGGACATAGGCAGTAATTCTGGGAAGTGAAGTTCTGGACTGTGGCGCCTTTTCGAACCAATTGTAGAAGTTTTGAGTGATTGGCAACTGAAGCCCACCAATTGGACCGGGTGGCACCCGACTGTAATTCCCTGCCTGGTGGCTGAGAAGGCGGATCTGTTATGACCACGACTGGGGAAGGAGCTCCAGGCTTCTGCGCTGCAGGGTTTTCGTGCGGGAAGCGCGTGTGGAGAAAGTCGGGTGGCGCGTTTTGCCGTGGCGATTCGGACTGAATCCGCTGTGACTGAGGAGAGGAGAGGCTGTGTAGCCAAGAACCAGGCTTACCCTGTAGAGGACTGGAGAAACTGCTTCATCGCGCTCGGTCTGTCAGGAAAGTGAAGCTGCATCGCGAACTCCCAGGTTGGCAGTAAGTGCGCTCAGGACCTGAGAGCAGCTGCCTAGTATGGTAACTTCTTTTACATATAAATGTGTGGGGTGTGTCCTGCTTACAGAACCATGTTCCCCAGCTGTGCGAAGGGCATCCAGAAATCCATGCCACTCTCTGAGGCAGCGTCCAGCCTAAAGTTAGTGAGTGAAAATCAGGGTAGCTCCCTGCCATCTGTACCTTTAAATTGCAAGTGTTTCATCTGATTTTCTTTCTTGCTACATGAACTGAGCCAACCAGCTCCAGATTACAAATTGGGTATTGTGCAAGTGTTTTCCATCTCAGGGCCCCAACCAGCTGCACCGATCTTGGCTAGCTCCCTCCATCCTGGGTACCCAGTGAAAGTGACATTTAGGGACTCTGAAATTGTGCACAGTACGGTGAATATTAATGTGATTGATCTAATTAACCTGATTTCCCTGTCCTTGTTGCCATCCCCTAAATAAATCAGATCTGGTTGTTTCAGCAAAGTTACACTGACTAAGGCATGTGTTTGTGTTAAAGTATTGTACAGTGGCTATCGTATTACATCCTCTTGCTTTACTAGGGGGTCCCCAGAGTCAAGCTGACCGAACCAGTCCTGGGGGTAAGTGTACATTGTGAAGATACTCCTGACATATTGTGTGGGCCACTATTGGGAAGAAAGGGGGGTTGCAGTGTCCCAGAGGGCTGTGATCAAGTCAGAATAGACAGTATCAACCCCGACCTCTGGTTGGAGACACCTGCCATTGGACCTAGGCCCCTCAACCTGTCAGTAGTCAGTCAGGCAGGGGTAGTAGCCCTTGGGATAGTGCCACCTGGGGGTTACATCTTGGAGGCACTGCTGGGATCCTTAGCATCCTCTAGTGGCCGAGTGAAGGACGTACATTATGTCTAAATTAAAGGAAAAAAGGGAGGGGGATGCTATGCCCAAGTTATAACTCGATCCCATTAAGATGACGGTGCATAAATTGATGGGATGGGGCGAAGCTGAGGAGTTGGACCCCCACAAGACTGTATTACTGTTGGATGTCCCCTTGGGGATTAAAAGTGCTGACATTGTCTCTACTGTCAAGCGTGTTAAATGTCTGTTGCTCGAACAGACCCTGCAAGTGCTGCTTTCATGCAGTATTACGATAGACCCTGAGAGGATGCCCCCAGTGATTTTCCCCGAAGGTGCCCAGAAGGGATGGAGGATTATTCACGCACGTAGTGGTTCAGTCACCCTGGGTGGGTCCCCTAAGACCAATAGTTTCAAGGACAAGTTACTTAAACTGTTAGCCACAGAGGGGAGAACTGCTCAGGAATTGATATAGGTACTAGACATCTTGGGTGACCACACTCCCCTGCCATCCCCAGGTACATCTCCTGGGTCATCTAAGAGCTCCATACTAGTCCCACCCCCTATGGTCATCCCTCCAATACAATTAGACTCCTATCAGAGATTGAGACTCTTCTCTGGTACTGTGCCCATGCCTTCAGGGGAAGATGATTTGGAGACCAGGATGGACTATGCTATGCCTTTAGTACAAGAATGGCAGTGTTCTGAGGGAGAGAAGAGGAAATGGCTGATGGAAAGTTTGAGGGGTCCCGCACTGGAAGCCATTCAGTTCCTACGGGCCACTAATCCAGAGGCAATTGCAGCGGAATATCTTTCTGCTTTAGAGGGGGTGTTTGGCAGCACTGAAACCGGAAAGGATTTGTTATAGAAATTCAAGTCAGCAAAACAATGGAGAAATGAGAAATTGTCTACATTTGTTACTAGAATGGAGAGGGGTCTGCAAAAGGCCCACCAAAAAGGGGGAGTGACTGCCTAAACACTAAACCAGGTCCGATTAGACCATATATTGAAGTCAGACAGATTTTCAAGTGTAATACTGCTGAAACTCAAATTGCAAGACCGGAGGGCCGACCCTCCTGACTAGTGTCAATTGATGAGAGAGATTCGTGAAATCGAAACCGATGAAGAGGGGTGGGAGCCCTATGCTGGGGCCGTGAATCTGTGCCAGACCCCCAAGCACAGTAAGCCAGATGACACTCATCAATTGAGAGGGTTGATCAAGGGGATGACAGAGACCTATCGGGAGCCGGATCTGTAACAAGATCCCCCTGAGCTCAAAAGTGGAGTGGGAGTGCATGCTGTTTCCTCTGACCCCCGTATTGAGAGTAACTTGAGAGCAGAAATTAGAGACCTACGGGAAATGGTGAGGGAGCTGCAACAGGCTGCTATCACCTCCAATACAGTTGGTGAACCAGAGATATCACAGGGTAAACATCCCATTCAAGAACAGCCATGTAGAGCCCCTGACGTGCCCCGCCAGATAAAAGATCCCCCTTCCTCCAGAGACAACCGAGATACTAAGTTCTGTTACCATTGTGGGGAAGATGGACACTTTCAGACTGAGTGTCGGCTGCCAGAGAACCTGAGGAAAGTTACCAGCAGGTTAGTGGCCTGGCATCGCAAAACCTGTGCCCGGTCACCAGGAGGGGCCAACCGGAAAAGTTTTGCCACCAGGGCCAATGCCCAAGCAACCTCTCAAGCAATGCCCCCAAATGGTCTGAAGTACTGGGTCCCTCCATGGAGACTACAGTGAAAGTGAATGGGGTGTCCACCAGAGCTATACTAGACAGTGGCTCCCAAGTGACAATCATGTTTCAGGACTGGTATCAGAAGCATTTTTCTGACGTACCCCTGCAATCTCTAGAGGGGCTACATGTGTGGGGTTTGAGTGAGAAGGCCTACCCCTACTCTGGCTATATCCGAATTTGGTTGTCTTTTCCTACTTCTGTGGCTGGAGTGGCAGAGCAAGTGGAGATCCTGGCCTTAGTGTGTCCCCCTACTGGACTGTATGATGGGGTCCCCTTTTTGATTGGAACCAATGCACATATGTTTGGGCGACTAGCGCAGCTGTGTTCTGAAAAACCAAAGTCCAAGACTGGCACAGCCTTCAGAATCCCGCCTTTAATTAAAAGGGCCTATGAAGCACAGAGAAATGCTGGTAGGATGGAACCCGAGGAGCCGGTTGGGGTCGTCTGGAAGAAGGACCCAGAATCTTTGCTGCTAGCACCAAATACGCAATGTGTTCTACAAGGAGAAGTCCATATCAGGAAGGATGTAAAGAACAAAATATTAATGCTGGACGCACCAGGGGATGGGAAACTGCCAGAGGGGCTGCTGGTCAAACCCAGTATCCTGCTTGTTAGAGCTCATGCTTTTGCCAAAAGAGTAATGGTTCAAGTTCACAATGTGTTTGACAGGGAGATCCAAGTAAATTGAGGCTGTACCCTGGCCACTGTGCACTGTGTGGATACTGCTGTCCTGCCCAGTAACAAGAGTTCGGGGAAAAGTGAGAGAGTAACACCTGACTTGTTTGATTTTGGTGACTCCCCGTTGCCAGCTGAATGGAGAGAAAGGATCAGTGAGAAGCCTGCCCAGAGAGACCAGGTGTTTTCTTTGAAGGAATGGGATGTGGGATGTGTACAAGGAGCTGAACACCACATCCGGCTACACGATGAGAGGCCATTTCATGAGAGGTCTCGACGCCTGGCACCTGCTGACATAGATGATGTGAGACGACATCTGCAAGAGACGATTGCGGCTGGGGTAATACAGGAATCCAGAAGCCCATGTGCTTCACCTATCATGGTAGTGAGGAAAAAGAATGGAACAGTTAGGATGTGTGTGGATTATCGTACTTTGAACCAGTGGACTATTCCAGATCAGTACACCATGCCATGCATTCAGGATACGTTGGACTGCCTGAACGGTAGTAAGTGGTTCTCAGTGCTGGACCTTCGCAGTGGGTACTATCAGATCCCGATGGCCCCAGAAGACTGTGAAAAGACTGCCTTTATTTGCCCACTTGGTTTCTATGAGTTTATGAGGATGCCTCAAGGGATTTTGGGTGCTCCAGCCACTTTTCAGCACCTGATGGAGCGAGCAGTGGGGGATATGAACTTGTTAGAGTGCTTAGTATCCCTGGATGATGTCATTGTGTTTGGCAGCTCTCTGGAGGAACATGAAAGCAGGTTATTCAAGGTGTTGGACCAACTGGAAGATTTTGCCTCAAATTGTCCATTGATAAGTGTCAATTCTTTCAAACATCAGTAAAATATGTGGACATATAGTGTCCACTGAGGCATAGAGACTGACCCCAGTAAAGTTGAGGCATTGACCACCTGGCCCCAGCCAAAAAAATCTGAAGGAGCTGCAGAGATTCCTGGGTTTCTGTGGTTATTATAGGCATTTTATCAAGGACTATTCAAGACTGATCCACCCTTTACTTAACCTTACTCAAGGGTATCCCCCAACCCACAAAATATACAAGAAAACAGTGCCCATTGAGACTGAAAAAATGCATTTCCATCCGAATGAAGTGTTTAGGGCCCGCTGGACTCCTGATTGTGACACTGCTTTCCATGAAATCATACATCAACTTACCCATGCCCCAGTGTTGGCCTATGCTGATCCTACAAGACCGTATGTCCTTCATACTGATGCTAGCTTGCAAGGGTTGGGGGCTGTGTTGTATCAGGAGCACACAAATGGCCTGAGACCAGTGGCCTTTGCCAGCAGGAGTCTGACTCCATCAGAAAATAACTATCCAGTGCACAATCTAGAGTTCCTAGCTTTGAAGTGGGCCATTGTTGATCAATTTCATGAGTACTTGTATGGAGCTAAGTTACTGGTAAAAACTGACAATAATCCTTTGACCTATGTGCAGACTTCAGCTAAGTTGGATGCCACAGGCCATAGGTGGCTCTCTGCCTTGTCTACATACGACTATGCTGTTGAATACAGAGCAGGCCTGAACCATATAGATGCTGATGCTCTCTCCCGGAGACCAGTCCCTTCAAATAATTGGGTCCGACTGTCAGAGCCGGATATTCGAGCACTCTGCAAAAAATTTGACAGGGAGGAAAAGATGTCCACGGATGCAGTGGACTGCATGGTGGATTGTTTGGGGCCATCTGAGAACTACATACCTGCCACTTATTGCCATTTTTCTGCATTGGACACTGGTGCTTTGCCTCAATTCAATAATGACAGTATTCAGCGGGCTCAATCCCGAAATCCTATGATAAAAACAGCTCTAGAAGCCATTCAAGCAAGGAAAGATGTGTCAAAATTACGCTCCACTGATTTGAGAACTGCATTGCTACATAAAGAAGGCCCTAAATTGAGAATGAGGAATGGACTGTTATACAGAGAGACAATGGACAAAGGGGGCCAACTGGACAAACAACAGTTAGTTTTGCCCGCTGCCTTTCGAGAACTGGTGCTGAGGTCTCTACACAACCACATGGGAGACCTCGGCATAGACAGAACCCTTGATTTAGTGAGATCTAGATTTCATTGGCCTAAAATGGGGGCTGATGTGGAACAACACATTAGGACTTGTAGTTGCTGCTTACAGTGGAAAGCTTTGCCCCAGAGGGCTGCCCCCTTGTCAACATTACCACTAGGGCACCCATGGAGTTAGTCTGTATTGATTTTCTGAGTCTAGAGCCAGATCAGAGAAATATCAGTAATGTACTGGTACTCACTGACCATTTCACTCGATATGCTCAAGCGTTCCCCACCAAGGATCAGAAGGCATTCACTGTGGCAAAAGTGCTTATAGAAAATTTTTTTGTTCACTATGGGGCCCCTCAGAGAATCCATTCTGATCAAGGGCAGGACTTTGAGAGTCGTCTGATCAAAGAGATGCTTTCATTGTGGGGGGTGTGAAAGTCAAGAACCACCCCCTATCATCCCCAGGGAGACCACCAGCCTGAACGGTTCAACCGCACTCTGCTCGACATGTTAGGCACCCTTCAACCAAAAGACAAGCCCAGATGGAGCCAACAGATTAGCACACTGGTACATGCCTACAACTGCACAAAAAGTGATGCCACTGGGTTTTCCCCCTATCGACTAATGTTTGGAAGAAAAGCCAGATTGCCAGTAGATATTTGCTTTGGAGTTTCTCCCGATGGGGTTCAAGCAGCTACTCATTTACAGTATGTGCAAAAATTAAAGGCCCACTTAAACCATGTGTACCAGCTGGCTCAAACTATGGCTGCCAAAAGAAATCTAGCCAATAAAGAAAGGTATGACAAAAAAGTGAAACCCCTGGAACTCAGGGAAGAAGACTGAGTGTTGTTGAGGAACCTAGGACTGCATGGCAAGCATAAGATTGTTGACAGATGGCATCACCTCCCTCACACTGTAGTGGGCAAACTAGATGATCTGCCTGTGTACAAAGTACGGCCTGAGAATAATTCAAAAGATGAGAAAACTATGCATAGAAATCATTTGCTGCCCATTGGACAGATCTTGATAGAATCTGAGCCCCCAGACAATGCCCCCTCTGGACCAGTGACTAGAGCTGCTGCTAAGAAAAAATCAAGAAAGACTGCACCTACAGAAGCTAAGTTAAAGTGTTCCCCTCCACAAGTTTCAATTGAACATGATTGTCAGCCTGTGTCAGAGGACAGTGAGTGTAATCCTGAATATTACCCTTCTTATGAACTGAGTCAACTGTTTCAGGGTAATCCCCTAGTCAACCCAGGGGATGAAGCTGGGTCTTCTGGGCTGTCTAAGACCTCAGCTTTGTCCCTGGAGCCAATGCTCCCGGAAAGTGAAATACAAAGCATCAAATCAGAGGATGTGGAATCATTGTGCATGGTTGAACTGCTTGACTTTTCAGAAGAAGGGAGTGATGTATTGGAGCAAGCTGGTGATACACCAGAACCCGAACAGTGTGTTGAGTGCCCTGATAGTTCTCTGCCAGTACCAGGAGTCTCCACAGTTGATCTAAGTGTTGTGGACTCAGAAATTGTAAACTATGGAGCTAAAAATGCCCCAAATTCTGGCTTTCCTGCCCCAATAGAGACCCTCTTGGCAAGTACAGACAGTGCTGAAAGTGAGTCTAACCATTTAGAAACTGTGCCGTTCCCCCCAGATGGACTGGTCGAGAGGTGAGGCCTGTAGTACAGCTGAGTTACGAGTCCCTGGGCAGACCTGTGGACCTACCCCTCAATGTGGTTCATAAGGGAGTGTATGTAACCCCGAGCTCGCTGCCCAAATTAAACCTGTGAGATAAATCCAGACTACTTGTGTTGCCCTCTGAGTATGGTGCCCCTGCCATTTCCAGCCCCAAGGTAGATGACAGGGACGGGCCCCCTTTATCCAGGTTTAAGGTGCAGGAAGTAATGACCTGAGTTAAAATATTTGTATATATATATATATATATATATATATATATATATACATACACACACACACACACACATGTACATAGATATAGACAGTGTTGACAGATAAGGGCCTATGGCCCACCCAGTCTGCCCATTTGAGCTTGTAAGTTCAGTTTATGTTGTATGATCAGTAGTAGAATGCATAATACAGTGTACATGTATCTGTCAGAGGTTAACATGTTGACTGCTGTTTGAAAAAGCAGGACAGTTCAAATGTTCTACCTAAAAGTGATTTAGGGGTATCTACTTGATCCGGATGTCAAGCTTTTCAGGCTAAGAAGGGTGTAACCCCCCTGCAAATGGGGGTTCCCAAAAGTCTCCTAATAGCGTGCCTAAAGGACCCAGCCTGGATGGTGTTTGGCATTTAAGCCGCTTATTTGTGAGTGCTTTTAGAGCCTCTGGTACTGTCTCTTTAAGAGCTGTCTGCTTACAGGCAGGATTGGAACCTGGGGGGACTGTGTGGTCCCCTGCTCAAGTCCCGCTCGAGCTGCTGACAAATTACTCCGTTTCTGCCATCACTAAGTGGGCAGAGTGAGCACTATTCAGGGGTGTAACTGTTTGCTAGCGATCTGTTAGAGTGGTAGTGGAAATGTAATTTGTCTAACCTGCTTTTCTTGCAGCTGGGACTTTGTGTGCTTTGCCCCTCCATTTTGGATCTGAACTGCAGACTAGATCCAATCAGGAGGGAGGGGCACCTAAAATGGAATATTGAGCGACCAACCAGGATCAAGACTCTCTCGGGAGCCGGCTGGCCATGGGGGATATAGCCAGTAATTCTGGGAAGTGAAGTTCTGGACTGTGGCGCCTTTTCGCACCAATTGGGGAAGTTTTGAGTGATTGGCAACTGAAGCCCATCAATTGGACTGAGTGGCGCCCGACTGTAATTCCCTGCCTGGTGGCTGAGAAGGCAGATCTGTTGTGACCACGACTGGGGAAGGAGCTCTGGGCTTCTGCGCTGCAGAGTTTTCGCGTGGGAAGCACATGTGGAGGCCAAAAGTTGAGCGGCGCATTTTGCCATGGTGATTCGGACTGAATCCACTGTAACTAAGGAGAGGAGAGGCTGTGTAGCCAAGAACCAGGCTTACCCTGTAGAGGACTGGAGAAACTGCTTCATCGCGCTCGGTCTGTCAGGAAAATGAAGCTGCATCGCGAACTCCCGGGTTGGCAGTAAGTGCGATCGGGACCTGAGAGTATACCTGAAGTTACCATACCATACCTGGTATGGTAACTTGTTTTACATATAAATGTGTGGGGTGTGTCCTGCTTACAGAACCCTGTTCCCCTGCTGTGCGAAGGGAGTCCAGATATCCACGCCACTCTCGGGGGCAGCATCCAGCCTAAAGTTAGTGGGTGAAAATCAGGGTAGCTCCCTGCCATCTGTACCTTTAGATTGCAAGTGTTTCATCTGATTTTCTTTCTTGCTACATGCACTGAGCCAACCAGCTCCGGATTACAAATTGGGTATTGTGCAAGTGTTTTCCATCTCAGGGCCCCAACCAGCTGCACCGATCCTGGCTAGCCCCCTCCATCATGGGTACCCAGTGAAAGTGACATTTAGGGACTCTGAAATTGTGCACGGTACTGTGAATATTAATGTGATTGATCTAATTAACCTGATTTCTCCCTGTCCTTGTTGCCATCACCTAAATAAATCAGATCTGGTTGTTTCAGCAAAGTTACACTGACTAAGGCATGTGTTTGTGTTAAAGTATTGTACAGTGGCTATCGTATTATATCCTCTTACTTTACAGGGGGTCCCCAGAGTCAAGCTGACCGAACCAGTCCTGGGGGTAAGTGTACATTGTGAAGATACTCCTGACATATTGTGTGGGCCACTAGTGGGAAGAAAGGGGGGTTGCAGTGTCCCAGAGGGCCGTGACCAAGTCAGAATAGACAGTATCAACCCTGACCTCTGGGTGGAGGCACCCACCATTGGACCTAGGCCCCTCAACCTGTCAGTAGTCAGTCAGGCAGGGGTATTAGCCCTTGGGATAGTGCCACTTGGGGGTTACATGTAAAACTGCACGTATTGTTGGAACTGTGTTGCAGTTGCATGTTAGAGTTGTACTGTTTTTTTTTTAATTAAGTGCCTACAGCCTTTTGGTAAAGTTTTTTTTTTCTGCTCTGATAGCTTCTTCTTCTTCAACCCTGCAATTCTCATTCTTTCTATTCCCCCCCAACCCCTGGCTTGCTTCCGCCGGCCCTCTCAACTTTCTCACTCTATCCACTTTTTTCTCCACATCCCGTGCTGTTTCAATGTCTCCTTTCTCAGACTGATCCCTCCCTTCATCTCTAGCCCTTATCTAACCCACTCTCCTTTCCCATTCCCTCCTTCCCTCAGGTGGTGGGTACAGGCCCCCACGGAAGCACCCGCAATGGATCTCCAGCACCTGGGACCTGGCTTCTGCTTCAGCCGCTGTCCCCTCTCCTACTGACCACCACTGCATTCACAGGTACGGCTTATCTAGCAGCCTTTACCTCCACTTATCCACTACTGCGTTCCAAGCCCTGATTGGACAGCTCTTGGGTCTCGCTGCCCCTTATTGGCTGATATCTTGAGGCTCCCTGCCTTTAGAATCGAGCTTTGGGCTGGGCTTACTATCCCTGCTTACCCTTTTAAATGTTTAATTGCAACTGCTCTGCCTTGCTTCTCTGTGCCTTTTCTATCCCTGATTTTGAACTGCTGTTAATGTAAAACTGCACACTCTCCCCCTGAATTTGAAAGGTTCTTAATGTAAAACTGCAAATGTATTGTTGGAACTGTGTTGCAATTGTATGTTAGAGTTGTACTGCTTTTCTTTTTTATGTCCAGTTTCCTATTAGCAGATTATAAAGATCTGCCAGTAGAGGGACGTTTGTTCTTTTGTAGTGTCCTGTCCCTTCAATTTTCCTACACCCTTTCATCTCCCATTTTATCTACTTGTACTTCTCCTTTGCTCTAATCAACTGCATCCCCTGCAGGGACACACACTAATCTCCTGCTCACCCAGGTGTGTTTTCTTTGTCCCCTTCCCTGGGTTTGAATTCCTGACCCTCCACGCCGGAGGCTTACACCCTATCCGCTATATCACTGGAGCAGCCACTTTGGCTGTGTACTTTTTCACTACTTCTTCCTTTCCTATCCCCTCTTGTCTAAAGCCACCCCCCCCCCGATACTTTGACCGTCTAGTTACCTGTCACTAAATTTGCTCTCCAATATGAGGTGGGCTATGCTACTGCTGCTGGCAGCCTCGCTGCTAGGCACCCTACTCCTTGTAGATCTTGATGCACTCATACTTGCCATACAACAGAAGCTCCTATCCTGTCTTACCCCCTCCTTCACCCCTGACGTCCCCCCATACCACTGTCAGGTGGGAGGGTACACCCATGAGCCTCGCTTTTTTCACATTTCTTTACAAACAGGATGCCTGCCATCTTAGCTTCCTTTTTTCTCTACTACTATCCCCTTCCACATTTGCTCATGGCATATCACCTGCTCCTCTCTTTGCTTCTACTAGCAGGAGACATTTGATACCAATCATGGCCCCCCCATGTACCGCCATTGTTTACTTAAATCCTATATGGAACTCTTCCTTTGGATTGAAGTTGCACACGTCAACCTCTGCAGCCTCTCCTCCAAATTCATCGACCCTGAACCTTGGGTCACCCTATACAAGCCATATGTGGTAGGCATCTCCGAAACGTGGCTAAAACCCCACCTTTCTGATGTTGCCTACTATTTCCCAGGATACTCCCTGCTGAGGCATAATAGGCCTGGTAAGAGAGGAGGTGGTGGGGTGGCTCTCTATATCCATGAGTCTCTCTCTGCTACCCCTGTCCTCCACTCCGACCCTAGCTCACCCAGTGAGTGGCTCCTAGTAGAACTGACCATAAGTGCAGCAAAAAAAATGTATGTGGGTTGCTGCTATAATCCCCCTCCAGGATGCCCAGCAGGTCTCACCACCCACCTTGAAGGGATGGGAAGCCTCTCCCCCACCAGGGACACCATCCTCCTTGGGGATTTCAACCTGGACTGGCTTAGTGCCCAGGAACCTGATTACTCTAAGCAACTCAAGCTCCATAACCTAGTCCAAATTATCACCATCCCCATCGCCACCAGGCACAACCCTAGTACCCAAAACCATACACTTCTTGACTGGGTAATCACCAATAGAGAGGACAGGGTGCTCCTTTCGGGCACTTTGTCCAATGCCATTAGCAATCACTCCCCCACCTACCTGGTCTTGGCCTCTAAGACCAATCACCTGCCCCCTAAACTACTCTCCTTCCATAATTTCAATCACCCACACATCCCCTCCCTCCTTCACGATGTCCGAACAATAAACTAGTCAGCCTTCTACACCCTCTCTGACATGTCTGAGGCTGAGAGTTTCTTCACAACCACACTTCTCCATCTCCAAAATCAACATTTTCTCCTGACTACTTGCTGAGTTAGGGGTGGCTGTATGCACTGGGTTACCAAAGATCTCCTGGCCATGATGAGGGAAAGGGATAAGCTATGGTCATCCTACAAAAAAGCCCCCTTCCCTGCCCAATGGAATGAATACCGGTGGCTACGAAACCTTTGTAAACAGTCAGCCCTTGCCAAAAAATGTGCTTTCTTTCAGGGCAAACAAAGGGACAGTCTTGGTGACCCCCATCGCTTCTGGGGTGGGGGCAGCTCACTACTCAACCCACGCACTCATAACCCCATTATTCACCTTGACATTCCTTCTGGATGTCTGGCCAACCCCGTTGCTGTGTCCGAGGCCTTCAATAAAAAATTCACAGACCTGTCTGCCCTCCTTAGCAAGCTTCCACCCCTGGTGACCACTAGTTTCTCTGATCATCCCCCTACCCATACCCCTCAAACTCCTCCCCTCCCCTCATTCTACTTCCAGACCATCACCCCCAAGGACAATGCCAAACTGCTAAAAAGCCTGCCTAGCCGTGGCAGCCCGGGCAGTAATGGTCTTTTCCCTGCTATGCTTAAACTTATATCACCTGTCATCTTAAAATCACTCACCTACCTCTTTAACCTGGCAGACTCTACCTCCTTAGTGCCCAGCACTTGGAAGCATGCCAGAGTGGTCCTCATTTTTAAGACTGGTGACCCGCTATTCCCAGATAACTATCGGCCTATATCCTTGCTCCCCCACCTTAGTAAACTCCTGGAAACGATTGTCCACTGTCAATTGTCTGACTATATTGACACACAACCAACTGTCCAGACAGCAACACGGCTTCCATAAACATCACTCCACCACATCTGCCCTCGCCCTGTTTACCAATCATATTCTTAGGAACATGGACCTTGGAAGGGCAATGGGTGTCGTCTTTATCAACCTGTCTAAAGCTTTCGACCTGGTCGACCATATCCTGTTGCTCTCCTCCCTCCGCACCCTTGGCTGCTCTACTGAGACCATGCAGTGGTTCCAAAGTTACCTTTCAGATAGATCTCAGTCAGTATGTGTAGGACCTTCCACCTCCCCCGGCCTCCCAGTCACTACCAGTGTACCCCAGGGCTCCATCCTGGGCCCACTCTTATTCTCCCTGTTTATAAACTCTCTCCCCTCTGACTGTCTCACTTGTGATGCCTTATTTTATGCAGATGATCTTATCCTCTTCACTAGTGACAAGGCTCTTGAGAATATATCCACGGCTTTATCCGATAACTACTCTGCGGCACACACCTGGTTCCACTCACATTGCCTAACTGTTAATGTTAAAAAACTAAATCCATGCTATTTGGATCTTAACCCTTCCTATCTAAGGTCACCAAGGCTGGGTCCACCCTCTCAGTAGTCTCACTGTACACTGTACTTGAAAATGTACTAACTTTCAAATATCTGGGAGTTATCCTGGACCCGTTCTGCTCCTTTTCCAATCATATCTCCTCTGTTATCTGCCGTATTAACCAGAAACTTGGTGCGGCTTATCGGATAAAGTCACTCCTGACCAGGAAATCCCGTTTAGCCATTGCCCAAGGCAACCTGCTACCCTTGATTGATTACTGCTCCCCTATTTACTCACACACATCCTCAGCCTTGCCAGCACGTCTCTGCTCCACGTACTACATATGTCGTTTCACTCTCCTGGCACCATATTCCACTCACCACTGCCTCCTCTACCAGACTCTTCACTGGCTCCCACTACACTGCAGTTTTGATTACAGGCTTGGCTGTCGCCTGGACAGTGCCATCAGGCATGGCGAAGCCTCCCCTTATGCATCTCTCTCCTCAAGACCAGAACTCCCTGGAGGTGTCTCGTGCATCCTCAGTCCCCCGGATATCCTGAAAGTCTCCTCGGCTATTAGTAGTACAGCATTATCTGTAGCTGCTCCCACCCTGTGCCAATTAACTTTCTGGACTCCCATGCTACTTTCAAGACACATCTCAAATCCTGGCTGCTTCATGAGGCCACATGCGTTGCTAGCTTGGATATCCCCCCACACACACACACACACACCTTCTGACTTTTCCCTCCTGAGCTGCTTTGGCCTCCCTTGCCCTCTCTCATTTCTTTGGACTCCTGTCTTACATCCCTCACTACCTACTTCTTGGGCACTCCCACTTGGCTATTGTCTTGTATGTTTTTTTTTTGTTTTGTTTTTTACATCATGCATTAATTTGCACTGGCCACTTATTCTTATTAAATACTTGTATAATAATTATTGTTTATCATGATGTACTGATTGTTTTTTTCAGCCTCTCATTAACTTTACTTTCCTATGTCACTTTCTTTGTTCACCAATGATGTCTATATATCTACATGGCTTGCACTCATTGTATAACTTGTCACTACCGCTGTAACTGCCACCTGTGGGGCCCGGGTCATGTCTGAAAATGGTCCCCTGGATCACTGCACTTACCTGGTTACCAAAGACTTAAATAAATAAAAATAAATTTAGGAGGCAAGAACCCAGGACACAATTACTGGCTGGAGGGTGTCCCATTAACAAAATCCAAGGAGGAGAAGGATCTGAGAGTGCTGGTAACCGAGGAGATGAAGCACTCTGCCCAGTGCAGGAAGGCAGTAGTGAAGGCAAACAGGATGCTAGGGTGCACAGCAAGGGGGATTACTTCTAGTAGTGGGGAGGTCATCTTGCCCCTAGAGTACTGCATACAATTCTGGCACCCCTACTTGAAAAGGGACATCAAACTTCTGGAGGGGGTACAGCACATGGCAACAAAAATGATCCTATGGTTGGGGGACAGGCCATATGAGGAGAGACTGAGAGAGCTCAATATGTATACCCAGGAGGAAAAAAGGGAGAAAGAAGATATGATGGAGACTTTCAAGTACCTGAAGGGTTTGAATAAAGTAGACACCAGGTGTATGTTCAGTCTGAAGGGCAGAAGGGAAACCAGGGGACACTCTCTGAAGCTGGAAGGGGGCAGGTTCAAGACGGAAGTGAAGAGGCACTATTTCATAGAAAGGGTGGTGGCAGGGTGGAACGCTCTGCCAGAGGAAGTTGTATCACTGCAGAGTGTTGGGGGCTTCAAGAGGGGGTGGGATAGATTCAAGGGGACGGTACAAACCGGGAGGGGGCCGGAGATGGGGACATATGAGGGAGGAGGGGCAGCTGCAGTCTAATGGACTGAAGTGCTGCATACTCGAGCAGACTAGATAGACCGAATGGCCTGTATCTGCTGGCAATTTCATATGTTCGTATGTACAGCTCCATGGGGCCAACCTTTGTACACTAGCAAAGGGAGGAATAAGGCAGGGATACCAAAAGCAGAGATGTTCATCTAAATGACATGCAGCAGCTCAAATCTCATAAAAACTAGGCAGGTAAAGCTTCCAGAAATGAAGTACTCCTGACCTCCCTGCCACGGATAAGTGCCAGTCCAGCATTTTCTTTATGCATTCTGAACCCAAGAAGCGAGGAGCTTCTCCCACATCCGGTCCCTGACTTGCTTGGCCATTCCTTTCCAGGGATCTGGACCCTGCAGCTCAAAATCCAAATTAGCTGCACACTTTCCCTCCGCACGGTGAGCACCTCTAATACTGGCCTGGCCTGCCAAACATGGGAACCGATGGCACCTGCACTCTCCTCCAGTGCAGAAAACGGCTTCCCATTAAAGATGTACCAGGAATGGCTTAAATCTACAGCCCTGTAGAGCAGTCTCCCTCACATCCTTCCCATGCTCGAGCTGAGCAACCAGCACAGGGGAGACCTCTAGGGCACTCCGTGGCCCACTCAGCAAAGTCCAGCAGCCCTGAGACCTGTCCCTCCAAACAGGCCCTTACATGGGTAGAGGTTCCCCTGGCCCTATTTTGAAACCATCCTGGGCTGCCATGCCACACGGGAAAAGGGGTGCTGCTGCCACAAGCCTCCCTTCTGTGGGAGCCCTGCCATAGCTCTCACAGCCCTAACTGCCCAGGCATCAAACACTCCTTACAAGAGCCCCTAAACATTCCCCAGGGCCTAGCCTTCCTCCATATCTAAGCTTCTCACCACCCCAGCCCCCAGGAGACCCGGGACCCCCATCGCCGCCAACTAATGCTGCCTATTGCCACCCCAATGGAAACCCACTCCATTCCTGGCGCCTCCCCGCTGCATGGATTCCCTGCTTATGAGAGAGGGAGGTCTCCCCCTCAACTGGCCTAGAGACTCAAATGGCTTCCTCCCTCCTGCCTAAGCTCCCATTTCTCTATTTGCCCCTCCTCAACTCTTCCCTAACTTTCTTCCTCACCAGTTATATACTACTAAGAACTACTGCTCCAAACTGGCGGTCAGTAGAAAAAGCACTCCTCCAGGGCCCACCTAAAACCCTAAACCCTGGAGGAAAGGAAGGGGGATCCTACGGTGAGCAATAAGTGCCTCTCAAAAGAGAGGGGACTTACACATGCATCCACCACCCTCTCTGTGAAGAAGAATTTCCTCACATTCCCTCTCAACCTGCCACCTTCCAATTTCATATCATGACCCCTCATTCTTGTACTCCTTCTGTATTGGAAGGTGTCTCCTCCCTGCACTTTGTTTATGCCCTTTAGGTACTTCAATGTTTCTATCATGTCCCCCCACCTCCAGTGAGTACATATTGAGGTCCTTCAAACTCTCCTTATAAGTTTTGTGGTGCAAGCCCTGTATCATCTTAGTCACCCTTCTCTGGACCGTCTCAACCCTGTCAATGTCCTTCCAAAGGTGTGGCCTCCAGAACTGCAGAAAGTGCTCCAGGTGAGGTCTGATTAGTGTTTTATACTGTACAAAGGCATCACTACCTCCTGCCTTCTGCTAGTGATACCCCTGCCTATGCACCCCAGCATGTCACTGGCCCTCCCTGCTCCTTGGCACACTGCTTTGATACTTTCAGGTCATCAGAAATAATAACCCCTAGGTCCCTTTCTTCCTTGGTAATAGTCAGCAACTCTCCCCCATCCTGTAGCTCACCCCAGGGTTCCTTTGTCTGAGGTGCATAATTTTGCACTTCTTAGCATTAAACCTCAGCTGCCACACCTCAGACCATTGTTCCAGCTTCTCCAGGTCCCTCCTCATTTTCTCCACACTGTCAGGAGTATCCACCTTGTTGCAGATCTTGGTGTCATCTGCAAACAGGCAGACCTTTCCCTCCAGTCCTCCTGCAATATCACTAATGAAGATATTGAACAGAACTGGCCCCTGGACTGATCCCTGAGGTACCCCTCTGGTCAACCCCCCCTTCCCAGACTGAAACCCATTAACCACCACCCTCTGTCTCCTGTCTGTTAGTCAGTTCCTAACCCAGTTTACCACCTTGTGTCCCATGCCCAGACTACCCATCTTGTTAACCAGCTTCTTATGTGGGACAGTGTTGAAGGCCTTACTGAAATTGAGGTAGGCGATATCCACTGGGCCCCCCAATTTACTTCCTTCGTCACCCAGTCAAAGAAATCTATCAGATTCCTCTGACACAACCTCCCTACTGTGAATCCATGTTGCCTCAGATCCTGGGCCCCGTTGGCTTCCAGATGATCCACTATTCTTTCTTTAAGCAGTGTCTCCATGATCTTCCTCATTACTGAGGTGAGGCTGACCAGCCTATAGTTACCCGCCTCCTCCCTACTGCCAGATTTGTGTAGAGGGACCACAGTAGCCCTCTTCCAATCCTCTGGAACCATTCCTGTGTTAAGAGACTCTGTGAACAAGGCTGCCAGAGGCACTGCTAGCTCTTTTCGCAGTTCCCTTAATATCCTTGGGTGTATGTCGTCTGGCCCCATTGCTTTGTCCACCTTCAGTTTTGTCAGCTCCTCCAGGACTCTCACCACTGTGAATGGACTGGTGTCCACCTCTACCCCCCGCAACTGTTGCCCAGCTGTGGTCCCTGACCCTTTCCCTCTTCAGTGAATACTGAACAGAAGTATTTGTTCAGTATTTCCGCCTTTTCCAGGTCTCCTCCATACACTCCCTTCATCCCCTTTGAGTCCCCCTTTTTTCTTCTTCGCTGATGTAATAGAATGTGTTGTCCCCTTACCTTCTGTGCTAATCCTTCCTCAGTTTGCACCTTAGCCCTCCTAACAGTCTTACCCGCTTCCCTCAGACACTCTAGGTACACCTCCCTGTCCTTCTCCCTTTGGGTCTCCTTATATTTCCTGAAGCCCACCCATTTAGGTCTTACTTTGTCTGCTACCTCTTTCAAGAACCATAGTGGCTTCCTCCTTTTCTTGCCTTTGGATACCAATCTAATGCACTGATTTTTCACTTCCTCAATGGCTCCTTTTATATGCTCCCACGGCTCTTCCACCACCTCCTTCCTCCCTCTTTTCCAGGGCTATTCTGATGCATCTCCCCATTTCAGCGAAATCTGCTTCTTGAAATCCAAAACTTTCACCCTTGTGTGACTTGACTGGGTCCCTGTTCCCATGCTAAACCACACTATGTGGTGGTCGCTGGATCCCAGTTGCCCCTCAACCTAGACAACTGTGATTCTGTCTCCGTTGGCCAGTATCAGGTTGAGAATCACCTTTTGCCTGGTAGGATCAAGCACAAGCAGCCTGAGACCTCCCTGGGTGGACCAATCAATGTCTGGCATAGTGAAATTCCCCAGTAGTGCCGGCCTGGTGGTGCTGAGGGTTGAGGCGCTGGATGCCACATCTCGCACCATGCCGACGACCGGGGTTCAGGAGTGGACTCGGGTCGACGGGGTCGGTCGAGGGAGAAGGATTGAGTGCCCAATGGCAGCCTCCTTCCTCCGGGAGGGAAGGCATTCGCTGCAATACCGCCCACCTGTTGGGGAACCTCAGGGTGGTCGGTGCAGCTGGGGAGACGCCTATGCAAGGGTAGACGTTGGCAGGGGACCGGCTTCGACGTGCGTCTCTATGCATGCCAGCAGCCTTGTCCCCATTGCATGCCAATGTTAGGGGAGGGGATCCACCAGAACACAAGGAAATACCCTGCCCTGGTCTAGGCGATGAGCCTCAGCATTGGTTCCAAGGCAGCACCCACGAAGCAGACTCCGCTGAGTGTGCTCCCAAAAACAATGCTCAGGGGGAGATATCGAGGATTTCCATCGCCCTGCCCGGAGGGTAATCCGAGGCCCTGAAGGTATGTGGGTAGCGTTAGCACTCTAGGGGCAGACTCCTTGGGGAGGAGCTGCAGATTGGGACCTACGAGGGGAGCTCTAAGAGAGAGTGATCAGTGGCAGCAGTAGGATAAAGAAAGAGTAAAAAAAAAATAAATTCCCCAGTAGCAGAACTTCACCTTTCACTGCCGTCTTGTGTATTTCATCCACAAACTCCCTGTCCACTTCCTCCCCTGTGCCGGAGGCCTGTAGATCACCCCTGTGCATATTACTGCTCCATTGCCAGGTTCAAGGGTGACCCACAGCGCCTCAGCCTCCTCCTACCTACCCTGTACCTCTGTTGCCTTTATCCTCTCTCTGACGTACAGGGCCAGACCCTTCCTTTTTACCCCCATCCCTCCTAAATAGCACATAACCCAGTATAATTATGTCTCAGTCATGATTAACTGTGTACCATGTCTCGGTTATTGCTACTACGTATTGCTACAACTGGTCAATGCCCCCACTAGGTGTAACTATAAGACAGGCTCCCTTACGCTTCTAGACTGGATTCTATCTAACCGCCCTGAACGCATGTCCAATGTTTCTGTACTCCCGGATACAATAAGTGACCACTCGCCTGTCATCTGTTCCTG
This sequence comes from Neoceratodus forsteri, assembly GCA_016271365.2. Lineage (NCBI taxonomy): Eukaryota > Metazoa > Chordata > Ceratodontiformes > Ceratodontidae > Neoceratodus > Neoceratodus forsteri. Next base: position 247,511,112 of record JADMNL010000025.1, read on the forward strand.
GTCAAACAAATACCACAAGCCCCCTCCCAAGCTTATCTATGCCAGGGTTATCAAACAAGGGCACCTCCAGCTGTTAAAATCCCATCTAACCAGGCTGAACTGGGCAGTGCTTGACTCCCTCAGTGACACCAACAAAGCTCTGGACCTATTTATCAAACGTTTCAACGAAGCCAGTGACATCTATGCACCAGTGAAAAAGATGAAGGTCAAAGGACAGACCAACCCCTGGGTTACTACTGACCTTTTAACTCTACTCAATAACAGAGACCACCTTTGGCATTGTGCTCGTGCAACTCCGACGCAAGTAAACATACAATTATACAAAGCAGCCAGAAATCATTGCACTCGAAAAATACGGAATGCTAAACGCAGCTACTACGAAGAGGCTCTGACCAACTCTTGGAGCCAGGGAAAAAAATTCTGGAACAACATGAAAGAACTCACGGGGCAAGGATCCTAAAGCACCACCCACTATGCTCAACCTTCATGGCACTCCTACACTTGACCTAGGTACCATCACCAGCACTTTTAATGATGCATTTACAAACCTAGACAGTGTCCTTCCACCTAATTTTTTCGACGACCTCCCCTCCAGCTCCTCCTAAGTTACCCCCCAAATAGAACGTACAACCCCAAAGTTTTTTTTAAAGGAGGTCCCACCACAAGTAGCTAGAAAATACATTCAAAAGGCCATCAGCAAACAAGGGTACAGTGGTGACTCCCTTGACCTGAAACTGCTGGCACAAGTCCTCGATGAAATCTTAGAACCACTTACAAAGATCTTCAATCTCTCGCTTAGATTGGGCCATTTCCCCTCTCTCTGGAAGAAAGCCACTGTCACACCGGTTCACAAAAGCGGAGACAGGACACTCCACACCAATTACAGACCTATCTCACTCCTCCCCCCACTATCTAAAGCGCTGGAGCGAATAGAGTCGGACCAACTAGTTGAATTCCTGGATAAGTACAATGTACAGTGCCCAGAGCACCATGGCTTCAGAAAAGAGCACAGCACCACCACTGCACTACTGGAATTTACAAACTTCCTTCATCTATGCCACGCTTGACAAAGGGAATTGTGGAGGGGCAGTATTTATAGACCTTACCAAGGCATTTGACACAGTTAACCACCACCTACTGCTCAAGCAACTGTCCTCCATTGGGATCTCTAGCGATGCCCTTCCATGGTTCACCAGCTACCTTGATAGTCGGATCCAACGTGTAAGGATTGCAGGGGTCTCTTCAGATGAGAAACCGGTCCGCTCCGGAGTCCCCCAGGGGTCTATTCTGGGCCCTCTACTCTTCTCCCTCTTCATCAACAATCTCCCCAGTGCCTGCCACCAAAAAATATTACTATACGCGGACGATGCAGTCCTGTTTTCCAGCCACCATGACATTACGGTCCTTGAATCCCAGCTGCAGCTCGACTTCAAGCGCATCGAAGACTGGTTCAATTCTCATAAACTTGTCCTGAACCACAGCAAGACTAAAGCCATGTCCTTCTGTAACCGACTGAGCAGGCACAACTCTCTGTCCCTCACCATCAAGAATCACGCTGAGAACCCACTCGAACATGTCAAGGAGTTCAAGTACCTCAGTATTACCCTGGATAGTACCCTCTCCTTCGTTCAGCATATTGACACTGTTGCCAAGACTGCCAACATACGGATTGGACTACTACACAAACACAAGCACTGTATGCCTGCAGATGCCCTTAAACTAGCCATCTACAGCTCTGTCACCTCTTTCATTGACTACGGCCTTGCCATCTATGGCTCTGCCTCAACAAGTGCCCTCCGCAGGATCTCAGTTTCTCTCAACAAAGCCTGTAGACTACTAACAGGTGCGGCCCGACAAACTCAGACCTGTGATCTATATGCACAGGCCAGCTGGCTACCCCTACTCAGCAGAATACAATACCAGACCTGCTTACTTACCAAAAAGATTCTCCTCAGTCTCATGCCACCTGGTGTTAGCTCACTCCTTACTACCTACAGTAGCACTCAACAAACACGTGGTGCCCAATCTCTAACCCTTCAGGTTCCTAGATGTCGTACCTCCATGGGTCAGCGGTCCTTTATCTATAGAGCCACTCAATGGTTCAATTCCCCTCAATAAAGAAGCATTTTCCTCTACTACACTTGGACCCTTCAAAAGGAATCTCAAACTTTACCTTACCTCTACCACTCAATGTGACTGCTTCTCTGAACAGAGATCTCTCTAAACACCTCCCAGCTCACTCATGTCTCACAGCCCGCCCTTTCCCAGTCTCATTCCCTCTGGCACCGGGCCTTCCTTGTGACTCCTTTCCTGCTTCGCATCTCCACTGGTACAAGACCTTTTCCACCACCATCGGACAGTGGCCCATTAGCCTGCCAACTTCCTCTCCTGGTCACACGCCTGCAATACTAACTGCCAATGGTGCCCCTCTATCTCTTATTGTTACCGCAGCCAGCTGCCTACTCAAGCTGCTCGTTATATGAATATTATCTCAAAGTATGTTATAACTGAGTATCTTTATTTTTTCTTTTAGTTGTTTTGGTTGTTTATTGTGCGTTCTTTTACTACCTCTGTATGTATGTTGACCCTCATCCTTTGACGTGGAACCTTTGTAAACGAGCAGTTTCTGCTCAAAGGTATTTGTAATCAAGAATTTAATAAATAAATAAATAAATGTCCAGGTCTGCTTCTACTATCAAGCCTCCAGATCTGGGAGTTAATTTCCCAGGCTGTGGGCATTAGTTACTATGGGCTTCCATGTTTTGCATCCTGTCCCCCTCCTACCCTTGCCGCTACTGTTCTCCTGCTTCTTTCCCCCTTCCTTCCTCTGCGTCTTCCCCCCTCCCCAACTGTCTTTCTTGTGTGGCCCTAAATTCACTGCTTTGCCCTCTCCATCTGCACTCACTGCTGACTCCCACACTGACAGCAAATGTTGGGGTGGGAGTCAGCAGTATTAGCTTTGCTCTCGAGGTTCCAAATCCCCAAAACCTCTTGATGGTTTTACTGCCTTGTAATACACACTTATCTATTATTTATTATATTTGTATCTGACTAACACTGCTGACTCCCACCCTGACATTTGCTGTAACCAGGAATCAGAGACTCCCCTGCAGCTGACATCAGAGGTGGAATGCAGCTGTGGAAGGTTCAACAGCCTGAAGCACATGTTAGAGTTTTTATAAGCTCAGATCTTTTTTAATATCACATTATATCTCCCACTGCTGGCAGGGCTCTGTGGCAGTAGTATCAACCATCTGTGCTCCATCCCCCTCCAACTTGTCATGGATCATGCCACGATGCAGTGGGGGCTGGATTTTTTGTATTTTTCCTGTTGCTGTTTTTGGTCCCCGAAACCCCACCCCTGAGGATGCTGGCACAAAGGATAAAAGTCCAGGCTGTAGACATGCTATCGCACACCTCAGCTAAGCGCCAAACAGCATCCGCCCCTCCCCACACCATGAGTCCTGTGCCACTGCCCATGCATCCACAGGCAACAGTAACCGGGCAGTGTGACACCCCTCTCCCCTCAGAGGAGAAAAGTGTCCTATGGAATGCTCAAACCACCTCTCCGACCAGCCCCCAACAATCCAGGCTCATTCCCAAACCAGGGTGGCTGGCATCATGGGTGTTAGTGCTACCACCATGCCAAGAGGCCAGCCCTTAGCTCTGATCTTTTGTTTGCCAGTCCCACTGTCCTCCCGGGGCTAAGTTACAGTCACAGAGGATGGCATGTAGGCCTGGGAGAACAGCAGGCCTGGCAAATAGCTGATGTGATCTTATAAAAGCTGTAACATGCACTGTTAGCTATTGATTCACTTACTGCTGCAGCCCATCTCTGACATCAGCCATAGGGGATTCTGGGATTTCAGGTTACAGCACAAATATGTATCCAGTTGAGGAGGCTGGAGGAGGAAGTGCTGTGGCTTGGTAGAGACCTGGAGAGGATGAGGGGAGGGGGAAGGGGCCTGGAAGCAGGAGGGTCACATCCAGAAAATAACATGAGAACACCACGGGGGAGGAATAGTGCCTCAAGGGAAGTGATGGGGAGGGAGCACAGGAGCGGAAAAACAAGGGGCCTAGCATTAGTGGGAAGGCTAGAGTTGGGGGGAGGGAGCAGAAGCACACCCAGGCAGGATAGGCAAGAAACAGATCTGCTGTGCTGGCGACACTGGTGGAGGAGGAGGGGGGGAGTGATCTCCAGTGGAAAGCAGGAGAGGGAGGAAGAGGGAAACCCACAAGGGGCAGGAGTTAGTCAGAGGAGGCGACAGGGGTGAAGGGGGAAGCACTGCTGGGGGTGGACAGAGAGGCGGAGTAAAGGAGGGGGCTAGGTGGAGGGGAGGAATGTGGGGGATAGGGAGGAGCAGTGAAGGGCAGGGACAGGACAGGGGAGAAGGGGGAGAGAACAGTAGGGAGGATGGGTGAAGTTAGTGAGCTGGCATGCTCTAAGATTGGATACCCTGGGAAAGGGGTGGGGCAGGGACAAGGAACAAGAAAGGGGGTGTACTAGTGCTGGGTGATTCCATACTTAATGGGATCAGATGGGGCAGCAGGGGGGGAGAGGCATAGCAGAATATGGGTGGAGACTATACCCGGGCTAATGGTGGACAGGGCGGAGCAGGCAGTTCTTAAGTGCACAAAGAGGGGCAGGAAGAAACTGCATGTAGCGGTGCACGTGGGCACTAATGACCTGGCAGGGAGACGATGGAAGTAGCAGAGAGGAGGAGGTTTGAGGAATTAAGAGAGCTATGTGAGGACATGGGGGAATCAGTGGCCTTTTCAGAGGTGCCTCCGGTACCATGCACGAGTACAGGAAGGAAAGGGAGGATTGGGGAGTTCAACAAATGTCTGGGGGAATGGTGTCAGTCTAAGGGATATGGGGTAGTGGGGGACTGGGGCAGTACCTGGGAAAATAAGGATCTATATGCAGGGGATAGGCTGCACCTGAGAGGGGAGGAGAAAGGGGTATTAAAGCAGAGGTTAGAGGGGTACATACCATCAAGGATAGATTTAAACTAGGTGGGGGGGTGGCGGCGGGAGGACAGCTAGTAGGCAGGGATCCCAGAGGGGGGAGCCAGGCATGCCTATCCCCCAAGCTATCAGAGAGGTATTTGAGGTTGGGACACAAGGAGGGATTAGGAGGGGAGAAACCAGAGTGGGAGGGAGACAGGTACAGGTTGGAGGGTGGTCTCACTGAATGCGAGAAGCTTAGGTAACAAATCAGCTAAACTACAGGCTCTCTTGGCTGTGGGGAGGGTGGACATTGTGGTCATCATGGAGACATGGGCCAACCAGGACCGGGAAATGATGATCCCAGGGTACAGGATATTCAGGAAGGACAGGACTAGGGGAAGGGGGGGTGGCAATCTATGTGAGGGAGGGGATAAGATGTACGAGAGGGGGGGTAGAGGGCAGGACAGAGGCCCTGTGGATGCAGTTTCAAAACTCTAAAAGAAAGACACTCAGGGTGGGGGTAGTGTACAGGCCACCAGCTCAGGGGGATGACCTGGATAGGGAGTTGGCTGAGCAGATTAGAAGAGTCTGTAGGAAAGGGGACACCGTAGTGGTGGGGGACTTCAACCTTTCTGGGGTGGACTGGAACACCCCAACCACCACGTGTGCAAAGGTGCAACGGTTACTAGATGCATTTCAGGACTGCTTCCTGGTGCAGTTGGTCCATGAGCCGACTAGGGAGGGTAGGACTCTGGACCTGGTATTAACAAATGGGGAGGCTGTAAGGCATCTGGGAGTGGAGGACCCCCTGGCTGGGAGTGACATCATACGGTGTGGTTCACACTCAATATGGGAAGGGTAACAGGAGGAACAGGTACCAGAGTGATCGATTTTAAGGGACCGGACTTTAAAAGGATGGGGGGAAATTCTGGTGGGAACTGAGACACGCCTGAGTGCCAGCCAAAAATGGAATATCATTAAGAAAGGGCTGGCAGCTGGCCCGGTGGCGCTGAGGGAAGAGGCGCTGGATGCCACACCTTGCGCCACGCCAGCGACCTGGATTCGGGAATGGACTTGGGCCACGGGGGGTCGGCAGGGGAGGAGAGGGATCAAGCATCCGAGGGACTGCTCTCCCTCTCCTGGGTGGGGGGACATCAGTGCTCAGCGTGTTCTGACCCCTAGCAGAGGCTGGGGGACAGTGCACCAACACTGCAAGCAGAGGGGTGGAGATTGGGCAGATGCCAGGAGGAGCACGTGTGGACGCATGTGTGCTCCTCTGCCGGCGTCATTGTATGACCCCTTCTCTGTAGGGGAGAAAACTACCAAAAATGGAGTCCCTCCAAGGATGAAGACTGCCCCCTCACCGTGCCGCTGGGGGCGCCTCCCCTGAACTGGATCCTGGTCAGTGGGTTGAGTCACTCCCCAACCCCTGCCATGAGGGGTAAGTCATGGGGGCTGAGGGGGAGGGGGTCTAATACCTGGTGGTGCAGGCAGGGGAGATGTCCGATGGTAGGGGCAGACTCCTTAAAAATAACACCAACAAAAAAATTAAAAAAGGGCTGGCAGAGGCTACTGAGACCTGCACCAGGCCATGGAACAAGAAGGGGAAAGCAAAGAAGCTGAGCTAGCTGACTCGGGAGGTAATGTAAGGGGTGAGGGCCAAGAGAAAAGCATTCCAGAGGCTTATCAATTCTTGAGGGCACGGGGACAAAGACAAGTACACAAAGAAGTCCAGGGAGGTTACCAGGCTAGCCAGAGTGGCCAAGGCTTCCAGAGAGCTGAGACTTGCACAGGGAATCAAGGACGGGAAAAAGGACTTCTTCAGATACATTGGCGAGAGAAGAAGAAACAAAGACCAGATTGTGAGGATTAAGAAAGATGGGGGTCGGTGGAGAAGGGGGAGGACCAGGCAGAGGCACTGAATGAGTACTTCTGCTCTGTGTTCACGAAGGAAAGAAGGGGACAGATACCCCATGGGAAGGGTGGAGTGGGCAGAGGAGGGGCAGGGGCAACTGTTATCAGAATTACAGAGGACAGGGTGCTGGAGGGACTAAGGGCACTGAGGATGGACAAGGCTCCGGGGCCGGATGGCATTCACCCTAGGGTACATAGGAAGCTAGCAGAGATCTTGGCGGGACCACTGGCAGACCAATTCAGTACATTACTGGACACAATATGCGTGTCACAGGATTGGACGATGGCCAATTTAGTGCCCATTCATACAAGTGGTCCGAAGGATGATCCAGGCAACTACAGACTGGTGAGTCTCACTTCAGTCATGGGGAAACTCATGGAGTCAATCCTAAATGAGAGGCTGGTGACCTTTCTGGAAGACAATGGGCTCCAAGACAGCCATCAGCATGATTTTGTATTGGGCAGATCCTACCAGACGAACCTAGTTGAGTACTATGACTTTGTTACCAGGGAACTGGACAGGGGCCATGCAGTGGACATCCTATATTTGGACTTTAGCAAGGCCTTTGACTTGGTGCCGCATGGGAGGCTGGGGGAAAACTGGAATGCATTGGGGTGGGGACATAAATGGTCAACTGGATCACCAACTGGCTGAGGGGTAGGCAGCAAAGGGTGGTGAGGGGATGTTATGAGTGGGGTGTCCCAGGGTTCAATACTGGGACCGGTGCTGTTCGGGATATTCATAGCCGATATCTCAAATGGGATCCGGAGTAGGATCAGTCTGTTTGCAGATGATACTAAGATCGGTGCGGTGGTAGATGACATAGAGGTGTGGAGGGGGCTGCAGGAAGACCTAACCAAACTACAGGAATGGTCAGAGACATGGCAGTTGGGGTTCAATGCCAAGAAGTGTAAGGTACTGCACTTCGGAGCAAGGAACCAGGGGAGGAAATATCAGTTGGGAGGGGTACAGTTGGAAAGCACAGTGGAGGAAAAGGATCTAGGGATACTAATAATGGGGAGTAAAAACCACTCAGCTCAGTGCAGGAAGGCAGCTGCAAAGGCAAACAAGATGCTGGGGTGCATAGTGAGGGGAATCTCCTCCAGGCACAAAGAAGTGATCCTACCTCTGTACAGGTCACTGGTTGGGCCGCACCTGGAATACTGTGCGCAGTACTGGCATCCATTCCTGAAGAGGGACATTAGATTGTTGGAGGGGGGGTGCAGCATAGGGCAACGAAGATGATTCAGGGACTTGAGGAAAAATCCTACGAGGAGAGGCTGGGAGAACTGGAAATGTATTCCCTGGAAGAGAGGAGGTATAGGGGGAAATGACTGAAACTTTTAAGTACCTAAAGGGTATTAACAGGATTAATACAGAAGGGATTCTTCAGATCAGAAGCGTGAGGGACATGAGAAGGCATCAGCTGAGATTGGAAAGGGGGGGATTCAGGTGGGAAATCAGGAGACACTTTTTCACGAAAAGGGTGGTAGATAAGTGGAACACTCTGCCCGAGGAAGTGGTATCATGTAGAACAGTAGGAGGATTTAAGAGGGTAGGACAGAGTGAAGGGAGGTTATGAGGAGGGAGGGAGGGTGGGGCAGCTGCAAGTTGCGGGGCTAGCTGCACAATTGAGCAGACTCGACAGACCATGAGGCCTGTTTCTGCTGGCATTTTGTATGTTCGCATGTCAGCTTGGAAGTCAGCTGAATCAGCCCAAAACGATCTACTATACTGCAGTAAACAGTAAGTTAAAAAATGTGTTTTTGCACACAAGGTGCAAATTTGGACCAGCCCCACATTTGGGTGTGGGGCGCTTAGTGCTGACTGTTCACCTTTAATTTTCAAGTTGAAATAATAGACTGAATTTCTGTGAGCATGTTGTATATACCCCTCTGAAAATCTATTTCTGCCTGCCTTAGTATTGCATGCCATTTCTGACGTAAATTACAAAAAGCTGAAAGATCTCAATTAATGTTAAAGCACTGATTTGACAGTGGCTTCAACAACCATTCAGCCACATTTATTTAAAGGCTGAGGGTGAACCTAATGCCACCCCAATGAAGGGGAAGAAGTACATCCTCAAAGCATTGGGGTGGGAGGGCGGTTCTCTCCTGCCTGGCTGTGTTTGGCCACTGGAATTTCAAATAAATTTGTTTGTTGTGCTATTCACTGGTCTTGGATGTACCACGATTCTGCGAGTACATTTATGTTATGTTTCGCTTTACTCCTGTCTCTGCCAACCCTGTAATTTACATTCATTACCCCTGTCACTGCCAGCTGTGTGACTGACTGCTGTTACTCCTATCTCTGTCTGCCAGCCCTGTGATTATCATCACAGTATCATGGTAGTTTTACAAGCTCAGGAGGCAGTGCCTTTATATGAGTTCGCTACCCAAAGGTGGAATTATTTTTATAAATATTCAAATTTTATATTGCCCATATGCTGGTCTAACCTATATCTAAATGTTTCCATGTTGTTACTCTCAATAATTTCACCTGGAAGTATATTCCATTTATTAATTACATGCTGTGTATACCATTGGCTTTTCTTTTTAGCTTTACAATGACCACCTCTTAATCTAAGGTTATGGGATCTAGTCTGTGTTTTAATAACATTTGTCTCTAGGCCAAAGGATTCAATGAGAACAGGATCTTTTATAGCTTTGTACGTTAAACAAAGATCTCCACAAGTGTGACGATAGTTCATAGAATATAAGTTTAATTCTTGTAACCTTTCCCCATAAGTCTTGTTTACCATGCCTGTGGTTTTTCTTGTCATTTTTATGTTGGCGCGCTTGTGCAGCCAACATCTTATGAGTAGTGCAGCTTTGGAGGCGCAGTCACTGTTGGGAAAATGCAGGGCACGTACCAGTAGGTGCGTCCCTCATTCCCCAATCAGCCTGCATGCCGGCGCCACACCATACATACATAATGTGGTGAGCACATCTAAGAAAAGGTCCGCTGCAATTCGAGCAAAGCTCATCAGACACAGCGGACCTTCCCTGGACATGCTCACCGACACTGTGCATGTGGCGGCCACACAACTGTTGACTTCGGGGGTGCCCAATCCCCCTGCTGGCTTCCCGTGCCCCAATGTATGTGCCAACAGAGGAGCCCACTCCCCGTCAGCATAAAGCACTCTTCCCTCCCGTTTGTTATATGCTGGGGGGGGGTGCCCAATCCCCCTCGGCTCTCCCCTCCTTCCTTGTGTGCCGACAGGGGTGCCCAATCCCCGTCGGCATAAATTAACCTCCCCCCTTGTGTTGTGTGCCAATGAGGATGCCCAATCCCCCGTCAGCTGCAGCAACCCCCAAAAACAGTTAGGTGGCACGCTGGAGCCCACCCAGCGTGCCAAATACCCTATAAAAAACTGTCCGCAATGATTTTTTCTTTCACCCTGTAACACAAAAGCGGTCCCTCAGAGTCTCCCTACCCACCACCTGCACCCACCCACCCACTGCGACCCTACCTCCCCACACACCCCCACCCCATACTTACCTCCGAGTCTGGCGACGATCTCTGGTGGACTGGAACACGTCTGCACTCTTCAAAGCCCACCGCAAACTGAGGAAATGCCAGTAAGCTGTAAAATGTAATAAATATTTTCTTTTGGGACCGATTAATGCAAGGACAGTGGCAGTGTTCATGAGGTGGGCTCTCAAAAGCCTATGTTGTAAATCTGATGGAAGGAAATCCAAAAATGGCTGTTTTACAAAAGATGCGTTGTGCGAATTACTCATGGCTCGTAACTAACGAATTGCAATATTTTATTATTTATTATTTATTTTATTTAGTTTTGTTAACCGGTAGGTGCACTAGCCAACAGGTGACTATTTTCAGGCACGACCAGGAGACACAGTTTACAGTACAAGATAGGACAGTTTAGGTATACACAATACAGGCAAAGGTACATTGGTACAAGTACAGGCATACAATTTCAAAGGGCAGAGGGTACTGGAGGGAGCACATATTTGGGGGGGGGGAAGGAAAGGGAACTGGAGGTGAGGGGGAATTTAAGCAGGCAAGGGAGGGTGTGAGATTCTGATGAGGGGTGAAGGGCTTGGCAGAAAATGACAGGGAAATTACGGTGAAAATGGCTTTGCGGTGCTAGGTAGAGATCTGCAGCCGGGCTTGTGGAACCGAAGGACGGCAGAGCAAGAAGGGATGGTCGGCAGGTAGGAAGAGTGCAGTAAAGTGAAAAAGGCAAGAAAGATGAAACAGAGGTTTAAGGGACTATAGTAGGTATAGAGATGAGGTAATAAAGAGGCGAGTAGCAGGCAGGGGAGAGGAAAGGGAGGGACAAGTACCTACAGTAGAATATAGACAGAGGCAGAAGGTAAAGGAGGAGGGGCAAAAGAGGCGGAGGGAAGAATGGACAGTAGGAAGGCCATAGACGGCAGGAGAGAAGGGATAGCATGGTTCTGCCTCAGGTTGTAAAACAAGGACCACTAGTGAAAAAAGAGTCGGCCCAAAACCTGAGGCGTTCTACGGACAAAGTGCGGCATTAGAGGAAAGGCACAAAAAGACCCATAGTTATGGAACTGAAAACAGGGGAAGCAGCCAACCTGAGGGCGCTTACAGCAAGCACTGACTAATTACGGCTTTAGTGGGAAAAGGCAAAAGACCCAGGGCTATGGAACTGAAACCCGGCAGGGGCTCAGAGGGGTAGGGAGGCCGGGAGTGGAGAGGGAGCAGGAAGGACCAGTACCCACTTACATTAAGTAAATCATATGTTTTAGTGCAACTACAGTAGGATGGAAGGAGGATCAAACAATAGCAGGATTATTGCTAATTTATACATAGAGTCAGAGAGAGGAACAATTTTAGACATACAGCATAGTAATATAATCAAGGCAGGATACTATACATATTATAGAATTAAAGTAATTAGGCAAGTCTTGAGACAATTTATAGCGGCATGATCAGGATAGAGTAGCCATACAGAATAGTTTGTAAACATTTCATTAAAGTGCAGGCAGACTTGTAAACATTTCATTAAAGTGCACTCAGACAGAGACACAGATTTTTGTAAATAACAACAGAGCAATTAGAGGGAGGTGGGCTAGTGAATATATGAAGAAAAAAGGGGAGGATTGACTTAGACAAGTTTCAAAGTTTAAGTAGGATCAAAGCAAGTGCATCGGTCCATAGAGTTGAGGTGAGAGCATAGTCCACGCTTGAAAGCTAGGTGTGATGGGGCACTTCTCAGGTCCGTAGGCAGCAAGTTCCAAGAGTGAGGGGCAGCATGCCTGAAAGCGCCAGCGCCCTTGGAAGTACGGCAGAGGGGAACTGATAAAAAAGACTTGTCTGATGACCTCAACTCACGTGATGGGATCACAGGTTGGAGCAGTTCAGACAGTGTGGCTGGTTTCGCCACTCTGATTATGGAGTCTGAGAGGCAGCAGAGGTAATATTGCCTTGTGGAGGATGGGGATAGCCAGCCTAGCTCTTTATAGAGTTGGCAGTGGTGCGTCAGGCGCGGTGCTTTAGCTGCATATCTACAGACATTATTGAAGGTGGTGTCCCATTTCTGTAGAACAGTTTTATTTGCCATTGTGAGGATGGGAGCACAATAGGACAGAGTGGGTAATAGGATTCCCCTGGCAATGGCAAGTTTGGCAGTTGGAGTGAGCATATAATTTGTCCTGTAGGCAGCCCCCAGCTTACAGTTGACATTTTACAAGACTCTTGGATATGCTGCTTCAGGTCGAGGTTTTAGTCAAGCTGTATTCCAAGATAGCGGAAAGAACTTACAGTCTCAAGGGGTTCCATTAATATCAGGAATGTTAAGTGGAGATGTGCAGGTTCTGAGTTTATGATATGATCCAAAGAGCATGGCCTTAGTTTTGCTCGCATTGAGTACAAGGCGATGCGCATCTAGCCAGTGTTGTGCCAGGTGGAAAGCTGATGACAGAGTGGCATTCAGGTGAGAAATGTTGTCAGAATGAGCATAGATTACTAGATCATCAGCATAAAGTAGCGAGTTGCCTGATGTTATTATGTTGGGCAGGTTGTTAATAAATAGTGAGAAGAGGAGAGGACCGAGTATAGAGCCCTGTGGTACTCCAATGTTGATCGTGGTACTGTCAGAGATGGCCGAGTTAAGTTTTACTGCTTGAGACCTGTTGGTGAGGTAGCTACTGAACCAAGTTGTTACTGGGGATGAGAAGCCCAGGTTTTTGAGGGTGGTGAGCAGCAGTGGATGATCAACGAGGTCAAAGGCCTTTGTAAGGTCTATGAACACAGCCCCTGTTAGCTGCCCTCTGTCCATATTTGAGAGAACATCCGAGGTGAATTTTGTCAGCGTAGTTGTAGTACTATGGTGTTTCCTGAAGCCATGTTGAGCTTCACAGAGCGCATTAGAGGAGTCAATAAATTTGGTGACCTGGGTGACTACTATCTTCTCGAGAATTTTGCTAAGTACCGAAAGTATGGCTATAGGTCTATAGTTTGATAAGTCATTTTTGCTCCCTTTTTTGAAAACTGGTGTGATTCTGGCGGCCTTCCAAATCTCGGGGACAGTGCCAGATTTTCAACACTGCCATTTTTCTACACCTCCTTGTGAACAGTACAGCTGTCATTTTTCTCATCCTGGCCAAACTGTGTTTCCGTACTTCCGGCACATAATAGCGCGGTTGCTGTGGGAAATCAGTGTTCGGGGCAGATTACGAAATTGACAGTGACACTGTTCATGAGCAGAGGTCCTAAAATGCCTATGTTGAAAATTTGGTGACAACACTCCATAAAATGACTGCGTTACGAGTGTGCATTGCGCAGTTGCTACACACGCTCATAACTTTGCAAATTCGCAATATTTTCACACCAGATTTTCAACATTGTCATTTTTCTACACTTCCTTGTGAACAGTACAGCTGTCATTCTTCACATCCTGGCCGAAATGTGTTTCTGCACTTCCAGCGCACAATAGCACGGTCGCTGTGGGAAATCGGTGTTCGGGGAAAATTACGAAAATGACAGTGACACTGTTCATGAGCAGAGGTCGTAAAATGCCTATGTTGTAGATTTGGTGACGATACTCCATATACCATGTGACTGTACACAGGCGCAGGGCACGCACTGTAATGTGCATTTGTAATATTTTCACTGTGGATTTTCACCATTGGCATTTTTCCACATCTCTTGATGAACAGTACAGCTGTCATTTTACATATCCTGCCCAAAATGTGTTTTCGCATGTCCGGCGCAGAATAGCGCGGTCGCTGTGGGAAATCACTTTTTGGAACAGTTTGAGGAAATGACAGTTGCACTGTACATGATCAGAGGTGCTAAAATGCCTGTGTTGAGAAATTTGGTCCCAAAAATCCATAAAATGACTTGATGTTACAAAGCGTGCGTCGCGCATTTCCCGCGCCCTTGTAACTTTGAAAATTTGCAATATTTACATGCCACATTTTCAACATTGCCATTTTTTTACACCTCCTTAAGAACAGTACAGCTGTCATTTGTCACATCCTGCCCAAAATGTGTTTCCGCACTGTACTATCAAAGCCAATGCCAGCGCGACAACATTCGGCATTGACAAATGCTTGTTCTTTGTACTCCCTCAATTAATTTTTTTCCTCTATTTGTATGGGGAGCACAAAAGGGTGCACAGTAGTCCAAATGTGATCTAACCAAATTCTTATATGACAGTAAAATGACTCCTGGTTGTCTACTCTTTATGTGTTTCAAAATGCATCCCATTATTTGTTGACATTTCTTGACCTTGATAATTGTGTTATTATCAAAATTCATTTTGTTATCTATAATTACTCCCAAATCTGTTTCGTTTTCAGTTTCTTGCAACAACACTTGGTTTAGAAAATAATTAGATTGATCATTACTCTTTTCTCTGCCAGCCCCATGATTAACAATCACTATTCCTAAGAAGGCAGTGTGACTTAGTGGTTAGAGTGCAGAGCTGTGACCCCCAAAGACCGAGGTTTGAATCCCATTGCTACCACTTACTCATTGTATGGCCCAGAGCAAGTCACTTAATCTCCTTCTGCTACCACTGAAGGGAACACAAACTTTTTTTTTTTTTAATATAATTAGAAATGAATGCATGTATGAAGTCTGTTTAATACCCCCAGTGTATTGCTTAGTGTGTTTATTTTGAAACAACCTTATTTTTTCCTTATTCAGAGTCCCTTCTTAATACTGCCTTTTTCCCATCTAATGTTTTTAAATTATTTATGAGTTCCCGCAACCATTGACATTAGTTGAGTGGAAACCCAGAGAGAAGCTCTCCATGCCGGGCTTCTGCTCAACACATTTCACCAGATTCTGGAACCAATTTGTATCTAAAAGATGAATACTATGTGGGAATAAGGAAGCATTAACAAGGGGCTCTAAGTAAGGAACAATGAGACAGTTTCAAAACAAACACTCAAAACAATACACTGGGGGTAATAAACAGACTTCAACAATGCACGAAATTCTAATTATATTAAAAAAAATATTTTTGTTTCCTTCCATTCCCATCTCTCACAGACCTGTGATTGCTAATCACTACCCCTGTCTCTCCCAGCCCGTGACTGCCAGTTGTTAACCCTGTCTCTCCCAGCCCTGTGGTTGCCAGCTGTTGTGCATCTCTCCCGACTCTGTGATTGCCAGTCATTAGCCTTGTTTCTCCTAGCCATGTTTGCCAGTCACTACTATGTCTCCCGGTCCTGTGATTGCCAGTCATTACCCCTGTCTCTCCCAGCCCTGCAATTGCCAGTCATTACCTCCATCTCTCCCCCAATCCTGTAGTTGCTGGTCATTACCCTGTCTCTCCCAGTCCTGTGGTTGCTAGTCATTACCCTGTCTCTCCAAGCCCTATGGTTGTTGGTCATCACCCTGTCTCTCCAAGCCCTATGGTTGTTGGTCATCACCCTGTCTCTCCAAGCCCTATGAATGCCAGCCATTACCCTCGCCTCTCAAAGCCCTGTGATTGCCAGTCACTACCCATCTCTATCAGCTTTGTGACTGATATTCATTACCCATGTCTCTATCTACCAGCCCTGTGATTGATAGTCATTACCTTTGTCCCTTCCAGCCCTGTGACTGCCTTTTGTTACCCATCTGTCTGCCAGCCCTGTGACTGATGGTCATTACCCTTGTCCCTTACAGCCCTGTGACTACCTATTGTTACCCATCTCTCTGCCAGCCCTGTGATTGATGGTCATTACTCCTGTCCCTTCCAGCCATGTGACTGCCTATTATTACCCGTCTCTCTGCCAGCCCTGTGATTGATGGTCATTACCCTTGTCCCTTCCGGCCCTGTGACTGCCTGTTGTTACCCGTCTCTCTGCCTGCCCTGTGATTGATGGTCATTACCCTTGTCCCTTCTGGCCCTGTGACTGCCTATTGTTACCCATCTCTCTGCCAGCCCTGTGATTGATGGTCATTACCCTTGTCCCTTCCAGCCCTGTGACTGCCTATTGTTACCCGTCTCTCTGCCAGCCCTGTGATTTATGGTCATTACCCTTGTCCCTTCCAGCCCTGTGACTGCCTATTGTTACCCGTCTCTCTGCCAGCCCTGTGATTGATGGTCATTACCCTTGTCCCTTCCAGCCCTGTGACTGCCTATTGTTACCCGTCTCTCTGCCAGCCCTGTGATTGATGGTCATTACCCTTGTCCCTTTCAGCCCTGTGACTGCCTACTGTTACCCGTCTCTCTGCCAGCCCTGTGACTGATGGTCATTACACTTGTCCCTTCCGGCCCTGTGACTGCCTATTGTTACCCATCTCTCTGCCAGCCCTGTGATTGATGGTCATTACCCTTGTCCCTTCCGGCCATGTGACTGCCTATTGTTACCCGTCTCTCTGCCAGCCCTGTGATTGATGGTCATTACTCTTGTCCCTTCCAGCCCTGTGACTGCATATTGTTACCCATCTCTCTGCCAGCCCTGTGATTGATGGTCATTACCCTTGCCCCTTCCAGCCCTGTGATTGCCTATTGTTACCCATCTCTCTGCCAGCCCTGTGACTGATGGTCATTAGCCTTGTCCCTTCCAGCCCTGTGACTGCCTATTGTTACCCGTCTCTCTGCCAGCCCTGTGATTTATGGTCATTACCCTTGTCCCTTCCAGCCCTGTGACTGCCTATTGTTACCCGTCTCTCTGCCAGCCCTGTGATTGATGGTCATTACCCTTGTCCCTTCCAGCCCTGTGACTGCCTATTGTTACCCGTCTCTCTGCCAGCCCTGTGATTGATGGTCATTACTCTTATCTCTCCCAGCCTTGGGATTGCCAGTTACTTGTGTCTACCAGTGAGACCTGCCATAGACAGTTGATACTGCCATCTCTGCCAGCCCTGTGATTGACAGTTATTACTCTTGTGTCTCCCAGGCCTGTGACTGACTGTCATTACTCTTACCTCTGCTAGTCTTGACTGGCAGTTGTTACACCTGCCTCTACTAGCACTACCACTGTTCCTCCAGCCTGTCACACTCACTTGAACAGTACCACGTTCACACAAATGACATAGTCTGACATCAGGTGCACATTGGTTGGAAGAATTTATGAGGATTACTGAAAAAGCAACAAAAATTTCTCATTTCAATGTAGCCCAGGCGCTGTGTGCCAGTGGCCTACTACCCCTGCCTGTTGTCCCCCTAACAGGTTAAGGGGCCTGGGGCCTGCTACGGTGGTGTTCGGGGGGTCCTATCCCAAAGTTAATAAAAACAGCACGGTGCTACCACTCAGAGAGAATTAGAATTGGGTCAGGTAACTGGCTGGTACAGCCCCCTGGGACGCTGCACCTACCCACCTCCCCTACCAACCACTCCACACACTGGATATCCAACAATTCAGTACCACTATAAACCATGAAAGTAATGCTTTGACAGACTCAAAGAATTCCTGCACACACTATTTCAAACAGTAAACCACAGCTTTATTGGGGGTATATTACTAGGGAAGGGGGTACCAAGATAAAGGATGGCTGTGGATATAAAAACTGTTTAATGATATAGTAACACACCAAACATTGGGGCCCACAGGCCAAACCCACCCCCACTGGTACCAGTGTTTCCCAGATGTCCTTAGGAGTACACACTAGGTGCAGGCCTGGTATGGTGCCATGGGTTGGCTGGCTGTTGGGGCCCTGAAATATTTTAGAAACTTGAAAATGTTTAACAAGCAATTCCCCTTTGTCCCTCCCGGGAACCAGGTCCTGGGTACTCATGGTTTGAAGATCTCAGCACCAGGGAAAAATGGAGCTCCTTGGAGTTGTGCAGCAAACTGAGAAGCAGGCCGGCCAGGATCCCTCCATCTGGATGGAACTTGCTCAAGGATCTTGCAGCTGGTCACCTTGATTGTAGTTCTGGCCATTTGTCACCTTCAGCAACTTCTGTCCTGCTGCTGAGCACTGTGGCAGGACAACACCAGCCCCAGAAGGCCCAGACCTGGGAGTGGCCCCAAAGCCCAGCACCCATGATCAGAGCGCCCTAGCACTTGGGTGCAAGACCCGTGACCTCCTGAGATAGTGAGTCCCATTTAGGAGAGGCTTGTAAGTTCCCTCCCTGGCTCTGAGTGAGGACTCCCTAACAGTGGAAATTCTCCTGCAGTCCCTGCACTGACTTCTCAACAAGAAGGATTTTCAGGCAGTCACACCAATGAAATCAAGTGCTAGTTTTAGTGGGTGCTAGCCTCTATCTCGATCAGTGCCAGTGCAATTCAGCAGGGGGAAATTCAGTAGCAATAATCCCCTGCACACAAGTCCACACTTTCAGTTTAGCAGTGTCCAAATCCTTTCCTCGGCTGCAGCAAGACCTGAGCTCTCAGCCACTTTAACCAGTTCACTCAGGACACACACAATTCCTGGCTAGCACCCCAACAATCAGAGATGCTCTGCCTCTTCAAGAATATTGCGATCACAGTCCCACTCAGGCAAATAACCTCTTAGCAATAACTGCAGCAGTACTGACAATCTGCATAGACTTCTCAATTAGTCCAGCTTCTCAGTGCAGGGTTTCTGCAACGCTTTGGTTTTCCCCCAACGAAGGCAAAGCAACTTTTCCTCATCTGGAGAAAACAGGATTACAGTTCAGTCCCTCTCTTTCTTTTCCCCTCTTAATTCAATTCTGAAACTCCGTGTAACCCCTCTGCAAATGGGGGTTCCCAGAAGTCTTCCAGGAGCTTGCAGGAATGCTCCAAGCCTGGAGGTGTTCGGCATCTAAGCTGTTTAAATGTGGTTCCAAGTGAGTGCTATTTGAGCCTCCATGTACTGTCTCTTTAAGAGCTGTCTGCTTTGCAGACATAATTTAGAAGGGGGATTGTGTGTTTCAATGCCCGAGTCCCACCCGGGCTGCTGTCAACTCTCTCAGTTTCTGCAGTCGCTAAATGCGCAGAGGGAGCTCTTTCAAAAGGTGTAACAATCTACCGGGAATTTAGAGTAATAATGAAGAAAAAATTACTCACCTTAGTAATGTTGTTTCTTCTAATGGAGTCTTGCTATATTATAGACATTAGCAGTTTGTTCCAGCTCTAGAACTGCCCCGGAGTGAAATGGTTAAAACCATTCCAAAATAGAATTTTGGCACGAGAGCAGCTCTATCTGTGTCATTTCAAACTTGAACTGTCAGATCTTTACAAGCCAAACTCACTAAGGTCTGTGTGGAAGCTGTAACCTACACTAGCCAAATGGCTACCTAAATAATAACAACCATTGATGGTCCCAACACCCAAGACTCAAGTCAGGGGACCAGAAATACTAACACCATTCTAATAATATGAAATGGAACATAAGTACAATAAAAACACACACGCGACACATACACACCCCAAAGTCCCAAAGGGACAAAATGCTAGCAGGACATAAGTAGTGCCCACACTAAGTCCTCAGAACCTCACCAAGTAGAGGTTCTGAGAGGGGCAGGTTGGGAGGTCTAATATAGCAAGACTCCATTAGAAGAAACAACATTACTAAGGTGAGTAATTTTTTCTTCAAACAACATGAAGTCTTGCTATATATAGACATTAGCAGAATACACAGCAGTACCTCCATGGGGGAGGCAGAACCTACTTAGGAATAGGCTCTGAAGAACAGCTGTGCCAAGCGAGCATCTCTCCTGGCCTGGACATCCAGGGATAATGCTTGGTAAAAGTGTGTACCGTTTCCAAGTAGCAGCCTGGCAAATCTCTAATAAAGGGATATCTCTGGCAGCTAGAGAGGCAGCTGTACCCCTGGTAGAATGAGCCCCCTCAAACCGGGGCTCTGCCCACTTTCTGATAACAAAATTGGATACAAGAGACAATCCACCTGGCTATTGATCTCTTAGTGGCAGGTTTGCCTTTCCCAACTCACATAGGTAAGGAAAAGTTGGAGGATTCGAACCTGTGACCTTTGGTACAGCTCTATATAATAACTAAGAGCTCTCTTAACATCCAGGCTGTGCAACCTTCTCTCACCGAAGGGAGTGATCAGTGAAAAATACTGGAAGGAGATAGATTGATTAAGATGGAAATCTAAACCAAACCTTAGGCAAAAACTTCCTATTAGTCCTAAGGACTACCTTATCCCTGTGGAAAGAAATAAAGTCAGTCTCCACTGACAAGGCTTGCAATTCACTTATGCGTCTGGCAGAAGTGATAGCCACTAGAAAAACAGTTTTCCAAGTTAGGTACTTAAGCTCTGCAGAAGACAGAGGTTCAAAAGCGGGTTGCATTAACTGGGCAATGCAAACATTAAGGTCCCAAGCAGGGGCCGGTTCCCGAAAGGGAGGATTAGTATGGAGTAATCCCTAAAAACTTGGAAAACCAGGAAGAGAGGAAAGAGGGATGACTTTCCTGTTGACACAAAAGCAGACACAGCTGCCAAATGAACTCTCAGGGTAGCTGGTCTGAGACCCAAGGAATTAAGATGTACCATGTAATCTAACAAAATGGGCAATTCAGCAGATTCTGGGAAATATTTTCCCAGCACACCAAATGGAAAACCTTTTCCATTTAGAACTATAAGTAGCCCTAGTGGAAGGCTTTCTGGCCTTTATCATCTCAAGAACACCCTGAGAGAGGTGTAAATCAGCAAACTCTAACTCCTCAAGAGCCAGGCCTTGAGGTTGAGGGATTTGAGGTCCAGATACCAAACCCTTCCCTGGGCACAAGTCAACAGATTGTGATTCCTGGGAGGCACAGGGAAGATGGACTGTCAGAGACAGAAGGAGTGGGTACCAGGGCTGCCTGGCCCAATCGGGCAATCAGAATCACCCTGCAAGGCTGAGATCTGATTTTGACTAGTACTTTGAATAGGAGAGGAAAGGGGGAAGCATAGAGGAACTTCCTCCCAATCCAGAAGAAGGGCATCCAGGGGAACTGAGCCCAGCACTGGAGGCCTGCAACAGAACAGAGGAAGTTTGTGATTGTCTGGGGCTGCAAAAGATCTATCTGAGGGATGCCCACCTGGCAAAAACTATCCCCAGCATCTTGAGGATCCAGGGACCATTCGTGATGGCCCTGGGAAATCCTGCTGAGGGCATCCGCTAGGACATTGTCCTTCCCTGAAGATGAACTGCTATGAGGGAAGTGTTCAGGAATAGGCCAGAGACCACAACTCATTGCCTTGGTGCACAAGGTCAAGACCGAGTGCCCCCTGTTTGTTGATGTACCACATTGTTGTGGTGTTGTCTGTTCTGACTTGTATCACCTTGTCGTGGACAGATGCAGAAAAAGCTTGAAGAGCTAAAAAGACAGCTCTGAGTTCCAGCAAATTGATGTGGAGCAGAGATTCCTGGGGACCAAACTCCCTGAGGGAAAGGTCGCCCATGTGGGCTCCCAACCCAGAAGGGAAGCATCTGTAGTGAGAGTCAAGTCGTGAGAAGGGAAATGAAGGGACCCCGCTCTTAATTGCTCTGATCCTGCCACCACTGGAGAGCTAGGATCAAGGTTTAGTCACTGGGACCAACTTGGAAAGGGGTCTCTTCTCTGAGACCAAAAGGTTCTCAAGTGAAACTGAATGTCTCTCATCTGAAATCTGGCTCCCTGCACAACATGGATGCAGCCATGTGCCCCAGGAGCTGCAGAAAGTGTCTTGCTGGTCGAGAGACCTGCAGAGTGAAGGAAGAGGCCAGAGCCACTAAATTCCTTACCCTTTCTGGGGAAGAAAGGCTCTGGCTAGCTTTGTGTCCAATTCTGCCCCTATAAAGGTGAGTACCTGGACTGGTTCCAGAACCGACTTTGTAGGTTTAGCAGAAACCCAGGGAGGTGAGAAGCTGCTGGGTGACCTGCAGGTGAGATTTTACCTGTTCTGGGGACTGGCCTACAATGAGCCAGTCGTCTAGATAGGGAAAACAGCAATCCTCTGCCTCCTTAAGTGGGCCACTGCCACTGCTAGACACTTTGTGAATACCCTTGGAGCAGAGGTAGGCCGAAGGGCATTGCTCTGAACTGGTAATGACCTGAGGGCAGTTGAATCTGAGGTACTTCGATGGGATCTTCTGATTAGGACATGGAAATAGGCATCCTTGAGGTCCAGGGAGGCTAGCCAGTCCCCTGGCCTTAGGGAAGGTAAAATCATTGCCAGAGTTACCATTTTGAACTTTGGTTTCAGAAGATGCTTGTTCAGATATCTGAGATCTAAAATGGGCCACCATTCTCCTGTCTTTTTTGGGGTAAGGAAGTATCTGGAATACAGACCCCTGCCCTGATGCAGGGGAGGAACCCGTCATGCCAGACGAATCTGATAGATTTCTTTGACTGGGTGACCAAAGTAGTAGATCAGGGAGGGGCTGTGGACATGGCCTACCTAGACTTTAGCAAGGCATTTGACACAGTCCCACACAAAAGATTAATATACAAGTTAGCCAGCCTGGGAGTGGGTCCCAAGATGACAGCCTGGGTAAAGAATTGGCTGGAGAATAGGACACAGAGAGTAATAGTAAATGGAGTCCACTCAGAAGAAAGGAGGTTACTAGCGGGTACCGCAGGTTCAGATATAGGACCAGTCCTCTTCAATGTTTTTATAAGCGACATTGCAGAAGGACTGGAAGGAAAAGCATGTCTCTTTGCAGATGACACTAAGATCTGCAACAGAGTTGATTCACAGGGTGGGGTGGAAAGGATGAGAGGGACTTGGCAAGTTAGAGGAATGGTCAAATGTATGGCAGCTTAGATTCAATGCTAAGAAGTGTAAGGTAATGCACCTGGGAAACAAAAACCAGGGAAGAGTACACAATGGGGGTGAGATACTAACAACAACAAAATGGAAAGGGACCTGGGGTAGTCATATCAGATGACCTAAAGGTGGGCAAGCAATGTGAGAAGGCAGCAAGGAGAGTTGGGGATACTGGGATGCATAGGGAGAGGCATCACCAGTAGAAAACAGGAAGTTATTATCCCTCTGTACAGACAGCTGGTGAGACCCCATCTGGAGTACTGTGTGCAGTTCTGGAGACCCAATCTCCATAAAGACATAGACAGGATGGAAGCTGTCCAGAGGAGGCAACTAAAATGGTGCAGGGTCTGCACGGAGGACATATGAAGAGAGACTTAAGGAGCTTAATATGTATAGCCTCGAGGAAAGGAGGAGGGGGGGACATGATAGAAACTTTCAAGTACCTCAAGGAATCAACAAAGTCCAAGAGGGTAGCATCTTTCAAAAAGAGGTGTGCAAGAACAAGAGGGCACAATTTGAAGATAGAGGGGGCTCAGAGGTAATTTAAGGAAGTATTTTTTCACAGAGAGGGTTGTGGATGCATGGAATGGCCTTCGGAGGAGGTTGTGGAGTCAAAATCAGTGGTGGAATTCAAGCATGCATGGGATAGTCATAAGGCAATTCTGGGGGTGGGGGTAGGAAGAAGTAGGCTGCTGGTTAACTAGGATCTGCAGCTTATCCAGTAGGTAGGGAAATGGGCAGACTGGGTGGGCCAAGCGGTCCTTATCTGCCATTAAATTCTATGTTTCTACGTTCTATGTTACTGCTCTGAGAGCTAACAAGGATGAGACCTCTGTTTCCAGAGCGAGGGTCTCTGAAGCACTTGCAGGTAGAAAAAGTCTGCTTCTCAACTTGGGAAACTTTTTGAAGCTGAGAACCAGACCCTGGCTTACTACTTCCAGAACCCACTTGTCTGAGGTTAAAGCCCAATTCTGACTGAAGTAAGCCAACCTGCCCCCACTGGTACAGGAGAATGGCCCTGGGCACCCCATCAGGGTGCCTGTTTATGCAGGAGCTTTAGGCTGGGGGTGGGAGCAGGTCTGCCCACCCTCATCTGCCCCTGCCTCTGAAGAAGCCCCTCTGAGCATAGGCAGAGGAGGCCTGAGTCTGGTAGAAGAGCCTGTGAAAAGGCCTACCCCTACCCCTGGGGCATGCCTTTGAGGAGTGGCTTGCCGCCTTAGCCTGGGCACTCTTGTAAGTAGTCCTATATTCATCCATCTTCTTCATGTAATTCTCTGTCTGCTCTCCAAACAGAGAATTTCCCACCACAGGAAAATCCATAGCCTTAGTCTGGGTATCCTGTGACAAACTAGTACACCTGAGCCAGGCCAACCTACAAAGCTACAGATGTGGCTATGACCCTAGGGAAACATCATTAACATCCACAGCAGCATGAAACTGAACCTTAGAGGCTTCAATGCCATCAGCAGCCACCTGTTCTAGTTCACTAGCCAGCTGGCCATGGGCCTGTTGCCAATGCATAACAGTATCCCATCTAGATTTCTGATACCTAGCTACATAGCCATATAATTTGCTTGCCTGAGTCCCAGAGAGGCTGCCATATACTGTTTTTGCCATGGCATCAATCTTCCTGGAATCCTTGTCAGGAGGATGTGAAGCCAAAGGAATATTAGCTTTATCACAGGCAGCAGCCTGAACTACTAACATGACTGCATTGCTGAGAAAGGAATTCTGTATCAGGGCCTGACAATGTATACCTTCTGTCCATCTTTTTATCTACAGGAGGCACAGAATTAGGAGCTTTTAAAATTTTTATTGTTTGTTTCCTAAAAGACTTATGTAAAGGAATAGACAATCTCCTAGACTCTGGAATATCCATCATTTCTACAAAATCAAGCTCCTCTTGCTCATCCACAACCTCTTCTAAAGGAAGCTGGAGGGTTTCAGCAACTTTTATAAAACATAAAATGAGATGGGGACTCAGACAGCATGGGGGAGATTCCTAAAGGTCTGTCTGGGGAGATGTCGGTTCAATGGGCACACCCACCTTCCCAGCCACATTCATACTGTTCATAATCCTCCTCCCTCCTCTGGTTCATAAAATTCCTCAATATCATAATCCTGAACCACTGGGACCAGACGGAACGACTTTTACCAGATAGTGGTGGTTCGGACGGACCTGAGACAGTGACTGGACAATTTGTATGGCTTTTGCTATCTCTGCAGCAGTTGGAGAAGGAATTTTGGACTCAGACCTGCTGATTTTCTTGTTTTCTTTACTGGAATTGGTTCCTCAGAACCAAGCTTTTCTTTGCCGAGAAGTCTGGCCCTGGTCAGAGGGCACTCCCTCTGGTTGGTTGGCACCGAACCGGCTGTCCATCGGGTCAGCGGACTTTGGCCTCTTGTTCCTGAGCCTGCCCAATCTTTTTCCAGGGTGGCTGCGGAAATTCTTACATACCTGGCAGTCTGACTGGAGGTGGTCAAACCCCAGACAATAAACACATGTGGTGTGTGGGTCAGCCTTGGCAAAGACTTCCCACAAACATCACAGTGTTGAAACCAATGGGCCGGTTTTCTTTTGGGTTTCTCAGACATAATGCCAACTAACCAAAAACTTGCCCCTTTAGCAGCAGTGTAGGCAAGACACCCTTATCGGTTCCTAACCGTGTCACGGTATTGGAAAAACCGTAATAAATCCGTTTTTTAGAACCGATAAGAACCGGGAACCGCACTCTAAAATAGTAACTTTTAGTTTTAAATGAGTTTTAAACCCACTGATCGGTTCAAAACCGAACCGATAACTTACAAGTTCCACACAGACAAAACCTTCTTTACTTATGGTTACCACAGATAGAGCTTGAACCGAGCGGTTTTGCGGTTAAATAAACTATTCTTGGTTAAATCCAACGAGAAAACACTTTTAAACCGAGAAATGAACCGAGCAGAAGGAGAAATCTCTGGAGCGACTGTTCACTGAAGATGAAAGAATCTGACAGTTCAAGTTTGAAATGACACAGATAGAGCTGCTCTCATGCCAAAATTCTATTTTGGAATGGTTTTAACCATTTCACTCCGGGGCAGTTCTAGAGCTGGAACAAACTGCTAATGTCTATAATATAGCAAGACTTCATGTTGTTTGAAAATACAGTTTGTCTAACCTGCTTTTCTTTGTAGTCTGAACTGTTTTTGCCCAGCCCTCCATTCTGGTTTTGAACTGCTTAATTGGACCAATCAGTGTGGGGGGGACCTTTAAAATGGAGCCTGCTGCTGGCAAATCAGAACTTGGACTCTCATTGTGGAGCCAGCCACCTATGTATTGTATGGCCAGTGCCGCTGGGAAATGTAGTTTGGACCTTGGCACCTTTTTGCACCAACAGAGAGAGCCCTATTGTGAGTGACAGCCGAACCAGCCAACCGAACTGGGAGGAACTCAAAGGAAATGCCCTGCTCTGTTACTGGAAAGCTCAGATCAGTTGTGACAGTGAAGAGAGAAGGAGCTCTGGGTTTCTGCGGTGTAAAGTTCACGCGGAAAGCTCATGGGAGGCCCCGAAGTCGGCCTGCAGCCGTTTGTAAGTGCCAGTTTGGACTGAATCCGAGTTTTTGAAGAGAAGAAAGCAGTGTGTAGAACCAGGCTTGCCCGTAGAAGATCAAAGATTTGCTGAAGTGCGATCGGCCTGTCGGGAACTGCTGATGCTATTTGTGCTCCCAGGTAATTTGCAAGTGTTTGTGATCAGGATCGAGAAGCAGCCTGCCTGGTATAGTACTTTCCTTTTTGCATATGAATGTGCATAGTGCTTGTGGGGAATCGTGATTTCATGTCCCCTGTACTGTGATCTGTGTGCTTAAGTTGGAAGCAGATCCCAACCTGTGTCGGACTAAATCCGTTTGTTACCAACTGCAGTTGGGTCCAGTCACAAGGACCTTGTCTCCATGCCCTGTTGTTCTGGCAATCCAGAAAGAACATCCGCCATCCAGTTCTCAGCTCTGGGTAGTGTGAGTACAAATCAGGGTGTTCCCCTGCAGCCTGTTATCAATTACAAGTGTGTCATATAATTATTGCTGATTTATTTCTTCACGAACTGAGCCATCCGGCTCCGGATTACAATTGGGTGTTGTATATATATTTTCTTTCTACAGGGCCCCATCCATCTGCACCTGCCGACCAACCCCCCCAGACAACAGACATGGCTAGCCCCCTCCATCCTTGGTACCCAGAGAGTGACATTTTGGACCATACATATATATATATATATATACAGAACTGTGATTTGAACTTTGCCAATACTAATCAGCCTGATTGCCCTTCCTGTGTTCCTGTCCCCTAAATAAATCAGATTTGTTGTTATTGTACTATATACTGTCTGTGGTGTCAGTACATATAGAACCAGTATTGCATTTTGCTGTGTATGTTGTTAAACCTTGTTTTACAGGGGGTCCTGAGAGACATGCTGTGGAACCAGTCTCGAGGGTAAGTGGTGTCTATATGTGTGACAAGTGTTCATATGTGGGGTATTGGGAAGGTAACTCCCGTGTACTGTGTGGGCCACTAGCGGGGGAAAAGGGGGGTCACAGTGTCCCAGAGGGCTGTACCCGGGCTAGTTTAATCACTACCAACCCTGACCTCTGGGTGGAGGCACCCACCATTGGACCTAGGCCCCTTACCCTGTCACTAGCCATACAGGCAGGGGTAGTAGCCCTTGGGATAGCACCACCTGGGGGTTACATCTTGGAGGCACCGCTGGGATTAGCGTCCTCCAGTGGCCACATTTACGAATTACTGTTAAAAATAAATGGATACTCCAACAGAAGTGGCTGTACACCAGATGGTGAGGTGGTGTACTGGGCAGGTGATCGACCCCCAAAATGCTATACTTATCTTGGATATCCTGCTGGGTACCAGTACAGACACTGTAGAGGGAGTACTTTCCAAGGTCGAATGTTTACGAAACCCTGTGGAGTTGGGGCAACAGGCCGATCTGCTCGCCCAAACTTTAATGGCCCTAATAGAGTGTAAGGACACTATAGACAGTTCTAAAGTGCCACAAACTATTACCCCAGGGGAAGCCCTCACTGTCTGGAGAGTGATAACTAAAGACAGTAAAGACCCCAGGGAGAACAAGCCCCCCCTTCTGAAAGTTTAGAGAACAAATTTGCTAAATTGTTGCTGGAGGAAGGGAAAACTGTGGAGGACCTAAGAAACTGTTCTTGCCACCTGGGGGCGTATGACCACCAAATCCACACCTGCTCCAGCCCCTGAGCCAGCAAGTAGTCATGGACCTTACTGCAAACTCAAGGTATTCACTGGTATCCACCCTACTCCAAATGGAGAAGTTGATCTGGAGACCTGGATAGATTCAGCTGCTCTTGTTTTTTTTTTTTTTGCATTGTATGTTTATTGAATTTTCCAACCATAACAAAAGTAAACACAGATTTACACCTACAAATACATATTTATACATAGAAATACTTAAAACCCCGTCACCACTTGAATTTTAGTACATTATTATTATAATATCAGTCCCCTTTACATATCTCCTTCTCATACCAATTTATTAAGTTGCCCTTCCCCCCCTCTCCCTACCCTATTACCACCCCCCTCCAGGCAAAAGAAAATCAGAGCCCAAACTAATTATACAGACAAATACCCCCCCTCCAAAAAAAAACCAATTTGTCTTGTCTCTCACCTAAGTTCCCTCTGTCTCATCCTTCCCAATGTGCCCTCTCTCACCATCCGGCCCACTCTTTGGCTTCCCCCTCCATCTCAACCGTCTCTTCCTTATCCCTGTAGCCCTTTCTCCATCGCCTCCATTTCCCCTTGGGGCAACGAGGATAAATATGTTCCCCAAACCTTCCAGAACTGGTCCTCTCTATTCTTAGCCGCATAATATAATTTTTCCATCCCTAGGGCTT
Source organism: Neoceratodus forsteri (assembly GCA_016271365.2). Taxonomy (NCBI): domain Eukaryota; kingdom Metazoa; phylum Chordata; order Ceratodontiformes; family Ceratodontidae; genus Neoceratodus; species Neoceratodus forsteri. The sequence goes on from JADMNL010000025.1 coordinate 247,539,988, forward strand.
GTAAACACAGACTTTTCCACTGCTGAATAGTTGGGGTCTCATTTGTGACCCAAGTGTTTAGAATACACTGTCTAGCTAAAACAACCAGTATCTGTGCCCATCGCGGGAGAGGTCTCCACTCCTCCTCTTCTGAATCATCCACTCCAAACAACATCACAATTGGGCTTTTCTCCACCTGCTTCCCCTACACTCTACCGATTCCCTCGGCCACCTGTCCAGAACTGCTTCAGGACGGACACCCCAGAAGCAGTGTATGTACTTACCCTCCTCTTCTTTACACCTTCCGCATAATGGGGAGACCTCGGGGCGGAATTTGTGTACCATGTTTGGTGGGCAGTAAAGCCTATGCAGGAATTTATAATAGGACTCCTGGTATTTATTACAGATCAGTAACCCTTTATGCATTTTTAACAATAGCTTCCTTCCCTGGTCTGGTATCTCCCTCTTTAAATCCCTGTTCCACATTTTCCTGGTCTTGCTAGTAAGATCAGGCAGATACTGCCGACCCATTATTGCTGCCCTTCCTATTATGCCCCTCCCCTTCCCCCTTGTACTAAGAACCATATGTTCGACATGTTCTAAAGGAGAATCCACTGTTCTGCTTCTGCCAATTGCTCTAGCATAATTCCTTGCCTGGAAGATTCTAAACATACCCAACCCCACATGGTCACCAATCTCTTCTCCTGACATCATCTTTCCTTGTTTCCATAGGTCCCTTACACATTTAATTCCCCGCTTCTCCCATAGCAAAAAACCTGCATCCTCTAAACCTACTACAAACCCCTGGTCAATGGGAGTAGCAGTGTCTCTTCCCCCGATTTTACCCCCACCCATTTCAACAGCTGCTCCCAACCCTCCAATACTGAAATTACCAACGGGTTTGGCTTCCCCTGTCTTCTGCTGCTCTTGTGGTACAAGACTGGCAATGCTCGGAGGACGAAAAAAGGGCCCGCCTGGGGGAAAGCCTCCAGGGACCCGCCCAACATACCTTTAGCTCCCTGAGGTCCTCTAGCCCTGACGCCAAAGCCCAAGAGTACATAGTCGCCCTTGAGAATGTGTTTGGGGGTACCACTAGTGTTGAGACCTTGAAATGGAGACTTAAAGAAGTTAGACAACAGCCGGGGGAATTGTTATCTGCCTATATGGATTGATTAGAGCGGATCATACAAACCATTTTTTGGAAGGGCGGCTGGACCTCTAGTGAAGTGGACAGGGTAAGGCTGGATCATATACTCGTCTCTGCCCGGCACTCCAGCTGGGTGTTACTCAAATTGCAACTGCATCAAAAGAAATCCAGTCCCTTGCCTTTCCATGTGTTGATGAGGGAGGTACGGGAAGTTGAGGAGGAAGAAGGTTTGTCAGAGCCCTGCGCAGTTGTAGCTGCTACATCCCCTGCTCCAGGTGTAGGGTCAGATGCTGATGGTCCGGAATCATCGAAATCTCATGACACAATCCGAGATCCCCATGTTAGCCAAGGGGGGCCCAGTCAGAGAGGGACAGTTACAGATGTCCTGCTCTGGGATGAACTGCTGAGGGAGTTCGGGGAAGCAAAAAACAGTCTCCTTATGAAGGCCCCCCCACAAGTACAGGCTCCGATCCTTATCAGACTGCATCTGCTATGGGGGTTGGGGTGCCCACCCAGGCTCCTCATGTTGATAACAGTTCAAAACTTGATGTCTTGCCTATGGAAGTGAGGGAATTGATGAGATGTCTCCAAATGCTCACCACACCGCCGACAGAGGCGGGACCAAGGTTTTCTGTTCGAAGTACCCCCGCCACGGCTCCCAGTATGATGCCTCAACCATCTCAATCTCAGGAAGGTATGTTTTGCTATAAGTGTGGGAAGGATGGGCACCTGAAGAGAGAATGCAGGTCCCCAAAATACACAGACAAAGTTGCATACAGGCTACAAAGAGAGTTTCGGAGAACAAATCACTGGTTAAGAGGTGCACAAAATGATCACAGTGAGGACCCCAGAAATGCTAACTCACATCTCTTTGTGGCTAGATCATCTGCCCAGGCCCTTGCTACCGCCTCTCCAGACTGGTCCAGAATAATGGGTCCCTCCATGGAGACCACTGTGAAGGTGAATGGAGTGTCTATAAGAGCTGTATTGGACAGTGGCTCCCAAGTGACAATTATATTCCAGGACTGATATCAGAAGCACCTGTCTGATGTGCCCTTACAACCGTTGGAAGGACTGCATGTCTGGGGGTTAAGTGAGAAGGTCTACCCCTATTCTGGGTATATCCGAATTTGGCTGTCTTTTCCCACCTCCATGGCTGGAGTGGCTGAGCAAGTAAAGACCCTGGCATTAGTATGTCCCCCTACTGGACTGTATGATGGGATTCCTCTACTGATTGGGATGAATGCGCAAATGTTTGGATGGTTGGCGCAGCTGTGTTATGAAAAACAGGGGTCAAGGACTGGTAGAGCTTTAAGAATTCCGGCCTTGATCAAGAAGGCCTTTGAGGCACAGAGAGATGCTGAAAAAGTGGAACCAGAGGAACCGGTTGGAATTGTCTGGAAGAAGGATCCTGAGTCTCTGATCCTGGCACCAAATGCTCAGTGTACCTTGCAGGGGGAAGTCCGTATCAGAAAGGATGTCAAGAATAAAATCCTCATGCTGGATGCACCAGGCGATGGGAAATTGCCAGAAGGACTGCTGGTCAAGCCAAGTATTTTGCCTGCCAGAGCCCATGCTTATGCCAGAAGGGTAATGGTCCAAGTTCATAATGTGTCTGATAGAGAGATTCAAGTAAATAGAGGTTGCACCCTGGCTAATGTACATTGTACAGATACTGCAGTGCTACCCAGTAACAAGCGTTTGGGGGAAAATGACAGAGTGACGCCCAACTTGTTTGATTTTGGGGACTCCCCATTGCCAGCCGAATGGAAGATGAGAATCAGTAGAAAGCTTGCCCAGAGAGACCAGGTGTTTTCTTTTAAGGGATGGGACATAGGATGTGTGCAAGGAGCTGAGCACCACATCCAGCTGCATGATGAAAGGCCATTTTGTGAGAGGTCTCGACGCCTGGCCCCTGCTGACATAGATGAGTGAGAAGCCATCTGCAAGAGATGCTTGCTGCTGGTGTAATACAAGAATCCAGAAGCCCATATGCTTCACCTATTGTGGTAGTGAGAAAAAAGAATGGGACAGTAAGGATGTGTGTGGATTATCGCACCTTGAACCGGTGGACTATCCCTGATCAGTATACAATGCCCCGCATCCAGGATGCTTTAGACTGCCTGAATGGTGGGCAAGTGGTTCTCTGTGCTGGAACTTCGTAGTGGTTACTACCAGATCCCGATGGCGCCAGAAGACTGTGAGAAGACAGCCTTTATCTGTTCGCTTGGCTTCTATGAATTCATGAGGATGCCTCAAGGAATTTCACGTTCCCCAGCCACTTTTCAATGACTGATGGAGCATGCAGTGGGGGATATGAACTTATTAGAGTGCCTGGTATACCTAGATGATGTTATTGTGTTTGGCAGCTCACTGGAGGAACATGAGAGCAGATTATTCAAGGTGTTGGACCGACTGGAAGACTTTGGCCTTAAACTATCCATCGATAAATGTCAGTTCTTCCAAACCTCTGTAAAGTACGTGGGACACATAGTGTCCCCTGAGGGAATAGAAACAGACCCGAGTAAAGTTGAGGCCTTGACCACCTGGCCACAGCCCCACAATCTAAAAGAACTGCAAAGATTCCTGGGATTCTGTGGTTACTATCGCCGGTTCATCAAGAACTATTCAAGAGTGATTCGTCCTTTACTTAATCTTACTCAAGGTTACCCTCCTACTAACAAAAAATATAAGAGGTCGGTTTCTTCTGAGCCTGAGAGAGTGTATTTCCGTCCCAATGAAGTATTTGGAGCCAGATGGACACCTGAGTGTGAAGCTGCTTTTCATGAGATTATATATCAACTTACCCAAGGTCCTGTCCTTGCCTATGCAGATCCAACAAAACCCTATGTCCTACACACTGATGCTAGCCTGCAAGGTTTGGGGGCTGTGTTGTACCAGGAGCAGGAGACTGGACTGAGACCAGTGGCCTTTGCCAGTAGAAGCCTGACCCCATCTGAAAAGTACTATCATGTACATAAGTTAGAGTTCCTAGCTTTGAAGTGGGCCATTGTTGACCAATTCCATGAGTACTTGTATGAGGCTAAGATACTAGTAAAAACTGACAATAATCCTTTGACCTATGTGCAGACCTCAGCTAAGTTGGATGCCACTGACCATAGGTGGTTTTCTGCATTATCTACATGTAACCCCTAGATGGCGCTATCCCAGGGGCTACTACCCCTGCCTGATTTGCCACTAACAGGTTGAGGGGCCTGGATCCAATGGCGGGTGCCTCCACCCAGAGGTCAGGGTTTGCAATAGTTAAACTAACTTGGTCACAGCCCTCTGGGACACTGCAACCCCCCTTTCTTCCCACTAGTGGCCCATACAATATATCAGAATTACCTTCACAGTATACACTTACCCCAGGTCTGGTTCGGCACTGGGACCTCCTGTGAAATGAGATACAGTGCAACAATCACAGTACAGTACTTTAACATAGACAAATACCTCAGGCAGTATAACTTTGCTGAAACAAGCAGCTCTGATTTATTTAGGGGGATATAACAAGGACAGGGAAATCAGGTTAATTAGCTTATCACTCTAATAATCTACCTATGGCTCTGTGCACAGGCCTATCCCTATCAGTTACTGTCCCTGGGTACCCAAGCCCTAGTGGCTAGTCCAAACCGTGGCAGCTGGTAGGAGCCCTTTCACACAGAGAAAGGAAATTAAACAGTCAGCAGTACAGTAATTCCATTTGGATTTAATGTGGCAATTCAACAGGAGCGACCCTGAATTAGTACTCCGACCTCCAAATAAGATAGGGTCCTTCAATGTCAGCAGGGCTCACTTGAGGTACACAAACCTCTTCACACATCCATATAAAAAAGCACTATACCAGGCAGGCTGCATCTGTATCCCGATCGCAATTACTGCGGGAGAACACACAGCAGATTCAGTTCCTGACAGACCGAGTGCAATTTTCAGCAATTCTTCCAGTCTTCTACAGGGTGAGCCTGGTTTCTGCTCTTCAGAGATCCTTTGATTCTTTTCACAGGACGGATTCAGTCCTAACAAGCTGTTACACAAGCTGCAGACCGGAACTCTGGGCCTTACACACATTTTTGACTAAAACTGCACACTGAAAAAGCACAGGGCTCCTTCCTTCTTCACTGCCAAGCTCAACTGAACTCCAACTGACAAAACCGGGCACTTCCTTTGAGTTCCTCCCAGTTCTTGACTGGATTGGCTGTCACTCACAATAGACTGCTGCTGTTGGTCCAAAAGGCACTGAAGTCTAAACTACATCTCCCAGAGTCACTGCCCATACAATCCTCTTGTGGCTGGCTCAGATTATGAGTCCAAGTTCTGATTCGTCCAAGGCACCATTTTAGAGCTAGCTTACCCACACTGATTGGTCCAGTTCAGCAGTTCAAAACCAGAATGGGGAACTAGGCAGACACTGTTCTGACTGCAAAAGAAAGTAGGTTAGACAAACTGTAATTTCATTATTACTGTAAATGATTTCTGGCAAACAGTTACATCTTTCAGATAGGTTCCTTTGCACTCCTAGTGACTGCAAAATGGAGTGAATTGGCAGCAACGCAGGTGGTACTCAATCAAAGAAACACACAGTCCCCATACAAACTAATTATGTCTGCAAGCAGACAGCTCTTAAAGAGACAGTACCAGAGGTTCTAAAAACACTCACTGATAAATGGCTTAAACGCCAAACACCATTCAGGCTTGGAGCATTCAAGCAAGCTCCTGGAAGTCTTTTGGGAACCCCCATTTGCAGGGGGGTTACATACATATGACTATGCTGTTGAATACAGAGCAGGCCTGAACCACATAGATGCTGATGCTCTCTCCCGGAGGCCTGTTTCCCGAAATGACTGGGACAGACTGTCAGAACCTGATATTCGAGCACTCTGCCAGAAATTTGACAGAGAGGAACAAGTGGCCACAGACACAGTGGACTGTCTGGTGGATTGTTTGGGGCCCTCTGAGAATTGCATACCTGCTGCTTATTGCCACTTTTCTGCATTAGACATTGGTGCATTGCCTCAGCTAGACAATGACAGTCTTCGGCGGGCTCAATCCCGAGATTCTATGATCAAACCAGCTCTAGAAGCCCTCTACGCAGGGAAAGATGTGTCCAAGTTATGCTCCACTGATTTGAGAACTGCATTGTTATACAAGGAAGGTTCTAAGTTGAAACTGATTAATAGACTGTTATACAGAGAAACAGTAGACAGAGGGGGACAAATAGGCAAACGACAACTAGTTTTGCCCACTGCCTTCGAGACTCAGTACTGAGGTCCCTACACAACCACATAGGACACTATTGGTATAGACAGAACACTTGACTTGGTGAGATCCAGATTCTATTGGCCTAAGATAGGGGCTGATGTTGAACAACACATTCGAACTTGTAGTCGCTGCTTACAGAGGAAAGCTTTACCCCAGAGGGCTGCCCCCCTTGTTAACATCACCACCAGCGCCCCCATGGAGCTGGTCTGTATTGACTGTCTGAGTTTGGAGTCAGATCAAAGAAATATCAGTAATGTGCTGGTGGTCACTGACCATTTCACGAGATATGCCCAAGCTTTCCCCACCAAGGACCAGAAGACCTCCACTGTGGCAAAAGTACTTGTAGAAAACTTTTTTGTTCACTATGGGGCTCCACAAAGAATCCATTCTGATCAAGGGAGGGACTTTGAGAGTCATTTGATCAAAGAGATGCTTTCTCTGTGGGGAGTGTGAAAGTCCAGAACCACCCCTTACCACCCCCAAGGGGACCCACAGCCTGAATGTTTCAACTGCATTCTGTTAGATATGCTGGGCACCCTCCACCCAAAGGACAAGCCTAGATGGAGCCAACAAATTAGCACCTTGGTACATGCCTACAACTGCACCAAAAGTGATGCCACTGGGTTCTCCCCCTACTGCCTGATGTTTGGAAGAGAAACCCGACTACCGGTAGAAGTATGTTTTGGATTTTCTCCTGATGAGGTTTGAGCTGACGACTATTTACAGTATGTGCAAAAGTTAAAGGCCCAGCTAAATCATACGTACCAACTGGCTCAAACCATGGCTGCCAAATGAAATCTGGTCAACAAAGAAAGGTATGATAAAAAGGTGAAAGCACAGGAACTCCAGGAGGGAGATCGGGTATTGCTAAGAAACCTGGGACTGCATGGCAAACACAAGATTGCTGACAGGTGGCACCATCTCCCTCACATTGTAGTGGGCAAACTAGATGATCTGCCTGTGTACAAAGTAAGGCCTGAGAATAATTCGAAAGATGTTAAAACAATGCATAGAAATCATTTACTGCCCATTGGACAAATCTTGATCAAGTCTGAGCCCCCAGAAAGTGCTCCTTCTGGACCAGTGACCCGAGCTGCTGCTAAACAAAAGCAAAGAAAGTCTGCACCTACAGATGCTGAGTTAAAAAGTGTTCTCCACAGCAAGTCCCAGTTGAAAATGACTGTCAGTCCATGTCAGAGGAAAGTGAGTGCAACTTTGGGTACTACCCCTCTTATGAACTGAGCCAATTGTTTGAAGGCAACCCTCTAGTCAACTATGGAGATGAAGCTGGGCCTTTGGGACTGTCTAGGCCCCCAGCTTTGTCCCTGGAGCCAATGCTCTCAGAAAGTGAAGTGCAGAGTATTAAGTCAGATGACATGGAATCACTGTGCATGGTGGAACTGTATGAGCTTTCAGAGGAGGAAAATGATGAACTGAGACAGACTGGTGACATACCAGAACAAGAAGAATATTTCGAATGTATTGATGATTCCCTGCCAGTGCCAGAATGCTCTCCATGTGAGCCAAGTGTTGTGGACCCAGAAATTATAGATCCTGGGGCTGCCAGTGCCACAAGTTCCAACCTTCTTACCCCCACGGAAATTCCCCTGGGCAGTAAAGACAGTGCTGAAAGTGAGCCTAAAAGTGCAGAGAATGTAGCAGTTCCCCCTAGAAAGACCGGTCGAGCTGTGAAGCCTGTGATGTGCTTAAGCTATGATTCTCCTGGAAGACCTGTGGACTTGCCTCTTAATGTGGTCCATAAGCGGGTGTATGTGTCCCTGAGCTCATTGCCCAAACTGAGCATGAGTGCTAACTCCAAGTTACTGGTCCTGCCCTCTAGGTATGGTGCCCCTGCCCCATCCAGCCCCAAGGTAGCTGATAGGGAAGGGCCCCCTCTCTTCAGGTTTCATGTACAGGAAGTAATGACCTGATTTCAGAATGTTTGTATGTACAATGTTGTGTAACCAGTAGTAAACTGTGAATTACAGAATAAGTATAGCTATATCAATGATTTAATATGTTGACTGTTGTTTAAAAGATGCAGACCTGAACTGTTGGTGATATGAACAAATGTGATAATCTGTTTTTAAAATGTTATAAGGGTACCTTGTCGAGTATTGTCGAGAATTGTCGAGTGTCTAGAGGCCAGAGGGGCACAGGACCCTAGGCAGCGTGGATTCACAGCGGGAAGGTCATGCCAGACGAATCTGATAGATTTCTTTGACTGGGTGACCAAAGTAGTAGATCAGGGAGGGGCTGTGGACATGGCCTACTTAGACTTTAGCAAGGCATTTGACACAGTCCCACACACAAAGATTAATATACAAGTTAGCCAGCCTGGGAATGGGTCCCAAGATGACATCCTGGTAAAGAATTGGCTGGAGAATAGGACACAGAGGTAATAGTAAATGGAGTCCTCAGAAGAAAGGAGGGTTACTAGTGGGGTACCGCAGGTTCAGTATTAGACTAGTCCTCTTCAATGTCTTTATAAGCGACATTGCAGAGGGACTGAAGGAAAAGTATGTCTTTGCAGATGACACAAAGATCTGCAACAGAGTTGATGCACAGGGTGGGGTGGAAAGGATGAGAAGGACTTGGCAAGGTTAGAGGAATGGTCAAATGTATGGCAGCTTAGACTCAATGCTAAAAGTGCAAGGTAATGCACCTGGGAAACAAAACCCAGGGAAGAGTACACAATGGGGGTGAGATACTAACAACAACAAAATGGAAAGGGACCTGGGGTAGTCATATCAGATGACCTAAAGGTGGGCAAGCAATGTGAGAGGGAAGCAAGGAGGGCTGGGGGGATACTGGGATGCATAGGGAGAGGCATCACCAGTAGAAAACAGGAAGTTATTATCCCTCTGTAAAGACAGCTGGTGAGACCCCATCTGGAGTACTTTGTGCAGTTCTGGAGACCCAATCTCTGCAAAGACATAGACAGGATGGAAGCTGTCCAGAGGAGGGCAACTAAAATGGTACAGGGTCTGCACGGAAGACATATGAAGAAGACAAAAGGAGCTTAATATGTATAGCTATGAGGAAAGGAGGGAGGGGGACATGATAGAAACATTCAAGTACCTCAAGGGAATCAACAAAGTCCAAGAAGGTAGCATTTTTCAAAAAAGATGTGCAAGAACAAGAGGGCACAATTTGAAGATAGAGGGGGGCGGCTCAGAGGTAATTTAAAGAAGTATTTTTTCACAGAGAGGGTTGTGGATGCATGGAACGGCCTTCAGGAGGAGGTTGTGGAGTCAAAATCAGTGGTGGAATTCAAGCATGCATGGGACAGTCATAAGGCCATTCTAGGGGGTTGGGGTAGGAAGAAGTAGGCTGCTGGTTAACTAGGATCTGCAGCTTATCCAGTAGGTAGGGAAATGGGCAGACTGGGTGGGCCAAGAGGTCCTTATCTGCCGTCAAATTCTGTTTCTATGTTACCTACTTGACACGGACACCAAGTTTTTCCAGGCCAGGAAGGGTGTAACCCCCCTGCAAATGGGGGTTCCCAGAAGTCTTCCAGGAGCCTGCAGAAATGCTCCAAGCCTGGAAGTGTTCGGCATCTAAGCTGTTTAAATGTGGTTCCAAGTGAGTGCTATTTGAGCCTCCACGTACTGTCTCTTTAAGAGCTGTCTGCTTTGCAGACATAATTAATTTAGAAGGGGGATTGTGTGTTTCAATGCCCAAGTCCCGCCCGGGCTGCTGCAACCTTGCTCCGTTTCTGCCGTCGCTAAATGCGCAGAGGGAGCTCTTTCAAAAGGTGTAATAATCTGCCAGGAATTGTTTAGAGTAATAATGAAAATACAGTTTGTCTAACCTGCTTTTCTTTGCAGTCTGAACTGTTTTTGCCTAGCCCTCCATTCTGGTTTTGAACTGCTGAATTGGACCAATCAGTGTGGGGGGGAGGCTTTAAAATGGAGCCTACTGCTGGCAAATCAGAACTTGGACTCTCATTGTGGAGCCAGCCACCTATGTACTGTATGGCCAGTGCCTCTGGGAAATGTAGTTTGGACCTTGGCGCCCTTTTGCACCAATAGAGGGAGCCCTATTGTGAGTGACAGCCGAACCAGCCAACCGAACTTGGAGGAACTCAAAGGAAATGCCCTGCTCTGTTACTGGAAAGCTCAGATCAGTTGCAACAGTGAAGAGAGAAGAAGCTCTGTGTTTCTGCAGCGTAAAGTTTGCGTGGGAAGCTCGTGGGCGGCCCTGAAGTCAGCCTGCAGCTTTTTGTAAGTGCCAGTTTGGACTGAATCCGAGTTTTTGAAGAGAAGGAAGCAGTGTGTAGAACCAGGCTTGCCTACAGAGGACAGAAGATTTGCTGAAGTGCGATCGGCCTCTCGGGTACTGCTGATGCTGTGTGTGCTCCCGGGTAATTTGCAAGTGTTTGCGATTGGGATCGAGAAGCAGCCTGCCTGGTATAGTACTTTCCTTTTACATATGAATGTGCGTAGTGCTTGTGGGGAATCGCGATTTCCTGTCCCCTGTACTGTGAGCTGTGTGCTTAAGTTGGAAGCAGATCCCACCTTGTGTCGGACTAAATCAGTTTGTTACTAACTGCAGTTGGGTCCAGTCACAAGGCCCTTGTCTCCATGCCCTGTTGTTCTGGCAATCCAGAAAGAACATCCACCATCCATTTCTCAGCTTTGGGTAGTGTGAGTACAAATCAGGCTATTCCCCTGCAGCCTGTTATCAATTACAAGTGTGTCATCTGATTGTTGCTGATTGATTTCTTCACGAACTGAGCCATCTGGCTCCGGATTACAATTGGGTGTTGTATATACATTTTCTTTCTATGGAGCCCCATCCATCTGCACCTGACGGCCAACCCCGGGCAACAGATCTGGCTAGCTACCTCCATCCTGGGTACCCAGAGAGTGACATTTTGGACCCTATATATATATATATATATGTATACAGTACTGTGATTTGAACTTTGCCAATACTAATCAACCTGATTGCCCCCTCCCATTTTCCTGTCCCCTAAATAAATCAGATTTGTTGTTATTGTACTATATGTCTGTGGTGTCAGTACATATAGAACCAGTATTGCAATTTGCTGTGTATGTTGTTTAACCTTGTTTTACAGGGGGTCTTCAGAGATGTGCTGCAGAATCAGTCTCGAGGGTAAGTGGTGTCTATATGTGTGACAAGTGTTCATATGTGGGGTACTGGGAAGGTAACTCCCGTGTACTGTGTGGGCCACTAGCGGGGAAAAAGGGGGGGTCACAGTGTCTCAGAGGGCTGTACCCGGGCTAGTTTAATTACTACCAACCCTGACCTCTGGGTAGAGGCACCCGCCATCGGACCTAGGCCTCTTACCCTGTCACTAGCCATACAGGCAGGGGTAGTAGCCCTTGGGATAGCGCCACCTGGGGGTTACACTCTGCAATCTCCAACCTTGCAACACAGCAATTTCCAATTCAGCAACACAGTGATCTCCAAATAGGGCCTGGATAAGCACCTGAGGTCCAAATCCCCTCTCACAGGGTACTCCAGACTCAAACAGAGCCCTGGCACAGACTGAAGAAATCCCAGTTAGTCCTCACTGTATCAGCAGAAATCCCAACATCCTGATTGGCTGTTGAAGCCTTTCAATAATCAATAACCACAGTGATAAATATTTCCTGCTCGTTTATTGGGGCATGATCTAGGCACCTGAATTAGTCCCTTCCTTTTCCAAGGAGTCCCTCTGTCCAGGTTTTGGGTGCCTAGAACACTGATTGGCTGCAATATTAGGGGTCAAATATCACACATGGTAGCTCCCATTCTGTTTGCATGGAGTCCCATTCAGTTTTACACAATTTCTCCCCTTTTTAGGTCTGGCGTAGCCCAACACATCAATTTATCCAGCCCAGCACCCCACCAGCTTGTAGACCCAACTGTCCCCTTTCCAACAAGCTCACTCTCATTAGGGTGCTCCCAGTAATTTTCCAGTTGCTGCCTCTGAAACACAGTCCCCCAGGCGGCAGCAACAGCTCATTCATATTCATGAGGGTTCATGAATAATTCATAAGCCCTCATTCATGCCTTAATTTCAGACTCAGTATTTAAAACATTTAGAGGGCCTTTGCCCAACTTCTTTAGGTCTCCGGTTCCCATCAACACACTAGGGCACCGGGACCTTAAACCTCCGTTTGACCGCAACAGTGGTCGGAGACATCAAAGCACTTTCTAGTGCATGTGCCAGTGCCAGTAGCATCAGGGGAATGCCAGCGACTCGCAACTGTTATTCCATGATGAGCCTAAATGGGCCAAAACGAAGTATGGGGCTGCAGTGGAGGAATTGCGGGGCACAAGGAGCAATCGGGGGAATAGGGGAATGCCAGCAGGCAAACAGGAGATTGGGAAGAAATGGTGGCAATTAAGGTAAGCCACCAGAGGGGGTTAAATCAAAAACAACAGAACTGCCCAAAGAGCAAGGAGCACACATCAGGAAGTGAACTACAAATTATAAGTTTCTTAGCCACTATTGGATCTTCAAGCAAAGATTTATGTTAAAAATGCCCCCCACTTCATATAAGAGAGGATTTATCTTCAATCAAAAAATCAAAATCTTTATTTAACCACATGGGCACCGTTGAGCAGGCTCATTTTCAAGGTGGACCTGGGACAAACAATAGGTAATACAATATAGGTGAGATCAACATCAGATTTCAAGTATGTGTACATCAAATTACAATTTAGGTGAGATCAACAGATGATGTCAATTATAAGTACAACAATTAGGCAAAGGCAGTATAAATGCAAGAAAATGGTACAAAAGATTGTAAAAACATTAATTACAGATAGATAATTTGTGCATCAAATACAAAGTGCAGAACATGGGGTGGGGACAGTACGTACTGAGTATGCTCAGTCAAAAAACAGACAGACAAAAATAGGGGTTAAAATGTCACGGATAAGTGGATATAAAGTGTAGATGTGGGCAGGGGAGTGAAGGAGGAAGGCAAGGGTATGGCAATGAGTGGAGTCAACAACAGAAAGAGACCTAAAGTCATGACGAGGCAGGGGCAGGGTCAGAGAATGGAGTAGGAAGCTCTGAAGGAAAAGGGACCTAGGTCAGGTGGAACCATACCTCTCAACTGTACCAGATTTCGCGTGATGTCCCGCATTCTGACCCCTGCAGTCTGCCTGTACCGCTGCCCCACATTCTCCAGTTAATTTCCGCATTCTCCCGTTCTTTTCCACCTCGCACGCCAAAACCACGCGGCCACACCGCGTGCAGCACTAATCCCTTTCTCCCTTTGTTTGCACTGCAGCCAGCCAACAGAAACACTTAACTTATATCCTGGCCCATTAAGTAGAAGACGTTGGGACATTGGGGGGCAGGCTCTAGTGGCAGTTTGGCTAGCCCACACACACCCTCACCCCACAAACCGATTAGTGACTCGTCTGTGAGTCTGTCTGCCAGGTCCGCTTCCCTGCTATAAATCAGTCTGGGTGTCTGAAGGGGGGAACCATAGCTCTGGGAGCATTTGGAGGAGAGGAGGATGGCTCAAAGATGGACCGCAAGGAACCAATCAGAATCACTCCAGTGCTGCATACCATGAAGCCGCAACAGTGGGGCCAAGCGAGGAGCCAGAAGGAAGAACACTGCGCCGCCAACTAGCTGAGCACTGACGGACCACCAGACCAACAGAGGGCTGGTATTCTGTATCAGCTTCTTGCTGTGCCTTTTTATGCTTTTGGGATTTTTTTTAATTTTTATTATCCGGAGACGGGTGGCCGGGCAGGGGATGGAAGGGTTTTGGTTTGGCTGGGCAGAGCTAGGCAGAGCAGCGAGGAGGTGCCCAGACCTCAATCTGCAGAGGAGGAGGGGGTGCACGCCAGACACAGCAGCAAACTGGGGTTGATCTTATCGGTAGGACAGTCAGAGGGGAGAGTGTCTGGGAGAGACCCTGGGCACATCGTCTTTGGCCCGCTCCTAGCACCTGAACTCCAGCCCCCCCCCCCCCAGCAGCAGCTAATGGATAGATTTGTCGGGGAGGCCGGTGAACACTGGCCCTGTGCTATAGCTGGGGCTGCTGAAGATGAACTCCCTCTGGCTGAAGTGGCCATCAAGAACACCTGTCTGAGTGAACTGGCTTGTGTCACACACAGAACAGCGTCACTGCCGTCTGAACTGTACTGAGTATATGTACAGTAGTCACCTTTACTCAGTTTATTTTAGCTCTTTTTTAGCCCTGTACAGTATTGTATAGCTTTTCTTTAGATTAGATGCACTATTTACTCCGACTCCACATTGTACAGACAAGGTTAAATTCATGGAGCAGAAAAGATGAACAGCTTCACCTCATGCTACACCAATGCAGGTAAGGGATATGGGCAGTACAAGCAGTGAACTTTTTTTAATTTTGAAAACAGAAACCCAAAATCAGGACAGGGAGTTTTACACACATGCATACAGAGCTGTACTGATGCTGGCAATGGGAGAGACCACAGTTCTGATGGTGTGGCAAACCTTTAAAACATAAAAGCCATTCAGAGAGCAGAAAAGTTGGAGCTGCATCTTTCTCTCTCTCGATTAATTTTCGGGGCTGCACAGATGTTGGTAAGGGAAGACCATGGTTTGATTGAGGGAGCTTCACTGGTACATAGAAACATAGAGGCTGACGGCAGATAAGGACCGCAAGGCCCATCCAGTCTGCCCATTTCTTTTTCTACCTTATAAATGTGCCATCGGCCTTTGCTCTGTCATTGGCCTATTTATTCATACTCATCTGTATTGCTTCCTTATGCCTATCCCATGACTGAGTGAAGTCCCTCTGGATGGATTCTTTAAAATGTTAACACATTTAGGATTTGCATCACTCTTTTTAATTAAGGACACACACACATTTAGGGGTTGCATCACTCTTTATTTAATAAAGGACGTATAGGCACAACATATTTTAATTTTCTCTTTAATGTGCAGCACAAACCACATGCCAAGCATACAAACAATAGTTTTACTGTGGTACATTTATTTTACATGAAAACACCACAGTGCGTGACTCCTCGCGCTGTGAAAAATCGGGCGTACCACATTTTTGCCATTTGTCACACATTTTGTAGCCCTCTGTCACACATTGGCGAGTTGGGAGGTTGAGAGGTATGGGTGGAACAGACACAGGATTCCTTGAAATGGAATGTATATAAGGTTTTGAAAGCTGCCAGACTAATGGGGTAATTGATTTTTAGATTCTTTTGTATCTTGTTCCACAAAAGAGGCCATGCGTGGCTAATAGATGCCCCGCCAAACCGAGATTTGGCCTTAGACAGTTTCAGCGAAATATAAGAGGCACTTCTCAGGGCATACTTACTTAATGAGCAGAGAGGTAAGCAGTCCGAGATGTAAGCAGGCAGTTTGTTTAGGATGCTTTTGTAGATACAGATCGCAGCATTTCTCTGGCGTCTAAAGCTAAGAGATGACCAACCTACCGCCAAGTACAGGGAGCAATGATGGGTGGAATAGGGAAGGCCCGTTATAAACATTAGAGCTCTATGGTAGAGCGTAACAAGTTTGGAAAGAGCACCTGTAGGACCCTGGCTGTAGAGGAAATCAGCGTAGTCTAATAAAGAGAGAAAGGTAGTTTGGACTAGCCTCAATTTTGCATCCCTGGTGAGGAGATTTTTTATCCTATAGAAAAGGCCAAGTTTCATTCTAAGTTTCTTTATCAGCTCTTCTATGTGAACAACGAAGGAGAGTCTAGAGTCCAGCCAAACCGCCAAATATTTAAATTTTGATATGTACCCAACTGTTCACCCATTATTGTAGTAACTGGGGGGAGTAGCCCCGTCGCGGCCGGGTTTGCTAGGTTAGGAAAGGGTGATAAGAACATCGCTTGCCTGGGAACACTGCCTCTCCTCCCAGTCCCTGAGCTGCAAGCACAAACCTCAGGCTCTGAGTTCCCACAGATTGCAGCTGGGGAATCGAGCAGCAGAAGGAAGGTTTCTTTTGTTTCCTCGTGCCTGCTGGTGCTACTCACTGCCATGGCCAAAGCCTCCAAGGCTGGCGGCACACACTGAGACTGGCAATAGACAGAGATTACAGCCGGAAGCCACACAGAGGGACAGGAAGTATAAAAAACTGATCTGTTTCCTTGCCACTGATCCAGCAGGGAGCTTTGGGGCTGGAGGGTGGGGGAGAACTGTGCATAGGAGAGAGGAATGCAGGAGTGCTCATGGGTGTCCCCTGCCAATCGTGACCCCAGACTGCAGAGGGGTCTGGTAGGCACCCAAAGGAGCTAGTGGCATTTGTGTAAGTGCCCAGAGGCACACAACATTGGGAGGAGCCACACCAGTGTACAGAACTGTTTAAAACAGAGATAGCTTGTGTAAAATTCATGGGTGTGGCCATCTTTGTTTACTTCTGGACCACAGAACTGTGTGAAGGGACAGAGGTCAGAGCATCAATCAGCCAGTCAATGACGCACCCTGCAGACAGAGGGGTAGGCCTGTGAATTGCAGTTTGGGACAGGGGCCAAAAGTGGATAAGTGAGAGTGCTCTTTTTGCCCCAGGTTACTGCAATAGATAACCGACACTGAAGCTTGAGATGCGGGACATCTGCAGAGCGATGAAGAAGCTCAGACTGCCATTTCAGATTTGCAGGACGCACAGAACTGTACATACGTGCTTTCTGCAGCTCAGCCACTCAGTAGACTCTAGCCTGAAATCCATGCCTTGGATTAAACCAAACATTTTCAGAGCCTGTACTAAACTGCCTGCAGAGGGCTTTAGTTATTTTGGAGCAGCGGTCGCCTTACTGAAACTCCAATTCTGTGAGGGAGGCCAGCTTTCTCCCTGAGCATATCCTGCAGCCTCTATTTGTTCGGGTACAGGGTCAAGTCCCCCACGGCTGTGTGTGATTGCTTTACATTGCTGTAGTTAAAGAAAAGTCCTCCTGTGGGGTGAAGAGAATCACTGAGATATTTTTCCTTCAAAGAGGATTTCTGCATGGCTTGCACTGCTGAAATTCCAGGAATGCAGCAAGTCTGCCAATCCAGTGTGCAGCTACTCAGTGGCATAGCTCACCAAGGAGGACACACCAGATCCCACAGCATCACAAATCCAGTTTGTGAACACCTCTTCAGGGTCCTGCGCTGCAGCTGGCATATACGGGCATATCCTGTACGAACTTAGAACTACAAATGCAAATGCAGCCAGCTTTTCCGCAACCAGTCATAATAATAACTTTATGTAGAGCCCATAGCCCAGCTTTTTCAACAAACCCCGAACCTGCATGGGTATAAAATCTCGGAGTCCTCTTCCCATAAAATAGCCTACTATGCAGATGATCTTCTTCTTTATATTACTCGCCTGGAGGAATCATTACAAACCCTCACTATTCTTCTACAAGAAATAGATGGCCTTACAGGCTACACTATAAATCCAAATAAATCATAAGTCCTACTTATACAACCCCCTTTGCCCCTAGAGCTAACCCAGAGATACCCATATAATGGGACAAACCCCATATAACTTACTTAGGATTCAAGATCCCCTAGAGTTTCTCAGACCTCTATTCCGTCAGTTATACTTCAGTCATCCCAAAAATCAAATCAGACCTGATGCGGTGGACCCCTCTCCCTCTCTCCTTGTTGGCTAGGCTGCAATCTATCCAGATGAACTCCCTGCCGAAAATATTGTATCTAATGCAAAATATCCCGCTACCCCTTTCGTGCAAGGATATTTGGGAATGGGACCACTCGATTAGCAGGTTCCTCTGGATGAATAAACAACCCAGATTAGCATTTGGTAAACTTCAGTGCTCTAAGGAGAGGGGTGGACTGTCTCTGCCCTGTATCCTTAATTAATGGCTAGCTGCCCTACTTACACATATAACAACCTGGCTTGCACCCCAGACCCAATCTCCACCCTGGCTTGAGGTGGAGAGGGCTATGGTGGACCGCCCCTTAAACTATTCTCTAGTGTTCCAACCTTATAATATTACTCGGCTTTGTCGTGGTTCCAGCTTCACTAAGGGGCTTCTCCAGTGCTGGACAAGATTCCTGGCACAACCAGCCAATAAATTCCTATTGACCTGGATCGGTATTCCGGCGGAAGACCCACAATGGCCCCTGGCACAACTAGACATTACATTTCGCAATTGGCCCTGTCAGGGTCTGAATCACCCTTATCAACTATATGATAAAGATATCTTTAAATCATTTGAACAACTCAAACAGGAGTTTTCCCCTAAACCAGAGTGATTTTTTCCAGTACTTACAGATCTGCCACTTTCTGGATACTAAAATTGGTCTGGATGTTACTGACTGACTTATTCCTCCTCTATGCTCTTTATTAATACAGGTGGGGGGGGAGCGCAGCCACTTAATATCTCACTTCCATAGGGCCCTGCAGGGGACACCCTCTCATCCTATGGACCTGGTACAATTTCATTGGGAAGCTGAACTTCAGGCTGAACTAACTCAGGAAGATTGGCTTCGGATTTGGTGAAGACAGCATAAAACCTCTAACTCATACATTTGGAAAGAATTTTCCTGGAAAGTGGTCTCCAGATTCTTCTGTACACCTCAGATTACTGCCAAATACACAGAGGGTGGAGACTCCAGGTGCTGGAGACTCTGCGGCCGTGAAGTGGCCACCCATGCACATATGTTCTGGCTGTGCCCAGTACTAACAGCCTATTGGTTGGGGATAGAGCGTAGGGTCCTGGATCTCTTTCCCAGCTTAAACACCCTCTCCGAGATACAGGGATTCTTCTACATTACCCACGTCATTTTAAAGACCCACATCAAATATATCTCCTTAATATTCTTCTGAGTGCTGCAAAAAAATGTATCACACGGCTATGGCTGCGCCCATATCCCCCTACTATACCAGCCGCCATATATGACATAAACAATACGGGCAGGCTTCAGAATAAAGTACCAGAACTAATGAACCGTTGGAACATTTGGTTCCTGAGCATTTCACAAATTCGTCCAGACCAACCCCCTTGAGGTCTAGCTTCTAGAACAAGTGGTCCCTCTTGATAGTTCCGTGGGTAGCTGGCCAACCCATGATCCCTTCTCCCCCCGGTGAATAATCTCCTGGGTGTCAGGGTTGGGGCCCGATTTAAATATTTTGGTGACAGGTGTTGCGGACCCTCGACCCCCTTGGATCCCCCCCTTTTCTAATTTTGTAACAACCTGCCGCTATAGTTTATTCACCATAGAGGTGTCAATAGAAGACAGTTTCTTATTACCACTGCAGATCTTTTTTCTTATATAATGGCAACTGATTTACACATATGTACATTCCTTTTGTATGTGCTTAATATGTCATTTACTACCTGTGTAGGCAATGTCTTTTACAAATATTTCTACTCATCGATTTACAGTGATGATTACCTGTAACACTGCTCTGTGTGCCCTAAATAGTAAAAAACAAATAAATAAAAAGTAAAAAAAAAAAAAATAATAATAATAACTTTGTTTTAAAAGTAATCTGGGATCCCCAGCATTCAGCATACAACAGTATCACATGGTTTGGGCCTCCAACAAGCCTGCAGCCGTAGCCATCTGTGCGCACTTTTAAAAACTTTGGCAACTACCAATAGGGACGTTGGAACTACTGGTACTCAAGTGGGAAGGGTTTGATTCAAACAATAACTGCCTGACTGGGAGGGAGGAGAGACAATGCTGTTGTGGGGGAAGTAATTATTTGTGTATTGCATTTAACCCATGCCTTTCCTCCCCAGAACTCCCACTTGTGTCCTCTTACTAAAGCCCTTTGTTTTGTTTGTACATAATTTCCATCTCCCATGGTACTACTAAGTTCTGCCTTACTGTCTTGTATACTGCGTATGTTCAGAGTGTTAAGCGAGGGTGTTACAAATTTGTTTTAGAACTGAGGTGAAACGATGATACTCAATCTCTGTAGACTTAATAGCAGTTTATTCATGTAGTTTAGATGGCTGTAACTGTACCAGATGCAAACAATTACCAGTACCACTCTACACAGCAGGAGCTATTATCATTTGGATTAGCAAATTGCTCTAACTCCACAAGTAAACAAGCATTTGTCAATGCCGAAAGTTTGTTTGCTGGTATTAGCATTGGAAATGCAGGAGTTAGATGCAGAGTAAGAATGACAGTGAAGTATTGAACTTCACGCCAACCCCACCTCCACCCTGCAGAGATGGACAGGCATTGGGTATGCATTTGTGTTGTCACCCATAACGTTCATGCCATTTCACCTCACCCTATCCTGCAGACACTGACAAGTGTTGAGGTGTGCCTTGAGGTGTTCGGCTTTACAGTCACCCCACTCCATAAGGACATATGTTGAAATGGGTGCAATATAGAATAGGGTGAACTGTGGGGCCGAAGACTCCAAGGTACAGCTCAATGCCTGTGAGTGGCTGGGGGTGGGGTGGTGGGATTGGAATGACATGAGCATTACAGTCAGCAATCCAAAGGCACACCCCTGATGTCTGTCAGTCTGTAAAGGATGGGACGTTATGGTTAGAAACCATAACGCCACGGGCATTTGTTGGTGTTTGCAGTACAGATGTTCAACATGGCCATTTTGTGGCCCCTACCTCATGAAAGCATTTGGGACCTCTTCTCATGAACAGTGGCACTGTGATTTTTGTCAATGTGTCCCGAAATTTGAGTTTCCACAGCGACCGTGCCATTGTGCGCCAGATGCACGAAAATACAGATTGGGCAGGATGTGAAGAATGACAGCTGTACCATTCATAGGGAGGTGTGAAGAGAAGGCAATGTTCAAAATCTGTAGTGAAAATATTAAAAATGCTCAAACTTCCGAGTGTACATGGAAACTGCACAACACATGCGCGTAACACAGTCATTTAGTGGAATTATTTCACCAAATTTTCAACATAGGCATTTTGTGACCTCTGCTCATGAACAGTGCCACCATGATGTTCTTAATCTGTCCCGAACATTGATTTCCCACAGCAACCGCATTATTCTGCGCCCAATGTGTAAACGCATATTTCGGACAGGATGTGAAAAATGACAGCTGTACATAAGGAGGTGTGGAAAAATGGCAATGTTGAAAATCTGGAGTGAAAATACTACAAATTTGCTAAGTTATGAGGGTGTGTGGAAACTGCACAATGCACGTTTGTAACAGTTATTTTATAGACATTTGTCACCAAGTTTTCAACACAGGCATTTTAGGACCTCTGCTCACAAACAGCATCACTGTGATTTTACATATGAACATGCATACGAACATACGAATCTGCCAGCAGAACACACCAATCGGTCTATGTAAGTCTGCCTGAGTCTGCAGCTAGCACCCTAAATTGCAGCTGCCCCAGCCTCCTCCCCCTCCTCAGTTCCTCCCGGCTTTTCCCAGCCCCCCCCGGCTCTTTCTCTTGCTTTATCCCACTCCTTCTGAAAGCTATTGACTGTCCTACATGTTACCACCCCCTCTGGCAGCGCATTCCAACTAGACACCACCATCTCAGAGAAGTAGTGCCTCTTCATTTCCCTCTTGAAACGTCCCCCTTCCAACCTTAGTCCATGCCCCCTCGTCTCTCTTCCACTCCTCAGTTTAAACACCCCCTCAGTGCTAGGTTTATCTACTCCCTCAGGTAGTTACACACTTCAATCATATCCCCCCATCTCTGCTCTCCTCCAGTGTGTACATGTTCAGCTCCATCAGCCTAACTTCATATTCCTTTCCTTCCATCCCCTTTAACATTTTTGTTGCCCTCCTTTGCACCCCCTCCAGTAACTTTATATCTCTCTTTAGGTATAGCTTCCAGTATTGCACACAGTACTCTAGGTGTGGTGTGACCAATGATCTGTAGAGAGGTAGGATCACATCCCTATGTCTGGATGAGACCCCCCTTGCGAAGTATCCCAGCATCTTGTTTGCCTTCACTGCTGCTTTCCTGCACTGGGCCGAGTTGTTTATGTTCCCAGTTACCAACACCCCTAGGTCCTTCTCCTCCTCTGTGAACCCCAAACAATAGTCCCTCTTCTGGTTCTTAGCCCTGAAGTGCATCACTTTATACTTCTTTGCACTGAATCCTAGCTGCCATTCCACTGACCATGTCTGTAGTTTGGTTAGGTCCCCCTGCCGTTTTTCCCATCCATCCTCTCTGTCCACCACCACCCCCAATTTGGTATAATGTGCAAACAGACTAACCCTGCTCCCCAATCCATGTTCTATATCGGAGATAAAGAGCCCAAATAGCACCGGGCCCAGCACTGACCCCTGCAGCACCCCGCTTGTCACTGCTCTTGGTGCTGAGAGCTAACCCCCCCACCACCACCCTCTGCACTCTCCCCTGTAACCAGTTCTCTATCCATTTAGTCAGACCACCTTCCACCTGTACCCCTCCTTCTCCTCACTCTTCTCCTCCTTGGCCTGTGTTCCTCCTCCTGGTAGTCTGCACCCTTTCTCCTCCTTATTCTTATCGGGTGGTGGTGCCTTCTGTATTACACTCTGACCACTCTGCCCACCCCCTCCAAGGGTTACTATGCCTCCACCTTTACCTATATCTGGGGGGTGAACTCATTAGGCTCCCCTGTCTGGACGTTTTTACCAAGCTCAGTCTTTTGGCCACCCCCCACTAGTTTAAATCCACCTTAGTAGAGATATACCCCTCTAATCCTGCCTTTAATACCCCCCCCCTTCCTGCTCAAGTGTACACTGTCCCCTGTGTACAAGTCACTATTCCCCCCAGACCCTACCGCAGTTAGTCATTAACCCATAATTTTTGGTGTGGCACCAATCCCTCAGCCACTCGTTGAACTCCTCAAGCCTACCCTTCCTCCCCATGCTTGCACATGTACCGGCAGTACCTCAGAGAATGCCACCGATTCCCCCACCCTTCTCACACTGCCTGCCCAACTACTTGAACCTCCCCTTCACTACTTCCACAGTCCCCCCCAACCAAGTCGTTTGTACCCACATGCAACACTAAATGAGGTTTCTTCCTCCTCTCGCTGCACACTTGAGCAGTGCTTGCCCTGCCCTGCCCCTCCTGCAGTCAACCTGGGGATAGCTTCAACCCAAATATGGATGTGCCTTCCCCCCTGCCACCTCATCTCACCCTTTTCAGTATAGAATCCCCCAGGATGAGTACCCCCTTTCCCTTCTAATGCCTCTTCCACCACCCCAGTATTCGTTCTTCCCTGCCCCTTACCCCCGCCAGCTGCTCCCTCTGTGACTTCTGTATCTGTACCCCCTACTTCCACCTCACCCCTTTTCTCTGCCTTATTCCTCCCATTTCTCCTTGAACCCCTTCCCAGCCTGACAACTTCCTACTGGGCTTCCCATGTCGACCTCCCTCCCTCCTGCCGATTTCCAACCCCTCTCCTATCCCCGCTGTTGTCGATTTAGAGCCCCCATTCCCTTCTACCCAGATAGTGATGCCTCTCCCATCCTTCCCCCTTCCCATAGCCTTCTCTCCTCCAGTCACCACCCCTCCTTCCTTACTAGCCCCCCCACCCTTTTGTCCTCGCTATCTTATCCCCTACCTGTTGCCATCACTCTCATGCCCCACTTGTCCTCCTCCCTTCAGTATGTTCCTGCTCCCCCTCTCTCTCTCCCACAGCAGAGGTTCGAATCTATTCCTAGTTGATACCTCTCTTACATCTCCTCCCCCTATTGGTTCCCCCCTCCTACTGGTTCCCCTCCATGCCACCCCTGGTCCCACTCTGGTCCCTCCCTACCCGCAGCCATCTGCTCTCTCCCCTGGTATGCCTCGTGGTCTCTTCCTCCCCATCAGGAGGCCCCCCTCGCCTTGGGCACCCCTCCCTTTTTCTCTCTTTTCTGTTAGTGCCACTGATACTGGGGTTCTGTTCAATCCCTAGTTGTTCTTCCTCCGTCCCCCTTTCCATCCCCTATTCCCCCCCAGCCAGGATGCCTACCATACTCATCTGCCCTGCCACTTAGACTCCTCACTAACCTCCACAGTTCCTCCCTCAAACTAGCCAGTCATCTACAGACCATACACCCCTCCATCCTACAAGCCCAGTCCAGGATCATGGCAGACCCACACCCTGTACACCCCACCACCCTTCCAAAGATTCCCGCCCTATTGACATGTGGCACCTGCCCCATTTTGGCCCCCATCTTAAGTTATGGGCTCTTACTCCCAGGTTCTGTACCCTACTACAACTGTTAGGCCCCTATTTACTCAAATTCTTGCCCCCCCACACTAGTCCCCCTACTGCTCTTTTGCTGACTGGGTTAATTCAGTCTCAGATCTCATCCATTGGACATTGTATTACTGTAGCAATCCTAAAGCCTCCTCGTCCGTTTTTCACCCCTCCACTATGATACTTTTTGTTCTCAGCTCTCATATAGTTTCACTTATCCCAGTCAGAAATACTATTGCACTCAAGTATTACTCAGCTCAGTTAGAGAAATAAACAGAACAAATATATATGTATTATTACAGTAATCGTAACAAGATAGCTCGATATTTAGCTCAGTTCGAGAAATAAACAGAACAACTGAATCTGTATTATTACAGCAATCCTAAAAGTATCCAATCATTGCTTTGTCTTCACTCCAGAGACCCTGCTGTAATATGGGACCACAGAGTACTCTGTGCGGGAGGGTGGGCAACTCTAAAGTCCAACAGAGCTCCATTGAGCTTGCTCACTCTCTCTCCCTTTCAACATTCTGTTTCTCCCGGTGCTGCAGGCTGCCCTTTTGTACTGGGCTCCTGCTTGCATTGGCACCTTTCTTCTGCCCACAAAGTAATCTGCAGCAGTCCCGACAGAGCTCTGTTGAGCTTGCTCACTCCCCCTTTCTCACTCGCTTGTTCTGTTTCTCCCTGCACTGCAGTCTGCCCATTTGTACTGGGCTCCTGCCTGTGTTGGCACCTTTTTCTGCCCACAAAGAAATTTGCAGCAGTCCCGACAGAGCTCTGTCGAGCTCGCTCACTCTCCCTCTCTCACTCGCTCATTGTTTCTCCCGTTGCTGCAGGCTGCCCTTTTACACTGGGCTCCTGCCTGCACTGGCACCTTTTTCTGCCCACAAAGAAGTTCATAGCTGTCCCGACAGAGCTCCATTGAGGTTGCTCACTCCCCCTTTCTCACCCTCTCATTCTGTTTCTCCCAGTGCTGCAGGCTGCCCTTTTGTACTGGTCTCTTGCCTGCATTGGCGCCTTTTTCTGCCCAAAAAGAAATCTGCAGCAGTCCCAACAGAGCTCTTTGAGCTTGCTCACCCCCCCCCCACTCACTCATTCCGTTTCGCCCGGCGCTGCAGGTTGCTGTTTTATACTGGGCTCCTGCATGTGCTGGCGCCTTTTTCTGCCCACAAAGAAATCTGCAGCAGTCCTAACAGAGCTTCACTGAGCTCGCTCACTGCCCCTCTCTCACTCATTCATTCTGTTTCTCCCGGCGCTGCAGGCTGCCCTTTTGTACTCGACTCCTGCCTGCATTTGCGCCTTTTTCTGCCCACAAAGAAATCCGCAGCAGTCCCGACAGAGCTCAGTGAGCTCGCTCACTCTCCCTCCCTCCCTCACTCACTCATTCTTTTTCTTCTGGCACTGCAGCAAGCCCTTCTGTACTGGGCTCCTGCCTGTACTGGGCTCCTGCCTCCACTGGCACCTTTTTCTGCCCACAAAGAAATCTGCAGCAGTCCCGACAGAGCTCTGTGGAGCTCGCTAACTCCCCTCTCTCAATCGCTCGTTCCACTTCTCCTGGTGCTGCAGGCTGCTCTTTTGTACTGGGCTTCAGTCTGCGTTGGCACCTTTTTCTGCCCACAAAGAAATCCACTGCAGTCCCGATACAGCTCCGTTGAGGTCGCTCACTCCCACCTCTCACTCGCTCATTCAATTTCTCCGTCGCGCTAGGCTGCCCTTTTGTACTGGTCCCCTGCCTGCATTGATGCCTTTTTCTGCCCACAAAGAAATCTGCAGCAGTCCTGACAGAGCTCTGTTGAGCTCACTCACTCCCCCTCCCTCACTCGCTCATTCTGTTTCTCCTGGCACTGCAGGCTGCCCTTTTGTACTGGGCTCCTGCCTGATTGGGCGCCTTTTTCTGCCCACAAAGAAATCTGCAGCAGTCCGACAGAGCTCAGTTGAGCTCAGTCACTCCCCCTCTCTCACTCGCTCGGTCTTAATCTGTCCCAAACACTGATTTCCCAAGCGACTGTGCTATTCTGCGCTGGAAGCGCGAAAACAGATTTCAGCCAGGATGTGAAAAATGACAGCTGTACTGTTCATAAGGAGGTTTGAAAAAATGCCAGTGTTGAAAATCTGGCGTGAAAATATTACTAGTCTGCGAAGTTACAAGGGTGCGTGGAAACTGTCCAACGCACGTTCGTAACACAGTCATTTTTATAGACTTTCATCACAACATTTTCAAAATAAGCATTTTAGGACCTCTGCTCATGAACAGTGTCACTGTGATTTTCTTAATGTGTCCCAAACACTGATTTCCCACAGCGACCGCGCTATTCTGCGCCGGAAGTGCGAAAACGCATTTCAGCCAGGATGTGAAAAATGATAGCTGTACTGTTCATAAGGAAGTGTGGAAAAATGCCAATGTTGAAAATCTGGAGTGAAAATATTGCAAATTCATGAAGTTACGAGCGTGTGTAAGAACTGCACAATGCATGCTTGTAAAACAGTCATTCTAGGGATTTTTTTCCACCAAATTTGCAACATAGGCTTTTTGAGAGCCCACCTCATGAACACTGGCACTGTCGTTTCGTTAGTCGGTCCCAAAAGGTAATTCCGCGCAGTGGCCGTGAAATCACCTTTTGGGACCAAATAATGCCATAACAGTGGCTGAATATATGAGGAGGGGTCCCAATAACCCCATGTTGAAAATTTGGTGCCAAAATTCCCAAAAATGCCCGAAATATGCACCAAAGTTGAAAAAACCCTATTTATGCCATTATACAGCTTACCGGCATTTCTACAGTTCGTGGTTGGCTTTGAAGAGTGCAGACGTATTCCCAGTCCACCAAAGATCATCACGCCAGCCTCTGGGGTAAGTATGGAATGAGGTGTATGTGGGAGGAGTACGCAGTGGGTGGGTCCAGGTTCAAGGGCGCAGACAGCGAGGACCATTTTCTTCTACAGGGTTTCAAAAACACAAGGGACATCGTGGGATGGTTTTCCCTTTTACAGGTACATTTTGCATGCTGGGGTGGGCTCCCAGCGTGCCACCTGAGTGTTTTTTTGGGGGGCTGTAGCCGACAGGGGATTGGGCACCCCCATCAGCACATACGTGGGAGAAGAGCCGAGGGGGACTGGGCACCCCTCTCGGCACACAACAGATTGGGATAGGGAGCATTATGCTGATGGGGAGTGGGCTCCCCCATCGGCAAATTTGTGGGGAGACTGAAGCCGATAAGGAGTGGGCCCCCCGTCAGCAAAGAAAGACTGTTGGTGGGCGCATGAAGCCGAGGGGGATTGTGCGCCACCTCGGCAAACAACAAATGGGGGAGGGGGTTACAGTGTGCCGATGGGGAGTGGGCTCCCCCGTCTGTGAATTGCTGGGTCAGGAGGGCAAGGGATGCCCTGCAATGACGGGTCGCTCCCTCATTGCAGCAGAATGGCTGACGCTGCAATGACGAGGCGGCCCCTGATTGCAGCTGCGAAAACCTTTCAAGGTGGTGGCACACTAGCTGAAGAAGTGTCAGCAGCAGCGTGCCACTGCATTGGGGAAAGCGAGCCAAGCCTCAAAAGGCACCTGGGGGAATTGGCCACAACAGTGCCGCACTTCCACAACCTGCTTCTGCAGTAAGTTGTCAAGAATATGTTTCGCGCACGCACGCAAGCAAAATATCACATAAAACGGATTGCACCTTTTGAAGAATGCAAAAGAGTCCAATCATACAAAAATGTATTTCTTTGAAGATTTCTGATACACTGTATTAATTAGGACCACTACCCATGAGTAAGCAGTTTCCGCAAAACATTTGTACAACTGTGGCCAAATAAAAATACATGAAAAAAATTACTTTTTTTTAATATACATAGCTGTTTGGCCCTCAGCCATCGCCTGCTCCTCACATCTGGTCCCCCTACCAGCCCCCAGCCCCTACTGCTGTTCCCCCTGCCCCTATATCTGGTGGGGATCCACACGGAGCAAGACCCAAGGACAGAGGGAACTGTCATTAACGACAGCCGAGGCACATACCTTTTTTTTGTGCTTTTCTCCCTCTTCTCTCCCACCACTGCATGATGTCAGAAGCAGTCTTCTAGAGACCTCAACAGCAGCAGCATGCACTGGGCTGATACCACTCCTTGCGAGGCAGCTAGCTGCCTGGGGCCACTGCTGTGCCACAGCCCAGCTGTCTCCCCTCGCTGGCTGGCTCACGCTCCTCTCAAGAGTACTCTCCAGCCTGGTTTCCCGATCCTGGCCACCCTGGGCTCGCTACCAAACCCACATGAAAGCGTGATGTGCTTCCACTGAGCCAGGAGGCGGCCTGATGAATAAACTATTTTATATTAAACCTGCGGAGATGAAGTATCATCCTTTCTCCTCATTCATTTGAATTCAGCTGCAGGATAGGAAGTCTCCCGCAAAGATATTCACTACTCCAAAAGGAGCCTGGGCATCCTGGATATTTCATAAGTATCTAATTTGTCTTAGAAACATAGAAATTGACAGCAGAAGGGGACTGCAAGATCCATCTACAGTAGTCTGCCCGATATGGGTAACTACCCCACCCCTTCTATCCTTTCTGTGAAATGATACATTTGCGCCTGTCCCAGGCGTTTCTGAACCCGCTTAACATTTTGGCCTACACCAGTACACAGGCAATTCCATGGGTCGACCACCCTCTCAGTGACCGTCGTGGGCATAATGTAAAGTACCTTATTTTCATCATTGTTGTAGATGGTTTCTAGTTTGTGTATGTACTTCGTCAGTTGTATCTCTCCCATCACCCCTTCCCCCAGGACGCATCATGAGATGAGCAACTTGTTGTTCAGTGTGCCATTCCTGGTGAAACATTTCAATAAATAAATATAAATAAATATTATTAGGGTTTCCTGTCAATGTGGGTGGGAGCATTCATTTCCTGTGGGGAAATGCCCATGCAGCTTCTGTCAGCACTATCCCCATAAAGGACACACTGCACCATTTAGTAGTCTCAATACATCCCCAAACCCAGACAGCATTCACCTGAAGGTTTAAAGACCTTACATTCTATATGGGTGGGGTGGTTACAAAACATTTTTTTGATTCTTCATTCTGCATTCCTTTGCTTCTCCAGATGCTGATTCCTACTATTCATTTATGTTTGCAAATTCATTTTTGTGTCACATTTCATTTTATGTTCACCACATTAGAGCTTACACTTTGTGACCTGGAGTTAGCCCTGATATCCCCAGTGTTCCATTAGTTCAGGGAGTAGTGTCTGTTGCATCTTAGTTCATCTTAAGTCACAGGACAAGTGACGGTGAACTAAGGATAGTCAAATATGGCTGGGAATACTAACATAGAAACCAGGGATGATCGGAATCCAGGTCTCAAAATCGGATATAATCTCATTTAGGTGTGTTTTTTATTTTATTTTTTTTTTTTAAGATTTTTTGAGTTTGAGATCAAAAATCCTAAATCCAAGAAAAGCTGGAATCAGAATCCAATTCCATATCCTATCAAAGAAGCGTCCCCCAACCAAGCACACTCACAATCTCTTCCCCCACTCTTATTCCTCCCCTCCCCTCCCTTACCTGTGTGACTGCTGGATCTGAAAGCATGAGGGAAAGGTCAATAGGTAGGGTAGCGGTTCTGATTTAGACTTCAAGCATGCTCAGTTCATCTAGGTAGGGCATGATCCAAAAACTGAGGGTCAAGACCCCCTCCCTCCCTCCCTCTCTCCCCAGAACTAAACTTGCCGGCCAGTGGCCATGCCCGCCCTTGACCACAAATGCCCATCATCACTAAGTTGTCCAGCACTTCCCACCACTAGCCAACTTTGTCTGACTTGGCTGCATTGCCTACTGCCCCCCACCCAGCCAGCTTTGTCTGACTCCCTCATGAGTCTCTCAGATGATTGCTTGCTCAGACAAAAGAAGTCCTCCAGCTAAACTAAAACAACCCCATGCCTAGCTATCACTGTCCCAGTGTCACCTGGAAAGAACAAGTGAGGTGGCCGATCTGAACAAAGGCCTCAGTATACCAAGGGCCAGATGCTCTGAGTAAGGCGTCTGGTGGTGGTTGTTACCCAAGGGTTTGGTTCCAGTCAGCCAGTCCATCCCACTTTTGCCCCCAGGATGCACTAGTGGTGATGCTCAGGCCGAGGAGTGCACTGTGTGGATGGACTAGTGTGTAGAGGCTGAGCAGCTATCAGCAACAGACTGGCGTGGTGCCACCCTGGAGGGACCTAAAGCTGGAACCAATGTACTACCTACCTAGGAGGCCAGAGAACCCATCCCTCATGTTTCCAGTGAGTCCCCTTCCAGAGTGCAGCAGCAGCACTCAGGTAAAGGTGGGGGAAGGGGAGAACATTTTTTCCTTTTTTAATGAATGTAATGTATATACTGGTTTGGGTGGGATTTCTCAAGGAGTTGGATGCAGAATCAGAAATTCTGATTACGACTCCTACTCTGAGGATTCCAATGCCTTAACTGCATTGGAATCTCCAATAATCTGATGGATGCACATAGAACATATTCCACTGAATCTGATCACCCATAATAGAAACTAAGGACAGGAAAAGACTGCAAGTCCATTCGTTTTGTGCTGAGTCTCTACCTCCCATTACTTATTGTTAGTCATGCTTATTCCATTCCCAAATACCCTCCCTATGTGTTTTATGTGTGTTTTGAACTGCTGTTTTTTTTTTTTGTTAAGTAAAGCACTTTAAGCCTTATGGGTGAGGTGCTACATGAAATAAAAGCTGCTTACTTGAATACAGTATTTAACCCCCTTTGCAAATGATTCTGTTGAAATTATCCCTAGGTGCCTTTGATTAGGTGACCAGGGAAAGAGATCAGAGGAGGGCAGTGGACATGGCCTATCTGGACATTGCAAGACCTTTGACACTGTGCTGCACAGGAGACTGATAAAGAATTAAGCAGCCTAGGGGTGGTACCCAAATTGGTGAAATGGGTAGGAACAGGTTAATAGATAGGCAACAGAGGATGGTTGTAAATGGCATTCACTCTAATGAGGAGAAAGTGACCAGCGGGGTGCCTCAGGGCTCAGTACTGGGACCTGTCCTCTTTAACATCTTCATAAGTGACATTGCAGGAGATCTGGAAGGGAAGGTATGCATCTTTGCAGCTGACACCAACATTTGTAATAGGATGGACACTCAGGAAGGGGTGGAGGGCATGTGTAGGGACCTTGGAAAATTTGAGGAGTGGTCAAGGCCATGGCAGTTGAGGTTTCATGCCAAAAAGGTGCAAAATCATGTGCCTAGGACTTAGAAACCCAGGAAATGAGTATAGGATTGGGGGACCGGCACTCACTAAACAGGAAAGGGGCACTGGGTTTATTATACTGTTGACCTCAAAGTGGCAGGGCAGTGTGACACAGCAGTGGGTAGGGTCAGTGGGATACTGGAATGCATAGGGAGGGGTACTCAACTGTCCGGTTCCTAGGACACGCACCCAAGCGGGTGATCGGGCCTTCGCCAACTATGTCCCTAAACTATGGAATTCGTTCCCAGCCCTTACTTGGTCCACCCCCTCCCATCCAAGCTTTAAAACTTCCCTTTGGAACTTCCTGAAGGGCTCCTCCACCTGTCTATGCACTCATAGCCCCTGCACTATGAAGGCATGGGGGTCTATGCACCCCTGGGGTCTACCGCACTTATTCTCCCGTCCACTGATCAAGCAACGGCTGCCCCCTGCCCCTACCGAACAAGGTCACCAGCCCCCCGCTGCAGCTCTTCCCTAGGTCCCTCCCACATGCAGGCACTTATTCGGCTTAACATATGACTGAACCTGTGTGCACTTGTCCCAACCCCTTTTGAGGACTGTCAACCACCTACCCAAATCTTTCTAAAGCGTACCATCTCCTCCTTGAGTGCCATATTGGTTTAGCCTGCTCTCCTGTTATATGTAAATCTTGACTCACTCATTGTTTTGTGTATGCTCTAGCTTATAACTCTCCAAGGTCACCTGTAACACCCCTCGGGTTCGTGACTTGTTACTGGTTGTCATTCTATTCCATCACCTGTTATCCCACTGTATGTAAGACTGATCTGTCACTGTACCTACCTACTTAAGTTTGTAACTCTCCCAGGTCGCACCTGAAAATAGGCACTTGGCTGTCTAGTGTGACTTACCCGGTTAACAAAAGCAAATAAATAAATAAATCTTCAGCAGAAGCAAGGATGTGGTGTTGTCACTCTACCATTCACTGGTGAGACCCTACCTAGAGTACTGTGCCCAGTTCTGAGGCTCAGTCTTAGAAAGGACATATAAAAGAGTAAGTCAGTCCAGAGGAGGGCAACTAAAATGGGGCAGGGATTGCATCAAAAGTCCTACAAAGACCGACTGAGGGATCACCGTAAGTATACTCTGGAAGAGAGGAGAGCGACAGTCAACATGTTAGAGACCTACAAGTACCTCAGGGGGATGAACAAGGTGCAGAAGGGGAGTCTCCTTCAAATGAGAAAACAGCACCAGGACCAGAGGGCATGCAGTGTAGCTGGGGGAAGGGGTGTTAAGAGGGATGTGAGGAAGTACTACTTCACTGAAAGAGTGATGGATGCCTGGAACAGACTGCCAGTGGAAGTGGTGGAGGTGAGAACAGTAGGGCACTTCAAGCAGGCTTGGGATAGACATAGGGGAATATTAGAAATAAGCAGGGAGGAGGGAGGGTTGCCGAAAACCAGTTAGAGTCTGTGGACTCAGACTAGCAGAGACTGTTTGGGCAGACTGGGTGGGCAAAATAGTCCTTTTCTGCCAAATAATTCTCTGT
The DNA here is from genome assembly GCA_016271365.2 of Neoceratodus forsteri. Taxonomy (NCBI): domain Eukaryota; kingdom Metazoa; phylum Chordata; order Ceratodontiformes; family Ceratodontidae; genus Neoceratodus; species Neoceratodus forsteri. The sequence goes on from JADMNL010000025.1 coordinate 247,573,193, forward strand.
TTCTATGAAACCATTTGTGATCCCTGAATTATCTTCGGTATGGCAATCTGTTCTACCTGGCCACCATCCTTTTTTTATAAAAACAAATTTTTTCTTGATGTCCATTTTAAAATTCCTTCCTGTCAGTCTGAGATTGTGTCCCCTAGGGGTTAAAAATGTCTTTATTTTGAACAGTTTAGTGTAATCCACCCTATTGCACCCCTTGATACATTTACACATATCTGTCACATCACCCCCTTCTCTCTCCCCTGATATCTAAGAAGTACTTACTGAGATCATTCAGTCTCTCTCTCTTTCTTCATTGCATTTCCTGAATCATTTTTGTCGCCCTTCTCTGTACTGTCTCTAATCTTGCCTTGTCCTTCCTCAAATGTGGGTTCTAAAACTGCACACAGTGATGGAAATCTTGTGATAGGCATATTTAATGGTTCTCACCACTGTAACAACCCCCTTCTGCCTATAGGTAATAGGGGCTGGTTACCAGACTGCCAGACCCAGAGCCTAATTTCTGGTAGTAACGCTGATTCAGACAGCCAACTGGGAGGAGTTTTGCGATAGAAAGGAGGATTGTCATGGTGCCCTCAAGGAGCTTTTGCCCTGAGGTGGCAAGGACCTCGCACCTAACTGCTGTCTTAGGATCCAGACTTGTGAGACCACAGACCCAAAACATTAGTGCAGATCTATGGAAAGTGATCTGGAGGACATTTAATGTACACTGCTGATAATTCGAGGGATAGTGTGAGGGGACATACAGGTGGATTTAGGTACCCTGGGGTACTTGCCCTCAAGGAAAGTTCCTAGTAGCCTAGCGGCACAGGAGTAGTCCCCAAGAAGAGAGGTGTCACTTGTGGGGGCTTTGTGGCCCTATGCCTTAGCGATGCTGCTAGCTGAGCTGCTGATGGAGAGAGACCTGGTGAGAGATACAAGACTGCTGCCTAAGGTAGGAGATATACTTACATTTCCTGTGGAGAGATCCCAGGTGGGGATGGGTACCAGAGCTGCTGTCACTGTCAGGTGTGACTAGCAGAATTTCCAGCCACTGCCAGTGGAAAAGCAGGGGTAATTGTTGCCAAACTGTACCCAGCACACAATTTGGTGAGTAGTGGAGCTGTGAAGCAAGGAACCCACCATAATGGTGAGCCCCTGACTCCAGAGGGGAGACTGACCTGTAATGGAACAGCTGCCCTGAGGATCAGGGATCCATGGATGCCACAACACTGAATGAAATATGTTTCCTAGCTGTGTGAGCCACTAAATCATACAGGCAGACAGGAACTGTCCCTCCAGCAAAAGATGCCTCCTGCATCACTCACTGATCTGGCACCAAGGTGCCAAAGATGTGAACCCTTTTAGAATCCAAAAATTGTAGCATAGTATGGGTGCTAATGAATTGTGCAGAGTAGATCAGGCTCGGACCCAAAATAAGAGTATCTTGTAAAACAGAAGAAAAAGTATGATTTAATACTGAATAAAAAGAGACAGATACAAAATGTTTGCCATTGTGTGATCTGCTGCATTACATGGACCAAGAAGCACCCCCCAAAGGTAATGAGCCTTTTTTTTTTTTACAGTAAATCATTCACATGATTGCCCATTCCTCCATTTATTACTCCTGCTCCCCATCCTGATAATTGAGGTTGCTATGGTTGCACCCATTCTCCAGCAGGGGGGCCCAGCCAAGCATCTGCCATCGCAGCTCATTCCAGTTTCACTCCTTGGTCAGTTGGCAGGGGACAGGTGAATTTCGAGGGTCTGTTCCTCCCTCTCCCCTCCCCTAGAACAGAGTGCATACCTCTATGGGGTGCTGACCTCAACCCCGCCAACCAGCGTAGGATTCCAGGGTTCACACACTAAGTCAGGTCTCACAATTAATAGGGCATCATGTTGCTGCTGAACCACAGGCCCTACGATGCCTCTTTAAAGGTCAACAGATTCAGCTACAGTTCCTGGTTGAAAACCAGAGTATGATTTTCCATGTATCAAGCATAAACATGACCTATCCCAAAAAATAAAATTAGGCATGGTGCCTGGTGCAAAGAAATATGTCAGGGACCATTCTGTAATCTTTACCCGTGAGCCAAGTCTCTCCCTACAGATAGTGCTGACAGCTAAAATACAGAGAGCAAGACAGAGAGCTTGTGTGTATGATGGAACAGAGACAGTACACACAGGAGCAAGACAGAGACAGACAGACAGAGGAAATGAGGGTTAGTTGCCAGGAAAAATCTACAGATAAACTGAGTCTCTGTACAGTTTAGGATGTAGTTACCCTTACATTTTTGTTTCTTTCAAAGTCGTTGTCTTCTTTCTTTTTTTTTGAATAATCAATGGGGACTGCTCTGGCAAGCTGATAATGCAGCACCATGCCCCAGGCCCAGAATGTCAGGAGCAGATGCTGACAGGGAAGGCTCAGGGCATTCCCTAGAGATGCTCTCTTCCTGGAAGGGTAAGCTGCAGTGCACTGCAACAACAGTGGCTCCTAGGGGAGCTTGTCAGAGACATTGGTGGTGGCAACACACTACTGGACATCTCACATTTAGCCACCACAGTGTGCGCATTCACAGAACACGGACAGGGAGGGACCAACCAAAACAGGTAAAGGAGCCCCCATCACAGCAGAGGATGGCTCCCAGATTCCTCCCCCACACCACCTGGCACTGCAAGACACCAGAGTCACAGCCCCCCCCCCACTCCCTCTCTGCCTAAACACATAGGTCTCTTTCTGGTGGTGACGGCATTGTACAGCACCCAGTAGGGTATAGCCGAGTCTGCGGTTGGGAGTACCTGGGAGTCCGGAGAGGTTCTGATAGCGGGCAGTGGGCATGTCCACAAAAAAGGCAAAAAGGAGAAGAGCATTGGGTGGCAGGTAAGGCGCACAAATAGAATGAAAGAAAAAAATAATCAACTTGAATGAAATGGCAGTGAGCCAATAGTAGGCATACGAGAAACGCACTGGGTGCTTTGTCAATACAAAATACAATGACATGAGCTGACCCAGTGGTGTGGCAATAGCCCACTGTACAGCTCCCAAGGAAACAGGTTCACAGGTGAAGCGTGGTATCCTAGACTTGGACTGGCTGGAGGGCAAGTTCATACTAAAGATGAAGCACTTAGGTTCTGGAGAGGGAGGAAGGATGTGGGCTGACCAGCATTGTGCATAACTTGCCAGGTGGTTAATTACAGAGTTATTTTTAAAGGTATGGCGCTATTAACTTGCAGAGACAAAATTTACTGCTTTTTCATATGAAAGAGTTAATTTGTACTGTCCCCACTGGTTGGAAACTGCCCAGGTGGTACGCATTTACAAAGCTGGCCACAGAAACTATATTTCGAACTACAGGCTCAAACCTCTCCTTCCAGCGGTGTCACAAATCTTACAGAAACCGACAGCTAGTCAATTAGATAAATGTTACACAATCTGATAAATACCAATTTATCTGACTTTCGAAAACTCTACAGCACTGTCACTGCAGTGACTAAGGTCTGCAGTAACATCTGGATGGCTACAGACAGTGGCTTGTTTACTGGTGCAACCTTTATTAACCTATCCAAAGTATCTGACACCCTTGAGCATGACTTGCTCTTGAACAGATTAATGCCCTTCTGGTTTAAGATCTACCTCGCCAGGGCAGACCCAATGGACCAGCAGCAGCATGATGTGCTGCTGTGCAGACAAACTGTGTTTGGGAGTCAGCTCAGGTCACCACGTCAGGTGGCACGTCGGGCCAAGGCAGTTGCCGTGCAGCAGTGAACCTCTGCCACGGAGGATTGGTGTTGAGCCCTGACACCACAGCAACCCCTAAAACTGGGCCAGGGATCTTGTTTCCGCCACAGGGTTAGCTGTGTGTGTCCGAGGCCACAGGCTGGGCTCACCTCAGGGGAGGTGGGAGAAGCCAAAACAGGAAACAAAAACACTTCTGTCTATAGGATGGTCTGGGACTTTGGGACTCCCCTGGGTCCTAGTGACTGCCATCACTAGATTGGATTGCCTGGGGTGGGGGGGGGTGGCAGCCCACTCTCTGGAGCCCCTGCCATGAAGGGCAAGTTGTGGAACAACTGGTGGGTTACCAGGAGCCAGGGGAGCCAAAGGCTGCAGTCCTGACAGGGTACGTCACTGGAATCAGGGTGTATCCCTGGGAAAAAGATAGAGGTAGCCAGGGAGAAAACCTTCTATAGAGAAAAAAAAAGGTAACCTCTCTGATAGATCACAGTTTGTGTCTATAAGGCCCTGGTGGGGGTGCCCTCCCAGTGGCCTTGGGATGAGAGGGACATCTTTTCTTTTCAATGCCACGGGTAGCCATAAATGTCACGGTGGCTCCTTGGTTCCTTATCCTTCATGAGTGGGGGAGTTTGTATCCAAATAGTAGAAGTGGCTTATTGGCTCCACCCAGAGAAAGATTTAAGTGGGCCTGATGATTGTTCAGTACAACCCTCAGGGATGCTGTACCAATCCACCTCCACACTGTGGTCATCCCTCCCATTGACCCTACACAATACCCAGCCACTCCCCCCCCCATTATAAAGCACTTATTATACTCTAGGTAGCTAATAACTAGATGTAACCCCCCTACAGATGGGGGTTCCTAAAAAGTCTTCCTTGAGCTTGCCTAAATGCTCACTGCCAGGCTGGTGTCCTGCGTTTTAGCAGTTTAAATGTGACTGCCAGAGAGTGCCTGTATAGTCTCTGTGTGCTGTCTCTTTAAGAGCTGCCTGGATTGCAGTCATAAGTAATCTGAAAGGGAGCTCTGTTGAAAGATGTAACTATTTGCTGAAAATCATTAAGAGTGATAGTGATAATGTAGTTTGTCTAACCTGCCTTCTTTGCAGCAAGAACTGTTTTGTATATCCCCACCATTTGGCCCGGGACTGCAATTTGGACCAATCAGTACTGGTGGGATCTAAAATGGAGCAGGACTAATGGAGCTGTCTGGAGTCAAAATCTGTAGGAATTGTAGTTTTGGGCTTTTGGTGCCTTTTTGCACCTGAAGGAGGAGCCTTTGTTGTGACTAACAGACAGATCAGCCAACTGAACCTTTTGGATTCTGAGGGAAATCCCCAAGCTTGTTGGCAGTTGAGTCAGATCTAAGTTGGGAGCCGAAGAAGCACACAGCTCAAGAGATTTTGAGAAGCAATCCTGAGTGGATTTGCATGGGAGAACTGTGGAAAGGCCTGAGTTGTGGCCTGCATGTCTGCCTGCTGCCCGAGACGGAGAGAAGAGAATTATTTCGGACTAAATCCAAGTTTGTGAGAACGAAGTAAGCCACTGAGCTTTTACCAGGCTCATATCTGAAGAAGACCGAAGATTTTGCTGAATGTGATCGGGCTGTCAGACTTTCCAGCTGCTTTTGAATCCCTGGTTTGTGCAGAGACTCTGCGATCATGATGGGAGAGCGGTTTGTCTGGTACAGCAGAATTTCCTTACATGTAAATGTGCTGTGAGTTGTTAGTGGGTCGTGATTTGGTTCCCCACTGTGTGAACTGTGTTCTGCTTACTGTAAGCTGTATCCAGCCCAAAACGGACTGTATCCAAATCTGTCTCCATTTGGCCGGGGCCTTACCACACTGGCCCAGCCAGACTACCTGCTGCACAGAGAAAGCCATCGACGAGAGACCTGCCTGGAGATCAGCCCCCTGCTCCACGCTTGATCAGGAACGATGCCTCGGCAAATCATGTCGGCCCTGCTTCTTCTGGCACTCCAGATCAACCACCTGCAGTCACAATTTTTATCCAGCCTGTGTCCAGTCTTGGGTATTGTGAGTAATCATCAGGATAGCTCCCTGCAACAACAGCCTAATCTAAAAGTGTGTCATCTGATTGTGTTGTTGTTTTCTTTTCATGAACTGAGCCCTCCGGCTCCAGATTACAATTAGTGTGTGTGGTGCATGCTGTTTTCTTCCATCACAGGGCCCAGGCCAGCTGCAACGTTCCTGGCTAGCCCATCTTTCTCCATCTGGGTACCCAGAGTGTGTGACTGTTTATAGACCCTGAAGTGCATGTGTAACCCCCTGTTACCCGGAGTTACTAGAATCCCAGTAAGATCTAGTAGTAGGCAGGGAAGGCAGCTTGTGAGACTCCAGTTAAATGGATTTCACACTGTCTCACTCTGTTCTCAGTCTCAGCTGAGACTGAGGGATGACATCACCATAGAACTTTCGCAGCTGCATAAGCCACACTGGAATATTGCAGTTGGAGGTTAGCATAGAACGTTGGGGATTTTGAATTCAGTCTGTGTGCAGTCTTGGTGAGAGACAGTAGTACAGCTGTCTGTGTGCAGGCTCTCAGAGCTTTAAGCTCTGTTTTAGAGCTACTGATTAAGAAGGTGTGTGTTTCCACTGCAAGAGGAACACAGAAACTGGTAGTTGAAGTGGTGGAGACCGTTGTTACTGGTCCAAGTGCCCCATCCCTGAGGGGATTGGGGGGGGGGAAGGTTTGCCTGTTTTCCAGGGGCAACCCTCCTGGTTCTGGCTAAGGGAAGAAGCTGCCTATTTAAGTTGTGCAGCAGCACCAGAAGCTCTGAGACAGAAATTCCTGTGGAGGAATCGCCTGTGGGGCACCTGCAACCAAAGGGTGAGTTCGCTCTGAAAGAGGGCCAAGTGTTTTTCACCTTAGCAGAAGGAAACTAAAGGGACTGTTACTGTGGGGTCAGGAAAAGACAGCCAAGTACAGTTGTAAAGTGGGGATTGGACTGCTTAATCAGTGAGGGGCCTAGAGCAATGGGCTATGCCAATTAAAAGTATGTTCAAGTCCAGCACAAAGGGAAAGCAAGACAAGTAGAGGAAATGTGACATATATTTAGCAATAATCTACATTGCCAAGCTTTACAGTATGAGGTGTTTACTGTCCAGAGAAATGGCCGGGTATGAATTGTGGGAGCGAGAAGTGGGAGACCCCCCCATCAGTAGTAACCAAATTCACCTCTACGGATTTGCTCTGAGGCACCTTTTACTTTCTCTCAGGTACTTGGCCAGTGCCTGAGAAAAGTACCCAGACGTGGGATTAAAAGGAGAATTCCCTGATAGAGCTGAGGTGCTCTTATGTGGTTTAGAGAGCCACCAGAAAATGTTTCCATAACATATGGAAGGTGTTTGAGTGGCTGGCAAGGGAGCCGAGCCTGGAAAATCCCAGAACAAGGTACAAGTTCGGGCTGTGTACCCAAAGCAGCGTGCAAGTCCGGGCTGTGTGCCCGGTGGGTTCAGAGCTTGAGGGCTAAAGTGTTGAGGAAGTGTTTGTGATTCTTTTAATCTGCATTACCAGGAGTGTAGCCCCGTGGGGGTCCATCTATGCTTTGCTTGTTCTGTTTGGATGTGAATAAAGCCACACTTTAGAACCCCACTTCTGGTATTGGACATTACGGTTATTGCTTCCTGTGTTCGGAATTACTTGGGTGCCCCTGTGCAGAGTAGCCAAACCTAACCTTTGTGCCGAGTGACCTATTCCTCTCCGAACCCAACCCACCTGGTATTGCTGTCAGATTCAAACAGCACACCACTAGGCGTTACACATGCATAACTGTTTGAATGATAGAGTCTTTAAGCAAATTTATCCTGATTACGCCCCTCCCTTGTTCAAGTCCCTTAAATAAATCAGATCTAATTCTTTTTTTTTTGCATTTATCCTGACTGTGGTTACAGTTTGTGCAAGAGTACTGTACTGCTGTTATTTGCTGTGTATAACCTTGTTTTACAGGGGGTCCCCAGGGCCAAGCCAGAGGAAAGCCCTGGTGGTAAGTGCAAACAGTGTGGCTACTTGTGTGGTGTATCAGGGGTATTGTGAAAGTGATTATTGTGTATGGTTCCAGCCACTAGTAACGAAAGAGTGGGGTTACAGTGTCCCAGAGGGCTGTGCCCAGGTTAGCTTGACCACTACCAACCCTGACCTCCGGGTGGAGGCACCTGTTTCAGAACTCAGGCCCCTTAACCTGCTACTAGCCAAGCAGGCAGGGGTAGTAGCCCTTGGGATAGCGCCACCTAGGGGTTACACAGAAGTAGCTTAAAACAAATCACAGCTATAATTATGGATGAACCCTAGGGAAGGGAAAAAGGGGTTAGTGCAAATTAGGTAGTTGTTGCAGTATGGCCAGTATTCCAGTGCCTTTCATAAGCCAGGCAAGTAACAGTGGCCGTTCTTCTGATGCCCTGGGCAGGCAAAGCCAAAATAAATACTCTCTGGGCTGTTCCTAAAAAGACCCAGCTAAGCACAGCCCTGAACTCTTAGCCACCCCCACGACACAGTACACGATACAGTGACGTGATCTCGCTCTCCTGTACTGGAGGTGCTACCTTCTCCTCACTCACCAGTGAGTTTCCCCTGTAACCCCCCCCCCCTTGGGGGCTTACCTTGTTTTCCCTCTGGTTTGTTGCTCTCCCATTTCCTCCCGCTGCTGCCTGGCAATCCGCTGTATCCTCTGCATCTGCCCAAATCCCCAAGTGTTCCCCAGTGTAGCCCAGTAGTTATTTGGTCCAGTTCAGGCTCAATCATTTAGTTGTGAGCTGCTGGCCTTGTTTGTAGGCCACCGGCACTTGCGCAGGCACAGTTGGCCCCGTTTACATTCCGACCGCCGATGCAGTCAAATAAAAAGGAATTTCCTGGTCCCGGTGCCTCTCTTCAACTTAAAGATGGCCAGTGACCAGAAAGTTGCAGCTCAAATGCCGCTTGGGGGCAAATGTAAAGTTTTAAAAACAGGGTTACACACGTGGCTCATTAATAGTCATGAGCCTATATGAATAATCATTAAGTTGCTGCTGCCACCTGCGGGGTTTAAGTTATGGCAGCAGTGACTCAAAAACTACAGGGGATATATTTATGAATGCGGACTCGTTTGAAAGAGTGCTGTTTGGGCTATAAGTGTGTGGGGAATGTAAATTAAAATAATGTTGCTCCTGGCTGCACCAGATGTTTAAATGTGTGGGACTGCAATATGGGGACAGCATACTTTTCAGAAGCCACCATTTTGGGAGGGCAGCAGACAATCACGAGCCAGGATTTCAGCCAGGGGTTCATGGGACAAGACCAGTGACTTGTGAGGGAAAAACAGGGACAAATTCCTGGCACCAAATTAGAGTGCTCCGACTGTAAATGACAGTTTGCTCAGCCACACGGGTCTCTGGAACCCTACCCTTTGTTTTAAGAGGGGCTGTTTAAAGTTAGTCATTTGGGAGTTCAGCTTGAGACATTGAGGAGAAGGGAGCCCGTGTGGCTCTGTGTTGCTTTTCACAGGGAAGGTCCTGTGGAGAGTTCTCCAGTCCAAAAAGGGCCTTGGAACTGCCGCTAGCAGACCAGAAAGAAGTTTTACCAGCACTACTTGTGATTTGGACCAAAGATTTTGCTCTAGTGAGCAACTGGCTCAGTTTTGTGTGTGGGACATTCTCGGAATCGACAGATTTGTGAAGTAAAACTGTAATTTTCAAAAGGACTGAATCCAAACTGTTGTCTACCGTATTTAATGATTTAAATGTGCTGAATGTGTTTTCGTGGGTCGAGATTGGTTCCCCACGAGAGAAACTGTTATGCCAGCTGGAGGCTTCACCAGCGGAAGACACAAACTTTGCCCAAACTGTTCATCCTACCTGGGCCTTGCTATCTCAGCCTAGGTCATTACTCCTGCAACAGAGACCACTCTGCAAAAGACTGGGTTGGGGATTCGGCACCCCTGAACAACACCATCACGCAGGCTGCAACCATCAAAAGATGCATTGTGTAGGCCGGCCTAGTGGCGCTGAGGGTTGAGGCACTGGATGCCACATCTCGAGCCATGCCAGTGACCCGAGTTTGGGAACGGACTTGGGTCATCGGGGGACGGCGGGGAGAGGGAGGATTGAGCATCCCAATGGATGCTCTCCTCCTTCTGGGGAGGGATACCAGGGGTGCTACAAGCACCTGACATCCCAAGAGCCAGTGGAGGCATGGGCTCTCCAGAGCTTGGCAGCTCCTCTCGGTGGAGTCGGGGAGGGGGGACACTGTGAAGCACTTGACAGGAGACATGCGTCAGCACGTCACCTTGTCTGGACGTATGTCCTCGCGCCAGTGTTCCATGGGGTTGGGACAGGGAAGGGTCCACAGAAAAAGCGGAAAACACCCCTCGGCGGTCATAGATGACGACCGCTGTGGGCCATCCAGCCACCGATCCTAAGGGACAGACCTCACTGTGCAGGTACAAGGAGGAGGAGGAGGGGCAGATTCCGTGATCAGGGGTAGGACTAGTATGAGCGGCCCGAAGGAGTGGATTGACGAGGGTAGGTAGGAGGGATAAAAAGAAAGTTAAAAAAAAAAAAGGAAAGATGTGTCTTGTTGGCGCTGCTTCCCCCTGCCCATCAATCATCATCCATGAGGTCTACATCTCGCCTGATGTGTAGCCAAATCCTGGTAGCGTGAGTACAATCAGGGTAGCACCCAGCAACAGTGGTTTAAATCATCTTTGGTACCACCTAATTGTTCTTACTTTTCTTGGGTTACAAAGGACTGAGTCCTCCGGCTCGGGATTACAGATAATTGGGTTGTTTGCATGGTTAACTGCTTTTCTTTCCACCAAAGGGCCCCAACATCAGCTGCAATGCCGGCCACCCCCGGGGCAATGCTTCAGGCTAGCCTGCTTAACATTCTGGGTACCCAGTGTAGTTGAACTATATGGTTGGGATTTAAAATACATGCATGAACAGCCTGAATTAAATTAGAATTGTTTACCTAAATTTTAGCCCCTCCCTTGTTCACGTCCCCCTTAATAAATCTGATTTACAGTTTTAATGTTAATCTTGCTTGTGAGCATATTACCTGGTCTAAAGTCATTGAATGTACCGCAGAGCAGATTGAAAGTGCATGTTGATATTGTTGAAACTGTCTTTTGCAGGGGGTTACAGGGTACGAGCCAGAGATCCAGACCCTGTTGGTAAGTGGGCTGACTGTGGGCATATCATTAATGGTCAAACTGTTTGGTATCTCAATTGTTGAACACTGCAACTGTTGAGGGTTTCGTAAAAAGGTCACCAGGTGGGATTGTGGGTGGTATTAGCTTCCCAGAGGGCAGTACCTACTGTGATAGTTACCCACATAATTTCTCTGGGTGGAGGCACCATAGTTATAGCACTACTACTGGTAGGGACCCCCCCATGCTAGGTAGTTACGAACCCAGGCCCCTCAACCTGTTATTAGGGATACAGGCAGGGGTAGTAGCCCTTGGTATAACGGCACTAGGGTTACACCCCTATTTAGCATTCTAGGGAGCTCCCTATAGTTACTGGGTACCCAATCAGTGAATGGGTGTATGTACCCAGAAGTTGCTGGTAGGTCAGTGGTGGTGCACTTTAAATTACACAAACAGAAATTACACTGCAATTTAAATTACACAACAGAAGAGGAACAGGATCTAGGAGTAATCATCAGTGACTCCCTTAAACAAATGAGGCAGTGCAACAAGGCCTATAGCAAGGCTAACAGGATGCTGGGATGTATCGAGAGGGGTACTGATAGCTGAAGAAAAGAGGTAATGCTTCCCCTCTATAGATCCCTGGTGAGGCCTCACTTGGAGTACTGCATCCACTTCTGGAACCCTCACCTCAGAAAGGACAGGGATAGGATGGAAACAGTGCAGCGCAAAATGATAAAAATGTATTCGAGGCCAGCAGGGCAGACCCTATGAGGAGCACGTCAAGGCACTAAATATGAATTCACTGGAAACCAGAAGGGAGAGGGGAGATATGATAAAAACCTTCAAGTTCCTTAAAGGAATTAACAAGGTAAACTGTGGGAAATTATTTACCCCGAATACCAACTCGAGGTCACATGGTCACGACTGGAAATTAACAGGAGGGAGGTTCAGGACTGACGTGAGGAAGTACTACTTTACGGAAAGGGCGGTGGAACCTAGGAACAGTCTGTCGGCCGAGGTGGTGGATGCAAACACAGCCAAGGGATTCAAGCTGGCATGGGATGGAATGAAGGGAATAATGGTCACCTGGGGAGACAAAAGCAGGGAGGAGAATGGGGATAGCATGTGGAGGGTTAGTACCCAGGAGGAACAATAGGTTCCAGGAATTATAGGGAATATGGCCAGACTGAATGGACCTCTGGTCTTTTTCAGCAGTCATGGCCTATGTTTCCATGTTTCTAAATTATTCCAAAGCAATGCTAGAGGAAAACCCCAAACCCCAAGGCCGTGCAATTGCAAAATGGCTCCAACCTCAACAGGTTGTATTTGCAAACTCCAGGCCCAATTGCCCAATGTAAAGAACAAGTCTCCACTATTTTACACTGAGTACCTGCTTGCAGGGCTGAGCCCTGAGCTTACTCATGATTCTGTTGCACACTGGACCTTCTCTCTCAATGCACATCTCTGCTGCGCAGCTGTCAGTAATCTCAGTCAGGCCTTCCAACAGGTTCTCTGTTCTTCTGCTCTCACTCTCCCCTGGAGGTCTGTCATGGTGACACAGGTGGAGGTATGGCTGTCCTCTAATCAATCACAGCACTATGAGTCTACATCCACTAACACCTTTAGGCCTCCAAACCCCTAGGCTGTGGCAGCCTGGTAACAGGTTACAGGACCCGCTAGTAGACACCACAGAAATCTTAGGCAGTTGATCACCTCTCTCTCTCTCTCTCCCTTCATCACTTCTCCTCACCGGCGATGCTCAGTGTCAACAATGTGTTGGCTAGCATGAGAATTCCTCCTTTTCTTTGGCAGTGAATACTGCTTCTACCACACAATTTGTTGTCCTGCAGACAAGCAGTCTGATTCCACAAACTTGGGTCTCTCCTGGACAGCAGTCCTACTCTGATGAGCTCTCAGACCTGATCTGAAAGATACTCAGCTCCCTGTCTTCAGGGGGCAGCAATAATTCCAATTTGTTGACAGGCACTGTTAATCAGGGCAGGCAGTCCTAGAGGTCTGACACTGGGCAGGCAATTAGCAGATCAAAAGGTGCCTGAATTAAGCAGGTCCTCCTGTAGTTCATGATCCCCTGTGGTTCCCAAAACTGGAAAGCACCCCTGATTGGTTGATGGGCTGCCCACCAACCCCACTGTCGTGGCACAGTGGATCAAAGGGCAGAATCATGGCTGCTGTTCTACAGTCCATACAGGCAGTTCAAAAAACGCCTTGCTTCACACAAAGTGAACAGTTCAATCCCCTTGGGGCACCACAAGCAAATACCATATTGCTGCTCCCTTACGTTTTGTGTTGGCGATGAACAACTCTGTTGACTCCCAATCTTGTCACTAACCCACCAGTGCCACACATCTTTGATGTCCTACAACTAGGAAGTCTTAAAGGCACTGTAACCCACAGAGGGTTACATGTCCAGCATTTCTAAGCTCCCTGTGTCTACCAGCATCAGACCATGTGAACTGCTCTAGCCTCATTCACATCTAATTTAACTATTACCATGAGCTTGTGGCTCTGCCTATTTGTTCAGACTGTTGTATCCGAGCCTGCCCCACTGTTAGCCTAACTCCCAGTTCCACAATGAAGCCATCTGTCCCGGTAAGCAAGGAGGCTACCTGAGGGCAGGAGGCATGGCCGCTGACATAATTTGGAGGTAGGGCTCCCTGCACTTAAAAGTGCAGCTGCTCCAATATTGCATTAGTGGCTCCTACCATCTGCCAGCTCCAGCATGTGTGAACTGTTCCAGATTGTTCACAGCATCTAATTTAACTGCTGTTACCATCTGCTTATGATGCTGCCTACCTGCTCAGACTGCTGTATCAAAGCCTACCTCACCGTCAGCCTGACTCCCAGACCTACAGTGAAACTGTATATCCCCATAAGCAAGGGGGCTACTGAAGGCAGGAGGCATGGCCAATGACATCATTTGGAGGAAGGGCTCCCTACGCTTAAAGTGCAGCCACTGCAATGTTGTATTAGTGGCTCCCATAATCTGCCAGCTCTAGCACATGTGAACTGTTCTAGCTCATTCACATCTAACCTAAACAATATTACCCATTATAGTTTTTTTTCTTTAACTCCTACTTTTATGACCAGTGGGTCACTGTCTCACATAGCCAAATATCTGAAGTGGTCCCCAATATCTTAACTGACTTTTAAATCTTTAACTGTACTTTAATGTAACCCCTCTGTGGGGGCTTTCCTTATTTGGCCCCGTTCTACCATTTGCCTCCTGTTGCCTAGTGTTCCCCCCTTTCTCTCCCCAGTGCTTGCACTGCCACAGCCCAGGTCCTAGTGTGCCCCATTTGTGCCTGGAGTCTCCATCTGTCCTCTGCTTCTTTTGTCCTTCTGGGTGGGGGCCAGAGGAGTATCAGTGAGCCACCAGTTATTCCCCCTTTCGCTTTACGGCTGGTTGACGGTTTGCGCAAGCGCAACGGTGCTCCCAATTTCCTTACTACCCTTGCGGTAAAATGGGTGATCCTTTGTTGGTTGTGGTCCCCGGCTAGAGCTGAACAGGGACCAGAAAGTTGAACAAGGGCTCAGAGAAGCCATGATGAACTGTAAATAAAGAGTACCAATCACACTGTGTGTTTTGGGCTCAGGCTCATGAATATTAATAAGAGAGCCATTAATATTAATGTAAGAGCCTTCCTGCTGCTTGGGGACTATATATTTCAGCAGCAACGACAGGTGCAGGGCTTAAAATAATTGTTAAATATTGGAAGTGCTTAAGAGGTCACAGTTTCTGCTACTGAACTGTGGGGAAATTATTTAAATAAAATGATTCTGGCTACACCAGGACTTTAATGTTGGGGCATTGTTGGACTGCATAGAGACTGTATTTACTAGCAGCCTTGTTTGCAGCCTTTGACCTTACAGCAACCAATCAGATATCTAGAATTTTGGGCAGAGATTTATAGGACTATGCTAGAGAGTTATGGGGGAAAAAGCAGGGACACTATTTGGTGCCTAAACAAGGAACCTATCAGGCTCGAGGGAGCCTGATGAATATTAAATTTTCAGAGAAACAAGTAAATCAGCCAATCAGGAACTGCTAAAAGCACCCAAAACCCAGAGACTTTTCAGTCTGGAGTCAGTTCAGTGGGAGCCCCTTCACAGGGAGGGGGGGCTCTGGCCCCTTGCTAGAGAAATGTGGCTACAAGAAGTTAAAGTAGCTGGCCTGGGGGTTGCCAGATATTGTCCCCTAGGGATAGCAATTATCTTTCTACATTGTCAGAAAGTGTGGGGAAGAAATCCTGATTTAACTTCAGCTGTGAGAGAGCTGCAAGAAGTCTGCCTGCAGTTGTGAGAGAGTAAATTTCTACCTGAGCAGTGAGAGTGCTGATGAATCCTGTGACTTCAGTCAATAGAAAGCTACATGTTAGATCATGAGTGAGTAAGCTTCTATTTAAAAGTACAAGCAACTCGGAGACCTGCTTGGGGGGCAAAGAAGCCATGAAAGCCAAGAGGTGCTCAAGTTCTGTCTGCACCCTGCGTCTGACTAGCGCCTAGTATAGGGTGGACATTTGCAAGATTGACCATAGATGATCGTGTGACTGGAAATGCCTGATGCGCTTGTTTGAGAGTGCCTGCAGGGATGGAAGGGAAGTATCCTGAAGTTGGAGCGTTGCCAGAAGTTGCCTGTGAAGATTGTGAATCTTCTAATTGGAGCTGCCAACCACCAGCTTGCCAAAAGAAACTGTGCTATATGATTCGGCTTGTGAGCAGCCTGTATTTGAGCTTGTGTGGCGCTACTATAAACAGAATTTGCTAACAATTAAAGTGCTTGATTTGGATGGGAGCCATGCCTAAAGCTCCATCATCTGTTGGGTGGCGAGCCTTGCTTTAAGCTCTATTTCTGCAAAGAATTTGCCTACTGATTATATCATGTATGTTGAAAGGACCATGTCTGCAATGCTGGCAGAATGGTTGAAGTGCCTGAGGTGGTTAATGCTACTGAATGCCAGAAAAGAGAAAGAGAGAGACTGTCTTTTGGATTGGCTAGGGAGTCAGCCTGGTAGTGTGCCAGCCACGGCATTACCATATGCGTCTCCCCGTGAGGGGCATAGCCTAGACATGGGGGTCTGAGGAGTGCTGGCATTGGTCCCAGCCTGGTCTGTTTCCAGAATATTTCAGAAAGTGACTTCCGACCCAGAGAAAGGGACATTTTTAAAGAAGCTGAGAGAGAGAGAATGTTCCAAAAAGTTAAGCTGCAAGAGCCTGTTTACAAGAGAGGTCATCACAAGCTCCTGCCTGCACCTCAGCTCAAAGCTCTCCTGATTTATGTATACTACATATCTACCTGAAAGAACAGATTGCACCTGATGACTACAGAATCGTGAATACGCAGACTAGCTCTGCACATAGAGGAGACTGTAAATAGTTATTGTTCTTCTTGCCAAGTTTCTGTATCCAAAGCCCAAGCTACCACAGTGAGGGAATTACCTGTTATCTATGGAGTTACAGTTTTAAATGTGTACCAGGAATAAAGAATGCTAATCTGATTTTCTTTAAGGGCCCCAATGCCAAACAACCAGCTGCAACAGTATCAGGCCTACAACTAATAATTTAGTACTGGGTACCCAGAGGCATAGAATTGCGGGGTTCTATTATAGGTTGGTGGGTGGCCAGAAATGATCAATGTCTGAATTTAAAATGCAAGATAATTGTTTACGGATTTACCAAATGCCAATCTAAAATGTTGTTTAATCCCCGTATTCCAATTTACCCTTCCTAACCCTCACCACTTGTAAATAAATGTTTGCTTAACCATTTTTTACACACTTGGTGTTGTGAGCATATTATTAACATGAGTCTTTAATGCTGAAATGTGTGTTTTGGGTTTTTGCTTAAAGTTAATCTATGTGTGGGGTGACAACGAGGTAATGTGGGTGGGTACATCATCCCAGGGGAGTTGTACCAGCTTTCTATTAGCCCCACTTGAAATTATACTCTGGGTGGAGGCACTGCGCAATAATGATATCTTGGGAAAGAACCAGTTTTAATATGGTGTAAGCCCCCCAGTGTGGGCTTACCAGTTAGGGCTACAGCCTTCTGACCTTCTGCCTGGTGTCCCCATTGGCTGTGGTGGGGCTTGAGGCTGGATGCCCCTCTGTGCTCTGTAGCTGCGCAGATTTGGGACCTCGACCCAGGTTCTAGATGGAGCTGAGGTCCGACTGCATTCCCGCACCTCCGGCTGCTGCTGCTGGGGGGGCTGGAGCGGTCCCGGTGATTTGGGAAAGCCGGGCTGCTCGGTATGTAAATAAAAATATGTCGGCTGTGCGCCCAGTGCACTTGCGCGGCAGCCGGGGAAAAATTTAAAGGAGCTGTGCTCGTATTGTCAGCTCAGCCATGTGGCCGTAAGAAAAAGGTATATCCCCGGCACCCAGATTGCACAGGAGCCAGTGATAGCAACCACTAGTGACCAGAAGGACTCCGGTCACGAACAAACCTGGGGATAGCCTTGTTAGAGGGCTAAATTAAATAAAACGGGGCCTAACAGCAGGGGGAGCCTGCCAGGGAGACAAAATGGCAGTTCCCTAAAGCACTACAATCTGGGGCTGCTGGGAAAATACCCAGAGGCAGCCCGGAGATCATCTGGTGAGCTGCAGCCAATGATAGGGAGGCTGCTCAGGGGAAATATAAGGCAGGTTTTTGGTGCCGGAAAGAGAGAGGTTGGAGATCAAGAGGGACTGCAGGGTGGATGTGAGAGGAAAGGAGAGACTGCTCTCATGAATACAGTCTGACTGGCTGTGAAAACCCTGCCTACCTCCATCTGCCAAGCTGAGTGCAGGAGGAAAGGTAACTGCTTGTGAGACTGACACAGGGTAGAGAAAAGCAGAGTTGTATAGCTGCCCAGCTGGTTTGGACTTCAGTTTGAATTGAAAAAATAAGAGATGGGCTGTGGACTTTGAAAATAACCCCTCCTCCCCACAGTGCAGTAATCGTTAAGTGAAGTGGACATTTCAACCAGGGGAGAATCTGCAAGTGTTGATCCAAGCTGCTGTGACAGGATCTAGCCTGCTGGTGACAGTATCCTCAAGGTGAGGAGCTGTAGATTTTGAAACTGTGGAAGCACTGCTGCCTTGCATTGGTCCTGAAGGTGTTCCTGACTCCTGCGTGCTTTGGAAAGGGTTTGGGGAACATAAGCAATCTTGGTTCCCTGGACTGAAGACGTCGACGCATCAGGTTGAAGGATGAAACAGGCCTGCCCGTGTGAAGTCTGTATGCCAGTTCCCATAGGCAAAGTTGTCACGGCCAGGCAGGTGAAGATCATCATCCCTGGAGGCATCCAGTTTTGTTTTCCCCACCGGTGGTGCATCACCTATGTCAGAACCTCCATGGTACCATGCAATGCAACTGGCTGTAAACCCCCAGAGTGGACTGCAAACCGTGAGCACCCCGAGCTGTGGCTCTGGGGAGTCTTTTAGTTAGCTAGTCAGTTGGGAGTCTGGGGGTAAATCCTTCCACCTTTATTTAGAGACACTCAAGTCTGCAAGTATAGGATAATCAATCCAACGTGTGTTGTGTTCAACCGGGCCCCGATGAAAGACCCCAGTCCTGCACCACAGCACAGGGACAATCTGGGTGCACCCAGGGGGTGGTGAGAAGGGTTGCTACTGGGGAAGGTATTGTACCTGGAGTAAATTGTATTTGATATTCTCCTCATTGTTCCCCTCTCACCAATAAATAAGGTTACTGTTTGCATTTTATTCACTGTACCTGTGTTATTGAAAGAGTGCTGCTGGGGGGTTGTACGCCAATAGTTGGAAACTGTAATTTGTGAGGGGAACATATTGTTGGGGCAGGGTACTGTTTCCTGGGGGTGGTAACCTATTCTTTGTCCACAGGATTCCCTTGCAATTACCCCAGGTGGAGGCACCGCACTACACGAGCTGTCACTACGGAACCCAGGCCAGCCCCCTCGGAGGTGTGTTCCGAACTACCCTGAGGGTCCCGGAGCAGCCAAGGTGAGTCAAAGGCCTGTTACAATCAGAAATAGGAACCCAGGCCACTCAACCTTGGTCTGGCCAGCAAGGCAGGGGTAAGTAGCCCTTAGATACCCGGCGCCAGGGTTACATAAATTATAACTTATATATAGAATTTAAAAATAAATTGGATGACTTTTTGTCCAATGACGTGTGTAAAGGGATTGCTTTTCTTGTTCTATCTAAATCTGTTTAAATGATAAAAACATGGATGAGGCAAATCTGCTGTTTGTGATTTATGAAGATAAAAAGCATAAATGGGGATTTAATGCCACTTCAAACATGGCTGGTCCAGTTTAGACAGGACTTGGGTGAGGAAGACCCAGAGTCCTGTCATGGGATTGAAAAAGGGCTGTTTAAATTGTGAAGAAGAGGCACTTAACTGTCATCGGGGGTGGAGGGGTTGCAGGCAGCCTGGTGCACGCCCATGAAGTACTTATGAGTCTCAGGGGACATGAATGAGGCTTGTGGGTACCTCATGGGTGTGAACAGGGTGCAAGAGAGGAATCACTTGCAGAGGAAGAAGAGCACCAGAACACGGGGACATACTATGAAGCTTGGGACAGAGGTTAAGGGTGATGAGGAGAGGTGCTACTTCATTAAAGGGGTGATAGACACTTGGAGCAGCCTGCCAGAAGAGGGGGTGGGGGTGACAGTGGGGGGTTTCAGGCATGCACTGGAAAGGCACATGGGCATGATAGGTAGAGGAAAGGGGCAGCGCCTGTCACCAAATTGGGTCAGGCACGTAGTAATAGGTAGGGAAAACAGGGCAGACTGGATGGGCCTACCAGTCCTTTTTCTGCCTACAAATTCTATATTTCTATCTAATTAATTCCTGTTACCATTTGCTGGTGACTCTACTTGCTCAGACTGCTGTATACAAGCCTGCCCCACTGTCAGCCTGACTCCTGGTCCCACAGTGAAGCCATCTGTCCTGGTAAGCGAGGGGGCTATCGGAGGGTGGGAGGCATAGATAGTGATGTTGTTTGGGTTGGGGCTCTCTACACTTAACAGCGCAGATGCTCAAATGGCTGCCCACCTGATTGTCTCTTCTGGAGTGACAGGAGCCTCCAGTGTTAGGCTCACGAGGAAGACACATGGGGGAAGCGTTAATAATTTTTTTCTTCATCTTGCAGTGGAACTGGCTATTAACTCAAAACCTATAACAACTTGTAGCCATGAAATTGCAAAGTTTAGACTCAGCTCTTTCTGACAATATGGGCAATACTGTTTTTTTATATGCTTACTGAGTATTTCTGTACTTAGTGGTATTGACATTTTAGTGCAAGTTATCTTTGACCTGTAACCCCCCTGCAAATGGGGGTTCCCAAAAGACTTCCAGGAGCTTGCTTGAATGCTCCAAGCCTGAATGGTGTTTGGCGTTTAAGCCATTTATCAGTGAGTGTTTTAGAACCTGGTACTGTCTTTAAGAGCTGTCTGCTTGCAGACATAATTAGTTTGTATGGGGGACTGTGTGTTTCTTTGATTGAGTACCCAAGTCACTGCCAATTCACCCCATTTTGCAGTCACTAGGAGTGCAAAGGAACCTGTCTGAAAGATGTAACTGATTGCCAGAAATCATTTACAGTAATAATAAAATTACAGTTTGTCTAACCTGCTTTCTTTGCAGTCAGAACTGTCTGCCTAGTTCCCCATTCTGGTTTTGAACTGCTGAACTGGACCAATCAGTGTGGGGTAAACTAGCTCTAAATGATGCCTTGGACGAATCAGAACTTGGGACTCATAATCTGAGCCAGCCACAAGAGGATTGTATGGGCAGTGACTCTGGGAGATGTAGTTTAGACTTGAGTGCCTTTTGGACCAACAGCAGCAGTCTATTGTGAGTGACAGCCAATCCAGTCAAGAACTGGGAGGAACTCAAAGGAAGTGCCGTTTTTGTCTGTTGGAGTTTCAGTTTGAGATCTGAAAGAAGGAAAGAAACCCTGTGCTCCTTCAGTGCACAGTTTCAGTCAAAAACGTGTGTCAAGGCCCAGAGTTCCGGTCTCACAACTTGTGTAACTGCTTGTTAGGACTGAATCCGTCCTGTGAAAAGAATCAAAGGATCTCTGAAGAGTAGAAACCAGGCTCACCCTGTAGAAGACTGAAGAAATTGTTGAATTACACTCGGTCTGTCAGAACTGAATCTGCTGTGTGTCTCCTGGTTATTGTGCAGTAATTGCATTGGGATACAGATGCAGCCTGCCTGGTATAGTGCTTTTCTTTTTTTACCATATAAATGTGTGAGAGTCTCTTGGAGATCAAAAGTAGCCCTGCTGACATTGAAGGACCATATCTTCTTTGGAGGTCGTGAGTACTAATTCAAGGTCGCCTCGTTGAATTGCCACATTAAATCCAAATGGAATTACTGTACTGCTGACTGTTTAATTTTCCTTTTCTCTGTGTGAAAGGCCCCACCAGCTGCCACGGTTTGGACTTAGCTACTAGGCCTGGGTACCCAGGGACAGTAACTGGTAGGGATA
The DNA here is from genome assembly GCA_016271365.2 of Neoceratodus forsteri. Lineage (NCBI taxonomy): Eukaryota > Metazoa > Chordata > Ceratodontiformes > Ceratodontidae > Neoceratodus > Neoceratodus forsteri. The sequence goes on from JADMNL010000025.1 coordinate 247,594,535, forward strand.
GGCCTGCACAGAGCCATAGGTAGATAGTAAAGTGATAAGCTAATTAACCTGATTTCCCCTGTCCTTGTTATATCCCCTAAATAAATCAGAGCTGTTTGTTTCAACAAAGTTATACTGCCTGAGGTATTTGTCTATGTTAAAGTACTGTACTGTGATTGTTGCACTGTATCTTATTTTACAGGATGTCCGGTGCCTGAACCAGCCTTGGGGTAAGTGTATACTGTGAAGGTATTCTGCTATATTGTGTGGGCCACTAGTGGGAAGAAAGAGTTTGCAGTGTCCCAGAGGGCTGTGACCAAGTAAGTTTAACTATTACGAAACCTGACCTCTGGGTGGAGGCACCATCATTGATCCAGGCCCTCAACCTGTTAGTGGCAAATCAGGCAGGGTAGTAGCCCCTGGATAGCGCCATCTAGGGTTACATTTTGGAGGCTCACCGCTGGGATTGTGTGTCCTCTAGTGGCCATATTTACAAACCACTGTTAAGGGAAAAAAATAAATAAATAAATAAATGGGTACCCCGACAGAAGTGGCTGTGCGGCTGGTGGAGTGGTGTACTGGGAGAGATCGACCCCCAAATGCTATGCTTATCCTGGACATCCCTGGGTATCAATACGGACACTGTGCAGGGAGTACTTTCCAAGGTGAAGGTTTACAAATCCTGTGGTGGTGGGTCGGCACGCTAATCTGCTCACCCACACTTTCCTGGCCCTAGTAGAGTTTAAGGATCCCATAGATAGCTCCAAAGTACCACAGACCATTACCCCAGAGGAGCCCTCACCTTGCAGAGTGATAACTAAGGACAGTAAAGACCAGGGGAATGAGCCCCCACCACTATCTGAAACTTTGAGGAGAAATTTGCTAAATGGTTTGCTGGGAGAAGGAAAACTGTGGAGGACTTGAAGAAACTATTCTTGCCACCTGGGGTGTTCCTCCCCCACCCTCTCCTGCTCCAGTACCGTAATGGTGGCTGGAACCAATGCAGACCCTATTTCTGCACCTGCCATTAGTCACGACTCTCACAAGGTTGAGGATCTTCTCTGGCACCCTCCCCACCCCCAAGGGAGGATGACTGGAGACCTGGATGAACTATGTTGCCCCAAGTGCTAGAATGGCAATGCTCGGAAGTCAGGCGAAAGAGGGTTAGTGAGAGCCTCCGAGGTCCTGCCCTGGCTACCATCCGTGCTAAACGGGCCAGTAACCCTGAAGCGACTGCGAAGCCTATCTTGAGGCCTTGGAGAATGTAAAAGGGGAGCCTCAGATTCGATGAGGACCCATAGAGAGTAAGAAATGCACAACAGTACCAAGGGAGTTGTTGTCTGTGTATGTCTCTCGCTGAAAAATTGTTGCAAGAATGCCTCAGAAAGGGTAGTTTGCCAGCGATTGAACTGGACCGAACCAGACTGGACAGAATCCTTAAGTCTGCCCCTTCTCAGAACTGCTGTTGCTTCAGTTACGCCTGGCAAATCGACTGAATCCCCACCCTCCTATGATGAGTTAATGAGAGAAATTCGAGGAGTTGAGAAAAGCGACTCGGAGGATCTGCACCAATAGCTGTGGCTATGACCCAGTGACTGAGGGTGGCCCATCAAGTGAAGTTCAGGGCAGAGGTTGGCAGTCAATGAGTGCTCTGATAAGGAAAAGATATGCCACAATGGGGCGAACTGTTGAGAGATCCGAATTCAAAACAGTCCCTTTATGAAGGCCACGCCAGTGCACGGGCCCCGACCTATATCCGACTGCATCTGCTATGGGGGTGGGGATACCCACCCATGTATCTCCTGCTGATAACAGCTCGAACTCGATTCCTTGACCATGGAAGTGGAGAAACTGGCGAGATGTCTCCAAATGCTTATCACGCCGCCAGACAGAGATGGCACCGGGTTTTCCAGTTAGTATACCCGCCCTGGCTCCCAGTGTGGCACCTCGGCCAGCTCAAACTCAAAAAGTATGTTTTACTATAATTGTGGGAAGGATGGGCACATGAAAAGGGAATGCCAATCCCCAAAAGACACTGACAAAGTTGCATATAGGCTACAAGGAGAGCTTGGAGAACAAATCAGTGGTTAAGAGGTGCACCGAAATGATCCCAGTGAGGGCACCAAAAATGCTAATTCACGCCCTTTGTGGCAAGGTCAGTTGCCCAGGCCCCCACCACCACTTCCAGACTGGTCCAGAATAGTGGGTCCCTCCATGGAGACCACTGTAAAGGTAAATGGAGTGTCTACAAGAGCTGTATTAGACAGTGGCTCCCAAGTGACAATTATGTTTCAAGATTGGTATCAGAAGCATTTGTCAGACGACCCTTACAACCATTAGAAGGACTGCATGTATGGGGTTAAGTGAGAAGGCCCACCTCATTCTGGGTATATCCGACCCTGCTGTCTTTCCCCACCTCCGTGGCTGGAGTGGCCGAACAAGTAGAGACCCTAGCCTTAGTGTGTCCCCCACTGGACTGTATGATGGTGTCCCTTTGTTGATTGGAACAAATGCTCATATGTTCAGAAGGCTGGCACATTTGTGTTATGAAAACAGGGTCAAAGACTAGTAGAGCTTAAGAGTTCCGGCTTAATTAAGAAGGCCTATGAGGCACAGAGATGCTGAAATATAGAACCAGAGGAACCGGTCGGAATTGTATGGAAGAAGGATCCTGAGTCTCTGATCCTGGCACCAAATGCCCAGTGTACCTTACAGGAGAGGTCCGTATCAGAAAGGATGTTAAGAATAAAATATAATGTTGGATGCACCAGCGATGGAAAATTGCCAGAGGGACTGCTGACAAGCCTAGTATTTTGCCCGCTAGAGCCCATGCTTATGCCAGAAGGGTAATGGTCCAAGTTCATAATGTGTCTGAAAGAGACATTCGAGTAAATAGAGGTTGCATCCTGGCTAATGCATTGTGAGACACTGCAGTGCTACCCAGCAGCAAGAGTTCAAGGAAGAATGACAGAGTAACGCCAACTTGTTTGATTTCGCAACTCCCGCTGCCAGCTGAATGGAAAGTGAGGATCAGTGAAGCTTGCCCAGAGAGACCAGGTGTTTTCTTTAAAGGAATGGGACGTAGGATCGTGCAGAGCTGAGCACAATATCCGCTGCATGACGAAAGCCATTTCGTGAGAGGTCTCGGACGCTGGCACCTGCTGATATAGATGATGTGAGACGGCATCTGCAAGAGAATGTTAGCGGCTGGTGTAATACAAGAATCCAGAAGCCTTATGCTTCCCCATTGTGGTAGTGAGGAAAAGAATGGGACAGTAAGGATGTGCGTGATTATCGCACCTTAAACCGGGCGGACTATCCCTGATCAGTACACAATGCCCCGCATTCAGGATGCTTTGGACTGCCTAAACGGGAGCAAGTGGTTCTCTGTGCTGGATCTCCAGATGGGTACTACCAGATCCGATGGCCCCAGAGGACCGTGAGAGACAGCCTTTATCTGTCAGCTTGGCTTCTATGAATTCATGAGGATGACCTCAAGGATTTCAGGTGCCCCAGCCACTTTTCAACGATTGATGGAGCGTGCAGTGGGGACATGAACTTACTAGAGTGCCTGGTATACCTAGATGATGTTATTGTGTTGGCAGCTCACTGGAGGAACATGAGAGCAGATTATTTAAGGTATTGGATCGACTGGAGGACTTTGGCCTTAAACTGTCCATTGATAAGTGTCAATTCTTTCAAACATCAGTAAAGTATGTAGGACACATAGTATCCACCGAGGAATAGAGACCGACCCAAGTAAAGTTGAGGCCTTGACCACCTGGCCTCAGCCCAAAATCTAAGAAGAACTGCAAAGATTCCTGGGATTCTGTGGTTATTATCGGCGTCATCAAGGACTATTCAAGAGTGATCCGCCCTTTACTTAACCTTACTCAAGGGTATCCCCAACCCACAAAAATACCAAAAGTCAGCGTCCCTCAAGACTGAAAGAGTGTATTTTCATCCGAGTGAAGTATTTGGGGCCCGCTGGACTCCTGATTGTGAGACTGCTTTATGAGATCATATATCAACTTACCCATGCTCCAGTGCTGGCCTATGCCGATCCAAGAAAACCTTACGTCCTGCACACTGATGCTAGCTTGCAAGGGTTGGGGCTGTGTTGTACCAAGAGCACGAGAATGGCCTGAGACCAGTGGCCTTGCCAGTAGAAGCCTGACCCCATCCGAAAAGAACTATCCTGTACATAAGTTAGAGTTCCTAGCTTTGAAGTGGAGCTGTGTTGACCAATTCCATGAGTATGTGGGGCTAAAATACTAGTAAAAACTGACAATAATCCTTTGACCTATGTGCAGACCTCAGCTAAGTTGGATGCCCACTGGCCACAGGTGGCTTTCTGCATTATCTACATATGACTATGTCTCGAATACCGAGCAGGTCTAGACCATAGATGCTGATGCTCTCTCCCGGAGGCCTGTTCCCAGAATGATTGGGTCCGATTAGCCAGAACCTGACATTCGGGCACTCTACCGGAGATTTGACAGGGAGGAACAAATGTCCACAGACGCAGTGGACTGCATGATGGATTGCTTGGGACCCTCTGAGAATTGCATACCACAAGTATTGCCACTTTTCTGCACAATAGACCTTGTGCACTGCCTCAGCTGGACAATAGTATTCAGCGGGCTCAATCCTCACGATCCTATGATCAAATCAGCTTTTAAAGCCTCACGCAGGAAAAGATGTGTCCAAATTACGCTCCACTGATTTGAGAACTGCACTGTTATACAAAGAAGGTCCTAAGTTGAAACTGATCAATAAACTGTTATATAGAGAAACAGTAGACAGAGGGGACAAGTAGACAAACAACAACTGGTGCTGCCCACTGCCTTTCGAGACTCAGTATTGAGGTCCTTGCACAACCACATGGGGCACCTTGGTATAGACAGAACACTTGACTTGGTGAGATCCAGATTCTATTGGCCTAAGATGGGGGCTGATGTGGAACAACACATAACTTGTACATCGCTGCTTACAGAGAAAGCTTTGCCCCAGAGGGCTGCCCCTTTGTTAACATAACTACCAGTGCACCCATGGAGTTGGTCTGTATTGATTTTCTGAGTTTGGAGTCAGATCAAAGAAATATCAGTAATGTGCTGGTGGTCACTGACCATTTCAACGAGATATGCCCAAGCTTTCCCACCAAAGACCAGAAAGCATCCACTGTAGCCAAAGTACTCAGTGAAAACTTTTTGTTCACTATGGGCTCCACAAAGAATCCATTCTGATCAAGGGAGAGACTTTGAGAGTCGTCTGATCAAAGAGATGCTTTCTCTGTGGGGGTGAGAAAGTCCAGAACCACTCCTTACCACCCCAGGGGACCCACAGCCTGAACGTTTCAACCGCACTTTGCTAGATATGCTAGGCACCCTGCACCAAAGGACAAGCCTAGATGGAGCCAACAAATTAGCACCCTGGTACATGTATAACTGCACCAAAAGTGATGCCACTGGGTTCTCCCCTACCGCCTGATGTTTGGAAGAGAAGCTCACTACCGGTAGATGTGTGTTTTGGGGTCTCTCCTGATGGGGTTCAAGCTGACAACTATTTACAGTATGTGCAAAAGTTAAAGGCCCAGCTAACTCATGCGTACAACTGGCTCAAACCATGGCTGCCAAAAGAAATCTGCCAACAAAGAAAGGTATGATAAAAGGTGAAAGCACAGGAACTCCAGGAGGGAGATCGGTATTGCTAAGAAATCTGGGACTGCATGGCAAACACAAGATTGCTGACAGATGGCACCATCTCCTCACATTGTAGTGGGCAAACTAGATGATCTGCCAGTGTACAAAGTAAGGCCTGAGAACAATTCAAAAGATGTAAAAACAATGCATAGAAATCATTTACTACCCATTGGACAAATCTGATTGAGTCATCCCAAGAAGATGCCCCTCTGACCAGTGACTAGAGCTGCTGCTAAAAAAGATCAAGGAAGTCTGCACCTACAGAAGCAGAGTTAAAGTGTTCCCCTGCACAAGTCCCAGTTGAGCATGACTGTCAGTCCATATCAGAAGAAAGTGAGAGTGACTTTTGAATACTATCCTTCTACACGAACTGAGTCAATTGTTTGCGAGCATCCCTAGTCAATACTGGAGACAAAGCTGGGCCTTCTGGACTGTCTATGCCCCTCCTTCATCCCTGGAGCCAATGCTCCCAGAAAGTGAAGTGCAAAGCATCAGATCAGATGAAATGGAATCATTGTGCATGGTTGAACTGTTTGAGCTTTCAGGGAGGAAATGATAGATTGGGGCAGACTGGTGATACACCCGAACAAGAAGAGTATTTTGAGTGCCCTGACAGTCCACTGCCAGTGTCTGAAAGCTCTCCATGCGAGCCAAATGTTGTGGACTCAGAAACTGTAACTCCTGAGCTGAAAGTGCCCCAAGTTCTAGCCTCTACCCCCATGGAGACTCCCCTGACAAGTGAGAACAATGCTGAAAATGAGGCTCAGAGTGCAGAGACTGTAACAGCTCCCCTAGAAAGACTGGTCGAGCTGTAAAGCCTGTGGTGCACCCTCAGTTATGATCTCCCACGGCCAGTGGACCTGCCTCTCAATGTTGTCCATAAAGGAGTGTATGTGTCCCCAGCTCATTGCCCAAACTGAGCTGCTAGTGCTAACTCCAAGTTACTTGTGTTGCCTCTAAGCATGGTGCCCTTGCCCCGTCCAGCCCCAAGGTAACTGATAGGAAGGGTCCCTCTTCAGGTTTCATGTACAAGAGGTAATAACTTGAGTTATGGTACAATATGTGTGTTATACTGTGTAAAGAGTGACGTACTGCAAATGTTTCAGAAATGGTTCTTGGTAAAATGATGTATTGACTGATGATTACATGTGTGAGCCTAATGCAAATGTATATGGTTGCAGTTGAAACTTATGGTACTTGCTTGACGCGGACGCTGCTTTTCCCAGGCCAGGAAGGGTGTAACCCCCGCAAATGGGGGTTCCCAAAGACTTCAGGAGCTTGCTTGAATGCTCCAAGCCTGAATGGTGTTTGGCAGCTTAAGCCATTTATCAGTGAGTGCTTTTAGAACCTCTGGTACTGTCTCTTTAAGAGCTGTCTGCTTGCAGACATAATTAGTTTGATATGGGGACTGTGTGTTTCTTTGATTGAGTACCACTCAAGCTGCTGCCAATTCACCCATTTTGCAGTCACTAGAGTGCAAAGGGAACCTGTCTGAAAGATGTAACTGATTGCCAGAAATCATTTACAGTAATAATAAAATTACAGTTTGTCTAACCTGCTTTCTTTGCAGTCAGAACTGTCTGCCTAGTTCCCCATTCTGGTTTTGAACTGCTGAACTGGACCAATCAGTGTTGGGTAAACTAGCTCTAAAATGATGCCTTGGACGAATCAGAACTTGGGACTCATAATCTGAGCCAGCCACAAGAGGATTGTATGGGCAGTGACTCTGGGAGATGTAGTTTAGACTTCGTGCCTTTTGGACCAACAGCAGCAGTCTATTGTAGTGACAGCCAATCCAGTCAAGAACTGGGAGGAACTCAAAGGAAGTGCCAGTTTTTGTCTGTTGGGAGTTTCAGTTTGAGATCTGAAAGTGAAGGAAAGAAACCCTGTGCTCCTTCAGTACAGTTTCAGTCAAAAACGTGTGCAAGGCCCAGAGTTCCGGTCTACAACTTGTGTAACTGCTTGTTAGGACTGAATCTGTCCTGTGAAAAGAATCAAAGGATCTCTGAAGAGTAGAAACCAGGCTCACCCTGTAGAAGACTGAAGAAATTGTTGAATTACACTCTGGTCTGTCAGGAACTGAATCTGCTGTGTGTTCTCCTGGTTATTGTGCAGTAATGTAGTTGGGATACAGATGCAGCCTGCCTGGTATAGTGCTTTTCTTTTTTTTACCATATAAATGTGTGAGGAGTCTCTTGAGATCAAAAGTAGCCCTGCTGACATTGAAGGACCATATCTTCTTTGGAGGTCGTGAGTACTAATTAGGAGTCGCTCCTGTTGATTGCCACATTAAATCCAAATGGAATTACTGTACTGCTGACTGTTTAATTTTCCTTTTCTCAGGTAGAAAGGCCCTCACCAGCTACAGTTTGGACTACTACTAGCCTGGGTACCCAGGACAGTAACTGGTAGGGATAGGCCTGCACAGAGCCATAGGTAGATAGTAAAGTGATAAGCTAATTAACCTGATTTCCCTGTCCTAGTTATATCCCCTAAATAAATCAGAGCTAGTTTGTTTCAACAAAGTTATACTGCCTGAGGTATTTGTCTATGTTAAAGTACTGTACTGTGATTGTTGTACTGTATCTTATTTTACAGGATGTCCCGTGCCTGAACCAGCCTTGGGGTAAGTGTATACTGTGAAGGTAATTCTGCTATAGTGTGGGCCACTAGTGGGAAGAAAGGGGTTGCAGTGTCCCAGAGGGCTGTGACCAAGTAAGTTTAACTATTGCAAACCCTGACCTCTGGGTGGAGGCACCATCCTTGAATCCAGGCCCCTCAACCTGTTAGTGGCAAATCAGGCAGGGGTAGTAGCCCCTGGGATAGCGCCATCTAGGGGTTACAGACCGATAGAAGCAGGTTTTATAACTGGGAGGAACAGCTCTCTATCAGTAAAGGGGAGCTCGTAGCCAACATTGGTTTAGAACAAACTTGGTCTAAAAAAGAAAATGTAAAAAAATGACATTCAGCTGTTTGTTTGTTTTTTGCATAATATGTTTAAGTTTTAGTAAGACAAACTTACAAAATTAGAAATACACAGGTACAGCCATCTCATATATAAAAGCTCAGGAATCAAAACATTTATCCACAATAATAAAGGCATACCCCAGTCGGTACAACATAGAGGGAGTTACCTATTGAGTTATAACAGATTTTATCTCAACAGCAAGCAGCCCAAGGAAGGACCCGGGGGAACATCTCATATCAAATGCTGCCATTATAAACCAGCATAACATACCGGCCAGTTGATATGCAGTTTACCTCTAAATATTGCATAGAGAAACACCCACAAAGCATTACAAAATAGTCCCAAACATTAAGTAGATGAGGGAACATTACACAAACATAATATGAGAGCCTTATAAAATAGCTAATGGATTCCAGAGACATTCAGTGCTGAACTCCACCAATTAGAGTTGATAGTGGGTTTTATCAGATGTGGAGAGAGCTCCAGAATAAGAAATATGCATGCATAATATGAGAAAACAATAAGAGATTACAGTCCATTAAATTCAGGAATATATATCCAGATATAAGTAAGTCCTAGCGGTATCACAGTCACTGCAGCAGTCCTCCCAATCCAGTACAGGACACTCTCCACTTAACCCCATCATAAAAAAGTGTAGCATTCCAACCCATCCACCTCGTCCCAAAATATTAACTCTTACAAAAAAAAAAAATCAGACATAGAAACCATTTACATTACAGTTCAGCCCAGCAACCACAATCAGTCTCCATCCATCATGTCGTCTCCACTCTCCTGGCCCAGTTTGTCCTCAAGTGCAAACTGAGACTTGGCTGGATGAAAATGCTGGGCCAGTTTTAGCCGCAGCAGTTCCAGCTGGGTACTCGGTGATGCACTGCCCGAGGCAGGATACGTAGGGGCCGGGGTGTTGCCATATGTTTTAAGTCAGAACTGGGCCTGGTGGAGGTACCGGCGGGAGTCACCAGATCCTTCGAGTGTATTCTGGGCGAGGGTGTGGGGTGCAGGATACTTCTCGTATACCGTCCACCAGGTGATGAGAATGTTTTCCTGCAGGAAGTCGCAGACTTCATTGTCGACCTGACGTTGGGGTCCCCAGATGGTTGGTTCTGGGGGATTTCAATGCTTGGGTCGATGATGAATTCTCTCGATTTGGTCAAGACTTCCTCCAGTTGATGATATCATTGGGCTTCACACAGGTGGTTTCCTCCTCGACCCATATTATGGACACTCATTGGACCTGGTGTTCCTTCTGGGGATGGGGATATCCGACTTGGTGGTGGAACGGTCGGATGGTCTGACCATCACCCCATTAGGTTCAGTTTGAGGCCACTCCTGTTAGGTCTGCCCTTTTGAGATGGTCCAATACCGCCTTTGAGGGTGTATCCCCAGATGACCTGATGGCGGTATTGGACCTATCAACTACCGATAGATTGCTTAGATCCAGGTGACCTGGTACATGCTTATAATGAGGCAGTGACAGGGGCCCTGGATTCTATTACTCCAGTTCGTGTTTGTCCTCTTACTCCTCACCCCAGGTCTCCTTGGTTTGATGAGACCATGAGGGAGCTGAGGAGGGTTGGACGAAGGCTGGAGAGGCACTGGCGGAGGTCCGGTCTTGATGATGACAGGCTTAGTTTGATGGACCATTATCTGGCCTATCAATCCACAATCTCTCGTAAGAAGGCAGAGTTCCTGTCCAGAGAGATAGCGGCTGCACGGAATAGACCAGCTCAGCTCTTTCGGACTGTGGACAGACTGTGCAATCCAGTCTGTCTTCAGCCCAGAAGAGCCTTATCTCAAGAATGGTGTGATGAACTTGCTCTCTTCTTTGCAGATAAGGTTGTCAAAATCAGATCGGATATTCGCTCTTCCCTCCCCAACGGGAGCGATGGTGGTCAGCAGGAGATGTCGAACACCCAGTTTAGATGGTCTGACTTCAGCCTTCCCACAATCGATGATGTAGTGATGATCATTCGAGCGCTCCGACCAACTAGCTGTGATTTGGACCCTGGCCCCACACGCCTCTTAGTGGGTTGTGTGGATAAAATCGGCCTAGTCCTGGCTTTGATCGTCTGGAAGTCTTTGGAGAGGGGGATCTTTCCAGATCCCCTTAAAGAGGCTATAGTTAAGCCTCTACTAAAGAAATCCTCCTTAGATCCAGATTGTCTAGCAAATTACAGACTAGTCTCTAACTTACCCTTTGTGGGTAAAGTTATTGAGAAAGTGGCTCGCAGTGCAGTTGGAGGATCATCTGACCAACAATATCTCACGATTCTTCCAGTCTGGATTTAGAAAAGGCATAGTACCGAGACAGCTTGTAATGGTACTAAATGACTCTAATAGCGAGAGATCGAGGACCCGATCCATCTTGGTACTACTTGATCTCTCTGCAGCGTTTGACACCGTTGACCATGGTGTGCTGTTAGGCGTTTCGGTCTGTCTGTGGACTGTCTGATGGGTCCTCAGATGGTTTCGATCTTACCTCGAGGGTAGGATTCAGAGAGTGGTGTCAGGAATTTTTTCCTCGGCATCACTCTCCCTATCCTGCGGGGTACCCGAGGGTTCTATCTTAGTGCCTATGTTGTTTGCGGTGTATATGCTACCGTTAGGGGTGATTATTAGACGATACGGTTTGGGTTTTCATTGCTATGCAGATGATACCCAGCTGTATATGTCTTTCGTGCCCGGCCAGGATGCTGCCTTGTCGGTATTTAATAACTGCCTTGCAGAAATCCAAGACTGGATGAATGGGAGTTGGCTAAGGTTAAACCGGAGAAAACTGAGGTGTTGGTTGTGGACAAAGGCCGTTGTGGCGGGTCTGCGGAGGATCACCTCAGGCTTATGGCAGAGGTGTTCAACTGTGAGCCTCCAGATCAGGTGCGGAATCTTGGCGTAATAATTGGCTACCATCTGACACTTAAATCTCAGGTGTCAGCGGTGGTCAAAACTTCCTTTTCCATCTGAGGAATATTGCCAGGGTGAAGCACCTGGTTCCTCCAGAGGACCTCCCAACATTGATCCACGCCGTTACCTCCCATCTTGACTACTGTAATTCCCTATACCTAGGGCTATCAGGGCTTGTGCTCAGCGGTCTGCAGCTAGTGCAGAATGCGGCAGCTAGTTGTTGACTGGATCTTCTAGATCCAGCCATATAATGCCTGGAAGCCACGCGACTGCACTGGCTGCCAGTGTTTTGGCGAATCACCTTCAAGGTCGGTTTACTGACCTATAAAGCCCCACATGATCTGGGACCTACCTACCTGAAAGAGCTCCTTTGCCCCTACTGTCCCTCCCGCTCCCTCCGATCCACTGACGAGGGATTGCTAGAGATTCCCAGGGTTCGTTTGAAAACATCAGGTGCTAGATCGTTTAGTTTTATGGCACCGACCCTGTGGAATTCTCTACCTCGTCAGGTGCGAAATTGCCCGACCGTCCTTAGTTTTAAAGGAGCTTTGAAGACCCACCTTTTTAGCATAGCTTTTAAGGATTTATATTAGTTTTAATTTTATTGTATTTATTGTTTTGTGAATTTGTACAGGTGCTTTGGTTTTAAGAAAAGCGCCTTTTAAAAATAAAGATGAATTGAAAAAATATTGAAAAAAGTGCTGCGATCGCCCTGTCTGCATCCTTTGGATAATGAAACAAATAAGTTTTATCCTTCCAGAGAACCTGGAGTCTTGCAGGGAACAAAAGCTGATGGGGTATCTTCAAGCGACGAAGGTGGCTCCTCACACCATCAAAGGCCTTCCTATGCTGGCGGGTACCATAAGACAAATCTGGGAAGATAGAAATATCTGCCTCTCTATACGACGGCGGTGCTAGGCCACAGACAAGATATGGTCTCAGTCCCCGATCCCCGTACAGACCACAATGATGGCTCTGGGTGTCGAGTTCTCCTCTGAGGCCCTGCGGGGAGTGACCCAGTAGGCTTTATCAAGAGAAAGAGGAGGCGCATCATCTCCAATGACAAGCATTTCAGGCAAGACAGTCTGGACAAAGTTCAATATAGCTTCGCCCTCAGCCTGCTCCGGCAATCCCAGGATTCATACATTTTTCTCCCAAATCTGATTTTCAACCAGATACAGGCGTCTTCTCAACAATGTATTATCTGCAAAAAGTTTGGCAGTTACATTCATCACTTTGTTGCGACTAGTGTCCATCTTGGAGAGTGCCTGGTCTGTCGAGTCCATCATAGTTTCTAAGGATGCGATACGAGGAGTTAAGGCATCAAACTTATGGTCCAAATCTTGGACTGTCTTCACCAACTGTCCCAGGGTCGCATTGATGGTAGCTAAGGAGACCTCCTCGGCAATCTTAGCAATGGAAGTTCTAGCTACATTCTCCTGCACAGGCCTCTCCTCTCATTTTCCTTGCGGCTGGAAAAAAATCAGGCAAAGCAGCAGCTCTACCTTTTGATTTCCTCATTTTAGGCACCAGGGAAGGTCGCTCCACATAACCCGATCAGGCAATATAACATAAGGCTCCCAAAACTTAAGTTTAACGTGAATTAAATATAAAGTTCTCTGGAGCTCTGCAGAAATGCTGCTTCCTGCATGGCTACTCAGGAGCACCCCCAACACTGACATTTAGGTTTTATCATTTGGAATTTAAGGATCAGTAAGCATTGAAATTGCTTAACCACAGCCAGGAGTATACTAGCCTGGGACACAGAGAACAGCACTGAACCAGATACAGATGGGGATGATCGCAGCTTTGATGACCACAACTGGTTTAAAGCAGGTGATCTGAAATGAGTCCACTTAACCAGTTGTAGCACATTACCAAAGTAACATGAACTTGAAGCCTGGACGCAAGTTTATGCTCTGGACAGATTAACAATAAATGAATCTTGGTTGACGGACAAAATTGAAGGGAATTTGGTTTGCATAGATGGTTACAGCTTTATTAGGAAGGATCAGAAGCACAAAAGGGGTGGGGGGTTAAATAATCTATGTCAAAGACAATATAAAAGACAGTTCTAAATGCAACTACAACCCTTTCAGGATGTGAAAGCCTATTTTTAAAAGTGATTCTGGGTAACACAAATAAACTCGATTAACTGTTTTTAAGGGATTTCAAAAATAAGGAAATAGTAATTTTATGAGATTCAGACTTATAAACTAGAAGGGATCTGAAAACAGTAAGCTTAGAAACAGCCTCCAAAAAGCAAACTTAGTTCAGTTAATTTGTGATATTACAAGATTAAATAATTGGTCTGGTGCTGACTCATTAATTGAACAGATATCAGTTAACAACAAGATGAATGCAAGACACCTTGGCGACATGCCAGATTCATTTAGTGACCACATACCAATCTATTGCCTATGGGGCAATAAAAAGACAAACGCTCAGGGGAAAATTATTTTTACTAGATTGATAAGCAAGGGGGGTTTGGCCAAAATTAAAGATTTGAGAAACATTACTTGGAATGTACTGGATAACTAGACTGATGTGAATGTTTCATGTGAACATTTTTTAGAAACTTATAATGGAGTTACAGATACACATGCTCCTTTAAAGAAACAAAGAGTATCAGATAGGAAATGATTGGCTTACCAGTGATTTGATGGACATTAAAAAAAAAAGAAAAGTAAAATAGATTGTATAAGATTTAAACAAATACACTCACCACTGTAAGCTTTATAGAGACCTAAACTGGCCCTCCTCTTCAGCCCACCAATCTATATCTTTTGGCTGCCTCATAGATGATATCATTCGTTCTGGTGTTCCCTCCTCTCTTGCTAATATGCTGACACTAGCAAACCCGTGTTATAACCTTCAATCCTGGGATCAAACCTTTCTAAGTATATCAAGGTGCAAAATGCAAATGGAGACCTATGCCTTCTCCCATGCTGCGCCCCAATTCTGGAACTCTCTGCCAGTAGGTCTTAGGCTCTCTCCAACTCATGACAACTTCAAAAGGATGCTACGCACTCACCTGATGACTACAGACTCATGCCATTGTTTCCAACCCCCCGATGTCCCTCTACTCTTCACTTTCTGCCCTGTTTCTCTTTCCCTTTTTCCCTCAGCCTGGGCTACAGCCTCAAGCTCTCCCCTTGCACTTAATACTCTGCTTACCCCTCTCTAAACCTTTGTTATACTATTTCTACCCTATTTCTCTCTTCTCAGCTCCTGTTAGTACCTGCTCCTCTCTCTCGCACTGCAGGCTGCTCCATAAAACTCCACTATTTCTCCCTTGCTTTACCCAAGCACCAAGGTGGCTTACCCTTCAGAGTGTGCTGCTCTACCTTATTAGTAATTTACATCTGCAATATGTTTCTACGTATATCTTTTGCATAATTATCGGTATATCTCGTATATCTCTGTGCCATCTTACAATGTATGTAACCTACATTTCTAATTTGTATTATTTCTTGTGAGGTTTTTGAGACATGTAATAACTTGCTCTGTTTTGCCCTGCATTATACTGTATTTGTATTTTAACTGTTTCTCATTTGTACTCTCCTGGGTCGTACCTGAAAATAGGCATTTCTATGTCTAGTGCACTTACCTGGTTATCAAAAACAAATAAATAAATAATAAGATGGATTGGAACATATTTAAGGGAGTTAGAAATGGTTATAAAAAGCAAGAGTAGATTTTTACAAAAAGGAACAGAAAAACAACTTCTTAATCACATACAGGTAACCTAGTTACTAAGATCGGGCTAAGAACAAGTTATATGTACAGGCAGAAACATAGTGTATCTCAAGAAGTGTGGTTCAGCTTAGTAAATGCTACAATCATCTCACTCTTTGCTATGATGACGTTTTATACAGGAACATGTTCAAAACGCTGCTTGCTAGGCTCATTCAGTCCAGTATATCACAGACTGTGGCATTTAATTGTATTGGCCCTTCGTGATATGTACTATTTTGCCAGGTACAGACAGTATAAGGAGTTGGGCTGTATCCCCAAAACAGCATGCAGACAGTTCACATCTAGCCAAGTTTATCTATAGGTATGTCATCCAGAAGGTCCCCTATAGATTTAGGACTTGTTTAAGGTCAAAAATAGCAGTCTGAATCTATGCTCTTCTGCTGGAATCAAATTTGATTATTCCACTGTTAGGAAAAATACAGGGAAACGGTTTTGTGGACCTTCAGAGCCCAACTGCTGAAATGCATTGTCTGCTGACCTCACTCAGGCCATAATCAAACCCTACTCCATCCTGGAGGATGCTTCAGATGAAGTACCAACATCACGTGCACACTGCATAGGTATCAGATTGCATACTAGTGCTATGCTCTTTAGCAGTAAAATTGCACTTGGACAGGCGCAGTCAGACAGTCCCAACTGGGGTGTTTCAGTAGGGAGTACTGATACACCCTGGTTGGGATTGTTTCTCTGCGCCTGTCCAAGTACAGTTTTATCTACTTTATGCGCACTGTCCTGTTTTACCCTGGCACTGAATATTAGCTGCACATCTGTAATGTATTGTACTTTGCTTGTGTTCTGAGGCACTGTATTGCTTGGCATTTAGTGAAAGATGAATTTCTGGTAATGTACTTTCAATTCTTTTTCCTTATTGCATTTTCTTCCTCACCACCTCATCCCCAGGATGTATCTCGAAACAGGTTGTTATCAGCTAAGTATCTCTTTCCTGGTTAAACACTTGAATGAATACATTTTAAATTATTGTGTTATTTCTGAGTACTGATGCATTTTATTCTAAATCTTACATGTACAGTATGTGAATTTGTTTCTTTAACACATATGTAAGTATTTATTTATTTACTGTACTGTTAAATGCAATCTGTGTTTCTCATTTTCGCAGTCTGAATGGGACACCATTGTAAACTGCTCTTTCATTTTCGATGTCACAGATACACTTACAGATTTGTGACTGACGATTTTTAACAAAAGCTATGGTATTCATAGCTGAGTTTCTGCAGTAAAGAGGAGCTGAGTGACAACTTTCAAACTGCTTTCATAAACGAGAAGCTACACATTAATTTCTGACCCATTAAATTCTTGGTCTAGTGTTTTTTTTTTTGTTTCTACTATAGAGCTGCAGTGCCAGGAAGACTTGCTCCAGTTAGACTCA
Source organism: Neoceratodus forsteri (assembly GCA_016271365.2). NCBI lineage: Eukaryota > Metazoa > Chordata > Ceratodontiformes > Ceratodontidae > Neoceratodus > Neoceratodus forsteri. Next base: position 247,611,252 of record JADMNL010000025.1, read on the forward strand.
GTTGTCCTTGTGCAACCAATCCCTAGCAATCGGTGCTGCTGGGCCCTCCACCATGGGAAGGGGGCCAGACAGAGTTCACTGAAGTAGACAAATGGTGGGACAATAGAGGTGAGGTCTGGCAGGCATCCATAAACAAAATAACACACATGTCCACATAGAGGCAGAGTTAACCAGAAAGGCAGCTATATTTAGGCATCCAATTTCCTCTGTCTAGACATGCATCAGTGAGGGTATCCAGCTTTGACGCAACTGATACAGATGACAAAATGCATTCACATCTTCCTGTTCCATCCTCATATACTGTACCATTATGGCAGGGTAGGTTTGTTTAGGAATTATGTCATTATGAGACACTGGCACTACAGTACAACACTGGGCCTTTAAATAAATGGACCCCTGAGCCGCAGCAGGACAACCGGGAACAATTATACTTGAAAGCAGTTGCTGGACTTTTTAGACTTAAGAAGACATGACCACTGATGAGTGTGATGCTCTGCCATCTGCTTATTGTTATATTATATATTTGTAATATAAATATATACTAACATACTAGATGGCAGCAGAGTAGGCCTATTGGTCTATCAAGTCTGCTCGTGCTTCAGCACCCTGACTGGGTACCATAGCCCTCTATCTGTTTCCTTCCACTCTTACTCCTGGTATGTGAAGGTCTGCTTAGACAAGAAAACAGCCAAGTAGTGATAAGTAACCTTTGACTCCAAAGGTGACAGTGTTGAAGCAGCTAGCTGTTAGAAAAGCTGGCTATGGGAAAACTGAATCAAAGGCTTCCTGTTCTTTTTAGCAGAGGGTTCTGGCCATCTGCCAGGTGATAGGACCTCAAAATTTTATGATTCCTGCAGGAAGAGACGATTTGTTTACAGATCCTTGTTATCAAGCGTAAACCTGAGATCACTCTAGCAAAAGAGGAAATCAGCAGGGAGACAGATCAAAGAGAAATGTTTTGATCAGAGACTCATATTTTGGGAAATTGCTAGTTGCTGATTTTTCACTGTAATAAAATACATCCTTGGGGATAACCATACTCAGATTACAAATTTATCACAGCTCTAACAGTGACTTCACAGGTGGCATCACCAGGAGGTGGAGAGAACTGACATTTACATACTGCTTGCAAGAGAGGTTTGGGGCAGAAGGACTCCCCTGAAAAGCAAAGACACAGTTCATCTGTACACTGGTAACTAGGCACTTTAAAAAATAAATAAACAATTCAAGTGGAACTTAAGTATTTTTTTTTGGTGGGCATTTGTCTTCTGTAACTTCCCATTTATTTTATGTAACTGTAAGTTGTTGATATATTTGTTCTGTGTTTGATTTTACCTGTTTTACAATTTTTAGTAAACAATATTGTCCTTGAAATACTGCCTGTGCTTTCTCTCAGTTTCTTTTTTGTATGTGAATGCTGATCCAGTGTGTAAATCTGACAGCTGTTAAGGGCTTGAATGTGTTACTAATCTTGAAAAAGGTAAGACTATACCTAGGTCTCATATTGAGTCATAAGGGTACATTTTGGAAACCTGGCTGGGTGCCACTGGGCGAAGGACTGTACTGCATTCCCGAAGAGGGTACATATATGAGCCTGTTCACTGGGTATGCTAGCATAAGGTTCACATTTTGACCCCCAGGACTCGAGGCTAGTTGGTGATTCGGACCCAAAACAGACAGGAGGGTTATCCTGTCTATCCCCTGTGCACACTATCGCACTTCGAGGTTGGCACTGTGGGAGCAGAGGGCCTGACTTGTGCAGCGCATTTGTGACAATGAACACATCATAGCAGACTGGCACTACCGAAAAGTGGGAACATTACACTCAGTATCAATCAAATGTGACACTTGAACATCACTGGCAAGTCAAGTCAGTTCAACAGCTACTGCTGGGCTCTGTTGCAGATTGGCATCCTAATGAGTACATTTCAACATCACTTTTATTTTAAAAAGAGCAGTTTATCACAGATTATTAAAAGTAACAAACTGTATATAAGATAAATGCTAGAAAAGTGAAGTGTACAAGGAACTAATGCTATGGGGGGGCTAATGAGTTAATAAACCACAACCCAAAAGACAGAGTGGCTTTACAAGTTCTTTAGCCCTCCCCCATGGCGTTATTTCATGTGATACACTGCATGATTTTAGCATTTGCTTTATATAATACATTTGGTTAGCTGAAAAAAAGGTTTGATTTTTTTAGAGATTTTAAAAAGTTTTCAGCAGTTCAGAAGTTTATTTATTTTACTTTATTGATTTAGTTTTTTGTTGACCGGATAAGTGCACTAGACAAATTCTGCCTATTTTCAGGAATGACCCAGGGGAGGGGGATACAGATGAATGCCAACTGACCTTGAACCATATTAAACTGTTGGTGGTATTGTTAGTGAATGGGGGAAAATTTGGCCAGGACACCGGCGAAATTTCCCTACTCTGCCTGCAGGGGGCCTTGCTTCCTGTCAGCTGCTGGTTCAGTATCTGAGCAACCTGATATGGAGCTGGATGTGCAAGCGGTTGGGGAGTTGGTCTCATCCCCTACCTGTATACTCACAGAGACAGAAGAGTTTTTTGATGCAGATGGCGCACTGGTTATAGGAATCAGAGAAAAAAGGCAACAACCTGAGATTACAGAGGAAAAGGGAAATAATGAGAATCCAATGGAAATCACAATGGCTTCAATATGTTCAGCTCAGTCACAGAGAAATTAAACATTATCTGACTTACTTGTGGCCGAAGAAGAAAAGTTCCTACAAAGGAAAAAAGACATAGCAGCACCTTTGCTAGTAACATGGCATCTGCTACACCTCAACAGATTGTGGCCCTGCCTAGCAACTGGGCCTGTAATGAAGTAACTTTCATGGAAACAGTCAACAAACAAAATGCCATTCAGCAAATAGAGACTCTCAGCCCTTTTATGGTCTTCAGTACCAAAAATACAGATCAGAGCACACAGCCACGGTATTCTCCTTCTCAGCAAGGACAGAAAAAGGAACGGAAAAAACAACAGTAAATAAAACAAAAAACTGGAACTTCAGATTGGGTTGATGCCCCTGCACCGGAGAACCCATCCTGGTCAGTGGTGAAATCTTTGCAGGCTGCAGGTTGGGTTCAACAAACAGACACTGGAACATGGATTTCAGGGACTTCACCAATTCATATCCCAGGGGTCCAGATACTGATCAATAATACAGGAAGCACAGGTACAGAGAAATTTACTACTAATGTTAATTCAGACCAAAGTGTTGATTCCCCATTGCAGCTGCCTACAGAACTTGAACTTACTGAAAATCCAGTGTTGAATATTCAGGAGCAGCCAGCTATAATCACGAATAATAGTTTAGATCCACCGAGGGAAGAAGCAATGCGGGTCGTGCCTGAAAATAGGCACTTGGTTGTCTAGTGCACTCACCCGGTAAACAAAAACAAATAAATAAACAAACAAATAAATAAATAAATGCCTCACACAGAAAATTCTGACCCCTCTGAAAATAACACTACAAATGAAAATGGGCAACAAAATAGACAGTATGCATCTTTTTTCCGCACTCCAGCTTACCCAGCAAAAAGGCATAATGCCATAAGACTTGTGTATAGAGGGGGCATGGACAGATTTCATGACAGAATTTTTGTAGCCCGCACCTTGTTAAAAGATAGCATGAGCTTCAATACTACAGAAATCTGCACACACTCATTCATGTCTCGGGGGAATCTTCCTTCGACATCAGTTTTAAGCTCCACAGCGGCTTACAAAAGTTCTGTAATTTGTACCACCAGTTAAAAAATACAGCTTTATGGTCTCCATGTATTGTCATCCCTTTGATGAAACCAGCACATAAGACCATTACAGTACTTTTTCGCAGTAAAGGAGTCAGCGTAACAGATTTACTTTATTGATTGAAGCAACAATGTACAGTACTAGGAAACCCTGATGCAATCTTTGATTCTGAAGACATCTGGACTTGGGGCTGGAAAGTCAGAGTACTTTGACATTCTAATGACTCAGGATTGCAACATTGGCCAAATTGTTTTTTTCTGGGGAGGGACCGTGGGGTGCTATTCTATATGGGCCAGCCCAAGGCCTGCTATAGATGTGGCTCCACAAGTCACTTAAGTAGTACATGTGACAGGTTTAAATGCACCCTATGTAACGGTTTTGGTCATACGAATGCACATTGTAGAAATGAACAGATATGTAATTTATGTGAGACTCGAGGCCACTCCTTATAATGACTGCAGGTGGGCTGCACACAATTAAGAAAACGAAGCAGACAGGGAAGAGAAACAGTTATTGATCACAAATGCACAGAGGGCCCAGTCCAGGGTATCACACCCACCCCCTCCCCCCAGAACAACAACTGTTCCATTGGAGGAACCACTTACAGAACAAGGGCCCCTAAATGTGGACCCCCACTGAAGAAACGTCAGAAATGGACACTACTGATAACGCACCTCAGAATCCCCCTCCAATAGAGGAGGTAATGCCCCCAACCCTCCAATGACATGGGAGTAGGGAAAAGGGAAGGTGGACGCAGACATCCCTGGAACCAACCAGCATCAAAGGTTCCTAAAACATCCCCCATAGCAGTGGCAAACAAGTATGAACTACTTCAGATAAGGATGTCCGATAACGACTCGGAGGATTCTTCTTTTAGCTCTAGTCAACAGGAGGTAGTCTTGAACCCAGAATGCAGTGAGGTAGAGAATCACAGTAAAACCAGGCATGATCTATGTAATGTCCTGGAGGTCAAAAAAGGGCTCAGAAGGTCAGGCAGGAAGAAAAAAATCCCTAAACCAGATTGACATTATAGGGTCTATTCCCCTTTTCTATTATGACAGCTGATTTATCAATCTGCACAATTAATGTAAATAGCATTAAATCAGCATATAAAAGAAGGATTGTATTTTCCAAATTTATGGCAAATAAATCTGATATTACTTTCATTCAAGACACTAGGCTACATACCATTACAGAGCTCAATACAGCCATAAAACAATGGTATATAGGCCCTTCATATTGGTCTTTCGGTACGGAAACAGCATCTGGAGTAGGGTTTCTTTTGTGTAACCCTGAAATACATGTTACTAAAGTAATAGATTTAGTGCAGGGTAGAATACTTATTTTAGATCTTAAGTACAGTAAAAAACTGTACAGACTAATAAATGTATATGCCCCGCAGAATAAGGCAGAGAGTTGATTTATTTCAGCAGATTCAACCATATTTGTTTACCCCTCACAGTATTATATGGGGCAGGGATTTTAACTGTGGTTTGTCCTTAAAGAACAAAGGGAAAAATACTACCACTCAAATTATTCTGTGACACAGTCTGTTTAAGACAAATAATACAGGTAGCTAATTTAATGGATTCATACATGACACATACTTCATGACCAGATCTGACCTTTCACAAAGGAAGACTGGTAACACGAACAGATTTCTTTCTTACCAGCAAAAATTTTAATATTCTACGGATGGAAACTAGTCCAATGAGATATTCTGACCATAATGAATTTCACTTATTTATGGGCACACAGAAAGCCTCATCTTTTGGACCAGGGATATGGTGATTACAACCAACACTGATAGCAGACACAAAAGTTAGGCAAGAGATACAGTATTTCATAGCAGCAAAAAAATACACTTTTTTTTTATATATGATAATCCAGTTTTATGGTGGGAAGAGACAAAAATTGATTTACGGTCTAGTTACAGTCACAGAATAAAAGGGATCAGGAATACTAACAATATTTAAATAACTGGAAACAACTACAAAAATGAGTGTCCCTATCATACAATACACAGCATGATTTCACAGGGCAAATAAATAGACTTAAGCAGCAAATGCAGCAGTTCCACAACAAGCAAGCAGGCAAATTGAAGCAGCAACAGTTCTTTGGTACACAAGGGAAAAAGATTAAATTTGCCCCTTTGATAGCTGTAAAGAAAGGGTAAAAAAGAAGTCTACGGAATCTGTGTTAGACAGAAATAATGAGGAAAAAACAGACACGAGAGATTTACTAAATGTAGTAATTCAGCATTCCATGCAGATGTATAGTAAAAAGACAGTCGACTTTAAATACGTTAATAATTTCTTTGCGAATTTTAAACTCCCTGAATGTCCTCAGAGTACTTTTGCACCAATGGACATAGAGATTACAGCAGCCAAAGTCACACTAGCTATCTCAACACTAGAAAATTGGAAAGCCCCAGGAACTGATGGATTGAGTTCAGAACTATACAAATTAATTGGCCCTGCTATAGTACAAGAATTAGCTGAAGTCTATTATTGGATGTTGAAACAAACGCATACACCACTATCCATGGCAGAAGGAATCTTAATTTTCTTACACAAAAAAGGGAATAAAAATGATATCAATAACTGGAGGCCAATAAGCTTACTTAATGTAGATTTTATTCCTGACAAAAAGTTTACACAACAGACTAAAGCAAGCAGCTGCACATCTTATTGCACGAGAACAAACTTGTTCAATAGCAGGAAGAACCATAGCAGACCAATTCATCTTTTTGAGAGAAGTAGTAGAAAAGGGCAACATGTCAGGTTTACACAAGTTTTTAATTTCATTGGATCAAGAAAAGGCGTTTGATTCCATATATCATAGTTATTTATGGTCCGTTCTGCAGAACTATGGAGTACCTCATAAATTCATAAACTGGCTGCAAAAATTATACTGTACTGCAACTGTGACTCCCCAGATTAATGGTTGGGCCGGCCCTCTTATCCCAGTAAAGTCAAGGGCAAGGCAAGGTTAGCCTCTAAGCCCTCTATTGTATGTGTTCTGCACTGACCCTCTAATAAGGGCTATTAATTCAACCCCAACTATTTACCCAGTCATATGTGAAAGTAACCCCCTCCCACGTAAAGCCTTAGCATATGCGGACGACATCAGTTTCCTAGCACAGGATGAACAATCGGTGATAAATGTTTTAGAACTATGCAAAAAGTATAGTGCTTTTTTAGGAGCAAAACTAAATAAAAACAAATGTATTGGGAGATGTTTCCAGAAAATAAGTCCCAAATTGGCACAGATAGCAGGAATAACTCTAACAGAACCAATAAAAGTTTTAAGGATTCTCCTCGGGCAAGCACAGCTGGATATTTTAAATTGGGAAAGTAAAATCAGCCTGGGGCAACAAATAAGAATATAAGAACATAAGAATGGTGTCAGCAGATGGGGACCACTTCATCCATCTAGTCTGCCCAAGGTGGCTATCCCCCTCCCCTTTAATTGTTCCAGTCAAGCTGTCCACACTGTCTGTCCCATGCTGGCTTACATTCTCTTACTGTTTTAGCTGCCACCACCTGTGCTAGTGGGCTGTTCCATGGCTCTATCACCCTCTCCGTGAAGAAGTACTTTCTATAGTTGCTCCTGAACGTGCTTCCCACAAGACGCAAGTTGTGCCCCCTTGTCCGAGTTCCCTTGTTTTCTTGGAAGAGGTTCTCCATCTTGTTTATTTCCTTGACGTATTTGAATGTTTCTATCATGTCACCTCTGTTTCTTCTCTGTTCTAGTGAGTACAACATCAGTTCCTTGAGCCTAGTTTAATATGTCTCATGGTGCAGCCCCTGCACCATTTTAGTGGCCCTTCTCTGTACCATCTGTAATCTATGCCTTTTTTCAGGTGTGGCCTCCAGAACCGGACAGAGTACTCCAGGTGAGGCTTCACCAAGGATCTGCACAGTGGCATGATTACCTCTTGCTTTCTGCTTGTAATATCCCTACCTGTACATCCTAGGATGCAACTTGCTCTCTGTGCCACTTTTTCACACTGTTTTCTGACTTTTAAGTCATTGGTGAGGAGTACACCCAGGTCCCTTTCCATCTTTGTTACCTCCAATTGGTGCCCATCCAGTGTGAACTTTACTTCTGGGTTTCACTTTCCTAGGTGCATGACCTTGCATTTCTTGGCCTTAAACTTTAGCTGCCTTAGTTTTGACCAGTCCTCTAGTTTCCTGGGGTCGGCCACAAAAGGTACAGAAATGGAATAAATGGCCAATAGGGAAACTTAAGTCCATACACCTCATTAAAACATTTTTGGTACCCATTTTTATGTTGTCTTGTGCCTGCGTAAGAAACATGTTGCCATAACTTTGGAATAACAGGTTTTGGAGGTGTGTTCGTGATATGGCCAGTGGCAGCACTGCTTTTTCAGGCTGGGCTCCATGGTACGATTTAGATTGCATGCTGTCTATGACAGCAGTGCAAAAACGTGCCACCACCTTCAAACGTTTTAGCTGCTGCAGTGAGGGAGCTCCACCTCATTGCAGGGCGTGCCTTGTGCGGTGTAACATTTCAATAAACATGGTGGTCGGCAAGCCTCACAGTCCCTATGTAGCCAACTTCAGGGGTGCCCAATCCCCCTGTTGGCATATGTGCACCCTTTACTGCTGTGGTGTGCTGAGGGGGTGCCCAATCCCCCTCTGCTTCATGCCTCCAAACGCAAACATCCTTGCCAACGAGGGTTGTTAACCCCCCGCCATTTTCCCTGGCACTGCCCCCGATTGTGTGCCACCCCCACACTAGGAGCCCACCCCAGTGTGGCTACAACCTGTAAAAACAAAAAAACAAAACAGGAAATGGTCCACAGTGATTTTATTTTATTTTTTTACCTGAAACAAAGAAAACGGCCCCTCGCTGGCTGTTGGCGCCCCCAACCCAGCAACCACCCTCTACGCACCCCATCTCCCCACACTCTCCCTCACTCTATACTTACCTCCGGAGCACGGCGCGATGATCTTCAGTGGACCAGGAACATATCTGCACTCTTCAAAGCCGGCCGCGAACTGAAGAAATGCCAGTAAGCTATATAATGGCATAAATAGGGGTTTTTCAACTTTGGTGCATATCTCGGGCATTTTGGGGAATTTTGGTACCCAAGTTTCAACATGGGGTTATTGGGACCCCTCCTTATGAATTCAGGCACTGTCATGGCGTTATATGGTCACAAAAGGTGATTTCGCGGTCATTGCGGGAAATCACCTTTCAGGACCGATTAATGAAACAACAGTGCCACTGTTCATGAGGTCAGCTCCCAAAAAGCCTATGTTGCAAATTTGGTGAAAAAATTCAAAAAAATGACCGTGTTACAAGCGTGCATTGCACAGTTCCCACGCACGCTTGTAACTTGGAGAATTTTTAATGTTTTTGCTCCAGATTTTTAACATTGCCATTTTTTCACACCTCCTTATGAACAGTGCAGCTATCATTTCCCACATTATGCCTGAAATGTGTTTTTGCACATCTGGCGCACAATGGCGCAGTCGCTGTAGGAAAACAATGTTCAGGACAGAGTAAGAAAATTACAGTAACACTGTTCATGAGCAGAGGTTCCAAGATGCGTATGTTGCAAATTTGGTGAAAAAATTCCAAAAAATGACTGTGTTACGAGTGTGTGTTGTGCAGTTTCCACGCACGTGTGTAACTTAGAGATTTTTTATACTTTTACTCCAGATTTTCAACATTGCCATTTTTTCACACCTCCTTATGATCAGTACAGCTTCATTTTTAACATCCTGCCCGAAATGTGTTTTCGCACATCCGGCACACAGTGGTGCCGTCACTGTAAGAAAACAATGTTCGGGACACAGTAAGAAAATCACAGTAACTCTGTTCATGAGCAGAGGTCCCAAAATGCCCACATCGAAAATTTGGTGAATAAATTCCACAAAATGACCATGTTACAAGTGTGCTTTGTGCAGTTTCCACTCATGCTTGTAACTTTGAGAATTTTTAATATTTTTACTCCAGATTTTCAACATTGCCAATTTCACACCTCCTTATGAACAGTACAGCTTCATTTTCCACATCCTGCCCGAAATGTGTTTTAGTACATCCAGCGCACAGTGACGCAGTCACTGTAGGAAAACAATGTTTGGGACACAGTAAGAAAATCACAGTTACACTGTTCATGAGCAGAGGTCCCAAAATGCCTATGTTAAACAGCTGGTCAAAAAATTCCACAAAATGACAATGTTACAAGCATGCGTTGCGCAGTGTCCATGCACCGCCGTAAGTTCAAAAATGTTTAATATTTTCACTCCAGATGTTCAACATTGCCATTTTGCACACCTTCTTATGAACAGTACAGCAGTCATTTTTCACATCCTGCCCAAAATGTGGTTTTGCACATCTGGCACACAATGGAACAGTCGCTGTGGGAAACAACATTCGGGACAAATTAAGAAAATCATACTGCCACTGTTCATGAGCAGAGATCCCAAAATGCCTATGTTAAAAATCTGGTGAAAGAATTCCAAAAAACAGACTGTTACGAGCGTGTGTTACCTAGTTTTCATGCACACTCGTAACGTCAGGCATTTTTAATATTTTCACTCCAGATTGTCAATATTGCCATCTCTTCGCACCTCATTATGAATGGTGCAGCTGACATTTTTATGTGGTGCAGAATGGTGCGGTCACTGTGGGAAATCAACATTCGGGACACATTAACAAAATCACAGGGACACTGTTCATAAGCAGAGGTCCCACATGCTTTCATGAGGTAGGGTCAGAAAAAGGCCATGTTGAAAATGTGGAGTGCGAATACCAATAAACGCCCAGGGCATTAGGGTTTCTAACCTTAACATCCCACCCTGTACAGACTAATAGGCATCAGGATGTGCCTTTGGATTGTCGGCTGTAATGCTCACACCACTGCACCCCCACCCTGCAGCCACTGACAGGCATCCAGGTGTGCCTTGGACTCTTCGGCTCCAAAGTTCACCCCATTCTCCTATGCTGCCCCCATCTCAACATACTTCCTTATGAAATGGGGTGAGCGTAAGGCCTGATGACCCCAAGGCACAATGCAACACTTGTCAGAGTCTGCAGGGTAGGGTGAAGTGAAATGGCATTAACGTTATGACCAACGACCCAAAGGCGCACCCCAATGCATGTCACTCTCTGCAGGGTGTGCTGGGGTTCACGTCGGTTCTATGCTTCACTGCCATTCCTATTATGCGTCTCTCTAATTCTTGCACTACCAATGCCAACACCAGCAAGACAACATTTGGCATTGACAAATGCTTGTTTTATATGTTGCAGATATTTTTCCACCAAAATGTAAGGAGACCACATTATTAAGTGTCTTCTTTCAAGCTGTCTGGGGAAGTAGATTAAATCCCATAAAAAGAAATATAATTTATCTACAACAACAGAAAGGAGGGCTAGATATGGTCAACCCCATCCTGTTCTTCTATACCATTTTCATTTACAGCAATATTACACCATTTTTGGCTCCCGCTGGAAAACTTTGGAAAGACACATTTTTTCATCTATAGCTGTATGGTTCTCATCATGGAACCAAGGTCACTTGAGAGTAGTCCGGAAATCATTAGTTTCTCCAATATATTTAAGAGCGGTCTTCCTAAAGTTAAAACAATGGGATATAACAAGCCAGTTACTGATAATCAAGTCAAGGAAGTATGTGTATAATTTCGTTATAGAGACACGCTACACCGAACAAACAACCTTTCCATTATGCCCCAGTACACACCTAAACTCGCTCTGTGAGTTACTGACAGAAAAAAGAATCCCTTTAAAAGTGCATGACATACAGTACACTGGTTACGTTGTCATGAAAAACTTAATATTAAGGCAAATCATAAACATAAACGGCAGTCAGAAAGATACTGTTCCAGGCCCAAATGTATGCAGCAGCCAGAGACAATACAACATTATATTTCTCTTGTTCATATATTATAACATTTTGGGTGTATGTAGCTAAAAGATGGACGGAAGAATTATTTTGTACTATGAGTTATGATATACTGATGTATAGTTACTACCCACCTAAATGGAATAAATGGGTTAAAGGTACCCTAAATGTAATACTAACTGTTTTTAAGTGGCACATATGGAATGTTAGACGTTTTTTCACTCTGCAGAGAAAGTAATTACTTACAAGGAAACTCTGGAGAAAATACTCTGTGAAATAAATAACATATATGTAATGGAAGCCCCAAATAAAACACAACAGGAATTAAGTAAGTCATGGAGAAACATGACATGGATTACAGATTCAGATGCCCCTATCACCTGAATACAGTTACAGATGAGTAAGAGTAGAAATGGGTTTAGGTCAGTATGTCAAAGAGAAATGTGTTTTGTTCTTTTTTTTTTCTCTCTCTGTATTTTTTTTGCTAATAACACAAGCTGGTGGAAAGGAGCACTAAATGGGTTTTCTTGATTTGTATCTGAATGGTTTGTTGTGATTTTATTGACTATAATTAAGTGTAACTATGTTTAATTTGTATGATTTCAATAAAACAAATTCCCCTACTCTTTTCAAGAAGTGCCATGGGATCTTTAACATCCACCTGAACCACCACCAGAACAGGCAGATGGGACCTTGGTTTAATGTTTCATCTGAAAGATCATGCTGCACTACAGCATCAGTATTGGGATTTAACCCAAGTGCCTCGTGTGGGGATAGAACCCACAGCCTTCTGATCTCCCAGCCTCAGAGGCGAGTGTGTTACCTGCTAAGCCACCGACACTGCTAAGATTAAGCTCATTAATTAGTTATGAGTTGCTTATTACTGCTATGCTTGCTAACCGTGAGTTGTTAGTTGTTACTATGGTTCCTAATTTTTTTTGTTGGTGTTAATGCTGTTTCTTTGGTGCAGGCCATGCCACCAGCTTGACCCCCCAGCCTTTCCACTCAGCTCCTCAGCGGCTTACCTGCAGTCCCGGGCATGTTCCTCCATGGCTTGCCCCCCTGTGATGGGGGTCAGCAGGTCCCCTCAAAGCAGCCAACTGAATGGCTCTGGTGTCACCCAGGAGAGTCTTGCCACTGAAGTAGGGCCTGTGAGTGTTGGGTCCATCATGGTGTGCTGCTCAGTTTTTTTTTTCCCTTCCCCTGTTCCATGGTATGTCGACTCAGTGGTGTCACAAGCTCATGCACACAAGCATACAAAGCATGACACTGCTGTCGTCGAGGCACAGGTCAGGGAGTAAAGGAAAACCAGGAGCAGTTTCAAAATTTGCAAATAGCATTTTATTTTTCTCAATAACAGCAAAATAATAAATAAAAATGATTCAGTATAGCTATTTACAAAGGCAGTATAAACAGAGAAAACTAAGTCCTTTTGAGGGTATCTCTTAATTCCAAGTTTCAGTCTCTCAGTCTCTCCCTCTCCTTTGTCTCTCTAGCAAAAACATTGCTGCTCTTTTTAGAAGTCTTTGTCTGGGAATTCATTAAGACAGCCTGCTTCTCACAGAATGTTCTTGTAAGTTTACAGAATGTTCTTGTCTGTTTCATTCCTTGCAGGTGCAACAAAACAGTACATGGTGGCCCAGAACTCACCTCTTGTTGTCAGCTCTGCAGAGATTTTGCAAACCAACATCTCAGGTTAACCCCTTGAGTTCCAAATGGCTTTGCAATCATTTCAGCAGTATAACTATCTACAGTTTTAACTCATTCTATCTGGTGCTGCCATTTGAGTCAGGTTAAGCAATGGATGGTTCTGATGCCATATGGTGCTAATGGGTGAAAAGGGATCACAGTATCACATACAATTTTACACAGAGATTCACATTTATTTTTCATAACTGCAGATATGCAAGGGGGAAGAAAAGACAGAACAGCATGTGAAGGCAGAGAGATAGCGAGAGGCGGAGAATTGTGAAACCGCCAGAGTCATCAGTTCCTAGGTCTCACAAAAAAATCTGGTTGTGCAACTAGACACAGAAGAGACAGAAAAGGAGAGGATAGAACAGACCCTTGCGTTTAAACTCTTTCTGCATAACAAATGGGGCAGGGCCTTATTCAACCCTGTCATAACTGTCAGACATTCCATTCCCACTGCTATGCCGCCCTGTGTGCACTACTACCTGTGTACACCCAGATGGCTGTATATTGCCTGGATCAGCCACAGCCCCCGGTAGGGAGAAGTGCATCCTCTGGGATGCACGATCCTCCTACCTTCGCTGGCTCTGAAGACCCAGGCTCATTTCAAACCTAGGTCTCCAATGTCATCAGTGGAATCACAATCACTGTGTTGTCAGGCTGGCTATATGATTGCTCATTGTAAAGATACAGGAAGTCATTTATCTTGTCATTTGGCATGGAACAGAGGTATCTGTGTTAGTAGAATAAAGATAGCTTCCATCAGCTTTGCTGTGTGAGTCATGCTGCAGCAGCTTCTGTGCAGTTTTAACTTTGGAAGATATTTTTTTGGAGGTTAGTAGCTTCTGTCAAGTTACATTTTGTGGTAAAGTACATTAGTTCTAATGAGTATGAAGATAATGTTCTTTCAGTTTTAAAAGTATTTTTGTACTGTTTTTGAAAATGTGTTGGAAGCTATAGCAAAGCCACAGCAGTTTCATGGGGGTCTGTCATCCATTAGGTAATGTGCTTTTTTATCTTTGGAAGTTGTTTGTAGGTGGTAGAAACAATTTAATGTCCTAGAAGTAGTTTGTAATGTGTAACTTGATGTTGGCTTCTGTATTGACATGATTTTTTTTAACGTTACACTAAAATGAACAAGCTGTAATTCTGAAAGACTGAGGGAAAACTGTGCTAAGGCTAATACAAAAAAAAACACAATATTGGTTATCAGATACATTATAAAATGATTTATTATTAAAAAAGCTGGGAGCAGGACTTACCCACCATGCATGGTGGTGTGGCATAGTGGGTGAGAGAGGGGGTTGGGGTTGAAAAAACCCTAACGGCACATTCCCCTCGTATTGTGACTTTGTAATGCTAACATATGCATTAAGGTATTTTTTTGCAATTTATGGACTTAGTTTTTGAGAATGTAGAGTCGCAACTTGCTTCATATAGGTGAAGTGGGGAAAAAAGAGGCTATGTTGAAAACATGGGGTCAAAATCTACAAAAATAATAAAGTTATGAGTAAATGTTGAAGAATTTCAACATTGCTTCATACCTTTGTTGTTTTTTTGACATTTTGACCCCAAATTTTCATCATAGTCTTTTTATTACCCCACCTTATGATCAAGAAAGGTGAATTTGTTTAAATCCTGCCTAAAACATGATTTTGAAGAGCGACTATAAAAACATGTGGGGGGGTGGATTTGAAAAATTTCACCTACCTGTTTCATGAGGTGGGCATAAAATAAGGCCATGCTGAAAACTGGAAGTAAAAATCTTAACAAATGACAAAGTTATGAGTAAAAGTTAAACTCTTAGGCTGCTAGAAGATTTACAACATAAAGGTTTTTAGGATGTGTATACACACCAGCAGCACAGCAAGGGTTAAAACACACAAGTCATTCACTGAACTTACCTTGTTTTCAGTCACTTCCCAGTGGAGCACAAAAGAAGCAGAATGTTAGAAAAGGAGCAGTGCTGGACTGGATAACTAAGTATAGGGTGAGGGTGGGTGGTGGGTGGCGCAAGCGGAGAGGGGGGGTTGGGTTGGGCATGGGGACATGGGGGAAAAAGTCGTCACTGGACTGTTTTCTTCTTTTACAGGTTTATGGAGGACGCACAGTGAGGAATCGTGAGGTGGGCAGGATACTTGGCAATGCGAAGGTATTTAATTGTCACAGAAGGGGCACGGGGAAGGATCGGGAGGTCAGTGGGATGCTTGACAGTTGGAGGGTATTTATTGTCACAGATGGGGCACGGGGAAGGATCAGGAGGTGGACGGACACTTGGCAGTGGGAGGGTGTTGTTTTCTACAGGTGGGGCACGGGGAAGGATGAGGGGAGCTCAGAGCTGATCATGACACTGTTCAGCTGCTTGCTGGACAGCTTCATGCAGATGAAAAAATTGAACGGTTGTGTGATAGGAGCAGCTCAATCCTTTCAACTATAAGCAGTTTCTGCCCTGCAAGCACAGAACACTGTCATGATGAGCCTTGGTGAGCACTGGGTTGTAACTGTCAAGTCCACTGCAGCTTGAGCTACACTGGACCTGACAGTAACACAACTCTGAAACCTCATTCTTATAACAAAATGTTTGCTGTGCATGCATACACAAACATAAGAAGGGCTGCTTCCTGTATGGCCAAGCTCAGCTCACAATGAACAGGCAGCACAAACCTCCTGGGGTGAAAGTCCTGATTCTGACTGCCCCGCTCACTGGCAAGAATGTTCCACAGCTTGTCTCTGGGGCTGGTAGCACCCCCTAGGTAGGAGCGTGACCAGAGAGAAAACAGAAATACAGTTTAGGCAGTCAGAGATTAAGACCCACCAGTGGGGAAAAAAAAGAGGTCTGAATCTGAATCCTAATTTAAATGACTTTATTACAGCATCAGTTTATGAGAACAAATAATAATTTACAGAGAGATTCCAATAGTCAGTAGGATGGGGTTGGGGAATTATGCTGCTGCCACATTTCCTGTAAGTTCTCACTGTTAAAAAATTTACCCAGATCTAGCTGTGGGGGGGGGGGGCATGCAATATCTACCCCAGCCTCATGTCAAGCTGGTGACAATGCAGTAGAAACAGGTGGGTGGGTCCTTACTGGGGAAGAAAATGCTGCAATTGGTGCAGCAACAGAGCTCCAATGGTACCCGTGTCATTCCTCTAGTACTGAGGCCAGATGACCCCTTATTTATTTGCAGTCCCCCCTCACTTGGGCTGAAAGATTGCAACACCTGACCTTGATCATGAGTGGTGTGGGCAACAGTCTGCCTTGAAACCCTGCCATGTCCCACCTGTTTGGACATAGAAGGTTTAGTGAGGCAAAGCACCCCCCCCCCATAGAGCCAACACATCCCTACTGTGACTCATTAAGGCAGAGCCCAGAGATCCCACCTTAACCTAGGACTCTCACGTGGCAGCTAAGTCATGATAAAGAGGGGCTTCCTGGCATCAGTAAGCAGTCAGAGTATAGCCTAAGTGATGTGTGAACCATGTGATACAGTTCAGTTCCCATTCTACACTCCCCCTTCCCTTTATGTCACTTTGGTTCCCCTGTCCCTCCCCTCACCACCACCACAAGGCTGGGGCTGCCTGGGGTGCACTCTTCAACCAGCTAGGGGTGCAAGTGTGCAGCTGTCTTCACAGTTCAGCACCAACGCTCTTTTGTGACTAGCTGGCAGGGGGTGCATGAATGCCAGGTGGTCTGCAACCTCCCTCTTTGGGATCAGAGCACCTCACCTCCACATAGATATCTGTGGCTCGAAGGTGAGCCCCAGTCACAAAGGTGGCAGCACAGTCCAGCCTGTGGGCACAGTGACAGCGCCACCACTTGCAACTCTGATGAGCCAGGTTCAGAGTAGACCCGAACTGTTGAAAGGCCAGCCTGGTCGGACGATCAAGCAACTCAGAGGATGCGCTCCTCCTCAGGAGAGAGAGAGAGAGAGAGAGAGATTCTGGCTGGCGCCAAGTGACCATCACCTGGGTGACCACAGGTGGCAGTGCAGATAGGGATGCAGTTCAGGTGGGGCGAGGTGCCAACTGGCTATCTGGAGCATGATCATGCTTAGCGTGTGTATGCTCTGGCTCAGACCTGCCCAATGCCTCTCAGTGGAACGGGACAAAAAGAAAACTGGCACTTGCAGCGAGCAGGTTGATGTGCCACCAGCACTCTCGGGCTCCAGCTCGCCAACTGCCCACCAGCCCCATGGAACCACCTGTGTCAGTGAGAAGCAGCAGGTGCAGTTCTCTGTACATAGTTTTGTTGACTTATAAAAATAATAAAACAATTTTGTTTGTAAGAACAGACTGCTGCTCTTCTAACACAACAATATAGCAAAAATAAGGATATGGGGATACTTTACCCTAAGAAAGGGGAAGCAGGGTTTTATATATGAGAAACCACAGTCTGCAAAGCAGCACTATCTAGCAGTGACAGCTGTGAATGATGAGTCCTATAGTGCTAAGTAACAGAAGCAGCAGAGAGACCTCTGATAGGGGTAGTTGAGACTGCAGTGTGGTAAAGCCAAAGGAGCACTCTACCCTCACAGCTGATGGAATAGTGGATCTGAATGGTCAGAGCAGCTACCTTTGGGACAAAGAGCCTAAGGTTCGATTCCTAGCAAGGGATAGAGAAGCACCTGCCCAATTCAAAGAGACTGACAGAACATTTCCAACAATGTGATGACAAAATACCTCTTCAGCTTTGTGACAGGGGCATGAAAAGCAGTTTTCCTTTTGCCCTTTACAGATCCTCCACCACCACCACCACCTTGGATAGCCTGAGTGAGATGTATCATCTCACTTTCAGTGAGGGTCCTGCATTTACCCCATTTTACAGACAGGAGGGACTGAAGGGACATGGGGATCTCTGAACCTCGGGACAGCTTTGTTCACAGGCCTCTGGTCTAGTCACTGGACCACACTCCCTTCTGTTAATGGTGAGACTCTCTTGTGTAGGCTGGCTAAACTGGTGGTTTAAACTGGGGAGTGCTCACACAAGCATCATTCAAAAGCCAGATCAGATACTGCACTGTCCTTTGAATGGGATTTTTTAGCCTGTGGCCCAAAAATGCTGGCTTCCAGTCACAAAGTGTGACTTCCACGTCACGAAGCCAGAAAGACCCACCAGAGAACACTGGTTTCCTTTCATAATATTGGAGGTCCCTGCTGATTTTATGTAACATGCAGACAGGCCTCTGGCAGCTAGCCTGGACAGGCTCACGGGGCTCTGTGAAATCTCTCTGTGTACCACAGAATGTGCTGCCCCTGTCATAATAGTTAGCACAAGACTGCTGTGCCGGCAACCCCCCTAGTATAACAACTCTGTTTACTCCCTTCCCAGCCCTGCTGGGCTCTAGTCTACATAAGCGTGCAGAATTTCTCTCAGTCTGCAACTGGACTGCAATTCAAATGTAATGAAACTGAAGATTGTGACATATAACGGGAACGTATTACTAATGTTAACAAGAATGTTATTCTAGTTCAGTTTTGTATGGATCAAAAATATTCCATCCTCCCAAACCCTTCTTAGTGAATCTGCCTAATTCCTGACTCCCTGTTTTGGTGGAGGGGAACCTTGGGAATATGCCCCCTGCATCAAGTGGTAAGAGAGTGGGGGAGCACTGAGAAAATGGCCAAACTACTGGATGAACCAAAGTACCAGCACTTCTCAAACCTGAAAATCTCATGCCCACCAGGACTTACTGATGTCTACACTGTTCATTATTCCAACCCCCACAGCTAAAACAAATATTTCTGTTTATATATTGTTGGGATATATATATATATATATATATAGTGTGTATATATATATATATATATATATACATACATATACACACACACATATCCTAAGCCCCAACGTGATCTCCACCTGGGTGCCCTTATTCATAAAACCCTTGTGGCTGGTGCTACCCCCCCAGGCAGGTTACTCTACGTCAAGCAAAGCACTAGAACAATTAGGTCCTCATCTCAACAACTGCTAAGTGTCCTTTGCTCCAACACCAACATAGGCCAGAAAGCATTCTCCGTAGTGGCCCCTAAGCTCTGGAAAAGCCTTCCCACCTCTGTTCTTAACATAGATTCTACAAAGGTCTTTAAATCAAAATTATCTACAAGTCTCCTATCCAAATCTGAATGCAACTCACATGTTTCGAGCCCAAGTTGCCTTTGATAAAGAACTAAAGAGTTTGAAACGTCAGGTGAAGACACGTGTCTGTTTCTGTTTGAATAAATGACTTTGTGAGAAACCTTTTGGTCTCCGCATCCCTCTTATGAGGTGGTGAGTGCTCTAAACATTTCGTCTAAGTATTCTGCCTTGTTTATTGAAGCACCACTCTCCTTGTTTGATTGGGTGACTAGGGAAATAAATCAGGGAGGGGCGGTAGATGTCGCCTACCTAGATTTCAGCAAAGTCTTCAACACCGTCCCACATAGAAGGCTGATTAACAAGATGGGTAGTCTGGGCATGGCAGACAGGGTGGTGAACTGGGTTAGGAACTGGTTAACAGACAGGAGACAGAGGGTGGTGGTAAATGGACTACAATCTGGCTAGAGGGGGGGTGACCAGTGGAGTACCACAGTGATCAGTACCAGGACCAGTCCTGTTTAATGTCTTCATTAGTGACATTGCAGAGAGGCTAGCAGGAAAGGTCTGCCTGTTTGCAGATGAAACCAAGATCTGCAACAGGGTGAATACTCCAGAAGGGGTGCAGAAAATGAAGAGAGACCTGGAAAAGCTTGAAAGATGGTCGGAGATGTGGCAACTGAGGTTCAATGAAAAGAAGTGCAAAATAATGTACCTGGTAGAGGGAACCCTGGGGAGGGCTAAAGGTTGGGGGGGGAGCTGACTGTCACCAAAGAGGAAAGGGACCTAGGGATCATCATCTCTGATGATATTAAGGTATCACAGCAGTGCACAAAGGCGGAAGGGAGCGCCAGTGGCATGCTGGGGTGCATAGGCAGGGGTATCACTAGCAGTAGGTGGGAGGTGGTGATGCCATTGTATAAAACATTGGTAAGGCCTCACCTGGAGCACTGTGTGCAGTTCTGGAGACCACACCTGCATAAGGATATAGATAAGGTGGAGACTATCCAGAGAAGGGCAACAAAGATGGTGCAGGGCTTACACCACAAAACATATGATGAGAGACTAAGGGACCTCAATATGTACTTACTTGAGGAGACAGCGGGGGGACATGATTGAAACTTTCAAGTACCTCAAGGGCATAAACAAAGTGTAGGTGGGGGACCTTTTTCAATGTAGAAAAAGTACTAGAACAAGGGGGCACAATATAAAATTGGAAGGGGGTAGATTAAGAGGTAATGTGAGGAAGTTTTTCTACACAGAAAGGGTAGTCGATGCTTGGAACAGTCTGCCACAGGAGGTAGTGGGGGCAAGCACAGTGGAGGGGTTAAGTATGCATGTGACAGGCACAAGGGAAACTTGAGAGGGGAGGGGGTGATGAAAAGCTATTGATCATATAGGGTCAGTGGCCATATACAATGTATAGGGCCTACGGGCAGACTGGATGGGCCTAGCAGTCCTTATCTGCTGACAATTTTATTTATTAAATTTTATTAACTGGGTAAGCCCACTCGGCCCCTAATGTCCCTTTTTCAGGGGCGACCTGGAGTTAGTTACATAGAGCTGAGCAAATACATGCAAGTAATACAGTGTAGGACATAGCATACAGGAATACAATGGCAGAGGACAATTTTCATAAAATAAAGCGGTGATATATAGCATATTTACACAGTTCAGCAGTGGCAGCTGATAGCCTTAGGGCATCAGTCTTAAGATACATACAAGTAATACAGTGTAGGACATAGAGTACAGGATTACAATGACAGTGGACAGTTATCATAGAAGAGAGCAGTTATATACAGCACATTTGCACAATTCAACAGTGGCAGCTGATTGACTTAGGGCATTAGACTTTTTGTAGCCAAACTACAGGGGCGAGAATTAGCCTGCCTGCAGGACAGAAGCAGGCGCTAGGGTTTAGGAGGTGGACACGCAGTCCCTTCTGAAATGTCGCTAGGGAAGGGGCTTCCTGAATGTGACCAGGGAGCTTATTCCATAGTGTAGGGGCTATGTGGGCAAAGGATTTACTGCCAGCTACGGATCTGGTCCTGGGCAGTTCCAGGAGTTTTTTTTCCCGAAGTGCGGAGTGGTCTGCTGTACCGTTTTGGGGCAAGTAGCCTGACTAGCCCTGCAGGAGGATCGTCATCGAGCAGCTTATATGTCAAGCTTAATAAGGGGTACTGGAGCCTATGGTTCAGGGTGGGCCAGTTGAGTGAGGCAAGGACTTCACAGTGGTGGGTCCTCAGGTGGGCTTTGGTGTGAATCATGCGATTTTGTGATACAGAGTTTGCAATCTACAATGGTCAAGTTTTGCAATGCCGAGTGGGGTTGGGGCTGCATAGGTAAGAGCTGGGAGGAGGATACTATGTGCGATTGCCAGTCTTGTCTCTGGTATCATGTTAGTGCTAAGATGGGAGAGCAGGCCAAGTTTTTGGTGAATGTTTTTTGTCATCAGATCCACGTATGGTTTTAGAGTGAGCCCCTGATCTAGTGTAAAGCCCAGGTATCTGAAGGACTGGACC
Organism: Neoceratodus forsteri; assembly: GCA_016271365.2. Taxonomy (NCBI): domain Eukaryota; kingdom Metazoa; phylum Chordata; order Ceratodontiformes; family Ceratodontidae; genus Neoceratodus; species Neoceratodus forsteri. The sequence goes on from JADMNL010000025.1 coordinate 247,633,214, forward strand.
ACCTCGACTGTAGAGACAGATACAGTGATCAGCGGGAGAAGGTGTGCCCAGGAAGGACCCAGGGATTTTAGACCAAATAGGAGTGCTTTGGTCTTATTGGGGTTAAGGACCAGATGATTCTCAACTAGCCAAGCTTCAGCCTTGGTGAAGTCTGACTGGAGCACGGTCCCTAGGTCATTCAAATGCAGCGCAGTTCTATAAAGTGCTGCATCATCAGTGTACTGTACCATGGAGCTGCTTCCACAGTGGCAGAGGAGGTCATTGACAAATAGAGAGAACAAGAGTGGGCCCAAGATGGAGCCTTGTGGTACTCCCTCATTTAAAGGTAGTGGTTCAGAGGTTGCATCTCTCCACTTGACCTGTTGGGAGCGGCCAGACAAGTAGTTGCGGAACCAGTTCAGGGAGTGTTGGTCAAGTCCAAATGTACTCGGCTTGGTTAGCAGGAGTGGGTGGTCTACCAGGTCAAAGGCATTGGTTAGGTCAATGAAGACTGCCCCCGTGGGAGTACCCTTGTCCAAGGCAGCTAGGACGTCAGATGTGAACCTAATGAGGGCAATGTTGGTTCCATGCTTTTGTCGGAAACCATGTTGGGAGGGTGCCAGAGGTCGGTTAGCTTCCAGGTAATCCCTTAGTTGGCAGTACATGAGCTGCTCCAGTATCTTTGCAAGATGGCAGAGGATGGAGATGGGTCTGTGGTGTCCTATTGTTTCCCTAGCTCCACCCTTATGGATTGGGACCATGTGGGCCTGCTTCCCAGTTTTGGGGACTACTCCATCCTGCAGGGAACTGTTTATGAGCAGGGCGACTGGTAAGGCTATGGCGGGGGCAGCTGCCCTGAGCAGCCTAGGTTCCATTCCGTCCAGTCCCGGTGATCCAGTGGGTTTTACGGACTGCAGGAGGGGCAGCACTTCTTTGACACGCACGGTCCTTAGATGGAAGTGGGGGGGGTCCGAGGATCCTGAGTTTCAATTTCTGTGTTTCTGTGTTTCTTGTGTGCACTTTGTTGCTATTTTGGAAATTGTAAATGTCTTTGATCATGTTTGTGTGTATCTAAAACTGTTAAATCCTAGTACTTTTCACTTGATGTATCTATGATTCTGCATCTTTATATTCATGCCAGCTCTACGGCCTGGGTCATGCCTGAAAATGGTCCCTGGTACCAGTGTACCCACCTGGTTAACAAACAAATAAAAATAAAATAAATAAATATTGGGTCCCTATTACTGCCTTAAAATATATCTCCTGGATTTCCTTTTCTTGGCATTTTTTAAAAGTTGTTCTGTTTTTACTCCCCCTCCCCATATATCCCCAAAATCCACTACTACCTTTAAGGCTCCTCCCATCTTGGCCCTCTATCCCTCTACTTCATGACACCCCTTTTGTCACCCTCTGTCCTTTCCATCTGTATAGTCCTAAAGCACCTACCCTACCCTGTGGTGGGACAACTCTCCGGGTGGGTAATAGAAAGACCAAGAGGGGTGGCAGCTAATCAATCCATGGCTTTCAAGAAGGTGACTGCAATGACTAAGAAGGGGCCATACACACGTGACACCAGCATGTTAGGTGTCACACAAAGACTGTGAATGGTTACATGTGTTCTTGATTATTATAATTGCTGGTATCTGGGACCAAGCTGCATCCACTGCTCATATCTGGAGCAACAGGGCTAGAGGGGAGGGAGGGAAGACTGAACTCTACCATGGAGCAGCTTCAACCAGTTTGATGTAGAGGGTGTTATTCGGGTGATTACCGATCTGTGCTGCACCACCATTAGATTGGACTTAGCACCATAGGATTGTGTGTAATGCAGAATTCCACCATCAGAACTGGCATGCAATGTCAATTCCACTTCAGAACTGTTTTTCAGAATTTCATTTTAAATTCCATGGAATTCGAGAAAGCGTTTCTGTGTACACTATGGAGGATCAAGTAAATCGCAGAATATTATTCCATGGATTGAGTAAAAAGAAGGACCCTTTTGTTTCTTTTGTTCTTTTTAATTTTCTGCTGCATTACTTGTGATGCAATCTGCTGGTCAGCACTGCAGTGGAAAACAACAAAGCCATAACTGTAAAATAACTAAAACATGTATAAACCATACAGTCATTAATCCATAATACCAAGGTTCCATATATCCTTCAAATGACTCATAATTCAGTAAATAAAATACACTGGTTACCACCATGTTCCTTGGCACTGATGGCAGGGTACCAATGAGATAAAAAAGTAACAAACTTCCTTTTTATTACTTCTACCTACATACCAAGATACAATTAGGTTTTCACCTGAACCACTCCACCTGCTCCGCACTATTTAATGTAAGAATCTAGCCATCATTTGCTGGTAATACTAGCCATCATTCAGAAGCAATTTGCATGAACCTCGTCAAGACCTTTGGTACCCTGCATCGTCCTCTACTAAATTACATAAGGGAAAAACTCTCCCCCTGACAATAGCACTTTTAGAAGTCTGACGATTCCATTGTTTAACCCTTAACGTAAAATGGCCATCTCAGAGTACTGTAGATGAGTTAAGACTGACTGAAGGCACATTGACCAGACTTAGATCCACTCTGACCAACAGGTTAGCCCTACACCAGGCACTTGGGGTAATACCATACCTGATACTGTAGTGCAGTATGAAGGAGGTTCTGCACTGTTGAGGTGCCATCCTTCGGATGAGCCATTAAACTGAGGTCCCTTCTGCCCATCTCTGCTAACTGTGCAAGTGGAAGTGAAAAATCCCATGGCACTTACCAAAAAGAGTAGTTTCCCCAATGTCATAGACATCATTCCACCTATATATAACAACTTATGGTGACTTTCCTGGTCACAAACTACAAATAAATGACCATATTTAAGAAGTCTCTCCTCCATGCAATCTCTATTTTGGAGCATCTCAAGACTCCATTTTCTATCCCCTGGTTTTCAGTCTCTTTTTAAACAACCTATCATCAGTATGCTATTTGTTTGGACTTTTATGTGTTTCTGATCCCGCAACCCTGGACAGTGGAGCTGTTGTTGCTGGCACACTCTTGAACAGTAGCAGAAACAAAGCAATGGCCTTCTATGTAAAACCCCCAACCCCTCAAAACTTGCAAATTTAATGTTGCTCAGATGTCCCACTAGAGGCTGTCCAGTCTTTTATATACCTTGGTCTATGGCTAGACCAGAAGCTAGGTTTCACATCACAAAAATAAACAGAGAAACACATCAAATACTTGGTGTCCTCTACTGCATCTGCACCTGCATCTCACCAAACACTGAGAAACTAATACTTAGTTCCTATTGCAAGCACTGCAGTATGTAAGTAAAACCTACAGTTCCATTCAGCATGATTTTAGGGCTGGACACAGCACCACCACTGCTCTTACCCAATTCTGTTAAGTCTAACATGGATACGGGCTTACTAACTGGTGCAGTGTTTATAGACCTTACCAAAGCATTTGACTTGGTGAATCACCCTGTGTTGCTGCATAAACTCCAATCTATTGGTGCTGCTGAGTCCACCTTATCCTGGTTCCAAAGTTATCTCGAAAATTGTTCACAACTGGTCTCCTTTGGCAGAGCTCCATCTTTCACTGCCCCAATCTCCTGTGGGGTTCCTCAGGGCTCAAATCTTGGCCCATTGCTCTTTTCCCTTTTCGTTAATGATATTTACCAATCTCCCTCACTGTAGCTCCTTAATGTATGCTGATGATCTGGTGCTTTATATCTCCTCCAGGTCCATTGATGACCTCAATATGCACCTATCCTATGCATTCCAGCTTATCCAGTCATGGCTTATCTCAAACTACCTAGTCCTCAACTTGACCAAGACACAGGCCATGCTCTTTGGGTCCTCTAGAAAAGTACGTGCTGGGTACCCCAAGCTCCGTGTCCTCTGTAGTGATGGCTCTGTTATCTCAAACATTGAATCCTTCTAATACCTTGGTGTGATGCTCGATCCTGCTTTAGACTTCTCCTCTCACATTATTGAGGTATGCAGGTCTGTCAATCAAAAGATTGGTGCTGTCTATAGGGTACATCACTCCCTCACTCCTTCTCCCAGGATCTCTGTCTCAATGGGCATCTTGCTCCCTAGACTCTTATATGCCCTCCCTGTCCTCTCAAAGGCCAACGACAGTGTACTATGAAAGTGGGACGTCATTTATAACAACATTTGCAGGTTTGCCCTGTCTGCTCCCCGCCTAACCCACCACTGCCTGCTATACTCTTCTTTGCATTGGTTACCCCCGATGCCCTTCATTCCCACTCACTGGGGTGTTTTATCGACTCCTTGACCAGGCATCCTCACCCCACTTCCCTTGGGGCTATGCTTAACCCAGTCCTTCACTCTCGCTCTCTTAAATCCACATCCTCCTCACTACTCTCTGTCCCGCACTGCTCCACTTAAATGGGTGAGTAAGCATTTGCCCACTTTGCTCCCAAATTCTGGAATTCACTTCCTCTCCATATAAAGTGTTCCCAATCTCACTCTACCTTCAAGAAGGCTTTTTTTTCTCACCTCTTTGCACTTGTCATTTGTGAATTCTCCTAACTATTGTTTGCATTCTGTTTTACCTTGACCACCTTGCCTACCTGTGCAAAACGTGGGTATGGTGGGTAATGGATCAATGTTCTTATTAGAACTTCTTCAGCCCCCCCCCCCCCAGAGGCTCTGGAAACAACTGTGCAAAATTGGGGGAGGGGGCCTTGACAAATTCAAAACAAGTTCTCTGTAATATAAATTCTGTTTTATTATGTAAAGTCCCCTACGTTTCACCCACAAAATGGGCTTGTTCACGGGGATATAAACTTGTAGGTACTGTATTCTCTGTTTTTCTGTAAATTAATTAAAACACACTTTTATTGATTTATACTCATATAAATTTATAATATGCTTATTGAGGTAACTTCAAGATATTAGCAATCTCTCATCCCTTAGAAAAAATGCAGGCTGTTACTATAATGGTAATATGTTTGTTTAAAAAACCAAAAGTAGCATTCAATGCTCTGCAAAACATGTAAAACAAAAATTAAAATGAATAAAGTAGCCACTCTGGCAGTGTTGTTGCTCACAGTTTGTAAAAAACTTGTGTTCCTTTGTAACTAAATTTTTTCTAAGGTATGAGAGAGTGGGTGAAACGTAGGGGACTTTACATAATAAAACAGAAATTATATTACAGAGAGCTTGTTTTGAATTTGTCACCCCCTCATTTTGCACACCTTGCCTACCTGTTTGTTCTGCTATGTTTAAGAAAGATCTACATTGTTTTTGTTTTTTGTCAGACCTTTTGCCAGATGGATTGTGCCTATCTTGTATATTCCATATGTATCCTTGCGTGGATATGTTGATGCATTTTGTACTTGTATTGTGATTGTTAAGTTACCTTGTTGAGACGTATGGCTATATTTTGTACTCTTAAAGCTACCAACTTTCCAAGGCCTTAAACTGGGACAGGGTTTATCCTGACCTTGCCCCCCCCCCCAACATGTCATTCCCATGGGCACCGCCGCAGACAACGCTGCACACAATCAATAAAATGTTGCTGCTTGCTCTGGCCATGCTGCCCCACAGTAACACCAGTAGCAAACATCCAGATTAAAACAAGACATCATTCTGCTGCAGCAAGTTCCAAATCATGATGTACAGAAAGTTCATTAGAAGCAAACCTGCATTAAATTGCGTTCAGACATTCGAGCTGCATGTATTGCTCCTCCTGACAGTCCCATCCCAACCTGCTTACACTCCCCTCATTTGCTGAGCAAACTTCACTTCAGTGACTCCCACCACCACACCAGATTGTTTTCACACACTTCCCTGGAGCAGATCAGGTTTGGGTACCTTAGTTCACTGCTGCCGGTCTCTTCTACCTAGAGTTTCTCTCTGCTGCTGGCAGGCAGATGTCCACATGCACCTGTTTGCACTACCACCCAGTCTAACCTAACACGAAGGAACATGCTTTACCGTGCTCCCGCTGACACGCTTGCGGTGCAACATAGGTGCAGGGGTTGAAGTTGCAAACTGTTGTCCAACTCGAGCAGTGCCACAGTGGTGCTGAAATAACTGTCACTCATGGATTAGCAGTCAGCAAAAAAAAGGGACAAAACTGGGACAAGTAAGCAAAAACCAGGGCAAAAGTGACATTTTGCAAAACTTGTGGGGACACTGGGACATGCTACCTAAAATAGGGACTGTCCTGGGAAAATAGGAACTGTTGGTAGCTTTATGTACTCTCCCAGATCGTGATTGAAAATAGCCAGGTGTATTGCCTAGTGCACTTACCCAGTCACCAAAAGCTAATAAATAAATAAATAAATATACAGGATGGCCTTTGGATTATCGCTGAATAAAGTCATGGTTACATACAGCAACATACGCAGGTTTGCACTGGGCTGTAGCAAAAGTACTCACTACTGTTTGCTTTATAATAATCTTGATCTCTTACCATCGGATAAGAGGAGAGGCCTCAGTCAACCCAGGTACTGTAAACTAAAGGTGAACAACACTAAGAGGCTCACACTCAGGTGTGGGTCTGGCCCCAGTTTGCACTTTGTATGCAAAAACTGTTTTTTTTTTACTTTCTGTTGATTGCAGTATAAGAGATGGTATCAGGCTCATTTTGCTTACTTCCAAGCTAATATTTGCTTTAACCCAAAACCCCAGAATCCCCTGCACCTGACATCAGGGCAGTGCTGCAGCATTTGGAGATTCAATAGCCTGCATTGCATGTTAGATATTTTATAAGGTCAGCTCAGCTATTTGTTGGTCCTGCCGCTCTGCCAGGGCTAAGTACAGTCCTCTGTGACTAAAGTTAGCACAGGTAGGCAGCAGGGCCAGCTAACAAAAGATCAGAGCTTATAAATGCTCTAACATACACTGCAGGCAGTGACCCTTCCACTGCTGCTGCCCTCCTCTGATGTCAGCTGTGAGGGATCCTGATGGGATGGGTTGGTCCCTGGACTTGTCAAGTAGTTGGGGGGGGGAGAGGAGACTTACTCCCTGTCAGGCAAGGTTGGGCAATTTCATTCTAGTCTACATTCCCTGTACTACTATTATGTAACTCCTGTACCTTGTAAAATAATTTAAGATACAGTGAGTTTAAAAGTCATTATTTAAAACTAAACTCTGTTGTGTTCTGTGGTCCATGACCACTTCAAACTGCTGTGTTTTGTAAGTCATCTGACCTGACTGGTAGTTGGGGGGGAGAAGGACAGACTTTATTTCTTACCTCATGGGCTTGGTTGGCCATCAGATCAACTTGCAATGGCAGTTTTGTTTGTTTGTTTGTTTGTTTTTAATAGAGGTGTTTTTTTTTCACTTGTGACTGGACTGAGGGGCAGCTGTTCAGCCCTGTCCCTGCCTCCCCTGACTGGCAACTACCTCCACCAGAACTCACATGGTCGTTAGAGGTTCCCCCGCAGCTTTCCCCTGTGGTGGAACTGGAGGAGGAAGGGCCACCCCCAGTACACAAATCCGGTGTGGATCAGGATCTTAGGTGGTAGCACAATCAGGGATAGGCAGGCAGGTCATCGTTAAGCCCCTGTCACAACTTTTCCTTTTCTTCCCGCCCAGCCACAGTGGGCATGTAGCTGTGCATGTATAGGCACAAATGCTTCATGCTATAGCAACCCCTTCCTTATTGCTGTCCTAGCGGCACCACCACCAGGCCTCCACCTGGTGGCAGTCTAAGGCTGGGCCAACAGGCCTCCCCACCCCGGCACAGTAGAGCAGTCCCTCATACCCTCACTCCTCTCCCGTCCCAGCCAACCCCTGATGACCCAAGCTCATTGCTGAACTCAGGTCGCTGGCATGGCAAGAGATAAGGTGCCAGCACCTCAGCCCTCTACACCACCTAGCCAGCAGTGCATTGTCAGTTTGCAATGCAATAGCAGTGTGAGCACGCATGGCATCTGATAGGCTGGAAATAATGTCTTCCTGCACGGCGAAAAGATTAAAACAGTTTTTTATGTTGACTAAGTACTGTTTTGCAAATTGCCTGCCCCTGGGCCCCTCTTGCTCAAGCAACTGACCTCCCCCCATTGTTTTCCTGGTCCTAGTCAGGCTATTCCGAGTGACTGAAAACTCAGCTGTTTTTGCAAGCATCAAATGGTGCCATAGCTCTATTTCTGTCCTTTTGCACTGCAATAATTAAGTAGCATGAACAGGTTCCCCTCTGGACTACAGTTTCTGGTCACAGTGCTGTAATCTCTCTCCCATTCCATCTGCCTGCACTGGTTCTATGGGGGGACTACAGGAGGCTGTGACTGATTTGGTAAAGACCACCATACTGAGTGAATGGCTCTAAATCAAGGCCATTTGAAAGGCCAGAGCTGGCCTAAGGGGGTTGCGAACTGTGCATTTGCTCAGGGCCTCAAGAGCAGAGGGGGTCCCCTAAAAAACTCAGCTGCCCAGCTGGCCTCCTTCTTCCTGGTCCTGTATGTACTAATTTAAGTAAAGTGTAAAAATGGCACAAAACTAGCTAAAAATGAAGCTACAGGGAAGCCGTGATAGGGATGAGGATGTTGCTCGGGAGCTTCACGACTTCTGATATGGGTCCCCAGCAAAGAGGTTCGCACGGGGCTCCGGAATAGCTAGGGCCAGCCCTGTGAAAGGCAACCCCACCCCCTTCCCCATACAGTCTTTTATGACTGTGCAATAAATGTCTGCAACTTTTGTTGAGCACTGCTTTTTACAAAATAAAGCTGAGACTGGCATTAAGTGGTCACAGCAGCCACTTATTACTAATCACTGCAATTGAGTACAGGGCTCCATGACTTTTAAATATGAGATAAGGGGGTTCATTACTGCTGAATATTCCTGTGCCACTTCTTATAATTAGTCAATGTGGGGGCTGGCCCATTGGGCAGCTGAAGGGCTACCGCTCTCAATGATAGGTTTGGGAACAAGCCTGGGTTGTCAGGCCCCAGCCGGGGGGGGGGGAGGAGGAGGAGTGAGTATCCCATGAGATGCCTGTCTTCTCCAGGGAGGGAGCGGGAGCAATGCCACCACAGTAGTGCCACCTGGGTGACCACAGGTGGAGCTACAAGAAGGCATGCCTTGGGGACTGGACAGGCAGATTGATACTGTGTGGCAACATGCTCAGAGTGCATGCCTGGGCTTGTACATCCTTGCTGCTAGTGACTCAAGGGAGGAAGATCATGGAAAATCAGGGATCCTGGCAGGATGATGCTCCGAGGCATGCTGGCCCTGCACCACCAACTCGGTTCCTGCCTCCATCAGAATTCAGATCTTGGAGGGGTTTAGGGGACCCCGATGAACCTACCATGAGGGGCTATCCATGAAGGACAGATGACTAGGGTAAGTCCAAGAGAAGGTGGTTGACAAAGCTGAGGCCAAGGCAGATGAGGACCAGGTCAGAGATAGTGGGGCATAAACACTAATTAAAAAAAAAACTGTCAATGTGATATTGCAGTTGTTTTCAATGCTTGCTGCCTGTAACCTCTTGCCATACGATATAGTTGAAAGCAGGACTATTTGTTTAAATCCGTTTCTCTCTCTTATCAATAACATAACTAAATAAATACATAAAATACAATGGTGGCTGTTTGCAGACTTACCTGCAGAGGGCACAGTGCACCCTTTCTGGCATCCTGCTGCAGTTGGGAACCTCTGCTGCTTGTCTGTCTCCTCACATTTTGATATCAGACCAGAATGGGGCACCCTGCTTAGAACTGGAGACTGTGGAATGCTGGGAAGAGTCCGTGACTTTGCCAGAAGAGGCCGCTGGAACTTCCTGTCCAGTGATCTTAAACAAAAACAGAGAAAAGAAAAAGATTAGCATCTGCTACATTTTGAGATAGCATATTTCTTACAAGAGTCTCAGACATTACACGGAAAAGTGTTTACCATCGTCACCTTATATAGTTTGAGAACATATTGGGGTTGACTTGAGAGGAGGCAGGACTGTGATTATGGCAAACTGTGACTCCGCTGAGGGAGTTATCGCTATTTGTGTCTTGCTTAATATAGGTAATATAGGTAAAAAAATTGTTCTTTTGTAAAGTGAATATTTTTTAGTTCTGGAGGGACCTGCCATTATCCAGCCCTCTCACTCATGCAGAGAAAATGGCACCTGACTGTCTTAGGCTTTGATGGGCTGTCAAAGCTTCTTCCATTTTTCCTCCTTCCTGAAGGCCTAGCCAGTCAGACTAGGTGATCTGCCAGCCTTGATATCTGCCTTACCCCAACCCTAGCTTACCATCCCCCCCAACCCATGGTGGGGTCCTCAGAAAACTTCCTTCCCCTCCAGAGGCCAAGTCCACACCCGAGCCGAGGCAGTGAGCATGTAACACGAGAGTTCCAGCCATCACTCACAGTCCTGAGTTTTTTTCTATGAACTTATCTGAGATGCATGGAGCTGGGGGTCCCCAGATGTATGCATACACTTGCTTGCTGCCACAGGGACCCATAAATGCAATCTGAACTTCTAAAACAAAAAGCACAACACCACACCTCTATAAACCAAGACAGACCCAAGTAATGTGTTCAACAGAAAATGTTATTGCAAAACTATGACAAAATAGCTAATACTTGCAAAAACGTTTATGTATTCAATTTGGAGTTTGTGCAAAAGGAAGATAATTAGGGTGCCAAGCTTAATTTTGTTTAACAATGCACAACACGCAGCAGTTGTAATGGCATATGACAGGCAATGCATTTAAAACAGCTTAAAGTCATTTAGCAGTTCAACACAGCAAAGCATGTATACGTAAGCTTACTAGCCTGCTGGCCTACAATCTTCTTCTTGCTGAATGCTGCTGAAGAGTTGGCAAGCTTGATAAACAACTTGTCAAAACTGTCATGGCTGTCCAAACACAAAAGTGCACATGGTATGCAGAGGCATCAGACACGCCACCCGGCACGTCGTGATTTTGCATCACCTCATCAAGGGTGACACAGATCTGTTTACAGGGTTTTAAATACCTGAGTTGATTACTAAGAATGACAGCTCAAAGATATTAAGCCTACGCAGCCAGGAGGCTTGGATCAAATTATGGGATTTTTTCCCCCTTTTATTTCCCTAAAGCTAATTTTTTTTAACTTGGAGCTGAAATATAGCTGTCATTCTGTTACAGTAAAAAACACGTACAGAACACTGTATAAACAGAACTGAGAGAAATACTGTTGAAGAGCATGAACACCATATGCATAACAGTGAACCTAAACCAGCGGATGCGCATACATATAAAGTAAAACATTTTTGGTAATTCACAAACAACAACCAAGATTCCATCCCTTATGGAATCAAGGCAGTCCAAATACCTGGAAGAAAACAAAAAGTGGAAAAAAGACAAACAAATTGTGGAACAGAAACTAGTTGGGGGGGGCCAAAATAAATAATATAAAATAATAAAAAACAAAGCAAAGTGGGGAAATAAGGGATGGAGGGAGCCAGGTCTGGTTTTTAAGCTATATGGTATGCGTCTACCAATATTTACATCCCATTGGTCCTAATTTATATAGTGAGTACTTCTAAACATTTTGCAAGAAAGCATACCTATAGTTATAAATAGAGAACGTTTTTTTATTCAGTTAGCGTCATAACTAATTACTAATTACTTTAGCTTTATCAAACCACATTACTGCACAAAGTCTCATTTTGTGGAGACGTGCTGTACATAAATATCTTATAGTGCAACATATATTAGAGTTGCTCTAAAAGAGAAATACAAACCACAATATATAAGTATGTTGTGATCTTTAGACTTACAGTACATGCTATACAGGAGATCAACATTTCTTACAAGGGAACCAAGAGGCACCAGCATGGATAAAATTCAGCATGTCCATTAATATGGAGGCTTTTAGAAAAAAGAAATAACATGTATTTCATTATTTAATCCATTATGTGTCAAACTATTTAGAACAAAAAAAGATCTAGTGAGCTTCTAGTTGTTCTTTTTACCTCAATCACTTCCCTGAGGTAACAGGTACACCATCAGAAGCCATAAATCTAAAAGAGGATGTATCTCCGTGATGCACTGTTGTGAAGTGCTGACCCACCAAACCACTCCGTACTGCAGTCTTTCAGCACCTGTATGGCTCATCACCACCTCTTTCCTCCTGCTTGTTATGCCCCTCCCCATGCACCCCAATATTCTGTTTGCTCTCCCCATCTTTTCACACTATTTGGTCACCTTCAGGTAATCAGATATGATAACCCCCAGGTCTCTCTCCTGACTTGTGGTGGCCGGAATTTCCCCACCTATCCTGTACTCCTTCCTTGGATTCCAGTGACCCAGGTGCATGATCTTGCACTTTTTAGTATTGTAACTCAACTGCCAGACACTCCAGTGTCTCCACTCTGTTGTAGATCTTGGTGTCATCTGCAAAGAGGTACACCTTTCCTTCAAGACGCTCTGCAATGTCGCTAATGAAGACATTGAATAGGACTAGCCCCAGGACCGACCCCTGTGGCACCCCGCTGGTCACCTCCCTTTCCTCAGATTTCATGCCATTCACCACCACCCTCTGAGTCCTGTCCCTTAGACAGTTCCCAACCCACTTTACCACCATAGGACTCACTCCCAGGCTCCCCAATTTATTTAGCAATCTCCTATGCGGGATGGTGTTGAAGGCCTTGCTGAAATCCAGGTAGGCTACATCCCCTGCCCCTGCCTGATCTACCACCCTGGTTACCCAGTCAAAGAAATCTGTAAGATTCTTTATGCTTGATTTTTTAAATTATTCTTTGTTTCTCTCCTCACCTGTCTAGCCCTCAGGCTGCCTGCAGCTGCCTCCCAACCTCAACCCAGCTAACTTCTGCTGCATCCTCCACAGTTTGCCTCCTACAATAGGGTCCATGGGTAGGGATGCCCTGCCCCTTCAGCAAGTTCACATATAATGGGCCAAGGAGTGGGATGAGGCCAAACGTGCAACAGCACTGCCAACACCATGACGGTACAAGGAGGTTTTTTTTTTCCTCTTTGCAGCCTCACGTCATCAGATGTCGTACTCGACCCTTGCCCTTCCTCCTCAAGCGGTGCTGCACATGGCCCCACTAGGGCCTTCTATGCATGTAATGCATACCATCGTTACGGAAGCTAGTTTCCTTGGCCTACCAGAAGGGTTCACTGTAGCTGTAGCACAATCCAACCCCAGGCTGAATTGCAGTGCCACTAATAGCACTCTCCACAACCCTGGCTGCGTGAGGTCACTTGCATGAAAGCATGATGGGCTTCTTCTAGACCACCCCTCAAAATCTTTCTATGTTACTAACAAACTATCATACATTTACAATATATGAATGACCATTATTTTCATCCAACTTGGCTATTTTCTTCTTTTAGGTTTCACATCTTTGTACAGCTGTCTGTTTTTGTAACTTCACTGTTTTTGTACATGGAAAATGTTTTTTAATCAGATATCGATTAGTTTTAAAAATGTTGCATTACTTTAGTTGTAAATGTGATGCTTGGACAGCTGGTTATGATTGTTCTTTGATATTTGTAATATAAAAATGTGGTGTGTGATTTGTCTTCATAAGGCAGCTGTGCCATGGGTCAGGTTTTAGTGGAAATAACAGGATATAGTAACCTGAAACCAGGAGGTAATTAAAAAGACTAGAGAGCCTTAATTAAGGGTTTCCTGTTTATTTGACTTAATTGGAGCTGACACAGCTAACAGGATATAGGGACTATAAACTTTTATGACGTTTTAGAGGAAAAAAACATTGTTATATCACTATGGTGCTAAAAGTCATAACATTCTCTGAAAATGCCTGGGACCAGGAACTGCTCAAAGATCAAAGAGAAGGAACTGGGAAATCACAGACTTCTAATTTGGGAAACTAGTTTTTGCTGAAGTCACAGTATTTAAAATATCTCCTGACAGGAGGATAATTGTTTGTATAATTGTTATATTGTAAAAAGAAGGGCTAGATGACCTTATAGAAGGGGTGGAGAAAGACACAGTTTTAACCTAGGACTGTATCTGATGTTAGGGACATTTTTCTTTGTGGGCTCTTAAGAAACAAGAACTAACTTAAGCACTGTAAGAAAGTAATACATTTGATAGAAAAAGTCTAATTGTATTGTGGTAGGATTTTATGTTTGTACTTTTCCTTGTTTTCTTTTAAGTGATGGTATGCTTTGTGATATAGTGTTCTGTGTTTACATTTTACATATTTTTATCCATTTTTAAGTAAACCTTTCCTTTAAAAAGATTGCCTGGGTGTGTCTTCGAAGTTCTTTTGCATGTGAAGTATAGATGGTTAAATCTGACAACTGTTCATAAGCTTGATGGTGTTACCAGACTGGGAAAATGTAAGAATATACCTAAGGTCTTTTATAGAGTTGTAAGGGTTCATTTTCAATACCTGGTTAGGTGCCCTTAGGCGAAAGATATCTGGCATCCCCCCGAAGAGCAGATTATCTGAGCCTGTACATTTGGGTACGCTAGCATAAGGTTCAGTTTGAATCCCCCCAGAACTTGAGACTAAAGGTGATTTGGACCCACAGGCAGACAGGAGGGTTACCCTGTTCTGTTACCTGTTCACAATACTGCGCTCGGAGGTTGGCACTGCGGGAGCAGAAGGCGTGACCAGCTGAGTGAGTTAGTGACAGTAAATAAAATCAATATCATGTGCTTAAGAGAGACAAATGTCAAAATGTTTAATTGTACAGTATTTCACAAAGCTGCCAACATAATTCAATAAAAAGGATCCGCATTTATGTCCTTCTAAATCCTCCCCCCCATGGCATCTCTTACAGTTTTGTTCAGAGGTATTGCCCCAGATCCGAACCCAAGTTTCTCATATCACCTGCTTCCTGGGTGTGAGACAACCTTAATTATGGACTCCTTACTTACACCAGTGCTTCCCTTCTGTCTAAATGGGATGTAGTGTATACCAATGTATGTCATTTCGCCCTCTCTGCAGCCCACCTCACACATCACTGTGAGTGTTACGACAAACATGGTTGGTTATCCCCCTCAAACAGTGTGACTCTGTGCTGGGGTGTTTTGGAAATAAGGCTGCCACCCCTTTCAACCTTGCTGAGAAGCTAAAGGCTACTAACCTTGGTTACCCCCTTAGATTCAATGACTTGTCCCTCTTGTTGTTCCTAAAACTCGCACTGTCACGGGAGATCAGTACTTTCTAGTGTGCTGCTTGGCTCTGGAACTCCCTCCCGCTATCTGTTCTCTCACTGCCTCTTTAAAAGGTCTTAATGGAACTACTTGAAAGACTCGTTTGATTGCACTTGCCTGGGGTGACTGGCCCTTCCTTTAATCCAGTGTCCTGTGGGCCTAAATATTTCCTCCTGGGTTCTCCCTATCGGGAATGCTATGCTCCTTGTTCTATGTGCATCTCATTCTTACCTTAGGTCCTAGGATAGTGCTGAACCAAACTCTTGTGTTTGCCTTTTCTGACTGTACTGATTCATATTATGTACCTTTATCTTGCCTCGTGTTCCTATTTATTCTTTTCCTGTTTTACTTATTTGACATACATTGATATTGCTTCTGTGTATTCCATTTAATTGTTCCTGTGGTTATCTTTTGTACTGTAACTCATCTGTTTGTATAATCCTATTGTATCCTCCGGGGTTGTACCTGAAACTAGGCACTTAATTGTCTAGTGTGCTTACCTGGTCAATAAAAACTAATAACCAGAAAGCAACTGCAAATTTGTTGAGCATCAAAGCATGAGTAATAAAGGTACCAGGAGAGTTTCCTGTCAGGGATATTTCCTGTCAAGAACATTTCCTCCCTGTACAGATTGTTCATCACAACTAAGTTTCTTTTAGTATATTTACTATTCCAATTGTATACTCTACCACCATGAATCACCACTATGGTAAAATAAGACCCTGAAAGGAAACTACTTTATTAAATTGTTGAAAATAATCTAAAACCATTTAAAGTTAAAAGCAGCACATTCCACTTTGCACATATTTTGTTTTTCCTTTTAGTCATTTTTATCCTTACAGCATCCAAGCTGCCCTCCCAACACTGACCTCTCCAGCCCCACTCCCCACTTTTCTTCAGGTCTTACCTTTCACACATGAGGCAGCGTGGACTGACTGCTTGACGGAAGGGCATGGCTCCAGGCTGTCAGCGTCAACAGCAGCTTGGTCAGCCATGGAATTTGTCTGTGTTCTTCCTCGAGGGGCTGCGTGCAATGCCACCTGGACACCTCCACGCACACTTCCACACATGAACAATCAGAAGATGCCACTCCCTCCCCAATGCATGCAGCCCCATCCTGCCTCACTCCCAGCCAATGCTAAGGGCCAGACGAGAGGCGGAAACTGAAACCCTCCCTCCCAGGGAGAGGACAGCAGTTCTCCAGATGCACAGTCTTTTCCCTCCCCAGCTGACCCCAGCGACCTGAGTCCACATCCGAGAATGGGTCACTGACATGGTGCAAGGTGTGGGGTCCAGTGCCTTGACTCTCAGCACCACCTGGCTGACCCACTTTGCACATATTTTGTTAAATAATGAAGTCTCTTTTCTATAGATTTAGAACTCTAAATCCAAACTATTATAGATCATCACTCTGCTGAAATTTGAAACTGACTGAAAATAACATTTTGAACAGAAAATATTAAAGTTCCAATCAGGATTTGAAGAACCCAGACCTCTTGCTTAAAATAAGAAAAAAAATCAAGGGTTTTTATGTGATGATTCAAATTTAGTGCTTGCACACAAAAATGACAGGCTAAGGAAAAAGACAGGTGAACTGGAGACTCAGATCACATAGGAAGAGCTGGACATACACTATAATAACAGAGGCATGGGGCTCAGTTTTCAAAAAGTTGATGTTTTGTGCCATACAAAGTCCCTTCCATAAGCCCTAAATGGTCAAGACACAACGTCTGCCCTTTAAAAAAAAAAACTTAGACCAAACTTTGAGTGCTGAAATCATGATTCAAAATCGCCTCAGACAGCAGCACACAGCAAAGCTCTAATAGGTGTTCAGGCACAAAGGGACAACACTGCTGACCTCATTAGGGTATTGTGCCCAGCAGAAACAATAGGCTGCCAAAAAGCAGAGAGGGCATTGCAAAGGTGCTAGCACTGTAACTGCTGTTGCACTAAGTTGCAATTTATAAACATCAACATGCAAATGGTCCTAACAGGAAATTAGCATCTCTTTATGGGCCTATTTCATCTCAGCAGCAATCCTCTAGGGTCCTTAGATTGTGTGGAGGCTGTGCACACCTCGGATACAGCCAAGCATAGCCTAGTTCTTTAGTATTGTTGTTGTGTCTTTTGTAAGCAAGCCTGTAACATATTTACCCAAGATAGCCCAGCGGAGACGCAATGCACCATTTCCACAGCTGTATGGACTGAAGCTCTGAGAGGTTAAACGACTTGCTCAAGGTCACACAGTGAGTATTTGGCTCTGCTGTTGTCTGAATTCATGCACATCCCTGGTGCCAGTGGTATAACCGCTTCCTCCCCTTCCCTCCTTGGATCCTATTAGCAACAGAAATGTAATCCCTGGCAATCTGGTGATACCTCCCCTCCCTCATACAGTCCATTTGCAAAAGTAAATCAGTCCTTGGTAGTCTAGGGGTGCCCCTCCCTCAATTGGTAGAAACAGAAAAAGTAATCCCTGGTAGTCTAGGGGTACCCCTCCCTCAACTGGTAGAAACAGAAAAAATAATCCCTGGTAGTCTAGTGTTCCCCCTTCTGCTCCTGGTGTCTGGTGCCCACCCCCTTATCCAGTGGCACCCATCACCGGTATCAGGTGACAAACATAAGATTGCGGCTGGCACTTACCCTCCACTCACTGCTATCTGCCTAACCAAGCAAGACTTTCTTGTTTGTCCCCTGTAGCTCTACTGGGATGTTATATACTGTACCATGAATATGTACACCTGCAATGAAAACTAATAGAAAAATAACATAATCTTGTGATGACAGAAGGGACTTAGGGTTGATCTCGTCCATCAGCCCTTCCACTCGGCAATGACTATACCCAACTTCAGTATGGACACACATCCAAGCTTACCATTGGTATTGCTTCCCCTACTCCTACTGTGTAGCCCTCAATGTCTAATCCTGCTTTGAAAGTCTGAGCAGTTCTAGCTTCCACAACCTCATTGGGTAGACTATTTCACATGTTTAGTGCCCTATGTGTGAAGGATTGCTTTCTAAAATTTTCCCTTATTCTGTCTCCTTCTTAGTTTGAGGGCATGCCCGCTAATTCTGCTTGCAATCACCATTTCAAACATCTGTGCATAGTCCACCCTCTCCATACCCTTTAGTATTTGGAAAACCCTACTCATGCTCCCTATCAGTTTTCTCTCTTTTAGGCTGAATGATCTGAGGATGTCCACTCTTTCCTCATAGCTGTTGCCTCCTAAACCTCTAATCAGTTTGGTGGCCATGTACTGGACCCTCTCAAACTTCTTTTTTTTATATATGCATTTTTTCCCTTGGATCAGCATGGGAGGGCTCTCCCCTCGTTCCCACCTCTCACTTGGCATCAACTGCACTGAACCATCGTGCCAGACACTGGTGTAGGGTGGCTGGCCGATGGCAGTTGGTAGGGTGCAGACAGATGGGCAGGGCTTCATTTAGCTCACACCAGCTCTGTTTTCTGTTTTTTTTTTTTCCGTCCCTGCGCATATAGCCGCACACATGTGGAGGTACACATGTCATGAAGTTCCACAGCCCTCCTTTCCACGGGCCTCCTCGACCCACACTACCATGTGGCCTCTGCCAGGTGGCAGTCATTTGGTGAGATGTGCAGGTCCCCCCCCCCACCCGGGAAAGGAAAGCAGCCATTGGGTGCTCAGTCCCCCACCACCACCACCACCCCGGGAAAGGAGAGTAGCCATCGGGCACTCAGTCCTTTCCCTCCCTGGCTGACCCCCAGCAACCCATGCTCGTAACCAAACATGGGTCATCGGCGTGGCAGGAGGAAAGGCGCTAACAGTGCCACAGACCGCCTCACCACTGGGCTGTCCTCTCAATCTTTTAATGTCCTTTTTGTGCTTGCTTTCTTGACTGTGGCAGCACACTTAAAATAAGTTAAAAAAATCTGTAAGACTGAACAGAGTTCAAATGTCCCAGATGAAAGGAAAGTATACTTGTCCTACACATATAGAAAATTCTGTATGAGAAGCACTGAAACACAGAATCATGGACTCCTGTTGGGAATAATAGAAGGCTGTCTGCATTCCACAGAGGACAGATGCTGCCTCCAGGAAGACCATGGAGGCAGCCTGTTGTAGTGGTCAGAGCACAGGCTCAGCAGCCCAGTGATCTAGGTTCTGATCCAACCATAGCCACTTACTGTGTGACCCTGAGCAAGTTACTGAACCTCTCTGTGCTTCACCCACATTACTGCAAAACAGTGGGTAATGCAGAGGCCAGTGAAAATCAGATACTGCATCACAGCTGGTTTATCCTGGATAAATAGTTTTGATACAAAAACACCTAGCCAGCCCAGTGTTGTGGAAGGCTGAGGCACTGGGCACCTTACCTCCTACCACACCAGTGACCCGAGCCTGGGAATGGTCCAAGGTTACTCAGGGGCCGGCCAAGGGAAGGAGGATCGAGCATCCATAGATGGTTCTTGTCCTTTGGGGGACGGTGCATGCTGTCACCCAGTGGAGTGTAGGTGGCACGGCAGACGACCACCTCTGTAAGAACCAGACACAGGCATTCACATTTATCTGGCATCTTCATGTTGCACACTCATGCCACTGCACACAAGCTCACCTTGTGGGCGGGGACCAGAAAGTGGGAAAAAGCAGGGACTGTGCAATGAGAAAGCCCTGCATGCCTGCTTCAACCCACACCATCGCCCCAGGCCCTGCCGACCGGATCCAGACTCTTGGGGTGAGGAGATGGCATCCCTTCCCCAGCCCTGCCATGGGGAGGCAGAAGTCATGGGGGAACAAGGCATGCAAGACCTGGGGGGAGATGGTGGTTGAACAAGGGGTAGTAGGGGCTAAAGAGCAAGCCAGCACCCCAGAGCACGTAAAAAATCTACAGAAAGAAAAATACCTGCCATGTGGCCCCGGGAAGTCACACAGGACAGTCTCCCTTTCTGTCCCTTCCTGCGATGTTATATGGGGCAGTGGGGAATTGGCACAGACCATACAAGCAGCCCAGTCCCAGACCCAGTAAGGATTTCACATGCAGGCCTTATACAGGTAGCTTATCTTTCCAACGTCCATCCTGAATGAGTTCTTGAGTTCTTCTGCCTGGGTTTCTCACCCCTATGGAAGGTCCCATTAAGGGGGGGAGCAAGGCATAGGAGCACTTACAAGCTGCACAATAACAATGGCTGACAACACAGATACAAGCAGCCACAGAGGAGGGAACCATGTGTAATGGGATGGATAAGGAGATATAAGGGCAGAAATACTCAGAAACAGAATTTTTTAACATTTTAAACAGAATACAGAATTAAAACCTGCATTTAAACAACGAGAGTAAATTTCACAGGATAATTTGGGATATTTTTATTGATGACATATCTGCTAATTAGTGTTGATAGTAGATCTGTCACAAGCAAGATAACATACAGTAGGTAAAATAAATCATAATCCCATCTTTCCAATCAGCCTACAAAGCTTACTTCTTCCACTCTACGACTAGCAAATGCTCCCAACCCCTGTGACTCTCAACACTCCACCTCAATTTTATCTGCACAGCTTCCTGTATATTTATCGCATCTGCACTAAACCCTAATGTGTCTCAGTTGATGCTGTCTCCTACTTATGTTTTATGCTGTTGTTGCTCTACTGCCTGTATAGTGTCACGATGTACAGAACTCTTGATGTGCGTCCCCTTGACATCATTGTACTATTTGCCTGTATACGTTTCCCTATGTACAACTTGTGGATATGTATTATTTGCTGTAAATAGCTGTATCCCTCCAGACAGTAATGTGCTACTGCTTGCCATGACAAATGTCCCCAGTTGTTGATTTGTGCTACAACCTACCTTAGGTTGTATCTGAAAATAGACACTTGATTGTCTAGTGTACTTACCCCTTCACCAAAAACAAATAACTAATCCTGTACTTAACCAATGGAAGAGCAGCTGATACAATGCTTGATGACATCACAGGTAGAGATGCAGTAAAATGTAATTTCACCAGTGAAATTCCAGCGAAATCGCAAATTTCGCCATGCAAAATATTTCGCAAAATCTACACATCCTGCAAAATATTTTGTTGGTATGAACTGCAGAATTTTGTTTGCGAAATGCGGAATTTCGACCGTGAATGGCAGAATTTCACCCATGAGTGGCAAAATTCCGCCGGTCGCAGGCGAAATTTCACATTTCACCAGTGGAATTTTACATTTCGCACCCACGAAATATTTCACAAAATGTGCAAATTTCGCAAAATATTTTGTGGAATGAAATTTGCGGATTTTGCCCATCTCTAATCACAGGGCAGTTATGCAAAATTCTTACCAGAACAGGGAAGTCCAAAGACGCTAATCTGACAGGTTTACATTTGACAGTTTGTTGTATGAATCAGATATGCAGTGGCCTAACTCAGAATACACCATTTATCTTCATTTGTGAAGAAGCTGGAACTTCACAACTCACTCATGAGCGTCATGGTCATGCCCTCTCACTCATTAAGATAAATGATGTGTTCTGAGTTAGCTCATTGCATATCCTTTATTCACTGACTAATCACACGCTGCTGGAACTTAGAACACAACTGTATTCCTACAGAGCCTGCAGAGAGATGAAGTGCCTGATTTTTGTAAAAAAAAATATATATATATATATGTGTGTGTGTATGTATGTATGTATATTCATTGCAAAAAAACATGTTAATGCATCAGTTAGGGTTGAGGATAAAGTGACAAAAGTAGGGAAATATGACGTTAGGGTTTCCAACCCTAACACCCCACCCCCGAGCCAGAAAATCAAGCATGACGTGTGCTGTGAGGGTCTCAGGCCTACCGCTCACCCCATTCCATCAGTAAATAAGCATAGATGTGTACAGTGAATGAGAATGGGGTGAGAGTTAGGCTTGAGACCCTCATGGCACACCTCACGCCTGATTTTCTAACTTCAGGGTGGGGGGGTGTGATGTTAGGGTTGTAAACCCTAACGTTGTATTTCCCTACTTTTGTCACTTTATCCTCAACCCTAACTAATGCATTAATGTAGTATTTTGCAATGAATTTCCTTACTTTTTGAGACACACCACTCGTATCCTTATATGCCTGTGGAATCGCAGGGCCCTGTGCTCCCATCCATCCATAGATGCATAAACATATAAATATATATACAGTATATATATATACTGATTTATTTAGTGATTTGGAAAAGACCTTAGAGCGCAAGCTCTTTTACAAAGGTTCCACGTCACAGACTGCAAAACAAAGTACAATAGGAGAAAGCAAAGGTACATCACAATGAACGATACAGCTTGGATTCAGAACTTACAGAATGACTCAGAACATAGGTACAAGTTAAAATAACAAGAACAACACTTTATGAGGGTGGGGGGATAAGCAGCCACAAATTGCCTGGTCAGTAGTTCAGAGGGATGGGGATAGCTGGCAGTGGGGGTGAAGAAAGAAGGTACGAGAGAGAGAGAGGTAGGTACTGCAGTGGAGGTGAAGAGTGGGGGAAGAAGGGAGATAAGGTATAGGGAGAAACTGGGAGGTGGGGGAGGCTGAGTGGAGAAGACATGCTAGAGTAAATGGTGGGATGTGAGAGGGCATGGTCAGGCAGCTTGCATTAGTAGTGACTGTTAGGAAAACTCACGGGACTGGGAGTTGGGGTAGGGGGGAAGGTGGGGTGGCAGGTGCCGAAGGAGCATGACGGAAACTGATTGCTGAGGCAAGTCATGAGAAGGGACAGAGGAGGGGGTACCTGAGGCCTGCCTAGCGCTTGCTGGGAGGCACAGAGAGTAGGTGTGGCTGGACTTAAGAGCAGGTGCACTTAGAGAGTGTTATTAGGTGCTGTTTGAGGTCAGTTTTGAATTGGGCCAGACAACTGGTGGCCAAGAGGTGCCCAGGGAGTTCATTCATCCCCAGGGTGGCCCGGTAGGCAAATGCATGTTGCCCAAGTGAGGTGTGATGGAAGGGGATTGCCAAGGCCCCTCTAGTCCTCCCCCTGGTGACCTATGATGAGTTGGCTACCTTGATCAAATTACCTACACAAGGTGGTGTTTTACTCAATAGAGCCTTCTTCCTTAGGATGCAAGTCTGGAATTTGACCCTGTTTCTTAATGACAGCCAATTTGCACGTTCGTACAGAGTACAGGTGTGAGTGCCATGCTCAGCATCCATAGTGAGTCTGCAGGCTTTGTTGAGCGCAGTCTGAATCCTCTTGAGTGCTATATCCTTTGCCGACCCGTAGACCACTAGTCCATAGTCAATAGTAATGGGACTGTGGACTGAGAGGCGGAGGGCCCCCAGAGAGAGGTACTGCCTGTGCCTGTACAGGACACCAATCTTGGTATTGACTATCTTGACCACAGAGTCAATATGGTGCACAAACGTGAAGGTATCATCTATTATGACCCCCAGATACTTAAGCAAGTGGACTTGTTCAGCGGCTCACTGCATGAGTTGGAGATGATGAGGGGCGGTGCTTATTTTTGTTGTGGGGGCTGGATATAAGCATGACCTTGGTCTTCTTGTACTTTAGTAGCAACATATGACTACAGAACAAGTCCTTGAGTTTGGAGAAGGAGTTCTGCAGCTCAGATTGTAGGGCAGCCTGAGACATGCTGCTGCTCAGGACCACAGCATCGTCTGCATATAGTATCAGTTTGGTGTCCAAGGCTGTGGGAAGGTCATTTAAGAAGAGGCTGAAGAGTAGGGACCTCAGTATTGATCCCTGGGGTACCCCTAATGATACCACTCTTGCACTGGATACTGTTTGCCCAATTTTGACACATTAATTTCTCTGTATCAGGTAGTGTTGGAACCAGCAAAGGGCATTGGGTGCCACACCCATGTTTTGCAGTTGGGTCAATAACAGGGGGTGGTTGACTGTATTGAAGACTTTGGTGAGGTCAATAAAGACAGACCCCACCAGTCTGTCTTCATCCAGGGCCTTATGTGCATAGCCCATGTAGTCCAGCAGGGCAGTGGTGGTACTGTTATTTTGTCTGAAGCCATGCTGGTTGGAGCATAGCAGATTATACTTATTGAGACAGTCGATGACTTGGCCCACCACAATCTTTTCCAGTGGCTTGGACGGGGGGAGAGGATCGAGATGGTTCTGCAGTTGGCTACCAGACTTGTCGCCACCGCTGGGGATTGGGCAAGGGCCAGGGACTTACTGTACAGCGTGGTAATGAACACTATAAGAAAGTCCAGGGTGAAGGATAGAAGTTTCATGTCTATCCCATCACTGCCCAGTCTGGTCTTACCTAGTACTTTCTTGACCATAGTTAGGGTCTCGTTCACCGTCACCCTTTTAAAGCAGAAGGTCATGTAAGAACATACAGGGCCGGATATTCAAACTGCGCTATTTTGTGGCGCAAGCCCTTGCGCTGCACAAAATAGTTGTGCAGGGGTGTGTCCAGAGTGATATTCAAAGGAGTTGCGCCCTTGAGCAATTCCTTTGAATATCACCCCCTGGCCACAGCCACTGTGCATGGCGCAGTGGAACTTGCGCCACCGCAAGTTGTCAGAGTGGAGCATTCAACTTGCGGTAGCGAAGTACCATTGCGCCTTCAGCAAAATCCCGAGGTTATTCAGCAGACATGCAAATGGGGCCATAATTCATGCAAGTGCAGGGGGCCATTTGCATCTGATTATGGTTCCATTTGCATGCCATTAGCATGCAGGTGCGCCGATCCCCGAGGACTGGCCTGGTGCCCCGCCAGGCAGCAGCCGCCAGGATCGACGCTACAACTCCAATCGCGCGGCAAAACAGTGTAGAATCCCATCATCACTGGCCCGATCGCGGGCATAGTGTAATTCCTTCACCAGCCCAATCACGGGCAGCAATGTGTCTCCCCTGCATAGCCCGAGACCAGTGATCGCGGTTCAACGCGGGATGCATAAAGAAACACTTACTCCTCTGGTGGTCCAGTGGACCCAGGCCCCATCACGGATTGAGTTAACACTTTCACCTCCTCGACAGGTTTCGGTGGTCCAGTGACCAGCACCCGGACGTGACTGAGCATTAACCCCTCACCCCCGACACCTCGGTGGTCCAGTGATCGAAGAGCCGACGCTGGGAGGGAGTGTGCAACACCCTCAAAACAGCCTGGTGACCTAGTAATCACCACCCCACCCACTCAGGAAGCCTTGCTCACTTCCGCCTCCCCGCAGCCGAGCAGCCTCACCCGCTGCCGCCTCGCCGCTTGACTGCCCGGCTGCGCTCACAGTGCGGCGGCTGGCATGGAGTCGGCACGTGAGGATAAGTCTCGCAGACCTGTGAATGAGTTCATTCACAAATCTGACTGTCTTTAATGGGCTGCACGCCCATTGGCTCTGCTCTGCACCACTGGCGGCAGCCCTACCGGCAGTCAGTCGGCGGGTGGCAGACGGGTGGAGCTGCTGCCCGCCGCCGCGGGGG
Source organism: Neoceratodus forsteri (assembly GCA_016271365.2). Lineage (NCBI taxonomy): Eukaryota > Metazoa > Chordata > Ceratodontiformes > Ceratodontidae > Neoceratodus > Neoceratodus forsteri. Next base: position 247,658,699 of record JADMNL010000025.1, read on the forward strand.
AGCGGGTGGTGGGGCTCGTGGGTGGTGGGTGGGGGACACTAGGTCACCAGGGATGTTTTGGGGGTTGTTTGCACACTCCATCCCGCGATCGACTCTTGCCCACTGGACCACCAGGGATATAATCGGGAGGTGGGGTGGGGTTAATACTCAACTCACGATCGATCTTTGGTCCACTGGACCACCAGGGATATAATCGGAGTTGGGGTTACTACTTAATCCCGCCGACTGGGATTTTCGGTCCACTGGACCACCAGGGGTGTTTCTTTATACCATCCCGCGATCGGATTTACGGTCCACTGACCACCAGGGATATGTTGGGGAGATACTTTGCTGCCCGCAATCGGGCTGGTGGGGGAATTAAAGCTATGCCCGCGACCGGCCAGTGGGGTGGTGGTGGGATTTACTTTCTTTGCCCACGATCGGGCTGCAGGGGGAGCAGGAGTGATTAGGGCCAGCCACAGGTCGCAGCTGTGTTGCGCCCTGCAATGCAGCAGCTCACCTGTGGGTGGCCCTCGACTTAAGCCTTTTTTTTGGCTCAGAGTTGTGCAGGTGCAGGTTGGGGTTGCGCCAGACAACCTCTGCACAGCCCGCTGAATATCGGGCTGTGCAGTTTATGCATGGTTCCTCCCCCTCCAGTTCAGCATGCATTCATTTGCATTGCGCTGTTGCTCAGCCTGTTTTCAGTGCGCAACTGCCTCCTGCTGAATATCGCAGATGGAGCAAGTTCGGACTTGCGCAGGCGCAACTCTATTGCGCATGGTGCAACCCTTTTGAATATCTGGGCCACTGTATGTATGTAGCTGTGGAAGGGCCCTGCGCTTCCATTTATAGGAGAATAGTGACCAAATTGTCAGCATAGTCATCTTATTACCCCACCTCATGTACCTGGAACAGAAAATGTTTGAATCCCCATCAAAAAGTAACTCCATGCAACTCCAATGATATTCTGTGCCACAGGTGCAAAAACACATTTTGGCCAGTAATTAAAAAATGACAGTCATGAAATACATGAGGTGGTGTAATAAGAAGTCTATGTTGAAAATTTGGGGTCAGAATATTTTAAATTTACAATGTTATGAGCATGCATAACAAAAATGAATGGGCATAACTTTGCCATTGTAACATATTTTGACCCAACATTTTCAGCATAGCCATCTTATTATCCCACCTCATGTACGCAGCACAGAAAAATTTTCAAATCCACGCCAAAATGTAATTTCGCACAACTGCAACACCATTCTGTGCCACAGGTGTAAAAACGCATTATGGCCAGGATTAGAAAAATGACAGCTGTAACATACATGAGGTGGGGTAATCAGTTGTGTATGTTGAAAATTCTGTGTCAAAATATTAAACATTTCCATAGTTATGAGTGTGCATAGCGTAATTGCAACAAATGGTCATAACTTTGCCATATTTACATCTTTTGATGCTGAATTTTTCAACATAGCCTTCTTATGACCCCATCTCATGAACAATATGACTGTCATCATGCAAATCCTGCCTGAAAGGGGAATTCGCCAAGCGACTGTGAAATCATCTTTCCGATGGGAGTTGCATATAGACAGTCATATTATTCATGAGGTGGGGTCCCCAAGAGGCTATGTTAAAAATTTGGGGTCAAAATCTCAAAAATTGGCTGAGTTATGAATTAAAGTTGAAACCCCCATTGAAATACATTGAACCGCTTTTACCTTAGTTTCTCATATTGCAGTCGCCAGTTCCAGCAGCAAGATCTGTCTTCGAATGGTAAAGTGAATCTCAAACCTGGGACCTCTTCAGGTGAGTGAGGGTGTGTGGGGTGTCAAGGGGGGTGTGGGGAGGTGGGTGCACAGGGGGAGGTGGGGTGGGGGTGCGGGTGTGATGGGCGATGGACAATTTTTTTTCAACAGGTTTAAAAAAAATAAAGACATCAAGGGACAGTTTTTTTTATTTAAGGTTTTGCCTGCAATGGAGGGGTGTGTGTGGGGGCCACTAGACACCAGGGAATAAGTTTTTAAAGCAGGACATCAATTGGAAGGGTGGGGGTGCCACTAGACACCAGAGAATCATTTTTTAAATGGGGACAGTGATAGCAAGGGTGAGGTGCCACTAGACACCAGAGAATAATTTTTTAATGGGGACAGTGATCGAAGGGTGGGGGTAGCCACTAGACACCAGGGAATAATCTTTTAATGGGGGACAGCGATTACAGAGTGATTTCTTAAGCTGAAATGCACATTATAAACATATTTATTGAGGCATCTTTTCAAGACACACCACATGACCATGATACGTAAAATGAAAGTAAAATAAAGCAGCTTGGGGGTGGAGCCAACTGCCAATTTGAGACATGGAAATGTGAGGTTTGGGTCTGAATTTAACCAAAATTAAATAAAATTACATCTAAACTTGCTGATGTGCAGTTTGAACTGCACTACTAGGTAGAGAAGACCTTTTAGAGTCTGGAGATACTGAAATTGACAGAATGGGCAGAAATATTCAAGGGGGAACTGGAAACAAAGGAGCCCACCCAAAAGTCACACAGCATTCAGGAAGTGGGGATCCGCTGAGCAGTTCCACAAGATTGGAGACCACACAGCTGACTAAATGCTGCCTTATTGAAAGCAATACAAGCCATGGTCTTGACATTTGACGCACTTGTGAATAAAGTGATGCTATCGGATGCAAAATTAACTGGTGTCCAGGCGGAGGCTAAAGAAGCCAATGACACAGTAATAAAGGTGATCACTGTGACCACAGGTTTACCAAAAGAAAATACAATGCTGATACATCATCTCGAATGCAAAAAAGAGATCCATGAATCTAAAGATTGTGCATGCTGGAGGGTGCAGAAGATGCGGGGGAGATCATCAAGGTGAAAAAAACATATCCGATAACTCCCTGCAGCACCACTGGTAAGGACCCACTGACATTCACCAGTCATGGCACTATTAGCCGTCACCTGTGAGTGAGACGATGTACTGCCAGCCACCAGGCAGGCAAAGAGCCTTGAGCACCATAGCAGTCAGGTCACGTTCTTTTCCAACCTCAGTTATTCCACTAGAATGCGAAGAAGATCCTTCAACATAGTTCATACACAACTACAAGACCTTAATGCTACCAGCTAAGATCAAAATTAGTTATGGGGCAAGATTTTCCTACATACTGATCCATAAGCAGCTGGAAAGTTGCTGGCAAAAATAAGAAAATAATTTCCTACTCAGACTGAGGATCAGGAGCCTGAGTCAGATGATAACTGAGGTACTGTGATAAAACTGTTTTAAGATGCAGGGTGTGAGGCCAGTGGAACAGTAAAACGCCAGTAAACTCCAGTAATGCATTTTGCCACATTATGACTTGGATCCTAACTGTAGTTAGCCACAATAGCTGTTAAATGTGTAAGGAGAGAGGGAAGAACCACTAGACTACCAGTGAGGTACTGTATGACAGTTCGAAGTCTTTACAATTTGAACAGTAAAGTCTGACCTGTAAAGAACTTGCAACGGTTATTTTCAGATTGATTGATTCTTGCTAAGCGTGCGACGGGTGATATGATTCTTGCCCCAAGAACACATACTTCACCTCTAAATTTTTATATAATAATAAAATAATGTTGTTAAGCATGTGACTGAGACCTAAATGCAGGTCTTGGTCATCCCTGACCATGAAGGATTTCTTTAGAAATCCAGTTTTTATGGGGAGGGGGGAACAAGATGGAGGGAGCACAAACAGTATTTCTCTGAGCAGGAACTTAACAATTAACAGTTCGAATGGTGTTCAACAACCTGCCTATCTGGTGGCTATCACAAAATTCGTTAAAATTCAGAAATAGTGACATTTATTTTTACCAAACTATCCAAAGACACACCCTTGGCACCGCCCTCATCATCCCTACAAATTTCAAGTAAAAATGTTATTCCCTCTGATCCATAGATGAGAGCAAATAATCCCATGTTAACCAATGGCAAAACGTTTTTTTTTTTCACCACTTTATAGCTCACAAATCATACAAGATACCATCACAAAACTTTCCACATCTTGATCTATTTACTGGGTTACCATGCATGCCAAATTTCAGACTATTTCATCAAAAATGCCAAAGTTATTAAGGTACAACATTTTAAATTTAACATAGAACTGCCTATGCAACCTTAACTATAGGGGTGCTACTCACCCATATATAGATATAAGAGAGGGACTGATGGATAGATATTAGTTCGGTGACCTCGGTAACCTCACGAGTATGAAGCGGAGCCACGCAGTGATTGCCCGAGGTCACCGGGACGGTAGTGCAATAACTACTTTATTCCATGGTCCACCATCGCATGCTACTTTATGCAATGGGTTTTGTGGTGATGTTTATGATGTTTATCATTAAACTGTGTGTGTGTAATTTTTTGATGGAGGACTATTTGGTTTTTATGGTGGAAGGGTTTTTTTTTTTCTGTGTGAATGGGTGTGTGGTTGTAGGATTTGATTGGTTGTGGTGGCTGGAGAGTGCTTGGTGTGATGTGATGGCTGGACGAATGGGAAAGTAGTTTTGATTGGCTTGAGGCGTGTCTTCACAGTGGGAGGTTGGAGTGATTGATGTGTATGTAATTGCTGTGATTGGGTGTGCGATGTGGTGGCGTGCTTTGTGATTGGTTGGTGGGAGTGGCGCTGAGATTTGTGGCGCAGTTTCGGAGAAAGGAGTTCGAGGAGGATGTGCTGTTGGATTGCTCGAGGTGGCGGCCTTTTGGAGGCGGGACTTCGTGTTTGGTGTTGCCGAGGGCGTTGCGTTGTTGTGGGCGCGATGTACTACAGCGTCGGTCGGTGGATGTATGGAAGAGTTTGAGGAGGATACCTGTGGATTTTAGTCAGTATGGTTGTTTTCTCTGTCGACGACCGTGGAGGAAGATTTCTGAAGATCTGAAGAATTTGAGTGGTATTCTGTTTGGGTGTTTTATTTTGTTTTCAGATTGATGTATTGGGGCTTTTTTATTATTTTTTTTTTTGGTATGTCGGAGTTTGGCTTGGTGGATTGGAAGGAACAAGACTGAGAAGGTAAGTTTTGCAAAATTTATTGAACAGAAAAGAAACAGTAGCATTTATTTTTGTTGTACAGAGCAGAATTTCATAGTTTAGAACACTGTATGGGTTTCTATGATTTTTGCAAGTTGCAGTAAAGAGTTCATTCAAAAGAAGAGTTTTTAGAGATTTGGGTATGGGGTTGGAGGGTAAGAGTAGGGGTGAGGGTTAAGTTTATTTTGTGTTGTAGTCCATAGGGTTTGATAGAGTATTTACTGTGTAGAATTTGTATTTATTTTCCTTTTCGGTTAATTCAGATTGTCTTTCCGCTAGTAGTTGGTTTGTATTCCAAAGATGGTGAATATCCAGGATGTGTTTTGAAGAAAGGAAAGTCAGTTTTGTTAGAAATTTGTTCTAGTTTACGAGCCTTCATTTGACTTTTTTTGCTTGTAGGTTCAGCTTATTAAGAGTTTTTTTATTGTCACAGTATTTCAGGAACGAATGTTTAGGTCTGCAGATCTTCTTTCTGGCTTGAGAGTATTTTTTGTAGGAAGGTGAATTATTGTTGATGTCTTTTTTGCTGTATTCAGATGTTGTCTTCATTTCTACAGGTTTTGATATTTTTCATCGAGAATATATGGTCGTTTGCAACTTTATTCAGAGTCGCTGTCACTATCTAAAACCATCGGTCTTTTCTTGGAGGTGCTGTACTTCTGTTACCTGCATGGGGTGGGAGAAAAAAAGAGCATTATGTGTTTGGTTTGTAATGTGGAGCGGTGTTTGGAAGGGTGGAAGTGGTGGTGATGGGTGGGTATTGGGTGGGAGGGGTTTATGTAGTAGTTTTGTGAATTTGTTGGTAGTGTAATTATGCTTACCTTGAATTATATTGAAGGTGACTTGCTTTGCATGTATGGTGGGTTTGCTGATGCAGGTTCCAAGTAGGTCTTTGTAGTTGGTAGGAATAGTGGTGAGTTGTTGTTGTTGACAGGAAGGTTTGGATTGTGAGTCTGATCGCCACTTAGTAAAGTGCTTATTTCTTGTTGTTTGGAGTCATTGAGCTTTGAATATTCGTTGAGGCTTTGGAGCTGTTTGTGGCCTGAAATTTGTATGATTTGGTTGGTGGTATTCCACTGTCCACTAATTTTGTACCAGATGCTTCGTGCAGAATGGTTAGTTAAGCGTTTATCAGTTTGTATGCCTGCATTTGTAACCATGTTTTTGACAATAGTGGAGAGCTTATTAATACCCACAGGCTGATTTTTAAACCATTTGTGTACTTTTGAGGTTTTATATTGTTGTTGATAGCTAAGAAAACGGGCTTCAGGGTGGTTACTTTGGCTGGGTCTGTGGGTACTGTAGAGTTTGTAATTGGTGACTGGGCATCTAGTAGGATTTTGTTGTACTTCATTTGCTCGTGGCTTTAGTTTTCTGCATTCTTTTGGGTTGGAGCCTTGTCTGGTTTTTGTTTGGCGTTCACTGGTATACTGGAGGTAGCACAGTCGGTTTTCATCTTTTGCATGATGATGTCTCCCCATTTGACTGCTCTCATTTCAGTTATGCCTCTGACACCAAAGTATAGGCTAACTATTAACCACATGGTGTTAAGCAAGGCATCAGGCTGTGTACCTAGTTGTTGAGTCTCGTATAGTTAGTTGATAAGGGAATCTGTGAGCTCATCTGCTGCTTTTGGTCTGTTACCTTGCACATAACTTTTGAGGATTTTTGTTTGCACTGCAGAATTTCTCTGGTTGTGAGAAAGCAGTTGATGTTGATAGAGATTCTGGATAGCGTTTTGTTTTAAATATCTTTCAACACTCTGGAATGTGGGCAACGAGTGTTAAGGGCTCGAGGGAGTTCCGTCTTTTCTGGTGGAGTGCATGGAAAAGTAGCAAGTAATTTATCCAGGTTTACTGGTGTAATGGTTTCAGCGGAGTTTCTATATTGTGCTTTTCTTTGAGGTATTTTGAACGGTCAAGACATCACTGTGAGTCTTTTTCATCGTGTTGGTGTTTTTGCCTGCTTGGATATATTTTGTATGGCATCTTCGTCTATGTTCACTGCGTGCTAGTGCTGGGTTTTGGTTCTTCTGGTATGTCTGCATTTTGTGAGTTATTTTGTTGCTGGGTTCCAGTAGAGGTTCAGTGTCTTCTTCAAATTGTGTTAGTATTTGGGTTAGTTCCATTTGAAAGTTTACAGCAGTTCCTGTGTTGCCATTTTGTATGCAGTAACAGTCGTTTTTCTGTAATACTTGCGGTCGGAAAAGGATCGAAATCCAGAGTCACGAGTTGTTGGTGCTTATTTATAGTTTTTATGAAACAGCGTCTTTTCTGTATCGAAATGGTTGTGCTGTTTACGATAGTAATGTAGTATGGTGAAGTGTTGTTTGCCTGCAGTTTTCTTGTTGAGTGCACGAGGGTTCTGCAGGTGGATGATTTACTGGTTGTGCCAGTGTTGATTGGGCTTTATGTGTGCCAGCTGTGTGGGTGGCAGAATGTGGTCCCGCACAGTGTTTGTGATTGACAGTTTCATTTATTCTACATATGTGGGATAAATCTAGGTTGGTTAGATTTATTCCACATATGTAGAAATAAATGGATTTATTCAATGGTTTTTGGTCTCACACCCATTGTATAAATATATATATATATATATATATATATATATATATATATATATATGTATATGTGTGTGTGTGTGTAGTGCCCTATTATATATATATAATATATATATATATATATATATATATATATATATATATGTGTGTGTGTGTGTAGTGCCCCATTTTATATATATATATATATATATATAGAGAGAGAGAGGAATGAGAATAAATGCTAGGAAAGTGTGGTTTATGATGATATAATGTCATCGAGGGGGCTAATTAGCTAATAACGCACAAGCCCGAAGGGCTCATGGGTTTATTGGCGCTAATTAGCTCCCGAGATGGCATTATATCCTCATATACCACACTTTCCTAGCATTTGTTTTATATTATAGATCGAGGGAGTGGTCCTGACCAGTCAGAGTGTTCCTTTCCTCCATGTGTGAGACACTCTTATTCTGTGAAGAGCGTCTCATGCACAGGTGCCCTGGAAATTTATTTATTAAGTTTTGGTGACCAGGTAGGCCCACTGAGCCCCGAAGGTCCCTTTTTCAGGGGCGACCCGGGATAACAATACAAGTTATAAGAATGAACAAGGGCATAAGGAACATTTGAGGCATTGTGAGTTACAGCATGAGGTGGTTACAGTAAAGAAAAATAGTGGATACAGGCATGGTTACAGGCACGGTAAAAGAAAAGCAGTGGATACAGGCATGGCTTACAGGCACGGTAAAAGAAAAGCAGTGGATGCAGGCATGGGTACAGGCATGGTTATCATCATGACATATAAGCAATTTTTAGTACTTTGCATATAGTTTATTCAGGGGTTACACGTGGCCTCTGGCAAGCAGTCTGTATAAGGCAGGTAGTAGGAAGGTTAAGCTAGGAGACGGGAGTTGGAGAGGAGGGGAGTACCTTAAAGACTTTACGGTGCCATGACAGTGGCATGCGCTTGAGGTCAGCAGATGGGACTTAAGCCTGGTGCGGATGTTCATGAGTGAGGAGGAGGCCTGGACCTGGGGAGGGAGCTTGTTCCATTGGCAGGCTGCTTGGGAGGAAAAGGATCTTCCGCCAGCATTTGTCCTTACCCTAGGGACTTCTAATAGCGTTCTAGCTGAGGTCCTTAGGTTCCTTGGGTTGAGTTTGAGGGTTATGGTCCCGGCAATGCTTGGCAGAGCGTGGGGTTTGAGAAGCTTGTAGGCCTGGACAAGCAAGGGGTGTTGGAGGCGGGCACGTTCAGGGAATGTTTTTAAAAAAATTATATTATTGACTGCACTCGATCAATAATCTACTAATATGTGTCCCATCACTACTCTTTGCCGTATCAGAGTGGTTTCACTTGCCTTCAGCTTGAGCCAAAACAGCTCAGCTTCGTTTCACTATTCTAGCTCCAGCTGAGCGCACGTGAAACCACTCTTATACAGCAATGAGTGGCTCTGGGGGACATATTAACATACATAATACATTAGGATGTTTGACATTTATGTTTTTCTTTTACTGTAGGGCTAATACAGCGTAGTCTTGTGTGTGGGGGTATGTAGTGTCATGGGATTAAGTTTCTATATGCAGTCCATATAATTTACTTTAATACTTTTTGTAGTACTGAGTCTCTGTGTGCACTTTTGTCTAATCAGATTGTTTTGACACTCTGTAGGGGGCTTTCCAAATTTAGGACTGGGCAGAGAAGTGTGTCACTGAGGTGATGCGGGAGCAAATGATGTCAATCATCTTTCATACCACTACCCTGCCCAGAATACTTTGCACCATAGGAGGAGCAGGAAGTCAAAGCATTCAGTAACAATGGCGTGGAACGCTGACTGAAGGACACCAAAAGACCGCATCTTATCCACTAGATATGCTACTAATTCTGTGAGGCAAAACAAGAGAGGCTTTGCTTTGAAAACTTAGTGATACAAATTAAAAAGCATTGTCTTCTTTTCTAGCTGCAGAAAATGTTAGAGCAGGGAATAGTTTGAACGGTGAAATATTAATACTTGAGGTGAGCACATTATTCAAATATGCTTTTGATAAAAGCAATTTAATATGGGAAATAGAGTATTTTTAGAATAATTGTTGGTCAATACTTCAAGTGTGAGAAGCATTTCTATTACATATTTCTGTTTGAGAGATAGGGACATATACATATATGTTGCAAAAAACTACATGAATGGAGAGATTAGGGCTGTAAAAATGCAGAGTGTACAAAGATGGGAAATGAAAAAACATTAGGGATTTGGGTCTCTGGAGTATTGGCGAATCAGTGGTGGGGTTTTACTTGGGGTTGTCAACCCTAATGCCGACCCCTACCCTGGATCAGATGAGGCCAGAGAAAGCTCTGACAGATTATATTGGCCATACTGTATCAGTATGAGACACTAGGCTGGAGCTGTATCTTGTGCTTAGGACAGGAGGCTACTGGCTCAGGGGGTGGGCATTAGGGTTGACAACCCCAGGTAAGACCCCACCACTGAATCGCCAATACTCTGGAGACTAGTGTTGCTCAGATAGTATCCTAGAAATCAGGATACCAACAGATACCTCCAACTTAGCCAGACAGTTGCCGTGGTAGGCTAGTAGTGCTATCTAACCATGGATCCTACCAACTAGGATACCTGGATCCTAACCAGGATCCATCACTATCTGGTCCTGGATCCTAACTATCTGCCCTAGGATCCATGGATTCTAACTAGGATACCTGGATCCTAACCAGGATCCATCACTATCTGGTCCTGGATCCTAACTATCTGCCCTAGGATCCATGGATTCTAACTAGGATACCTGGATCCTAACTAGGATCCATCACTATTTGACGCTGGATCCTACATCTGTCTTAGGCAGGATATCTGGTAGGATCCAAGTTAGGATACCAGCACTATCTGACAGACTGGAAGAATCCACAAAAGCACTATCTGAGCAACACTACTGGAGACCCAAATTCCTAATGTTTTTTCATTTCCCATCTTTGTACGCTTTGTTTTTGTTCCCTAATCTCTGTATTAACATAGTTTTTTGCAACTAATTTCCCTTCTTTTTGTGATAGTGGAACTGTATCCTCATTTGCATAGGTCCCTTTGAGACCTGCACAAAATGAGATAATTACAATATTGGAAAGAGTCATGATGCAGTGCATGGACACAGCAGACCCCGGCACACATCTTGATACCCTGTGGGTGAGGTTCCCTGACCCATCACACAGTGTGGCGTCTGTGAGAAAAACACTGCTCTGTCCCTACCCAAGCCATGACTGGTGATGTATGCTGTAGCACCTTCCCCATCAGCCTTGTCACAGTAAACCAGCTTACTGAATTCACACGTGAACTCAGCTCACTGGCACGGTAAGGCAACGTGTTCCCCAGAGGTGCAACGAACATCCCTGCAATCAGTGTTACTTAATAAGTTCTTTGTTTTTTAATATTTTGATGCCAAACTTTCAACATATTTTTCTTATGACCCCACCTCATATAACCCATAGATGAAAATGTTCAAATCCGTGCTGAAACGCCATTTTACGCCGCAGGTGCGAAAACACATTTCAGACAGGATGTGAAAAATGATAGCTGTACTGTTCATGAGGTGGTGTGAAAAAATGGGTATGTTGAAAACCTGGAGCCAAAATATTGTAAGTTACCAAAGTTATGCACCTGTGTAGAAATCTTTCAACACACGCTTGTAACTCAGCCATTTTTTTTTATTTTGTCACCAAATTTTCAGCATGCCCTTTTTGGGATGCCACCTCATGAACACTGCCACTGTCATTTCGTTAATCAGTCCCAAAAGGTGATTCTGCACAGCGACCGCGCCATTCTGCACCACAGGTATGAAAATACATTTTGGGCTGGATGTGAGAAAAGACAGCTGTATTGTTCATGAGGTGGTATGACAAAATGGGTATGTTGAAAATCTGGAGTCAAAATATTGTAAATTACCAAAGTTATGCGTATGGTAGAAACTGTGCAACACATGGTCATAACCGAAGAGTGACTTTTTAACTAAATTAACATGGATTTTGGGACGTTATCTCATGAACTACCATTGTCATTTCATTAATCATCCCCAAAAGGTGATTCCATGCAGTGACCGCAAAATCACCTTCCAGGCCTGAGTAACAAAACGACAGTGACAGTGTTCATGAGGTGGGGTCCCAAAAAGCCCATCTTGACAATCTGGTGAAAAAATTCAAGAAAATGATGAAGATATCAACATAAGTTCAAAATGCCAGGACGTCCGGTGCAGCTGGCGCTAATGGTGGACTGACTACACGAGAACTCCCTGGGCCGTTCTTCTTGATCCTCCTCCACCCCAGTTAAAACCTGGCTACATGCATTAAACAACAAAGAATAACAGAAATGATGGCAGCTACAAGACAGCGATTAAAAGAATCTACAGCGGGAACCCTGAAAAAGGGTGACAAAATGATGGACCAACAGCTGCTAGCCACAGGCTGCAACACACCAGAGCAGAGAGCTTCCTCAAGTTCCAAATCAGTGGTAGATAGTAGCTCTGAAGAAGGAAGATCTTTTACAATTACTTCAAAGAAGTTGTTTAAAGAATTGCGCTGCATCGGAGACACTTTAAACCAGATACAAACAGAAATAAGGGGAACATAGCCAAAAAATATCAGAGCTTGAAAAAAATGCCACGGAAATATCTAACACAGTAGACCTGCACAATGTAGTACTTCTGCAACTCCATGACCATGAAATCTGGCTACAACAGAAAACAGAAGACTTAGAGAACCGGTCTCACAGGGCAAATCTGAGAATCCATGGTCTGCCAGAAGGCACTGAATCAAGAGATATGGTGACCTATATGACTAGTTTTTTGAAGGAGATCTTGGGCCTGAGTGAGGACTATCAGCTCAACATTATCCGGGCCCACCGCTCTTTATCTGCAAAACTGACAGATCCCAAGGTCCATTCCCGTTTGATCATTCTGGCATTCTCAGATTATAGAACAAAAACAGACATTTTATTAAAAGCTTGGGCCAATAAGGAGATAATATTTCTCGATACACGTTTATTCTTTAAACATGATCATACACCTCTAACAATGGATCGTCGGAGGCAATTGTTTCCCATCTTGAAACAGCTATGGGCTAAAGGGGTGAAAGTCTGTTTAGAATACCCAGCCATTTTGAAAATAACCATGGACTCAGGTACACATTCCTTCCCCTCAAATCAGATGCAACCAAATTCCTGCAGCAATCGAATATTTCGCTAAATACCTTTCTTGATGCGGAGACCGTCAAGGCGCTGGAGTATCATAGATGGTATGCCACAAAGGGCCCGAGAATATGGGGAAGGGTAGCCGTAGTAAACATGGAGGAAAGCCAAGTGCTAGAAAAACTTGATTTGGCTCGTACTACAACCAAGGCATCTAACGGATCATTACCAGCATGAAGATACAGAGAAAGGAGAAGAAACCAACAGAATAGCATCAACAACTCAGCCCATAATCCCAGAGACGCTTGAACAACTGAGTTGTACTAGGCGTATGGCATTAAATACCAGAAGAGAAACCGCCCAAAGTAGAGACCTGAAGTCCTCTGAAGATTTGCTAACAATATCGGAGACTGCTTTTTCTTTTGGCCATTGGACTTTTCAGTTTGGATCCCCCCGTAACACATAAGGCATTAACTTACGGAGACTTTGAAAAGGAGAATTTTGGTAAATAGAAGAGGGTCAAATTAAGGGCCTGTGGATTTTAAGTTTGCCAAGATGGACAGCAGTTTAAAGTAAGACATAATTTACCCTATAAGAAGATTCATATTAACCAAAGAATGTTATGAGTTACAGTCAGGATATACACAGGGGACATTTTCTGTATTGCATATCTGACAGAGGGGAGGAGAGATAATGACAAAACCATGACAACCTAAATGCTTGTTGCAGTATTACTTTAATAAGGTTGTACTGATGCTATTATATAGTTACAGTTTTATACGAGGTTATGGGGAAATAAGGGGGGTATCGGGGAACGGTCATGGGGAAAGAGGATAAAAGCATCTCGGTCTACTAAAGGTGCTGGCAATCCACCTTTTGCTGCAATAATACAAAAATACATTGCAGCTGGATACCCACCAGGATGGGGGCATCACCTTCTCCCAACGGAGAACACATGGAGGATAGTCTGGGTGGCATGTTTGGAGGCCAAGCAAAGTTAAAGGGGCCTTTTTTCCCCAAAAAAAGCTTATTAAATTTGAATTTGTTGAATGCCAGTTTGTGTATAGTTATGGTAACCAGTTAAAACCACCTGGAAAAAAAATCAGAGAATGGGAGAATTGGAGGAAAAGTGGAAAGGGTGTAAGAGGGGGAAGGGGGAGGCATACAGAGATTGGAAGGGATATGGAAGGTATTGTCTACGACATGGGCCATGGCGGAGTTACAAGTTATGACGTATAACATCAAGGGATTGAATGGACCGGTGAAAAGGGTATGCATTATACAGGAATGGGGGAAACATGGGGTGGATCTGGCATTCCTTTAGGAGACCCACCTAGAGGAGTCTGAACACAAAAGCTGAAAGAAATTGGGTGGGGAAAGGGTATGCTGCAGAATGGAGGTCTCATCCCCACAGAAGAGGGACTGCAATCCTGGTGAGGAAAAACACACCCTTGCACATCATAAAGGTAACCGCAGACCCAGCGGGTAGGTTTGTAAAAATACAAGCAAAGTTCTTCGACATAAACTGCGTTTTAGTAAGCCTTTACACACCAAACAAACAAAAAATAAATAAAAACATTTAAAGATAATTCCTGGTTCATGTAATGGAGGACCCAGAGGTTCTCTACATAATAGAAGAGACTTCATTAGGGTTGTATCTGCACACTGGGACAGAAAGGAAGGGGACCCCGGAGTTCGGCAGCCCTAGTGATAGTCTTTTAGGAGACTTATGGATGAATCCGGTCTGATAGATGCCTGGAGGGTGAAACACCCAGGTCAGAGTGATTATTCCTTTTATTCGCATAGACATGCAAGTTACTCCCGAATAGACATGTTTCCCCTCCCATTTGAGAGGAAAGCATGCCTCAAGGATTGTTCCGTCCTCCCTATGACATGGTCAGATCATGCCCCAGTGTTTTTACATCTGCGCGTCACCCAAGTAATTAGAAACTCAAATTGGCATCTTAATATAGGGCTTCTGAACTCCGGTGATTTTAAGACAGGGGTGCTAGAAGAGATCCAGACATTTTCTAGAATTAATTCTCAGGAACCTATCTCCCCAGCAGTAACATGGGACGCACTAAAGGCTTACCTTAGAAGCCATATAATTTCATATAGTGCAAAATTAAAATGGGACAGACTGGCAAGGTTAAACAGGTAGAGGAGGAATTAAGGGAGGCAGAATTTAGGCACAAACTGATATTGGACCCACATGACAAAGAGTTATGGAAAGCGAAAAAAATAGCTCTAGAACGACTATTAGCGGCATAGGTGGAGGGTGCCATGAGAAGAACTAACCAGAAATATTATGAACAGGGAAATAGAGCTGGAAAGTGTTTGGCATTCACCCTGAGAAAGCAAATAAGCAGTAGGGCAGTTCTAGGAATAAAAGATAAAGAGAGAGGGGATGTGCTGATATCTGACCCACCATTGATCTCAGATATTTGCAGAAAATTACAAGCAATTATATAGTCAAGACTGTGCGGATGTAGACAGTCGGGGCTGAAAACTTCTTAGCGTCTGTAGTTTTGCCAGGCCTCTCACAGCAAGACAAGGATCTCATAGAGAATCTAATTACCCAACAGGAAATACTGGAGAAAATCAAGCAGCTGAAAACAGGAAAGTCTCCGGGTCTTGATGGCCTACCCTCAGAATTCTATAAAACATTTCAAAAGGAGTTGGTGGAGTTATTGCAGGCTTGTTTTCATCATGTCTGGGGGGGGGTCCCAGATTTCTGGAAATATGCTCAAATTACAATATTACATAAGAAAGGGAAAGACCCCTCTCAGTGTGGATCTTACCGTCCTATTCCCTTACTGAATGTGAACTTCAACATTTTTACAGGGATTCTGGCAACCGCTTGCAGGAGGTGATCTCAAATGTCATACACCCAAATCAGACTGGTTTTATCACAGGCAGATTTATTCAAGATAGCATCAGAAGATTACTAAATATCAATTCAGCCCAAAAGTAGAGGAGAGAATTCCAGCTAGCAATCTCCATAGATGCTGAGAAAGCATTCGATAGGATGAATTGGCAGTTTTACAAAAATCCATTGAGAAAATGAAATTCAGCCCCAAATTCCTTAAAGTAATTACTAATCTATATGCTTCACCACAGGCACAAGTCAGAGTTAATGGAATTAACTCAGGATGGTTCCTGATTAACAAAGGAACCAGAGAGGGATGCCCTCTCTCCCCTATACTTTTTGCCATATTTCTGGAACCCTTAGCTGCGGCAGTTCATCAGGATCAACTTATAACAGGGGTTATTATGGCAAGGGGAATGGAGCAAAAAGTGGCATTGTATGCAAATGACTCCCTTTTTTTCTTGAGACAACCAGAGACTTCCCTCCCCAGATTGCTACACCTGTTGGAGGACTTCTGTGAACTGTCTGGGTACAAGATTAACTGTGATAAATCAGAAGCTCTAGTTCTGAGTGGCACCTGCCCAGAGATCTTCAGAACTGAGTTCCCATTTAGCTGGGCTAAAAATAATCAAATCAGCTATCTGGGAGTTCAGATAACCACAACACAGTCCAGATTATTTGATCTCAATTATAATAAACTATGGCATGGGATGCAAAAAGACATGGCTAGATGAACACTACTACCATTATTCTTGATGGGTAGAATCAATTCAGTTAAAATGAACTTACTCCCAAGGTTCTTGTTCCTTTTTTCTACATTACCAATCCCAATACCTAATGCTTTTTGGTCAAAAATTGACTCGGGGGTGGGCAGGTTCATATGGGGGGGAAGCCCACATAGCAGTAAAGATATTGCAGAGACCTAAGTCCTTGGGAGGCCAATGCATGCCTGATCTACAGAAATACTGTTTAGCGTGCCAGATGGGGCCAATATGTACATGGGCAAAACAACGAAAGGCCTCAAGATGGTACAAAATCGAGGATGATGAAGGACTTTTACAACCCCTCTTCACCCTGGCCTGTGTGGACTCAGTGGACCCCCCTCAGGATACAATAGTAAACCCCTGGGTGTGACACTCTTAGAAAATTCTAAACAAAACCAGATGTATACTGCCTCTATCCTGTCATTAGGCCCTGTTTCCCCTGATTAGATACCATCTGGACTCCCCCCCCCCAGTCTGGACAGGGGATATGTACAATGGGAAGGCAAGGGTCTCACACACTTTGCTCAATTCTTAGAAAAGGGGACATGTATGTCTTTCCAACAACTGAAGAAAAGATTCCAGTTGAATAATAATTTTTTTAGGTATTTACAAGTAAGACGTTTTATAATGAGTGCAGATCATTGGATGCAGTTGTGCAGACCCCAGTCACCATGGGAAGACTTTGTCTATGGCATCATCACAATACGAAGAAAAGTCTGGAGTACTTCCGAAATTTATGCAATGCTAATGGACTGGTCTCTGACCCTTTGGAGAAGGTCAGGGAGGCATGGGAGAGAGAAATTCCAGGAACACTATCAAAGGAGGACTGGGACAGGAAACAGAGGGTGGGATGGAGAGTCACATCCTCATCAGGATGGAAAGAATTATTTTGGAAGATATTGATTAGATATTTCAGGACCCTGACAGTGACCAAACATTTTCACTCCACTTAAACTGCCCTCTGCTGGAGAAAATGTGGGGAAATAGGCTCACATTATCACATTTTCTGGGCCTGCCCAATTACCAGAGGTTGCTGGAGGTCAGTGGAGGATAGGATGAGACAGATTACCCATGTCGCAGTCCCAGATGAGTTGTCAGACTGGGTCCTGGGGAACCCCACATTGTTGGGGCTACCACCTAGCCAACGAAAATTGTCACTTGCTCTTTTGGTGGCAGCTTTGAAGATTATTACATCACATTGGTTGGATGACAGCCCACCCATGATCCAGAAGTGGCACAACAGGGTCTCCCAAATTTGTGAGATGGAAAAGATTAACTTCTAGAATACATTTGAGAGAGGAGAAGTGGCGGGAAGTGTGGACCTCCTGGATTAACTGGATGGAAGAAGAAGAGTGTGGTGGAGTGGAGACCTCCTCCCAGCGTTAAATTGACACCTGGCAGTAAATGATCAAGGCGAATTCCTATCTACACAATTCAGTCGCTTACCCCTCTTATAGACAGGAATAGGTAGTGGCCCATTGAGTAATTAATGCCTTGAGAAGTGATTCTTCTCTGTCTCCGTCTTCATCCCCAAAGAGCCCGAAATAAAACTATCTGAGCTTCCATCAGGAAGATCGATGGAATTGTTGTCTTATTCTTGAAACCAAGAAGTATCATCTAAAATGAATTGGAATCCCATTTCCTGGTATACACTCCCCATAATTTAACTCTGTAGGAATTCCAGGATGTTTGGTTAAGGTTTAGTTAAGATGGTTTGTGATGTTTTAAGGACTCAACAGCAATAGGAAGAGTATTACAAACTTTGAGCTTGATTAAACTTTGTACAAAACAAAATGTACAAGTGAAAATGTACTGTTAGATTTGTAAAGTTCTTTATGCTTGAATAAAGCTGAGTTATAAAAAAAAAACAAGTTCAAAATGCCATGGAAATACTGTACATTATACGGCACTTACCTTGATTCTTTAGTTTGTGGTTCGGCTTTGAAGAGTGAAGACATGTCCCGGTCCACAGAAGATGGCATTGGCTGACCTCCGGCAGTAAGTATGGGGTAAAGGGTGTGTGTGTGTGTGTGTGGGAAGGTGGATGCTCAGAGGAGGGCTGTGGGTTGGGGAAACGGGGTGACCATGAGGGACTGTTTCTTTTCAGGCTATATAAAAAGAGCCATTGATGGACGGTTTTCTATTTCAGGAAAAACTATAAGGAATAACATTATTTCTGGACACTGGGGTGGGCTCCCCAGTGTCCAACACTGCTGGGGGGAATGTAAATGCCGACACAGGGATTGCCCCCCCCCCAATGTTGGCAGTGTTTTTTAAAGAAAGGGGCTGTGGGGGGGAAGGGTGAGCATCCAACACCGGGGATGGGCATCCCGGTGTCAGGTAAGAAAAATAAATAAAAAAGTTTCAAGGACATAGCGGGGGGGGGGGATCTCCTGTCCTTCAAACAGCCTCTCTCTCTGTACACCAGTCTTGGCATGATGAATGGGCACTTGCCCAGTAATGTTGAAGGGATGAGCTTGGTGGGCCACTCGGTGTCCTACCTGTCTGCCAGTGGTGGCCATTTTTATATGGGGAGCTGTATGGGGTCTTCCGGAGGGGATTATGGGCATCACAAGAGATGGAGGCCTTTCAAGCGAGCAGCAGCAGTTTTCAATGCACGTTACGATTGTATATGGCAGTTATTTTGCAGTTAGGAGCTGGTTCAGTATACGACATAGCTGTCTAACAAACTACAGCTGTGTTGTATAGTGCAACCCTTACTGCCGTATAATGTATTTTGTGGTTGGGAACTGGTTGCACAATATGACACAGCTGTTGTTTGTTAAACAGCCGTATCATATAGTGCAACCAGCTCCTAACCACAAAATACATTATATAGAGGATAATGTATGGTCTTTGGTTAATAACCACACTATAAACACTTCAAAAAGTTGCCATGATGTCATTGTAAACCTTGAGAGCACAGCTCGAGAGGTTTCCAGATGTCATGGCAACCTTAAGAAGTGTTTTCAGCGCAGTTGTTAACCAAAGACCATACATTATACTTTATAGTGTATGGACTACCAAGATTGTGTGATTGCAGACTGAATTACTTTACTTTACTGAATTACTTTTACGGAACACTGATTGCTGTGAGCATTCCATTTTGTTATACCACTGATATGACATACTCAAGAACAGTTAACAACAGAGTGATATCATATTGATGGCATAACATATAGGATAGTGCATGGGGAACTGTTGACAACAGGGCTATTCTTTCACCGAGTTGGCACTATGACGACAGATTACCTCGAGAGCACAGCTTGAGAGGTAATCCGTTGACATAGTGCCAACGAGGTGAAAGATGCCCTGTTGTCAACTGTTTCCCATGCACTTTTCTTTATAGTATATGGTGGAACGTCGTTTTTAGGGGGAAAAAAATCACTACAGCATGTTTCTGCTTCAAAACATTTTTACTGGGTTACTAGAAGGAAAAAAGAACTTTACATTTTCAACGTGTTCATGCTTGACATTTCAACTGTTTAAGAACTTTATATTTTGAATGTTTTAACGCTGAACATTAGTACTGCCGCCGACATTGCTGCTTTCGCTATGTGTTCTGTCTATGGAGTGAGCCCTAACTGTCAAATGCTGCCCGAGGACACAGTGTGTGACGTTCACAGTGCAGTAGAAAAAATCGTTCTGCTGCACTGCGAACGTCACTAGTGTGTGACTACAAGGTTTCGACAACGATGGATTTCGGTGGAGAACAACGTTCCACCATACACTATAAGGTTGTAATCTGCTTGATTTCAGTTAATAATAAGGGCTCCCCATACATTACACAGCAGTAAGGGCTGCACTATATGACACAGCTGTTGTTTGTTAGACAGCTGTGTTGTATAGTGCAACCAGCTCCTAACCACAAAATATATTATACGGCACTAAGTTTTATTTTTCAGTTCATGGTTTGGCTTTGAAGAGTGCAGACATGTCCCGATCCACAGAAGATGACAGCATAGGACTTCCAGAGGTAAGTATAGGGTAAAGGGGGGCCAGTGGGAGGGTTGGGATGATGGGAGGGCAACAGCATTGACAACAAGGGACCATTTTCTTAATTTCAGGTTTACATTAAAAAAAAAAAAGACATTGGAGGACAGTTTTCTTTTTTGCAGGTATACATATAAAATTTATCTATTTCGGGACACTGGGGTGGGCTCCCCAGTGTCCAACTCTGCTTGGGGGGTGAATATGAAACAAGGGGCTGCAGGGGGCATCCAACACCGGGGATGAGCATCCCAGTGTTGGACTGTACAAATAAATTAATGAATAAATAAATTAAATAAATACACTGCCACTGGGGACTGGGGCCCCCTGTGTGCAGTTTGAAGGTACAGCACAGTCAGGATGGCGGGGCTACAATGTCAGCCCCACACCTGACTTACGAGTGGCAACAGCAGTAGGGGCTACACTGTATGACACAGCTGTCGTTTATTAAAGACAGTTGTGTCGTATAGTGCAAACTGCTGCTTTCTCAAAAATTCAGTTATGAATAGAACGTTCATCTGTTGAACTATACATACTCAGAAACTGAACATTTTTATTAAATATTTTAAAAACTACTTAACTATGGGATCTAAAAACAACAATAGCACACATATTGGACCAATATCTATCAAGCCTGAAAGTTTCAGGTTTCAAAGGCTCCTATTTTTTAAGTTATGGAGTGGCAAAAAAATGTCTTACAATTTTCAAACAATGAGACTTTTGAGTTTTTACGAACCTCTGCAACTTTGCCTCCCCTCCACCGATCTGCATGAAACTTACAGGATCAAGAGATCCTGGCACAGAGGCTGTGCTTTCCAAATTTAATGTAAATCTGCTGAATGGGGGCAATGTTTTTAAGGTGCAAAAATGTGGGTTTAACATAGAAGTGCTTATGCAACCCTAATATACAGGCACAACTGCACCTGTATTTTACATATATATATATATGCATTATGGTAGCACGGTAGTGCTACCATAGTTAGGGTTGAGTAGCCCTTTTAATGTTAAATGGTGAAACTTTGCACCTTAATAACTTTGCCACCATTCAACGGATTTGCCTGAAATTTGGCAGGCACGGGGCATAACCATATATATCAGGCTCTGCCAACTTTCGTAACAGTCAGGTATACGGCTGAGGAGTTATTAAGCAACATCCGTGTGCACATTTATGTTTTTTTGTGCATTCTTTGCTTGTGCCTACAGGTCGCACAGTTTGTGCGACCGGTCCGAAAACTTCAGGGAATGTGCCGCCAGGGTTCCCGATGTGCCTTTTGAAGATTTCATGAAAAAATATTAAATAGTTCAAAAGTTATTCAAAAAACAAGTTCCCATTATACATCAATGGGAAAAGTTAAAAAGTTCAACAGTGTCACAAATGCAGTTTTTAGTGTCGCAAATGACCCTAGTAGTGTCGTGAGTCAGCCATTTGTTTTTCAGTTAGTGATCACAGAAATGCTTGGCATTTAAATTTGGGACCATCTAGGGACACAGCTATTTCTGTGTTCACATAGTCGGACCCTGAGGATGCTAGCCATGTCTTTGTTTGGGGTTAAACACCCCAGAAATATGATTTTCAAATTTCTGGAAAAAGTAGTGTCGCACTCATGACACTACTTTTCCAGACTATGGCCAAAATGACAAGAGTTCTTTGCCACCCTGCTGCAAAAGAATGGTTTGGTCTTTTCAGCTGAAATTTGGAGGGACAGCAGCCAACATCTCACAGATGTGCCTTTTGGTGGCTTGGTGAAAACATATTGCACGGCTACCAAGTTACGGTACTCCGAAGTTGACGTTTTTTCCCCATAGACTAACATGGTGGCGTCCGTCGCGCCTTTTGGGGCTCGTATCTCAGAAATGGTGCGAGATACAGAATTTTCGTCGTGAAAAATGCAAAACACAGGCAGGAAAATCATGAGTCATGGGAAAAAATTTTTTTCAACGTCATACTGTTCCTGAGATATAAGCAATTTAGTATTCCAACAGCTCATTTTCTGCTCTGAGACCCATTATTATGCATACATTCTTTGTACATACTAGGGCAGATATTCAAACTGCGCCACTGTGTGGCACAAGCCCCTGCGCCGCACAAAAAAGTTGTGCAGGGGTGTGGCCAGGGCGATATTCAACAGAGTTGCGCTATTGCTCAACTTCTTTGAATATCGCCCCTGGCCACACCCACTGTGCATGGCGTAGTGGAACTACGCCACCGCAAGTGGTCAGAGTGGAGCATTGAGATGTGGTGGCGCAAGTTCCATTGCGCCATGCGCAGCACCTGCGATATTCAAAGGGTGACATGCAAATGGGGCCATAATTTATGCAAGGCGCAGGGGGGCCATTTGCATCTAATTATGGCCCAATTTGCATGTCATTAGCATGCAGGTGCGCTGATCCCCGATGACTTGCGCCTTGTGCCCTGCCAGGCAGCAGTCGTTGGGGACCGATGCCTCCTGCAGCCCGATCGCGGGCAGAACAGTATTCCGTACCCCCAGCAGCCCGATTGCGGGCATAATGGAAATAGTCCCCCCCCCCGACTAGCCCAATCGCTGGCATAGTGAAATCATCCTCCCAGACTAGCCCGATCGCGGGCATAATGGAAATCGTCCCCACCCCGACTAGCCGATCGTGGGCATAGTAAATCTTCCCTCCTCCCCGAGTAGCCCGATCGCGGGCATAATATAAAGGTCCCCCACCCCGAGTAGCCCGATCGCGGTGGCATCCTCACCCCCACGTCCAGAATCCCTGGTGATCTAGTGGCCTCACCCTCCCGCCCATGAAGCCCTCACCACCCCGCACTTCGGCCGGTGGGCAGCAGCCCACCCGCCTGCCGCCCGCCGCCCGCCAGCTGATGGGGGAGGGGGTAGTGGGACCTCGTATGGAGGGGTGGGGGACCACTAGATCACCAGGGATTCTGGACGTGGGGAGGGAGGATGCTGCCCGCGATCGGGCTACTCGGGGTGGGGGACCTTTATATTATGCCCGCATCGGGCTACTCGGGGTGGGGACGATTATTATGCCCGCGATCGGGCGGTGGGGAAGATCATTATGCCCGCGATCGGGCTAGTCGGGGGTGGGGACGATTTATTATGCCCACGATCGGGCTAGTCGGGGTGGAGGGACGATTTCCATTATTCCCGCGATCGGGCTAGTCAGGGGTGGGAGATTTACATTATCCCCACGATCGAGCTACTGGGGACACTTCAGCCCGCGATCGGGGCATGGGGGGGCGCCGACAGGTGCGGCGGGAACAAGTGGAGTGCCACCCACAGGTGGCAGCTGCTGTGTTGCACCCTGCAATGTGGCAGCACACCTGTGGGTGGCCCTCGACTTGATCCTTTTTTTTTCGGTGTAAAGTTGTGCAGGCGCAGGTAGGGGTTGCGCCTGCATAACCCTGCACGGCCCGGCTGTGCAGTTTATGCATGGGCACGCCCCCCCCCCCCACCTGTGCCTGCATACATTAAGTGCGCGCCTGCACATCGGGATTTGTGCAGGTGCACTTTTCCCTTTTAAATATCGCACCGGGGCGCATCAGTGGGTTGTGCATGGTGCAGCACTGTTGCGCCATGCGCAACCCTTTTGAATATCTGGCCTCTGTGTTTCTCTATGCAGCTGTTGGGCAAAACCAGGGTGTGCGCTTCTGTTACTGTTACTGTTACAGTTACCGTTAACACTTGTGTTTCCGTACGTATGTGCATTACCGTTCCCGTGTACGCCACCATGTGCGTTACCCTTTGCGTTCTCGTTTGCATTCATGTTTCCTTTGCTGTTATTTCTGCTGTTAACGTTACCGTTTGCACTTCCAGTTGCTATACTGTGACCACGCATGTCACGGTTTGCGTTTCCATACGCGCTTGCATTTCCTTGTGTGTTTCTGTTTCCTTTGGCATTATTGTTGCTGTTACCATTACCATTTACAATTGTGGTAACATGACTGTGCGCGTTACGGTTTGTGTTTCCGTATGTGCTTGCATTCCCCTTTCCGTTTCTGTTTCCTTTGCCATTATTGTTCATGTTAACTTTGCCAGTTGCATTTACAATTGCGGTACCTTGCCTGTGCGCGTTACGGTTTGCGTTTCCATGTGCGCTTGCATTTCCATTTCTGTTTCCTTTGGCATTATTGTTGCTGTTACCATTAACATTTGCATTTACAATTGCGGTAACGTGAACGTGCACGTTACGGTTTGTGTTTCCGTCACACTTACGTTCCCATTTCTGTTTCCTTTTGTGTTATTCTTCATGTTAACTTTATCATTTGCATTTACAATTGTGCTACCGTGCCCATGGTTTGCGTTTACGTGCGCGCTTGCATTCGCGTTTCCATTTCTGTTCCCTTTGGCGTTCTTTTTGCTGTAACACTTAACATTTGCATTTAAAATACCGGTGCCATCACTGTGCGCATTACCAGTTGTGTTTTTGTACGTGCTTGCGTGTCTGTTTGCGTCACTGTTCGCTTCAGCGTCACTTTGCGCTTGCGTTTCTATTAACGTTTGCTTTACCATTTACATTTGCATTGCCATGTGTGTAACTGTTGGTGCTTGCGTTTGCATTACTGTTCCTGTTACTATGTGACAAGACATCACCTGGTAGGAGCGCGGGGCCCCGCCACCGCATTACATTCACTATTTATCATCCTCATTCTCAAAAAGAAGGGAAATTAGATGCAAAAACTCAGTTTAATGCATCAGTAGGGTTGTTCAACAGCGACAAAAGTGAGGAAATTCGGTGTTAGGTTGAAAACCCCTTGGACCCGCCGCCCACCCCAGAGTTAGCCGGCGACCAACGCACTACCCCTGATGCCAGCTGGGGAGTGGGGCTAACCGCGCTTTTTCAAACCCTAACACTGAATTTCCTCGCTTTTGTCACTGTGGAACAACCCTAACTGATGCATTAAATGGAGTTTTTGCCTCTAATATATACATATATATATCTGATCAACTAAAACATGATTCTGTAATAAGATGGGATTAAATCCCTGTTTATGCTGGCCTGGTGGTGCTGAGGGTTGAAGCGCTGGATGCCACACCTCGTGCCACAAAGGGAACCCCGGTTTGGGAATGAGCCTGGACCGCTGGGGGTTGGCAGGGGAGAGAGAGGATTTAGCATCCTATGGACTGCTCTCCTCTTTTGGGGAGAGATCCAGGGGTAGCCCGGTGCAGCAGCGGCCCCCAGTGGAGACCGGCAGTACTGCTATGCACTCGGGCTTGTACAGTACAGGATGATGTCAGGCAGCTGCCCTCCTGGCGTGGGTGGGAGCACGTACATTGAGAGCTGGGCGACATTGCATGTCCTGCGTCAAGGGACGTGACCAGAACAAAGGAAAATACCGGCGTTGAGGATCAGGTGATGGCACCTGTCCCCCCATGCCCTATGCCCCTACTGGCCTTCGATCTCTGCGGTCCACCCCTCATCCGATGTCGGAGTCTGACTTGTAAGAGCACCCCAGGTAGGAAA
The DNA here is from genome assembly GCA_016271365.2 of Neoceratodus forsteri. Classification (NCBI taxonomy): domain Eukaryota; kingdom Metazoa; phylum Chordata; order Ceratodontiformes; family Ceratodontidae; genus Neoceratodus; species Neoceratodus forsteri. The sequence goes on from JADMNL010000025.1 coordinate 247,684,523, forward strand.
GGGGTGACCCACCCTGGATAGGGTTAGCCAGGGGTGCCGGCATCAGTGAGGAGGGGTAGAGGAGGCACAGCTCAGGGATCCTCAGGTGAGCAAGACAAGGATGGGATGCCTGAGAGAGGACCTCGGGGCCGTGAAGGGAGTGAAATAAAGTTGAAAAAAAAAATCCCTATTTATTTGTATACATTTGTTTAACCTCCACAGCTCTCCTCAGTTACAGCCACAGCCAGTGACCTCCCAGCCCAACAACCATGGTGCCCCTTCATTGTGTGGCATGGGGGTCAAGGGTGCCAGACACCATCATTTGGATGGTTATGGATTATTTTTCTCCTTTTTTCTGTATCCTTCCTCCTCCCATAGACACTGCAGCAACCCTATGAAGAAGGCAGGGATGCATGCTCCCTAATCTCTCCTTGACCCAACGCATGGGGAAGGGGCTTCTTGCTCAGAAGGATGGGGCCTCCCTCCTTCAGTAAAGGAGCCTTGCCATTAGTAGCACCCCCAGATCATAGGCCTCTGGACAGTTAAGCCCCTAAACTCACTGCTGAACCCAGGTTTCACAAATGGTAGTGCAGGCTGACCCCTATTTATCTAAAAAATAAAAAGGCCACAAGAGAAGGGCCAGTGGTACAGCGGAAGTGCATTGTGCTGCCATCTTAGATTGCTGGGGTTTATGTGTGAGCCACAATATCCCACACCTGGGGCTGGCTCAAGAACTGGGCCAATAACGGAGCTCCCAAGGAGACAGGGCATAAGCCATTCAGCATTTGTGCACCCCTGGCCGGTTAAACCAAGAGTGGCACTGACATGGACTGTGAAGGCAGTTGTGTGCCTGCCCTCCAGGGACAAAGCAGGGTATAGCCATGGTGTCTCCAATCAGGTTGGGAAAGGGGCTAACTGGGAGGGGGAAGAGACCACAAGAAGCTGTGCAAGTAGACTGTAGACGATGTTACTCTTCAGATGACTAAAAAAGAAACAGTCTCTTAAAAAGACACAGAGCTGGACAGAGATAGAAACAATTTTCATAAGTTTTTTTAAGAAATCTTTCATCCATAGTTTCTACCAGATACAGCTTGGGGCAAGCAAAATGTCACTGTGTAGTGCCTCCTCACTGCAGAATAGGGTTGTCAGAACCCTCTGAAGTTCTGGGTTCTAGTTCTAGTCTAGAACTTTTGAAAAAGTTCTAGGGTTCTAATCTTTTTTAGAACTCGAACCCTATTTTTTTATTTTGCTGCCAGTAACGAAGATAGTAATAAAATACATGTAAAAGAAAAACTGTTCAATATAAGGGAGAGAGAAATTATCATGTGTGACATTGATAGGAATACAACTAGGTTTATCTATGGTTTCTTCTGTTTGCTAAAGCCAGCAACTTAATACGTAACAGGCCCACCCACCCACCCATATGTTAAAAGTTTTCCTGCTGCAGCTGCATCATAGTTCCTTAGTGAAAGAAAGAGGCACATTAGCCATTTATGTACTCAGTTATATATACTCATCGTCATGAATTATGAGAAAAAATAACTGATATTACCTAATTTCAGCTATTTGCTGCTTTCTGTTTTAAATGAGTAAATCAAAAGTTGCTATGTTTAAAAGAAAGCTTTTATAACAAATTCAAGCCAAGTGCTACAGCAGCAGCATGTGGAACTGTTGCAAAACATATTATGTCATAACGTAGTCAGTCAAGACATTTGAATAAAAAAATATGCCAGTCATTGTTGCTGGCAAAAAATGCATGCAATTTTCTAAGGTAATGCATACATATACCAACATTTTTGTTGGCAAATTGAAGTAATACATACAACTTTTTAAGATGATACATTTTTGCAGCTGATACTCAATAAAAATCTGTATTTCAGTCACATAAATAAAAAGTGGTTTTCTCACCACATACTAAGGAACATTTAATGTAGCTGCAGCAGCTGGCATGTGATGTTTAAGGACAGCGTCTGTCAACCCCATTATGTATCAAATTATCACTACTTGTAAAGCAAAACACTTTATGATACGTCACATTCTGTGAAAACTGCTGATGCAGATTTTCTTTTATTTCTGATTCCTTTATTCTTTTTAAAGGGACAGGACAATTGTGCTAGGTGGCAGCAGTTTGCAATGTATTTAATAAGAATATAATTATGTAAGCGGTAGGTTCGGTCTGTCATCATTTTTTCCTCACCATCCCCAGCTGATCACGAATCTGTAAATGAAAGAACTAAAACAACACCCACCTTTCACCCCATCACCCATTCCACTTTTCTTCCACCACCTCATCTGTGCAGTAGCACCCATGCCACCCTTTACACCCATGTTAAAACCAACCCACAACCCTCACCCATATACTAGCATCCATTTTTCGCTTATGGCTAACATTTCTGTAATTGAAAAATAATAAACAGCTACCAATTAGAACTCATTGTTTTGTCCTCTTAAAATTGAAAATAGACCGTCTCCTGTCCCAGCCCATACTGATGCACCACAAAGTCACAGAAGGTAAATCCAAAATATATGTTTGCACTTTAACTATAAATAATATGATACGGAAAGGATTGACGGACAGTGTCCCTTTTATGCCAAATTTGGGCCTGTTCCCACTGATGTTAAAATTGCCCTGTATGTAAAACTTGCTGACTTTAGTTTAGACCCTAGCTATAAAGCAGTTTGCCATGAAATGGTGAAAGTTTTGGGGGGTATATAGTCCAAGGTAGTAGATCGAGAAAGGAGAGAGACGACAACCAAAGTCATCACAGTCTGTAAAAGTTTCCTTTTTGGTGCAGAGAGACTCTGTCCCACACAGTATTTACCAGCCACCACCATCTGAGTTGTCATCACCATCAACATCCACAACATCAATCACTTCAGGATCAATTTGTATACTCTTGTAGGGATACGAAAATCTTGACTTATTAACTTTAATAAAAGTTAACGTGTGTACATTTTCTGGCAGCAGCCTATTTCTGGTGTCTGTCACAATATTGCCAGCTGTACTAAACATGCGTTCTGAAGAGACACTTGTTGCAGGACAACCAAGATATTTACAGGCTTCATCATACAGCTCTGTCCAAATTGACTTTTTGATCTCAGTATTCAAAAGGCATACATCAATAGGAATAGGCAGTTCTTGCAGGTAACTGTCTACCATGATGGACAGAGACCGCTCAGAAGAGGAATCAGCAGAAGCTGGTATGGCAGCAATTTGGGAAAGGTTTTGCCACAAATTTAGCTTGCTACTAAGGGTTGAAGAAGTGGCAGTTGTGGAACAACTACTGTTAATGTTTGGTGACTTTTCCAGTTCTGTATCCCTTTGTGAAGATGAACCTGCATGTTGTGGGGATGACAACCTGAGGGTACTGTGCGTGTCTGTGTTTGACTCCTGTGAGTGCTGCAGCTCATCTAGCAACATACATTTGTACTGCTCTATATCATCTGTTTTTGGAAGATGTATAGCCTTGAACCTGGGATCTAAGAGAGTTGCAAGGATGTAGTGTTTTGATTTCATCATTGCAACTAATTTGTCATTGGTTTTGAAGCGCTCGCTCATTCTCTTTACGAGATTCCCATGATACAGGCGACATGTTGTCTGCACTTCAGATCTGTCTTTTTCTATTTGTAGATTTAGAACACTAAGATGATGTGAAATGAGCATTATGAGTGGGATAACCTGACTCACAGATGTGCCTTCAGAAGACATGTCCCTTGTAGCTGTCTCAAAAGGAGCTAGGATACAGCACACTGTCTCCATTAATTTCCACTGCAGCACAGACAGCATAATGCCATCTCCAATAATGTAACTGGAGCAGTACTCATGTACAGCTTGCTTTTGCTCCAAGAGGCGCTGCAGCATATAAAGCGTTGAGTTCCAACGAGTGGAAACATTTTGAATCAGCTTTTGCTGGGGCAGCTTGTGGTTTTTGCAGTTCGGACAATGTCCGATAGCCTTGGTTGAATGTGAAAAGTGAGTCACAATTTTTTGTAAACAGCAATCATACCATCCACTTGTGTTTGTTGCAGAAATCCCGTGACAATTAAGTGTAAGCAATGTGCAAAGCAAGAAGCATGCAGAAATCCTCCATCCTGTACTGCTTTCAAGATGTTGGCTCCATTATCACTTACTATGAAGCCACATTTTAGACCGTGAGAATAAACCCATTCGTCAAGGAGGTCATTTAGTTCCTGCAAGATGTTTGCAGCAGTATGACTTTGCCCAAACTTCTTTATATTCAGCAGCGCCATCTTTTGGGGTGTCTTTGTTTTTGAAGAAGCACAAGAAAACGTGACCCAATGAGCGGTAAGGGACATGTAATCTATGTTTTGAGTGCTGGTCCACATATCTGTTGTGACATGAATAACCCCACCCTCCGAAGTTTTAAGTGCAAGCATCACTGTCGCTTTTAAAGCCTGATAAATGTTTGGTATTTCAACACAGGAAAAGTACCTTCAATGAGGAACATTGTGACGAGGCTCTGCTAATGTCATGAGCTCCCTAAAATCCTCATGATCTACCAAAGAGTATGGGAGAAGGGCTCCGGCTAACAGTTCACCAATTCGGTGATTAAGATGAAGGGTCTTTGGATGATTTCTAGTAAAGGTATTCTTCCTTTCAAATGCCTGAGACAGTGTTAGCTGTTTGCAACATGTCCCTGCTGGTTTATTATACATCGCAGCTCGATGGGCAGATAGATGCAGAGATGGTGGACTAGGACTTATACATTCAGTGCCATCACTGGATGTGCAACTGGTACTAATGGTGCTGGCATTGGTGGTAACAGTGATCCTAGGGCTGGCAGTGGTTCTGCCGCATCAAGTTCAGACAATTCAGTATCCATTTCAGATTCCTGACCCTTCTCACGTGCGGTCTGGAAGATGGAGGACATGGGTTTTGGATGATCAAGCAAAACCGAATGCTTTTTCAGATGGCGTTTAAGAGCTGTAGTGCCAAGGCATGACACAACTTTACCATGGCTTACACTCTGTTTACACAGGGAACAAATTGCTCTGCATGGATCAGTTTTACTGACAGAGAAATAATTCCACACCTCAGATGTGACAGATTTTGTTCGAGTGCTAGGAAGATAGCTAAAGACTGTTTGTGTCTTTTCACCTGTCCTAACAGAACCTGGGACATGCTCCTTGGTGCTAGAAGTGTGGGCAGAAGACTCTGATGGATTTTCATTGCTGGCCAACACAGAAGTGGTGGATTCAATGGATATGTCCTTTTCATTGCCAACAGTGCTGGATGTATTTGCAAGTGCACTACCTGATTCATTGTCAGCAGACTTGCTCATTTCACTTTTTGAGGAAGTAATGATTTGTCGCGAGACACAACAGTGTCGGACTGAGACAAAGAGCTACTGTCTGAGTCAGGAGGGACTCACTGTCACTTGCATTATTGCTGCTAGTCACAGGATCTTAACAGCATGAATGGCATACCTTATGGTGCCTCTCCGTGTGACCCCAGCAGCTGTACAGGTTTTCTTAAAAGGTCCCCCTTTACCACACTTCACTGTTGCTCTTTTGCTGTTTGTTGAATTTTTATCACGTGAAACATTTTGGTTATTTCTGCTAGCACCAGGATTACCACTACCACCAACACCTGCTCCAACACCAGCACTAGATGCTTCATCTATGTTGGTGTCAGCCATAACAGACAGTAAAGTACCAGTACTACAGTATACTGCGGTGAACACACCCACACCCAAACAATTCCTGTGTAATAAGCAATGCGATCCGTGATCGTTGGCTAACTCCAAATTGTATTTGTTGTGTGACACTGTGATACAGTGGACTGACAGTAATTGAAGAATATGACAGTTTGCAACTAAAGGATCCCAGGTTCAAGGCTTACAGAATGATTGGGCTGCTGGGCATAGGCATACACATAGCAATCAAGGGTGCACAGCAGCAGGGTGATGGGCTGACCACAGGAGACGGAGTCACATACGCAACCCAGGGAATGAGAATTATATTTCTACGTTTCTGTCATGTAAGGTTAATGCCACCACACAACTGGCCACTGGGCTTCTCTCTGTAACACACACACTGGGTAGGGTACAGTGCAGTCAAGGGGCACACAGCAGCAGGGTGATGGGCTGACCACAGGAGACGGAGTCACATACGCAACCCAGGGAATGAGAATTATATTTCTACGTTTCTGTCATGTAAGGTTAATGCCACCACACAACTGGCCACTGGGCTTCTCTGTAACACACACACTGGGTAGGGTACAGTGCAGTCAAAGGGCACACAGCAGCAGGGTGATGGGCTGACCACAGGAGACGGAGTCACATACATAGCCAACAACTCAGGGAATGAGAATTATATTTCTACGTTTCTGTCATGTAAGGTTAATGCCACCACACAACTGGCCACTGGGCTTCTCTCTGTAACACACACTGGGTAGGGTACAGTGCAGTCAAGGGGCACACACTGGGCTTCTCTCTGTGACACACACACTACACTGGGAAGGGTTCAGATTTGCCTTTTTGCCCCTTGTATGCTTGTTGCTGGCAGCTGCTGGTGTGCAGTGTGCACTGACTGAGCAGTGCTGCAGTTTCAAATAATCACATTTCACAAAGGCTCTTCACTTCTTATTTTTTTTTCTCTCTCTCCGAGTCCTCCTGAGTCCTTCTCCAGTCCTGATATTGATTGATCTCGGTCTTGATCCCTCCCTATTCCCCAGTCCCTTCCCAATTCTTGATTAATCCCTCCACCTGTCCTGAAACTCCCCCTAGTCCCACTCCCACACGATTTTGAGCTTTTTTCAGCCTTTCTCTCATTCTCGGTCTCACAGGAAAATGGATGATGGAAGTGGCTAATATTGGACAAGAGTAGCGGTACGCTAACTGCTAACGCTAGTAGTACAGTTTAGCTAGGCTGCTGCTGCTTCCGCTCGATCCTCGGCAAATGGGCGCTCCTCCTCGCGGCATCTGCCTCATCACCCCCACCAGATCCAGCGGCTCGCGCCCAGCTGCATTCTTGACCTGTCGTGGGTATGCAACTTACACAAGTGCAAACGGACAATGTCTCATGGTGATTCGAACCCTTTTGTGAACCTTTTAGTGTTCGAGTTCTAAATTAGAATTCGAACACCAGGGTTCGAGGAGGGTTCGAATCCTTACCGAACTAGTTCTGACAACCCTACTGCAGAATGACCTTAATAGAAATTCAGTGCAATGCAAATTAGAGCACCCCAGCAGAGGTTATCTGCACTTGTTGGTTCTTCTTGTACAAACGCTGGATAATAGCATATAAAAACTGAAAAATGAGAGGGTCTATCAAGTATAAATCTTTGTACTTTTATTCCTTTCCTTTCTTTTTTTGTTCATATTTTGAGTGCTGAGAGGTGAATGATGGAACTGGAGACTGAAGCAGGCCTCTCTTTGTTCCAGTTTGTTGCCAGTTGCAGGGCTCCCGGATCTGCAGGGATGCCTGGCATATTTTACAGGGAAATGGAGCCATCTACAGGGACATTGTTCCTACAGACTTATATTAGTTATACAGGAAAACTGAACAATTTGTCTTCCATTGGAAACAATGTGATCTACTGGAAAACCCAGGAAAATAACCCTGGAGTTACAGGTAAAAACACAAATCGATCTGGGAATGAAGTCCCAAGAAAGGCTGGCATCTATGATACTCTGCCCCACAATGACTGTTTCACTTTGTCCACTACTTTGTCTACTGCTCCCAGGGGGCTTTTAGTGCCCGAGTCAGCTAGTCCTGGTAGGGGTACCAGCTCAACCAAATAAAAACACAAAAGCATAGAATTTGTCAGCAGAAAAGGAGCACTTTGGTTACAGTAATGTATCCCTGTTGGGAAAGGTTATTTATATAATATCTGGAGGGTTTGCCTTCGAAAAACTCACAAATCTGAGACTGAATGCCCTTTTTTTCTTAAAAGGTTAAACTGCAATACAAAAGGGTTATATTTGTTCTCCTTTGCTTGCATTTCTCCTAGTGGACATACTGTACCTATAGCGACTGAAGAGGCTGGCAACTTACTGGACACTTTGGGAAACCTTACTAACTTTCATGACTACCCCCATCTCCTGTAGTAAAAGCATACATGGGTGTAACAAGTGTATATCAAATTTACCTACTGTGCATATCAATTACGTACCAAACAGTTTTACTACCCTGTATGAGGAATATATATTTGTTTCTATGTTCAGTGAGAAATCAATAAAGTTAAATAAAAAAAAAAAAGGACCGCTTGGTCCCTCCAGTCTGCCAGATGATCCTTGCCCAGTCTGTCTCCGCAGACCCTAACTGGTCTCCAGTGACCCTCCCTCCTCCCTGCCTATTTACTAATATTCCCCCATGTCTAACCCATGCATGCTTGAAGCCCCCTGTTGTCATCCCCCCCACATCTGCACGTCTGCTGGTGGTCTGTTTCAGGCATCCACGACTCTTTCAGTGAAGTAGTATTTCCTCACATCCCTCTTAAACATCCTCCTTACAGCTTCACTGCATGCCCTTTGGTCCTGGTACTCTTTCTTATCTGAAAAGACTCCCCTCCTTCATCCTGTTCAGCCTTGTGAGGTACTTGCAGGTATCTATCATGCCCTCTTGGACTCCTCACTTCCAGTGTGTATATGCTGAGGTCCCCCCCAGTCTCTCTACATAGGGCTTGTGATGTAACCCCTGCACCATTTTAGTTGCCCTCCTCTGGACTGCCTCAACTCTGTCTATGTCCTTTCTGAGGTGCAGCCTCCAGAACTGGACACAATACTCCAGGTGGGGTTTCACCAGTGAGCGATATAGTGGATACACCAACTCACTCCTCCTCCTGCTGGAGATACCGCTCCCCTTGGCATCCAAGCATCCCTGTGGCCCTACCCACTGCTTTATCACACTGCCCTGCCATTTTAAGGTAATCAAATATGATAACCTCAAGGTCCCTGTCCTGTTTAGTGACTGCCAGTATCCCCCCATCCTCTACCCAGCTCTTGTGTTCTTATGCCCTAGGTGCATGATTTTGCACTTTCTGCTACTGAACCCCAACTGGCATGCTCTTGACCACTTCTAAAGTTTCCCAAGTTCCCTACATATTGTCTCCATCCCCTCCTGAGTGTCCTTCTCAGGACTTCCCTCTCAAGCAAGAAACTGTTTAATCATCTCCTTCCAGCCAGCAGGAAGTAAGGAACTTGTTCCAGATCCGTGGGGCCTCCCTTTGTTGAACAAACACCATACCTTGTCAGCCCTTCTGGCATGAACTTGCCAGGCAGGTTCCAAGTCTGAATTACTTTTTCATTTTCAATGGTTACATTGACCATTTTGATGGTGGTTCACCCATGACTATGTGTGGTCAACTGCTGCAACATCCTTTAGGGCACCGACATTATGCCACACAGAACAAGGGTGCTAGGAAATGGTGTGAACACACAGAGTGTGCCACTAATGTCTGTGGTGTTTCAGTGGGGGGCCTTGCCCAAGGACCCCCCAGTCGCAGGGGGCTGTACCCCCTTAAAAATATATAATCACCTCCACCCTTGGCATATTGGGGTGGAGGTGGCAAAGTGGATCCTGCCCCAAAGTCCTGGGCACCCAGATCCCTTGTGCCCTAATGACGACACCCTAATCGCAGTTCCCTAATAATGGGATACCTTTGAGGGAACGTTGTAGGTAATTTGGTGTACCCCAAGCTTTTCTCGGCCCTCTACGTTCTCCAAAATTTCAACAGTCCTAGCAATGCTGGATCCCTCTTGCATGTTGGTGATCAAAAACAAGTTTTGGGGGTCTATACTGGTACTCGTGCACCATTCATCAATCTCCTGGAATGTCATACAGTTAACCTGGAAAACAAAGTAAGCTGGGGCAAGAAACAACAGTCCAGTCAGTAACTGCATGGACATCACACGGGTGTGCTGGCTGATAGACAGGAGAGCCCATTGGTGCCTAAAAGAATTTGACCTGAGGGGGTATGGCCAACTGCCATAGTGGAAAACAGGACTTTGGGTCAGCTCGCTCTCTGAGAACATTTTAAACTTAATAACTATTAACTTCTTTTCTATTGTGTTCAAAGTTTACTGCTGGGTAAAGCTGCAGCAGAGGCACTGAATTAACTCTTTTTTTAAGGTTCTAACATGGGTAATCCCCATACAGTAGAGGGAAAAAGTCTCAGCAGGCGGCTGAGCCCATACATGCAGGAAAGGCAGTGGCCAGTGGGAAGCAACACACATAAGATATTACTATTATGACATCCATTCCAGCCTTGGACTTGTGGGTAGGGGCTCTTGACACCAAGCTGCAAGATTTTAACAGCAGACTGACATTAAGTGAGAACAACTTGACTGCTGCCCTTGTGGAGGTGAAGGAGGCCACCAGCTCTGCACTTAAAGTAGCCACAGTATCCTCAGGCCTCTTGAAAGAAAATAAGCTACTCTGACTCAGATTGGAAGCCACTGAGAATAAAACTATGGCAGCTAGTATACGTGGGCTGGGACTCGAGGATGAGCATCCCTGTAACGTTGCAGTGCACTACCTTAGTGAGTACCTACATTTGGACCCTTCCCCTATGGTTCATCATGCCTATCAGATTACTCAACGCCATGCCTATCTAATTACTCCTCAACGCAAAAAGAAGGATTCTTCAGGATTCTTCTGACCCTCACATGTTCCTGATTGTCACGACCAGGGAGCAGGAGTGGGACTGCACACTGGCAGACGTGAGTGTAGTGTCCCAAAGTTTGGTCCCCTTTAGTATATAGCCAGGTATCTGTGCCAGGGAAACCTCAGTTAAACGGGCATCAGAGACCTGATTTAGCCAGGATCCTCCAGAGTGAAGCTACACCAGTACACACAGCTTCTCACTAGAGGCCTAGTGCCACACTGCCTTGCACCCAGTCCCTACCTTGTGCAGCACCCATCTGTTGTAAATAGCATGCAGTGAAGCTGGAGGGGGAAGTCTGAGGGAAGTGAGGCAGTACTACTTCACTTGTGGTGGGGTTCAAGAATGCATGGGACAGGCACAAGGGAATTTTAGGGCAAAGGAAGGGAAGGGAGGAGCGATAACAAACCAGAGATCAAGCAGGCTCTGCAGTGATACTGTAAGCAGGGAAAAATGTACAGACTAGGTGGGTCAAGTGGTCCTTATCTGCCAGCGAATTCTGTGTTTCTTTATTGTATGGTAGCCTTTTCCTCCTTTGTAAAGTTACCATGGTGCAAGCTTCCCTCCCATTTCCCCTCTTGTTTGCTCCATACACCAGTTAGAAAGCTCCACCCTCCTAAGTAGCCCTTGCTTGGCTACAGTGAGAAAGTTTTTGCAACATAAACATTTTCTTCTCTGGTTAAGTGCTGCCTGCTCGGTGGCAGACAGCACGGACAAAGGAAAGGCGGCACTGTGTGATGGGATCTCTGTCCCCACCCGGCACACATCCGACATCACAGCTCAATCTCAGGATTCGAGAATGGAACCCTGAGCCCAGATTTTTTTTACTAAATGATGGTATTCTCCAGCCATGAAGCGAGTGTGACTGTGAACAGCAAAAGCAGCAGTGGGAAAGGTAGGCAATACTATTTTAAAAGAATTTAGCATGGCACGGTGGGGCATTGCCCATTTCTGCTGACTTTCAATGTAAGGCACTAAGTCTGACACTCAAAATGTGTGAATATGTTGGACACATCGATCATGGAGATACTCAGAAAAATACTATGGACATTAGTGCTGTCGCTGTTGTTTGCTGTTTATGTTAATTTATCGTCAGTGTGCCAAGTTTACCATGTAAGACAGGCCCTTCTCTAAGTGAGCAACACCTTTTTTCTTGTGGGATATGACAATTCTGAGTGATAAAATGAGGGATGTGTGCTTCACAATGTGGTACAGTTGAGAGACATGTTCAGGTATTTCTATCTTCACCTGGCTAAACTGTTGTGTCACCTTTTCATTCACCATCTTTGTTGTCGCTTTGTCTATGAGTGTGCCTTTTATTTGCTCGTCTGTGTTCATCAGAGGTGCTCGGCTCTCTTGAGCTGTACTGGGTGTGCCAAGGAGTGCAGTTTCTTTTAAGGGATTTGGATTATATGATGGGTGTTCTACTTTGTTCTGGTATTGCAGTGGTTGAAGGGGTCTGTGTGTACTATGTGGATTGTGGGAGGGTGGATGGCAGGCAGCATATGGAAGGATGCATGTCTCTACATACTGTGACAAGGGGTAATGCAGGGGCATGTGGGTGCAGCATTTGGGAGGAGAAGGGGTGCTCATACTGGGCAGGGTGGGTGCAAGCAGATGGGTGGGAGTAGGGTCTACATACTGGGGAAGGGGTTAATGCTAGCAGATGGATTGGGCAGGGATGTTCAAACAGGGGCAGGATGGCAGCCAACAGATGAATTGGGGTAGGGGGGTTAAATACTGTGGCAGCGTTGTTCATATTTTAGCATGGTGGATAAAGCAGAGCAGGTAGGGGTATACATATGGAGGCAGGGTAGGGTGCCTGCTGATGTGAGGGGGCAGAGTCCTCATACTGAGACAGGATGGGTGTCAGCAGATGTGAGAGACAGCTGTGTCTAATGCTGGGGCAGGGTGGGTGTTGGAGGGAAGGAATGCAAATAATACTGAAGCAGAATGGGTGTAAATAGTAGGATGTGGCTCAAGGATTAAAATAATGAGGTAGGAAGACTGTCAGCAAATAGGAGAGACTGGAGATCTGCTTACTGGGGCAGAGAAGGAGTCGCAGTTATACCATGCTTCCACAAAGATGTTAAGGGAAAAGAGCATTCATGGATTCTCTATAGCCAAAAAGGGGAAGACAGAGCAGAAGGACATACATAATGGAGTCAAAAACACTGACAGACACACTCAGAGTAGGAAATATTTTCTATTTTCTAAGGCATTTTGTGATGGTTTCTCTGGTATTAATAGTAATTTCCTAGAGGTTCTGATCTGAATCAGAAATGATCAGAACAAATCAGGACTCTGACCCGAATCCTGGCTCTGATAATAAGGTTCAGGATCTTCTCGGGTCTGCCCATCCCTACCTCCAATAATGACCCATTAGCACATGTGAATAATGCAAAGCTGGAACCTCTGGAACAACACTGTGCATTCCAAAAAGCCAATTACAACTTCACCATCCATTATCGCTCAGGCTGCACAGATGCTAATGTACATGCCTTGTCCCGTCTACGTACCCAGGATGAGCCAAAACAGGGTGGAACTCAGCAGGAGAACACAAGAGATGCCTCCATTTTTCAGGATAACAGCAGAGGTTGTGCAAGCCTTTTGTCAGTACCTACCACAAGAAGTGTACTCCCTGGAGGAGAGGAAAGGAGAGAGAGAGAGACAGACAGAGAGAGAGCATGATTGAGACCTATAAGTACCTCTCAGGGGTGAACAAGGTGCAGGTGGGGAATCGCTTTCAGAAGAAGAAAAGCGCCAGAACATGGGGGCATGCAATGGTTTAAGAGAGAGATGTAAGGAAATACTTCTTCACAGAAAGCATGGTGGATGCCTGGAACAGCATGCCAGAAGAGGTGGTAGGGGTGAAAACGGTGGGGAGTTTCAAGCACGGGATAGGCACGTGGGTATAATAAGTAGTGGAAAGGGAGGCAGGAATGGGCCTACCGGCTCTTTGCTGCTAACAAATTCTATGTATCTATGTAGTGAAATGTAACCCCCCCCTTACAAATTTAATGCCCACTGTCAGGCTAGTGTCCTGTCTTAAGTAATGCTATCTATTTGTATGAAAGTGCCCTAGTGAGCCTCTCCGCCTGTCTGTTTAAGAGCATAGCTAATCTGTGTTTAGAAATGAGTCTGGGCTGGGTCCGAGTGATTTAAGGTTTATGACAGGCCAGACAGTGTGTTATTTTGCTCCATTCTGCAGTCACTACTTCCGCAGAGGGAGCTTTCATAGAAACTGTGATTGTTTACTGTTTATTTGATGTTATAGTAAAGATGAAAAAATTACTCACCTTAGTAATGTTGTTTCTTCTAATGGAGTCTTGCTATATTATGACATATGCAGTGAGTCCCAACCTTCGAACTGCTCCGGAGGTGAAAGAGTTAACTTTCCATGCCAGGCATGGAACTTTGAGCACGAGCTCGGTTGAAAGCTCTGTCTGTTCTTCTTCAAACACAAACTGTCAGATCTTTACAAGCAAAACTCACTAAGGTTCTGTGTGGAAGCTGTAAATCTACACTAACCAACTGGCTACTAAATATATGAACACATTTTTTGGTCCCAAAACAAAGACTCAAGTCAGGGGATCCAAAAAATAAAAACACAACACCCAAACACCCCAAAAAGGAGGGGTGAAACAACAAGGTGGGCATCTACTAAGTGCCAGCACTGCACTGCCCACCCACATCCCAAAAGCAGAGATTCTGAGAGGGGCAGGCGGGGGGGGATGTCATAATACAGCAAGACTCCATTAGAAGAAACAACATTACTAAGGTGAGTAATTTTTTCTTCAAACAACATGAAGTCTTGCTATATTATGACATATGCAGACTATACAGCAGTACCTCCATGGAGGAGGGACAGAACCTACTTAGGAAATAGGCTCTGAAGCACAGCTGTGCCAAACCGAGCATCACTCCTAGCCTGGATGTTCAGGGAGAATGCTTGGTAAAAAGTGTGAACTGTTTTCCAGGTAGCTGCTTGACATATCTCTAAGATAGGGATGTCCCTGGCAGCAGCCAGAGGCGCAGCTGTACCTCTGGTAGAGTGAGCCCTCAGGCCTGAGGAGGAACTACCAGTTTTTCATAGCAAAATTGGATACAAGAGACAATCCACCTGGCAATGGATCTTTAGTGGCAGGTTCCTTTACCAACCTCACCATAAGTGAGGAACAGTTGGAGGAAGTCAAACCTGTGACCCTTGGTACGTTCTATGTAGTAACTAAGGGCTCTTTGACATCTAATTGTGCAGTCTCCTCTTGCCAGAGGAGGAATGGCAGTGAATTACACAGGAGAGACATAGATTGATTAAGGTGGAAGTCTGAAACCACCTTAGGCAAAAACTTTCTATTAGTCCTGAGGACCACCTTATCTCTATGAAAGGAGATAAAATCAGGCTCCACTGACAATGCTTGTAATTCACTTATGCTCTCAGAAGTGATAGCTACCAAAACACAGTTTCTTCCAAGTCAAGTACTCTAAGCCTGCTGAAGACAAGGGACTCAAAAGGGGGTTGCATAAGCTGGGCAATGCAAATATTAAGATCCCAGGCAGGGGCAGGGTCCCTGAATGGCGGGTTGGTGTGAAGCAACCCCTTGAAAAACTTGGAGAATACAGGATGAGCTGAAAGAGAAGAGGATTTACCTGCTGATAAGAAAGCAGACACGGCTGCCAGGTGCACCTTCAGGGAAGCTGGTCTCAGCCCCAAAGTATTCAAATGCACCATATAATCCAGGACTGTGGGTAAGTCAGCAGATTCTGAGGAAATGTGTTTGCCAGAGCACCATATGGAAAACCTCTTCCATTTGGAATTATAAGTAGCCCTGGTGGAAGGCTTCCTAGAAGCCTTCAGGATATCCAATACACCTTGGGAAAGGTGTGGCTCAGCAAACTCTAACTCTTCAAGAGCCAGGCCTTGAGATTGAGAGATTTGAGGTTCGGTACCACACTCTCCCTGAGCACAGGTTAACAGGTTGTGATTCCTGGAAGGCACAGGGAAGGTGGACTCTAGGACATAAGGAGTGGGTACCAGGGCTGTCTGCCCAATCTGGAGCAATCAGGATCATCTTGCAGGGTTGAGATCTGATTTTGACTAGCACCTTGAACAGAAGAGGGAAGGGGGGAAAAGCATAGAGAAACTTCCCTTCCCAACTGAGAAGGAAGGCATCCAGAGGACTGAGCCCAACACTGGGGGCCTGCAACAAAAAAGGGGGAGTTGGTGATTGTCTGGGGCTGCAAAAAGATCTATCTGCGGGGTGCCCCATCTGGCAAATACTACCTCCAGTACTAGGGGATCCAGTGACCATTCGTGATGGCCCTGGGAAATCCTGCTGAGAGCATCTGCCAGACATTGTCCTTGCCTGGGAGGTGAACTGCTGTAAGGAGGTGTTCAGGAAATAAGCCAGAGACCACAACTTCATTGAGCTTGGTGCACAAGGCCGTAGAACCGAGTGCCTCTTGCTTGTTGATGTACCACATTGTAGTGGTGTTGTCTGTTCTGACCTGTACAACTTTAATTCTGAACAGATGAAAAAACTTGAAGTGCTAGAAAAACTGCTCTGAGTTCCAACAGGTTGATGTGGAGCAGAGATTCCTGAGGGGACCACAATCCCTGGGTAGTGAGGTCGCCCATGTGAGCTCCCCACCCCAAGAGGGATGCATCTGTAGTAAGGATTAAGGAGTGAGACTGAGGGGTGAAGGGGACCCCCTGTCTCAGATTGCTCTGGTCGTGCCACCACTGAAGGGCTTGGATCAGGATTCGAGTCACTGGGATCAATTTGGTTAGAGGGTCTCTCCTTTGAGACCAAAAGGCTCTCAGATGGAACTGGATGTCCCTTATCTGAAATCTTGCTCCCTGCACCACTGCTGTAGAAGCAGCCATGTGCCCCAGGAGCTGCAGAAAATGCCTTGCTGGTCGAGAGACCTGCAGGGTGAAGGAGGAGGCCAGAGAGACCAGGGTCCTTGCTCTTTCCAGAGGAAGGAAGGCTCTGGCCTCTTTTCTGTTCAGTTCTGCACCTATGAAGGTGAGAAGCTGGACAGGCCCTAGAACTGACTTTGGAAGATTGAGAAGGAAACCTAGAGATGTGAGCAGTTGCTGAGTTACCTGAAGGTGTAGTTTGACTTGGTCTGGAGACTGGCCTACTATGAGCCAGTCGTCCAGGTAAGGAAAGATGGCAAACTTTTGCCTTCTTAAGTGGGCAACTGCTACTGCCAGGCATTTTGTGAATACCCTCGGGGCAGAGGTGAGGCCAAAGGGCATTATCCTTGGCCCTATCCTATTTGCAATATATATCAACAACATCGACTTAAATCTTTCCAAAGCCACTGTACACCTGTTTGCTGACGATACAGTACTGTATGTCAGTCACTCTTCACCTATTACAGCCTGCAAAGAACTACAAGCAGAATTCAACCTGCTGCAATATCAACTGCTGGGAAAGAAACTACTATTGAATGCAAAAAAAACCAAGGCAATGTTTTTGTCCCCTCAGGTGCAGTCAGGATACACTATCCCTTTCGACCTTCCTAAATTATCCACTGCCCTTGGTGAAAACCTAGACTATGTCACAAAATTCAAATACCTGGGGGTATGGCTAGATAATAGGTTAGACTACCTAGAGCATTTGGAAGAACTGTTAAAAAAACTCAGACAAAGACTTGGACTTTACTACAGAATAAGACACTTCCTTGCAAGTGATTCAAAAAAGAAGATGGTCCAGGCCACTTTCCTCTCAGTACTAGATTATGCTGACTTCTTATACAGTTGCTGCCCTACTGTATGTCTGAACAAAATAGATACACTATATCACAGAGCCTTGAGGTTCATCACAGACCTACCCTACAGCACTCACCACTGTCTGCTCTACTTTGCAGTGGGATGGACGTCGCTTCAAGCCAGAAGAGATAGAAATGCATTACTATGGACCTACAGAGCAATATCGCAGCAGCTTCCAAAATATATCTGACTGTTTTCTACAAGCCACATCAAATAGTTATGCATTAAGAAGTCTGAACCTTATTACCCTCAAGGTGCCTAAATTCCACTCTCGACATGGTAGATATGCAGTTAGCTATGTGTTATCCACTTATGAAACACAATGCAGAAGACACTGAAAGTTAAGAAGCTTATATCTATTTCAGCCTTCAAATATCTATACAATAGGATTTTCAAAGAAAATGTAACTGCTTCCATCAACACTAGATTAACCTTCCATTCTTAGATAGACAGGACAAGCTTACCAGCACCCACTGTGAAATTACTCTATAGTTCACTAACCAGTGCCTTTTCATTTCCCTATACCCCAATACTTTAATCTCCTTAACACTCCCAGCTCCTACCTCTCTCGCCTAACCCTCTCCTCTTCCGCCTAGACCTACTCTGGATCCTCTTATTGCACCAACTCTTATGATTCCTCCCCACCCTGTTCCCTACCCCTGACCATTACTGCAGGTATCCATCCTGCCACTCCGTCAGCCACAAACCCTCCTTTGTCCCCTATTACCTATCTTAGCGAGCTGGCTACCTCATGAATCGTGTACAAATGTATTATATCCTTGTTTTTTCTAACATGTCAAATTATGTGTTCTGTATTTGATATATTGTTTTATTTCTGTCTTCACAAATTGGTGTATATACTGATTGTTATATTACTGGGATTTGTTGTATAACTCTCACTTTTGTATTCTTAAAATTGTAAATGTTCTGAATGCTATATTTCATGTAAATTGAACCTTGACCTTACCAGGTCCATCTTGCTAATGAGCCTTGCTCAACGATGTTCGCCTGGATAAATAAAGATTTGATTGATTGATTGATTGAACTGGTAATGGCCTGAGGGCAGTTCGAATCTGAGGTACTTTCGATGGGAGCTTCTGATAAGAACATGGAAGTAGGCATCCTTGAGGTCCAGGGACGCTAACCAGTCCCCTGGCCTTAGAGAGGGTAAAATAATTCCCAGAGTCACCATTTTGAATTTTGGTTTTAAAAGGTGCTTGTTTAGGTATCTGAGATCCAGGATGGGCCGCCATTCTCCTGTCTTTTGTGGGGTAAGGAAGTACCTGGAGTACAACCCTTTGCCCTGATGTAGGGGTGGAACCCTTTCCACAGCTCTGACAGCCAGGAGGGCAGAAACTTCTGTTTCTAGGGCAAGTGCCTCTGATGGATTTGCAGGTGGAAAGGACCTGGTTCTCATCTTTGGAAAGTTTTTGAAGCTGAGAACCAGTCCCTGGCTTACTACTTCCAGGACCCACTTGTCTGAAGTTAAAGACTTCCAGTCCTGGACAAAGTAAGCCAGCCTGCCCACTACAGGTGGTGGAGAATCGGCCCTGGCCACCCCATCAGGGTGCCTGCTTGCCAGAGGCTTTAGGCTGAGGGGTGGAAGCAGGTCTGCTTGTACACCGTCTGCCTCTCCCTCTAAAGAACCCCCTCTGGGCATAAGCTGAAGAGGAGGCCTGGGCTTGGTAAAAAGGCCTATGAAAAGGTCTGCCCCTACCCCTGGAAGACTGCCTTTGAGGAGTGGCCTGCCTTTCCTTGGCCTGTGCACGCCTATAGGTGGTCCTATACTCATCCATTTTCTTCATGTAATTCTCTGTCTGCTCCCCAAACAGAGAATTACCCACAACAGGAAAATCCATGGCCATAGTCTGGGTATCCCAGACAGACTAGTACATCTGAGCCAAGCCATTCTGCAAGTGCCACTGATGTAGCCATGACTCTTGATGACACATCATTACAGTCCACTGCAGTATGGAATTGCACCTTGATGCCTCAATACCATCAGCAGCCACCTGCTCCAGCTCCTTGGCAAGCTGGCCAGGGACCTGTTTTGCTAGAACCATAACAGTATCCCATCTGGATTTCTGATATCTAGCAACATAAACCATATAATTTGCCTGTCTGAGTCCCAAGGATGCTGCCATGTACTGTTTCTTTGCCATAGCATCAATCCTCCTGGAGTCCTTGTCAGGGGGGTGTGAGGTCAAAGGAATATTTGCCTTGTCACAGGCTGCAGCCTGCACTACTCCAACATGGCTGCATTGTTGTGTAAGGAACTCCATATTAGAGCCTGACAATGTGTACCTCTTGTCCATTCTTTTATCCACAGGAGGTATAGTGTGAGGAGATTTTAGAATTTTTACTGTCTGTTTCCCAAAAGATTTATGCAAGGGAATAGACAGTCTCCTAGACTCTGGGATATCCATCATTTCTACATAGTCAGGCTCCTCTGATCATCCACAGCTTCCTCCAGGGAGCTGGAGGGTTTCAGCCACTTTTATAAAACAAAAATGAGAGGGGACTCAGAAAGCCCTAGTGGGGGACACTCCTGAATGTCTGTCTGGGAGATGTCCGGTTCAATGGGCACATCCATATTTCAAATCCACATTCACTCTCCTCATACTCCTCTTCCCTCCTCCGGTTCATAAAATTCTCTAAATCATATTCTTGAACCGGTGGAACCGACCGAACCCAGACGCTTCATTTGATGGTGCCGGTTCGGTCGAACCGGGAAAGCGATTGACAATTTTAATCGCTGGCTATTTCTTCAGCGGTTGAGAGGGAAATTTGGCTTCACACCTGCTGATTTTCTAGTCCTTTTGCTGAAACTGACTCTCTGAGTCGCTCTCCTTTGCCCGAGGAAGTCTCGCTCTGGTCAGAGGGCACTTCCTCTGGTTCGGTTACAACCGAACTGGGCTGGCCATCCGGGTCAGCGGACTTCTTGGCCTCTCTTTCCCTGAGCCTACAAACTTTCTTATCCAGGGTTGCTGCAGGAAAATTCTTGCAAATCTGGCAGTCTGCATTGAGGTGGTCAAACCCCAAACAATAAACACAGGTGGTGTGGGGGTCAGCCTTGGCAAAGGCTTCCCCACAAACACTGCAGTGTTGAAACCCAGTGGGCCCGGTTTTTCCTTTGGGTTTCTCAGACATAGTGCCAGCCTAATGAAAACTTGCCCGTTTATGGCAATCCGCCAAGCAAGACCCTCTTATCGGTTCCCAACCGTGTCACGGGTCGTGGAAAAAACCGTAATGAAATCCGTTTTTTTTAGAACCGATAAGAACCGGGAACCGCACTCTAAAAGACAGATTTAATGAAATAATGTAAAACCTATCTAGTACTTACAGTACCACAGACAGAGCTTGAACCGACCAGTTGCGGTTTAAATTCGGTTAAAAAAACCAAAACGTAATACTTTAACAGACAAAATGAACCGAGCAGAAGGAGAAATCTCCGGAGCGACTGTTCAATGAGGCGGAGTAAAGAATTTGACAGTTTGTGTTTGAAGAAGAACAGACAGAGCTTTCAACCGAGCTCGTACTCAAAGTTCCATGCCTGGCATGGAAAGTTAACTCTTTCACCTCCGGAGCAGTTCGAAGGTTGGGACTCACTGCATATGTCATAATATAGCAAGACTTCATGTTGTTTGAAAGAGAAGTTTGTCTAACCTGCTTTTATTGCAGCTCGAACATTTGGATGGGAGCCACCATGTTGGGTTCTCGACTTCCAGTATTTGGACCA
This sequence comes from Neoceratodus forsteri, assembly GCA_016271365.2. NCBI lineage: Eukaryota > Metazoa > Chordata > Ceratodontiformes > Ceratodontidae > Neoceratodus > Neoceratodus forsteri. Next base: position 247,705,649 of record JADMNL010000025.1, read on the forward strand.
ATCGAACCGCTGGGGACCTAAAATAGAGACTGTCTCCAGGGGTCTTGTGGGAAGGAAATTCTGTAGTCTTGTAGTTTTATGCAGTTGGCGCCTGAATGGACCTAGAGAGGGAGCCCTTACTGTGGCTGACAGTTCCTGCAGCCAGCCAAGCCTTTTGGATTACAAAGGAAATAGTCAGAACTGCCTGAAGCAGTGAATCCTTAGAGTTGGAGGTTGAAGGGTGAATAGCTCGAGCTTTTGAGCAGCTGCTCCCAGAACAGCACAGGGGAATCGGCGGGAAGAGGCTTCGCTGGCCTTCCTGCCATGTTCTCCTGCCATTGAACTGCCTATTGCAGAAGTCAGATGTGTTCGGATTTCCAGTCTGGAACTGCGACAGAAGAATTGAAGAAGTGTTAGTGCGGCTGGTAATTTGGACCGAAGATTTTCTACAGAAGCTAGCGGCCCAGCTTGTGAGAGAACTTTGCTCAGATTGGAAGGTTTGTGCAGTGATGCTGTCATTTGCAACCGGACTGTATTTGAACTGTTGTTTCAAGAAATTAGTGATTTAAATGTGCTGAATGTGTTTAGTGGATTGCGATTTAGTTCCCCATGGCAAAATCTTTTATGCCAGCTGGAGGCTTCACCAGCAGAAGATCATAAAACTTTTCAGGACTGTTCATCCTGCCTGGACCCTGTCATCTCAGCCTAGGCCACTACTCCCACTTCAGAGACCATCTCAGTGAAAGACTGGCTTGGGGATTCGGACCCCTGCCCAACACCATCGAGCAGGTAGCGACCATCCAGAGGTGAGTCGTGTCGGCCCTGCTTCCCCTGGCCTCCCAGATCATCACCACGAGGTCTACATCTTGCCTATCCTGCATTCAGGTTTGGTAGCATGAGTACAAATCAGGGTAGCTCCCTGCAACAAAAGCAAAAATCATTGTGGTACCATCTAATTGTTTCTTTTTCTGGGTTAATGCAGTGGACTGAGCTATCTTGCTTGAGTTACAAATACTTGGGTTGTGTGCATGTTTAACTGTTTTTCCTTTCTTAAGGGCCCCAACAACAGCTGCAATGCCGGCAACCCTGGGCAATGCTTCAGGCTAGCCTGCATGACAAACTGGGTACCCAGGGTTGTTGAACTGTCTAACTGGGACTTACAGTGCATGCTGAACAAACCTGATTTAAATCAGACTGCTAATCATTCTGCTAGATTCACGCCCCTCCCTTGTTTACTGCCCCTAAATAAATCTGATTACCTTTTTTCACGTTTAACCTGGCTAGTGTGCATGTTATTAGTTGGGTTACAGTGGTAAGATTACATTGCTGATCTTATTTTCCAGGGGGTCTCCAGGGTAGCTGCAGCCTATCCAGCCCTGGTGGTAAGTGAAACGGGGGTGAGCATATTATTACTGCTACCTATTGTGTGTGAATTTACCATTGTGTTATTATTTAGGCTACTAGGAGGGTTGGTGGGTGGTTAAAGTGTCCCAGAGTGCTACACCAGAGCAGTTAAGCTACCCCAATACCATTGCTCTGGGTGAAGGCACCTGATTACAGAACTCAGGCCCCTCACCCTTGTGTACCGCCATAAAGGCAGGGGTAGTAGCCCTTAGAATAGCTCCACCTACGGGTTACATCTTTGATGCACCGATGGGATTTGTGCCCTCTACTGGTCAAAAGTTAACATTTCAGCCAAGTGCAAAATTGAGACAGAATTTGAAATGGAGGTGCTTACCACACCTAAATGGAATATCTCCCCCACCAAGCTGGTCGTGCACCGCATGATGGGGTGGAGTGAGGCCGAAGGGATAGCCCCCACCATGCCATACTACTATACTTGATATCCCTGTGGGGACCACTAATGAAACTATTGAAGAAACAGTGGGGAAGGTTAAGTGTCTAGGAAAGGTTGAAGTATGGGGGTGGGACTCAGATCTATTTGCTCAGACTTTGGTGGCCCTCCTTTCTTGCAGCCTCCCCATAGACCCTGAGGCAGTACCGCCAGTTTTCATGCCAGAAAGATCCCAGAAGGGGTGGAGAGTTATTCTTTATTTATTTATTGGTCATTTGGAATTAATACCTTTGAGTCAGGGACTCATTTTCAAAGGCTCCACGTCATATGACAAACACAGGAGGAGAACAGATATAACATAGGGTACATACAGGTCTACATAGTGACTTGTCTTCCCCGGGGAGGGGTCCCCGATGGTAGAGGGGTTAAAGGACACATTATTGAGGCTCCCAGCTGCTTAAGGGCAGACAGCTAAAGAGTTGCTAAAGGATTTGGAGGAAACCACTCCATTACAATCTCCTCCGGCCTCTCCGTCCACCACCAAGGCATCCCCTATTGTAGCGTCCCCCATTGTGATACCCTCTGTACACCTGGACTCCTATTGCAGGCTCAGATTGTCCTCTGGTGCAGTTCCTGTGCCAGTGGGGGAAGATGACTTAGAAACATGGATGGACTATGCTACTCCCCTGGTTCAGGAGTGGCAGTGCTCTGAGGGGGGAGAAGCGAAAGAGACTTGTAGAAAGTTTAAGGTTTCCTGCACTGGAGGCTATTTGGTCCTTCAGTCCACAAACCCAGAGGCCACTGCAGCTGAGTACCTATTCGCTTTAGAAGGGGTGTTTGGTAGCACTGAATCTGGGGAGGATTTAATGTGGAAATTCAAGTCTGCTAAACAGTGGAAGAATGAGAAGTTGTCTGCTTTTGTCACCCACATAGAATGGACCCTGCAGAGGGCGCATAGAAAGGGGAGGTGTCCCAGCTAGTGAACTGAATCATGTCAGGCTGAAACACATCCTCAAATCTGCCCATTACTCAAGTGTGCTTATGTTAAAATTGAAGTTTCAGGATAGAAAAGCTAACTCTCCCGAATATTGTTGGATGATGAAGGAGATCCGGGAGGCTGAGAATGATGAGGATGGTTGGGAACCATATGCCGAGGACGCACGCACTACCCTGACCCCAGACCGACCCGATGAGAAAGAGGAAGCTCTTGAGACACAGCAGGTCCAAGAGCTGCTGGAAGAGTTAAAAGATATGCGAGACAGCCAACAAGCTGTGGCCGAAGCAGCCAGAAACTCTTAATTTTTGGCCTCCTAAGACTGAGATCGGCAGTGAGGCCCCTCCCATCGGTGTGCAGGGCTCATGCTCTTGCCACTGAACCTCAAACTGAATCCAAACTGGTGGAAGAAATGAGAGAACTGTGAGCTTTGGTAGGGGACCTCATATATGCCACATGATCCTCTGCCTCCTGGCAGAACTGCAGGGAAAGGGAGCCCGAGCCAAAACCCAAAGACAATAGTAGAACTCCCGCCCTGGACCGCTATAAACGTTGGGAAGAACCGAACCACCCTGGTGATCTCAGAGAAAAAGTGTTCTGTTACAGGTGTTGAGGGGACAGGCACACCCAACGGGGTTGTAATTCCACTGAGGATCTGCAGAAAGTCACTGCCAAGCTACTTAATCTGGTTTGACAGACCAATAAAAAACCCCAGCCGGGCCCACCCCGAAAAGCTTTTTTCTTCTAAAACTGCTGTATGCCGGTCCACAAAACAGACTCCCCAGGATTGGTGTGAGATGGTGGGCCCGTCCATGGAAACCTCAGTGACTGTTAACGGCATCTCCACCCGAGCTGTGCTAGATAGTGGCTCGCAGGTCACCATCGTATTTAAAGACATGTACAACCAACACCTATCTGATCTCCCACTCATATCCCTAGAAGGACTGCATGTATGGGGGTTAAGCGACAAATCCTGTCCTTACAAAGGGTATGCATGAATTTGATTGTCTTTTCCTACTGCCGTTGCTGGGGTGGATGAACAAGTGGAGACACTGGCTCTGGTGTGCCCACCGATGGGGATGTACGACGGTATCCCCTTGTTGATTGGTCCCAATGTTCATATGTTTGGCAGGCTAGCCCAGCTCTGTCAAGAGAAACAAGGCAGGCAGACTGGGAAAGTATTACACATTCTGGCCATCACGCGCAGAGCATATAACTTGCAGATGAAAAACAAAGAGGTTGAGAAAGATGAACCAGTGGGAGTGGTATGGAAGAAGGTTCTGGAATCCCTTGTGTTGCCCCCAATGCACAGTGTACCATCAGTGGTGAAGTGTGAATTAAAATAGATGTAAAAAATAAAATCCTCATGTTGAATGCCCCAGAAGAATGGAAACTCCCTGAGGGACTGTTGGTCAAGCCTAGCATCTTACAAGCCCAAGCTCATGCCTATGCCCAGCGAGTGGTGGTACAAGTCCAGAATATGTCCGACCGGGATATCATGGTAAATCGAGGTTGCACCCTGGTCACTGTGTATTGTGCAAACACGGCTGTGTTGCCTAGCAAGAAAGGCACTGTAGAGACTGATGAGGTGACCCCTGATCTGTTCGACTTTGGAGAGTCTCCCATCCCTGAAGAGTGGAAAACTAAAATCAGTTGGAAGCTGGCTCAGAAAAGCAAGGTATTCTCTTTGAAGGAGTGGGACGTGGGATGTGTCACTGGGGCTGAACACTACATAAGACTACACAATGAAAGGCCTTTCCGCAAGAGATCTTGGTGCCTAGCCCCAACGGACATCGATTACGTTCGATGCCACCTTCAGGGGATGCCTGCAGCTGGCATTATATAGGAATCTCGCAGTCCATACGCTTCACCTATTGTGGTAGTCCAGAAAAAAAATGGCTTGGTGAGGATGTGTGTGGACCACCGGACTTTGAATAGAAGAACCATTCCTGACCAGTACACTATGCCTCACATCCAGGATGCTCTAGACTGCCTTAATGGAAGTCAGTGGTTTTCTGTGCTGGATCTCCAGAATGGATATTACCAGATCCCAATGGCCCCTGAAAATCGAGATAAAAATGGCATTTATCTGCCCTTTGGGTTTATATGAATTTCTGCGCATGCCTCAAGGTATTTCGGGAGCACCCGCCACTTTCCAGTGGCTGATGGAGCGAGCTGTGGGAGACATGAACTTACTACAATGCCTTGTCTACCTAGATGATGTCATTGTGTTTGGCCGGACCCTTAAAGAGCATGAGACTAGTCTGTTCAAGGTTCTAGACTGACTGGAGAATTTTGGGCTAAAATTATCAATAGACAAGTGTCAGTTTTTCCAGACATCTTTGAAATATGTTGGTCATACAGTGTCATCTGAAGGGATCCAAACTGACCCAAGCAAAGTGGAGTCTCTAATCACCTGGCCCCAGCCTAATAATCTTAAAGAGCTACAAAGGTTTTTGGGGTTCTGAGGATATTATCACCGGTTCATAAAAGACTACACCAAAATCATCCGCCCTTTGCTCAACTTAACACAAGGTCACCCACCTACAAACAAGAAATACAAGAAAAGTGCAGTCAAAAGGAAGAAAAGATCTACTTTCGGACAAATTAACCTTTGGGAGCTAGATGGACTCACGAGTATGAGGCGGTATTCTATGATATCATTCACCAACTCACCCATGCACCTGTACTTGCTTATGTAGACCCTGCCAAGCCCTATGTGTTGCACACTGACACCAGCTTGAAGGGACTTGGTGCTGTTCTATATCAAGAATATGAGGAAGGCCTATGCCCAGTAGTGTTTGCTAGTCAAAGCCTAACATCATCTGAAAAGAACTACCCAGCACACAAAGTTAAGTTCCTTGCCTTGAAATAGGCCATGGTGGATCGATTCCCCAAATATCTGTATAGTGCAAAAATTCTAGTAAAAATTGATAACAATCACCTCACCTATGTCCAGACTTCGGCAAAGTTGGATGCCACTGGGCATCGCTGGCTAGCTGCACTTTCCACTTATGATTATTCAGTAGAATATTGGCCAGACTTGAATCACATTGATGCTGATGCCCTTTCCAGGAGACCTGACACTAACTTGAAGTGGGTGAGAATGTCCGAACAATCTGTCAAAGCCTTTAATCAAAAATTCGATAAGGATAAGCACTCCTCTCCTGAAACAGCTGACTGTCTGGTAGACTGTTTGGGCCCCCTTGACACTTGTGTTCCCACAGCCTACTGCCATCTTGCAGCCTTGGATCTCAGCACATTGCCCCATTGTGAAGTCCACTGCAATGACCCTCTAACTATTGCAAATTCTTTTAATAAACTCTTTGCTGACCTATCAAAATATACTGCCTCTTTTCCATCAAATCCAAGCTTGACACCATTCTCTGGAACCAAAATGCCAAAACACCCACCTTTCTATTTTAAGGGTAATCCAAGGCCCATGTCCTAAAACATCTCAACTCAATCTCAAACAACTCCACTGTAGGCTCTGATTGCCTTGAGCCCAAACTACTGAAGTTAGCCACTCCTTTCATTGCTGCTCCCCTGGCCAAAATCTATACCATGTCTCTCTGTCATGGAAATGTTCCTAACGTCTGGAAAATTGCCAAAGTCACCCCTATTTTCAAGAAAGGGGACAAAAATGATATTGCCAACTATAGGTCTACAGCCATTCTATCAGTGCTTAATAAAATCCTAGAGAAAATAGTGGCTACCCAGGCCACAGAGTATCTCTCTAAATACAATCTGTTATCTCACACTCAGCATGGTTTCTGAAAAGGGCATAGCACTTCCACTGCGCTGCTAAAACTCACTGACATTCTGACTGTGATAGATCAAAGCCTTATGACTGGTGCAGTGTTCATAGACCTCTCTAAGGTGTTTGATTTGGTGGATCACCCTCTCCTGATTGCCTGCCTTTCTTCTCTTAGTTTCTCTCTACAATCTGTCAAATGGTTCCATAGCTACCTAGCTAATAGAAGTCAACAGATGAAATTCAACTCCGCAGTGTCTGACCCAGCTCCTATAAATGTTGGTGTTCCTCAAGGATCCATTTTGGGGCCACTTCTTTTCTCAGTCTTCATAAACAGTATATCCCCCAACTCACCGTTGTCCCAAATTATTCTATATTCCGACGATCTTGTGCTGTATACCTCCTCAGCAGATATACAAGCAGTAAATAATTGTCTCACCTCTGCATTTATCTCCATCCAAGACTGGATCCATAAACACAGGCGTGTCCTAAACGTCAACAAAACACAGGGCATGCTCTTTGGATCCATAGCCAAACTCAACTTAAACCATAGCCTATATGATGTTTCCTGTGCTGATGGCTCATCTCTCATGATGGTAACCTCTTTCAGGTATCTTGGTGTCCTGCTTGATGAAACTCTCGGCTTCGATGAGCACATCACGTCCACGTGCAAGGCAGTAAATATGAAACTTCACGTCATTTACAGGACAAGTCGAATGCTTACTCCCTCAGTCAGGTTGGCAATAGCTAGGGGCATCCTCCTTTCGTCTCTTGTGTACGGTGCAGTTATATATATAAATGCTTCTAAAAGCACCCTTGGAAAATGGGAAATCTCATACAATAACATCTGCCATTATGCTCGGCCTCCCCTCTACTAAAGCATCACTGTTTGCTATATGCTGGCCTAAACTGGCCCTCCCCATCAGTCCATAGACATCTTTCCCTTGGGGCTCTGCTCGACAATATTGTTAGATCCAACCTATCCTCTTCTCTGGCCTCTATGCTGGTGCCACAGTCCTCCTCCTATGGCCTTCATTCAAATGAGCTTTCCCTTCTTTGCACCCCTAGGTGTAGAACCCAGAAAGGAACCCTAGCTTTCTCAAGCTTGGCCCAAGAATACTGGAACTCCTTACCAATTGAAGTTTGCTCTGTACCCACTCATGCTGCTTTCAAAAGATTGCATTAAACCTGTCTCATCAAACATACTCAGTGTATTGCTTTAACCCCCCTACCCCCACCCAGGTCACTCACTGCCTCTCTTGCTATGCTCTCTCTGAATCTGAAGCTAATATCTACTACAGCACTTACTGGTAGACTGTATGTGGAAACTTTTCTACCGCTAAATGACTGTGCTTAATGTGACTGTATGTATTTTAAATGATTGTGCTCATTATTAACTGTATGTATATTTTGTTTCTCATTTTATCATCTTCTCTTGAATTTTGTGTACATGTTTCTCCTGTTACCTGTAATATGTGCTTCCTTGATGCTGTTTGGTCACATGTATTCCCTTATCTGTATGGTATGAACTGTTGCATTGTTTGTAACCTCCCGGGTCATGTCTGAAAATAGTTGCTCTTGTGGCTGTGGCACTTACCCGGTTAACAAAAATGAAATAAATAAACTTAGTCCCGACAATATACAGTGGGCTCAGACTCAAGACTCAATGATCAAGCCTGTGCTGAATGCTATTCACGCTGGAACGAATGTGTCCAAACTTTGCTCTTCAAATCCCCAAACTGCACTGCTGTTTAGTTAGGGGCCCAGATTGACGTTATGCAACCAACTGTTCTATAGAGAAAATCTTAATCGACAAGGTCAAGTTATCAAGCAACAACTAGTGCTGCCTACAGTTTTCAAACGTGTGGTTCTACCTGCCCTTCATGACCAGATGGGACACTTAGGCTATGATCGAACTACTGACTTGGCCTGTGCTCGATTCTACTGGCCAAGAATGGGGGCTGACATTGAGACTCACTTCAGAACTTGTAGTCGTTGTCTCCAGAGGACAGCTCAGCCCCAGAGGGCTGCACCCTTAGTCAATATCTCTACCAGTGCGCCCATGGAGCTCGTGTGTATCGACTTCTTGTGTCTTGAACCAGATCAAAAGAATATTGGCAATGTGCTAGTGGTGACTGATCATTTTACTCGTTATGTCCAGGCATATCCAACCAAAGACCAAAAAGCATCCACAGTGGCAAAGGTCCTGATTGAAAAGTTATTTTGTCCATTATGGTGCTCCCCAGAGAATTTGCTCCAATCAAGGGAGAGACTTTGAAAGCTATTTGATCAAGGGAATGCTCTCACTCTGGGGAGTGCGAAAGTCCAGAACCACCCCTGTCACCCCCAGGGGGATCCACAGTCTGAAAGGTTCAATTGAATACTATTAGACATGCTGGGTACACTCCACCCCCGGGGACAAGTCCAAATGGAGCCAACAGATAAGCACATTAGTCCATGCTTATAACTGCACTAGAAGTGGTGCCACTGATTTCTCACCCTACTGCTTAATGTTTGGCCAAGAAGCCCAGTTACCAGTAGACATCTGCTATGGAGTGTCCCCTGATGGAGTCAAAGCAGAGAATTACCTTCAGTATGTTCAAAGGTTAAAGGCCCAGTTAAACCATGCCTACCAATTGGCACACACCATGGCAGCAAAGAGGAACTTAGTAAAGAAAGGCACGACAGGCGTGTCAAGACCCAAGAACTGCAACCTGGAGAGAGAGTTTTGTGGTGAAATTTGAGACTGCATGGGAAACACAAGACTGTCACTAGGTGGCCTCACATCCCCTACATTGTTGTCAGCAAGCTGGAGGATCTGCCAGTCTATGAGGTATGTCCAGAAAATGACCCACGAGCTGTAAAGACAATGCACAGAAATCATTTGTTACCTATTGGTCAAATTATCATTGAGTCTGCACCTCAAGACACTGCCGCTCATGGGCCTGTAACCAGGGCTGCAGCTAGAAAGAAACAGTTATTCCCCTCTCCAGTTGTTAAAGATTCAATGCCTTCCATCAGTCATATCCTAAATGAAATGGACTGCTGATCCGAATCTGATGACAGTGAATGTGAGGCCCCCTATTACCCGTCCTATGAACTGAGTCAGTTGTTTCAAGGTAACCCCATGTGCAATCTTAGAGATGAAGCTGGACCTTCAAGACTGTTTAATCCTCTAGCCTTCTCCACAGCCCCTGTTTCCCCTGAAAGTGAGGTGCAAAGCGTGACTTTCGATGTAGCTGACTCCTTGTGTCATGTGAAATTAGTTGAGCCTCAAGAATGACAGCCAGAAACAGAAAGCACCACTGGTGACATACCAGAAAGTACAGAACTGTTCGCAACCAATGACTCTGAGAATGTTGTGGAAAATTATGTTAATGAAGGTAATGATGTTGAAAGTATTAGTAATGTACTACAAGATTTAAATTCCATGGAATTTTCTCTAGATGGCGAACCTGGAATTTCTTCAGAACCAAGTACTGAAAGTAATTTTGTTGAACCAGAACTAACAGAACAAGAAGCTGAAGATGCTTCCAGTACAGAGCAGACAGCCAGTGCAGAGGTACCCCTTTCATCAGAAGCAGACTTATTGACAGGCAATGTTGAAAGAACTAAGCCTTTGCCTGCCCCTCCCAGAAAGTCTAGAAGAGCCACAAAGCCTCAGTTATGACTCCCCTGGAAGGCCTACAGACCTCCTATCACATGAGGTTCACAAAAGGGTGTATATTTCTGAAAGCTCTCTTCAAAAACTGGGTTATTCTGCCACATCTAAGCTAATAGTGAAACCTTCCAATCAGTGTACTAATGCCCTTGCTCCATGCAGCCCTAGTGTAGCCGATAGGGGCAGGCCCCAAGCCATGTGGGTTAGTATGCAGGAGGTAATGCAAACCAGAATTGTAAGGGTAATATGTCTAAATACTTGAATATGGTAAACTGTTTATGGAAAATGTTATGAAAATGTGTCCTTATGGAACTGTCATTGCTAAGGTGAAAAATATAGCAGTACTGTTGTTATGATATATTTGTCTTACTGATGCGTCAGCTTTTATTTTTATAGTACGCTAATAGAACATGCATGTATTTTTGTATAATGTCTTTTTGTAGACTTTTATAGTAAGTGTAGACGTGACGCGGATGCCAAGTTTTTCCAGGCAAGGAAGAGAGTAACCCCCCACACACACAAATTGGGGTTTACTATAATGTCTTCCTGGGCTCCTTAATGCCCACTGTCAGACTGGTGTCCTGTCTTAAGTAGTGCTATCTATTTGTGTGAGAGTGCCCTAGTGAGACTCTCCGCCTGTCTCTTTAAGAACATAGCTAATCTGTGTTTAGAAATTAGTCTGGGCTGAGTCTGAGTGATTTAATCCTTAGAAGACTGTGGACGTATATATACGTCCAGAATCTATATACGTTCACACATATTCAGTTCTCAAAAATTAAAGCTTGTGACCGGCCAGTGTGTTATTTTGCTCCATTTGCTCCTTTCTGCAGTCGCTACTTGCGCAGAGGGAGCTTTCATAGGAACTGTGATTGTTTACCCTTTATCTGCTGTTATAGTAAAGATAGAGAAGTTTGTCTAACCTGCTTTTATTGCAACTCGAACATCTGGATGGGAGCCACCATGTTGGGTTCTGGACTTCCAATATTTGGACCAATCGAACCACTGGGGACCTAAAATGGAGACCGTGCCCAGGGGTCTTGTGGGAAGGAAATTCTGCAGTCTTGTAGTTTTATGCAGTTGGCACCTAAATGGACCTAGAGGAGGGAGCCCTTACAGTGACTGACAGTTCCCTTAGCCAACCGAACCTTTTGGATTACAAAGGAAATAGTCAGAACTGCCTGAAGCAGTGGATCAGTTAGAATTGGAGGTTGAAGAGTGAACAACTCGAGCTTTCGAGCAGCTGCTCCCAGAAGGAGCATAGGGAAATTGGCAGGAAGATGCTTTGGTAGCCTTCCTGCCACGTTCTCCTACCATTGAACTGCCTATTGCAGAAGTCGAATTTGTTCCAGTTTCCTGTCTGGAACTGTGGTAGAAGAATTGAAGAAGTGTTAGTGCAGCTGGTAATTTGGACTGAAGATTTCCTACAGAAGCGAGCAGCTCAGCTTGAGACAGAACTTTGCTTGGATTGGAAGGTTTGCACAGTAAAGCTGTCATTTGCAACTGGACTGTATCCGAACTGTTGTTTAGAGAAATTAGTGATTTAAATGTGCTGAATGTGTTTCATGGGTAGTGATTTGGTTCCCCACGGCAAAATCTTTTAGGCCAGCTGGAGGCTTCACCAGCAGAAGATCACAAACTTTTTCAGGACTGTTAATCCTGCCTGGGCCCTGTCATATTGGCCTAGACTGCTACTCCCACTTCAGAGACCATCTTGGTGAAAGAGTGGCTTGGGGATTCTGCCCCCTGCCCAACACCATCGAGCAGGTAGTGACCACCCGGAGATGAGTCAAGTCGGTCCCGCTTCCCCTGGCCTCCCAGATCATCACCACGAGGTCTACATCTTGCCTGTCATGCATCCAGGTTCTGGTAGCATGAGTACAAATCAGGGTAGCTCTCTGCAACAAAAGTAAAAATCATTTTGGTACCATCTAATTGTTTCTTTTTCTGGGTTAATGCAACGGACTGAGCCATCCAGCTTGGATTACAAATACCTGGGTTGTGTGCATGTTTAACTGTTTTTCCTTTCTTAAGGGCCCCAACAACAGCTGCAACATTGGCCACCCCGGGCAATGTTTCAGGTTAGCCTGCATGACATACTGGGTACCCAGAGTTGTTGAACTGTCTAATTGGGACTTACAGTACACACACTGAACAATCCTGAATTAAATCAGACTGCTAATCATTCTGCTAGATTCACGCCCCTCCCTTGTTTACTGCCCCTAAATAAATCTGATTACCTTTTTCACATTTAACCTGGCTAGTGTGCATATTATTAGTTGGGTTACAGTGGTAAGATTGCATTGCTGATCTTATTTGCCAGGGGGTCTCCAGAGCAGCTGCAACTGATCCAGCCCTGGTGGTAAGTGAAACGGTGTGAGCATATTATTACTGCTACCTACTAAATGTGAATGTACCATTGTGTTATTATTTAGGCCACAAGAAGGGTTGGTGGGTGCCAGAGCACTTGAGATATCTCAATACCATTCCTCTGGGTGAAGACACCCGATTACAGAACTCAGGCCCCTCAACCTGTGTATTGCCATACAGGCAGGGGTAGTAGCCCTTAGAATAGCGCCACCTAGGGGTTACAGAAAGATGAACCAGATGCCAAACCTTCTGAGCTTAAAAATTATAGACATTTGGAAGCAAGTTCAAGCACAAAATCTGATCATTCAGCAAATCCAAGAGCTCATGGCCACTGACAAGATTCTGGCACCCAAGGAAAGATTGAAGGCCCCAGAAGAACTAGTAAAACTATTCTGACATCAGGAGCGGTTTGCCATCTAGCAAAGCAGACTGATCAGAAAGATCAGGAATCCCAAAACACACACAGAAATTGTGCAAACAGTATTACCCTGCCAAGCAACACCTATTGCTGTTATTGCTTTGGAAACATTCCATGACTCATCAAGACATTTTGGCCATAAGAAAACAGAAAGTAATCTCAGAAAACACTTTGAATGGATTGGGATGAGAGAGGACATTGCACAAGGGTGCAAGAGCTGTGAAGTGTGTAGTCTGAAGTATAACACCAGCACTACAGAGCAAGTACCAGTAGTACCCTCGTTAACAAAGCTCCCTTGGACTTAAGAGCACTAGACCACCTCCAGCTTGATGCCAGCAAAGATGAACATTTGTACCTGTGGACAATAACCAGTCACTACAGTAAGTTTCTGACAGCAGTATGCGTGCGACACCTCACCGCTAAAAGTACAGCCAAACCTTATGGGACCATTTTGTAAAGCCCTGTGGGCACCCAGACCAAATCCTGACAGACCAAGGGACAGCTTTCAAGTCATACCTCTTCAAAGAATTATGTGCCCTGTACAGAAGTCACAAACTGCGAATCACTGCTTATCACTCACAACTGAAAGGACTTTGTGAACGTGCCAACCGCACCATCATAAACATGCTAAAAGCCTCATTGAAACCACAATGCCTGGACTGGCCCACTATCTTTCCAGAACTGGTGTACCTGTACAATAATACTGTCCACTGCTCCATGGGATATACTCCATGTTATCTGATGTTCAGATGCCATGGATGACTACCCACAGTACTTTGAGTGCCTCCATAATCTGCACAACTGTCTCAGTCAGAATGAATACAAGAGCATCAAGACCATCTACAAACCACCAGTAAAGCAGCATCACAGCAAATGGACAAAGACAGCAACAGTGAAGTTGTACGACAAAAGAGCCAAGGCCGAACCCCTACTAATCAGAGAAAGAAAGCTGCTCAGATGCTTGCATAATTGTCAGGAACTAAAAACAAAATGGGATCCAGACCTGCACATCATCATAGATATTCTGTATCCTGATGTACCTGTCTGCCAAATTCTGACTGTGTCAGGCACCTCACTCCAAAAAACTGTGCTCCACAACCATGGCTACCGGAACATGGGAAAAGTGTGTGTGTGTATTGGGGGGGCACTGTAGTAACTATAAAAGAGACCATGATTGCTTCTCTGCTAACCTTGCATGCATTAAAGGGGCACTTTGAGTGCTCATGGGAAAAAGTGGGAATGTTGTCACCACCCCCCTTGTCCATAGTTTCCAGCTCCTATGACAGTAACCTTCTAAGACCATACCTTCAGAGCCATAGAACTGAAGGAAAAATCAAGTTCAGACTCCAAACACCCCAGTAAAAGTGAAAGGCAGGACTGCTTCAGTGGAAGGTTCCCAAATATCACCCAGTAGAGTTATGCTATGGTACCATGGCTTCAAGTGTACCCATACATTCTCAGACTCAGACACCTATAGATCAACACATGACTGAGCAGTTGCCTAGGCGGTCTCAGGGATCTAACCTTGGGATCTCTCCAAAATGTTTTGTTATGGAGGCAGCTCAAGCTACTTTGTAAAACCAGGAGTACTACAATACAGACTCCTCTAACTGTAGGTATCTGAGCCCAGTGACACATCCAGTCTACAACTAAATCATAGAGAAATGTTAACATGTAATAGTTACTTCATGAAAATTGTCAGGTGAGTCTATATAGTATAGAGTTCATTTGAAAGTGTGTTTTTACTAATACATGATGACATGTATTTTTAGGCAGGCCTGAATCTGTAGTACCCCAAAGCTGGGGCCCTCAAGTATGAAACCAGGGATCTGGGCCAGAGGAACCTCAGGAAGATGGGCACCAGAGATATGATTTGGTCAGATCCCCCAGGAGTGAAGCCCCACCAGTACAGACAGTTTCCTTATTAGCGGCCTGGTGCAACACTGCCTTGAAGCCAGTCACTACCTTGTGCAGCACCATTCTTTTATAAATAGTCGGTCTCAGTTTTGGTAGTCATTTCCTCCTTGTACTTAGTTACCTTAAGTGCCAGCTTCTCTCCCCATTCCCCACTTGTTTGCCCCATACAACAGTCAGAAAATTCCCCCACCTAAGCAGCACTTCCTAGGCTACACTGAAAAACCTTTCCAGCAGAAACATTTCTTTCTCTAGTTAAAGGAATTTTCCGATCTAGATACCTGGGCTTCATAGCAGCGGTAGACAACCACTGCCAAAACTACACTTTCTAACTGTGTCCTTTTAGCTAGGGAAGGGGTCGTAACTGCAGCTGAATTCATGGCGAGCAGATCCCTTCCAGCTTCCTGGACTGCCAGTCCCGCCCCCATGCTCAGACGTTTTGTGACATCTATTCAGGGACAGCGCGGGGGCGCGCCCCATACAAATCTATGGGGACATTTTTCAATGCCTTTTTAAGTAAGTTTAAGCAATCTTACAGGCAAATGAAAGCCACTGCTCAAGTAATGGGGCCCTTATCAGTTTAGTGGTGGCTTTCATTTTCCTCTAAGATTGCTCAAAGTTACATAAAAAGCCACTGAAAAAATATCCCCATAGATTTGGTGGGGCCAGCAGACCGGGAAGTTGGAAGGGATCGGCTGGCCATGGGTTCAGCTGCAGATCTCTTCCCTAGCTAAAAGGACACAGTGCAATGTGGGAGTAATAATTCGGGGCGCCTTCGGACTCCCCATTATAACCTCCCTGGTCAGATTTGTGTACATGGGTTTCCCCATGATCAGCGGAATCTGACGGTTCTTCTGAACATTCCATTGACTGGGGATGATGCCTCTGCAATTCATCCACCAGTTTGCTTAAGTTGGGATAAAATTTATTTGGGGTCGCAACACAAAGAGTGGGCAGGGTGTCCCCTGAGTTTTCACCCAGGCGCCTGCCACTGTTATTGCATCTGACACCTGGTTGACCAAGACTGTTTGGTCTCGGTCTGTAAAGGCTGTGTGTTTGTTGAAATCTAAATTACCCTTGTGGTTGTGATTCTGTAGTAGGGGACGGTGATATCTGCCTAATTCCTCAAATATTCTTACTTGAACTTTAAACCCATCTGTTGCATGATGTAAGGGGCAGTCATATATTTCACACCAATGCTTTTTGTGAGGATCCAGGAAACACCATCCCAAATATTTACATAAGTGCTCAGCGCATGACAAGTCTGCGCAATTTAACATGTGAATATATCCCTTTACTGTCACTTTAAGGGTGCCCGCATGGCCTTGATAACAGAAGTCTAAACCTGTTTTACTTATGAAATTTTCTGGCTCTAAACTCATTGCTCTAAGTTTAATATTTGACTGGGAATGAACACTAATACCACTATTTATGATCAAAAGTTTTTACTGTTGGTTTTGTTAGTTTTCAGATGTTTACAGATTAGTCTTAATGACAAAATGAATAAGCAACCATAATCATACATTTAAAGTCACTTGTCATATGAACATAGTTTCTGTGAGACAGTTTTGGCATTACATGGTTAGACAAGCACAATTTTAAAAATAGATTTTTAATACACAGTTATAACTATTTCTGATCAACAGTGCAAAGCAAAAAACAATTTCTTTCTCGTCGCAGATAAAAATATGTTGCTTTCAAAAGAAATAAAAACTTAAGCCACTCCTGCCAGTTTACTAGGTCCTATGCCTAAGAGTGGTAACACTCACCAAACCTTCATAAAAACCTGATGCCTTCTTGAGAGCCTGAGAGCCAAGGTAACCACTTGCAGCAGCTGTTCCTCTGAAGCTCCTTACCTTGCCTGTGGTCGTTGAGGATTTATATATTTTTTGCCAGAGTAGAAAATGGGTTTCTGACAAATGGGTTATGGAGTCCTGGGTGCTTTTTCTGAGTAATCAGTCATGAGTTGTTGATCAGATGCCGAATGTTGTCAACAGCTTTAGCATGCAATTGATATAGGATTTTGTTATAAGCTGTGACGTCTAACCTGACGTCACAGCATCTCGCATAGGAGCCGGGGAAGAGAAAACTCTTGTAAACATAAAGAGTAACATGGGACCATAGTCTGAAATTTCACATTTGACAGCAAAGTAAACAACTTATCACCCTTTGTGGTTAGTCTAAACTAAGACATCAGTCTAGTTGAGACAAGGTTGACTGCCTTGCGCACTCATGCAATTGAGCAAACCACGAGTGTGATAAGATTGACCATTTTTTACCCCATATGGCCAAACTTGATTGGCTGATAGAATACTGACTATGTCTGGCTGTGGAAAGTCCCTTGCAGGTGTTTGGAAGGGTGATGCTGTAGGTCTCATGAAGGCATAGCTTGCTCTTAATAATATTTAAAATTAAAAACGAAAAAATAAAAGCTAAGTACATCACTTTCAGAGCTTTTTAACATACAATTTGTTGCAGTACAAGTTATTTATTAGCTAAGCTTATTATATTTAAACTCCATTAGTAATTATTTCATTATGAATTGTTAATCAATCAATCAATACAACGGCAAGCATGTAAGAGTTTACTGCTTATTTCTGATCTGAGAAAATCTAAGCCTTATTGCTTTATTCTTGGTATTCAGCCTGAATACATGAATCTATCATGTCTTCAATCTCTGGTTCTAGTTCTTCCACCTCTTGTTCTAGTTCTTCAGTTACTGGGGGCAGGGAGACAAGAAAACCCCGCGGGGCAGATAGCCTCGGGTGGCTTTCCATCCATGGGTTATGGTAGTTTGGTGGTCTAGGGAAATTTAGTGGGTTGAATGTGCCACGCCGGCCCCCCAAGGGGTATGAATCCAAGGTGGAGGCATCCTCTACCAAGGGGCATGAACCAATGGTGGAGGCACCCTCCTCCAAGGTGCATGAAATGGTGGTGGAGGCAATGGTGGTAAACCTAGGAGACTAGGCCTGATTAGAGTCGGCAACAAAGCAGGAAGCTTGGGTACCAGGGCTGGCCTAGTTTGGTCCAGTGGTGTAATAGGCTCATCTGGTGGGACAACCTCATTGGGTGAGGCTGGTAAGTCCTGTGACTGGGAGAGTGGGTCCTGAAATGGACCAGCCTCCTCTCATGATAAAGGCAAACCTTGTGGGGTCTGCAGGCCAAGGCCTCATGCAGAGCAACAGTAAGAAAGTGTAATTTTGGCAGCAGTTGGCTACTGCCGCCATAATGTATTGGACTATGAAGCCCAAACATCATGGCAAATAGGTTGAAAATTCACTTTAAGGGTTCATTGCTCAATGGCAGGCAGCACCTGCAAAGGAAAGGGAGTGCTGCGCACTGGAACCTATGTCCCTACCCAATGCACAGCCGACATCACAGCTCGAACTCGGGGTCTGAGAATGGAACCCCTAGCCAATATAAACAAAAATTGGTTAGTGGCCATTGCAGAGAGGCTTTTCAGCTAAGCAGTAGTGAAGGAAGGAAGGGACACTGAGAGGTCCGAAGGGAGAGGGGGATATAAGAGAAATATATAAATGCTTGCTGGGTACAACAGTCAATTCCATACAGCTGTTAAAGTTGAAGACTATTAACACCACCAGGGAGCATAATCTCCAGCTAGGGGTTAATTAAAAAAAAAAAAAAATATTTTTCACAAAGTGGGTGGTGGATCTGTGGAATACATGTGATACAGTCAATGCTAGCATTGTATCAGGGTTCAAAAAACAATGGGGCATTTTCAAGGGGAGTATCAAAGGAAGGAGAGAGGTGGGCAGAACTCTGGGGGGGGGGGTATTTCTGATCTTATTTTTCTGTTTCTATGTTTATAAAAATAATAATTATAAAAAATAAAGTGTCATTTGATTCTAGCCTTGTTGTTTGTGGACACTGCTGGCCTGCCTGATTTCTGAGTTATGTAAGTTCTATAGGGTTTACCTGGTACCTATTGAAAGTACTTAAAGTAATACAGTACTTTAAACCAATTGTCTCAGAGTATCAGCTTTGATTTGGCAACAGAAATTGCTTAGTTACACCTGCTTTGCACAGGGAAACTGACACGTAGCCTGCCTCTTACAGAGGACTAGCCAGCTGGAATTGGGTACCTCAGGCAATGAAACAGGAATCTGATTACTGCAGATTGAAAGCTTCCTTTCACGTACGCTTCAATAGGGACTGCAACTGTTACAAAAGAATGCTATCTGATGATGTATAACGATGTGTCACCACATGGAAAGCCATTCAATTCAAAATTACACATGCCTTGTGAATATATTGCTTGCTACCTGGCTGTGCAACATACCAATGTAGCAGCTGTGTATAGTTTTAGTTTCAGTTTTTAAGTATTTCGAAGAAGCTTGTAGTTGTGATAATTCAATAACTAACATGTTGGTGTATTGTATTAATGTTCAGTTGTAGCCATCAAATTGTCTAAATATTTCTAGATATTTTGCAACATGTCTAAAGGAAATTGCTCAAGTGGCCCTACTGGTTAAATCTATGCAGAGATATAACAGAAACGTCAGGAAATATACGGACATGTCAGTGGCTGCAACTGTACACATATAGGCCCAGATATTCTAAGCTTTCCGACGGGTGCAAAGTGTCTGCACCCACGCAGTGCATGTAATTGTGCAGAAATCCCATATTCAGAGGGCATCACTGCGTATTCTAGTGGTGCCAGCACACAGCGCAGAGGTAATGTACGCAGCATTCATACCAGAGGGCAGTAACCTGTATAATGTACACAGTGAGATATTCAGCATGCTAGCACTGCGCAAACAGGATTGTGCTGAGCAAATTCCATCTATAAAAAGGCTGTCTTAAGCATGGGAAACTGTAGAGGTGGAGGAAGACACTGCAGGCCACACACCAAGATGACTCCCATGACAGAACACATTGTTTACCTGATGCAGCAGGTCATGGAGGATGAGGAGAGGGTCAGTGGCCACCCTGGGGCCAAGCACAGGCCACGGAGGCACTATGCTGCAAACAGACAGTACTGTCCATAAGCCACATTCGAAGTCCTCTGTGACAATGTCTGTACAGCTCAAGGTGATGGCTTCACTTTGCTTCCTGGCCACCGGAACATTCTAGACGCTGGTGAGGGACACCACCAGTATCTCTCATTCAGCCACCTCACGGCTGTTGGGCCAGTTCCTAGATGCCCCGCTGGACCATACTGGGGAGTTCATCACAGTCTCAAGCATGCCTGCTAAGCAAACAGCTACCATGTAGCAGTTTTATCAAGTCGCGCACCTCACATTTCTACTTGGTGCCACTGACTGCACCTATGATGGCATCCGGGCACCCGCCATTGTACGGGTGGATGCCTATGTGACTAAGCAGGGGTGCCACTCCATCAATTGACAGATGGTGTATGATGCAACAGGGTGCATCATAAATGTCTTGGCACAGTACCTTGGCAGTGCCCATGATGCCTTCATCTGGTACAATTCTGTTCTGTGCCAGAGGTTTGAAAGTGGGGATAATTCTAGTGGCCACCTCATTGGTGAGTATGCCCCGAAGGCCTCTCCCCCACCTCCCCATGTAGCAGATAATGACACTAACCAATGCCATTTATCTACAAAGGGGACAGTGCACATCTCATGTGTCCCTGGCTCCTCACATCTATCCTGCAACTTGCATCTGTTGCGGAAGACCAGTACAATGTGGCTCACAATGCCACATGCTACATCATCGAGTGTGTCTTTGGAATGCTCAAGATATGGTTTAGGTGCCTTGATCGTTCAGGTGGTGCCCTACAATACAGCCCTCAGAAGGCCCTTGCCATATTCCTTGCTTGTTGTACACCACACAGCATGGTGCTCAACCACAGGATATGCATTCCAGCCTCAGAGGAACAATGTGTAGTAGATTCCAAGCCAGAGGACCTGGGGATACAGGAGTAGCTCACCAGGTGTGACCACAGGATGGCCAGGAGGGCCCAGGAGTAAAAAGACCACCTCATAACAGACTTCTTCAGACATGGAGGGTGAGTACAGACCACACAAGAGACTATAATATGTTTAGTCAATGTATTATCACATAACAATACCAGTACATACATAGAGGCATGCCATTTGGGGGTGGGGATAACAGAAATACAGTCCATCCAGGTGGGGGGTAGCAAAGAGGGCATATAGACTGATACAATCCATTCTGGGAGGGGGGTTCTAAAGGGGTAAAAACATATATACATGCCAGCCAGGGAGGTCCAAGGGGGGTTAAACAGAAACACAGGCTATCCAGTCAGCGGAGGAATGGATGGGATGGGCCACAGGGGCAGGGACGATAACATATAGGTAATGGGGGGGTTACTGAAGGTGGAGATGTTGGAGAGGGTTGGCGAATTGCATCCTATGTGTGTCCCCTACCACCTCCCCATGTACGGACATCATGTGTGTGCTGTAGCCGGTATGGTTGGAGAAGTCATCATCCACGATATGGGGGATGAGCACTGGGATGTGTTAGCCATGCCAGGAATAGGCCATGTCCTAGTGTGTGTGGTGTCTGTGGAGTCCTGGGTGTCCAGGGTGTGCTGGGTATTTGCATTCCAGTACCACATGGTGAAAGCGTTTGCTGTGCTCTCTGTTGTAGAGTGACACTACTGCCACTGGACAGGTCTGGGGTATGGCCAACCCCTGTGGTACCAGTCACCATGACAGCTGCCTCCAGCACAGTGGTACACAGATGATCCATGCTGGCGACAACATCCTGGTGCAAGTTGTGGATGGCCACCATGTGCTCTGAAAGCTGTACCTCCATTTGCTCCTTGGCATGTTGCATGTCATTGCACAGCACACGGTGGATAATTGTCATTTCTTGCTGCACGACACTCTGTGCGTCCACTGCTGACTGCAGCTGCATCCTGCTGTCACCAGGGACTGTCTGTTTGAACAGGGTCAGGCTGTACCCTCAGCCGTTGTCTGGCCCGGGGCTGCACCACAGTCAGTGTTGTGGTGTGTTGTGGACATTGTGGGTCAGTAAAAGCCAGGCCGGTGGGATGGGCCTAACATGACATGGCCATTGTTGTGCCAGTTGAAGGACCATGGGGAGGCACAGCAGTGGCTGGCCCTGTGGGATCTGCAGGGGTGGGGGCAGGATGATGGCTTTGCTGGAGGTGGGGCAATGGGTAGCACAGCAGTGATCATGTCGGGGGCTGTGGGATGCTGCACTGCTGTGACCACAGCGCCGCATGGGGGCAGCGGATGGGCCCCATTCGTCTTGGGGCTGGCAGGGGTGGACAATTTCGCCTGGTCTGGGGTGGGCCTCCCTTGTCCCCTGCTCCTGATGAAGGTCTTGTTGTCATCATCCACATCACCCTCCTCAGTGGTGTTGGTTAGCAAGTGCATACAAGTGGCCAGCAGGGGCAGCTTCTGCTGAGATGGACCTGGAGCATCCTGCACCATGTCTGGTACCATGGGCTGAGCTGCTGAGAGAGGGAGGATATATAGCCATGTACTGTGCAGAGGTATATGACAGCCGAGGCAGCAAGCATGCCTGGCATACAGTGACAATGCCCATGCTGTTTGTGGGGTGCACTGCCCATACCCCCCCCACAGCCATACACACCACACACCCCTACACCGGTTAGCACACACCCCATCACTAGGGAGCCCCATCCCATCACCAGTGAGCACAGATCCCATCACCAGAAAGCACATAGACGATAGCACATGGGACACAGCAGTGGAGTACCTAGCAGGAGATACGGCAACAGTTATGTGGTCTACACCCAATGTGTCACACAGCACTGGTATATGCATGCACCCATACATGCATACAAACACATGCCCGACTTGATGGAGCGCAGTCGTCACGTGGCTTGGCTGGCCCCTCTTGGCTCTCCTGGTCACCTCCAGGCACTCCCATCACCTCCACAGGCCATAGAATGGAGGCTCTTGCCTCCTCTGCAGGGTCTAGGGTACGTACAGCCCCCTGATGCCTGTGGGCCTGTAACATGCATCTCCCTGCATGTCACTGACAGGACCTCTTTTGTCCACTGCCTCATGTCCCTGAAGCACTTAAGCACCACCTCCATGGATCTCTTATGCCCACTGGCAGCACTGACCATGTCCATGATTTCTACCCAGGCCTGCCATACCTGGGCATTTGTGCTCTGCCTCAGGGACAGGACCTCCTCCCATGCCATGCAGTCTTGTACCAGCCTCTGCAACTCCTCCTTAAAGAAGCAGTGGGCCTGTAACCTGTGTTGTCCATGGTACCAGCTGGACATGGGAGCGGAATACAGGTGAGTAGGAAATACACAGAGCACAACACAGATGACACGTACATTGAGGTGGAGCCCTTATAGCCCTTTTAAGGGACATGTATTTGTCCTGGCAATGCATGTCTTAACATAGCTAACGTAGCTGGCAGCCTGTCTGACACAGGCCTGCCCACATGAATGTGCGGATACAGCCACAGACATGGGCACATACAAATGGGGTGAAATGGGCAGGGGCCCAAAGAAACCCAAGTCCGCCACCTACTAAGCAAGCACGTGAGAGTACTGCAGCCTCTGTCATCATTCTCCATTGACTATTATAGGCAAGACACTCCACTGAGACATGACAGCAACAATAGAAATAGATGTGAGAGTTCAGCCACTTCAACATTTGCAGTGTACCACTGCATATAGCATACACACTGTTCAGTGATCATCTATGTCCTTTTCTAGGCCATTCCACAAGACATCTACCTCTAGCCACCTGCAGTTCTGCTGTAGAATCTAGGTGGTGCACTCTGCTCCTTTTTTTTATGCTCAAGGGACCTTCCAGTAATGACATGCTAATGTACGCATACCTTCTAGTAATGACATGCCAATCTAGGCATTTGCTTTTGGACTGTGATATTGTCTCATTTGCATATACTGGTTGAATATTGCAGATTTGTCCCACATGCTGCTATGGTTGTGCTAGCGCCTGCGCATGTGCAACAGCAGTATGCAGCGCAGACATGTTACATGGTGCAGATGCTGTCATCACACAGTGCTTCCCTGCATGCCATGCCATTGCGCAATGTTTCTGTGTGGCCCTACTCAGGGCAGCACATCTGCACACTGCACATGTGCACCCTGCACACATGCGACCCCATACCTGGCGTGTGCCCGTGGACCAGATCCCCCTCTCCTCCAACTAATGTAATGCCTTCCAATGCATAACACAAAGTGAGTACAACACTACCAAGGAAACCTGTTGTGCAAATGGACAAGACACACCCATAGAGCCCTGAAACGTACAAGAGATTAGTGTAAGGTCTAGGCCTAGGCAAGTGTACAAAATGTCAGGCAGACAGAGCAGGGCTGTGCTGCACAAGGACTGGAGGTGGTCTAACACAGAGCTGGTCAATCGGGGTGATCTGGTGGTGGTGAGGGAGGAGTAGCTACTGGGTGACAGGCAGGATTGGACAGGCCAAGGAGCAAGGTGTGGGCATCTGTTGGGCAGCGCATCACAAGACACACAGGGTCACACGCACCAGTGACCAATGGCGGCACTGGTACTATGACCTGTAGAAGAGGGAGGCATGCTGCATGCGGCAACTGCTGGTGATGGTGGACAGTGGTACTATGCCATGGCCAGGTGAGTACAGATGACTTTGTGTATGGTTTGGGTAGTGTTCTGTCTGCAGTCCTGTTTCATGATAATATACCTCATGGGTCCTGTCCCTGAGGGACTGTGCATTGTACCTGTGTGTCCCCTTTGTCCTATGGGATCTGCCCCACTGTATGGCCTGATCGTACACATGCAGGTGTATGGACCCACTGTCCCAGTTGGCGTCCCTGTGTCCTGTTCATGAAAAGACCCGCTGTGTTTCCCTGAGCCATGCACCTACCATGGCAGCACAGTTGTGTGCTACCACAGGGATAAGGCAGCAGTGCCAGGGGGATGACAGGGAAATGTATAGTTTCACTTAATGCTATTCAAGGTATGGTTACCGGGTACAGTGAACAGGACATGTTAATGCCTATTATCAGGTACAGCCCAGGAGGATGTCACGTGTGTTGTACGTGTAGCTGTGCTGGTAGGTGTACCCAACAGCACGTGGATGTGGCCACCGTCTGTGTCATGTGCGTGTTCCATGTTATGCCACTTGGAAGCTGGTATGCACGTGCCAGGTAATGCATGGGTTACTATTCTATTGCACAGGGTGTGTCAGGCATGTACCAGCCACTATGGAGGTCTACACCTACAGTACCTAGCCTTCCCCTACCTTTGCACAGGTATGTCTCTTCCACCCCGTGGTATGTGACGTGGTGCTCCGTGCATAAGATGCATACTATGAGGTGTACAGGGCCTGTAGCCAGGATGTATGGGTATGTTGTACATGGGCTGGTGGGTAGGGCACTACCCGGGCCAGTGTACACTGTGCCAGGCCATACCTACTGCAATGGGATGAATCACACTTGCTGCACCTGGCTCATGGCATGCCTGTGCATGGTACCACAGCTGATCACAATGGTACAATGCTGTCCTGCCTGGACCTGTCCATCCACATCATTCACATTGCAGACGGTGCACAGTGCTGGCATATGGGTGTGTAAACTATGTAGGGTGTGTGGTACAGTGCAATGGTTTCCACTGCATGATATTGATCACATCTCCCTTTTTCTGCTCTACAGACTTCAGCAGACAGCATGGCCAGGCCAGGGCTCAGGAACATCAGGGGCACAGGTAGGTCCGGCACAAGGACTTGCCAGACTGTGCTGTGGCCCAGCGATGTTTGGCAAGAGGAGTCCACTTAAGTACCCTGTATTGTGTGTGCACTTGGCATTGCATGTCTGCACTAGGCTGCATGTTTCTGTGGTCAGAGATGGATGTCCATATGTGACTCACCATGCTGCATGCATGCCTGCAGGGGGCATCACCTATGCAGTTGTGATAGGGAACACTCACCCTGGGGGCACTGTCCCATCAGTGACACTATGGTGTGTCATAGGCTGTGCAGACTACTGTTATGCACCTACGTGTGGCAGGCACAGTGCCCTGTGTCTGTCTGCTGTGCCGTGGCATGCCTTACACTGTGCAGTGGTGTGTCCCCTTGGTCACTGACCTGATGCACCAGGGTGGTGGTATTGCTCACAGCACTTGTTGTTAATCCTATCAGTGTCGGTCGAATCTCTTGTGCCACATGCTTGGGACTATGTATGCATATCTGTCTTCCAGAGGTAGGCATGGGCATATGTGGAACCAGTACACCACTGTGTCATGCTGTGTGCATCACACAGCAGACATGGTAGTCTGCATACAAATGTTCCATCTCTCCGACACATGCATTGTGTGTCGCATCACTGCATCTCAACAGAGCTGGGCTTATGCGGCATGGGGTCAGTGGCGGAGGGGTAGGCAACGGTAGGCTTTGCATGTACCTTACCATTTGTGACTGAGACAGTGAGGCACAGTCAGTAGCATCTAACCAACACAGTGATGTCCAGAGTATGATTAGTCCACTGTACATGGGCAGGGCCATGCATACATTCAGACACAACTGTGCATTCACAGAGTCACTGTCTTGCACTGGCTCAGTATGAGTGGCAACCTTGTACCTAGGGTGGGGTCAGCATCTGCTGGGGGGAGGTGCCTCCAGGTACCTCTCCATCTTACACCGGTGTTGTGGTAGTGAGATACAGTGTGTACGGCGCCCACCCGCATACAACACCACTGCACTCATGCACTACCCTGGCTGCTGCACACAGTGATGCATGATGGCGCTGTCTGTATACAGTTGTGCTGCAGGTAACACGTGTATGCCTAAGCCTGCTCCTGTGGCCAATAAGGGTGGCTCATGGATGGCTGTTGTCCCGCATACCTATGTTGGCCTGTGTGCTTGATGGCTGGTGTGCAAGGTGCTGGGTGTGTGCACGGCTCCAAGCACCTTTAGGCTATCATACAGCCGATCGTGCTCTGGCTTGGTACTGCTGCTTGCGCTGAGTTTCCATGTCAGGTATGCCTGCTAGTGTTGTGAGCCCCTTGCATGGTTCAAACATACTCCGTTGCAGTACAGCACACTCACTGTATGTGCAGACCTCTACTGTTCGGGTCCACACTACTGTCTCTGATATGCCACGCATATTCCATTGTGGCTGCTTGACTCCCTCCACCTATGTGTGGCATGGTGGCCCATGTGTTGACTGGTTGTACATCTGTTATGCACCTTATGCCACTCCTTTTTTCCACAGGCACTCGGAGTGCCACAGGACAGCAGCAGCATGCCAGCCTTCAGTAAGGGAGAGATGATCTACCTCACCAACAGGTCCACCTGCTATGGCTGTTGGTTCAGTGCATGGGTGAGCTGCCAGCAGCAATAGCCAGAGAGCTTTGGTAGCAGCAGCAACACCCGCTACCGGCCTACCACCACCACCACCACCTCTGACTGCCCCTGATGGGACTGTTACTATGGACAGTACTTTATGTTTTTTTAATGAGCAGGTGCTCTTTGTTTTGTTTGAAACAGGCGTGTGCCCTTTTTGTTCGGTATTTTGAATGGGCAGTTGCCCTTTTTCGTTTGTCTCTCCTCCCCCCATACAGGCGGTTGCCCTTTTTCTTTTGTTTCACCCCACCACACACAGGCGGTTGCCCTTTTCCTTTGTTTCACCCCATACAGGTGGTTACATTTTTCTTTTGTTCCTCCCCCCCACAGGCAGTTGTCCTTTTCCTTCTGTTCCACCCACACAGGCAGGTGCCCTTTTTATTTTGTTTCTCCCCTATGGGCAATTGCCCTTTTTCTTTATATTCCCCAATATGGGCGGTTGCCCTTTTCTTTAAGCCCCCAAACAGACAGTTGCTATTTTTCTTTTGTTCCCCATACAGGCCGTTGACCTTTTTCTTATGTCTCTGTCTCTCTCCCACATGGGCAGTTGCCCTTTTCTTTTGTTTCTCTCCCATGAGGAGGTTGCCCTTTTCTTTTGTCTCTTCGCTCCATGGGCAGTTGCCCTTTCTATTTATTTCACAACCCCCTTCCACCCCTTGTTGTTGATGGTTTTGTAGTAGTAGTTATTATTATTAATATTGTTCCTATTATTGTATATGTAAGTAATAAGCCACGACAGTGAATTTTTTTTTTAACTTTATTGTTTTAGGAATAAAACAATACAAAGGTTTCCTCATACAAGGCGCTCAAAGATATACATTTCCATTACATTTGATATGCAGTTATCTTCCCTTGTAATCTTTTACAGCAGGATATGGGGGTTGCCAAAAGTGTCCACAATTAAAGTCTCATAGTGCTAACCGTCTCCATAGCAATGGAATGTCCAACTTAGGTAGTAGCATCAGGAAGATAAACAAACTGCAATCCTAAAGGAGTGCTATTTATCCAGATGAGCGTGGAATAAACAAAGATGATATGCCTCATAGAAATTGCACCACATTAAAAATACTTGAAAAGAAAAAACCCTCATATTTCTTAGCTAAACCAAATAATAATAAAGAAAGGCTTAACAGTTTCCTCACTTACTGTCAGAAGATCCTTTATCTAACTGAGCACATGGGACTGTACTCATCCCACTTGCTCTCTCATCATGAAAGGTTGTAATTAGGTCCACTATATCCCCAGCACATAAAAAGAAAAAATGCACCATAATTGGTAGGTTCCCAATCTCTGTAAATTAGTGGACTGCCATATGCGTGGGAATCAAACATAGCCAAAAAATACATGTCCCTCCATTATTAAGGGAGGAACTAATACCCAAAAGCCCTGAATGCTCAAACATTAATATAGAGTAAGATACAGTAAAATCTCCAACTTTAGTGAACAAATTCAGTCATTGTCCGAATCCTCTTCCTCTATCACTCCATCTGTTTTTGTTGAGAACTCCTTCTTGATTTTCTCCATCCAACGCCCGGCATCCTTGAAATCGTTGAACTGCAAACTTTCCCCCCCGTAGATTATCCGCAGGCATGCTGGCAAAAGAAAAGAGTGCATAATTCCCAGGACCCGAAGCCTCTGTCGAATACCATCGAACTGTTTACGACAAGCTCTTGTTTGGTATGAAAGATCTGGAAAAATTTTTATATCATGCCCTTCAATATCGATCGGGTAGACCAATCTAGACGCTGTAAGTAGTTGGTCTCGAATCTCCACTCCCATCGTATGCACTAACACCATGCATGGTTGGTCTGTAGCTGTAGGCCTCACCCGAGGGTTAACTATACATGCTCTTCTAAGGGTGCACCAATCAAAATTCTCCGAGATCGGAATAGTGTCCTTCATCCAAGCAGTCAGAAAGCACAAAAGATTAGCACCCTCGACCACCTCTGGGACTCCAACTAATCTCAGATTGCCAGCACGAGTCTCATTCTCTAGGGCCTCTAGCCGACTCCGTAATTGCGTGCTCTCTTTAGTTAGGGAGGAGACAGCTGCCTGTGTAGAAATGGAGCGTTTATCCGCTTCAGCAACAGTTCCAATAAGCTCTTTTATGGCAACATTGTGCATCTCTAATTTTGACAGAGTGCGTTCCATTTTGCTATCCATAGATTTTACTGTCGCTAAGATTTGCTGCCACGGAGGAGCTTGTGAGGCATCTACTGCCAGTCCTACCTCGTGGGTTGCTGTTTCTTCTCGGGCCTGCCCCTGTTTAGCTCCGACTGTTTTAGACGCTCCAGCACCCATTGGTCTTGTTTTCCCCATGTCATGTAATGGCTTGTTAGAAAGCTGATGAGTTCCAGAATAATATTTTAAGCTTTTTGTTCGTTCTTTTTGAATTTAAAATAATAAATTAGGGTTCTTTTCATGCTATAATGTAGAGCTGATCTAGAAGACGTCCTCCTGGGAGACTGGCTCTCTAGCGCCCCCTCTGCATTAAAGTATTTTAATGCACATCCCAGGAGTGTAGTAAGGCACACTGCCGAAGGACGAATGTCCTTATGCCCCAGAAAGTGCATTAAAATCCTATGATGCATACCCTGGAAGGGCTTATTACACTTGTAAAATGACTCTAAGTGGGGAGGAAATGAGGTTTAGCACCTGATCGTGCATTTACAGAGATTTAATGCACAGTTAGGTGACGTCTCTCGGCCAATGAAATTTCTAGATTTTTTCCAGCCATTTTCTGAGTTAAAAATGTAACCGCCCTGAAAATGGGGGTTCCCAAAAGACTTCCAGGAGCTTGCTTGAATGCTCCAAGCCTGAATGGTGTTTGGCGTTTAAGCCATTTATCAGTGAGTGTTTTTAGAACCTCTGGTACTGTCTCTTTAAGAGCTGTCTGCTTGCAGACATAATTAGTTTGTATGGGGGACTGTGTGTTTCTTTGATTGAGTACCACTCGAGCTGCTGCCAATTCACTCCATTTTTGCAGTCACTAGGAGTGCAAAGGGAACCTATCTGAAAGATGTAACTGTTTGCCAGAAACCATTTAGAGTAATAATGAAATTACAGTTTGTCTAACCTGCTTTCTTTGCAGTCAGAACTGTGTCTGCCTAGTTCCCATTCTGGTTTTGAACTGCTGAACTGGACCAATCAGTGTGGGGTAAGCTAGCTCTAAAATGGTGCCTTGGACGAATCAGAACTTGGACTCATAATCTGAGCCAGCCACAAGAGGATTGTATGGCAGTGACTCTGGGAGATGTAGTTTAGACTTGGCGCCTTTTGGACCAACAGCAGCAGTCTATTGTGAGTGACAGCCAATCCAGTCAAGAACTGGGAGGAACTCAAAGGAAGTGCCGGTTTTGTCTGTTGGAGTTTCAGTTGAGCTCTGGCAGTGAAGAAGGAAGGAGCCCTGTGCTTTTCAGTGTGCAGTTTTAGTCGGGAAACGTGTGTAAGGCCCAGAGTTCCGGTCTGCAGCTTGTGTAACTGCTTGTTAGGACTGAATCCGTCCTGTGAAGAGAATCACAGGATATCTGAAGAGTAGAAGCCAGGCTCACCCTGTAGAACACTGGAGAAATTGCTGAATTGCACTCGGTCTGTCAGGAACTGAATCTGCTGTGTGTTCTCCCGGGTATTGTGCAGTAATTGAGATCAGCATAGAGAAGCAGCCTGCCTGGTATAGTACTTTCTGTTTTACCATATAAATGTGTGAAGAGGTTGTGTACCTCAAGTGAATCCTGCTGCCATTAAAGGACTTTTGCCTGTTACTGTTCACCATATAAATGTGTGAGGAGGCTTGGTTAGCTCAAGTGAATCCTGCTGCCATTAAAGGACTTTTGCCTGTTGCAGTTTGCCATATAAATGTGTGAGGAGTCTCGGGAGCTCAAGAGTAGCCCTGCTGACATTGAAGGACCCTAACTTGTTTGGAGGTCGTGAGTACTAATTCAGGGTCGCCCCTGTTGAATTGCCACATTGAATCCAAATGGAATCACTGTACTGCTGACTGTTTAAACTAAGTTTTCTTTTCTCTGTGGGAAAGGGCCCCTACCAGCTGCCACGGTTTGGACTAGCCACTAGGGCTTGGGTACCCAGGGACAGTAACTGGTAGGGATAGGCCTGTGCACAGAGCCATAGGTAGATGAGTAAAGTGATAAGCTAATTAACCTGATTTCCCCCTGTCCTTGTTATATTCCCCCTAAATAAATCCGAGCTGCTTGTTTCAGCAAAGTTATACTGCCTGAGGTATTTGTCTATGTTAAAGTATTGTACTGTGATTGTTGCACTGTATCTTATTTTACAGGAGGTCCCAGTGCCTGAACCAGCCCTGGGGGTAAGTGTATACTGTGAAGGTAATTCTGATATATTGTGTGGGCCACTAGTGGGAAGAAAGGGGGGCTGCAGTGTCCCAGAGGGCTGTGACCAAGTAAGTTTAACTATTGCAAACCCTGACCTCTGGGTGGAGGCACCCGCCATTGGATCCAGGCCCCTCAACCTGTTAGTGGCAAATCAGGCAGGGGTAGTAGCCCCTGGGATAGCGCCATCTAGGGGTTACAAAAAAATACTGTGTATTGTTTTATTTTAAAAGATGTCATTCTATTGGATTCAAATGTTAAACAAACTGCCCA
Source organism: Neoceratodus forsteri (assembly GCA_016271365.2). Lineage (NCBI taxonomy): Eukaryota > Metazoa > Chordata > Ceratodontiformes > Ceratodontidae > Neoceratodus > Neoceratodus forsteri. The sequence goes on from JADMNL010000025.1 coordinate 247,737,459, forward strand.
CTGTTATTAAATAGTGCTACTGTTTGTGTTTTTATCCAGCAAGTGGCGCTATTTATATGGCCCTAACTCTGCAGGGGAAGGCCTCCTCTCATTATGCCCCAAAATTGTGTTCTTCAGTTGGTTAGCCTTGCTATTCAGTGGCAGGAACTGCGAGGATTCATTCTATAGTGGCCAGAGCCACCAATCAGTTGGGCTGTAATGCGTAGCTGTTGCTTTAGGTTGCAGCAAGAGCTGCACTATGACTGGTGTATCAGCCCCCACAAACTGTAGAAATGGGGCCAGGGAGGACAGCGTGGTATTTGTAGGGTCGCAGCTGGAGCCGCATATTTATTCATGGTTTCCAGACTCTTTAAACTGCAAGGGTACTGGGAGTTGCTTTCCCAGCCTCACCTACTGTAGGAATGGGACCAGGGAGCTGAAGAGCAATGGCTTCGGTCATGACTGGAGACGCAGCAGTAGTCGGACTGCTGCACTCCGCCCTCACACTTTTCAGTATAGCAGTTCAGCAGTTCTCGCCCAGCTAAACTCCCTCACATCATAACAGGCAAAACACAATGAAGAGGTAAGGAACTTATAAGAGAAAATGTTACTGTCACATAAACAATATAAAATGGAGATGAGACAAGCTTTTTTTTCTTTACGTGTTTAATCTGGCTGTAAGTGATCAGTTAACTGTGGAATGGCTAATGTCAGTGTTTTTTTGTGTACAGGACAAAAAGTTAATTTTAAGCAACTGGGAGGTAAACTTTTTTTTTTTTAGTTGTGGGATATGCTTTGGTTTGTTCTGTAAGTGTGGCAGTGTAGTTTGTTTCTGTAAAGACTGTGACTAGTTAATGATACTTAAAGAGGACAGAAATTGATTTGTAATTGGTAGCTGTTTATAATGAAACATAGAAACATAGACTTTGACGGCAGATAAGGACCGCTAGGCCCATCTAGTCTGCCCATTTCCCTACCTACAGGACAGGCCGCAGATCCTAGTTAACCAACAGCCTATTTCTTCCTATCCCCCACAAGGATTGCCTTGTGTCTGTCCCATGCATTCTTGAATTCTCCCACAGTTTTAGACCCCACAACCTCCTCAGGAAGGCTGTTCCATGCATCCACTACCCTCTCTGTGAAATAATACTTCCTCACATTGCCCCTGAACTGCCCTCCTTCTATCTTTAAATTGTGTCCCTTGTTCTTGCACGTCTCTTTTTCTGAAAAATGCTACCCTCTTGGACTTTGTTGATTCCACTGAGGTACTTAAAAGTTTCTATCATGTCCCCCTCTCCCTTCTTTCCTCAAGGGTATACATATTATGCTCCTTTAGTTTCTCCTCATACGGCTTCTCTTGCAGACCCTGCACCATTTTAGTTGCCCTCATCTGGACTGCCTCTATCCTGTCTATGTCCTTGCGGAGATGGGGTCTTCAGAACTGGACACAGTACTCCAGATGGGGTCTCACCAACTGTCTGTACAGAGGGATAACAACTTCCTGTTTTCTGCTGCTGATGCCTCTCCCTATACATCCCAGTATACCCCCAGCCCTCCCTACTGCCTTCTCACATTGCTTGCTAACCTTAAGGTCATCTGATATGATTACCCCCAGGTCCCTTTCCTTTTTGTTGTTGTTACTACCTCCCCACCATTGTGTGTGTTGCTGCCATACTTCTGACCATTCCTCCAACCTTGCCAAGTCCCTTTTCATCCTTTCCATGCCTCCTTGTGTATCAACCCTGTTGCAGATTTTGTGTCATCTGCAAAAGGCATACTTTTCCTTCCAGTCCCTCTGCAATGTCACTAATGAAGACATTAAAAGGACTGGACCAAATACTGAACCTGCGGTACCCACTAGTAACCCCCTTTCTTCAGAATGGACTCCATTTACAATTACCTTCTGTGTCCTGTTGTCCAGCCAATGTTTTGCCAGGCTACCACCCTGGGTCCCACTCCCAGGCTGGTTAATTTGACTATTAATCTTTTGTGTGGGACTGTGTCAAATGCCTTGCTAAAGTCTAGGTAGGCCATGTCCACAGCCCCTCCCTGGTCTACTACTTTGGTCACCCTGTCAAAGAAATCTATTAGATTCGTCTGACATGACCTTCCCGCTGTGAACCCATGCTGCCTTGGGTCCTGTGTTCCCATGTTCCCATTTACAGAAACAATACACATAAGCCTAAATGATCCTTAAGCAACTCTACCTGAATACAAAGTGATATGAAAAACTGCATTTTGCATTGTTTTGTTTTTATGGGTGGCACTCTGTTACCATTCTTGGTAACACTTTATTTTAAGTATCCTTAACTACACTGTAATTACTGTACACTTACAATGTAACTGCTATGTAAGTACTGTCTAGTTACATGTAACTACAGTGTAGTTAGTAATTAGTTTCACATTTGCATATTATGTAGTTAGACACACATTTCTATGAAGTAACTACACTGTTATTGCACTGCAAATACTATGTAGTTGTTAATTACTTTCACATTTGACTGGTGTGTAGTTATACAATTTGCATGAAGTGGTAGTTACATATGTAACCACAACCGTTCCTTTTTTGGCACAAACTGATTTGTGCTGGAAGTGTAACTACACATGTAACAACTGTTGCCTTGCTCAATGATGATCGCCTGAATAAATAAAGATTTGATTGATTGATTGTTGCAAAGTGCAACAGAAAAATCGATTTATGTTGGAAGTGTAACTACACATGTAACATCTGTTGCAAAGTGTGACATACTGTACATAGTTACATTTGCCAGAAATAATTGATTTGAGGCAGAAGGGAGGCAGCAGTAATTGCAGTAACTAAAACTTCATGCGAATTGTGTAACTACAGCACAGTACTACCGATCTTCCCTGTGTCAATCTTCACCATTTATCACTGTCTGGGTGACAGCCGGAGATGCAGCACACTGTGAGTTTTTTTTGTAGGTGGAGGAGCCAGCGCCAGAGGTGGTGCCGCCCTTGAGGCTTATGCATTATGTGGCGCTCGCGGGTTGGCCAACAACAGTCGCCAGCTCCTCCTCCGCCCCAGTTCTGCTTCTCCCACCATCAAGAGTGCAGCACCTCACACCTGCTGAAGAAGTTTCATCTGTGACTCTGCGGCCTGGTTAGTTGTTTCAATGTCGTTGTTGCCATTTTTTGCTCTGTTCCAGTTCCGTCATCCACTACTAACTTGATGCCATTTTCTGCAGGAATCTGGTAAGACCTTTCCTTTTTCTTTCTTGAAGCAGTGCTGAGGTTTTGTTTCTTCTTATTATTTTAGTTACCGCGAGTCATGTTGGGTTCATTCGGGGACAAAAAGTGCTCTTCCAAGGAAGGCTGGCCTCCTACTGAGCCAGTGTCCCTGCACTAGTAGATGTCTGTCATGGACCAGCATGACCAATACCTCACCTGCCTGGGTCCATCTCATGATATCGATAGTTGTGATGCTTGCTTCTCCATGGACCACGAAGCACTGGAACACTGTGCATGAAAAGTCAGCCACGATTCACTGACTTTTGGAGGGCAGTGTTGTATGAAGGACTCCAAGTGCAGGTCTCTCCGCCCTTCCTTCAGATCCCCTCCCGATTCTATGGAGACCTGTGAGGAGGGGGCCTCCTCTTCTTCTAGCCTTGCCCGGGAGGAGGTCTCTTCTGCAGTGCTGGAGGACTGGTCTGGGCATCTTGGGGTCTGCACTGGAAGCAATGCACAGGCAGTCAACTCCTCAGAGGTGCAGGCTCCCTCGGTGTCACGGCCCATGCCTGCTGAGCCTGGCACAGGTGGCTCCTCAGTGCTGCCCAGTGGTGCCGTTCTATATCCTGGGGCCATTTGCGGCTATGGTGATCAGCACCGTGAGCAATACTGGGCCCTTCTGCTGCACCGCAAGTGGCACTGCGGGTGAGAATACCTCTTGGGCTGCTCATCTGGAAGTCTTCTGGATCTCCTTCTCTCCAGAGCCAGATGCTTAGGAGACTGATCTGGACTGGCTGCCCAACTCCTCAGAGTTGGAGGGTTCTCCAGTGCCCAGTAACTCTGTGCCCTCCCAGGCATACCTTCCCTTTGCACCAGCAATTATGATCGGTGCTGGCTCCCACACCAGTGGTGACATCAGGAGCGTGCCTATCAATAGTGACCCTCCATCTGAGGGGATGGTGGGGTGGTTTGGATCTTTGGGTCCCACAGAGCTGTCTATCCCAGTGCTGTCCCCCACTCACAGGCCAGAACAGGGACTCACTCTTCTGCGGCCTCCCTCAGGAGGCCTGTGGGATTGGAGCAGTCCCTAGCCTTGAGAATGAGGAAGAGGTCGACCTCAGAATTGATGGGGTTGAGAGGGCAGGACATGGGGCAGCGACCTTCCCCATTGACCCTTGGAAGTTCAGGGATATGTTGCAGTGCTGCGCGCTTGTTCTCTCCCTTGCCCCCTTCAAGGGAGGCCGTAATGGGTGGGGTTGGGGTCTGCCCTTCTGGTTCTGTGCATCCCCGGTCTCCTCACAGGGGAGTTTCCTATTCAGGGCTCAGTCCTGACCGCTTCGAGTTGGTTGAGCAACCAGTAACTGCACAGACCAGCAGATCTCCAGGAGGTTCAAGATTGCCAGCGAGGTGCCCTAGCACTGGCAGAGGTCACTCAGATAAGGTGAAGTGTGTCTTCCTATTGCCTCTGCATCCCCCCTCATTTCCCAGGGCACATGTGTCCTTCAGGGCCCTTGACCTGGGAGCAGTTCAAAGCCACTGCTGCCACCTTCCTCAAGTATGTCAGGGCTATGGATGAGCAGGTCTTTCGCCTGTCCCCCCCACAGCAGCCAGACTTGAACTCTTCAGATTCATCAGCCTCCTCATTTTCTTCCTTCAAGGAAGAGGATACCTTTGTCTATCTGTCCTCAGATGCTGATCAGATAGAGTATCAGTGCTTCCTATCAAGGCTGGTCAGCAAATTGCACCTATCCCACATTGCAAGATGCAATACTGAGTGAATGACGCATGTCTTCCTTAGCAAATTCAGTGCAGACCACCTGGTCATCCCTTCCTGGCCGATTCCCTTCCTGGAAGCATCGTCCTACACCTGGCAGTGCCCATCTGTCAAAAACTCCAGCCCCTATGGACTGCCAGCACAGGTATTGTGCACACCAGTGGTCTCCAGGAACCTCGCCTCATCCCACTTTGGGAGTGAGGATACTGGATACCCCTTCTGGGCATTGACATCTGGTGTACAACTGGCCCCTGCGGAGTTTGACTGCTGGAGATGGATAGTGTTCTCTTTGGCTTGTATCATGCTTAGCTTTGCCACTCATCAGGCACACCACGCTGTCTATAACAGGCATCTGTGGTCAATGCTAGGTCAGGTGTTGACATTGCTGCCTGATATGAAGGCAACCAGACAGGCCACTGTCCTCTTTGCACAGGGCCTGGAGCTCACAAGGTACCAGGTAAGGGTGTCTTATGACACCAGTGAGATAGCTTCAAGGCTAGTGGTGACAACAATCTGCCTTAGGCAGACATCGTTGGCTTTGCCTACATAGGTGCCGAGGCGAGGGCCACTGACGCCCTCTTTCATAAGGTGGCCCTACCACTTTTGCAATTATGTTAATGTATTTAATAGTGGAGAATTTATCCCTTACATCTTTGGCCCTACCACTTTTCAAACCGTTCTGGCACCAGTGTTCATCTATCAAGGTTGTTACCCTTGGCATGGTGTAGGGTGCTGCTTCTGCTATCCAGGGGACCCACCTTTTCTTGGCAAGGTGGGAACTACAGGGGCAACTTCCATTTCCCATGCAACGGGAGACCCCACCTCACCCTGACCAGTCGCAGGTCTAACTGGCCTGTAATGGGTCTCCTCCTTTCATGGTCCTCCCCCACAAGAAACTGAGAGACTCAAGTCCCTTAGGGAAGTGCTGGGTCCCCTTCGGGGGGCTCGGTACTCACCCAGACAGTGATGAATGGTGAAGATTGACACAGGGAAGATATAAAAATTACGTACCTATTGTAATTCTTGATCTTCTTGTATATCTTCACCATTCATCATCAGCACCTTCCCTTCTGGGCCTCAGTCCCTGAGCAATGCCCCTTCCCTGCTTGCTCTCCCCCTCCTTGAGGCCAACTGTGGGCTGGGTCCTACTGGTACCTCCAGGTCATCTCTTACCTTCCTAAGCAACGGAGGACCCACCCTGGGAGGGAGGGCAAGTGGGGTTTCTTGCCCTGGCCTTAGGGGCTCCCTGTAGGTCTTTCCCTTCTCTGTCAGGGTGCTTCCTCCTGGATGTGGTCGGGTCCTGTGGTGGGGGATCTCTCCTAGGTGGGGTAGAGAGGAAAGGGACCACAGGGACTGTCTTTCTCCCTCCTTATACAATTTTCCACCCCCCCACACTTTTTTGGAGGTGGGTAGGACTTGTCCTGGACAGGACTGCCCCCTGAACCGTGTGAGATCTCCCTCTCAGGACAACGGTAACCAGAGGGGCTCTTCTTTACTTATGAATAAACTGTCCTGTTGTACGATGCTGAACAGTCATAAGACTGACTGATTGTACATCATGTATATTGCACCCACACTTTAGCTGCTACTCTGTTGTATTTCAACTGTATTCTTGCACTTAGTTGTACCTAGCTGTACTCAATATATTCAGTGTATTCTATTTCCTATACCTTTCTCTGCTATTGTAAGTATATTGTCTGTATTACCTATGTACCATCTTTATAGCCCGGGTCGTGCCTGAAAACGGTCCACTGGGTCAGTGCACCTAGGAACATATGAACATAGGAAATTTGCCAGCAGAAGAAAGTCACATGGTCCATCAAGTCTGCTCGAATGTGCAGCTAGCACACCTACCTTTCGGCTGCCCCTCCCCTTCCCTTTTCATAATAACCTCCCTTCTCACCCTGTCCCATCCCCTTTTGAAACTCCCGCTATCTTGAGGATACCAGCTCCTCTAGCAGAGTTACATTCCGCCACAACCCTCTCTGTGAAAGAATGTCTCTCATTTCCCTCTTATATCTACCCCCCTCCAATCTAAGACCATGACCTCTTGTGTCCCTCCCCTGCTTAACTTAAATATCACTTCTGTTCCTGTCTTGCTAATCCCATTTAAGTACTTTAAGGTCTCAATCATATCCCCCTGATCTCTCTTCTCCTACAGGGAGTACATATTCAAGTCACGCAGCCTCTCCTCATGTGGTCATTCCCCTAGTCCCTGTATCATCTTGGTTGCTCTGTGCTGTACCCCTTCCAGTAGTCCAATATCCTTCTTTAGATATGGGCACCAATACTGCACACTGTACTCCAGGTGTGGTCTGACCAGTGACCTGTGGAGAGGCAAGATCACCTCCCTGTTCCTGGAGGAGATTCTTCTCCCAATACACCCCAGCATCCTGTTGACCTCTGCTGCCACATTCCTGCACTGCCCTGAGTTGTTCATTTTCTCATTTACAACCACCCCTAGATCCTTTCCCTCCTCGGTGGTACCTAGCTGTACTCAACCTAGCTGATAGCTTCTCCCTGGGTTCTTTGCTCCAAAGTGCATCACCTTGCACTTTTTAACATTGAACCCCAGCTGCCACTCTTCCGACCACTCCTTCAGTTTAATCAGATTGTTCTGCAGTTCCTGCCATCCCTCTATGTCACTCACCACTGCCCCCAATTTGGTATCATCAGTGAAGAGGTTGATCTTATTCCTGATGCCATGCGAGATGTCTGCTATGAATATCCCAAACAACACCAGCCCCAGTACTGACCCTGCTTGTAACTGCCCTTGGAGACAAGAGCTCCCCCCAACCACTACCCTCTGCTGTCTTCCCTGAAGTCAATTTTTGATCCAGTTAACTATCTTAGTCCCAACCCCCTACATACCTCAATTTACCCCCCCCCAACCTCACATGCGGCACTGCATCAAAGACCTTGCTGAAGTCCAAAAATATGATACACACCACATGACCTTTGCCCAATTCCCTCAGTACCCAGTCATAGTACTCAACTAGGTTAGTCTGACAGGACCTTCCCGAGACAAACCCATGCTGATGACCGTCCTGGAGTCCATTATCCTCCAGAAATGTCACCAGCCTCTCTTTCAGGACTGTCTCCATCAGCTTCCCCACGATGGATGTCAGGCTTACAGGTCTGTAATTGCCTGGATCATCTTTAGGGTCACTTTCATGGAGGGGCACCACACTTGCCATCCTCCAGTCCTGTGGCATGCACCTCGCATCCAGGAAGGTATTGAATAGGTCTGCCAGTGGTCCTGCCAGTACCTCTGCCAGTTCCCTCAGCACCCTGGGATGTATGCTGTCTGGTCCTGGTGTCTTATCCACCCTCAGAGCCCTCAGACCCTCTAATACCTGCCCTCAGTGATTACCCCATCTGTCACCCCCTCCACCCCCTGCAGAGGCTGTCTGCCCTTCTCCCTCATGAATATGGAACAGAAGTACTCATTTAGTGCTTCTGCCTGTTCTGTCCACCCCATCCTTCTTGATCTGCACTATCTGATCCTTGCAGCTCCTTCTTTCCCTAATGTGTCAGAAGAAGTCCTTTTCCTCGTCTTTGATTCCCTGAGCCAGCCTCAGGTCCCTGGAGGCCTTGGCTGCTCTAACACCCTTGGTAACTTCTCTGGACTTCCTCATGTACTCATCCATATCTTCCCCTACCTAGAATTCTTGTATGTATGGAATGCTGCTTTTTTTGCCCTCACCTTATTTAAAACTTCCCTACTCATCCAGCTTGACTTCATAGATCTTCCCTTCTTGCTCTGCAGTTTGGTACAGGTCCAACAGCTTCCACAAGCCCCAGTGTAGTTTTTCCCCATCTCTGGTTTGCATCCCAGTGAGACTTAATTCCTGACAGGTACTCTCCTAAGATTTCACCCATCCTAGTGAAGTCAGCCTTTCTGAAGTCAGCCTCCCTCATCCCTGTACAGCATGAACCACACAGACTGGTGGTCACTCTCTGCCAGTGGGTCCACCACCCTCACCTCCCTTACAGCCTCCCTTGCAAACAAATATTTGCTGTGTAGAGTAATGGTGGGTAGTACCAGATACACATGCAGGGACTCTTCCTTAGTCGTTACATGCATGTCTTCACCACCATGCTCCGACCCTCATAGTATAGTCAGAGGCTGTGGTAGCTTGGTGTGAATGATGGTGCCATGGCTGCCACCTCATTCAGCTAGTGAGAAGGGCATGTAATGGCTAAGGAGGCATCCCGGCATGCGTATCTGGCATCACACACCACAATTCCACACATCAGATAATTATTTATTGTTTGTTTGTTTACCAGGTAGGTGCACTGATTCAGTGGACCATTTTCAGACATGACCCAGGCCATAAAGATGGTACATAGGTAATACAGACAACACACTTACATTAACAGAGAAAGGTACAGAAAATAGAATACATTGAATATATTGAGTACAGCTAGGTACAATTAAGTACAAGAATACAGTTGAAACACAATAGAGTAGCAACTAAAGTGTAGGTACAATATAATTGATGTACAATCAGTCTTATGATGACTGTTCAGCACTGTACAATGGGGCGGTTTAGTCTTTGGTACAGAAGAATTAGGACTGTCATCGAAGGGTAGCCCATGCCCCACCCCAGTCACCCACCTGGGCAGCAGCAGGACAGGGGTGTAGATGCAGTAGAGGTGTGGGTCAATCTTACAGAAGCAGCACATTTAATATTATATAAGTGACAATACGTATTATGAAACTAGTTAACAACTTCATAGTGCAATTACAGTGTAGTTATACAGTAGTTACAGTGTAGTTAATGACACTTAAAATGATCCTTCAGAAATCACTCCCTCATGAAGCTAATGCAGTATAGCATAATGATTAAAAGCACTGCCCTCAAACCTGGAGAACTGGGTTCGAATCCAGAGCCACCACTTGTATACTGTGCGACCAAAAAAAAAAGAACCAAAAATAAACATGCAATCTAACATTGTAAATTAGTATACAATAAAAAAATCATTAATTTACATAATTACTTATTGACTTTTAACAGTGCTGTAGTTGCCAAGGAATGTGCTGCTTCTGTGGCATTGTTTCCACAGTTAATGCCTAACTAACATGTACCTACAAACAGGGCTTGACAAATCTCACAGCCCAACATCCCGGACAACTATTTTTTAACCGGGGACAAGCAGTCTGCTGTGTATTGCTTGTCCCATGGACTACCAAACCTTTATTTTTTATTTTTTTGCAGCTTTCTTTTTTTCCTCCCATTCCCCAGCCACTAGGTGGCAGCGCTGCGACAGCTCAAGGTCGTCTTCAGCAGCACAACCCCTCAGTCAACTGACTGCCACAACTGTAGTCATGTGGCACTGGTTTGGAATGCATGCCGCTGTTACAGACGCCGGCGGGTACTGTCTCTCTGTATCTCGGGGGCAGGGAGTGCTGGACTGCTGGTGGAGCATGAAGTCAGGTTAGGAGGGACTACTCTATGAGCGGCTGAGTACAGCACACAGATTGGGCACACTGAACCAGACTGACAGGCTTTGCAGCATACAGCAGCGAGAAAGCCTGTCAGTCCTGGCTATTGGATGAGGACGCGTCTTGGGGAGGAGCTGGGAGTGTCGGTAGCTGACGCGGGATGGAAAATGCGCCATTTCACTACTGACACTTCCAGAGAGCAGAGGCATTTTTTATGCTTGCTTACTCTGGTGGGTGGCTGCGTGGTGGAGAGAGAGAAACTACTCGACTCGGTCCAAGAAGCCGCATACTATACTGACTACCTACTTACAACTAATAACTTGCCACCTAACTAAACAACTACCAGTGCTCTGCCTGCAGAATATTAAAAAAATAAAACTTAAGAGGGCACTGAGGGGATCACGGATTGGGTGAAAGACTGGGCAGGGGGAGGGGAAGACGTTCAAGAGATCCACATGGAGACTCGAGGAGTGCTGACAGAAGTCAGCAGAGAGAAGAAGGGAAAGTCTCTGGGTGCCAAAAAAATTAAATTAGGAAACAGTAGAGAGGAGAAGAAATTGAAGATAAATAAAAATAAGGGCATTTTATTTGGCAAGCAGGCAGCAGCACACTGAATCAGGGGGCTGTATGTGTTTGGGGTACTTTGCGAGTCTAAGCCAAGGACTACTAAACTTAACTTAAACTTACTACTACTGATTGGGGGGGGGGTGTGCTGAACTCCACTACCTACTACACTTAGCTACCTAAAGAAAGCACCAATTTATTTTCTGGGAAAAGAAAAAAAAAATCCTAGCTACCTACTTTAGTGGAGGGTGTGTTTGTGTGTATGGCTGTGAGACCTAATGACCTGCCCCCAGGATGAGAGGTAGAGGAACTTGGGGAACAACTGCAGACTTTTTTTGCTCGATACAGAAAAAGAAAATCTAGCTGCCTGCTACTGCTACCTATACCTAAGTACCTACCCTACCTACTTACTTTGCTGAAGTAGTGGGGTGGCTGTGAGTGAGACCTAACCTGCTTTCCCCATAGAGCGTAGAGGAACTTGGGGAGCAACTGCGGACTTATTAGAAATAAACTATAGGAAGGAGGAGAAAACAGTTTTTGTGCTACACAGAAAAAAAAAATAAACCTAGTGCAGCTACCTATCTATATATTATTATTACTTACTTTGGTGAAGGTGTTTGAGACGCTGTGTGGCTGTGAGAAAAAGAAAACCTCGCTGCCTGCTACTGCTACCTATACCTAAGTACCTACCCTACCTACTTACTTTGCTGAAGGTGTGTGGTGGCTGTGACTGAGACCTAACCTGCTGCCCTAGAGGCCAGGGTAGAGGAACTTGGGGAACAGCTGCGGACTTATTAGAAATAAACTACAGGAAGGAGAAAACATTTTTTGTGCTACACAGAAAAAAAAATAAACTTAGTGTATCTCAGCTACATGCCTATATTATTATTACTTACTTTGGTGAAGGTGTGTGAGGCACTGTGTGGCTGTTAGACTTCATAACCTGCGCCCCCAGGTGGAGAGGTAGAGGAACTTGGGGAACAACTGTGGACTTAATAGAAATAAACTATACAGAAGAGGAAAACATTTTTTTGTGTTACACAGAAAAAAAGAAAAATAAACCTAGCCTAGCTACCTATATTACCTACTTTGCTGAAGGACGGTGTGTGAGACACTGTGTGGCTGTGTGAGCCCTAACCAACCTGCTGCTCTGAGAGGGTAGCGAGGTTGAGGAACGTCAACAACTAACTGTGGACCTAATATTAGAAATAAACTATAGGAAGGGGAAAAACATTTTTTGTGCTACACAGAAAAAAAAATAAACCTAGTGTAGCTACCTACCTATATTATAATTACTTACTTTGGTGAAGGTATGTGAGACACTGTGTGGCTGTGAGACCTAATCTGCTGCACTAGAGAGTAAAGGAACTTGGGGAACAACTGCAGACTTCTTAGAAATAAGCAATTAACAATACAAAGGGAAAAAACATTTGTTGTAGTAAACAAAAATAAACCCTTCTTTGGTGGAGGTGTGCGTATGTGGCTGTGAGAGAACTAACCTGCCCTGAGGGTATAGGAACTTGGGGTGAACAAATGCGGCATAGTAGAAACATAACATAACATAGAAACATAGAATTTGACGGCAGATAAGGAGCGCTTGGCCCACCCAGTCTGCCCATTTCCCTACCTACTGGATAAGCTGCAGATCCTAGTTAACCAGCAGCCTACTTCTTCTTACCCCACACCCTAGAATTGCCTTATGACTGTCCCATGCATGCTTGAATTCCACCACTGATTTTGACTCCACAACCTCCTCTGGAAGGCCGTTCCATGCATCCACAACCCTCTCTGTGAAAAAATACTTCCTGAAATTACCTCTGAGCCGCCCTCTATCTTCAAATTGTGCCCTCTTGTTCTTGCACCTCTTTTTTGAAAGATGCTACCCTCTTGGACTTTGTTGATTCCCTTGAGGTACTTGAAAGTTTCTATCATGTCCCCCCTCTCCCTCCTTTCCTCGAGGCTATACATATTAAGCTCCTTCGTCTCTCTTCATATGTCTTCCTGTGCAGACCCTGCACCATTTTAGTTGCCCTCCTCTGGACAGCTTCCATCCTGTCTATGTCTTTTGGAGATTGGGTCTCCAGAACTGCACACAGTACTCCAGATGGGGTCTCACCAGCTGTCTGTACAGAGGATAATAACTTCCTGTTTTCTACTGGTGATGCCTCTCCCTATGCATCCCAGTAACCCCCAGCCCTCCTTGCTGCCCTCTCACATTGCTTGCCCACCTTTAGGTCATCTGATATGACTACCCCAGGTCCCTTTCCATTTTTGTTGTTGTTAGTATCTCACCCCCCATTGTGTACTCTTCCCCTGGGTTTTTGTTTCCCAGGTGCATTACCTTGCACTTCTTAGCACTGAATCTAAGCTGCCATACATTTGACCATTCCTCTAACCTTGCCAAGTCCCTTCTCATCCTTTCCACCTCACCCTGTGCATCAACTCTGTTGCAGATCTTAGTGTCATCTGCAAAGAGACATACTTTTCCTTCCAGTCCTTCTGCAATGTCACTTATAAAGACATTGAAGAGGACCGGTCCTAATACTGAACCCTGCGGTACCCCACTAGTAACCCTCCTTTCTTCTGAGTGGACTCCATTTACTATTACTCTCTGTGTCCTATTCTCCAGCCAATTCTTTACCCAGGCTGTCATCTTGGGACCCACTCCCAGGCTGCTAACTTGAATATTAATCTTTTGTGTGGGACTGTGTCAAATGCCTTGTTAAAGTCTAGGTAGGCCATGTCACAGCCCTCCCTGATCTACTACTTTGGTCACCCAGTCAAAGAAATCTATCAGATTTGTCTGGCATGACCTTCCCGCTCTGAATCCATGCTGCCTAGGGTCCTGTGCCCCTCTGGCCTCTAGATACTCGACAATTCTATCCTTCAGAAGTGATTCCATCATTTTCCCTATCACTGAGGTTAAACTAACAGGTCTGTAGTTTCCTGCCTCTGCCTTGCTTCCACTTTTGTGAAGGAGAATCACATCTGCCCTCCTCCAGTCCTCGGGTACCACCCCATCCTCCCATGATTTGTTAAAAAGGGTAGTCAGTGGTGTCACTAGTTCTACTCATAGCTCTTTTATAATTCTGGGATGAATCCCATCAGGCCCCATTGCTTTGTCCACCTTTAGTTTTAAGAGTTCTTTCAGAACCCTTTCTTCTGTAAATGGGCTGGTATCAACTTCTGTATCCAGAGTGTTATTACTGTTTGTTTTATGTACCTCCCCCTCTTCATTTGTAAATACTGAGCAAAAATATTTGTTTAGTATCTCTGCTTTTTCACAGTCTCCCTCTGCCCACCATCCCTCCCTTGGTCTTCCTTTGCTCCCTGATGTACCTATAAAAGGCTTTATCCCCCTTCTTAACTGAGTTGGCTATCTTTTCCTCGGATTGGGCCTTTGCTGTTCTGACTGCCTTCCCAGCCTCCTTTCGCTTTAACTGATACAGTTCTCTGTCCTGCTCCTTCTGCGATTCCTTGTACTTCCTGAATGCTTTCTTTTTCTCTTGAACCTTCACTGCCACTTCCACTGTAGTAGTTGGCTCCGCCTTCTGCTCACTCCTACTCCCACCTGCTCTGTTGTCCTCCCCACAGGCCCTCTTGTAGTGTTGTAAACACAAGCACTAAGCACAACAGCTTCAGGTAAAACATTACACAACATACAAATATAACAAAATACAATTTTATGGTTTACAACAATATTTCAATATTTTTTACAATTGCATTAGAAGTTAAAAAAATGCAAAAAAATAAGCCAGAGCAAACGACTTTGTTTTCTATTTGGACTGGGAAAAAATCCTCCATCTTATCTTTTTCAGGAACAAAAAGTAAAGAGGCAGAGCGTTCTTCTTCACAGTTAAGGCAGTCCCAACCAGCCCCCCTTCTCGACCTAGTCAGGAAAACAACCCAAACAATGATTCTCAGTCTGGGTCTGTATTTGTAGGCATAACAGGTGATCAATCTGACTTGACCATAGCAATTTTTGAAATGAGTGAGAAAAATGATAGCAGCAGCAGTAAGCGACCTTTGATTTTAGATGAGGAAAATGAAACAACAAACAAAGTCTGATGAGAAAAGAAGTATCGATAAAAAATATGATGTCGAAAAAAGGGCTCGAACATTTCAGCATCACTGGCTAAATCAGTTTACCTGGTTACGGTATGATGACCAAAAATGTGTCATGTACTGCTCTGCCTGGGAGAAATATCCCGCTCTTGCGACTCCTGCTTATTCAAAAAAAACTAATGTGTTCGCCACTGGTTCAAATAATTTCCGAATTGAGTCAGCGAGAGCCCATGAAAAATCAAATCCACATATGAATTTGTGTAAACCAGCATAGTTAAGAAACTGGTGAACGTGCAGTCAACTTTAACATATCGGAAACAGCAATATATCACGGATTTTCTCAGATGGAGGAAGCCACCCAAAATAAAATGAGCATTTATTTAACACTGCATATTCCTTGGTTAAACATTTACATCTTTTCTCAGATATGGAGTTACTTTGCACACTGCAAGAAAAAAATGGGGTTAAACTTGGCAACAGTTACACAAATGGTAAACGGGCCAGAGATTTCTGTAACGCAATATTGGCTGTCATGTCTAAAACACAGATCCAGACTGTCAAAAATACAAAATTTGTTACCGTTCTTGCAGATGGCAGTACAGATGCAAGCACTGTAGAGTGGGAAAATGTATTTCTTCATTTTGTTGATGGCGCAGGAAAAAAGGTCACAACTGTGTTAATTAAAGCTGAGAGTCTAGAACATTCTCACGCAGATGGAGTTTTTAAAGCAATTAGCTCTGCGCTGGAGTCTGTTGATCTTTCTTTTGCAGACCTTAACAATGTGAGCAAGCCTGGACCAGTTCTCATATCTGCCAACTTTGATGGTGCCAGTGTGATGATGGGCCATACAGGTGGCACCATAGCAAAAATCAGACAAGTTCCCACTGTAATACCTATGCATTGCGTAGCCCACAAACTACAGTTAGCAGTTCTTGACGTCATGAAAAAAAAATCCCTTTGTTCAAAAAGCAGAAAACACTCGGAAAGGAATTTTTAAATTTTACCACTACATACCCCAAGAAACTTAGAGAGCTACAGGAAACAGCAGATGTCATACACACTTAACTGACTCATTTCAGTGCAATAAAGCAAGTGCATTGGCTTGCAAGTAAGACCCGTTCAATTCATGCTGTTCAAGTCAACCTGCCCACAGTAGTTCAACATCTCGAATGTGTCACAAGCTCTGCTGGTGATGATGGTGCCAAAGCAAAGGCCCTTCTAAAAGATGCACACTCAATGCAGTTTGTAAAATCACTGTTTATTCTTCAGGATTTTTTGCCAATATTGAAAAATCTCCCACTGGAATTTCAAAATGATGACCTGCTAATAGTAGAAGTCCCCCAACTCATCGAGACATGCTAACTCCTGTTGACAGAGCTAAAAATAAGACCTGGAAAGTTTATGACATCATTTCTAGCCCAATGTAATCCTGCAGAGAAATGCATGAACTATCTCATTTCAAAACGTGGCACCGAGGACAAGATTGTTCCTTTTACCTTCAATGGGAACTATCCAGAACTAAATTTCACGACTGGAAACTCAGCTGCACAATTTAATAGACACAGCAGTATCTTACATTGACCAGCGTTTTCGGAATTTCTCGGAGGAACCTCTAAAATGGTTCCACTGTTTAGATCTCAAAAATTTCGATCACAAGAAGAACTTACACAATTTGGCACGGCTGATTTAAATAATTTGTTAGACTACTTCCGCAACTTTTTTTCTGAAGATCATGTAACCGGTATACAAAGGGAGTATTCCGTACTCAAAGCAATGCTTAAGTCTGCAGTTGATAAGCCATATCTGCAAGTATATTCATGGTTACTGCGAGAGAGACCGGCCCAGCTTGCTCACATCCTTGATCTAATAGAAATGTTACTGGCTATGAGTGTGTCTACAGTTAAATGTGAGAGAGTATTCTCTATTCACAATCTTATAAAAACCAAAATAAGAACAAGTTTGGCTGATGACACACTCCAGTCACTTCTGCATATAGCAGTTGAAGGTCCTGCATTAGACAGTTTTGATCCGGATCAAGCTATCAACCAGTGGCTACTATCTGGTCCAGGCACACGCCACACTCATGGTCATGCTAGTTTGACTACTAGTTCTGCTGATACTGAGTCACATGAAAATGTCCCTACAGTCCCTGAGGCTGTCATCACTAGTGTTGTTGATGATGATGATGATGACAGTGAATATGATGCTCTGGCTGCAGCATGCTCAGACCTCCTGCTATAACTTTTCCTGATGCTGTATGTACATTGTCTGTTTGTCTGCATGATGTCCTCACTGACTGTGCTGCTGGCATTATGTGCTAATTCTGTCACAATCCTCTCCATCCGATTCCTGACCCCAAAAAATTAAAAAAATTCATATTATTCTCCTTATTGTCTATTACAACACTAAATAACTGATTCTACAATAAATCTGTTTAGCTTTTCTGTGTTTTTATACTTTCCACTAAAAATATCGTCATTTTATACCTGGACTACCAACTCAAGCACAGAGACAACTACTTTTTGATAAGCCACTTGTCCGTGAACAAGTACCTAATTTTAAAATTTGTCAAGCTCTGCTTTCAGAGTAGGTAAGTAGAAACAGACACTTAAAATAAAGTGTGAGAAGAAAGGCGTAACAGTACTGTAGTTACTATAGAATGTGCTGCTTCTGTGGCATTGTTTCCACAGTTAATGACTAACATGTATTTGCAAAGTAAGTATGCAGAAACTGACACTTAAAATAAAGTGTAAGAAGAAGGGTGTAACAGTGCTGTAGTTACTAAGGAACGTGCTACTTCTGTGGCATTGTTTCCACAGTTAATGACTAACTAACATGTATTTGCAAAGTAAGTACACAGAAACTGGCACAAAAGAGAGCCACGCCCCCTGGGTCTGTGTGGTGGCTGCTTGTGTTTGTCTGTGTCTGTAGCTTAGTTTTTGTGGATTTACATGTTTTCTGCTTGTGGTAACTATACCATTCTTGCTCACTACATCCGTGGAAAGTCTCCTGGACTGGATTTCTGCAAAAATCATCATCAGGTATCTTTATTTTCATTTTAAATCAACTTTTGGAAGCTATCCCAAGTAAAACACAAGTGAAGCAACTACATCTGAAAACTTGGTGACTCTGGGTCCTGCTGGAATCCACATTTCGTCTGACCTGCTCCATGACCTGTATGTGGGCTTTTCAGCAACCTGTTTGAATGACAAAGAAGCATACAGACAAAGGGAATTCACATCCTGCATATGTGCCGGCAAAGTTAATCACCTTCAGGAATTTTAACATTTCAGTGACTCTAGACCTCAGCTGTTGATTATTCTTTTGGCTTTTGACTTAACCACCAGGTACCAATCTGCAAGCGACTGGGTGCAACTGACAAGCTACAACAAGGATAAATGGGCATATCATCCTCTATTACTAACAATCTCCTTGCTCTGGATCCCCAGACGCCTGCACTGGTCCAAGCCGCATAAGCCTCAGAAGTGTAATTCAATTGACTACAAAGTACAGCAACTGTCTCTTAAACTCCTACTCCTCCTCCTCTTGATATCAGGAAGTGTTCACTCAAATCCTTGGCCCCATCTCCTACAGTACAACAAAGCCTGCCAAAATGGAGGGGGGGGGGGCTCAAAATTGCTACCTTAAACATCTGCAGTCTTCTCCCAAAACTGGCCTCCCTTCAAATCTTTGCCAGCCAACACAACCTGGATATCCTTGCCATCATCGAAACTTGACTGACACCTAATACTCCGGATCATGCCATCTCTATACAAGGCTACAAGATATTCAGGCTGGATAGGACCTCAAAAAGGGGTGGTGGATGTGCAATCTACATAAAGGACTACCTCACCTGTCTCCCTGGTTCTTATCCCACCACAGAAACCTCAGTGCAACTCCTCCCTATCAAGATACTACTTGGTGCCCAAAACAAAGTCCTCACAAGTGCTGCTGTCTATATCCTACCAAAAGATCCTGATTCCGGCCTACAGGCTGTCCTCGAGTTCGTAAGTACACAACCTTCTGACATCGAACTCTTTCTCCTTGGGGACTTTAATATAAATTGGCTTGCTCCTGATGTAGGGTCAAACAAAGATGCCATCCTAGCAGCAAATTTAACACAAGTGGTAAACTCCCTACCAGGAAAAAAACTACAAATCAGGGACCAGCACCCTCATTGACTGGATCTTACCAGCCACCCCACCAGATAACTAATGTAGTGTTCTCCTGACTCGCTCAGTGATCACTCTCAATAATATGTACCTGGACAAATAAGTTTCGTAAGTCGCCTCCAAAAACCATCTATAGCAGAGTCCTACCTTATGGCAACCTTACTCATCTCAAGACCTGTCTTAGACAGATAGACTGGTCCTTGATTTACAAAACTCAAGATGTTGACCTAGCCCTAGATTACTTTATTACTACTTTCAACACTGCCTGTGACACCTATGCACCAGTAAAAAAGTGCAAAATCAAAGCACTCACAAATCCCTGGCTCACGGCAAAGCTATTGGCACAACTCAAAAGTAGGGATCACCTCTGGGCCACTGCAAGAGCTACTGGCACTCTGTCAGACATTCAAAAGTATAAACAGGCTCATACCACTGTACTAAACAGATCCGCTTGATGAAGAGCTCCTACTTCAAGAATGCCCTTCCAACTCTGGGGCGAAGGAACTTCTGGGACAACATAAAGAATATCATGGGTCAGCAGTCCAAATCCTCTCCTACAATAATGAATGTGGATGGAGCCACTACATTAGACCCAGAGATCATTGCAAACACCCTAAATGATACCTTCACGGACCTTAGTGGTGTCCTCTCATCTGATTTCTTTACTGATGCTGACCCTCCAATTTCTACTTCTACTACTGCCTCTCCAACCAAACCACCCTTCCATTTCAAACTAGTAAAGGCACATGAAGTCTATAAATATGTAAAGAAGGCCATTTCTAAGTCCCGAGCAAGCAACGACACTATTGACCTTAAACTTCTGTCCCTCACTCTGGAGGAAGTACTGCTCCCCCTCACAAAAATTTTCAATCTCTCCCTCTGCTACAGCGAGTTCCCTAGGAAATGGAAGGCTGCAGTTGTCACTCCGGTGCACAAAAGTGGTGATAAGTCACTGCCTGGTAACTATCGCCCGATATCAATACTACCACCTCTCTCTAAGGCCCTTGAACGCTTGTTGGTGGACCAACTTTCAGACTACCTGGAAAAGCACAACATCCTATGCACTCAGCAGCATGGATTTAGGAAAGGGCACAGCACATCGACTGCCCTACTTGAATTCTCAGGAGCAATCCACAATGCCACGGACAAAGGAAACCTAACTGGAGCAGTCTACATTGACTTAACCAAGGCATTTGATACAGTTCACCATGGCCTACTTATCAAACAACTTCTATCCCTAGGGCTCTCGCAGGGTCCTGGTGACTGGGTAAAAAATTACCTTGCTCAGCGCCTCAATCTGTAAAAGTAGCTGGAGTTCTCTCAGACTCAAACCTGTTCGCTCAGGAGTTCCCCAGGATCCATCCTGGGCCCCCTCCTTTTCAGCCTTTTCCTAAACTCCCTTCCCAAATCCTGCCCTGAACAATTAATCCTCTATGCCGATGATGCCGTGATTCTTGCCACTCATAAAGATCTGAACCTCTTACGCCTCAACTTTCAGCATGCTTTTTCCAAAGTTGAGATGTGGTTCCTTGAACATTTATTTATTTATTTAGCTTTTGTTGACCGGGTAAGTGCACAAGACAAATCCTGCCTATTTTCAGGCACGACCCGGGGGAAGGGGATACAGATGAATGCCAACTGACCTTGAACCAGATTAAGCTGTTGGTGGTATTTTTTTAGTGAATGAGGGAAATTTGGCCAGGACACCGGGGAAATTCCCCTACTCTTTATTCAATAAGTGCCATGGGATCTTTAACATCCACCTGAACTACCACCAATCCAGGCAGATGGGACCTCGGTTTAACGTCTCATCTGAAAGACGGCACCTCAGAAATGCAGCACCCCTCTCATGCTGCATTACAGTGTCAGTACTGGGATATTAACCCAAGTGCCAGATGTGGGAACTGAACCCACAGCCCTCTGATCTCCCGGCCTCAGAACATAAGCTGGTTCTAAACCACAAAAAAACTAAATCCATGCTCTTCTCTAACCCGAAAAACAAGAAACGGCAAGTCCCACTCACCATTAATACATACCTGGGAAATACCCTCGAACAAGTGCCAATTTTCAAATATCTTGGAATCAACTTTGATCAAGGCCTAACCTTTGCAACTCACATTGATGGTACAGCAAAAACTATTAATCAGCGAATTGGGATTCTGTATCGGAACCGACAGCTTCTTACCCATTCTGCACTGAGGACTGCCATCCAATCTTCTATCATCTCAGTCGTGACTATGGCTTAGTTATATACGGATCTGCCACTACTACAGCACTTAGTCGCATTACAACATCCCTAAATAAGGCCTGTCGGCCGTCACTGGCATACCCACCACTTCCACACATGTGAACTCTATGCTGACTCAGGTTGGTTGCAACTCTCAAACCGATAACAGCACTTACCTGCCTGATGGCTAAAAAATCCACTCTGGGCCTCACTCCACCCTGTATCCAAGACCTGTTATGCCCGAGTGCTAGCACCCATTTTACCAGAAGATCAGAACACCAGCCTCTCCAAGTCCCCCGATGCCGGACTTCTCAGGGACAAAGATCATTTGTCTATCATGCCCCCAGCTGGCTAAATGCCCTCAGCACTCATATTACTGCCTCCACCTCTCTAGGTATTTTCAAATCAAGGCTTTTCTCTCACCTTGTCACCTCCAGCTCCTGTGACTGCCCTGATTAAACCTCCTATTTTCTCACTACCCACCCTGTTCCGTTATCTGACAAAGACATGTTTGGGAAACCTTTTCTCCTGCTATTGTCTGCTCCCCACACCTTTCACTTAACCTCTCTGTTCTGGACTTTTTCCTATTTGTTTCTCCTAATCTGGCATGACCTCTTTCTTGTAATAATAATGTGATTATTGATATCTCATGTCCTTTCGCAAGTGATTTGATATGTATTTGTATATGTTTTATTGCTCTTGACCCAACACAAATTGTTGTGTTATCTATGTAACCTTTTGTACTGTACCTAATTGACGTGGAACCTTTGTAAAAGAGCCTCTGGCTCAAAGGTAGTAATTCCTAGAACAATAAACTAAACTAAACTAAAATAAAGCATACGAAGAAGGGAGTAACTACTATATACTTACATTGAATGTCAATGCTGAAGTTCTGATGTAGGCTTTCCTTCAGAAATCAGTCCCATGTGCACTTACTGCTTAATAAACATGCAATCTAATATTCTTAATTGCTATACAACTACATCGGTTACTTATACAATAAAAATAATTTATATAATTACTTATTGGCTTGTAACAATGCTGTAGTTACTAAGAAATGTGCTGCTTCTGTGGCATTGTTTCCACACCTCTTCTGTACCCACACTCCTGGAATTCTACAGCCCAGGTGGGTGGCTGGGGGTGGGGCATGGCTACATACTATGGGCTTTACCACCGAACTGCTGTGTGGAGTGGTGGTGGGTAGTAAAGAATACACAGGTAGGGACCCCTCCTGGTGTGTAGTTATACAAATTGCATGATTTGGTAGTTACACATGCAACCACAACTGTCTCTCTTTTGGCACAAATTGATTTATGCTGGAAGTGTAACTAAACATGTAACAGCTGTTGCAAAGTGCAACAGAAAAATTGATTTATGCTGGAAGTGTAACTACACATGTAATGGCTGTTGCAACAGTAATTGCAGTAACTACCAGCTCATGCAAATTGTGCAACTACAGTAAACCGCAAATGTGAAACTAGCTAACTACTACATTGTAGTTACATGTAGCTACACAGAAGTTACATAGTAGTTACAATGAAGTTATACAGTAGTTTCAGTGTAGTTAAGGACACTTAAAATTAAGTGTAACCCAGTTCTTTTCATGGAACCAGTGATCTGGAGTTTTAACTATGTCATGGTTTACACACAGAACTCTAAGCATGGTTCTGATTGGACAGTAGCTCATGTTTAGCATTCTGTGCACAAACCGTGGCATAGTAAAAATTCCAAATTACTGGTTCTATGGAAAGAACTGTGCAGCATGCTGTCCATAAAAAGAAAACAATTGAAAACACAGTTTTTCACATCAGTATCTATTGAGGTACAGTTAGATATGGCTCATTTGGAGGCAATTCTTTCTTTTCTCTTATTAGGAACATTACTAACTGCTGCCCATTAGCACACATTTCCTGTCCCCTTTAATACTGAAATAATGCCGGCCCGTCGGCGCAGCAGTTGGATTTCCGCTTATGACACCAGCAACCCAGGTTCAGGAACGGACCAGGGTCACTGGAGGGCCGGCCGGGGGAGAAGGATAGAGAGTCCCAAGGACTGCTCTCCTCCTCCGGGAGGGAGGGTGGGGAAGTGTCTGGCTCATTGATGACCCCTGGCGGAGGCCGGGAGTCACACAGCTACCGGCACTAGCACGCACAGGAGACGGGGCAGATGCTGGACGTCATTGCATGACCCCGCCTTCCCCAGAAAAACGGAAAAAGGACAGCTGCGGCGCTTTCAGTGAAGCCCACCATGGCTTCAATTAGCCCCTCAGGCAGCCACTCTGACCTATCCGAGGCCTGGGGTGTGTAGGGAGAGCACGCCCAGCCACCGTGGGGAAGCCACAGGAGTATCGGAGGCTTGTGGCTGATATGAGGGGTGGAAGTCCGTGGCCCATCACTGGGCCGAAAGTACCGGACGGCTCAGGGAGGAAAAATAATAAATTAAATATTGAAATAACAGTATAGTAAAGGCTAGGATTTTCAGTATGGTGGCCACTGGATGTTTGGAGGCTTAGTGATACTGTTAAGTAAGTAGGTTTTTTGGGGGGCAAGAAAAGAGACATTTGGCAGCTGGCTGTGCATCTATAGAGATCTGATGTACGGTTAGCTGATGTCTCTCATTTAATGAAATTACTCGATTTTTTTCTTGCCATTTTATGTGTTGCCCTTTTTGTATAACAAAGTCTGTTTTTGATACCTATGTAACCACCACGCCACTTTTGGCAAGTTGGCATCCCCCATAAAACAGGACTAGTACCCACATATGGCACACCACTTACTTTTGGCAGAAATTCTAAGAATGGTCCCACCCCCAGCGTTAGGATGTATACAGGACTCATTATCTAAACGAAGGGGATGAGGGTACAATAACCAAAAACGAACCTTTGTAACTACAACCAGGTCCAAGGGAGAGGATGCTAGATGTATGCTAGACCTACTTGCTGAGGGGGCCCCATTAATACCGCACAGAAACAATGATCAGATTGTCCAAAGCAGCAGCTGGGATTGTGCAGCATGGTTTTATTCACAGATGTTACTAAAGCATCAGTGGACCCCCAAGGGTTGGTCATGGCAAACAAGTACATTTCCTTCCACAGCTCTTTGTTAGGCAGTACAGTTCTCCACAGAAACAATTCCTGCTGTGCTGTGTGCCTTTCATTGGTGCCCTCCTCACACCCAATGCTGCCCCCAGTGTCCAGCGCTATTTCAGGTATTGTGCACTGCATTTGTACATCACACAATCAGTCCTATATTCAAAGGCAATAGTGCCAGTGCTATTCCTTTGCATGTACCTCAGGTGGAGACTGGCAAAGGTGCTAGTTCAATTGTTTGAATATGGCGCCCATAGTGCCTTATTTTTACAATATGTACCTGCTGCCCAGGACTCACGTGGAAACGAAATGTTGCCTTCTCATTGAGTTCCTCCTGGGTAAACATTTTAAATAAACACAATCCCTTCAGGAGAGTCTGATAAGATGGACCCTTGGTTCTTTTATCTACCGCGACACTATGTTACTATATGTTCTGTTACAGAAGAACCATGCGGTAGGTCAATCAATTTCTGGCATTATTACTAACCTAGATCTGAGGTGCAAGCTTATTACCTGATAATGATTTTTCAATGCTAAACTATGTTCATTATGAAGACTCACAACTGTGAAACTTTTGTTAATTTTATAACTATCATACATTGTGGCAGCCTGATGTCCCAGTGAGCAGTGCATGTCATTCTCCCGCCCCCATGACCGGAGTTTGGGAGTAGTCTCGGGGCTGTCAGTGGCAGCCAAGAAGGCTGGGGTGTCACTGCAGTGCAGCAGCACTCTCAGTTGGGAATGCAAGGTGGTTCTACAACTGTAGTGGTCTCTGTTGTGGGCCAGGAAGCTTGCCTCCCACAGTGCATGTATCTGTATGCCTGTATGACTTGCAGGGGTAGGTGGCACCAAGTGAGAGGGCAGGGAGAAAAATACCTGAAAAAGGAAATGGGCACCAGGTCGCCTGAATGATGGTTGCCAGCATGTTCAGGTCCTGCTCTGTGTTGATTCACACCAGCTTCAACAGTGGGGGCGGAGTGGCAGACGAAGCTGAGGGGTCGCCGACAAGGAATCAGGCATCGGTGATGACTCAAAAGCCAAATAGCTATATGTAGAAAAGTATCAGACACTGACAGTTAAGCACATGAGTGTGTACATAACCTGTCATAGCTGGGGAGACAGTGTAGTCTGGTGGTTACAGCACAGAGATCAGAAGCTGGTGGGTCCCACTACTGCCACTTACTTGCTTTGCCCAATAAAGAAGCACATTTTTGCACAGCATGCTGGGGACATACAATGAAGCTGGAAGGGGGTAAATTCAGAGAGATGAGAGGAAGTACTTCTTCACTGAAAGAGTGGCAAATGCCTGGAACAGTCATCCAGAGGAGGTGGAGGGGTGAAAACAGTGGTGGGCTTCAAGCATCCAGGTACAAGAGAATTTTAGTGGGAAACAAGGTGGGGGGGCAGAGATCAAGTACTGTCTGTGGTGATAGTATAGGCAGGGGAAAAATGGACATGCAGGGTGGGCCAAGTGATCCTTATCTGTCAGCAAATGCTGTTTCAATATATGTTTCTACTCATGTTTCGCACCAAAATAAAAATTATTTCTGCAACAACTGCAGTGTGTCTGGTGCTGGCTTCCTTTGTTCCTGTAGACATTCTAGAACATGAATTACTTCTCTGCACAGTAGCCATAATCAGCTCCATTCTCCTCCTGAGTCACTACAGGATGTTAGCTCAGTACCATGGCAAATTTCAAGAAATCATTACAAGCGCTTTAAAATAATGGCTCTCCACGAAGCCTCTATGAACAGCTAACACAGTAAAAAACAGGCACTACTGACAAAACCCTCAAAAAGAACAAAAACTGTAAAATCTGCAAAAAATGAAAACTATTGTTTTTGAAACAGTCTCCTTATATTACATACAATAATTTACCTCTAAAAGCAAAGTACTCGCTGACATTTTACATCTTGTTAGGTGGTTACACCATAAAGGCATTTCAGCTTTGCCTTCCTGCCAATCATGTCCCCATACTAACTCAGTGTGGAATACCATCTTCCCTTTTCACTTACGGGTACATTATTCTCAATAAGATGGACCTCTGGTGTAAACAGAATCTCGCTTCCACAGAAACACATTCTCAGCCCTGATGTAAACAGACATCTGCTGCCATGGAAACAAACATATTTAAACAGATTTTCCAGATTCAAACAAAAATTCACAGTTGGTATCAGTAGGACCTGGCTGCATACATTTTCCAACAAGCATTTCTCAATGCTGAATGTTTGCTTGCTGATATTAGTATTGGAAATGCAGGAGTTAGACAGATGCAGAGTAGGAATGGCAGTGATGTATTGAACTTCACGCTAACCCTATCTCCACCCTGCAGAGACAGACAGGCATTGGGGTATGAGTTTGGGTTGTCACCCATAATGTTCATGCCATTTCACCTCACCCTATCCTGAAGACACCGACAAGTGTAGAGGTGTGCCTTGGGGTCTTCGGCTTTAACCAATACGCTATTAGGTTGGTTTGACAAGACCTCCCTGAGATGGATCTGTGTTGCCACCCATCTTGGAGGGGATTACTTTCTAGAAATGCCACCAGTTTCTCCTTCAGTATTGCCTCCGTAAGCTTACCCACTATGGACGTGAGACTGACCACCCAATAATTTCCTGGCTCCTCCCTAGGCCCACTCTTGTGTATGGGCACCACATGGGCCACCCTCCAATCCTGGGGCACACACCCCATTTCCAAGGAGGTGCTGAACAGATCTGCCAGAGGCTCAACCAACAGCTCCGCCATCTCCCTCAGCACCCTGGGGTGGATGCCAACGGGACCTGCTGCCTTGTCCACCCTTACTGCCCTCAGCCCCTCTAGCACCCTACTCCATGTGATCACTTTGTCCATCACCTCCTCCCCCCCTTTCCGCACCCACCCACTCCAGCCCATGCTGATAGTGGACCATCCCTCTCCTTAGTGAAAATGGAGCAGAAGTACTCATTTAGAATTTCCACTTGCTTCTCCCCCTTTTCCACTCAATCACCTCCCTGCTTTATCCTCACAATATGTTCCTTGCACTTCCTCTTTTCCCTGACATACCTACAAGCATCCTTTTCCCCTCCCTTTATGCCCTGTGCGGACCTTAATTCCCTGAAGGCTTTAGCTTTTTTCACCCTCCTGGCCACCTCCCTTGACCAACTCCCATAAGCCTCCTTATCCTCTCCCTTCCCTGTTCTCCTGTACTTCCGGTATGCAGCCCTCTTTGCCCTCACCCCTTGCAGCACTTCCTTGTTCAGCCAGCATGGTTTCTTGTCTCTGCTCTTCTTACTCATGGCCCTGGTGCAGGCTACTGTGGCCTCTGTTAGACCAGTCTTTATGACTCCCCACTTTTGTTCTGCATCCATCCCCAGCCTAATATCCTGGAGTCTCCCTTGCAGTATTGCTCCCATCCTCCCAAAGTCCACCCTACTAAAGTTCACCACCTTACTGCCCATGCCTCCAGTCTCCCTGCCCAGTGCGAGAACGAGCCACACTGTTTGGTGGTCACTACCAGCTAGTGGGTCCTCCACCCTTACCTCCCTCACTGCCTCCCCATTTGCCAGTACTAGGTTCAGAGTGCTACCAAGCCTTGTAGGCCCACTTACTGATTGTGTCAGAAGGCTGACCTGGAATACATCAAGGAGCACCTGCTCCCTGGTACTGCTAGTGGTTGGGGTGCTCCAGTCAACCACTGGTAGGTTACAATTCCCCACTATCACCACACTCACCCTTCTACACACCCTGCTTATCTGCTCTGCCAACTCTCGATCCAGTTCTCTAGATTGGGCTGGTGGCCTGTACACCACTCCCAGCCTCAGCTTTCTGCCCTTGAAGTCCAGGAGCTTCACCCAAAGTGAATCAGTCCTCTCCTGTTTTCCCTCATCCTTTATGCATTTGATCCATTCCCTCACATAGTGTGCAACCCCCCCATATCTCCTGTATATCCTGTATCCCGGGACTGACAAGTCCCAATCATGGTACTCTGTGGCTCAAGTCTCTGTCACTGCAGCAATGTCCACCTTCCCCTCTGAAAGCAGTGCCTGAAGCTCTGCAATTTTGTTCCCCAGGCTTCTTGTATTGAGAGAGACCACCTTCCACCCGTACCCCTCCTTCCCCTTACTCTTCTCCTTGGCCTGTGTCCCTCCTCCTGGTAGTCCTCACCCTTTCTCCTTCTTATTCTTACTGGGTGGTGGTGCCTTCTGTATTACACTCAGAGCACTCTGCCCACCGCCCTCCTGGGAGTTAATACACCTCCGCCTTTACCTATATCTAGGGGGGTGAGCTCATTAGACTCCCCTGTTTGGACCTTTTCTACCAACTTCAGTCTTTTGAACACCCTCACCCCCCACTAGTTTAAATCCACTTTAGTAGAGATATACCCCTCTAATCCTGCCTTTAATACTCCCCGCCCCTCCCTGCTCAATTGTAGCCTGTCCCCCATGTACAAGTCACTATTCCCACAGACCCTACCCCAGTTAGTCACTAACCCATAATTTATGGCATTGCACCAATCCCTCAGCTAGTCATTGAACTCCTTGATCCTACACTTCCTCCCTGTGCTTGTACATGGTACCAGGAGTACCTCTGAGAATGTCACCGACTCCCCCAACCCCTCACACTGTCTGCCCAACTCCTCAAACCTTCCCCTCACTACTTGCACAGTGTCCCCTGCCAAGTCATTTGTACCCACGTGCAACACTAAATGAGGTTTCTTCCTCCCGCTCACTGCACACTTGAGCGGTGCCTCCCCTGCCCCTCCTGCAGTCAATCCAGGGATAGCTTCAACCCAAATATGGCTATGCCTTTCCCCCCTTCTGCCCCATCTCACCCCTTTCAGTATAGAATCCCTAGGACAAGTACTCCGTCCCTTACCCCTTTCCATTCTAATGCCCTTTCCACCACCCCAGTATTTGTTCTTCCCTGCCCCTTACCCCCACCAGCTGCACCCTCTGTGACTTCTGTATCTGCACCCCCTACTTCCGCCTCACTCCTTTTCTCATCCTTATTCCTCCCATTCCCCTTGAACCCCTTTCCAGCCTGACTGCTTACTGCTGGGCTTCCCATGTCAACCTCCCTTCCTTCCCTGCTGATTTCCAACTCCTCTTCTATCCCCATTATTGTCGATTTAGAGCTCCAATTCCCTTCGACCCCCGATAGTGATGCCCCTCCCATCCTTCTCCCTTCCTGCAGCCTTGTCTACTCCAGTCACCTCCTCCTTCCTTACTAGCCCCCCTTCTACCCTTTTGTCCTCGCTACCTCTTCCCCGCCTGTTGCCATCCTTCTCATGCTCTGCTTGTCCTCCCCCACTTCAGTATGTTCCTACTCCCCCTCTCTGTCCCATAGCAGAGGCTCAAATCTATTCTTAGTCGATACCCTCCCACATCTCTTCCACCTCATCGGTCCCCCGACTTATTCCCTCTGTGCACCCCCGTCCCACCCTGGTCCCTCCCTACCCGCAGCCATCTGCTTTCTCCCGGTACTTCTAGTGGTCTCTTCCTCCCCTATCAGGAGGCCCCCTCACCTTGGGCACCCCCTCCCTCCTCCTCTCTTTTCTGCTAGTGCCTCTAATACTGGGGTCAGTTTCAGTGCCTAGTTGTTCTTCCCCTGTCCCCCCTTGCCATCCCCTATTCCCCCCAGCCAGGTTGCCTAGCATACTCATCTGTCCTGCCACTTAGACTCCTTCCTAACATCCACAGTTCCTCCTTCAAACTAGCCACTTGTCTATAGACCATCCCTCCCCATAGGAGTCAACTTTATTTTTTCTGGGGCTCAAAATGGCTGTGGGGGCCAGTGTCCACAGAAGCTCTGAGGTATTTGGCATTCTGTGGTGTATTTTGAGGGTTTTACTGAAGAAATAGCACAACATAAAACAAGCATCACTGAAATCATAGCACAGTACCCAAATTAGACCACATTTTCTTCTGTGATTACATTACAGGGGTGTTTCTGGTAACTTTATCTATACAACTAGCAAAAGCCCAAATGATGCATTTTTGAATCACAGCAAGATGTCTCTAGCTTGGAGTCCCCAATCCACCCCCCCCAAGCAATACCACAGTAAAATTAAGGGAATTAAACAGATACAATACATAGCGTGAGAAATAAAATGTTAGGTATTCTAACTTTGTAATGTGTTTTTGCTAACAGTTTACTCCCCACATGGCATTAGAAGGCCAAGCTTTGATTTGCATTTACACCCTTTTGCTTTACCAAGTCAATTTGCTTTATAACCTTATCACTCAGCCTAACTGTAAGTACTTTTCAAAAACTTAAGGTCTCTTTCCACTAAAACTTAATACTGATAGTGTTAGCAACATTTAAGAAAACATTATTTTTTATGTAGCCAGTCACCCAACAGTTTAAATTTAACTGACACAGAACATCAACTCAATGACTGCATGAGAGGGAAAAAGGAAATTGTTTAACCAAGAAAGACACATTAAGCTGAAGCTTGTTTCCAGGTACAACCTGTGAGCACAACAAAGTTTAAGTGACTTGCTCAGGGAAGAGTCCTACAGTATACAGGTCAGGTGTGGGCTGTAGGATTCAATCCCACATCTCCATGCTTGCAGCCCAGTGTCCTTAACCACTACACTATACTGCCTCTTGCATGACAACAGTAATACAACACAGAATTATCTGCATGAAGCAGAATGATGCATTTGTTTCTGTTAGGTCAAACCTTTCAATAAATGAACAAAAAAAACCAGCAACCCCTTTGTTGATCCCTGTGTAACTTCAAACTTTATCTTGGCTAGATCTGTGTGGACTAATCCCAACTTTACCTCCTGAGAATGATTTGGCAGATAAGAACAATACACCGATTTTTTTTTTCACTGGAGGAGATAATACAAGAGGGAAAAAGTTTGGGCCAAAGGAAGTTTGTCAGCAAAGAAGGTCAATATATTTGTCAAGCCAAACTATCCAGCTCATGTAAACATAGCCACTGCATTGTCCAGTCCTAACAGATGTCTTTGGAAAACAGCAGCATAGTCAAGGAAGCATTAATTGTTCAGCTGAACATGTTCTATAAATATCAGACAGTACAAATAAAGGACTGTATTGCTGAAACCATGACTCACCTAATTCATAAACCAGGGATATTTTTATGTTAGATTATAGCTACAGATCAAGTAAGGTACATTGAGTTTGGTGTGAATTGGGGATCACAAAGTCAGGATCCACCAGCAGTACCTTCACCTCTGAACTCCAACACCTGAATTCTGAACCGATGGGCCAGTCAAACTCAGGCTCAGCAATGCATAATTTTAACTGAATCTCTGGACCCCGACCCCCAGTCTCCTCCTTCTCACTAATCGTGGGATGGGAGTGGGACTGCACCTTAAGAGAATTATTTGCTGACTTCTGAGAATGGCAGAAAAAAAAAACCAGTCAGCAACTATAAAAAATGAAATGCCTCAAAGCATCGAACACACACAGATGATACATCCACTCAAATATTGTGCACTCCACGGTGGGGACAAGTTGGATGAGTTCATATGCAAAAATCAAAAAGCATAGTGCAAAAACAACTGTGATAACCATCTATGATAAGATGCTCCTGTTTCTAGTTCAGGAGTAAAGAAGGGGATGGGTGAAATCCAGAATGCTGGAACCATTGGCCCCGTCCACACTACACTGCTCAGGCGTGGTAATGGATACAAACCATTACAGCCCGGGAGCAGTGCAGTGTGTCCACACTGCGGCGGTGTCCGTTATGGGACCGGTACTGCCGGTCCACACTGTGGGAGCTGGGCGACTGTTACGGTGGCACCCAATCCCACAATGCAGCTCACGCTGTGCTAGGGGACCGGTACCACGCGCCCACACTACAGCCGGTAACGTTACCGAGGCATAACAGGTTTCATAACCGTTGTTGAAACCACCTCATATGTGGTTTCAACAACGGTTACGAAAACGCCTTCTGTTACGTTGCAGGTGTGAACGCAAACAGTTGCGGTAACGGTTTGGGCCCTCTGTAACATTACAGAGGCATAGTGTGGACAGGGTCTTA
This sequence comes from Neoceratodus forsteri, assembly GCA_016271365.2. Lineage (NCBI taxonomy): Eukaryota > Metazoa > Chordata > Ceratodontiformes > Ceratodontidae > Neoceratodus > Neoceratodus forsteri. The sequence goes on from JADMNL010000025.1 coordinate 247,769,962, forward strand.
ATGGCTAGAAGTGCAACTGTGGTAGTTGTTCAACTGACTAAAAAATTGGATGTCTGGAACAAGTGCAAACTGCATTCTTTGTTCTGTTCCATCCAGATAAATGGCCATTCCAGATTTTCAATCTTTCTGGTTATTCAAGTCCCACCACTGCAGATTTTACCCTCAATGAGAAAATAGTGCATTTTGCACTTGTTCCAACTTCCATCAAACAGACATTCTGGTTTTTAATGGTTCTTCTGGCTGTCCCGGTTCTAGCATTGTAGATACCCTCCAGTCCCAGTTCATTTCGAATGACCTAACATTTCATGCCAACTGCTTGATGTTTTATCAGATTCAGAGCACTTCTGAATGAAGTACCTAGCAATTGGCATGACAAACTTAACATTAGTTAGGTCGAAAGACTCAAAATATAATCATGCTGCTGCATTGGTCTGTCGAAGCTCCTACTGGTAGGAAGTGAGCACACAGCACAGGCAGCCCCTCTCGACTACATTGTTTGTTTTCAGTTATAGTCATTTTTCTTTAAGTGAGGCTTGCACCCACCCACCACTGTGCCAGGCCCAGACTGCCAGTGAATCTGTGATGATGCCTTTTTTTTCTCAGTTACCCCCAGACTGTCAAGACAGTGAAAATATTGCTTACTGCCTTGTCCTTGCTGCTTGTTTCTTGATTGTGAGCTGTGCTGCTGGTTCCTTCCTGGCTCCAACCTTCTCCCACAGCCACACCACCCGACTTTCACACTTTTAGTCGACCGAGTACCGACTGGTGAGGTGGCTGACAACTCTGGCTCTGCGCTCCTTGCCACATGGCCCCGAACCTGGCACCAGTTATTCGAGGCAGTTGGTGAGCCCCACATAGTTGACCAATCTTGACCCACCCAACAAATGTCTAATCTTAAATTAATTAACAGTCGGGAATGGCTCCCGAGTCCCGGCGTCCCTGCCCTCACACACAGCACAGACCATGCCCTGCTGCTCGCTACCACCTACCAAATCTTACTTCAGTTCTTCTCCACTTGGCCGCAGAGTCCTGCCACTGCCACCATCAGTCATCTGGCAAAATGAAGCCACCAACGTTCACTGCCGTCTGCCAAGGAGGATTAAAATGGTGGATCCACTGGATTCGGACTGGCACCAAACAGCACACAGTGTCAGAGGTGCCGCAGTGCATGTGTACTTCATGCCGATGAACTGGCGTGACTGGAACTTGATTGCACTACCAACCCTCTACCAATGGCACTGCACAGAAAAATAAATAAAAGCAGAGTATATGAATAATTAATGACATGGGCACATCATGATAATGGGATGGTACTGCTGTTCCCGGCAGTGAAGTTAGTTGCCCCTCCCCACTGGAAAGGTTCCTGAGGTGGCGGCACTGACAATAAAGTAAAAAGCAGGGATTGAAAAAAAAATTATGATGGGATGGTGTCGGCCTGGGGCAGAGCCCCCACTGCAGTTTCCTGGGGGGGGGGGCTTCTGTCCCTCAGCCCCCCCCCATAGTCGGTGCCAATGCACCTCCCATCCTCCAAGCCTAGTCCAGAATCATGGCAGTCCCACACCTTGTACACCCCACCACACTTCCAATGATGTCCGCCCTATTGAAATGTGGCACCTGTCCCATTTTGGCCCCATCTTATGTTACAGGCTCTTACTCCTGGTTTCTGTACCCTACTACAACTGTTAGGCCCCTAGTTACTCAAATTCCTGTCCCCTCCCACTAGTCCCTCTACTGCCCCCTGGCCGACCGGGTTAATTCAGTCTCAAATTTCATCCGTTAGATACTGTATTACTGTAGCAATCCTAAAGCCTCCTTGTCCGTTTTTCACCCCTCAGCTACCATACTTTTTGTTCTCAGCCCTCATAAAGTTTCACTTAGCCCAGTTAGAAATCCTGTTGCACTCCAAGTATTACTTAGCTCAGTTAGAGAAATAAACAGAACAACTAAGTCTGTATTATTACAGCAATCTTAAAAGTACCCAGTCGTTGCTTTGTCTCCACTCCAGAGACCCTGCTGTAATATAGGATCACACAGGACTCTGGGCAGGTGGGTGGGCAACTCTAAAGGCCTGACAGAGCTCAGTTGAGCTCGCTCACTCCCCTCTCTCACTCGCTTGTTCTGTTTCTCCCAGCACTGCAGGCAGTCCTTTTGTACTGGGCTCCTGCCTGCACTGGCACCTTTTTCTGCCCACAAAGAAAGCCACAGCTTTCCCAACAGAGCTCCATTGAGCTTGCTCACTTCCCCTCTCTCACTCGCTCATTTTGTTTCTCCTGGCGCTGTAGGCTGCTCTTTTGTACTGGGCTCCTGCCTGCGTTGGCGCCTTTTTCTGCCCACAAAGAAATCTGCAGCAGTCCTGACAGAGCTCCATTGAGCTTGCTCACTCCCCCTCTCTTACTCTCTCGTTCTTAATCTGTCCCAAACACTGACTTCCCACAGCGATCGAGCTATTCTGCGCCAGAAGTGCGAAAACACATTTCAGCCAGGATGTGAAAAATTACAGCTACACTGTTCATAAGGAGGTGTGAGAAAATGCCAGTGTTGAAAATTGGGGTGAAATATTGTAAATCAGCGGTTACAAGTGGTGGGGCGTGGAAACTGTGCAACGCACACCTGTAATACAGTCATTTTATGGACTTTCGTAACCAAATTTTCAAGATAGGCATTTTAGGACCTCTACTCATGAACAGTGTCACTGTTATTTTCTTAATCTGTCCTGAAATCTGATTTCCCACAGCAACCGTGCTATTCTACGTCGGAAGTGCAAAAACACATTTCAGCCACAATGTGTAAAATGACAGCTGAACTGTTCATAAGGAGGTGTGAAAAAAGGCCAATGTTGAAAATCTAGAGTGAAAATATCACAAATTCGCGAAGTTATGAGCGCGCGTGGAAAATGCGCAACACACACTCGTAAAGCAGTCATTTTTTGGATTTGTTTCACCAACTTTGCAACATAGTCTTTTTGAGAGCCCTCCTCATGAACAGTGGCAGTGTCATTTCGTTAATCGGTCCTGACAGGTGATTGCGTGCAATGACCATGAAATCATCTTTCGGGACCGAACACTGGCTCCCAGTGTACCTCCTGCATTTATGGGGAGGGAGACTGAAGCCAACAGGGACTGGGGCCCCCGTCGGCACAGAAACAGGTGGGGGGTGCGCATGATGCCAAGGGGGATTGTGCACTCCCTCAGCACACAGCAGAAATTGGGGGGTGGGTACATTATGCTGATGGGGAATGGGCTCCCCATCGGCAACTGGAACTGGGAAGGGGGAATTGAAGCCGATGGGGATGGCCCCATTGGCATAGAAACGTAGTGATGATGCCGAGGGGATTGAGCACCCCGGCACACAACTGAAATGGGGGGCATTATGCCACTGGGGAGTGGGCGCCCTCATCAGCAAATGGTCTCTGAGGCGGCATACAGCCACCAGGGTCCTGGTAATGTTACACCAGGCAAGGTACCGCCCTGCAGTGATGGGTCACTCCCTCATTGCAGCGGAATGGCCGACACTGCAATGACGAGGCAGCCCCTGATTGCAGCAGCGAAATCCTTACAACTTGGTGGCACTCTTCAGAACCAGTGTCATCAGCACACTGGTCCTGCTTTGACCGAGCACTGCCAAGCCCAACAATGCAGTGCCGGCATTGGCTGCCACAGTGCCGCACCTCTCCTAAGCTGCCACATAATGTTTCTTGCGCATGCGCACAAGCAAACTTAAAAATTAAAAGGTGAGGACCTTCGATTATTTATCAGTGAAGTAATTTTTATTAAACAGAATCTTCTTTCCTTTACATTTCATCTGTTCACATTACATATACGTGCTGTGAAGTGATAATACTCTGCTTGTGGCTTTCATTCTTTATCAAATAATTAATTTCATTAAAACAGAGTCTTTTTTTCTTTCTTTTAGACTTCATCTGTTCACATTACATATATCTGCTGTGACGTGATAATCCTACTCTGCTTATGATATCACAGTCTGTTGCCATGGACACAATTCTAATGTCGCAAGCACAGGATTATGACCTAAAACAGGAAACACAGTGGGGGCTGATAAGGTTTAAGGGGAAAAGAGCCTATTTTCATGTAAATGTCTTTATTTGTGAATGGACTGTCCAAGAATTCAAATTGTTTTGGAATCTTATGAGATCTGAGTCCTGCAGGTGCCAACAGTAATTAATTTGTAGAAACCTGGAAAATCAAGTTAAATTTCTAAAACTGCTTTTACTGCAATATAATAAAGTTTATTTAATGTGAGGTTTATTTTAACAGTAAGAACCTTGACTCTAATCTTTGTCTGGGAAATAATAACCTTCTGAAATGCTAAGCACACTCGGCTGCACCTCGAGCCTTTCAACATTCAAACAGGTTGTTATTTCCTACTTGAGGACCTCAACATCATTCCTTGTTGCTTAAATATACTGACTAATGAAATACAGTGAACAATGATAAGAAGGAATGATAGATAGTAACTGCAGGGACTCCATGCTGAATTTAGGAGCTCATATAGAAACCCAGAATTTGATGGCAGCCAAGGATCGCTTGGACACCCTAGTCTGCACATTTGTCCCCACCTATCCTGTTACTGCCATATCCCATTAATGTGCCAACTGTTTCTTGCCACCATAATGTTGCGGAGGAATTTATGTCACACACCTCTCCTACGACTTTGATTTCTTGCCATCCTGCAATTTTGCCTTTTGGTGATACTCCCCCTTTCTGCAGGTGTGCGACCCAGATTTTGTTATATAAATAACTGGGGTCGTGGGGCAAAGCCTGTCCATGTGGAGGTGGCACAGCCCCCATGATGGATGTCACTCCTACTGCTGCTGGGCGGCAGATAGTCTGAGCACGGTATTGTAATGCAAATTGCAGGCGCCTGTATTTACGCCAGCAACTTCATTGTCACTGTGGCATGGGTGAACCATCACTGCAGATTCTACTCCATCTCCAGTTCTTGTCCCGCTTTCCAACTAAGATTCCCTTGTGCCTATCCCATGCATACATTAAGCCCTCCACTGTTTTCGTGCTCACTACCTCCTCTGGAAGACTGTTCCAGGCATGCACCACTCTTTCTGTGAAGAAGTACTTCCTCACATCTCTGCTGAATTTACCCTCTTCCAGCTTCGCTGTATGTCCCCTTGTTCTTGTGCATCTTTTCCTTTTAAAAATACTCCCCTCCTGTACCTTGCTCAACTTTGTAAGGTATTTATAGGTCTGTCATGTCCCCCTCTCCCTCCTCTCTTCCAGGATGTACATATTGAGGTCCTGCAGTCTCTCCTCATAGGACTTTTGATGCAGCCCTGCACCATTTTATTTATTTATTTGTTTTTGTTAACCAGGTAAGCACACTAGACAAGAAGTGCCTATTTTCAGGTGCGACCCGGGAGGTTACAATACAGAAGAAAAAATTACGATACAGCATATTACGAAACAGCAAACATGGTACATTGTCACAGTACAGCATATTACAAACAGCAAACATGGTACATTGTCACAATACAGCATATTACAAACAGCAAACATGGTACATTGTCAAGGTCACACACAGGCCCATGTCACAGGTGGAGCCAGAGTACAATATGGAGACATGATACAATCAGAGATAGAAACATGATACAAATTTAGCTTGTATTAAATGATAGAGAAGACAATAGTATTTTGCAAGAAATGGTATGGGGGCATGTCAACCACAAGGTTCCGTGGAAGCACAGGGAGACAGGAAATTATGAGGTAACCACAAGGGGAGTGTAAACAGTGCAACTAACAGTGTGACTTGTCAGGTAACAGATAAAGGGGAGTGTAGGTAGTAAGCACGCCAGCAGGGTACTTGACTAGTAAAGGGGAGGGGGGACTGCGACAGAGTCAAGGCTCTGGCTAAGGAAAGAGAACTGCTTGCATCCTGGAGGGCAGAACAGGGTAACGTCGGGTCAGTGAAGTGCTTACTATGAAGGGAGCTAGTGGGTAAGGGGATAAAGTGCTGTATAGGAGAGTGGCAGGGGCCAATCCAGAGTTGACCTCCTCTGGACAGCCAGACCATGTCTATTTCCTTCCTAAGATGTGGTCTTCAGAACTGGACAAAGTACTCCAGGTGGGGTCTCACCAACAGTCTACACAGTGGCAATACTGCCTCCCTCATTCTGCTGGTGGTACCCCTCCCTAGGCACCCCAGCATCTCACTGGCCCTACCCACTGCCTTGTCGCATTGCCTCACTACCTTGTGGTCATCAGATATGATTTACTTCAAGGTCCCTTTCCTGTTTGGTCACAGACAATACCTCTTCCTCCATTTCATACACCTCCTCTGGTTTTCTGTACTCTAGGTGCAAGACTGTGCACTTTTTCACACTAAAACTCAGCTGCAGTACCCTTGATCGCTTCTTTTCACTGATCTCTGTACATTCTCTCCACACCCTCTGGAGTGTCCACCATATTACAGATTTTGCTGTCATCTGCAAAGAGGCAGACCTTCCCTTCCAGCTCATTTGCAATGTCACTTATAAAGAAATTGAAGAGGACTGGTCCCTGTACTGAGCCTGGAAGTACGCCGCTGGTCACCCTCCCTTCCCCCGAGTGAGTTCCATTTACCCCCATCCTGTGTCAGGTATCCATTAACCAATTTGTTACCCAGTTTACCACTTAAGAATCCTAAGCTGCCCAGTTTCCTTATTAGCCTTCTATGTGGTACGTTGTCAAAGGCCTTGCTAAAGTCTAAGTAGGCCGTGTCCACCGCCCCACCCTGATCTATTTCCCTAGTCACTTAGTCCAAGAAATCTATCAGCATTATCTGACATGACCTACCCCCATGAATCCATGCTGCCTCAGGTCTTGTAATCTGCTGGATTAAAGATATCCCACAATCCTTTTCTTCAGCAGCAACTCCACTAATTTCTGCACAACTGATGTCAGACTGACCGGTCCAGCCCATAGTTGCCAACCTCCCCCCTACTGCTTTTATGAAGCAGGACTACATCTGCTCACTTCCAGTCCCAGGGACCACTCCTTTTTCCAGTGAGTTGTTGAATAGGGCTGTCAGAGATGCAACCAGTACCTCCCTGAGCTCCCTCAATACCCTTGGGTGCATCATGTTTGGCCTCAAAGCTTTGTCCACTTTCAGATCTGCAAGTCCTTTCGGGACTTTCTCCTCTGTAAAATGGACTTGTGTCTACCTCCCTTCCCCAGTGCTCCTGTGGCTTTTGTGGGGCCCTGCCCCTTCCTCTGTGAAGACCGAACAAAATTATTTGTTCAGGATAGCTGCTTTTTCCTGATCCTCCTCTGCACAGCCACAATCCCTCCCCTAGTCTTCCTCATTTCACTTATGTGCCAAAAAAGGTCTTGCCCCCTTTAGTTACCCCTTGGGCTATCCTTTCCTCAGTTTGTGACTTTGCACTCCTCACTGTTTTCCCTGCTTCTCCTGGTACACGTTCTTGTCCTCTTCCCTCCGCCTCTCTTTACATCTCCTTACTGCTACCCTTTTAGCCTTTACCTTTTCAGCCACCTCCCTTGAGATCCATAGCAGTCTCTTTTTCCTCCAGTTTTTGCTCACTTCTTTTGTGCAATGGTTTGTTGCCTTTACTATGCCATCTCTTAACTCAGCCCACTGTTCTTCCACCCCCACCCAGGTCATCCCTGCTGCTAGGTCGTCTCTGAGGCATTCACCAATTTGTTTAAAGATCTGACCTCCTGAAGTAAGGAACACTCATCCTTGTGTGGTTTGCTTCTGCTGCCATACTTAAGTTGAACCACACTGTACAGTAATCACTGATCCCCAGGTGGCCTCCCACCTTGACATCTGCAATACTGACCCTGTTTATGAGCATCAAGTCCAGTACTGCCCCATCATGAGTGGGCTACTTGACTATCTGCCTGGGAAATGCCCCTAAAGGAAGCACAGAATGCCTCTTCTTTTAACTTATGCCGCTGCAGGGAGACTCTAATCTACATCCAGCAGACTGAAGTCCCCCACCAGCAGACTCATCCAGTCTGGAGACAAGGACTATGGGAGAGGCCCACAGACTATGGGATTTCTGGATTACCCTTAAATCCAGCATTTCCTCCACCTCCCCCTAATGTCCTTTAGGATGGCCTCAGACACCTGGCAGGCTGTCCATCATATGGGAGCTTGCGTCCCCATGTCTACATCATAGGACACTAAGGGGGTTCATCCGGCTTGACCTTAAAGGGGCAAAGTCCCTCAAAACCTCCCTCACTAGGCCGGCCCAGTGGCACTGGACGTTGAGGTGCTGAATGCTGCACCCCATCCGCCACTGGCGCACTCTGCCCGCAAATAAGCTCCCGGGATTGCCAGGTTCAGGGCAAGAGGGACAGTGCATCCAGAGGACTGCTCTCCTCGGGAGGAGGATCTGCCTCTGGCTTGCTGATTGCCCCTAGTTGTGGCTGGAGGGTGATACAGGTTGGGAGGCATGTAGCCGGCGCATCTGATGTCAAAGGGGAGGGGGGAGCGGAGAAAAACGTAAAAGAATGGAGCTGGCAGGCTCCATGATGGCCCAGGACTGTGCCTGTGCCGTTCCCTCAGAATCTGGATGCTGACTTTCCAGGGAAGGGGAGAAAGTCGACACTCCTCACCTCCCACCCTGTCATGGAGGGCAACCTGTGGGGGATTTCCCAAGGAGGTTCAGTGCGGGGATGCTGGGGCCGGAGAGATGAGCTCCTCTGAGAGTGGAGCTGTAGCTGCCTGCCAGTTCCCCACCAAAAGTATGTATGGAAAAAAAATTAAACCTCCCTCACTTCCTGGGTCTGTTTGGGGTCAACTGAGGCGACAGCTTGATTGTCTCCACAGATGACTCCTGCTTGCTTTCCTCTAGCATGTCCAGGAGGGGGTCTTCCTTGTCCATCTCCTCCCCAGGACTACACACTGCAAACACCACGTCAGCCCTGTTTACATATGCCTTCATCATACTGACATGGGACATCCTATGAGTATGTCTCCTGTGAGGCAGTTCCACAACATAGTTCACATCATTGACCTGTTGGACTACCTCGTATGGTCTCGCCCACTCAGCCTGCAGCTTGTCCTTCCAGATTGGAACTGGGACCACTACTTCTTGGCTTGAGCTGTACAAGCAAGCTCTGGCTCCATGATCATACCGGACCTTTTGCTTCTGCTGGGCAGCTGGCAGGTTGCTTTGGGCCACTCCCATAAGCTCCTTCAGCTTCTCCTTGAACTTAAGGACATACTCCACTATGGGAGCTCCCTTGGTGGCATGCTTGCTTTCCCAGTCTTCCTGGATAAAGTCTAAGGGCCCACGCACCCTACGTCCGTATAAGAGTTTGAAGAGGGAGAACCCTGTCGACTCTTGGGGCACCTCCCTGTATGCGAACAACAGGTGGGGAAGGTATTTCTTCCAGTCCCTCCCATGCTGTTCAGCAAACGCTGGAGCAATGTTTTTAGGGTACCACTGGAGACTAGAAGAGAGAGGGGGGACATGATTGAAACTTTTAAATATGTGAAGGGGATCAATAAGGTGAAAGAGGGGAGCTTGTTCAGAAGGGGGGGGGGCTAAAACCAGAGGGCATAGTCTAAGATTGGAAGATAATAGATCCCACCTTGACATCTGCAATACTGACCCTGTAGAGACAGTGAGAAGGGGCAGTTCTTCATGGAGAGAGAGTGGTGGAGGCCTGGAATAAGCTACCAGAAGAGGTGGTGGAGACCGAAACGGTGGAGAGATTTAAGAGGGCATGGGACAGACATATGGGATTGGGAAGTGAGGGGAGGGGGACGGCCCGTAAGAATGAAGATGAGTAGGGGAGGGGGAAAAGGACACACTTGATGGGCCGATGAGGTCCTTTTCTGCCGTCCGATTTCTGTGATTCTGTGAGCAGCACCTCCCCTTTTTCTGCCATTGTGCTAATGGTTTCCCCAGTGCCTTATCCACTTCCTTTCAGGGTGACACACAGTACCTCCAATCCCTCCATTCCCCCCCTGGTTTCCCTGCATTTCCACCACTTTGATTCCCTCCCTTACACACAGCATCACCCCATCTCCCTTCCTCCCCACCTTATCCTTCCTGAACTGGTACAGCCTGATATGGCCATGTCCCAGTCATGGTTACCTATGTACCACAATTCTGAAATAGCCTCATAGCAACAGTATCCAGGTCCCTTGTTTCTTCCGCCACCCTCCTCAGCTAGTTTATATGTTCATCAAAGTAACATTTAAACTTTCCACTGAGGACTCACTCTAATGGCTGGGACAGCAGCCACAAGGTATAAACAGCAAAATAATAACGTTAATACTATAAGTTAATGGGGCTGCCGCGGGGGTGCCTCTTATTGTATAATAGACTCCACGTGTAAGGTTTGAGTGAGAGGTGGTTCTGTCTGCCCAAATCTCATGAGAGGAATCTCTTGTACCATAAAAGACACCCCTCAGAGGCCCTATTATTTTATTATAAATGACTCACGTTTACCTTGAGTGATTTCAAAGTTTGGAGCTTTTTTTCCTTTAATTTCAATATGCCATCTTCCCCCAGCACTAAAGTGGAGCACTCTCTCCTAACACTCGCACACATGAGCATACTATACACAGGACAAGAGGTACACAGGCTCTGCATGCTGATTGGCTGAAAACATGTTACTGATTTATTATCAGTTATGAATTATTCAAGGAAGTGGTGCACCTTCAAACAGCAGTGAGGAAATAGAATTAAATTGGTACAGGATCTAAAATTGGCACATCCCCTCCCCCCGGCCAAATGTCAGCAATAATTTCCTTTAACTAGCCCCGCTGCCTTGTACTCAAAGAGCTGGTGACACATTCGGGAGAACATAAACAAAACATAGTATTTAGACACTGTCCAGCTTGTATTTCCCATTAGTGCTATATTCCTCCTCCCCATAATTTGTTACTGAGGTCATTTGTATGAAAACAGGATCTTTGCTCCTGAAGAGTTTGCATAGTCCTGCTGCTTTCTCCCTACCTGAATGTGACATCACGGTTACTCCCATAGCAACAGATTGTGATGTCACAACAGAGGATTATGACATGAAGTAGGGAGTAAGCTAAAGAGGCAGATGGACTCTAAATGTCCTCTAAGAGATAAAGATCATAAATTCACGCAAATTTCCTTAGTAATAAATAATGGGGAGGAGAAATATACAAAATATAAATGGAATCCAAGGTACCTAATTATTATGTTTTTTAAATTTTTCTCTGAGGCGTCAGTAGCTCTTTAAAAAGGTACCTTTTCTGCAAGTACACCAGTTGGGCTAGTGGACTATCCATGGGACCAGTGAATTTTCCCAGCCATGAGCTCTGCTGACTAGTGGCTGCAAAACATAACTTATTTTTTTATATAGCTTTTGTCTTCCGGGACTGTCCGATCAGTCCTTTGCCTCACACACAATCGATCCTCCATCCCAGAATGCCTCTACCCTTGTGGGATTAAGACCACAGCGATCCACGTGATGTAGGGCTTGAGAGTGCCAGCAGCAGTTATCATCTAGATAACCCAATGGTTTTCTCTTTTTCTCTACCATCTCATGGGCAGCCAGATGCTTCCCTCATACACTCTGTGGTACACCCTGCCACCCAATGGCTGAGTCAGGAGGGCATATTAGCATAGAGCAAGAGGTGTATGCAGCTGGCTGCCGGCACGATAGGGGCAGGCAGCTTTGTCAAGAGGAGGTTGTGCTGCACTATTTATAAGATAAATTAAACTATTATAAGGCACTAAATTGTTTTTTATTTTTGCCTTAAACTGCTAATCAAGGGCTCTACTATCAGTGCTGGTGGTGGGTGGGGTGGGGGGGTTTCAATATCCAGAGTTTTCCTTTAGTATGATAAAACAACATGCGAGTTAGTGAATTAACATGATTACAAGCTGCTTTAGTACTAAAATAAAAACACAGCACCCACAATGTTATGTTGCACAACTAGGTAGCAAGCAACTGATTCATGATGCATGATGCATATTGGAACATTATCGAAAATTATCAAATAGCGGTCAGTTGTAACAGTCCGCATCAGTTGGTCAGGTTAGGGCTCCTTGCACTCTACATCCACTTCTGTCTTTCAAGACAACTTTATTTCATAGTCCATTCCACTTCTCATTCTTTCTCTCTCTCTCTCTCTCTCTCTCTTTTATTCGTCCCCTCTCTCCAGATGCTCAAACCATCCCTTAGCCTTTGACTAACAAGCAACATGAGCCAACATAAGACTGTCCCACTAAAATCATTACATGGATAGAAATTAACATGCTAACTGGACTCAGTGCCCTCATTTTTGATTACAGGCTGCTGGATGAAATTGTACGTCCAATCCTGAAAGCTATACCTCAGCTGTAATTGGAGTCCCCCCCCCCCGCACTCAATCAGGCTGTGGTTAGATGTTGTGAAGAAGTCATCCTCAGATTGATCTGTGGTTGATAACAATCTTTTGTAACCTTTACTTTCACTCCTACCTAAAGCTTCTGTAAAGGGCTGATGATTTGCAGTTAATTGACCATTTACGTAACTGTTGTCATTTTGAGGTCTTTCAAATCAGGTTTTAAATCCAAGCATTCCAAAGAGATTACCTTGCTCTGTATGTGTGCTTAATGACCTTTTGATTGCAGCAGATAAAGGTCAACTAGTGTCAATCCTGATTCCTCTCAACTTCTGCCACAATCAATTGTGATATTTTATATGGAAACGGATGTTTTTCTGTGCCTCTAAGCAATAAAAGGGCACTGTCTTGCATGTTCTAAGGATGGCAGCACTTGTGTAGGAATGCAGCGCATATTTATTTATTTAAAAGTTTTACCAGGAAAGGCATACTGAGCAGACTACCGCTCGATTCCAGATGCGTCCTGGGGGTAGAAGGGAATGGGATAAGTACATACAAGTAAAAAAATACAGAGTTCCAGAACACCAAATTTTACATAGGTTTGATACAAATAGGTACATAGGTTCTACAGTTACAAAGATAATAAACTAGAAGTAGTGTATACAGGAAGATAGAAACAGAGTACACAGAAATTTGTAGTTGACAAACTAACGTTGATAGTTAAGCGTTTGAGAGGACAGCACAGTTTTGCACTGGGGAGTTGGCCCATACTTAGTGCACATCAACTTGACATGAGCAGCTTGAGGGGACTTGCCCTTTTTGAAGGGATATTTGTTGCCGAGGGGAGGGGGAGAGCCGGATGTCAGCCGGCAGAGAGTTCCATAGTTTAGGTAGATGAACTCTAAGAGCCGACTGTCCAGCAGAGGTAGTCATGTGAGGGATTTGTAGTAGACGGGAGTCGAAATTTCTGAGTGAGTATGGTGCTGGTGTTTGATCTGTTAGGGTAGAGGCTAGGTAGGAGGGCAGTAACTGGGCCCAGAATTTGGCTGTGAGTCTGTTGCAGTGGTACTGGTGCCTATTGACGAGGGAGGGTAGGTTAAGGTATCTGTAGAGGTCACAGTGGTGAGTGGAGGGAGGACAGTCCAGTGTGTAACCCCTAGATGGCGCTATCCCAGGGGCTACTACCCCTGCCTGATTTGCCACTAACAGGTTGAGGGGCCTGGATCCAATGGCGGTGCCTCCACCCAGAGGTCAGGGTTTGCAATAGTTAAACTAATCTTGGTCACAGCCCTCTGGGACACTGCAACCTCCTTTCTTCCCACTAGTGGCCCACACAATATATCAGAATTACCTTCACAGTATACACTTACCCCCAGGTCTGGTTCCGCACTGGGACCTCCTGTGAAATGAGATACAGTGCAACAATCACAGTACAGTACTTTAACATAGACAAATACCTCAGGCAGTATAACTTTGCTGAAACAAGCAGCTCTGATTTATTTAGGGGATATAACAAGGACAGGGGAAATCAGGTTAATTAGCTTATCACTCTAATAATCTACCTATGGCTCTGTGCACAGGCCTATCCCTATCAGTTACTGTCCCTGGGTACCCAAGCCCTAGTGGCTAGTCCAACCGTGGCAGCTGGTAGGCCCTTTCCCAGAGAAAAGGAGAATTAAACAGTCAGCAGTACAGTAATTCCATTTGGATTTAATGTGGCAATTCAACAGGGAGCAACCCTGAATTAGTACTCACGACCTCCAAATAAGATAGGGTCCTTCAATGTCAGCAGGGCTCACTTGAGGTACACAAACCTCTTCACACATCCATATAAAGAAAGTACTATACCAGGCAGGCTGCATCTGTATCCCGATCGCAATTACTGCACAATACCGGGAGAACACACAGCAGATTCAGTTCCTGACAGACCGAGTGCAATTTTCAGCAATTCTTCCAGTCTTCTACAGGGTGAGCCTGGTTTCTACTCTTCAGAGATCCTTTGATTCTTTTTCACAGGACGGATTCAGTCCTAACAAGCTGTTACACAAGCTGCAGACCGAACTCTGGGCCTATACACGCTTTTGACTAAACTGCACACTGAAAAGCACAGGGCTCCTTCCTTCTTCACTGCCAAAGCTCAACTGAACTCCAACTGATTAAACCGGCACTTCCTTTGAGTTCCTCCCAGTTCTTGACTGGATTGGCTGTCACTCACAATAGACTGCTGCTGTTGGTCCAAAAGGCACTGAAGTCTAAACTACATCTCCCAGAGTCACTGCCCATACAATCCTCTTGTGGCTGGCTCAGATTATGAGTCCAAGTTCTGATTCGTCCAAGGCATCATTTTAGAGCTAGCTACTCCCACACTGATTGGTCCAGTTCAGCAGTTCAAAACTAGAATGGGGAACTAGCAGACACAGTTCTGACTGCAAAGAAAGCAGGTTAGACAAACTGTAATTTCATTATTACTCTAAATAATTTCTGGCAAACAGTTACATCTTTCAGATAGGTTCCCTTTGCACTCCTAGTGACTGCAAAAATGAAGTGAATTGGCAGCAGCTCGAGTGGTACTCAGAGAAGCACACAGTCCCCCCATACAAACCAACCATGTCTGCAAGCAGACAGCTCCCAAAGAGACAGCACCAGAGGCTCCAAAAACACTCACCGACAAATGGCTTAAATGCCAAACACCATTCAGGCTTGGAGCATTCAAGCAAGCTCCTGGAAGTCTTTTGGGAACCCCCATTTGCAGGGGGGTTACAAGTGCAAAGCGACAGAAAGAGTTAAAAAGAGAGTCCAGTCTAGCCAAGGTGGATTTAGGGGCAGAACTGTAGACTACATCCCCGTAGTCGAAAATAGGGAGGATCATTTTCTGCAGTATCTCTTTGAGGGCTGGCAGAGGGATGCAACTGTGGTTCCGGTATAGTGCCCCCAGCCTAGGGAGTAGTTTTTTGTGGGCTGCTTCAATGTGCGTAGAAAAGTCTAGGTGCTGGTCCAGCCAGACCCCTAAGTATCTGAAAGAGGTGCAGACTTCTAGGGGGGTCCCATCTAGTGTTTTGAGAATGGGGAAAACGGGGAGGCGGGAGAGTCTTTGTCTCGTGCCAAAAGTCACGGAGATAATTTTTCTGGCATTTAGAATAAGTTGATTTCTGCGAAACCAGTGCTGGACTTTGGTGAAGTCTTGCTGGATCTTGTCTGCAACATCCAGCGGGGAGTGTCCTGAGGCGTACAGGACTGTATCATCTGCGTACATGTGAATGGCAGCATGTAGGCAGGTCGATGGCAGGTCATTTAGAAAAATGGAGACTAAAATGGGGCCGAGGACAGAGCCTTGGGGGACACCAATGGAGACAGGCAGGGGGTTTGAGGTGGAGGCACCAATTTTTACCGATTGAGACCTGCCAGCCAGGTATGAGTTGAACCAGTTTGTGGCACACTGGATAGGCCTGCCTTAGAGAGTTTTGACAGTAGAAGGGTATGTGAGACTGTGTCAAAAGCCTTGGCTAGGTCGATGAAAATGGCAAATGTGTTATGGCTTTTGTCCATGCCTGTGAGGATGGAATCTGTGAGTCTGAGGAGGGACGTGACAGTGGAGTGGGATTTTCTAAAGCCAGACTGGTAAGGGGTGAAGAAGGAGAAGGAGTCAAGGAAGGTGGTGAGTTGCGAGAGGACGAGGTGTTCCTGGATTTTGGCAAGAGTGGGTAGGAGGGAGATTGGGCGGTAGTTGCTGGGGGAGGATGGGTCGCCACCTTTCGGGAGGGGGATAACTGTGGCATGCTTCCATTTTGAAGGTATAGAGGCAGAGGTGAAAGAGAGGTTAAAGAGAGACGCTAGAGACATGGCTATAGCAGGGGCAGAAAGGTAGAGCATTTTGGCGTCCATGCCTGTGGGGCATCTACCCTTGGAGGAATTTAGGGCAAGCAGGGCTTTGAGTACTTCTGGTGGGGTAACCAGAGAGAAGGAGAAAGCCGGGCAAGGGGTTGGCGTGTGTGAGGATGTGGATGTCGGGTTGTGTGTAGTAGGTGGGGGGTTAGAGTAGTGGGGGGACCCACTGCCAGTGAACACTGAGTTGAAAGCCGTGGCAACTGCTAGTGGTTCTGTTATGATAGAGCCGCCCACATCTAGGGCTGGAGTGGGTGGCTGGGCGGGAAGGGAGAAAAGTGATTTTATAGACCTCCAGAACTTGGCTGGATGGTTTAGATTTTTTTGGAGGGATGATGTAAGTAGTGCGCTTGCTCTGATTGATAAGCCTGGTGCAGGCATTTCTAAGCGTTTGATAGCGTAGGTGATCAGCATATATCCCCAATGCTTTATAGGCTTTCCACGCCTGATCTCTGGCATGGAGGTGCTCCATAAGGTCAGCAGTGATCCATGGCAGATGAGCTCCCCTTACTCGAGCCTTTTTGGGTGGGGCATAGTAGTCCCAGACAGCAAGAAATTTTGACTTAAAGAAGTCTAGGGCATGATCCATTGAAGGGGCCCTAGGGATGTAGGACCAATCCAAGTTTGCTAAGTCTTTTAGGAGACCATCGAGGTTAAGGGATTTATATGACCTGATAAGGAGAGTTTTCGGAGGGGGTGACTTAGCTTTGAAAATTTTACGTATTACATATATCATATGGTGATCGCTCAGTGAGTCCGGAAGGAGGCCTGAGGCTTTAATCCTGTGCGGGTGAGAAGTGAGGGCCCAGTCAAGCAGGGAGTGGTTTTGAGTTTTGTGGTTTAGCCGTGTGGGCTCAGTGATGAGTTGTGCCAGATTTAAGCTAGCTACATGGTTTTGGAGCTTGGTGCTTGCACTAGTGAGCCAGTTTAAGTTGAAGTCACCTAGGATGTGGAGCTCCCCACCCAAGGTAATGGTTTTTAGGGTGTCCAGGTGTGTTGCTACAGAGTTTAATTGGGAGTCAGGGGAACAATAGGAGCCTGCTATAAAGATGGGAATGGAGTGGGGTAAGGAGATTTTTATTAGAGAGGAGTCGATGTTTTCCGGGAAGGCAGGTAACGAAACCGGTGAGAAGTGTACCAGGGAAGATACGTAAATGGCTGTACCACCGCCTCTCCTTGTGCCGGGCAGTCCTGACGGGTGATGGAGTAACCAGGAAGAGCTACTTCAGCATCCAGGTTATGTGGTTTCAGCCAGGTCTCGGTGATAATTAGGATGTCAGGACATAGTGTTAATCCTAGTGTTTGTAGGAGGGGCATTTTTTGTAGGAGGCTGCGAATGTTTAGGTGGGCTATTTTTAGTCCTCTGGGTAGTTGGCAAGTGGGGGTTGGCTAGTGCTGGAGGCAGGTCCAGGATTTAGCTCAATGTCCCCTGCGAGTAGGAGTATTAAGGTTAGTGCCAGTTTTAAGTCTGGCAAAATTTTTGTAGGCTTGCTGTATGGCAAGAGAGTCTGGGGGTGCTGTGTGAAATAGCCTGACGTGTGGAGTTTCAATATTGCCAGCCCAGTATGGAAGGATGGGGGGATGATGGATGGGCCAGGAATCCAGGAGCAGTGTGGCCCTAGGTGGTATTGGCCATTTATGGTGGTGGAGCTGTGACTAAGGTGGCAATTTAGTGGAGTAAGGTTTGGGGGGCCAGGCTGTGGTTTAGGGTGGAGCGTGGGTGGGAGGGATCCTAGTGTTGCTAGGAGTGCTATCCCTAGCATTGATTTAAAGGCTATGTTTAGCATGGCGTTTCAGGAGGTGAATTTGATGCAACAAGAACAATAGAAATTGCTGTAGCAGCCACTAGTGGTGAGCGCTGATAATCTGCAAATGACAAAGTAGGCTGATTGGTAAAATTTGTCACCTGATGCTCACTTTGCTCACTATATAGTGGAGTGCTCACCAAGGGTGGTGGTGGCATGGCAGCTGACGCGAAACATCAGCAGGGAAGCAACACTCGACTGCTGCGACAGAGCAGCGTGCTCACTTGGCCATAATTGTCGCACCTATGCTTGTTTTCCAGTGGGTTTCTCTGGGAGGGCGGCTCCGTGAGCCCTCATACCACCAGCTGCTATCTCCATGGGGGCTGCAGACAAGAACAGAAAACACAGGTATTTATAGAAGGAAAAACAAATAACGTTTTGGGGGGTGGGGTTTCAGGCAGGTAGTGCGTTCACAGAGATTGTAATTTTATTTTATTTTATTTTTTTTTAAAGTCTGACTCACAGGTTTCTTGTTGAGTTTAAAGTACTTGCAACTCTTGACTGCTGCGACAGTGTGTTAGCAGAGACTGTGATTTTATTTTAAAGTCTGCCTCATGGGTTTCAGATTGTAAGGGCTTAGTATGACTTTAAAATGGGAGTTTCCGCAAAAGTCCCCTGCTGCTTAAACAAAGAATCAATTTTCAGTTAGTGGCACAGATTCCCTATTATGGACTCGGGACTCACTAAAGAAGCACTCGGAAACCAGAAATCATACAGTAACAGGGAGCCAGCAGATGAATAAAATATACAGGGCAGAAATACAGAGCAGGGAAGCAGATAAAGGTCTTGGGGACCTTTTGTTGGTGCCTAATGCTTCATCCCCTGCTTATCCAACGATAGATTTAGAGTTCAGTTTTAAACACAGTGCTGTAGGAATTAGCAATTTAGGTGGCACAATTTCCCTTTAAGGACTCGGGGCGCTATTAAAACACTTGGAAACCTAGAATCATGAGAGTTGGCGCCTAAGGCTTTGTCCCCTGCCTGTGCTGCAGATGCAAAGTTTAAAATGGGAGTTGGTGCTTAAGGCTTCGTCCCTTTCTTGTGCTGCAGACACCGAAGCTGAAACGGTAGTTTGCGCCTAAGGCTTTGACCCCTGCTGCTACCAAAACATATATTAAAGTAACAGATAAAAGACAGTACTGTGGTATTATAACTCTACAGGGACTCAATACAAGCAATTAAGGTAACTAACAGTAGCAGCTAAAAAGGCTTCAAAGTTCAGAAAATATTCTCCACAAAAACTATCAGCATTTGTGTGGGGTAAAAAAGTCTTTAAGGCAACACTCGACTGCTGCGACAGAGCAGCGTCCTCACTTGGCCGTAACTGTCGTACCTATGCTCGGTTTCCTCAGGGGAGGGCGGCTCCTTGAGCCCTCACGACCACCAGCGCTCGCCATCTCCGTGGGGCTATGCCGGTTTCCCTGGGGAGGCGGTCTGTGAGCCTCGCGACTACCAGCTGCTATCTCTGTGGGGGGCTATGCCTGGGTTTCCTTGGGGAGGCGGCTCCATGAGCCCTCGCGACCACCAGCGTCGTTATCTCTGTGGGGGCTGCAGACAAGAACAGAAAACACAGGTATTTATAGAGGGAAAAACAAATAACGTTTTGTGGGGTGGGGTTTCAGGCAGGTAGTGCGTTCACAGAGATTGTAATTTTATTTTATTTATTTATTTTTTTTGAGTCTGCCTCACGGGTTTCTTGTTGTGTTTAAAGTACTTGCAACTCTCGACTGCTGCGACAGTGTGTTAGCAGAGATTGTGATTTTATTTTAAAGTCTGCCTCGTGGGTTTCAGATTGTAAGGGCTTAGTATGACTTTAAAATGGGAGTTTCCGCAAAAGTCCCCTGCTGCTTAAACAAAGAATCAATTTTCAGTTAGTGGCACAGATTCCCTATTATGGACTCGGGACTCACTAAAGAAGCACTTGGAAACCAGAAATCATACAGTAACAGGGAGCCAGCAGATGAATAAAATATACAGGGCAGAAATACAGAGCAGGGAAGCAGATAAAGGTCTCGGGGACCTTTTGTTGGCGCCTAATGCTTCATCCCCTGCTTATCCAACGATAGATTTAGAGTTCAGTTTTAAACACAGTGCTGTAGGAATTAGCAATTTAGGTGGCACAATTTCCCTTTAAGGACCCGGGGCGCTATTAAAACACTTGGAAACCTGGAATCATGAGAGTTGGCGCCTAAGGCTTTGTCCCCTGCTTGTGCTGCAGACGCAAGGTTTAAAATGGGAGTTGGCGCTTCAGGCTTCGTCCCTTTCTTGTGCTGCAGACACCAAAGCTGAAACAGTAGTTTGCGCCTAAGGCTTCGTCCCCTGCTGCTACCAAAACATATATTAAAGTAACAGGTAAAAGACAGTACTGTGGTATTATAACTCTACAGGGACTCAATACAAGCAATTAAGGTAACTAAAAGTAGCAGCTAAAAAGGCTTCAAAGTTCAGAAAATATTCTCCACAAAAACTATCAGCATTTGTGTGGGGTAAAAAAGTCTTTAAAGCAACACTCGACTGCTGCGACAGAGCAGCGTGCTCACTTGGCCGTAACTGTCGTACCTATGCTCGGTTTCCTCGGGGGAGGGCCGTTCTGTGAGCCCTCGCGATCACCAGCGTCGCTATCTCCGTGGGGGCTATGCTCGTTTTCCTCGGGGGAGGGCAGCTCCTTGAGCCCTCGCGACCACCAGCGTCGCTATCTCTGTGGGGGCTATGCTCGGTTTCCTCGGGGGAAGGCGGCTCCATGAGTCCTCGCGACCACCAGCGTTGCTATCTCCGTGGGGGCTGTGCTCAGTTTCCTCGGGGAGGCGGCTCCGTGAGCCCTTGTGACCACCAGCGTCGCTATCTCCGTGGGGGCTATGCTCGGTTTCCTCGGGGGAGGGTGGCTGCATGAGCCCTCGCGATCACCAGCGTCGCTATCTCCGTGGGGGCTGCTATTATGCCATGAAGTACATGTTTAATTTTTGAGAGAAAACATTTTTCCCTACCTTCTAATGGTATGTTATAAGCTGGGAATAACACGACAGGATGCCTGGTTATGGGGTGATATACGCACGCCTCGACTGGTTGTTTGCCTTACCACTTGAGAAGTGTGTATATTCCCTATGACTGCATACTTTGAAGTGTGCTATCCCACTTATATAATTGAAACATTAAAAATTAAAAACGGAAAAAGAAATTTGGGCGGGGGGGGGGCGGCCTGACTGCCAAGCAAGTCAGATATGTGAAGAACATGCTCTGCTGAAAAATAATTTAAAGTTATTTTCCATTATCTTTTTGCCTAGTTTTCTGTATTATAAGTACAGATCTGTGAGTACACAGTAGCACAAGTGCAACATTTTGGGAGCATTATACTGTGCAGGAAGATGGTGAAGCCTCAGAAGAACCCCACACTAGCAGAAGCGACAAGATCCAAGGCCCAGGCTGGGAAAGCAACCACAGGGCCTTCTCCTCTCCCTGCGAAGGTGTGAGAACTATCTCTGGACTCTTTGACGGTGGCAGTTCAATCAGTGGAAAATGGAGGATTTCAACTTGAGGACTGCTCTCCTTGAAAAACTGACTGATGCAGCTCAAGCCGATGCAGAGAAAGCAGGTGCCACGACTGTGCAAGCTCTACTCACCTGCACTGATCTCATCAAGGAAGACAGTGCATCACACCCAGCTCGAAGAGTCAGAATGTCTCTCGGGTGGCCTATGTCCGACTGTTGAGCCTGCTCGAAGAAGCAGAGGGCAATAATGTCAAAAACCTTTTAAAACCTGGCTGCTGGGAAGGTTAGAGACACTGCTAGAGCTGCACATTAGAAGGATGTACTGCATCACTCCACTGAGAGGGCCTATTACCGGTAAATTGAGCTGAACTGTTCTGGTGGTACTTGGGAGCAGTGAGGAGAGGGAAGAGCTGCTGGTAGAATCCATTTTGGTGACACATTATTAATAATCTTCCCTGATCTAAGCTATAGCACCTGTCAAAGGAGAAAAGACTTTGAAGGGGTTCACTCAATATTAAGAAAGTGGGGTAATATGTCATTCACAACTTTGTGTCGGGGGGGTGCCAACGGACTTCAGGGGCTGGCGGCAGCTGTGCTGCTGTGTGCAGTACAGCAGCCTGCCTGTGGGTGGCTATGGGTTAGGTGTGTTTCTAACATGCTTAACTTTGTGTGGCTCACCTCCAAGATGTGCTGGCAGGTGCGCTGCACATCTCGGCTGAATATAGGGATGTGCCGCATATTCATGGGCACGCCCCCCTGGAGATGTGCCACATACATTATGGCTGTGCTTGGGTGTAGCCGAAGATGCGTGATGCATTTACACCCTTTGAATATTGTGCTGCAGCGCATTTCTTCAGATGCGTTGGTGCATCTCCTTTGAAAATGTCCCCCCAAGGGTGTGTAAAAACACTTCATATACACACACATGTGTCTATGTTCTATTTTTTAAAATAACTGGTAAAGGGATTTGTTTAAAAAGCTGCCTATTTAAACAGCAAGCACGACTGAGAGAGTTTGCGCTACAAGGAAAGAGAGAAAGGAAACAAGCAAACATTTACAAAATGTTCTTTTGAGAGCTAAAGTTCTTTTTTTTAAGTGTTAAACTGTTGTAGTTCCCACCTGAGAAAGAATGCACACCAGAAGTTTGCATGTAAGTCTGTGCTTCCACTAAGCAGTTAAAAAAGGTCAGATTGGAATGCCGTAATAACCAGGTGTGACGTCATACTGGGTTATTTTGGCATTTGAAACAACTCGGAAATGATTTGTTAATGACAGTCATCAGTTATTATATACAGAATAATACATGGGTGGGTATATATAACCAGAATTTTACAAACAACTGAGGTGTGGGATGCTACATAAACCCCGAGAGCAAAGCTTGAGGGGTATATCGTTCGAAGGGTTTATAAAAGCATCCCACACCAAGAGCCTTGGGTTTGCTGTTTTCCTTTTCAGGAGGTGAATACCACAAGGTGGGAGATACCTCTGGTGACAGCTAAGGCCATGTCTAATGCTGTGAAGCATACTACAGTAACTTTGCAAGGCTCGGCAGTCCTGTTGAACACTCATGCCGAAAGTGCAGATGGACCTGCGCCTCAAATGGCATCAACCTTTGAATCACATATGCATTTTTCATCATCTCCAAGGTGTTAAACTCTTGGGTTTCTGCATTAGGTAGTTTAATCCCACATGATTCTAAGGGGATAAATATTCTGCAGCTTTCTCCATGGCATCTGCTTTTTTGGGGGATGCAGCCATAGACAGTCTGCGCATGTCCACTTGTTTGGTCTACCATATAGTGGTGACCACACTGAGTGTGTAGCTTCATTACTGGGCAGCAGCTCAGGTCTCCAAGAAGAAACTGTTAAATTTGCTTTTCTCTGGGGAATTGCTTTTTGGCTTGGAACTGGACAATTTCCTTAAGGTCTTCAAGGACAAGCAAGGGTGGTTGCCAGTCTCCAGGCAGCAGCAAAATTCCAACTCAATGCCAAGAGGGCAGGGTTTGACAGAACAAGGCAGTCAAGGGGCATCTTTCATCCCTTTCATAATTTTGGTAACCAGAGAAGCATGGAAGCCTACTCTAGTTTCAGGGGCAACAGCAACAGAGATGCCTGTGCCCACAGACACAATAGAGGTGCAGGACAGAGAGGTGGATCTTCACAATAAAGGTACGCTGGCCCATCTCTGGCCCCCTTCCCTTGGTGGAAGACTGCAGAAGTTTTACCAGCAATGAACCCAGTTTAACTTAGATGTGTGGGTACTGGAAATCTTGGATGTGTGGCATGCCACAGAATTTGCCTCAGCACCCACAAGAGATTGCTTTCTTCAATCCTCAGTACCGGAAAATCAGGTAAAGCAACAAGCAGTCAGCCAGACTCTGGACTGCCTGATCCAGATGGAGGTAATCTCCCCAGTTCCTCTGACAAGGAGGGAATGGGGTTTTATCTGATTCACTCTGCAGTCCCTAAGAAGCTGGAAGGGTTTTGACTGATTCTGTACTTGAAGCAGCTAAACAAGTTTGTTAGACACACAACATTCTAGATGAAGTCCCCATGATCCATCATCCAAGCAGTCCAGCTGGGGAATTTTCTGGCATCTAGTGATCAGAAGGATGCTTATCTCTATCCCTATCCGGCAGTCACTTCAGAAATTTCTAAGAATTGGGATACGAGGACGTAATTTTCAGTACTAGATTCTCCCCTTTGGTCTGCTGACTGCACCAAGAGTGTTCTTATACGTTTTGATTGCTTTGGGGGTGCAACTGTGGCAGGAGGGGCATCACATCTACCCCTACCTGGATCCCTACCACATCAGGGTACCAACAGCACAGGTGGCAGAGAGATCGGTGGCAAGGACTTTGGTGGTCCTGGAGATGCACGGCTGGATAATCAACATAGAAAAGAGTTTCCACAAGCTGAATTAGAGCACCTGAAACGGTGTTTCGGATGGATGAGCAGAGAGTATTTTTATAAACAGCAAAGCAGGATAACCTTGTCCGTGAGGTAGTGTCTGAGAGCCCAGTTAGTGGTTTTAGTTCACAGTTTGCTCCAGATCTTGGGTATAATGACAGTGATGACAGAGCTGGTGCCATGGGCCAGACTTCGCATTGCTGCCTGTCCAGAACAGGATGGTGGCAGTGTGGTCTCCAGCCTAGGAGGAGTACCAGGCATCGATTCCATTGCCCCAGGCAATATCTCAGTCTCTTCTGTGGTGGGAGAACCCCAACAATCTTTGCAAGGGTACTCTCCATGAGACCCTGCCAGAACTGATTCTGACCTTCAGTGCCAGCCTGTCGGGCTGGGAGTGGTCCTAGATCAGATCCTAATACAGGGAGTTTGGAGCCCCCAAGGGCAGGTCCTCCAGATAAACATATCAGAGATGAGGGCTGTGTAGCTAGCCTTACTCCATTTTCAGAATCAAGTTCAGTTCCAGGCAGTGAAGGTGAAATCACACAATGCCAGCACTGTGGCATACATAAAAAATCAAGGAGGCACAGGAAGCATAAGCATGCTCACAGAGGTAATAAGGGTCCTTCGGTGGGCAGATGTCAATCTTCTGACCCTCATAGCAGTTCACCTGGCAGGGGACTTGAATGTGCAGGCCAACTGGCTAAGTCGAGAGTGTGCACCCGGGGGAGTGGTCCCTGAACCCAGAAGTGTTCGACCTGCTGTGCAGGAGTTCAGTCAGCCTCAGACTGATCTGTTTGCAACAAAGATAAATGCCCCTACCAAGGTTTTTTGGTTAGTACCAGTGTCCCAGGTGGATGCGATGGATTCTCTGTCACAGCAGTGGAACTTCAACAGAGTGTATCTGTTTCCTTCACTTCCATTGTTGACCAAGGTACTATAAAAGATCCGGCAGTCAAGAGGAAGTCTTCTGATAGCGCTGGAGTGATCAAGAAGACCATGGTTTTCAAAACTGGTGAATCTGGCTTCCCAGGCACCATTTCAACTTCCACTTCACAGGAATCCACTCTATCAGGGTCCAGTGCTGCATCCAAATCCAGAAGCGTTGCAGTTGACAGCCTGGGTCCTGAGTGGAGGGGACTCCTGAAGCAGGGTTTCTCCAAAAAGGTGATGCACACCTTAATGGCCTCTAGGAAAGTCTTCACCTCTGTGGCCTATGATAAAGTGTGTAATGTTTTTTTTTGACTTGGGCAAGAGGTAGGGGTATCAGACCTACCAAGTCTATGGCCCCACAGATTTTCTGCAAGTGGGAATGGACAAAGGACTAGCGTTGAGTACTCTAAGGGGTCAGGTATCCACTACTGGTGCAATATTGGGATCATCTGGGGGGCCCTCCTCAGGTACCAATCCAAATGTTATCCATTTTCTCAAAGCAGTAAGCATTGTCTTTTAGGTCGTCAGTTCCCCTGTGGGATCTAAACCTAGTATTATGCACCAAGGAACCTTCTGAGTCACTATCGTCGGTGCCATTGGACATCCTTTTTTATAAGGTGTGTTCCCTGGTTGCAGTCTGCTCGGCCAGAAGGACTGGTGAGCTCCAGGGTGTTTTGCATAGGGAGCCTTACCTTATTATACACAAGGAGAAGGTTCCAAGTTCCAGAAATGTTATTGATCAGCTAAACGTCATTACAATAATAAAACCATTTAAAATGTACATACATATGTGCAACATACAAGGAGAAGGTAATGCCAAGAACAGTTCCGTCCTTTGTTCCCAAGGTCGTGGGTTCTCGTCCCATACCAGGATTGGACTTGCACCTAAAAATCACTGGCATCCGAGTGCAGTTTTGGGGGGGTGCTGTACTGCTGGGGTGTGCCGTCATTCGGATGAGACATTAAACCGAGGTCCCTTCTACCCATCCTGGTGTTGTCCTGGTGGGTTTCCAGGTGGAAGTAAAAGAACCCAGGGCACTCTTCACAAAGAGTAATGGACATTCCCGGTGTCCTGGCCAACATTCCCCTTCCCATAAACCGGTTCATGCAATTATCCAGGCTGTGTGTGGGTGACGATGTGCGATATGGCCGCCACCATACATTCAGTCACTTCACTACCAGTCTAGCATTGCTTGTAAAGCACTTTGGGATACACTGTGTATGAAAAGTGCTATATAAATATTGATTCTTCTTCTTCTTCTTTCCACATCCTTCCTTGTGAACCAGGAAGTGTGTCTTTTGTCCTTCTGCCTGAAACCAGTGAATCCAAAAGAGAAGGACTTTCATAAGTTAGACTTGAATAGGGCAGTTAAAACGTTTTCTAAAGAGAACACAAGAGTTCAGAAAGTCCAAAAGTTATTTTGTGCTATGAGGAGAGGCAACAAGGGTGCAAAAGACTTCAAAAGCAGCCTTAGCTGGGTGGGTAAATATCACAAAGATGTATGTGGCAGAACAGAGGAAGGTGCCTGCTCTGATCAGAGCACTTTCCACCAGAATTCTCATCACCTCATGAGCAGAAAGAGGGAAGGCCTTGGTGTAGAACTTTTTAGAACAGCAACGTGATCCTCCATTCACACACTCATGAAGCACTACAGACTAGATGTCCAGAGCTCTGCCAATGCGGCCTTCGGGCACAGAGTATTGCAGGCGGTGGTTAGCAGATGAATTCTGTAGTCACTCTGACGGATCATATATGAGACAATATTCTCCCCATCCCTATTACAGACTGGTATTGCATTTTAGAACCTGTATGTAATTATTTCCCATCAAAATCATGGAGCCACACAGAAATTAGAAATTCCTTCATACTTAACCATAAACTCCTTTTCTGCTGGCTCCAGCATTGTCAATGGGACCTCTCGCTGGAGCCACTGGCTCCACCTGGACAATATTGCCCAATATATTATGGAAAGGCATTTTTTTTCTGGAAAAGAGTAATTGCTACAGCTGCGCCAGTTTTTCGGGGTTCATCTGTTATCCATGGGCATCATGGTATAATCCAACTATTTGACTTGGTAGGTCAGCAGCCTGATTACGTTTCTGAAAGCGTAAGGGGGCAGCGCAGACCAGGATAGCACCTTCTTGTTAACAGAGATAAGTTCAAATGTCGTTCCAGTTAAAAGAGTTTATGTTTTAGTACTTGTGGCAGCCTTCCTGCAAGATGAATGACAGGTCAGAAAGGACACAACTGCTGCCTGAAAGATCAGCGGGGTGATGTGAAGAGTGACCAAATTGGTTACTTAAGACAAGTCTTCAGATAAGGTTAGGCTTTACTTTTTCTTTTCATACATAAAGCAAGTTCCATGAATAAAGTATTTAACTAAGAAGGGCTTACTTGAGGACATGGATGTTAGCAGTCATACCTGTGTTTGGAAGTACTGTGTGGACAGTAGTAAACAGAGTTTAAATATCTAAATGTTACGCACGCACTAACAGTAGTGGTAAAATTATTAGCATATATACTACAGAAGGAAAAAAAACAGAAAGATATATTTTGCATATTCAAACCCATATAGGAAAAACGTCAACTAATCAAGAAATTATTAACCAGTTTTTGGAATATTACAATAATTTATACAAATCTGAAATTCAAACCCATACAGAGGAAATGTCACCTAATTGAGAAATTATTAACATCCAGTTTTTGGAATATTACAAGAATTTATACAAGTCTGAAACTAATAAAGAAAGGGAAGTAACATAACACCTATCATTTCTGAATATTCTTAAAATAAGTGACTCCCAATGTAAATTCCTGGATAAATTAACAACTGCAGCAGAAGTATGAAAAACAATAATGCATCTCAGACCAGGTAAATCTCCAGGGAATGATGGTCTTGGTAGAGATTTTTATAAAACATTTTGTATGGGCTTGATTCCTCATATGGTGAGGCTCTTAAACTCACTTCGCACTCAGAATGTTTTCCTTCCTTCCTTTGATTAAGCCTTAATTATTTTCATACCTAAAAAGGAAAAGATCAAATATTTTGTTCATCACACTGACCAATTTCCTTACTTAATTCAGTTTATGAACTGTTTGCAAAAATTTTAGCAGCAAGACTTGAGGTTGTACTTCTGACTTATTAAGCAGGATCAGGTGAGCTTCGTCAAAGGAAGGAGGGGACACAATATTAGAAACATATTGAATTTGTGGGCGTGGCCAACCACTGAGCTTGCAGCAGCACTTTTGTAGAGCTCTGCAGGACGCAGCTTAAATCACTAACTTTTTGGAACTAAAAACCTCTTTTGCCAACTTCAGTATAGATCATTTGAGAAGCTCTTTGTTTGGCAATCTTCCGTTTCTCTAAGCCGGAGTTATGGGCAGAAGCAATAGACCAGGTGCTGGAGAAGATGGAGCCCCACCTAAAGACCCGAAGCCCAGTACAAGCAAAGAAGTCAGTAAGTAGCTCAGCCAGGGAACCGTGGGGAGACACTTCCACAGCCATCAAATGCTGCATTACTCAAAGCAATTCAGTGCTTAGACCAAAAGGTGGAGGGCTTTACTGCTCAGTTTAAAGTGCTAGACACAAAAATGGGTCTGCTGTAGGGTGACACTAAAGCCACTTCCAAATCAGCTGAGACGATGTTATCTGTCACTGCTGGCCTGACAAATGAAAACATGTTGCTTCGCTGCAGGCTGGAAAATTTGGAAAATACCTCCCGTGCCACACACACACATACATATTTTGGGGCTACCTGAAGGTGTTGAGGGAGATAATTCAGCCCAGTTTGTCTCTACTTTCTTTTGAGATGCCCTACAAGTGGAGGACTCGATCTCTGTCCTTAAAAGATATCAAATCAGCCCACGAGGAGGGAAAGTTGAACTGCTACTAACGAACTTCCACCGCATACTCTCCTTGTGGTCTTAGGAACTGTTTTGAATAGAGACCTTATCCTCACGCAGGCTACAAAGTGCGGTCCCTTGGACTGGCAGGGCAACAAAGTGTATTTATTTCCAGATTTGTGTTACATGACCTGAGAGTGCAGAAAAAGCTTTGATGGAGTCCACGCCCGACTGCGGCAGCTGGGGGTTCATCATATTCTTCTCATGCCAACCAATTTGCGCATCGTTTATGGGGAGAAGACGTATCAATTTGTGGATGCTGGAGATGCCGTGAAAATGGTGGACCATATTGAAAAAGAATTTTGGGCTAAAGGAGATGGCTCTGACACGGACTCTGGGAACAGTGAGTAATATACTGTGGTTGGAAGGTGCTATGATTGTGCCACAGACAGTATTGTGACTCCCTCCTCCCGATTCCCATGACCCTTGGCTATTGGACAATTACAATTTCAATATCTGTCTGTTGGTTATATTACATATGGGATCTGGCCATGGGGACATAGAAGGGATCCCTTAAGATGGTGTCTTTTGATGGCGTATTTCTGTTACTTGCCTGTGGCGTTCTCTTCCCCATGAAGGCTATGGTTTTTGGTGCCTTTCAAGGACATGTATATGTGCACTGCACAGACTTGGCCTGTTGTAGACTATATGTTAAGGCATTTTCCACAGCAAAGTTTGCTTCCTTACGCGGCTTAGTTCCTGAACTGTTTAAACATGTGTAACCCCCCTGCAAATGGGGGTTCCCAAAAGACTTCCAGGAGCTTGCTTGAATGCTCCAAGCCTGAATGGTGTTTGGCATTTAAGCCATTTATCAGTGAGTGTTTTAGAGCCTCTGGTACTGTCTCTTAAGAGCTGTCTGCTTGCAGACATAATTAGTTTGTATGGGGACTGTGTGCTTTCTCTGAGTACCACTCGAGCTGCTGCCAATTCACTTCATTTTTGCAGTCACTAGGAGTGCAAAGGGAACCTATCTGAAAGATGTAACTGTTTGCCAGAAATTATTTAGAGTAATAATGAAATTACAGTTTGTCTAACCTGCTTTCTTTGCAGTCAGAACTGTGTCTGCTAGTTCCCCATTCTAGTTTTGAACTGCTGAACTGGACCAATCAGTGTGGGGTAAGCTAGCTCTAAAATGATGCCTTGGACTCATAATCTGAGCCAGCCACAAGAGGATTGTATGGGCAGTGACTCTGGGAGATGTAGTTTAGACTTCAGTGCCTTTTGGACCAACAGCAGCAGTCTATTGTGAGTGACAGCCAATCCAGTCAAGAACTGGGAGGAACTCAAAGGAAGTGCCGGTTTCGTCAGTTGGAGTTCAGTTGAGCTTTGGCAGTGAAGAAGGAAGGAGCCCTGTGCTTTTCAGTGTGCAGTTTTAGTCAAAAACGTGTGTAAGGCCCAGAGTTCGGTCTGCAGCTTGTGTAACAGCTTGTTAGGACTGAATCCGTCCCTGTGAAAGAATCAAAGGATCTCTGAAGAGTAGAAACCAGGCTCACCCTGTAGAAGACTGGAAGAATTGCTGAAAATTGCACCCGGTCTGTCAGGAACTGAATCTGCTGTGTGTTCTCCCGGTATTGTGCAGTAATTACGATCGATACAGATGCAGCCTGCCTGGTATAGTACTTTCTTTTATATGGATGTGTGAAGAGGTTGTGTACCTCAAGTGAGCCCTGCTGACATTGAAGGACCCTATCTTATTTGGAGGTCGTGAGTACTAATTCAGGGTTGCTCCCTGTTGAATTGCCACATTAAATCCAAATGGAATTACTGTACTGCTGACTGTTTAATTCTCCCTTTCTCTGTGTGAAAGGGCCCCTACCAGCTGCCGCGGTTTGGACTAGCCACTAGGGCTTGGGTACCCAGGGACAGTAACTGATAGGGATAGGCCTGCACAGAGCCATAGGTAGATTATTAGAGTGATAAGCTAATTAACCTGATTTCCTGTCTTGTTATATCCCCTAAATAAATCAGAGCTGCTTGTTTCAGCAAAGTTATACTGCCTGAGGTATTTGTCTATGTTAAAGTACTGTACTGTGATTGTTGCACTGTATCTCATTTCACAGGAGGTCCCAGTGCCGGAACCAGACCTGGGGTAAGTGTATACTGTGAAGGTAATTCTGATATATTGTGTGGGCCACTAGTGGGAAGAAAGGGGGTTGCAGTGTCCCAGAGGGCTGTGACCAAGTTAGTTTAACTATTGCAAACCCTGACCTCTGGGTGGAGGCACCATCATTGGATCAGCCCCTCAACCTGTTAGTGGCAAATCAGGCAGGGGTAGTAGCCCCGGGATAGCGCCATCTAGGGTTACATCTTGGAGGCTCACCGCTGGGATTGTGTGTCCTCTAGTGGCCATATTACTGAACCACTGTTAAGAAAAAATGGGTACCCCGACAGAAGTGGCTGTGCACCGCTGGTGGAGTGGTGTACTGGGAGGAGATCACCCTCAAAATGCTATGCTTATCCTGGACATCCCCTGGGTATCAATACGACACTGTGCAGGGAGTACTTTCCAAGGTGGAAGGTTTACAAACCCTGTGGTGGTGGGTCGGCATGCTAATCTGCTCACCCACACTTTCCTGGCCCTAGTAGAGTTTAAGGATCCCATAGATAGCTCCAAAGTGCCACAGACCATTACCCCCAGAGGAGCCCTCACTGCTTGGAGAGTGATAACTAAGGACAGTAAAGACCGGGGAATCAGCCCCACCACTATCTGAAACTTTTGAGGAGAAATTTGCTGAATGGTTGCTGGGAGAGGGAAAACTGTGGAGGACTTGAAGAAACTATTCTTTCCACCTGGGGTGTTCCTCCCCAACACCCTCTCCTGCTCCAGTGCCCTGTAATGGTGGCTGAACCAATGCAGACTCCTATTTCTGCACCTGCCATTAGTCACTACTCTTACCAGGTTGAGGATCTTCTCTGGCACCTCCCCACCCCAAGGGAGGATGACTGGGAACCTGGATAGACTATGTTGCCCCAATTGCTAGAATGGCAATGCTCGGAAGGTGAAAAGCGAAGAGGGTTAGTGAAGAGCCTCCGAGGGTCCTGCCCTGGCTACCATCCGTGCTAAACGGGCCAGTAACCCTGAAGCGACTGCACAGGCCTATCTTGAGGCCTTGGAGAATGTGTATGGGAGCCCAGATTCTGATGAGGACCTATGGTGGAGAGTAAGAGATGCACAACAGTACCAAGGGGAGTTGTTGTCTGTGTATGTATCTCGGCTGGAAAAATTGTTGCAAGAATGCCTCAGAAAAGGTAGTTTGCCAGCGATTGAACTGGACCGAACCAGGCTGGACAGGATCCTTAAGTCTGCCCCCTTCTCAGAACTGCTGTTGCTTCAGTTACACCTGGCAGATCGACTGGAATCCCCACCTCCTATGATGAGTTAATGAGAGAAATTGAGGAGTTGAGAAAAGACGACCTCGGGAGGACCTGCACCAATAGCTGCGGCTCGACCGAGTGACTGAGGGTGACCCATCAAGTGAAGTTCAGGGGCAGAGGTTGGCAGTCAATGAGTGCTCTGACAAGGAAAAAGATATGTCACAATGGGGCGAACTGTTGAGAGAGATCCGGGAATTCAAAAACAGTCCTTTTATGAAGGCCACGCCTGCAAGTACGGGCCCTGACCTATATCCGACTGCATCTGCTATGGGGGTGGGGGTACCCACCCATGTATCTCCTGCTGATAACAGCTCCGAACTCGATTCCTTGACCATGGAAGTGGAGAAACTGACGAGATGTCTCCAAATGCTTATCACGTCGCAGACAGAGATGGCACCAAGGTTTCCAGTTAGTAATACCCCCGCCCTGGCTCCCAGTGTGGCGCCTCGGCCAGCTCAAACTCCAGAAAGTATGTTTTGCTATAATTGTGGGAAAGATGGGCACATGAAAAGGGAATGCCAGTCCCCAAAAGACACTGACAAAGTTGCATATAGGCTACAAGAGAGCTTGGAGAAGAAATCAGTGGTTAAGAGGTGCGACGACATGATCCCAGTGAGGGCACCAAAAACTAATTCACGTCCCTTGTGGCAAGGTCAGTTGCCCAGGCCCCACTACCGCCTCTCCAGACTGGTCCAGAATAGTGGGTCCCTCCATGGAGACCACTGTAAAGGTGAAGGAGTGTCTACAAGAGCTATATTAGACAGTGGCTCCCAAGTGACAATTATGTTCCAAGATTGGTATCAGAAGCATTTGTCAGACATACCCTTACAACCATTAGAAGGACTGCATGTATGGGGTTAAGTGAGAAGGCCTACCCCTATTCCGGTATATCCGAATTTGGCTGTCTTTCCCCACCTCCGTGGCTGGAGTGGCCGAACAAGTAGAGACCCTAGCCTTAGTGTGTCCCCCACTGGACTGTATGATGGTGTCCTTTGTTGATTGGAACAAATGCTCATATGTTTGGAAGGCTGGCACAGTTGTGTTATGAAAACAGGGTCAAAGACTAGTAGAGCTTTAAGAGTTCCGGCTTTTAATTAAGAAGGCCTATGAGGCACAGAGAGATGCTGAAAAACAGAACCAGAGGAACCGGTCGGAATTGTATGGAAGAAGGATCCTGAGTCTCTGATCCTGGCGCCAAATGCCCAGTGTACCTTACAGGGAGAGGTCCAGTATCAGAAAGGATGTTAAGAATAAAATATTAATGTTGGATGCACCAGGCGATGGAAAATTGCCAGAGGACTGCTGGTCAAGCCTAGTATTTTGCCGCTAGAGCCCATGCTTATGCCAGAAGGGTAATGGTCCAAGTTCATAATGTGTCTGAAAGAGACATTCGAGTAAACAGAGGTTGCATCCTGGCTAATGTGCATTGTGCAGACACTGCAGTGCTACCCAGCAGCAAGAGTTCAAGGAAGAATGACAGAGTACGCCTGACTTGTTTGATTTCGGCGACTCCGCTGCCAGCTGAATGGAAAGTGAAGATCAGTGAGAAGCTTGCCCAGAGAGACCAGGTGTTTTCTTTAAAGGAATGGGATGTAGGATGCGTGCAAGGAGCTGAGCACAATATCCGCTGCATGACGAAAGACCATTTCGTGGAGAGGTCTCGACGCCTGGCACCTGCTGACATAGATGATGTGAGACGGCATCTGCAAGAGATGTTAGCTGCTGGTGTAATACAAGAATCCAGAAGCCCTTATGCTTCCCCCATTGTGGTAGTGAGGAAAAGAATGGAACAGTAAGGATGTGTGTGGATTATCGCATCTTAAACCGGCGGACTATCCTGATCAGTATACAATGCCCGCATTCAGGATGCTTTGGACTGCTCTAAAACGGGAGCAAGTGGTTCTCTGTGCTGGATCTCCGCAGTGGGTACTATCAGATCCCGATGGCCCCAGAGGACCGCGGTGAAAAGACAGCCTTTATCTGTCCGCTTGGCTTCTATGAATTCCATGAGGATGCCTCAAGGGATTTCAGGTGCCCCAGCCACTTTTCAACGATTGATGGAGCGTGCAGTGGGGACATGAACTTACTAGAGTGCCTGGTATACCTAGATGATGTTATTGTGTTTGGCAGCTCACTGGAGGAACATGAGAGCAGATTATTTAAGGTATTGGACCGACTGGAGGACTTTGGCCTTAAACTGTCCATTGATAAGTGTCAATTTTTCAAACATCAGTAAAGTATGTGGGACACATAGTATCCACCGAGGAATAGAGACCGACCAGTGAAAGTTGAGGCCTTGACCACCTGGCCACAGCCCAAAAATCTAAAAGAACTGCAAAGATTCCTGGGATTCTGTGAGTTATTATCGGCGCTTCATCAAGGACTATTCAAGAGTGATCCGCCCTACTTAACTCTTACTCAAGGGTATCCCCAACCCACAAAAATACTAAAAGTCAGCATCCCTCAAGACTGAAAGAGTGTATTTCATCCAGTGAAGTATTTGGGGCCCGCTGGACTCCTGATTGTGAGACTGCTTTCATGAGATCATATATCAACTTACCCATGCTCCAGTGCTGGCCTATGCCGATCCAAGAAAACCTTACGTCCCCACACTGATGCTAGCTTGCAAGGGTTGGGGCTGTGTTGTACTAAGAGCACGCCATGGCCTGAGACCAGTGGCCTTTGCCAGTAGAAGCCTGACCCCATCCGAAAGAACTATCCTGTACATAAGTTAGAGTTCCTAGCTTTGAAGTGGGCTATTGTTGACCAATTCCATGAGTACTTGTATGGGGCTAAAATACTAGTAAAACTGACAATAATCCTTTGACCTATGTGCAGACCTCAGCTAAGTTGGATGCCACTGGCCATAGGTGGCTTTCGCATTATCTACATATGACTATGCTCTCAATACCGAGCAGGTCTGAACCACATAGATGCTGATGCTCTCCCCGGAGGCCTGTTCCCCAGAATGATTGGGTCCGACTGGCAGAACCTGACATTCGGGCACTCTGCCGGAAGTTTGACAGGGAGGAACAAATGTCCACGGACGCAGTGGACTGCATGGTGGATTGCTTGGGAGCCTCTGAGAATTGCATACCTGCTGCTTATTGCCACTTTTCTGCAATAGACATTGGTGCACTGCCTCAGCTGGACAATGACAGTATCTCAGGCTCAATCCCACGATCCCATGATCAAAGCAGCTTTAGAAGCCCTCTATGCAGGAAAAGATGTGTCCAAATTACGCTCCACTGATTTGAGAACTGCACTGTTATACAAAGAAGGTCCTAAGTTGAAACTGATCAATAAACTGTTATACAGAGAAACAGTAGACAGAGGGGACAAGTAGACAAACAACAACTAGTGCTGCCCACTGCCTTCGAGACTCAGTATTGAGGTCCTTGCACAACCACATGGGCACCTTGGTATAGACAGAACACTTGACTTGGTGAGATCCAGATTCTATTGGCCTAAGATGGGGGCTGATGTGGAGACACATTCAACTTGTAGTCGCTGCTTACAGAGGAAAGCTTTGCCCCAGAGGGCTGCCCCTTGTTAACATAACCACCAGTGCACCCATGGAGCTGGTCTGTATTGATTTTCTAAGTTTGGAGTCAGATCAAAGAAATATCAGTAATGTGCTGGTGGTCACTGACCATTTCACGAGATATGCCCAAGCTTTCCCCACCAAAGACCAGAAAGCATCCACTGTAGCCAAAGTACTTGTAGAAAACTTTTGTTCACTATGGGCTCCACAAAGAATCCATTCTGATCAAGGGAGAGACTTTGAGAGTCGTCTGATCAAAGAGATGCTTTCTCTGTGGGGAGTGCGAAAGTCCAGAACCACTCCTCACCACCCCAGGGGGACCCACAGCCTGAACGTTTCAACCGCACTTTGCTAGATATGCTAGGCACCCTGCACCCAAAGGACAAGCCTAGATGGAGCCAACAAATTAGCACCTTGGTACATGCTTATAACTGCACCAAAAGTGATGCTACTGGATTCTCCCCTACCGCCTGATGTTTGGAAGAGAAGCTCGACTACCAGTAGATGTGTGTTTGGGGTCTCTCCTGATGGGGTTCAAGCTGACAACTATTTACAGTATGTGCAAAGTTAAAGGCCCAGCTAACTCATGCGTACTAACTGGCTCAAACCATGGCTGCCAAAAGAAATCTGGCCAACAAAGAAAGGTATGATAAAAAGGTGAAAGCACAGGAACTCCAGGAGGGAGATCTGTATTATAAGAAATCTGGGACTGCATGGCAAGCACAAGATTGCTGACAGATGGCACCATCTCCCTCACATTGTAGTGGGCAAACTAGATGATCTGCCAGTGTACAAAGTAAGGCCTGAGAATAATTCAAAAGATGTAAAACAATGCATAGAAATCATTTACTGCCCATTGGACAAATCTTAATTGAGTCTGAGCCCCTAGAAGATGCCCCCTCTGGACCAGTGACTAGAGCTGCTGCTAAGAAAAGATCAAGAAAGTCTGCACCTACAGAAGCAAAGTTAAAGTGTTCCCCTCCACAAGTCCCAGTTGAGCATGACTGTCAGTCCATATCGGAAGAAAGTGAGAGTGACTTTGAATACTATCCTTCTTACGAACTGAGTCAATTGTTTCAGGGCAATCCCTAGTCAATACTGGAGACAAAGCTGGGCCTTCTGGACTGTCTAAGCCCCAGCTTCATCCCTGGAGCCAATGCTCCCAGAAAGTGAAGTGCAAAGCATCAGATCAGATGAAATGGAATCATTGTGCATGGTTGAACTGTTTGAGCTTTCAGGAGGAAAATGATAGATTGGGGCAGACTGGTGATACACCCGAACAAGAAGAGTATTTTGAGTGCCCTGACAGTCCACTGCCAGTGTCCGAAAGCTCTCCATGCGAGCCAAATGTTGTGGACTCAGAAACTGTAACTCCTGGAGCTGAAAGTGCCCCAGGTTCTAGCCTCTCTACCCCCATGGAGACTCCCCTGACAAGTGAGGACAATGCTGAAAATGAGGCTCAGAGTGCAGAGACTATAACAGTTCCCCCTAGAAAGACTGGTCGAGCTGTAAAGCCTGTGGTGCACCTCAGTTATGATTCACTTGGGAGGCCTGTGGACTTGCCTCTCAATGTTGTCCATAAAGGAGTGTATGTGTCCCCGAGCTCATTGCCCAAACTGAGCATCAGTGCTAACTCCAAGTTACTTGTGTTGCCCTCTAAGTATGGTGCCCTTGCCCCATCCAGCCCCAAGGTAACTGATAGGGAAGGGCCCCCTCTCTTCAGGTTTCATGTACAAGAGGTAATAATTTGAGTTATGGTACAATGTGTATGTAATACTGTGTAAAGAGGACGTACTGCAATGTTTCAGAAATGTGTTCTTGGTAAAATGATATATTGACTGATGATTACATATGCGAACCTAATGCAAATGTATATGGTTGCAGTTGAAACTTATGGGGTATTGCTTGAGCGGACGCTAAGCTTTCCCAGAGCCAGGAAGGGTGTAACCCCTGCAAATGGGGGTTCCCAAAAGACTTCAGGAGCTTGCTTGAATGCTCCAAGCCTGAATGGTGTTTGGCATTTAAGCCATTTATCAGTGAGTGTTTTAGAGCCCTGGTACTGTCTCTTTAAGAGCTGTCTGCTTGCAGACATAATTAGTTTGTATGGGGGACTGTGTGCTTCTCTGAGTACCACTCGAGCTGCTGCCAATTCACTTCATTTTTGCAGTCACTAGGAGTGCAAAGGAACCTATCTGAAAGATGTAACTGTTTGCCAGAAATTATTTAGAGTAATAATGAAATTACAGTTTGTCTAACCTGCTTTCTTTGCAGTCAGAACTGTGTCTGCTAGTTCCCCATTCTAGTTTTGAACTGCTGAACTGGACCAATCAGTGTGGGGTAAGCTAGCTCTAAAATGATGCCTTGACTCATAATCTGAGCCAGCCACAAGAGGATTGTATGGGCAGTGACTCTGGGAGATGTAGTTTAGACTTCAGTGCCTTTTGGACCAACAGCAGCAGTCTATTGTGAGTGACAGCCAATCCAGTCAAGAACTGGGAGGAACTCAAAGGAAGTGCCCAGTTTCGTCAGTTGGAGTTCAGTTGAGCTTTGGCAGTGAAGAAGGAAGGGCCTGTGCTTTTCAGTGTGCAGTTTTAGTCAAAAACGTGTAAGGCCCAGAGTTCCGGTCTGCAGCTTGTGTAACAGCTTGTTAGGACTGAATCAGTCCTGTGAAAAAGAATCAAAGGATCTCTGAAGAGTAGAAACCAGGCTCACCCCTGTAGAAGACTGGAAGAATTGCTGAAAATTGCACTCGGTCTGTCAGGAACTGAATCTGCTGTGTGTTCTCCCGGTATTGTGCAGTAATTGCGATCGGGATACAGATGCAGCCTGCCTGGTATAGTACTTTCTTTTATATGGATGTGTGAAGAGGTTTGTGTACCTCAAGTGAGCCCTGCTGACATTGAAGGACCCTATCTTATTTGGAGGTCGTGAGTACTAATTCAGGGTTGCTCCTGTTGAATTGCCACATTAAATCAAATGGAATTACTGTACTGCTGACTGTTTAATTCTCCTTTTCTCTGTGTGAAAGGGCCCTACCAGCTGCCACGGTTTGGACTAGCCACTGGGCTTGGGTACCCAGGGACAGTAACTGATAGGGATAGGCCTGTGCACAGAGCCATAGGTAGATTATTAGAGTGATAAGCTAATTAACCTGATTTCCCCTGTCCTTGTTATATCCCCTAAATAAATCAGAGCTGCTTGTTTCAGCAAAGTTATACTGCCTGAGGTATTTGTCTATGTTAAAGTACTGTACTGTGATTGTTGCACTGTATCTCATTTCACAGGAGGTCCCAGTGCGGAACCAGACCTGGGGGTAAGTGTATACTGTGAAGGTAATTCTGATATATTGTGTGGGCCACTAGTGGGAAGAAAGGGGGTTGCAGTGTCCCAGAGGGCTGTGACCAAGTTAGTTTAACTATTGCAAACCCTGACCTCTGGGTGGAGGCACCCGCCATTGGATCCAGGCCCCTCAACCTGTTAGTGGCAAATCAGGCAGGGGTAGTAGCCCCTGGGATAGCGCCATCTAGGGGTTACACATGCTTTTTATTATCTTACAACAAATACAAAACATTAGTGTTTAATGAGGTGTTGATGTTTCTTACTACATATCCGGCTACTTAATATTCATGGAGTAACTGCATTATGACATATGCTGGTAATTTGCACTTTTGGTTTAGGGGATGTTAAACCCATTTCACAGGATGCACAATCTTATATTATTATGTATATGTAGGTAATCCTGCTAATGGTAGTAACGGCGCTTGTTATTCCAATGTTGGTAAATTCTGTTATAAATTTAGTAACCCCCAACCCCTAGTGATGTAACACCGGATAGGGCACTCAAATACTGACTGTAACAATGCTGTATTCATCTAATACAAACATACGAAAGATGCCAGCAGAAAAAGGCTTTGTCGGTCTATCATGTCTGCTCGATTATTCAGCTTGTGACTTACATCACAGCTTCCACTTCCCCTCTCCCCTTCTCTCCCCACTTCCTTTCCAAGACCGCCCCCCCCGTACTTATTCTACCTCTGACTCTATCCCATCCCCTTTTGAAGGCATCCACTGTTTATTCTGTGACCAGCTCTTGTGGTAGCCTATTCTATCCACCCACCAATCTCTCCATGAAATATTTTCTCCTTCGTTCCCTCTTGAATCCACCCCCCCTCCAGTTTCATGCTGTGTCCCCTAGGGACCCCTTCACCTTTTAGCTTGCACATGTGGTCTGTATCACACTTGTTCATGCCTTTTAGATATTTAAAGGTCTCTATCATGTCACCCCTGTCTCTCCTACACTCCAGGGAGTACATGTTAAGCTCCCTCAATCTGTCCTTGTAGGGCTTCTCCCCCATGCCATTTATCATTTTGGTCACCCTTCTCTGGACCCTCTCCAGGAGCTTGATGTCATGTTTTAAGTAGGGACATCAGAACTGCACGCAGTACTCCAGGTGCGGCCTTACCAGTGATCTGCATAATAGTAGGATAACATTCTCACTTCTGGAGGTAATCCCTCTGGCTATACACCTCAACATTTGGTTGGCCTTCGCTGCTGCTCTTCTGCACTGTTCTGAATGGTTTAACCTCCATGTTACTATCACACCTAGATCCTTTTCTTCTTCAAAGACCTTTAGCCTTTCCCCACCCCATGTGGTAACAGTGCCTAGGGTTCCTGGACCAGCTGTGCATGACCTTGCACTTCGTGGCATTGAAACCCAATTGCCAAGCCCTTGACCATTCCACTAGTGTATCCAAATCCCTTTTCAGAACCCTCCCCTCCTCCCCTTCTTTCACTATCGCACCAATTTTGGTGTCATCTGCGAATAGTCTAATTTTACTCTCCACTCCCTCAGTTACAGTATATCAGAAATGAAGATGTTAAAGAGCACAGGCCCTAGAACAGATCCCTGCAGGACCCTGCTGATGACTGCCGGGGGCTCTGAAAGCTCTCCCCCCACCATCACCCCCTGCTATCTATTGCTCAGCCAACTTGCTATCCATCTAGCCAATTTATCTCCTACCCCCATGGCCCTCAGTTTACCCTCTAGCCTTCCATGTGGCAATTAATCCAAGGCTTTGCTGAAGTCCAAGTGTAACCCCTAGATGGCGCTATCCCAGGGGCTACTACCCCTGCCTGATTTGCCACTAACAGGTTGAGGGGCCTGGATCCAATGGCGGGTGCCTCCACCCAGAGGTCAGGGTTTGCAATAGTTAAACTAACTGGTCACAGCCCTCTGGGACACTGCAACCCCCCTTTCTTCCCACTAGTGGCCCACAATATATCAGAATTACCTTCACAGTATACACTTACCCCAAGTCTGGTTCCGCACTGGGACCTCCTGTGAAATGAGATACAGTGCAACAATCACAGTACAGTACTTTAACATAGACAAATACCTCAGGCAGTATAACTTTGCTGAAACAAGCAGCTCTGATTTATTTAGGGGATATAACAAGGACAGGGGAAATCAGGTTAATTAGCTTATCACTCTAATAATCTACCTATGGCTCTGTGCACAGGCCTATCCCTATCAGTTACTGTCCCTGGGTACCCAAGCCCTAGTGGCTAGTCCAAACCGTGGCAGCTGGTAGGGGCCCTTTCACAGAGAAAAGGAGAATTAAACAGTCAGCAGTACAGTAATTCCATTTTGGATTTAATGTGGCAATTCAACAGGAGCGACTCCTGAATTAGTACTCACGACCTCCAAATAAGATAGGGTCCTTCAATGTCAGCAGGGCTCACTTGAGGTACACAAACCTCTTCACACATCCATATAAAAGAAAGCACTATACCAGGCAGGCTGCATCTGTATCCCGACGCAATTACTGCACAATACCCAGGAGAACACACAGCAGATTCAGTTCCTGACAGACCAGGTGTAATTTTCAGCAATTCTCCAGTCTTCTACAGGGTGAGCCTGGTTTCTACTTCTTCAGAGATCCTTTGATTCTTTTCACAGGATGGATTCAGTCCTAACAAGCTGCAGACCTGAACTCTGGGCTCATACACGCTTTTGACTAAAACTGCACACTGAAAAGTACAGGCTCCTTCCTTCTTCACTGCCAAAGCTCAACTGAACTCCAACCGACAAAACCGGCACTTCCTTTGAGTTCCTCCCAGTTCTTGACTGGATTGGCTGTCACTCACAATAGACTGCTGCTGTTGGTCCAAAAGGCACTGAAGTCTAAACTACATCTCCCAGAGTCACTGCCCATACAATCCTCTTGTGGCTGGCTCAGATTATGAGTCCAAGTTCTGATTCGTCCAGGCACCATTTTAGAGCTAGCTTACCCACACTGATTGGTCCAGTTCAGCAGTTCAAAACTAGAATGGGAACTAGCAGACACAGTTCTGACTGCAAAAGTGTAGGTTAGACAAACTGTAATTTCATTATTACTCTAAATAATTTCTGGTAAACAGTTACATCTTTCAGATAGGTTCCCTTGCACTCCTAGTGACTGCAAAATTAAGTGAATTGGCAGCAGCTCGAGTGGTACTCAGAAGAAGCACAGTCCCCCATACAACTAATTATGTCTGCAAGCAGACAGCTCTTAAAGAGACAGTACCAGAGGCTCTAAAAACACTCACTGATAAATGGCTTAAATGCCAAACACCATTCAGGGCTTGGAGCATTCAAGCAAGCTCCTGGAAGTCTTTTGGGAACCCCATTTGCAGGGGGTTACACCCTTCCTGGTTTGGGAAGCTTGATTCGCGCAAGCAAGTACCCCATAAGTTTCAACTGCAACCATATACATTTGCATTAGGCTCGCATATGTAATCATCAGTCAATATATCATTTTACCAAGAACACATTTCTGAAACATTGCAGTACGTACCTTTACACAGTATTACATACACATTGTACCATAACTCAAGTTATTACCTCTTGTACATGAAATCTGAAGAGAGGGGCCCTTCCTATCAGTTACCTTGGGGCTGGATGGGGCAAGGGCACCATACTTAGAGGGCAACACAAGTAACTTGGAGTTAGCACTGATGCTCAGTTTGGGCAGTGAGCTCGGGACACATACACTCCTTTATGGACAACATTGAGAGGCAAGTCCACAGGCGCCCCAAGTGAATCATAACTGGGTGCACCACAGGCTTTACAGCTCGAGCCAGTCTTTCTAGGGGAACTGTTATAGTCTCTGCACTCTGAGCCTCATTTTCAGCATTGTCCTCACTTGTCAGGGAGTCTCCATGGGGTAGAGAGGCTAGAACTTGGGGCACTTTCAGCTCCAGGAGTTACAGTTTCTGGAGTCCACAACATTTGGCTCGTATGGAGAGCTTTGGACACTGGCAGTGGACTGTCAGGGCACTCAAAATACTCTTCTTGTTCTGGTGTATCACCAGTCTGCCCCAATCTATCATTTTCCTCCTGAAAGCTCAAACAGTTCAACCATGCACAATGATTCCATTTCATCTGATCTGATGCTTTCACTTCACTTTCTGGGAGCATTGGCTCAGGGATGAAGCTGGGGCTTAGACAGTCCAGAAGGCCCAGCTTTGTCTCCAGTATTGACTAGGGATTGCCCCAAACAATTGACTCAGTTCTGTAAGAAGGATAGTATTCAAAGTCACTCTCACTTTCTTCGATATGGACTGACAGTCATGCTCAACTGGGACTTGTGGAG
Source organism: Neoceratodus forsteri (assembly GCA_016271365.2). NCBI lineage: Eukaryota > Metazoa > Chordata > Ceratodontiformes > Ceratodontidae > Neoceratodus > Neoceratodus forsteri. The sequence goes on from JADMNL010000025.1 coordinate 247,813,722, forward strand.
GGGAACACTTTAACTTTGCTTCTGTAGGTGCAGACTTTCTTGATCTTTTCAGCAGCAGCTCTAGTCACTGGTCCAGAGGCATCTTCGAGGGCTCAGACTCAATTAGATTTGTCCAATGGGAGTAAATGATTTCTATGTATTGTTTTACATCTTTTGAATTATTCTCAGTCCTTACTTTGTACACTGGCAGATCATCTAGTTTGCCCACTACAATGTGAGGGAGATGGTGCCATCGGGTCAGCAATCTTGTGCTTGCCATGCAGTCCCAGATTTCAGCAATACCCGATCTCCTCCTGGAGTTCCTATAGCTTTCACCTTTTATCATGCCTTCTTTGTTGGCCAGATTTCTTTGGCAGCCATGGTTTGAGCCAGTTGGTACGCATGAGTTAGCTGGGCCTTTAATTTTGCACATACTGTAAATAGTTGTCAGCTTGAACCCCATCAGGAGAGACCCCAAAACACACATCTACTGGTAGTCGAGCTTCTTCCAAACATCAGGCGGTAGGGGAGAATCCAGTGGCATCACTTTTGGTGCAGTTATAAGCATGTACCAGGGTGCTAATTTGTTGGCTCCATCTAGGCTTGTCCTTGGGGTGCAGGTGCCTAGCATATCTTAGCAAAAGTGCTGCTGAAACGTCAGGCTGGGTCCCCTGGGGTGGTAAGGAGGGTTCTGGACTTTCGTGACCCCACAGAGAGTTACATCTCTTTGATCAGACGACTCTCAAAGTCTCTCCTTGATCAGAATGGATTCTTTGTGGTTCTATAGTGAACAAAAAGTTTTCTACAAGTACTTTGGCCACAGTGGATGCTTTCTGGTCTTCGTGGGGAAAGCTTGGGCATATCTCGTGAAATGGTCAGTGACCACCAGCACATTACTGATATTTCTTTGATCTGACTCCAAACTCAGAAAATCAAACAGACCAGCTCCATGGGTGCACTGGTGGTGATGTTAACATGGGGCAGCCCTCTGGGGCAAAGCTTTCTCTGTAAGTAGCTGTACTACAAGTTCGAATGTGTTGCTCCACATCAGCCCCATCTTAGGCCAATAGAATCTGGATCTCACCAAGTCAAGTGTTCTGTCTATACCACAGGTGCCCCATGGTTGTGCAAGGACCTCAGTACTGAGTCTCGAAAGGCAGTGGGCAGCACTAGTTGTTGTTTGTCTACTTGTCCCCCTGTCTACTGTTTCTCTGTATAACAGTTTATTGATCAGTTTCAACTTAGGACCTTCTTTGTATAACAGTGCAGTTCTCAAATCAGTGGAGCGTAATTTGGACACATCTTTTCCTGCATAGAGGGCTTCTAAAGCTGCTTTGATCATGGGATCGCGGGATTGAGCCCACGAATACTGTCATTGTCCAGCTGGAGGCAGTGCACCAATGTCTATTGCAGAAAAGTGGTACAAGGCAGGTATGCAATTCTCAGAGGGTCCCAAGCAATCCACCATGCAGTCCACTCGGCCTCGGGACATTTGTTCCTCCCCTGTCAAACTTCCGGCAGAGTGCCCGAATGTCAGGTTCTGCCAATCGACCCAATCATTCTGGGGAACAGGCCTCCGGAGAGAGCATCAGCATCTATGTGGTTCAGACCTGCCCGGTATTCGAGAGCATAGTCATATGTAGATAATGCAGAAAGCCACCTATGCCAGTGGCATCCAACTTAGCTGGAGGTCTGCACATAGGTCAAAGGATTATTGTCAGTTTTACATATTTAGCCCCATACAAGTACTCATGGAATTGGTCACATAGCCCACTTCAAAGCTAGGAACTCTAACTTATGTACAGGATAGTTCTTTCTGGATGGGGTCAGGCTTCTACTGGCAAAGGCCACTGGTCTCAGGCCATTCTCGCTCTTGGTACAACACAGCCCCAACCCTGTGCAAGCTAGCATCAGTGTGCAGGACGTAAGGTTTTCTTGGATCGGCATAGGCCAGCACTGGAGCATGGGTAAGTTGATATATGATCTCATGAAAAGCAGTCTCATAATCAGGAGTCCAGCGGCCCCAAATACTTCACTTGGATGAAAATACACCTTTCAGTCTTGAGGGACGCTGACTTTTGGTATTTTTTGGGTTGGGGATACCTTGAGTAAGGTTAAGTAAAGGGCGGATCACTCTTGAATAGTCCTTGATGAAGTTACTGAGCATAACCACAGAATCCCAGGAATTTTGCAGTTCTTTAGATTTTTGGCTGTGGGCAGGTGGTCAAGGCCTCAACTTTACTTGGATGGGTCTCTATTCCTCGGTGGATACCTATGTGTCCCACATACTTTACTGATGTTTGAAAGAATTGACACTTATCAATGGACAGTTTAAGGCCAAAGTCCTCCAGTCGGTCCAATACCTTAAATAATCTGCTCTCATGTTCCTCCAGTGAGCTGCCAAACACAATAACATCATCTAGGTATACTAGGCACTCTAGTAAGTTCATGTCCCCACTGCACGCTCCATCAATCGCTGAAAAGTGGCTGGGGCACCTGAAATCCTTGAGGTCCCATGAATTCATAGAAGCCACGCTGACAGATAAAGGCCGCCTTCTCACGGTCCTCTGGGGCCATCGGGATCTTGTAGTACCCACTGCGAGATCCAGCACAGAGAACCACTTGCTCCCGCTTAGGCAGTCCAAAGCATCCTGAATGCGGGGTATTGTGTACTGATCAGGGATAGTCCGCCGGTTTAAGGTCGTATAATCCACACTAATATCCTTACTGTTCCATTCTTTTTCCTCACTACAATGGGGGAAGCATAAGGGCTTCTTGATTCTTGTATTACACCAGCAGCTAACATCTTGCAGATGCTGCCTCACATCATCTATGTCAGCAGGTGCCAGGCGCCGAGACCTCTCAGTAAATGGTTCTTCGTCATGCAGCCGGATATTGTGCTCAGCTCCTTGACGCATCCTACATCCCATTCCTTTAAAGAAAACACCTGGTCTCTCTGGGCAAGCTTCTCACTGATCCTCACTTTCCATTCAGCTGGCAGCGGGAGTCGCGAAATCAAACAAGTCAGGCTACTCTGTCATTCTTCCTTGAACTCTTGCTGCTGGGTAGCACTGCAGTGTCTGCACAATGCACATTAGCCAGGATGCAACCTCTGTTTACTCGAATGTCTCTTTCAGACACATTATGAACTTGGACCATTACCCTTCTGCATAAGCATGGGCTCTAGCGGCAAAATACTAGGCTTGACCAGCAGTCCCTCTGGCAATTTTCCATCGCCTGGTGCATCCAACATTAATATTTTATTCTTAACATCCTTCTGATACGGACCTCTCCCTGTAAGGTACACTGGGCATTTGGCGCCAGGATCAGAGACTCAGGATCCTTCTTCCATACAATTCTGACCGGTTCCTCTGGTTCTGTTTTTTCAGCATCTCTCTGTGCCTCATAGGCCTTCTTAATTAAGCCGGAACCTTAAGCTCTACTAGTCTTTGACCCTGTTTTCATAACACAACTGTGCCAGCTTCCAACATATGAGCATTTGTTCCAATCAACAAAGGGACACCATCATACAGTCCAGTGGGGGACACACAAGGCTAGGGTCTCTACTTGTTCGCCACTCCAGCCACGGAGGGGGGAAAGACAGCCAAATTGGATATACCCGGAATAGGGTAGGCCTTCTCACTTAACCCCCATACATGCAGTCCTTCTAATGGTTGTAAGGTACTTCTGACAAATGCTTCTGATACCAATCCTGGAACATAATTGTCACTTGGGAGCCACTGTCTAATCACAGCTCTTGTAGACACTCCATTCACCTTTACAGTGGTCTCCATGGAGGGACCCACTATTCTGGACCAGTCTGGAGAGGCGGTAGTGGGGGGCTGGGCAACTGACCTTACCACAAAAGGACGTGAATTAGCATTTTGGTGCCCTCACTGGGATCATGTGCGCACCTCTTAACCACTGATTTCTTCTCCAAGCTCTCCTTGTAGCCTATATGCAACTTTGTCAGTGTCTTTTGGGACTGGTATCTCTTTCATGTGCCCATCTTCCTACACAATTATAGCAAAACATACTTTCTGGAGTTTGAGCTGGCTAGGCGCCACACTGGGAGCTAGGGGCGGGGTATTACTAACTGGAAACCTGGGTGCCATCTCTGTCTCGGCGTGATAAGCATTTGGAGACATCTCACAGTTTCTGCACTTCCATGGTCAAGGAATTGAGTTTGAGCTGTTATCAGCAGGAGATACATGGGTGGGTACCCCACCCCATAGAGATGCAGTCGGATATAGGTCAGGGCCCGTACTTTGCAGGCGTGGCCTTCATAAAGGACTGTTTTGAATTCCGATCTCTCTCAACAGTTCGCCTCATTGTGGCATATCTTTTCCTTGTCAGAGCACTCATTGACTGTCAACTCTGCCCCTGAACTTCACTTGATGGGTCACCCTCAGTCACTCGGGTCAGAGCCACAGCTGTTGGTGCAGGTACCTCCCGTGTCGCCTTTTTCTCAACTCCTCGAATTTCTCTCATTAACTCATCATGGGAGGTGGGGATTCCAGTCGGTTGCCAGGCGAACTGAAGCAACAGCAGTTCTGAGAAGGGGCACTAAGGATTCTTGTCCAGTCTGGTTCGGTCTAGTTCAATCGCTGGCAAACTACTCTTTCTGAGGCATTCTTGCAACAATTTTTCCAGCCGAGAGACATACACAGACAACAACTCCCTTGGTACTGTTGTGCATTTCTTACTCTCCACCATAGGTCCTCATCAGAATCTGGGCTCCCATACATTCTCCAAGGCCTCAAGATAGGCCTGTGCAGTCGCTTCAGGGTTACCTGGCCCGTTTGCTTGCGGATGGTAGCCAGGGCAGGACCTGGGAGGCTCTCACCTAACCCTCTTTCGCTTTCGCCTTCCGACATTGCCATTCTAGCACTTGGGGGCAACATAGTCTAGTCCAGGTCTCCCAGTCATCCTCCTTGGGGGTGGGGAGGGTGCCAGAGATCCTCAGCCTTGGTAAAGAGTCGTGACTGTGCTTGCAGGTGCAGTAATAGAGTCATCATTGGTTCAGCCACCATTACGGCACTGGAGCAGGAGAGGTGTTGGGGAGGAACACCCCAGGTGGCAAGAATAGTTTCTTCAAGTCCTCCACAGTTTTCCCTCTCCCAGCAACCATTCAGCAAATTTCTCCTCAAAAGTTTCAGATAGTGGTGGGGCTGGTTCCCCAGGTCTTTACTGTCCTAGTTATCACTCTCAAGCAGTGAGGGCTCCCTCTGGGGTAATGGTCTGTGGCACTTTGGAGCTATCTATGGGATCCTTAAACTCTACTAGGGCAGGAAAGTGTGGGTGAGCAGATTAGCATGCTGACTCACCACCACAGGGTTTTGTAAACCTTCCACCTTGGAAAGTACTCCCTGCACAGTGTCCTATTGATACCCAGGGGATGTCCAGGATAAGCATAGCATTTTGGGGGTCATTCCTCCCAGTACACCTCCACGGCCGGTGCACAGCCACTTCTGTCGGGTGCCCATTTTTCTTAACAGTGGTTCGTAAATATGGCCACTGAGGACACACAATCCCAGCGGTGAGCCTCCAAGATGTAACCCTAGATGGCGCTATCCCAGGGCTACTACCCTGCCTGATTTGCCACTAACAGGTTGAGGGCCTGGATCCAATGGCGGGTGCCTCCACCCAGAGGTCAGGGTTTGCAATAGTTAAACTAACTTGGTCACAGCCCTCTGGGACACTGCAACTTCTTCCCACTAGTGCCCACACAATATATCAGAATTACCTTCACAGTATACACTTACCTCCCAAGTCTGGTTCCGCACTGGGACCTCCTGAGAAATGAGATACAGTGCAACAATCACAGTACAGTACTTTAACATAGACAAATACCTCAGGCAGTATAACTTTGCTGAAACAAGCAGCTCTGATTTATTTAGGGGATATAACAAGGACAGGGGAAATCAGGTTAATTAGCTTATCACTCTAATAATCTCATCTATGGCTCTGTGCACAGGCCTATCCCTATCAGTTACTGTCCCTGGGTACCCAAGCCTCAGTGGCTAGTCCAAACCGTGGCAGCTGGTAGGGGCCCTTTCACACAGAGAAAAGGAGAATTAAACAGTCAGCAGTACAGTAATTCCATTTGGTTTAATGTATGGCAATTCAACAGGGAGCACCTGAATTGTACTCCACGACCTCCAAATAAGATAGGGTCCTTCAATGTCAGCAGGGCTCACTTGAGGTACACAAACCTCTTCACACATCCATATAAAAGAAAGCACTATACCAGGCAGGCTGCATCTGTATCCCGATCGCATTACTGCACAATACCCAGGAGAACACACAGCAGATTCAGTTCCTGACAGACCAGTGTAATTTTCAGCAATTCCTCCAGTCTTCTACAGGGTGAGCCTGGTTTCTACTCTTCAGAGATCCTTTGATTCTTTTCACAGGACGGATTCAGTCCTAACAAGCTGCAGACCGAACTCTGGGCCTTACACACGTTTTTGACTAAAACTGCACACTGAAAAAGTACAGGGTCTTCCTTCTTCACTGCCAAAGCTCAACTGAACTCCAACCGACAAAAAACCGGCACTTCCTTTGAGTTCCTCCCAGTTCTTGACTGGATTGGCTGTCACCTCACAATAGACTGCTGCTGTTGGTCCAAAAAGGCACTGAAGTCTAAACTACATCTCCAGAGTCACTGCCCATACAATCCTCTTGTGGCTGGCTCAGATTATGAGTCCAAGTTCTGATTCGTCCCAAGGCACCATTTTAGAGCTAGCTTACCCCACACTGATTGGTCCAGTTCAGCAGTTCAAAACTAGAATGGGAACTAGCAGACAGTTCTGACTGCAAAGAGCAGGTTAGACAAACTGTAATTTCATTATTACTCTAAATAATTTCTGGTAAACAGTTACATCTTTCAGATAGGTTCCCTTTGCACTCCTAGTGACTGCAAAAATTAAGTGAATTGGCAGCAGCTCAGTGGTACTCAGAAAGCACACAGTCCCCCATACAAACTAATTATGTCTGCAAGCAGACAGCTCTTAAAGAGACAGTACCAGAGGCTCTAAAACACTCACTGATAAATGGCTTAAATGCCAAACACCATTCAGGCTTGGAGCATTCAAGCAAGCTCCTGGAAGTCTTTTGGGAACCCCCATTTGCAGGGGGGTTACACAAGTAAATGACATCAACTGCCTTCCCCCCATCCAATGCTCTAGTGACCCAATCAAAGAAGTCCACCAGGTTTGTCTGGCATGACCTCCCCTGGATGAACCCATGCTGATGCTCACCCTGTAGCTCACTCTCCTGCATGAATGCCCCTGCCTTTCCTTCATGATGGACTCCATTAGTTTAGACACTATGGATGTGAGGCTGATTGGCCTGTAGTTCTCTGGGTCATCCTGTGGTCCACTCTTATGGATGGACTCCACATGTGCTGTCCTCCAATATAACGGCACACAACCAGTGCGAAGGGATGTCTTAAACACATCCACTAAAGGCGCAGTCAGCACCTCTGCCAACTCTTTTAGCACTCTCGGATGTATCACATCCAGTCCTGGTGCCTTATCTGTCCATATGGAATTCAGGGCAGCCCTTACCTTCTCCACTGGGATATCACAGTCTGTTAACATTCCCCTCCCTCCTCCCCATTAGGATGGGACCATCACCTTCTCTCATAAAAACTGAGCAAAAATACTCACTTAGTACCTCCGCTTGCTTTGCCCCTGCTCTACCCACCCATCATCTGTTTTAATTTTGGATATCTGTTCCCTTGTTTTCTTTTTTTTACTAATATATCTAAAGAAGTCCTTCTCACCTTTCTTAATTGCCTGTGCTAGTTTACTCTCTTTCGAGGCCTTGGCTCCTCTCACAACCCTGGTCACCTCCCTTGATCTTTTTGAGTGTTCTTCCCTATCCTCCTCCTTTCCCGTTCTCTTAAACTTCTGGAAGGCCTCCCTTTTCTCCTTTGCACTCTCCTGAACCTCCCTTGTACACCAACTAGGTTTCCTAGTCCTCTTATTCTTTCTAGCACACCTTATGCACAGGTTAGTTGCCTCAATCAGTCCTTTCTTTACAATATCCCGTGTTTGGTTTGTATCCATCTCCTGCCTAATGGTTGCCACATGACTTTTCACTATGCTTGCCATCCTCCTAAAGTCAGCCCTCCTGAAATCCATCACCTTGGTTTTACTGCGAGTGACAGCTATTCCCATGTCTAGGGAGAACCACACAGTTTTGTGCTTGCTCCCTGCAAAGGGGTCCTCCATTCTAACATCCTGCACCTTGTCTCCCTCAGATAACATCAAATCTAGGATATTCCTCTCCCTGGTCGGCTCATGTACTCTCTGCATGAGGAATGCATCCTGGAACCCATCCAGCATGGCCTGCCCCCTGGCATTAGTGGAGGTCATGGTATTCCACTCTACCCCAGGTAGGCTGAAGTCTCCTACCACCATCGTATTTCCCCTTAGGCAGTGCTCAGTGATGTTTTTAACTAATTCTCTATCAACTTCCTCCGACTGAGTCGGAGGCTGATACACCACTCCCAATCTCATCTTTCTTCCCTTCCCATTTTGGACATTGACCCATAAGGTTTCAGCTCACCCATCCCCTTCTTCTTCCCTGTTGCACATTATTTCTTCCCTAATGTAGAATGCTACCCCCGCTTCCCCTTCCCACCTCCCTATCTCTTCTATACAGTTTATACCCAGGAACTGTGAGTTCCCAATCCTGGTATTGGTTTGCCCATGTTTCTGTTATGGCTGCTATGTCTACTCTTCCTACCATCATCATTGCTTGGAGTTCAGGTACTTTATTCCCCAAGCTCCTAGCATTTAGCGATACTACTCTCCAGCCAGTCCCTCTGCCTTCTCCCCCCCCCAGCTAGCCTACTTGTCTTGCCTTCCACTGAATTCTTCCCACTGTCCCTGACTCCAACTTGGGGGGAGAGTCTGGAAGCCTCACGTTTTCTGTTTCCTGGTCTGACTAATTTGTCTTAGTCCCCCTTCTTTACTCTTTAGTCTAATTGTCATGTCAATAATTTTTCTGTGTGCCTTCCTATAGGTTGGCAGTACTGTGTATTGTATACAGTTAAACTAATAAAAATAAAGTAAAAAAAGAAACATACTGAAATACTAATAATAATAAACTTTATTTATAGAGCGCTCTTTACCGAGTATCAGAGTGCTGTACAGTAAAAACAATTAAAACCTTAAAGTATTAAAATAAGATAAAATCAAAATATTTCCAATAAAGATCAATTACCAACTATCCCAAATGCAAGCTGAAATAAATAAGTCTTCAAGGCGGTCTTAAAGCTCTCCACTGTCAGGCACTCCCGTATCCGTCGAGGCAGAGAATTCCACAGGGTTAGGGGCTACAAATAAAAATGTTCTCGATCCAGATTTTTCTAACCATACCCTGGGAATCTCCAGCAATCCCTTGTCAGTCGAGTGAAGCAGTCAGAGGGGGCAGTAAGGATGCAAGAGATCTTGCACGTAAATTCCTTAAATTTATCATGAAACAAGTATTCTACGGTGGTGTCCCTGGATACAGAAAAGGCATTTGACAGGGTGGAGTGGTCATATTTGACATCTTAGAAACAACTGAAACAGGAGAGAATTTTCGACACTGGAATAAACTCTATATATCCGGAATTCCCTGTGGGAGCACTTGAAACTGTCCTCGGTGTGTGGGTGTCCCAAGCCACCCTAACCAGGTCTCCAAATTGGTCCCATCTGACCCACTGCCTACTGTCCTTTAACTCTGGGTAGCATGTGATTGACCGCCATCTGCTTATGAATTAAGTGGCCCTGGTAAATAGGGTCACTCATGCAATGTGATTACCGTTGAATGTGTTAGTCTATTTATTCTGTATGTATAAGTATATTTTACCTATTACTGCTCACTGTAGACTATCTGGGCTGGATATTCAACCTTCATGTTCATAGGCAAGCCCTTGACTACTATAAAATAGTTGCGCGGGGTGTGTCCTGGCGATATTCAAAGGAGTTGCGCTATTGAGCAACTCCTTTGAATATCACCCAGCCAACGCACTGTGCATGCGCAGTGGAACTTGTGCCACCGCAAGTTGACAGAGTGGAGCATTCAACTTGCGGTGGCGCAGGTACCGATGCGCCATCTTAAAATCACGATGTTAAAAAGGTGACATGCAAATGGGGTTATAATTCATGCAAGGCGTGGGGGGTACTATTGCATGGATTATGTCCTCATTTGCATGCCATTAGCATGTAGGTGTGCCGATCCCCGAGACTTGCCTGGCGCCCTGCCAGGCAGCAGCCGCCGGGACCATGCCCCTGCAGCCCGGGAACACGGGATAGTGTACTCCCCCCACCAGCCCGATCACAAGCATCACTGCGGGGCTCCCACCCTCCTCCGACATATCCCTGGTGGTCCAGTGGACCGAAATGCCCGATCGCGGGCGGTTCGTTCTACAAATCCGACTGTCTTGTACAGTATGGGCTGCACGCCTATTGGCTCTGTCTGCACCAATGGGCGGCAGACCTACCGGGCTGTCAGTCAGCGGGCGGCGGCGGCAGGCGGGTGGATGCTGCCCGCCGCCGCCGGGGAGAGCGGGTGGTGGGGCTCGTGGGTGGGTAGGGGGGACACCAGCCACCAGGGCTATGTTCGGGGTTATCACATACCGCCCGCTGATCGGGCATTTCGTCCACTGGACCACCAGGGATATGAACGGGGATCCACATTGATGCCAGCGATCGGGCTGGTGGGGAGTACACTATGCCCGCGATCGGGCTGCGGGGGGCACCGGGACTGGGTTGGGGGCCAGCCACAGGTGGCAGCTGCTGTGTTGCGCCCTGCAATACAGCAGCTCACCTGTGGGTGGCCCTCGACTTAAGCCTTTTTTTGCTCAAAGTCCTGCAGGCGCAGGTTGGGGTTGTTTCGCATATCTCTTTGCACAGCCCGCTGAATATCGGGCTGTGCAGTTTATGCATGGTTCCTCTCCAGTTCAGCATGCATTCATTTGCATTGCGCTGTTGCTCAGCATGTTTTCTGTGGCGCAACTGCCTCCTGCTGAATATGGCAGAATGGAGCAAGTTTGGACTTGCGCAGGCGCAACCCTATTGCGCATGGCGCAACCCTTTTGAATATCTGGCCCTCTATGTTTATCTTGCTCTCTTGTAACTCTGTACATTGCCCCTCTTGTTGTTATGTACCTTGTTTGAACCTGTATTTTCATTGTACTCTCCCGGGTCATACCTGAAAATAGGCATACAGATTGTCTAGTGTACCTACCTGGTCAACAAAAGCTAAATAAATATATAAACATCTCCAAATGTGAGGATATTGACTAATAATATAACTTCTGAAATGTTTACTTTGCAAAGGGGCACTAAGCAGAGTTATCCCCTTCCCCGCTACTTTTTACATTAAACACAATTAGGCAAAATAATAACATTCCAGGTCTTAGATATGCAAATAATTCACAACAGTTAAAGATATCATTGTTTGCTGATGATATTTTGCTGTATATTACTGATCTGATCAGTCAGACCAATATTATGCTTGAGACAGTTGAAGCTTTTGGTCAGAAATCAGGCTGTAAAGTCAACTGGTCAAAATTGGAGACACTCTCAGTTAACCCACATAGTTTTACCATTCAGCAACCACAATCTCCTTGTCATGAGAAATCTGAGTCACTTAGATGTTTAGGGATCCAACTGACCAATAGATTAGAAACGTATGTGAAAATAAACACTGTAAAATGGCAAGAAAGAATGCTGGGTTCTGATTGATCAATCTGGGGCTGGACCCGTGATGTTATCCCAGTACAACATCATGGATCTAGTCCCAGCACACACATAACCGAATGTTATCTGTAAAAAAAAAAAAAATCACTCCACATGCAGATTAGGGAGATAGAAAAATAAGCAATTTACTGTACCCACAATTCGTCACTATGTAAATCAGTATACAGGCTATTATATTTCAATATCACTACAGAAATTGGAGCATATATCTCTCAGTAAAGAAATCTTCTCAGCTATCAGTGTGTGATCAGTGTGTGCACAATTATTCATTCTAAAATAAATATCTGAAATCTTATATTGTAGTAACCACTACCAAAAAAGGACACTGCACCTTCAAGTAAAGAAAAATGGAAGACAGCTTCATATTGTATCCACAATGCTTTGCCACATATATTTACTTATTAGGTAATATACTGTAGTCACCACTACCACAATATGAGACTGTCTTGTTGAATATGGAAAATTTAAGTTAACTTTATAATCTAACCAGAATTCCATATTGCTGTATCTAAATTAGCATATTAGCTATTACACTGCTGTAACCATTATATTAAGGCACTGTACTGCAGTCACCACTACAAAAAAGGAGACTGCACTGCTGAATAAGGAACATTCCAATTAACTTTATAATCTATCTAGAATCCCTTGTTGCTGTATGAAATCAGCATATTACCTGTTATACTGCTGTAACCATTACCAAAATAAGACTTAATTGACTTAAGAGAAAGGGATTACTTTATATCTAAATGTTAAAATGTAAGGGATGCAGAGGAGTCACTGTACGTTAGCAATAGTGCACTCCAGGATGTGTGTCGTGCTGGGATAATGTCACTTCTCGTGTGTAGGATGCACTTCGGCCTGCGGCCTTGAGTCCAACCACCTGAGGCATGATGTTATCCCAGCACGACACACGTCCTGTCATGCATTATTGCTTAATTAATCCTTTAATAAGAGATTTAAATGTAAAATAGATAGGTGGCAGAATTTACCTATGTCACCTTTTGGTAGAATTCATATGCTCAAAGTGAATGTTTTACCATGCCTACTTTATGTTTTCCAGGCTCTACTGTGTATAATACTTGTACATTATTTTAAAGAATTGGATAAATTATTTTCACATTTTGTGTGGAAAAAAGCAGACCAACATGAAAGAAATAGACACTTATGGCTAACTATGAATTAATGGGTTTAACATTCCCAAATGTGAAATGATACCATCATGCAGCTACTCCTTAACAAATAAAAGAGATTTTCTCAAAATCCCCCTCCTTGGGTACACCTGGAAACTGATCAGTTCCCCTATTTTAATAAAAATATGGTGTTATATTAGAATTTGAATAAGCAAAAGTGTATTGGAGGGGGTAACAGTTTTTTTTATGCCGCTCTATGTATTTGGGCACAGTCGTTAAAGGCTCTGGGTTATAATCTGGCCATTAATGCCTGTTTTTAGAAAGCATACTTTATTGATTTTCCATAAGAGAACAACATAAAAACAAAACCCACAAACACATACATAAAATACCCCCAAAACAATGGCTTCCATAACATTTTTGAACAATACTTTTTGAAATATTGGGTGGATAAGAAGTTATTAAAGAGCAGCTGATGCCATTAGGAGAACTTTTACAAAACAATATTTAGACACAGTCCAGCTTGTATTTCACATTAGTTATGTATTCCTCCTCCCCATTATTTATTACTGAGGTCATTTGCATGCAATCAGGATCTTTGCTCCTGAGAAGTTCATCTATTCCTGTTGCCTTCTCCCTACCTGAGGTCATAATGTACTGCTTGTGACATCACAGTTACTCCCATGGCAACAGATTATGATGTCACAACAGAAGATTATGACATGAAGTAGACAGCAAGCTAGAGAGGCACATGAACTCTAAGGGATAAAGATCATGTATTCATGCAAATTTCCTTGGTAATAAATAAAATGTTGAGGAGGAATCCATGGAATACATATGGAATGCAAGCTAAATCATACCTAAATATTATGTTTTTAAACTTTTCTTTGAGGAATCAGCAGCTCTTTAAGGATAGGTGATCTTCATTAAGGAAATATTGTCAAGTGCTTCAGTCACTTACAGTTACAATTTGACTTACACAAAAATGTTTTTCAATATTTACAAGTCAGAGATGTGCTATGTAAAATTATAGTTAAAGATACTAATTTGGAAAAGTGGAATGAAGAAATTAGGCTGTTTGCTTGAACACTGCACCCCACAAGCAAAGAAAAGAGCCTGCGATTAGAACAGTGCGTACCTGCAATCGCCAGGCCGCTCGTCCACCACGCTGGCTGTTCCTCTGAGCTGGTGCTGCTGCGTGGAGGTTCAACCCTGCCGGCTTCGCCAGCTGCCCCACCCCGCCCCCACCACCTCTTGGTCGTCACCGTAATATATACACAAGATCTGATCACATGACGAAAAACCTATCAGCCCACTTTACCATCTGCAGGCTATACTGTCTCTCCACTAGGGGCATCCCCATTGATACTGACTTTCAGTATAATACTGTCTCAGTCTTCCCTAAGAATACTGTTAAACTGTTGATTCCCCCTCCACCCACCCTCTCGTCCAGCCTTATATTAGTCAATCCCCTATACGAAGCTACCCTTCGTGCACCAAAGCCTGCCTTCGCCCCTATAAATAGCTGTGCCCCCATTTTTTTTTTTCTTCCCAAGCTTTCTTGAGACTCCCCTGAGGGCACACTCCTGCATTCCACTAACTGGGGGCTCAAACTTACTCCAACCCCGCCCTGCTGCCAGGGTGTGACCTCACACTCGCCGAAGTAAATTCTCTGGCACTTCTGCTAGCCAACACCCGAAAGACGTCCACACTGTTGCCATAAACTGCTGACCTTTGCATATTTTTCTTTTTTCTTTCGGAAGGGATTCCTTCCCCGCAGGGATAAAGTGATCCTTCCCTACTGGGTGCACTTAAGCTCACCGGCTGGCTTCAAGAGCTAGGGCCATGGCCCCTCAAGTACAGACAGGAAGCTCAGGCAGCTGCCAAGGTGCCCTGCCCGCCCTGACTGCTCTCAAGCCCCCTACAACCTGGCTAACCGCCAAAGGCTTAAAAATTGCACATCTCAACATCTGCAGCATCCTCCAAAACCTGGCTAAACTAACGGCCTGGGCGGCCTATTACCAGCCTGACATATTGGGCACCTCAGAATCCTGGCTTAAGCCCAGCACTCCCTACTCTGCTTGCGCCCTCCCGGGCTACAGCCTTGTCCAGCAAGATAGGACAGACGGTAAGCGTGGGGGAGGAGTGCTCCTATATTACAAGGTGCACCTAAATGTGTCAATAGTCGCTCACTCAACTCTTCCTGCCCCGGCCTGTGAGTTCCTCCACACCCTCCTCCTGCTCGGGAATACAAAAAAGGTGCACCTTGTCGGCACCTACAACCCCCCGAAAGGGGGCGCTCGAGGGCTCTCCTCACTTCTGGACCAACTCAGGGACAAGGTTGGCTCTAACAAGCTGCTCATCCTGGGGGACCTTAACTTAAATTGGCTGGGGCCTAATGCCAAGCAGTTTGAGCCTCTACTCTCAGGCCTGACGCTCAATCAGATCATCACGGAACCCACAAGGACCTCCTCCCGGGGGGACAAAGGGTCTCTCATTGACTGGGTCATGAGCAACAGATTGGATAATATTGTCCACTCTGGGACACTCTCTGATGCCATCTCGGATCACTCCCCAACCTACTGCATATGGGGATTCAACTTGCTCAAAGTCCCCAGCCGAGTGATCCAGATGAGGGACTATTCCAAACTAGTACTCAATGACTACCTTGAGGACCTACGATGAGTAAACTGGTCCAGGGTCACTGCCACAAATGACCCTATAGCAGCCCTTGATCAATTTCTCGCCGAGTTCATCCCCGTGCAAAACAGACATGCACCCTACATCAAAAGGAGGGTGCGTGGCACAGTCACGAAGTGGCTCCATGAAAGCCTCTTCTCCCTCATGAAGCAGAGAGACAAAAGCTGGGTAAAACATAAGATCTCCCGCAACGAAAATGACCTCCTCGAATATCGGCAATTCAGAAATGCCTGTAAGAGAGCTATAAGGGCCGCAAAAAGTGAGTACTGCAAATCTGCCCTGCTTGCCACGGCCAACAACCCCCGGTGCTTCTGGAAGAATGTCAAGAACCTTGTTGGTGGGTCTGCCAAGGAACAGGTCACCGACATGCTCATTGGGAGGACCAACTGTAATAACCCCCAAACCATCGCCACTGCTTTTAATCGCATGATCTCTGACCTGCCGGCCCCCCCCAAATGCTCTGCCCCGGTATCGGTGAAAGGGCGCAACCCTCCCCATCTGCCCTTTTACCTCAAATGGATCTCAGTTGGTAAGACCCAGGATCTCCTGGCAGGACTCTCCCACCACACGGGGGCTGGATATGACTGCTTTGAACCCAAACTACTTAGCCTGGGAGCTCTCCTTCTCACCCAACCAGTCGCCCATATCTTTAACTCTTCCTTCATCTCAGGGATCATCCCTGAAGTTTGGAAGGTTGCCAAGGTTGTCCCTGTTTACAAACAAGGGGACCCCAAAGATACTAATAATTACCAACCCATCGCTATACTGTCTGCCACCTGCAAACTCCTTGAAAAGGCTGTTGCTTCCCAACTCTCCCACTACCTCCAGGGTTATGATGTTCTATCCCCTGCCCAGCACAGATTCCGAAAAGGGCACAGTACTTCGACCGCACTTGCCGTGGTCACCTCCGAGATCAGATCCGTGACTGACCAAGGCAAAATGACAGGGGCCATATTTGTCAATCTTTCTAAGGCCTTCGATCAGGTTGACCATTCCCTCCTCCACTCCGCTCTTCAGTCTCTTGGATTCTCCAACTGAGCCCTCGACTGGTTCTCCAGCTACCTTGGTGGTAGGCAGCAATACACCTGCTTCAATCAAACCCTCTCAGCCCTCTCCGCAGTTAACTGTGGGGTCCCCCAAGGATCTGTCTTTGGACCCATTCTGTTTTCCCTGTTCATTAATGAACTGCCCTCAGCCACTACCCATGGGCTCCCAACACTATACACGGATGACCTCGTCGTCCTGGCCAGCTCCCGCGATATTAATATCATCAACTCTCGGCTAAACTCCGATTTCGAACATATCCAGAACTGGCTTGAGGGCCACAAGCTTATTGTCAACTTCAAGAAGACCCAGGCCATGCTTTTTGGGTCAGTGGCTAAAACTTCTGCCTGCCCGGTACCGCTAAAAATCTATGGAGCGAATGGCTACCTCCTGCCAGTCATTTACTCTGTCAAATATCTAGGGGTTACCCTCGATCCACAACTTGACCTCACCATGCATATACGGAATGTATGTAAAGCCTCAAATGGCAAGCTCGGCCTTGCCCATAGAGTCAAGGACTGCCTCACCCCGGCTGCTAGGCTCGCCATAGCCAGGGGGATACTCCTTCCCACACTCTGCAATGGGCTCGTTGCCTTCGCTCCTGTCCCAAACTCTAGCCTTACGAAATGGGACACTGCTTACAACAATATATGCCGCTTCGCACTCTCTGCCCCTTGCCTTACGCACTGCTGCGAGCTCTACTCACAGCTGGAGTGGCTCCCTCCTGAAAAGCACCGCGCTTTTGTCCTTGGCAATTTCATAGATAACATAGTCAGAACAGCCACCCCCTCGGCTCTAGCCCTTACCCTGAAACCCGCCACCCCTGCCTACCACTTAAGATCTAGTGCTGCGCAGGCCCGACTGGTTCCAAAGACCCGCACCCTCACAGGTGACCAGGCCTTCTCTGTCCACGCGCCTAAAATGTGGAACTCCCTTCCCACCTGAGTCCGTGCCTCTCCCTCCCACCCCTGCTTCAAAACATCCCTATGGAGTTTCCTCAAAACTGCCGTGGCCTGTCTGTGTTCTACATCGACCCTACGTACTCTCTCCCTCCCCTGATTCTCTGAGGGAGTGGCCCGGTGAACAGTTTCTACGGCTGCGGTCGTACCTCTGCTGTAAACCTGAATATGGCACTTACCGTTCCCCCTCTTGAATGGCAACCCGATCTTATCAGCACCCACCTCCCTTCTGTACAGTATTCTAGCCTTCTCTCTTGTTAGGCGATCATCTTATGTTAATTTCTAAACTAATTCGCTCTAAAATTTCTTGATGTTTTTTTCTTTTCGTGCTGTTTCCCTTATGCTCATAAAGAGCTGTGATTAGTTATCAGTCAATATTCTACCACCCTATGCTGTTATGTAACATGTCGCTAGACTACTTACCTCACCATGTTTGGACCCGAGTTGTGCCACCCACTTGTCGGAGCCTCCTGTATGTTACTTTGACTCTGTATCATGTTTTTTGTATGCTCTGTAATTTCCCTGATGTTTATTTTTTCCTTTCGTGCTGTTCTCTAATGCTCATCTCCAGCCAAGTCTAGTTATTAGTGAGTATTACACCACCCTATGCTGTTATGTAACTTGCAGCTAGACTACCTACCTCACCTTGTTTGAGACTGAGTTGTACCACCCACTTGTCGGAACCTGCGGCTCCTATATGTTAACTTGACTCTGTATCATGTTTTTTTGTATGCTCTGTAACTCTCCCAGGTTGCACCTGTTTGTCTAGTGTGCTTACTTGGTTAACGAAAGCAAATAAATAAATAAATAAACTATTTGACTTAATTGTTTATGCATATAATAGACAGAAACTCACTGCAAAAATGTATAACTTTATGGTCACGAATAAGCAACCAGGAGCCCAACATTCAGATGTTTGCGTGGACACTAACTGGTGTCTGCCTGCGCAAACTGGGCTTTGCACTGGAGATCAATATTCAAAGAGCTCTGTTGTGCCGGCAAACAGGGATAGCGCCCATGCAAACCAAATGGGAGATATGCAAATAATGGGGCAGGGACAGGAATATCGACGCTAGCTGATATTCAGTGGATTTGCATGGTGCAAGATGGTTTGCATGGTCCTTTTGTGCCGCACAAATACCGCAGATGAAAACCTCCTCTTATTCCACACAACCCTAGCCACTGCCAGAGGTAATGCAGTCAACCAGCCGGTTGACTGCTGGTGGAGCATACATGCC
Organism: Neoceratodus forsteri; assembly: GCA_016271365.2. Lineage (NCBI taxonomy): Eukaryota > Metazoa > Chordata > Ceratodontiformes > Ceratodontidae > Neoceratodus > Neoceratodus forsteri. Next base: position 247,832,534 of record JADMNL010000025.1, read on the forward strand.
CCTGTGGTCTGTGGCACCCCCCCCCCAATCACCAACTCCGATGTAGTATTAATCATCCCTGGTGCTAGTGGTGCCCGCCCACCCTCTGAACGTCAGCCCTGATGTAATATTAATCATCCCTAGTACTAGTGATGCCCCCCCACCCCCAATTCCCAGCCCCATCTTATACATATAATTAACTTGATGCTAGTGGTCCCCCTCCTCCCAACTGCCGGCCAAGAATTAAATAACAAACCCTCCCTGGTATGCAGTGGCCCCCATGTGGCACCGGGCACTCCCCCCACTCACTGTATCAATATACGTGGTGCCAGGGGTGCCTATGATGACCGACACAGTGCTTCTCACACCTCCTCAGCTAGGCATTATATGTACAGACACAGAGCATGCCTAGTATTTATAGGACAGGGTGATGCACCTGTCCTATAAATACGAGGTGCACTCTGTGTCTGTATATATGGTGGCCAGCCAAGGAGGTGTGAGGAGAGCTGTGCTGGTTGCTCTAGGCTCCCGTGGCACTATGCATATGGTTACTGTACTTGGGGGGCACTGGACAGCAGGGATGGTTTGTTATTTAATCCCGACTGGCGGTTGGGGGAGGACACTGCTTAGAATAATATGTATAAGATGTGGGGCTGGGGATCGGAAGGTAAAGTACCTACTAGCACCAGGGATGATTAATACTACATCGGAGTTGGTGATCAGAGGGGGGCACCACTAGCACTAGGTATGATTAAGACTACATCGGGGCTGGTGATCAGAGGGGGGCACCACTAGCACTAGGTATGATTAAGACTACATCGGGGCTGGTGATCAGAGAGGAGGGCACCACTAGCATCAGGATGATTAATACTACATTGTGGCTGGCAACTGGAGGGTGGGGAGGCACCACAAGCACCAGGGATGATTAGTACTACATCAGAGCTGACGATCGGGGGGGTACCACTAGCACCAAGGATTTTAATGATACCGTTGGGGCTGGTGAATGGAGGGAGGGCATCACCAGCACCAGGGATTTTAATGATATATTTGGGGCTGGTGATTGGAGGTGGGGGGGACCACCAGCACAAAGCATAGCTATGGCTATCCTGGCTGGGGGGGGGGCAGGGGCACTACCTGCCTCCACTACCCATGCTTCCTGGAAAAGAATATTTTATTATACACTGTATTTATTGCACACCACATATGCTAAATGAAATTAGCCTGTCAGTATCTGCACTATGTAATTGATGCAGAAAAGAAATGGGTTCACTGGCCCTTGAAATGGTCTCTTGTCCATTAATAATACCTTTCTGGCAGAGGATTTTTCTATCAACCCAAAAAAATTTGAATACACATTTACATTTAGAGCCAATGCTATGTTCATTAAATACTTCCCTTACTCGAGTATTACTGCAAGGTAATAAGCTGAAATGTTTACAGTTAGCTCTTAATAATGCCAAAAGATGTACAGTATAACTTCATTTACCCGAATGTGCTGGGGGACAATGAAATTGTTCGGATAAATGGGGTTTCGGATAAGTGAGAGCACTTTATATTGAAGTGTATTAAGCTGGGAGACACACCACATTTTTGGATAACTGAGGATTGGATAACTGGGGTTTTACTGTATAACAAGACAATGGAAGGACTCTAGCCCACCTACATGGGAAATATGGAAAGATTTATTGATGTACAATATGAGACTGGAAAATACATTTTATTACACAAGCGAACACTTGGATGAATATTGGAGTATATGAGGCCATTTGTCTAAAGCTGTTGAAGATAATCAAATCTAGACTATGATCCAGAGTAATTTGCTTTTTTCTGTATTAGTAACTTTGATGGAGTAATGATAATGTTTTATAAATGCTTTTTTGCACATGTTTCTATATCCTGTAACTACATCAACCTTTTCTGAATATAAAGTATATAAAAAAAAGATATATCTTCTGATAAAGGTAGGCTTCACTTTTTCTTTTCATGCATAAAGCAAGTTCCACAAATGAAGTACTTAATTAAGGAAGGCTCACTTGGGGACATGGATGTTAGTAGTTATAGCTGTGTTTGGAAGTACTGCTTGGACAGTAGTAAACAGAGTTACTGTTGTATTTGGAACAATCATGTTCCCAAGGTTCTGTGCTGAGGTTACAGCTTTGAGCTTCACCGCTATCTCAGTGGGGGAGCACATTATTACCCATATGTAATTACCCCCAAATGACAATGTTGGAGCAAACAGAAAAGGAACTATGATAAGTGTGAAGGAATTTCTCCTATTTCCTTCTTTGTAACAGATCCTTGTACATTATCTGGGTCGCATCTCCGAAAAGAAGCTTGTAATGCTTTTTTATTGAATAAAAAAACCAATAAACAGAATTAAGAAAAAAATACATAAAACGGTACCTCCCAGAAAAAGTAATTTTTTTATTTTTGTTAAAGAGAAACATTGTCTGGCGAGAAAATAGGTTTGCTGATTATATATCTGTGGCTCAGGTTAGCTGTGTGATTGGCTGAAGAGTTTTGTACCACCATGTGACCTGTGTGAATGGATCAGGTTACTGGATTTTCCCTACACATTTTATAATACATTTATTTTATTTATAACACATTTATTTTATTTATTAGCTTTTGCAAGAAACCTTACAAATGCCACTCAGGTGGATAACATATTGGCACATTACAAACATGTATTGCTTACAATGGATCATTTTCTAGGCACCACTCCAATAGATACTACATGTGGGGGTGACAGAGTTGAATAATGCCCTGTCCCATTTGTTATGCAGAAAGAGATAAATGCAAGGATCTGTTCTCTCCTTTTCTGTCTCTTGTCTGTCTGGTTGCACAACCACATGTTCTTGTGAGTCCTAAGAACTGATCACTCTGACAGTCTCCCAATTCTTGGCCTCTCGTGATCTCTCTGCCTTTACTTGCTTTCTCTGTCTTTTCTTCCCCCTTGCATATCTGCGGTTATAAAATACATGTAAAGCTATATGTGAAACTGGGATCCCTTGGTTTGAAAATGTATATAGTTATACTGTTGAAATAATTACAAAAAGCTATTTGGAATTTAGGGGGTTAACCTGAGATGCAGCTAAAGCTCCTCTCAGGCTTGTTTGCAAACTCTTTTGCAGAGCTGTCAGCAAGAGGCCAGCTTGGGACTCTGTTCTGTTTGCAAGCCTGCTCTGCAAAGAAACTGACAAGAACATTTTGTGAAAAACAGGATGTCTCCTTAACGAGTGTCCAGGCAAAGACTTTTAAAAAGAGTAGCAATACTTTTTCTAGGGTGAGACTGAGAGACTGAAACTTGAAATTAGAGATACCCTCAGACGAATGACTTTGTTTTCTCAGTTTGTACTGCCTTTGTAAATAGCTATACTAAACTATTTTATTTTTTTATTTTACTGTTATTTATAATAATAAAATGTTACTTGTGAATTTTATAACTGCTCCTGGTTTTCCTATGCTTTCTGACCTGTGGCTCGACGACAGGGGGAAGTAACCTACATTAAAAGTATAATACACATTTTTTTTTTTGCCCTACTTGAAATAATCACAATTCAAACAAATACATCTGAGCTCTGGTATAGTTTTCCTTCTGCTAGAATACAGTTAAGTAAAACACCAGTGGAGTGTGACTGGCAGCTCTCATAGTGGAGGGGCTCTTTCTCTTGGCAGCCTGCCATATGGCCCGTGACAAGGACCATGGTACACACATGCCCAGCAGTAGAGGGTCGAACCATCCATTGGCAGCTATACTGCAACCCTCAGGGGAACGAGTTGCTTTATACTGAGGGGCCAGCCTGGGTTCTTTACTCACAAGTCTTGGGGAACAGGACAACATTAAATTCACATAGCATGGTACGTCCCCTTGTGTAGATAATGGAGAGTGACCCAGGACACTTGAACACTGCACCCATTGGGTAAGGGAACAGTAACACTTAGTACAGACTGGCCTAGCATAGCTGGATCCCTGAGGATAATTGGACTGTGGTAACAGGGATATGTCTTAGGCCGCACAGTAGCAATGGTTTGCTTTAAAACACACTGGTCCTTCTTCCCCTCAACAATGAATCCAGGACAGAGGGCACTACTATACTATTTTGCTAGGAAGTACCACTCTGAACATGGGACACTGTCACCACCCCAAGTTTGGCAAGCCCCCTCTGACCAGCTGCAGCCAGAGTTTTCTCTTGCAACAGATCTGGAGTGGAATTCCCTACGTTCTGCACACATAAACATTAAAAGCAGTGGGCAGTAAATGTGAGTATGCCAAAATATGAGCGTGATTTACTACTGATTTGAAACTGGATCAAAAACTGGGAGCTGTGGCTGCAGACTGCCCACTTCCTCAAGCTGTATACACTGGTTTCTGTAAATAAATGTTTGCAGTTTTTGCAAGGAACTTCCTGCCTAAAGTATAACGTCCTGTGCCTGAGGGATTCCTTCATGGGTACAGTGTTAGTCCTGCCACTGCAACTACTAATGTAAACTGAACTAAAGTTATGGGTTATACAAATTAATAAGTTAAGGCCTACCCCAAGTTGCCATGCAGGAAAAATAAGTGCACAGTGAAAAGTGAAATCTATTTTTTGATGAACAAAGATGACTCCATTTATCCCCCAGAGCCAAGGGGACAACAATGAAGACAGTGATGAGGAAGAAGAAGAAAATCCGAATGAGGCTGGAGGAAGCAGAGTGTGGTACCCATGCTGCATTTAAAAGTTTGGTGTTGGGACAGAAATGGGTCCCACTCCATGCACCATGGAGGCCACAGAATGGAGAAGGTTAGGCCATCATTAATTTCCCTGTATACCTGTGACTAATCTATCAATTAAAAGTAAACCTGTGACTAATCTATCAATTAAAAGTATACAGTATATTTGCACTAAACAATTACCGCTGCATATCTGCACTAAATAAAGCTATATACATAGACTAATCAATTACAATTATATACCTGTTCTAATAAAAAGTACACACCTGCACTACATTAAACCTTATGAGACACCACTAATAACACAATTTATACATCATTAGGAAGCTAGCCAAACCAATTAACAAGCTGGAAAAGAACCTAGAAAAAAGACACTTAACAAAACCCTCCCAAACCTAGAAATCCCCCAGACTCCTACCTGCACTCTCTATTCAACAAATAATGGGTAAGGGTGGAACACTCGGAAGTATACTAATCTTGAGGGCTAATCAGGGCAATGAAGTCACTCGCTCTTCGTGCTTGTGGCCTTATAGTTCCAATTAGCCCCCTTGATGGGTATATAGCCTTGTACACTACACTTACCCATCATATATATATATATATATGTATTTCAAAAGTTTCACCAGGAGAGACATACTGAGCCGTAAACAACTTGTTTCCAGAAGCATCCAGGGAGGGGGGTAGAGGGAGAAATACATATCCATACAGCGTAAAAATATTTCCAGAGCATGTACACTCATATTAAGGCACACTTTTATACACTATATCACAAATTAACATCAAGTAATATACATTGAATGCACAAAAGCATATACATAGGAAGTATTTTACAGAAAATGCAGCAGCAGCAGTAAGTAACATTTGCCTACAAAAATAGGGGATGAACCAGGTTAGTGCAAGTGGCTAAGGGTAGTCTAGCAAAGGGCTAAGAGTAGAGAGGGAAAAGAGAAGGTAGATCATAGGAAGGAGACAAGGAGATCCAGAATTAGGGGTGGGTAGGTATAGGAGACAGAGGAATTGGGGGTGAAGGATGGAGATATGTAGTATGAAAGTCAGATGGGTGGGGGAGAAGGGAGTGGAGAGCCAGGAAGAGGAAGGTATGGGGGCAATAACAGGGGGGTGGAGTCAGGGGCAGTTACAGGAGGGGGTGGAGTAACCGCGTATAAGACTGGAGAAGGAACAGATGGAGGTAGCAGAACAAATAGGGCCAGGGAAGGAGTTTCAGAGTTTGGGAACGCAGAAAGAGAAAGCAGCTTGCCCAGCCGAGGTCCGCCTGGACGGGAGAGTTATAGAACAGAGCTTAGAGCTACAGAGAGAGTAGGAGGGGTTTGAAGGGGAGGAGAGAAGAGACACAAGGTAGGATGGGAGGAAGCCCAGCCAGTACTTAGCAATAAGGGAGGAGCAATGAACAAGCCGTTTGGCTTCAAGGGAGGGAAAGAAAGAGAGGTGTAGAAGTGACAGTAGTGGGTCCGGGGGAAGGGGGGCAATCTAGGGCAAACCTACAGAAGGAGTGGAAGACTGGATCCAGTCTGGCCAGGGTAGACTTGGGAGCACTGGCATAGATAGTGTCACCGTAGTCAAAGAGGGGCAGAATCATTCTCTGCACAGTGGCTCTGTGGGCCGGCAGAGAGATGCACCCTCGGTTCCTATACAGTGCACCAAGTTTAGGGTGTAGCTTGTTGTGTAAGTAGTCACATGAACAGAGAAGTCTAGGTGACTGTCAAGCCAAACTCCTAGGTACTTGAAAGTTGTGACGTTTTCAAGGCTAGTCCCATCCAGAGTGTGGAAGAAAGGCAGGGCTGTCAGTTTAGAGAGTTTTTGTCCAGTACCAAAAGTCAGAACCAGTGCTGGATACTGGTGAAAGACAGTTGGAGTCTGCTTGTCAGATCTGGTACAGAGGAGCCTGAGGCAAATATAACAGTGTCATCAGCATACATGTGTATGGATGCAGATGTACATGCAGAGGGGAGGAAATTTAGAAAGATGGAGAAGAGGATGGGTCCGAGCACTGAGCCTTGGGGGACACCAGTGTGGATAGGGAGTGGGGATGACAGGGAGTTGCCAATTTTGACAACTTGAGTTCTGCCCATGAGGTAGGAACCGGACCAATCTGTGGCTCGAGTAGAGAGCCCAGCCGCAGAGAGCTGGGTTAGGAGGAGGGTGTGGGCTACAGTGTCAAAGGCTTTGGCCAGATTGATGAAGACAACAGAGGTAACCAGCCCCTGATCCATACCTGTCAGGATGGTGTCAGTGAGCCTGAGGATGGAGGTAGATATGGAGTGAGATTTATAGAAACCAGACTGGAAAGAGGTGAGGAAGGAAGAGGAGTCAAGATATGCGGAGAGTTGAGAGAGTACCACATGCTCTTGGAGTTTAGCAAGGGTTGGGAGAAGAGAAATAGGGCAGTAGTTGCCCGGAACTGAGGGGTCACCACCCATAGGCAGTGTACAAGATTATGGAGGCACTCCTTAAAGGAAAGGATAGTGCAACACCTGGAACCCATAGGAGCACAGGATGCAAGATAGCATGGGTTTACAACAGGAAAGTCCTGTCAAACTAATCTCATAGATTACTTTCACTGGGTAACCAGAGTGATGTCACCTACCTTGACTTCAGCAAAGCTTTCAATACTGTTCCACACAGAAGATTGATTACTAAGCTGGGTAGGCTTGGGGTGGGTCCGAAGTTGGTCAACTGGGTGGAAAACTGGTTGGTGGGCAGAAAACAGAGAGTGGTGGTAAACAGTATACAGTCAGAAGAGATGCAAGTCACAAGTGGGGTACCTCAGGGATCAGTCCCGGGGTCAGTGCTCTTCAGTGTCTTCATCAGTGACATTGCAGATGGACTAGAGGGTAAGGTTTGTCTGTTTGCAGATGACACAAAGATCTGCAACAGAGTAGATGATCCAGATGGGGTGGGCAGAATGAGAAGAGATCTGAATAAACTGGCAAAATGGTCAGAAGAGTGGCAACTGGGGTATAACATAAAGAAGTGCAAGATCATACACATAAGGAAGAGAAACCCTGAAGCCACCTATAGGTTGGGAGAGGAGTTGCTGGCAATCATAAGGGAAGAAAGAGACTTGGGCATCGTCATCACAGACGACCTGAAATCATCCAAGAGACCACTAAAGCAGTAGGTAAGGTTAGAGGGATGTTGGGGTGTATTAGTAGGGGTATCACAAGTTGTAAGAGGGAGGTAATAATACCTCTTTACAAGACACTGGTTAGGCCCCATCTGGAGTACTGCATACAGTACTGGAGACCGCACCTTCACAAGGACATTAACAAAATGGAGGCAGTCCAGAGAAGAGCAACCAAAATGGTGCAGGAACTGCATCAGAAAACATATGAGGACAGATTAACGGAGCTCAATATGTATACCCTAGAGAGAGAGCAAAGGAAGGAGAGAGGTAATATGATCAAAACATTCAAATATCTTAAGGGCATTAACAAGGTGAAAGAGTCTAACATTTTTCAATGTAAGAAAAATAGCAGGACAAAAGGACACAGCATGAGATTAGAGGGAGGCTGATTAAGGGGGAATGTGAGGAAGTTCTTTTTCACAGAAAGGGTGGTGGATGCATGGAACAGTCTACCACAGGAAGTGGTGGATACGAATACAGCGCAGAGCTTCAAACAGGCATGGGATAGGCATAACGAGCAATACAGATGAGTATGACTAAATAGGCCATTGACAGAGTAAAGGCCTATGGCACATTCATACGGTAAAAAAAAAAATGGGCAGACTGGATGGGCATTGTAGTCCTTATCTGCCATCAACTTCTGTGTTTCTAATGACAGTGGCTGATTTCCAGGAAGAGGGAACTGAAGCTCGAGAGAAAGAGAGGTTGAGGAGTAGAACAACAGGGTGGCAAATAGCAGAGGCAGAGAAGTGCAAGAGCTTTGGGTCCAGACCATCTGGACTAGTACCCTTTGTAGGGGTTAGAGCAAGTAGGGCTTTAAGGGTTTCAGCAGGTATATATATATATATATATATATATATATATACACACACACACACACACACATATGATATACAATGGTCTGTGTTCAAATATGCCATTTATTTCCACGAGTGAGTGGGTGGGACCATAACTTACAAGTGGCGAAGCCATGAGTGAGTTATGAAAGTCCTGCCCCCTCATGAATGGAAATTAATGGAATATTTGAACACAGGCCATTGTATGTTCTGTGTATATAATGTCTGTCCTGTGTGACAAATGAGGGCAGATTCATTGTGGGATTGGCAGAATGGGCTGTCAATCAAGTTGATTGTGATATAGGCAAGTTAAAAATAAGTGGAACCATCCCCTACTTGCTCATTAGTAACTGTCGTGGGGGGGGGTCATGAATGCTAGCAGGACTCAGACAGGTACAAATGATGGGAAGACGTGTTTATTCAACACAGTGAATAGGGTGGAAAAATGCAGATTTTGTCAGAATGCAATTTACAAGTGTAACCCCCTTGTTACCCGGGGTTACTAGAATCCCAGTCAGACCTAGTGGTAGGCAGGGAAGGCAGCTTGTGAAACTCCAGTTAAATGGGTTTCACACTGTCTCACTCTGTTCTCAGTCTCAGCTGAGACTGAGGGATGACATCACCAATAGAACTATCGCAGCTGCATGAGCCACATTGGAATCTGCAGCTAGGGAGTTAGCTAGAACGTTGGGAGGTTTTGAAGTCAGTCTTCAGTGAGTGAGTGTGAAGTTGGGAGCTTGCTGAGAAAGCAGCTCAGTGAAGGCTCTAGGAGCCTCAGCCCCTGACAGAGGGCTACTTTTAGTTTAAAAGGGTGTGTGTCTCCACCTCAAAGAGAGACACAGAAGATAATTGAAGTGGTGGAGACCGCTGTTTTCAGGTCTCAGTGCCCCTCCCTTCGGGGGGGGGCAGGAAAGGGTTCCCTGCAGATTCCTGGGACAACCCCCCTAGTTCTGCTTGTGAAGGAAAAGCTGCCTATGTGTTCCAGAGTTTATTTGGGAGAACAAGAAGTTTTGTGAGTCGCCTGTGGGGCACCTGCAACGTGAGGGTCAGTGTCTGCTCTTGCTAAAAGGGCCTATGTTTTTCACCCTGGGACTTGTGTGACAATGTGGGGATTGAACTACTAAACATTGGGTAGCCTAGAGTAATGGGCTAAGCAAATTAAAAGTAGGTTCAAGTCCAGAGCTTGTTGGGATGCAAATGTTATGTAGAGGAGATGTGACAGACGTCTACCCAGAATCTACATGTGAAAGTTCAGTAAAGGAATTGTTCAGTTTCCAGAGAAATGGCCGGGTATGGGCTGTGGGAGCTGGAGGTGGGTGGTCCCCCATCTTTAGTGACCAGGTCCACCTCTAGATTTCTTCTGTGGATTTCTACTTTACCTCAGGCACTTGGCCAGTGATGAGGAAGTACCCAGGCGATGGGATTGTAAGGAAAATTCTCTCTTAGGAGTCGAAGACTCTAGTGTGGTTTGGGGAGCCACAACAGGATAATTGGTTCATTCCTCAAATGGACTGCGGATCAAGTGCTGTATGGGGAGCCGACCAGTGGGAAAACCCAAGTAGTGTACAAGTCGGGCTGTGTACCCAAAGCTGTGTGCAAGTCTGGGCTGTGTGCCTGGTGGGTTTAGAGCCTGAGGGCTGGAAATAGTGATAAAGTGTTCTATTGTCTCTAATCTGCATTACCAGGAAATGTAGCCCCATGGGGGTCCATCTATGCTTTGTTTGTTCAGCTTGGATGTGAATAAAAGCCACACTGAAGAATCCCATTCCTGGTTCTGGACATTAGTTATTGCTTCCTGTGTTCGGATTTACTTGGGTGCCCCTGTGCAGAGTAGCCAAACCTAAGTCCCCCTGTGCCGAGTAACCTCATCCTCCCCGAACCCAGTCCCCACCAGGTACTGCTGTCAGCTTCAACAGCATGCCACCTGTCGTTTTGGCAAAAAGGCAGGGGTGAGGGGTTACACAAGCTTGTCAGGATACAGTCTTTTTGTAAAAGAAGCAGTAAGGCAGATAGTACTGGACTTATTTATTTTTCTTTATGGTTGACGACTAAGACCCATTTCTTAGCTTTGGCACAATTCTTTCTCAGAAAGTCTACAATCAGTTATCTTCCTTCAGCTCACGAGTTTGAGCTAGAAGTCTTAGGAGTTAGGGGATCTGTTTTGTTATCTCTTTTTCCTGTTTTATAAAACTAAGATCTCATCGATACTTATAAAATTCGATGCATTCAGTTCAATATGGTAGATGTGCCCACTTTACAATGAAGTCCCCAGCACCTATATTATAACAGATATATGAAAATGAAGCTATACGCAGAGGGTGAGACTTTGCCTCCAGCTCATCCTACCTTTTCCCATTCCCTAAGGCACCATTTAAAAAGATCCGGACTCTGGCCAGCCTTCATGTAAGGAACAGTACCAAGATGACGTAAGTACATTTCACTTGATGTATTACTTCATAGCTTGGTTAACCGTTTTTCATTAGGTGACTTTATACCCTAATATTACACAGTGTCCTGCTGCTAAATATATCTCTGTGCATTCAGCTTACATTTTACATGTCACAATAACGCTGCAAAAGAAACTGGTATTTTTTCACTGGGCCCTAGTTATATGGGCTTTCTTTCTTCAGGAGGAAGTTGTTAACAGCATCGGCAGAATTTCTTTAATGGATTTGTATGTGTATTTAATTTACATTTACATTACATTTATACCAGGCCTCAGCAGTCCTGCTGGCCCAGACTGGGGCTGGTGGCTAGCCAGCAAGGAGCATACTGCTCCTTCTCTAGTTCCCCTCTCCACCCGAGGCACAGTTGTGGCATCAGCCAAACGGGAAATAGATGGTTTCCTTCCATGAGTTGCCTTTGCTGCAGTATGTGGTTCAACGTGCCGAAAACAGGAGGCACCACAGTTCTGTTGGCTGTTCCTGATAGCCTCTTTTCTCTGCTGGTATCTGGACAGTATTATCTCTTGGAAGGCCCCCATGCCTTCTGATTTACCCAGCTGCTGCAATCTTACAGGCTTTTTCAGTTGTTGTTAGGTATCACGTGGCATCTTCCTTCTTTATCATTTACTGCCTGCAGTGTTCATCCTTGGATGCCTCAAAGTCTCAGTTATGCTGGCAACTAACAGGACTGAGGGAAGGGGACCTACTAAACCATGTCTATTCAGCTGTGGCAGAATGGAAGTAAGGAAACCTTTTTTTGTTGTTACAAATTAGAGCCCTGTGCCCTTTTCTGTCACAGCATGTAGGGGAATATGCGTAACAATTACTTTAATATGCTCACCACTAGGAAGCAGTACAGAAAAGAAAGTCAGAAAAGAAAACAAAAGAAAAAGGTATAATGGGAAAAAAGCCATAAAAAGGTGTGTGTGTGTGGGGGGGGGGTTCAGTCTGACCTTCAGGGTGATCATCTCCTGGGTCACAGAAATACTGTTGCAACAGTCTAGATAGAATAGTGGAAAGAACAGGAAAAAAATACATTTTTTCAGTTTCATAATTTAGTACACTTCCATATGTGATTTTTGCCTGACATATCCATGCCCAGCATTTCCCATACACCTGGCAGGGCCTACCCTGTCGCAGCAATAACTGTTTAAAGTATTCTACCTCATATAACTGCCTGGATCCCTTTTGAAACCTTCCAGGTCCATTGCATTAACCATATTAGTATAAGCAACACATTATTTGGGAGAAGTGACAACCATTAAAGAGTCAGAAATAGCACAGGGGAATACTGTAGGTAGTGAGAGAGGTGGGGGCTGTTGAGGGATGAAAAGGGGAAAGAGCATTACCCACTGGAGCAAGTATGGGTAGTGCATTCTTTTACAGTGAAAGGAGCAGAGGAAGAGTCATGGGCCAGTCAAGATAAGGGAAAGTCAGGGGCACTAGAGACCCAACTCCTGTTCTGGATATTCATCATATGGGTTCCACAGTCGGGGTACAGACGTTTGACCAGATTTAATTAAAAAAATTAGACTTTTGTGCTCACAGAGCATACCAGTGTGTTCCTGAAGGTTGGTGGAACGCACAGATATAAACATTAAGGATGGTGCATCCAAAGCAAGAACGAGGGGGCAGCTTCAAGCAGCAGGCACACCAACAGTCTAAGGTCCTCGAGGCCTTGGCCGGCGCTGGAACTGGCGGCTCAGATGGAGCAATCACCGAATCCTCATGGAAGGCAATGCTGGAGTCCATACGTTCTAATGACTCAAAGATGGAAAAAATGTTGGCATGCCTGGAAACCCAAGATGCTAAACTCAAGGAGATCAGCACCATGGTGACCAATGTGGATAAATGTTCCATTACCAAATCTGCTGCAGTCTCAGCTCTTACCCAGCAGAGTACACAGTTAAGGGGCCAGCTGGAGGCCCTTGAGAGTGAATCGAAAGGGGGTAATTTCAAAACCCAGAAATGCCTAGGATCTGATGGGTTTCCTGAAGAGTTCTACAAGGCCTTCTCTGAAAAACTTCTCCCCTACCTGCTCCAGGCCTCTAGGGTAGTACAGGATGGCTGCCCCCCTCCCCATGCTGGAAGTGAGCCACGGTTTCAGCTATTTTTTAACTGGGCAAAGGCTCTAACAACCCAGCCTCCTACTGCCATAGATCCATTTTAAACATGGATTATAAAATATACATGACAGTTTGGGCCCATAGGCTGAGTCACATCCTTCCACATCTTATACACCCAGACCAGTCTGGGTTCATACGTACCAGACAAACAACGAGTAATATCCACAGAACATTCCATCTACTGGATATCGACAACCAGCACTCCCTCCCTATTTTCTTCTCAGGCTAGATGCTGAGAAGGCATTTGACAGGGTCTACTGGGACTTTCTATGGTAGAACCTGGCTGCCTTCCATTTCCTGCACACATTTACAGATTGGCTCCACAGACTATGTGCCTCCCCAGAGACAGCTGTTTGGGAATGGGTCCTGTAGCTCAGCATTTGTACTACAAAGTGGTACACAGCAGGTTTGAAGCCCCTCCCCCGCTGTTTGCTTTAAATACACTGAGCCTTTGGCTACGGCCATTAGAAAACACACGGAGTCAAGGGAGCACCCCTGTGGGGAATGTAACTTTAAAATTTCACTTTACGTGGATAATACACTTATTATATTGCTGGCCCATGACTCTTCAATTCCTCAGGCATTGGAAGACACAGTGCATTATGGGTCACTCTCTGGCTTCCGATACAATCTCCATAAGACAGAATTTTTTAAATTTCATTATACCCCAACTCCAGAGGTGAAGCACAGATAATCCTTTAAATAGAACAGAACCATTTTAAAATACATATGGGTGTATATCCCAAAACAGCTGCCAAATGTGCAATTACAGAGTTGTGAACCACTGACCCAGCAACTCACCTAAGACTTGAATAATTGGCAATCCCTGTCACTTGACCGTTTTCACAGAGGATACTCCAATGGTAAAAATGTGCTGATAACTGTTATGTTGGGACTTGGGGGGGACCTCATGTGTTTGCTTTAAACATGATGGCACCAAGGGATGCAGTTTGATTTGCATGAAGCTTTTGCAATTTGCCACCCTACTGAGGCTTCAAACATTAATGACCATATCAAAATTCTTTCTACATCAGAATGATTAGTATGTTGGGTGAAACTGGGATCTTTTCTGAGCACAGTAGTGCAGTGATTTATCTTTAGGCATGTTTACACTGCTGACTTTATAGTACATCAATCGGTTCTATGTGATAATAGCGACTGCACAAAGGTGATCGCTATTATCGCGACCTGCATTATCGCCAAAAGCAATTTTGGCGATATGCAGAAAAAGGCTACTGGAAATTGTGCATGTGGAGGGGCATGTCAGGAGGGGCATATCCCGGCTCAAAAAAAAAAAAAAAAAAAAAAAGAAGTCCCGCAGCTGCGGGAATTGCAAAAGGAAACACCCGCCTCCCGTCCCAAACCCGGGATCTGCTCCGTCGGAGCCATGCACCTTACCCACCACACCACATGGCTGGCTCAGCTGAAGCAGGTTCCCCGTGGGTTACATCCCTGTTCCCCATCCCTCCACATCCTGTCGCCCACCCTCCCTTCCTGTCACCCGTTCTAGCTTCGCGATCGAAGCATTCGCCATCCCAGTACAGTTGCCCACGATAAAAGCGCCATTATATGGGTCGTCGTTATGACAGTCGCCCATATGCAGTTGGCATCATCACAGGCTACTGCATCAATCCATGCGCATGGGTTGATGTGCTGTAAAGCCAGCAATGTGGACACTTAAGCCCTGTTTACACTGCCGACTTTGCAGCACATCAACCCATGCACATGGGTTAATGTGCTGCAAAGTTGATAGTGTAGAGCACCTTACGTGCCCTTCGGATCCTTTTCTTGATCCGACTCAGTTGTGGAGATCAGCAGCAGAATGAGCACTTTACACTGTGGTGTGGATGCTCTGCTGCACTCGCTCTGCTGCAAAGGCTATCTTCCCTTTATCCTCTGGTGAATTCATGGCCTCTCCTCGGAGTGAGCTACAGTGCTGCGAGGGTGGGCTGTGTAAATGGTGAATTACCGGAGAAGCAGTAAGCACAGTGAGAAAGGAGTGATGCAGATGCCGGAGTGCTGCCGCCATGTAAACACAGCTTTACTGGAGAGACCTAAAAGCCCTTTGTAGCCTATTTTTGCTGCAATTCAGGTGTGGGTGTGCATATTGGAGCGAGCAGATTATAGTGCTGTGTGAATCCACTGCTCCGATTGAAAGCCTGCTCTCCCAAGCTCCTCTACTGCTAACCTCAGGGGTGACGCACCCAGCTCCCAGAATGCACAGACCCTCTTCACCGCAACCTGTGTCAGTGAGAGGGTGGGCTATGTAAATAGTTAACTGAGCCTGCCCCAGCAATCAGAGCAGGAACAGAGTGACACAAACACGACAGTACTGCGGCTGTGTAAACACGGCTTTTATCATTTTAACTGATCAGAAGATATGCTTTAGCAGTTTAAAATTACTGATAAGATTAAGACTGGGTCAAATATAGCCCTTGTGAAGCCTGATTTCCCTATTTTTTCATCTCTTGCTAATGGTTGAATAGCAGTTTTTTTCTGTGTATAATTCCTTGTTGTTCTCCCTAGTTGTGATAACCCGTTGCTACTGGAGAAGCTGACATTATCTATTAGATTTTCAGAGGTGATAAATAAATCCCCCCTCCACTTCCTATGTGCCAGAATAGAGGTCCCCACCTCAAGTCACAGCTATGCTGGCAGCAGACTGAACTGGGGGAGGGGGACATGCTATACCATGGCTATTCAGCTATGGCAGAATGCAAGTAAGGAAACCTTTTTTTTTTCCTTTTCTTTTTTGCAAATTACAGCAACGTGCCCTTTTCTGTCACAGCATGCAGGGGAATATGCGTAACATTTACTTTAATATGCTCACAGCTCAGCATTGTGAAGCAGTACAGAAAGGAAAGTCAGAAAAGAAAACAAAAGAAAAAAGTATACTGTAAAAAAGCCATAAAAAGGTGTGTGTGTGTGGGGGGGGGTACAGTCTGACCTTCAGGGTGATCATCTCCTGGGTCACAGAAATACTGTTGCAGCAGTCTAGATTTTTTTTAGTTTCGTAATTTAGCACACTTCCTTATGGGACATTTGCCTGACATCTCCATGCCCAACATTTCCCATACACCTGAGTAATCATCTGTTTGACTGCTGGTCTGTATAGGGTGGCTTCAGTGTATGTGACAAACAGATGGTGAGTCTCATCATGAAATTCCACCGTATGTTCCTTGAAGCAGACCAGAGCCCTGCAGACATTTAGTGTGTGGACCGTTCGCTTGGTCTCTGGAGCACGAAGCTTCTGGAAAAGGGTCATTAGAATGAGTGCCTGATTCAGGTGACAGTCGGACTACTTTGGGCAAGAATTTCACAAGAGGGCATTGAATAACCTTGTCTTTGTGTAAAAACAGGTAGATAGAATCCACAGGTAGCCCCTGGAGCTTACTCACCCCATCTGGTCGGGGTGACAGTGACCAAAAATGGAGTTTTCCACCACAGATGTGAGAGATCATACATGTGGCCATAGGTGCAAATGGTTTACACATGATCCACGACAGCACTAGCCGTATGTCCCATGATGGAGGTGGTTCCACACCAGATGGGACAGGTAGGCCAATCCTCTAAAGAAATGGCCTACCACTTTATCCTGTGCTGTCAGTATACCTCTCTTAGCCCACTATGCCACAACAGTGGCTAGGTACACCATAAAGGACATAAATACAAAGACACATGTACAGTGACAGCAGAAGAAGATCACTGGTCCATACAGTCTCCCCATAAACTCTAACAAACCTGGGATCTATTGTCCACACAGGGTTCTAACCGACATTGTCCACCCCCATGCTCCTCACCCTACCGCTATCACCCTGAGCAATCAGTAAGCTCTTCACTCTGTCCCAGCCATGTTTGAAACCATTGATAGTTTTGGTGCCCACTACATCAGCTGGCAGTTTGCTCCCACAGCTCCATCATGCTTTCTGTAAAATAAAACTTTCTCACTTCCCTCTTCAATCACCCCCCAACAGTTTTCACTCGTACCCCCATGTTCTTGATCTGCTACTTATGCTAAACAGTTCCTTGCAGTTTACCTTGTTCATCCCTTTCAGAAACTTGAAGGTCTCCATCGTATCTTCTCTCTCTCGTCTGTCCTCCAGTGCCTTCAGAGATCCCTGTAAGATCTGCCTTACTGGCCCTGAATCATTTTGGTCACCCTACACTGCACTGTCTCCAGTCTGTCCTTATCTTTCCTAGGTGAAGACTCCAGAACTGGGCACAGTACTCCAGGTGTGGCCTCACCAGTGATCTATAGAGAAGCCGTAATGCCTCCTTTCTTCTGCTGTCAATACTCCTTTCTATACACCCCAGCATCCTGTTTGCCTTACTGTAGGCCTTGTTACACTGGTTTGATTGTTTTAGGGAGTCACTGATGATGACCCCTGGGTCTCGTTCCTCAGAGGTTGTGCACAGCTTTACCCTCCTATCCAGTACTCTGTCCTTGCATTCTTGTTCCCTATCTGCACTGCCTTGCACCTTTTGCCATTGAATTTCAACTGCCAAACTTTTGACTACCTCTAGCATTTGCAAGTCTCTTTGCATCTCCCTAACCCCTTCCTCGCTGTCTACCCTGCCACAGAGCTTAGTACTGTCTGAAATGACACATCTTGCCCTGAACTCCTTCTCCCACACGTCACTAATGAACATAATGAAAAGGACTGGACCCAGGACTGATCCTTGTGGCACCCCACTGGTGACCTCCTTCTCTTCTGATTTGACTCCATTAACCATAGCCCTCTGCTGTCTCCCTTCCAATCAGTTTCTCACCCATCTAACTGTGTATGTCGCTGTACCCGGATCCTCTAGCTTCTTCAGCAACCTTCTGTGAGGCACCGAGTCAAAAGCCTTGCTAAAATCAAAGTAGAGTAAATCCCCAGCATGGCCCCTATCCACTACCCTTGTTACCCAGTCAAAGAATACTATCAGGTTGGTCTGACAAGACCTTCTTTTCATGAACTGGTGCTGTTTACCATCTTGGAGTCTACAGCTGTCCAGGTAGTTTACGAGGTCCTCTTTGACTAGTGTCTCACAGTTTACTCACAACAGAGGTGAGCCCGATAGTTGTGTGGTTATGTACCTCTGTAGCAGCTCCCAAGTGTGCGTGGTGCAAAGCAAAAATACACAATAAAAATCCAAGTCCCAAAAGGCTGCACACACTACTCACAACTTACGTTGTAGACAGTCTTCATTTTGTTCAATCTTTATAAAAAAAAATGATAAGAAACCACTTTGATTGCACAGTGACAGAACCCAGACTTCTCCCTCGCAGTCAACAGTTTTGCACCTCATGTGCTTTTTCAAGACTGACTGGAGTAAGCACTGTGCTACATATTTATGTTCACCTCCTTAAATTGGCACCTGTCTGCAGTGTAAGTTGTCAGGTGTATGGTTACTCGGTTGCTCCTTGTCCCCACTTACAGAGCAGGACTATGTCTGCTACCCTCCAGTCTTTTAGAACTACCCCTATCTGAATTGAGCTGTTGCATAGCACCAGCAGGGGTTCAGTTAGTTCATGACACACAATCCTTCCTGAGACAGGGACTAGTGGTAGTTAAGTAAGTATGATAGGGGGAAGAAGAGGGGCAACAATCAGTGCTCCTTGCACCAACACATGAGTCTTGTCCATTTGCGAAGAAGAGGGGCAGCAATCAGTGCTCCTTGCACCAACACAAGAAACTTGTCCATTTGCAAGTGCATGTCCTGTGAGCTGATGCCTTCCGAGAGACTTCCAATACCCAAAGAACGTCTTCAGAAACCCCATGGGCCTGGAATTCTAGCTGCTTAGGATCCAGGCACTTAGGTGCAGGGAGTTCAGGTCCAGATGCCAGATTGACTCCTTGGATCTTGTCAGTAGGTTTGGCAGAAAGTATCATGTCAGGACATCGACACTTTTACAGTGAAATACTACCACAGTGACAGATCTCGCCAGGTCGAGATCTTTTGCTATGGTGGTCAGCTGTCTGCCGACGGAGCGATTTCCATTGTTGTGCCCCCACCCCAAACCAACTCTGACTCGGAGTTGGTTAATTAGAGATGGGTGGGTGTGCGGGAGGTGAAGTCCCCCGCAGAAAAACATTTAATCCTGTCAGGAACAAAGCTGACTGTTGGCATTGTTCCCGTCACTGTCGGGGGTGTCGACATCGACACTGTCGATGTAATGACATGAAACCTCGGTAGGACTATGGAGAAATGCTACCAAAACTAAGAATCTCCTGATACCAAAATTGGCGTAGTCAGTCCAGCAAAAACAAAAACAGAGAATTCCCGCTCCCTCCTCACCTTGAGGACCATCTTTGTTTACCAGATGAAATGGAGGGAAGGCATGCAATAGGTTCTGAGCCCAGGACTTAGAGAACACAGTATGGATGCAGAACAACCACAGCTTCCTTGTTTTCCCAGGAAGTGAGCAGATCCACTGACTGTGTTCCTCATACTGAGAACACCTGGGACACCACCTCAAGGTGCAGCAACCACTCAAGAGATGCCTCTACCACATGACTGAGAGTGTCTGCTAGCTAGTTGTTTGTTCCCATGATATGAAACACCAACAGGTCCGTGTGCAGGAAGTGAGCCATAGACCACATCCTGAGCCACTCCTGACACAGAGAAAAGGACTGCATGCTACCCTGTTTGTTCAGGTAGAATGAGTTGGTTAAGTTGTCCATGTTAACCTGAACCACCAGACCTTGAATTACTGGTGTGAACACCAACACCAGGTGAACTGCATGGTGCTCAACAGGCTGATGTGGAGCAGAGTCTCACTCAGCAACCAGAACCCATGTATTCTGCGGTCCAGCAGATGCTCAGCCCAGCCCATCAAGGACATGACCATCATCAGCATTCTCAAGGGCTCTGCCCAGATGAATGGATTCCGTCTGACAGGTTTGAGGGGGAAAGTCACCATCTTATGGTATCCAGCATTGGTGGGATCACCCAGACAGGATGGGTTTAGGGCTGCATGTGACTTGAACCACTGTCACTGCAATACCCACTGGATGAGTTGCATGTACCAGTGGGACCAATGCACCATGGCTGTGATTGGGGTCATGAAGCACAGAAGCAGGTGGAAATCCCATGCCTAGTATGACTGCCCAACTCAAAATGGTTTTGACAAAGAACAGCTACTCCACCCCCTGCCCTGGAGCAGAGAAGCACTGGCTTGGTTGGAGTTCAACTCTGCTCATGAACAGAATCACCTGCATTGGGATGAACTCAGGTCCCAGAACCTCTGGACAGCTAGCTCCCTGGACTGCTCAATGTCCCACAGCAAGCTCCTTATGATGAGCTAGTCATCAAGGTATGGATATACCATGATGACCCTGAGCCTGAGAAAGGGTGCCACAACAGCCAGACATTTGGTGAACACCCTGGTTGCTGACAACAGCCTGAACGGCACGGTTCTGAACCAACAAAGAGTTTTGTTCACCCAAAAGCAGAAGAACCATCTGTGTAATACACAAATGGAGGATGTGGAAGTATGCATCCTAAAGGTCCAGGGAACAGAACCAAGTCCCTGGCTCCAGGGATGAAATGATCTAGTACAAGGTCACCATAGGAAACATGAGACTTTGAATGAACTTGTTTAGCATGCGCAGATCAAGAAAGGGGTGCCAGCCCCCCATCCATTTGAATACCAGAAAGTACTGTGATATGAACCCCTGCTAAGTTTGACATTCTGGGAGTGGCTCTACCGCATGCTGCTCAAGGAGTTGTATTAGCATGGGGGAAAAGACTCTAGGAAAAGCATCAAAACAAAGCATGGTAGATTATTTTACTCTGTGGATGAGATAGTCAAATGGATTGCACCAGGTGCAACTGAATTGTGCCAGTGCAACCCAAGAAATGTGCCCTGGGGCAATATTCAAAAGGGGAGTAGCCGTGCAATTCCCGATGCCTCAGAACACCAAGATAATGGATGCTGACACATCTCAGAGGCGTGCCCATGTATATCGGACACATCCTGATATTCAGCCTGGGATGTGTGGGCGCATCTGCCGGCATCTCTAGAGATGTGCCGCACACCTAGGCACAAAGTTGAGCCCGTAAAAAATGGCTCAACTGCTAGTCACCCACAGGCGTGCCGCAATTTGCAGTTGTATTGCAATGCACAACACAGCAGCTGCCAGTCGTGGGTGGCTACCCCCCTAGAACACCGTTCACAAGTACCCACATATTTCCTTGGTAGTCTAGTGGTTCCCTCCTCCCTGCCCATAACCTTGATCACTGTAAGAATATCAATTTCCCATCCCTGGTAGTCTAGTGGTACCCCCCCCCGTACCTCCAATCGCCTGTAATGTTAAAAAATATTACCCTGGTAGTCTAGTGGTACCCCCCTTCCCGCTGGTAACCCAGATCACCTGCAAGGTTAAAGAAAACATTTCCCTGGTGGTCCAGTGGTTCCCTCCCTTCCCGCCGGTAAACCCGATCGACCCAAGGTTAAAGAAAACAGTTCCCTGGTAGTCCAGTGGTCCTCCCCTCTCCGCCAGTAACCCCGATCGCTGTATGGTTAAAGAAAACATTTCTCTGGTGGTCCAGTGGCTCCCCCCCTCCCCGCTGGTAACCCTGATCACCCGTAAGGTTAAAGAAAACATTTCCCTGTTGGTCCTGTGGTTCCGCTCTCCCCGCCATAACCCCGATCGCCCGTAAGGTTAAAGAAAACATTTCCCTGGTGGTTCAGAGGTTCCCCCTCCCCGCCGGTAACCCTGATTGTTGTATTAATTTTTTGTAAGATCCCTGGTAGTCTAGTGGTAACCCCCTTCCCATCCCATAACCAGTGCATACTGTAAGAGTCATTCACAACTTTGTGAATTAAGTCATTTATTCACAAAGTCATGAAAGACTCTTACAGTATGCACTGCAAGCCCATTGGTCCACAGTGTGGACCAATGAGCTTGCAGCACATACTGTAAGCTGTCATTCGGCAGACAGCTACGGAGGTATGCAGGTGGGTATGCTGTCCACCAATGACTGGAGGGGGCTGGGGGTCCTGTGTGGGTGGGGAGATCACTAGACTACCAGGGACCTATATCGGTCTTGTTTTTTTGGCAATCGGGGTTACAGGATGGGGAGGGGGGTTACCACTAGAATACCAGGGATCTTACAAAAGATTAATATAGCGATCAGCGTTTCCGGCGGGGAAGGGAGAACCACTGAACCACCAGGGAAATGCTTTCTTTAACCTTACAGGAGATCGGGGTTACTGGCGAGGAGGGGGGAATCCACTGGACCACCAGGGAAATGTTTTCTTTAACCTTACATGTGATCAGGGTTACTGGAGGGGAGGGGGGGCACCACTAGACTATCAGGGAATTTTTTTTTAACATTACAGGTGATCAGAGGTATGGGAGGGGAGGGGAACGCAACTAGACTAGCAGGCATACCTCTCAACTGTCCCTGATTTTCAGGGACGTCCCTGATTTTGCCTCAGAATTTTCCTCTGTCCCTCATAAAATTTGCATTTTTGTGACAGAATAGTGGGGATTAAAATCACAAAACAATGTCAAACATTAAAGTTATAGACTTGTTCCTTTTCAGAAAATGCATCTTAACACACATCCCTTTATTCTATCAGTGTTCTGAGTGAATAGTATCAATTTTTAAGATGTGTCCCTGATTTTGGGTCTTTGTCCCTGATTTTTTTTAAGCCTTGTCCCTGATTCATGAGGCAAGAGGTTGAGAGGTATGCTAGCAGGGTTCTTAAGCAAAGATTAATACAGTGATCAGTGTTACGGGATGGGGAGGGGGTACTACTACAGTCCCTGGTACAGGGACCACATGCTGTGCAAGGCGCCAGGTGCGCATGTTGCTGGACAGCCCTGCACAACACATGCAAATGGGGCCATAATGACATGCAAATGTCCCCATTTGCACCTTGCATGCATAATGGACCCATTTGCATATCCAGGTCTGAATATCTGGAAAGTGTGCCTGGCGCAGATCCAGTTACGCTGGAGCATTCCTATTTCTGGTATTCAGACCTGTCTGGGGGATGCCCCGGCGCATTGTATTTGCGCCGTGTGCATTATTTGCTATATTCAGAAGAGATATGCCATGTGGCACATCTCTTTTGAATATATCCCTTAGTTGCTCCAGCGCAGCTCAGTTGTGCTGCGCCACCACTTGCGCCATTGCCAGGTGCAATTCTGAATATTGGGGCCTATTTGTACAGTTACTGACCAACTATTGCTCTTTGTGTACTAATACTCATATTTGTGGACACACTCAATCTAGTCAACAAAGGCAATCAAACCACTACAATAATAGTTTTCTGTGCTCTCGCTGTTAGTCACTGACCATCTTGCGTATTTCTTATTAAACCTACCAAGGCATATCTGTTCCTCTAAATCTCTGTTCTTCCTTCCACTGAAAAACCATGACCCTGTGCTCCTCTTATCACATGTTCCCCAACTTGACTTTTCCTTTAATAGTCTGCACCCAGACAATGTCTGACTGGGAGAAAAAGCTACACAGGAAAAATGTATTTAATCCTGTGCCACTGATGCCCTTGCCCCGTTCAGTCCCATACAACCAAAAGAACCATAAGAGCCCTTTGGTACAAAGACCACTTATGAACCTAGAAATGTACATAGCACTATTAGTATAGCAGATGTAGATAAAACTGACTGCTGCATTGGTCTCCTCAGATACTAGTAAAGCAGACCCTACAGCTATACTCCGACTTTACATGTTTCATATAAGGCTATCACTAATATCATCATCTTCTCTAAAAAGACAACCTCCATCAATGATCCTTTTTCCACTAGCCTTATCCCTAGTTGTCCTCCCACACTGATCTCCTACCAAACTGCTATGGTAAGTAAATCTTTATAAAATGGACTTGTCACCGATACCATGAAAGTTGCTGCTGTTTGTCCTGTTCTTTAAAACAAACTGAAATCAGATGACTTCAACAATTTCAGTCCCATGTCTAACCTCCTATTCTTCTGTATTGTATTTAGTTATTGGTCTGCCCAGCCAGCCTTCCTCTGCTAGTACCCCCAATCTCATTACCCACCTTCCCTTGGACTTATCTCCACCAGTTGCCCTGGACCAGTATTTGGTGGATGGGCTTTGCGGTCAGTGGTGTGGGGCCTATGAGGATGCCGGTTTATCCTGCCAGCTGGGAATTTTTCCTCCTTTTTTCTGCCCCGAGGATGGCCAGTGTGAAATGACGCACATATCAGTGTACGTGCGAGCTAGTGGCATCTGGCAGCCTCCTCTCCTCCTGTTGTGCACCCACTCTCCTGCCACCTGGCTTCCACCAAGTGAAAGGCAAGTAGTAGGACACACTGTCCCCCTTCTCTGAACAAGGAAAGCTGTTCTAGAAAGGTAGACAATGTTGGTAGAAACAGACCATTGGCCCATCCAGTCTGCCCTGTTATACCTTATCCTACCCCAAGACCTACTGTCTAGATGTTTGTTTTGCCCCTCTCTTCCCTTGCCCACTGACTTACTGCTACATCCGTGAGTCCATAACTGTCCCACTCATCTTTAAAACCATTAAAGTTTTTGTGCTAGCCATCTCTGCTGGTAGGCTGTTCCACGGCTCAACTACTCAACAGGTAAAATATAACGTTCTCGCATCCCTCCTGAATCCCCCTGTCAGCTTCCATTCATGACCCCATGTTTTGACTCACTCTTCCTGCTTAATGGTCCCTCACAGTTTACCTGCCCAGAGATCTCTATCATATAGCCCCTCTCTCTTCTGGCTTCCAGCAAGCACATGTTCAATTCTCTAAGCCGATCCTTCTAAGATCTGACCTGTTGGCCCTGAATAATTTTGGTTACCTTATGCTGAACTGTCACCCATCTGTCTATCTTTCCTTAGGCATGGACTCCAGAACTGGGCACAATATTCCAGATGGGGCCTCACCACTGATCTATAAAGAGAGAGAGAGTATTACCTCCTTCCTCCTGCTACTGAAACCTCCCCAATACACCCCCAGCATCCTCGTTACCTTGCTGTAGGCTTTATCACATTGGCTAGATTGTTTTAGGGAGCCACTTATGATAACTGCCAGGTCCAGTGACCAGTTTAACCCCTCACATCCGATATTCTGTCCTGGGGCTCCTGCTCCCTATGTGCATCACCTTGCACTATTCGGCACTGAATTTAAGCTGCAAACCTAGGACCACTTCTCCAACTTATGCAGGTCCCTCTGCAACTTCCTCACTGCCTCCTCACAGTCTATCCTGCCACTGAGGTCAGTGTTGTATGCAAACAGAAACATCTTGCCTTGTATTCCTTCTCCTATGTCACTGATGAACATATTGAAAAGAACTGCACCAAGAACTAACCCCGACACCCTACTTGTGACCTCCCTCTTCCTGCACTTGACTCCCTTTATCCCCACGCTCTGTTGCCTCCCCCAAACAACTACTCATCCAACTAATAACGTCCCTCACTGCTCTCTGATCCTCTGACTACTTTAGCAACATTCTGTGTGGCGTTGAGTTGAACACCTCGATGAAGTGAAAGTAGAATGAATCAACTGCTTGTCCCTTTATCCACTGCCCTAGTTACACAGTCAAAGAATACTATCAGGTTAGTCTGACAAAACCTCCCTGACATGAACCCATGCCGTTTACCATCCTGGAGACCTTTTCTCTCCAGGTAATCCACAAAGGCCTCCGTGACCAGTATAAAAAAGCAAACAAAGGCAATGCACGCAGAAAATGCAATTTATAGCATATTTATTGCATTCGCAAAAACAGAAACAAATAAAGTGCAAGTGCTCTCTAACATACACAGTCACTAGATGCCAATTACATACCACTGAAAACAGACTGTCTTGTTACGTCTAACTCCCCTACATATTAAAGCAGCAGTACTAGAGAAAAAAAATCAGATCTTTTCCAACAGTTTGTTTCTGGTACTCTGTTGAGCATTTACCTGGTAATCTTCCTTGGTTTCGCTGTACTATCACTCCACAAAAGTGGGAGCAGGGCACAGGCAGGGAACTACAGACTAGTTAATTTGACCTCAGTGGTAGGGAAAATGATGGAATCACTTCTGAAGGAAAGAAGTGCTGAGTACCTAGAGGCCAGTGGGGCATAGGACCCAAGGCAGCATGGATTCACAGCGGGAAGGTCATGTCAGATGAATTTAACAGACTTCTTTGACTGTGTGACCAAAGTAGTAGACCAGGGAGGGGTTGTGGATATGGCCTACCTAGATTTTAGCAAGGCATGTGATACAGTCTCACAGAAAAGATTAACATACAAGTTAGCCAGCCTTGGTGTGGGTCCCAAGGTGGTAGCCTGGATAAAAAATTAGCTGGACAACAGGACACAAAGGGTAGTAGTAAACGGAGTATACAGTGAAAAAAGGAGGGTTACTAGTGGGGTACCACAGGGTTCAGTACTGGGACCGGTCCTTTTTAATGTCTTTATAACTGACATTGCAGAGGAACTGGAAGGAAAAGTATGTCTCTTTGCAGACAACACAAAGATCTGCAACAGGGTTGATATACAAGATGGAGTGGAAAGGATGAGAAGGGACTTGGCAAGGTTGGAGGAATGGTCAAATGTATGGCAGCTTAGATTCAACGCAAAGAAGTGAAAGGTAATGCACCTGGGAAACAAAAACCCAGGGGAAGAGTACATAATGGGGGATGAGATACTGACAACAACAAAAATGGAAAGGGACCTGGAGGTAGTTATATCAGATGACCTAAAGGTGGGCAAGCAATGTGAGAAGGCAGTAAGGAAGGCTGGGGGATACTGGGATGCACAGGGAGAGGCATCACCAGTAGAAAACAGGAAGTTGTTATCCCTCTGTACAGACAGTTGGTGAGACCCCATCTGGAGTACTGTGTGCAGTTCTGGAGACCCCATCTTTGTAAAGACACAGACAGAGTGGAGGCTGTCCAGAGGAGGGCAACCAAAATGGTGCAGGGTCTGCACCAGAAGACATACGAAGAGAGACTAAAGAAGCTTAATATGTATACCCTTGAGGAAAGAAGGGAGAGGAGGGATATGATAGAAACTTTTAAGTACCTCAAGGGAATCAACAATGTCCAAGAGGGTAGTATCTTTCAGAAAAAGAGATGTGCAAGAACAAGGGGGAACAATTTTAAGATGGGGGGATGGCTCAGAGGTAATGTAAGTAAGTATTTTTTCACAGAATGGGTTGTGGATGCATGGAATAGCCTTCCTGAGGAGGTCGAGGAGTCAAGAACAGTGGGGGAATTCAGGAATGCATGGGACAGACATAAGGCAGTCCTAGTTGGGGGGCGTAGGAGGAAGTAGACTGTTGGTTAATTAGGATCTGCAGCCTTTCAATCAGGTAGGAAAATGGGCAGACTAGGTGGACCAAGCGGTCCTTATCTGCCATCAAATTCTATGTTTCTATAATTTGCTCTGTTTTTCTTTGTTTTTATTTACATTTCTCCCACCACCATGTTGAACTGGAACCCTCTGTTGCCAACCCAACATGCGCATGACTCACAGTATTAAACAGGGACAGCGGGAATGCACAGCACAGGGTCCCACGGAAGTAAACAGAAGATGTGATGTGATGTTAGGGGGGAGCTCGGCTGCAAATTAGGCGCCAGCCATATTTATTGTGGATCCACAACAATAGAAATGTGTTTTAAACACCTAAAAAGCTAAAGATTTCTAGAAAAAAATATTTACAGATATGGAAACTGGAATTATGGCTGTGTTAGCCCCCACTCCCAGTGTCTAGGGGTATAACTGATGGTAACCTGGTGGGGGGGGGCACCTGCAGCCAGAAACACAGTCCAGAAAATTAAACTCATTACTTGGGTCCAATGAGATGTCTTCAGGGTGTGTAGGCAGTACTTCATCAGCAAGGGATAACAGCAGCTGTGGGGGCAAGCTTAGTTAATGCAATCACAAAGTGCTATCACTAAGTCCATTGTCCACTCACGAGTAAAAGAAGAAAAAAAGATTTAATTGTGCTGATTTGAACAAGTCACTCCATGGAGTGTGGGGTGCTGGTTGGTAACGTCATGGGCACAGAGCCCAATACAGTTTGCAGCAAACTTTCGTGTCCCAAAAGCTTTTTACTACAGTGCTCCCTCCAAGCAGAAAAGGCTTAATGAATCCTGGCAGCAGCAATAGTGGGCTGAAAGCAAGGCCACACAGCATCTTTCCTCCAACACACTAGCCACACACTGCATTCACAGCTGCAGGATATGGAGTAGCTGTAACACAAAACGGTACCTCCCAGAGCCAGTGGTTCGAATCTGGAGCTCTCCCACATAGTGGTCTATCAAAACAGCAAACAAGGTCTCAAAAAGAAATGCCAGGTCCCCTCTGTCTGAAGCCAGTACAGCTCTGAGCAACCCATGTTAACACAGACACTGCAGAGCCCTGGTGATCCCAGAGACCCGTGCACTTTCCGCTCTTCAGCTGTATAGGCTGCCAGGACACCTCCCTACTAGCCCGAAGTGCCACCAGAAAGGAAGACAGGCTGCCACCACTGTACTCCCTGCAGTGCAGACTGCCACCACTGCACTGCCCCAACGGCCTGGAACTGGGCTTCACTCACTCTCACCCTGCAGACAAGGATACCAGGGATCCACCTGCATTGCCCCACCATGGTGCCAGAGATCACAAGGTGGGCCACAACACTTTCTTCCCTAGGCTCTGGCTTCCCGAATGGTGCAGGTGGTCCTACATGGTGCTCCGGACCCCACACCAGACTCCTGACCACTACATTTTCTGCTGCCCTTCAAGGGCAGAGGGCCAGGGTGGCTAGCAGCCCACCCCTACCCCAAACCTCGGCCCTCATGGATGAAACTCACACGAGCCTCCTCCTCTCTCTCCCAGGGAACTCTTTTTCATGCCCAAACCTCCCTCTTATACCCTCTGGGCTGAGGCCCCCCTGACTGCAGGTAGAGCCCCACTCCAGACACTGCAGCTACAATATATAAGCTCCCCGAGGGGGCTTACAGCTATATGCTTCCAGTCAAAAAGCTGAATTTTTGATACTCACTTCCTAATTATCCAGTATTGCTGCTTTAAGGTTCACTGCCTCGTCATCGGGGGCCTGACATGTGATGTTCATATGTTTTATGTGTTGTATTTATACATTTGTTAAAATCCAGGAAACAAAATTAAGTTGTGCTCTGTGCCTGGGGGACAAGAAAAAGAGTCCCTGTGTCCAGTCTTGCAAGAACAGAGGGACAAAGAAAAACAAAATGCCAACATGGTGGGCCTGTTGCAACAATGCCGCTCATGTTCCCTAGGCATGGCAGGAGACTTTCAGAAGTTGCGATGGTGCTGCTGTTGCCCCCGGGCCCGGGGGGGGGGGTTGCCAGATACTGTGGTGGAGACGTTCATATTCCCCAGGCCTGGCAGGTGGACTCCTGGAAACTGGTTCTATTTGTTTCCCCCAGGCCTAGCAGAGGGCTCCTAGAATCTGTGACGAAGATGCTCATGTGCAGTGGAGGACTCTGAGATGCTGCGGGCTCAGACCACGGAACCAGCTATTGGTGGCACCAGCCAACTCTCATTTTACTGTCCTTATTGGCCTTGTAGTAAATTCAGTTGCCACTTCTGAATTATGTACTGGTGCTATGGACTGAGGTAGAACTGCAGTGATGTTGTTTATGTCCTTGTCAAACTCTTACACTGTCACATTGCATCCACTTGTTCAATTACAGAATTTGGGTGTTGGAAAGGATATAAATTACACTTAGTTCTAGAACAGTGCTTGCCACCAGTCTGTAAATCATAAAACACCCACTGGGTTCATTAAAAGGCCAGTACGGACTGAACAATAACAGAAAGGGAACAGGTATTTGAAAAACTGCTTCTACAGAAAAAAAAAATAACTTACAGGCCACAGTTCTTTAAACACATAGAGATTAATTTGGCTTGCTCAGTGTCTCATTGAGAATAAGTAGTAGTTTAAGATTATGTTTTCAGGTCCACAGCTCTGTGCTCCAACCAGTAGGCTAAAGTGCCTCCCTTTAAGCATGCCTTGTATCTAAAACAGCTGTTTATTTTAGCAGGTGTGTGTGTGTGTGTGTGTGTGTGCACATCAGAAGAAGGTACCCCCCCAGCATGATTTTTCATTGGGGGAGGGCTGTATTCAGCAGCCAATCAGAACAAAATTGGGTTAAAAATACCTCAATTGTTTTTCCCTCAGCTGGCTGACTGTGAGCCTTTTCAATTTTCCTCAGTCAATTTCCGGTCCTTTATGAATGAAAAATCTGCCGCCTACTCTGTGCTAGCACACTCTTTATGACTCATTAAAGAAAATAGCAGTGCTCACTCATTTAAATAAACTCTTTTACTTGCCACCTTGGCACACAGCCAGTGTTTGACTTGTCAGGATATGCTGCCTCTAACAAGAGGTAGGAGGAAAAAATTAAAATGAAAAAACACTAACTTTTTTGCCCATGAATGAAAACTGGTCCACATGGGTATCTCTTTTACTACATCCAGAGCTCTATTGCGTTATACTTTCTGTACCCTTTGTGCATTACATTTCTTATTTTAATTTTTATTTAGTGAGTTTTAGTACTCTTGAAAGGTGCTGGAGTGAGCGTAATGGAGACAAAAACCCTCTTTATCCACAGGATAGATACTGTATAACATACAGAAACCACAGTGAAAGATTTCCACACTACCCCACCTCAACCCAGTCATGAAAAGGACCACCACATAGGTGAGAGGTTCCATGCCCATGCAGTCCTTGGCTTCTCAATAGGTGTGTTTACACAAGAGGGCCCATTCTGCTTTATTCTGCACTGCACATCTGCTCCTCTGCCCGCAGTGCCACTACCCATTCACAAAGTGGCAGTTTATGGCGCTCTGCATCGGTGCACTCTCAAATCCAGTGTTTTTAGTAGCACTTCCGTTCAGCTGGGGTGAGGGGGGGGGGGTGATGCTAGTACCACAGCCCTCATTTTCAATAACAACTTAAGGTGCACAAAATGCCCAGTTCGACCCAACAGAACAACTGTTTGCCCTTCACCACTGCAGACTGATACTAGTGACAGCAATCTTTCAATATTAGTTTGGATGTGTAGCTGCTGTTCAATAAAAGCTTTTATGTGCCTGAAATTGGTGGCCATTTTTTTTTGTCCCAACTGCTGTGATTCGTCATGAGGCAGGCTTCCATTACCTCAAGGCATCAGGTAACTGTAACATGAGACATGCGTGCAACTAAGGAGAGGAGGATTTAAAAGCAGTACTTTGGAACTTACTATGGTCACTGCAGGAAGGGGTTATGTTTCTTGAAGGGTTATTTCTAAACATTACATACATGATCTTAGCACAAATTATGGGGCTGCACTGGTGCAGGCAGAGCAGCATGTTTACACGCCGGCAGAAAATGCCTGTACCAATACACAAATCCAGCAAAGCACCACTCACGCTGCACTGCAACAGAGTGACTTACTGTGCTCCACAAGTCATTTATACTTCATGAGTCTGACCTGCAGCACTGCAGCTCATATGCACCACTCATAATGCTGCCAATCAGGCAGTGTCAATGGGCCTTATGTGAGACTCCTGTCAACAGTGGTACGAATTCAAGCCAGCGGTGCTGGTCTCTGTGATGTGGATACCTGTACACTAGGAACTGTACTGAGAATGATCACAACCCATTTTACATAGGCCACTGAATATCCGTCAGGTTATGCAAGCAATAAAACCTGACAGGGTATGGGGTATTGGTGAATACCTGCACGCCCAGGGGCGTGATGAGCCTTACAGCCCCTGGAACTGTGGATATTCATCATTGTATAATGGGGTATGAAAATCCTGTAACCTCATTGATCAAAACACATCATATGACTGTGGTATATCCTGTAATAACCCACGGTTGGAAATGGCATTTATAAAAAACATACTTAAACACATTTAAAATTTATTTTACACATGGGTCCATTGTATAATCGCAATAAGGCACTCCAGGGTGAGGTTATTAGATTTACTCATTTCAGTGGTTAAGTCACTCAGCGGCACCTCGTGACACACCACACAAGGCATGGGTAAATCCCCCAATAACCCACACCCTGTCATGCCTTATTGCTTAAATACCCCACCCCCTGAAGGGTCTTATTGCATTTAGAAAATCAGTTGGGTAAATAAAAAAAAATCTCTAGAACATAAAAAGATAAAAAAGACACAAAAATACAAAAAATATTGCTTAGAAAATGCCAAATGGTCCAGCCACAGAAGGATTCTACCTGTTGTCTTTCTATCCATGCAGTAGGTTTGTTTGTTTACCATGGGACATAAGAATTCAATGTTCTGCAGTATTCCTTTCATAGAATGCCCCCAGCATGGAATGTTAACATGGGATGTATGAATTAAGCAATAAGGAATGACCAGGGATTAGATTAACAGTCTGTTAATCACCCCCTAGGGGTGTAATGTATTGCCCCTAGAGGGTGATTGACTGTTAATCTGACTCCCGAGAGTGCCTTATTGTTATTATAAAAATTGTTCCAAAAGAAAAGTGTTAAATGTATACTTTTTTAATGTTTTCCTCGTTGAGAGGGAGATTTTTTTCATAAAATATTTCTTCCACTGACAGTTTAAGAATACTGGTTCAGAATCAGAATGCAGTATTCCAGTCATTCAGCAGTGCTAGAAGATGGAATGTTGACTGGAAGAATCCATGTGCCATAGTGATCAGGCTGTACATGACAGTATAACGGGATTAATGTAAGGCTGTTGGAATCCTAACAGCCATTCAGATTTCAGCATTTCTGAGACCCTTTTTATAATTTACAATTCTGCAAAATTCCATTGGCACGCACTCTCACAGAGACACACACAGGCACCACATGGAACCAGAGGTTCAGTTTTATCTGGGGCAGGGTTAGAAGCCGAGATTGCTCTGTCAATCTGGCCACACTATGACAGAGATTTTTCATGGTCATCTTAGAAACACCATAAATAAAAATATGAACAGTGCTTGATTTTTTTAAGGTGTTTATGTGCATAAGAAAAGGAGCATGAATAGAAAGAACATTCGGTTTTGTTTGTTTTTTAATCTAAGGGAGTTTTATTTTTAGGGCCTAACTGAAGGTTTTTATATAAGAGTAAAGGTGTCAGACATGTTTGTGATGGAAATGAAGAATGAGTGATGTGGTTCATGAATTCTGTATGTGACTTGTCCAAATTCCAGATCACATGTTGGACCTTTTTCTTTACAGAAGGGGGGCTGGTACATACACATGTACCAATGGAATCGCAACAGCCAATCAGAATACAGTATTTAAAGAGCCACTGACTCTTTGAGAAGAACTTTGAAAAACATAACATTTGGACAAAAAACAGCTTATATTTCTCTGTGTTTTTTATCTCCAGTATTTATTACTGAGAGCATATACATGAAAACAGGATAGTTGTTCCTTGAGGGTTTATCAGCTCCTGTTGCTCCTTCCCAACCTGATGTCATAATACTCTACTTGTGACATCACAGTTATTCCCATGACAATAGACTGTGATGTCACAACAGAGCATTATAATTACAAGTAGGGAATAAGCTATAGATTTAAATGAACTCTAAGGGATGAAGATGTTTTTGTGAGAATTTCTTCATTAATAAATAATGGAGGGGAAAAATCTATACCAGATATATGAAATACAAACTGAATTGCGTCTGAGTATTATGTTTTCTGAAGTTTTCCCAATGGCTTCAGCAGCTGTTTAACAATATCATTTTCTAAAAAGTCTTTCAGCCACTACTGACCTGGGCCTGATTCGAACCACAGATGAAACGCTCGTTATCCTGCTGCCAATCCACTGAACCATCCAGTTCCACTTGCTGCAAAGAACATCTGTGGCATCTAGTTTAACATGAAGAATAAACATCAGCCTGTCGATTTAACACTTAATCCAACAGGACTGGACGGTTCCATTTTCGCTAGGCTGGACCTGAATGTAAAACACAGTGAGTCTATGGACTAGGCAGCATCATTTACCCCTGTAGGGGCTCTCGCCATGATTTGAACACCTCACCAGTGCCCACTCAACTGTATGGATATTGATGAAGCAGTAAAATTATGGAGAGATCCCCGAAGAATTGGTGCTGCCTGGGCAAAGAATTCCGATGAAATTCTACATTAAAATTCAGCCCAACGAACACGAAACTAGTGGGCCCTGTATGGCGCATTGCAATATCATGGCGTTAGGATACTAATACTATGCTTTAAGCTAGATGCCTCAGATTCCCTCCCAAAAAATAAGGAAATGAGCAAGTAATAGGCATGCAGAGCACTTCTCCACAGGGTTATTGTAAAAGCTGCTACAGGGGCACAGTCACATGTTTAGCACATTCGCTTGTCACTCACGGACCCGGGTTTGATTTGTTTTCTTTACCTCTTTATGCTACCTTCACTTGGTCTTTTCTTCAGTTCTTTGAAGCTTGCCAGCTGCTCACACTAGGACTCCTGTATTCATCCAGACACCCTCCAGTCCAGGTTAGCCGCTTTCCACACTGCTCATCTTGTATTCCACCCTCCTATCCTGATCACTTCAGCCTCCACCACACACTGTACACCTCAAGTTCCCCCCCTCCCCATGAGGTGGGGTCCTTTTCCAGCCTAGCACAGTGGCATAATAATATCTTTATTTCACAAAAGTGCCTTTCAAATATCAAGGCACTTTACAAAAGATTAAACTAAGAGTAGTTTATAAATACAGTATAAAACAAAACAATAATCTAGCAGGGTTCAATTCACTAAATGCTATTAAAAGCCTGGCACCATAAAAAAGTTTTAACATTTGTTTAAAGCCTCCCACTGTCGTGCACTCCCGAAGCCGATGGGGTAGAGAATTCCAAAGGGTAGGGGCAATGTACGTAAAAGCATGGGCCTCAGAGGACTTCAAAGACACCCTCGGGATCTCTAGCAACCCCTCGTTGGCCGAATGGAGCTGTTGCTCTGGGCGATAGGGAACCAGAAGCTCTTTCAAGTAGTCAGGGCCAAGTCCATGCAGGGCTTTATAAGTCAGTAAACCAAATTTAAAGGTGATCCACGACTGAATAGGCAGCCAGTGCAGACTGCGCAGAACAGGGGTAATATGAGATGTTCTTGAGACCCCTGTCAGCAATCGTGCTGCCGCATTCTGCACTAGCTGCAAGTGGCGGATATCAACCCCAGGAAGCCCTAAGTACAGGGAGTTGCAGTAATCAAGGAGTGAGGTCACAAAGGCGTGAACAAGTGTAGGAAGGTCTCCAGACAGAACAAGGTGCTTAATCCTGGCTATGTTCCTAAGATGGTAAAAGAAAGACTTGACGACAGCTGACACTTGAGATCGCAAGGTCAGCCCGTCATCAAGCACTATCCCCAGGTCCCGCACCCATTCAGAGGTAAGGATCTGAGCACCCCCTAGGTAGATTCCAGAGGGCTGACCAGTCCTCAACCCCTCTATCCTGCAACCCGGCTCCACGACCATCACCTCAGTCTTTCCCACGTTCAACTTTAGCCAGCTCAAATTCATCCAGTCCTGGATTTCAGCAAGGCAGTTATTAAATACCGAGAGAGCACTACCCTGGTCGGGTGCGAAAGACAGGTAGAGCTGGGTATCATCAGCACAGCAGTGAAACCTCAGCCCATACCATCTTACAATGTCTCTGAGAGGCAGCATATACACTACAAACAACATGGGGGAAAGCACTGAGTCCTGAGGTATCCCACACGACAGTGAAAATGGGTCAGAGGAAAAAGAAACAGACACCACTCTCTGAGATCTGCCAGTGAGGAAAGATGAAAAACACCTTAGGACCATTTGTGTCAGGCCACAGATGGACCTCAAGCACCCAAGCAATACACCACTGGTCCACATTGTCAAAAGCTAAAGAGGAGCTTGGGAACTCACCCGAATCGAGGGAGCACCGGACTATCTGAACCAGGACCGGGCCAATGATATCACATGATCCCATAATCAGGGAGGCTAGACCCAGATCCAAACTACAGCATGTAGGGTGCATACTCTGGACAATCTGCATGACATCTGCGAACTCCGGCAGGTCAAAGGAGCTCCAGGACACATGAGGTGAAGTGACCAAGCACCGATCAAAAGCGTCCTCCATAGAGCGAGTCATAAGGATCTCTGACTTGATGTCGGACAGCTTATTCTCAAAGAATCAAGCAAGCACATTTTATTTATTTATTTATTTAGCTTTTGTTTTGACCGGGTAAGTGCACTAGACAAATCCTGCCTATTTTCAGGCACGACCCGAGGGAGGGGGAATACAGATGAATGCCAACTGACCTTGAACCGGATTAAGCTGTTGGTGGTATTTTTACTGAATGAGGAAATTTAGCCAGGACACCAGGAAATTCCCTACTCTTTCGATAAAGTGCCATGGATCTTTAACATCCACCTGAACTACCACCAATCCAGGCAGATGGGACCTCGGTTTAACGTCTCATCCGAAAGACAGCACCTCAGAAGTGCAGCACCCCTCTCATGCTGCACTACGGTGTCAGTACTGGGATATTAACCCAAGTGCCAGATGTGGGAACTGAACCCACAGCCCTCTGATCTCCCGGCCTCAGAGGCGAGTGTGCTATCTACTGAGCCACTCCAATTGCGAAAAACATCTTCGGAACTGCAGACAGGTTGGGTTGCACAACCTGTCCACAGTCTGGAAGAGCTGAGCTGGTCGATTCTGAGTGGGAGCAATCTCCCCGGACAGGAATTCTGCCTTCTTACGGGAGATCGCTGATTGGTAGGTCTGATAATGCTCTACCAATCTAAGGTGGTCAACCTCCAGGTCAGATTTCCGCCAATGATGCTCTAACCTATGTCGTAGTCACCGCAACTCCCTCAAGGACCCATCAAACCAGGGGGCCCGAGGGCGAAGGGAGAGAGGATGAACACGGACAGGAGCAAACAAGTCCAGGACTGTGGAAATGGCCTTGTTATAGGCCAGCACCAAAGCCTCTGGACTCATGCTGGCCACAGGAAACTCCAAGAGGTCAATCACCACCGCCAGGCCTTCAGAGCTCACCTCCCATAAAGGGCGGTAACTGACCATCTCCACAGGGGCAGGCCTATGAAGAGGGGTGCAAAAGTTGAACCTCACAGTGTAGTGATCGGACCATCAGATGGATTCCACCCCCAAGTTGGAGGCCTCAATCCCCAGGAGGAAAACCAAATCAAGAGAGTGACCATACTGAAGGGTGGCAGAGGTAACGCTCTGTGTAAGGCCCAGTGATGTCATCAACTGGAGGAAGTACTGCACAGATTGCGAGAGTATGTTGTTGACCCAGGCGTCAAAGTCATCCAGAACCATCAATCTGGGCAACTCCAGCGCCATGTCACCAACGAAGTCTGCTATTTACAGCAGGAATTGCTTCTCATCCCCTGGTGGATGGTAGACAAGAGCTATCCTGCAGCCCACACCTGCCACCATGGTACACTCAAAGGATTCAGCCTCCTCAACTGGTACACTCATAAGGCCCAACTCGGTCTTGAAACAGACCGCTACCCCCCCCCCGTGGTCCAATCTCGAGCGGTGGATCACCAAGTACCCGGCCAGAATTGCAGCTCCCAATATGGGGCCAGTATTTTCATCCAGCCAGGTCTCGGTGATGCATGCCAGATCGGTTGTTCCAGCAAGATCTGCAATAATTGCAGTCTTCTTCTTAACCGATCTGGCACTGCATAACACCGCTCGAGTTGGACGGGTTTCGAGAGCCGCCCCGGCTACTTGCCCACCGAAAGTGATGGTGCCCTTGGGTATGGGGACTAGACATGCGCCCCACATTCCAGATTCTATTTCACCCCAGGGCATCTTCTGGTCCTAACAACCCCAATGTGAGGGCCCCATTCATTTGGCCTCTGATATCCATGCCCCCCGACACAAGCAATACCCAGCACCCGACAGCGCTGGTAAGTTGACAACATCAACGGAGGGCGGAGAGAATGGGTGGAGGGAATGGAGGGCAGAGGACAAATAATGCATGACCAAGGAGGGAGGCCCACACATCATACAAGCTAAACACAATCAAATTTCGCAGCACCCAGGTACCTGATCTGACGAAAGAAACAAATTAAAAGATTACCCAACTTAAACAAAGCAAAACAAAAAATAAATCAATAAATCAAAACCCTCCCAAAACAGATAAAATTCAATAAAAAAATGTTTAAAACCTACCCCTACACAGCATGAATACCCTAACACAAAACTCAGCACATGGAAAACATAAACCAAAAAATAAACAGTAAACTAAAACCAAACAATAGTAAAAAGTCCACTGCAGACCCCTCTCACTGGAATCCAGATGAAAATATGACCTCTCCCCAACCCCAGGTCCTCTCACAGCCTAGAAATGAGAGAAGTCAAAGCACTCTGGCTGCCCAGAGTTAAAAAGTCAAAGTCTGCCCAAAGCAAGTCAGTGTGCAATTAATAATCCAAAACAAAGAAGTATTCTTTGAATACTAAATGGGAAATAAATAAAATGTGGACGCCCAGGTCCTCTCACCACTGGGGAACCACAGAAGGACACTCTCACTGTCTGAGCACGAAAATGATCAATGTATCGAGGGCTGAGTCATATAGACAATCCACGGAGTATAGGCAATCCACAGAATGATCCAAAGTTCCACAAGAAACGGTCAAAGGCTCCAGTCAGCCAAAAATGGCAAACACATGCTTACCAGGCTCCACCCCCAGCAATCACAACCAGAGATAATTGCTGGGGCACCTAAACACCCAGGGAATAACTAGGCCACAGCCAAACCCTGAGAATCTAGGGGAGCAATAGACTCTTCGGTCAGTTCCCTGGCCAATATAGAGCCCAGTCCCCTGTATCCACAACAAATCTGGCTGTTGGACACCAGTAGAGCCAGGCCTGCCCATGCTGCCAGCAGCCGACCAAGCAAAACAATCACAGAATCCCTGCAAGCACTCTGCACCAACAGTTAGGGAAATGCACACCACACTGCGTGAAGAGTCAAACTTGGCTAGTTCCTCCCAATCGTTCGCCAGAGAAATCCTCTGTAAAGTGGGCTACACACCACAACTTCAGCCAGCTATTCTCGATCCCTCTTCTCAAGTGTCCCATCCATAGAATGGCAACACCACCTCCTGGCCACTCTAACAGAACAAGTCAGCTAGCCAGATAGATTTTGAGAGATTTTCCTCATAAAATTTGGGCAGTAACAGGCTGCCTACAGAACTGTAGCAAGCACCGAAAGCAGTGCCGGAAAATCCCGTCAACGTGTAAACGGACCGTCTACCTCACTCAGAGGTCCCAAACTACTCACACCCTCAGACTAGACTGACAATGAAATGATAAAAACGCAAATAAAATAAAAGTAAAACAAAGAAAATGGGATGAAAATGAATAAACAAATAAAACAAAATAGACAAAAACAGTTCAAGAGCTAAAGCTGTAAAGAGCAAGCAGTACGCCCAGCCCGGCAGCCATCTTCAAAAGTAGTTTACAGGAAGCACTACCCCATTGCCTTTTGCCAGTTGTTCAGACATACTCAGAAAGAAAACAGATCAAGAGCATGGAAGTGGGGAGGAGCCAAAGTTTCAGTGTATCTGTCAGGCATAGGCACCAGCTCGCTGAAACTGTCACCTCATTGGCAGTGAGGCTTTTTTTGACAATGACCTTTCTCGCACACACCACCTCTCTTATGGACCAGGTCATGGCTTACTGGGGGGGAGGAGGATGCCAGAGACCACATACTTTCCTGTACTTGTACCAGCAGTGCCATCAAAAAGCCTCCCTAGATGCCACTTCAGAAGCACTGCACCAAGCTCTCCCACCCGTGGAAGGAGACCATCCAGAAGGATTGCATTTCTGTACTTACTTTGCTTAGTGCAAGTTTTCTCTCATTCTGTACAGACTGCATTTTTAGAGGGCTGCAGCAACACATGCAGCCCATCTCTTTTTTTTTCTTTTTTTAATATAGCTTTTTAGTCCTCAGACAAGCTCTTCAGCACCTGTCCCCACCTCGCCTTGGCATGCATCCACCTCCTCTGGATGCAAAACCTGCCTACTCTGGCCTGCCAGGAAATAACCCCCGGCTGAGAAACCTGCACGCAAACACCATCCTGCTGCCGAAAAGCCCACCTGCCAGCCTGCTCACCAACAAACACCCTCTCACTGTAGAGAAGAAGCCTGCCCACCACCCACAACAGGGATTTTAGAAGGCAGTGCTGCTCTGTGTCCCCCAGGTCCAGAAAGGACTTTGCAATTTGCAGCTGTACTGCTCCATGTCCCCTGGGTCTGGCAGGGACTTTACAATTTGCCACAGTGCTGCACCATTTACCTTGGGTCTGGTGGGGACATTTCAAATGGGGACTGACCACTCCATGCCCCCGGGCCCTGCAAGGACTTTCAAATGGCAACTGTGCCACTCTGTTCCCCGGGACTGGTGCAGACTTTCTAGATGATGCCCATGTCACTCAATGTCTTAGGCACAGTAGGGACTTTACAATTTGGACTGTGCCACTCCCGCGTCTTCGGGACCCAGTGCAGACTCTGAAGTTGCATCTGTGCTGCTCTTGTGTTCCATGCACCATCGGAGGGCTTTTCAAATGGCAGACATTCCTCTCCTTGTCCCCAGGCCTGGGCTGGCTGGGACTTTTATCTTTATGGCCATACTGTTCTGGAGCCTGTAGTCCAGTGCTTCGACTCTCTCACAGTGTTAGCTCTCTTTGGTGGTCCAGTGGTACCCTCTTTCTAGCCACAGTCTTGCACTGGAGATGCACTGCTTTTCCCCCAGTCTGACCATGGGCAAGTGAATGGGCCAAAGTGCGGCCCCGCTGGGCCCGGCTGATCAGTGCCAGGTTGGCTGCTCCTGCCTTGCACCGCAGCCACATCTCAAGAACTGCCACAGAAGCCCTTAGCAGGCTGAAATACAGCTCTAGGCCACCCGCTGCATCCCTAAGCCCTGAGCCCTGAATGGGCTAAAGTGCAGCTCTGCTGGTCCCGGCTGATCAGTGCTGGGTCAACCGCTCCTGGCTTGCACCGCTGCTGCATCCCAAGAACTGCCACAGAAGCACTGAATGGGCTGAAGCATGGCTCTGGGCCACCCGTCGCATCTCTAAGCCCTGAGCACTGAATGGGCCGAGGTGCAGCTCCACTGGTCCCGGCTGATCAGTGCCAGGTTGGCCGCTCCTGACTCACACAGCTGCCGCATCCCAAGAACTGCCACAGAAGCCCTGAGCAGGCTGAAACACGGCTCCGAGCCACCCACCACATCCCTAAGCATTGATCCTTGAATGGGCCGAAGTGCGGCTCTGCTGGTCTCAGCAAATCAGTGACAAGTCGGCCACTCCAGACTTGCACCACTGCCACATCCCAAGAACTGCCACAGAATCACTGAGCAGGCTGAAATGAGGCTCTGGGCCACCCACCACATCCCTAAGCCCTGAGTCCTGAATGGGCTGAAGTGCAGCTCTGCTGGTCCTGGCTGATCAGTGCCGGGTCGGCTGCTCCTGCCTCACACCACCGCCGCATCCCAAGAACTGTCACAGAT
Source organism: Neoceratodus forsteri (assembly GCA_016271365.2). Classification (NCBI taxonomy): domain Eukaryota; kingdom Metazoa; phylum Chordata; order Ceratodontiformes; family Ceratodontidae; genus Neoceratodus; species Neoceratodus forsteri. The sequence goes on from JADMNL010000025.1 coordinate 247,874,227, forward strand.
GCCCTGAGTGGGTTGAAACATGGCTCTGGGCTGCCCGCTACATCTTGTCTGGGAGCATTCGGCTTGAAAGCTGGCCATTTGATTGGCTCCCGGGCTGCGCTGCTGCCTCCTTATTAGTGGACTTGATCACTGCTATTATTTGTAATTTGGTGCTCTCAGTGCCAATTTCTCTTGCTGTTTCTTAACTCTATAAATTTGTAATAGGCAGACATTACTGACTGATGTGATTTTAGGGCTAAATTGTGTGTTTTTAATGTATTATTTAATTAACTGTGTTAGCTATTACTGAGCATTTGCCGTACTGCCTACGAGCTGTTCCCACTCTCTGCTCTCCATACCACTAACCTTATTCTCCTTTCCTAACTGAAATCCCTTTCTGCCCCTGCCCCCACCAAACTACGCTTCTCTTTTCTTCTGTTATTTTTCACTCCCCTTAAGTGTAACACTGACCATTAGCAAAGTTAATTTTGGCCCCTACTGTTCCAGTTTCAGAGCTGGCGCCTGTGGCATCACTGCCTAGACACCCCCGCCCAGCAATCTTCTGGCATTTAACTCTCTTTACTACAAATGATCCCACCCCCCACCCCACTTAAGCCCCTTGTGTAAATACCTTTGAATCTCGTAACTCACCCCATAATTATTCTGTCCTTTTGTTTCCCTGTGCTTAAATACTTTTCTTTCCACTTTTTTTTTCTCCCTAGCCCTGAGCCCTGAACAAGCCAAAGTGTGGCTCCACTGGTCCCGGTTGATCAGTGCCGGGTCGACCACTCCGGATGTGCACCGCCGCTACATCCCAAGAACTGCCACAGAAGCCCTGAGCGGGCTGAAACATGGCTCCGGGCTGCTTGCCGCATCCCTAAGGTACGGTCTCTTGTCCAGGAGCGTTCGACTTGAAAGCCAGTTGTTTGATTGGCTCCCAGGCTGTGCTGCTGCCTCCTCACTTTTGGACTTGATCAATGCTATTATTTGTAATTTGGAGCTCTCAGTGCCAATTTCTCTTGGTGTTTCTTAACTCTATAAATTTGTCCCACACCATCTTCCTTGACCCCGACTTCTATTAAATGTTCTTGTCCCTGAGTAAAGTCTCCACCCACAGCTGACCTGTCTGTGCAGTGGTTAGATTTCTGCTTGCGATGTTGGTGACCCGGGTCTGGGAGCAGACTCCGGTCACTGGAGGGCTGGCCGGGAGAAGGCTTGAGCGTCCCATGACTGCTCACCTTCTCTGGGGGGAAGGGAGGGGGCCAAGGCCCGCAGTTTGCCTGACCCCGAGCAGAGGCTCGGGGTACAGCAGGTCCTGCTTGTGGGAAAGGGCCGGCCAAAGAAATGTGGTGGAAGTCGGCACACAGTGCCTAGACGTCAGGGCGCACACCACATGTAGGGCAGAAAGAGAAGAAAATGCTTCACATCTCCAGGAAGATGGATCACCAGAGCATGCCCTCTATGTGTCACCACCTATCTGGCCACCTTGACCGACACCACTAGAAGTATGGGGTGTCCGGGCCCCACCTCGTCCCCGCCCGGGGGGGTGGGGTAAAATCCACGACTCCATGGGGGATCAAGGATGTACCAAGGTTGAGTGGCTGACAGAGGGATGACTCCTAGACGACCCTGAAGGGTCAGAGATGTGAGGATGCAGGCGGGGATAAATAGAAAGTTAAAAAAAGAAGTCTCTGCCCCCAGCTTTCCCATTGGTCCTTCAGTTTTTCAGCCCCTAGTGTAGCCTACCCATTCCCTTTCGGTTGTTTCAACTCCCACATACAATCCTCTGCACGACTCTTGCACTGAGCCTGTTATGCCAATATCTGTAGTTTGACATACAGGATATTAGCAGACCTACCATCAGTTGTTGTTTTTCGTGCTCTGCCTTTTCCTTCTTCATCATACCGCCATACCTATTGGGTCATGGCGCTTATTATCACCATTATATTACTATCACTCCCAAGCATTCCCTATGGCCCTAATCCCTAGGACACACCAAGAACATATCAAATACACATCTCTAATCCACTCATCGCCCCCAAGCACTGCACCTCTAGCCCTCAAATACAACTCCCTACCCATATCTCACCCCATACCCGTCCTACTACTTCCCTCCCATGTCAGTCAGAGCACTGGTCATCATCTCTATGAATTTTAATTTCTGTGCCTTCACCCCATTAACAAGATCCTTACCTCTGTCATCAAAACAAGGATGGTTTCAAACAAAGAAAGTTCTCGCAACCCATAAGTGCTTCTTAAAGAAGCTACTACTACTGGATGGTGAGGGGGGCAAAGTCCAGTGAAGAGCAGCGGCTGGCACAGGGGATACATGGAGGGGAAAAGGGGTTCTTCCGGTACATTGGGGAGCAGAGAAAAACTAAGGGCCATCTTGGCAGATTGAGATCAGAAGGAGGGTGGGTGGAAGAGGCGAGGGACCAGGCAGAGGTATTAAACGAGTACTTCGCCTCTGTGTTCACTAGGGAGGGGGATGGGATATCTACAAAGCAAGGCACGGTGGGGATAGAAGCGGTAGTGAGTGGGATCAGGAGAGCAACAGAAATGGAGCAAGAGGGAGGGAGAGGTACCCCAGGGGTGTCACATCAGGATAAGGATAAAAAGGCCAGTAAAGTGGAGGGGATGGATGATGCTATCTCCACCGAAAAGGTGTGGTTAGCCCTCAAGGCCCTAAAGAAAGAAAAATCTCCTGGACCGGATGGCATTCATCTGAGAGGACTATGGGAATTGGCGGACATACTGGCTGCACCCCTGGCGGAGTAATTCAACAGATCGCTTGAAACAGGGAGGGTACCTAGGGATTGGCGAGAGGCATATGTGGTGCCAATCCATAAAGGGGGGTCGAGGGAAGTACCAGGTAACTATAGACCCATCAGTTTGACCTCGTGATGGGAAAATTAATGGAGAGTATACCAAAGGAATGATTGGGGGTGTACTTGGAGGAGGTGGGAGGTCTGGATAGTCGGCAACATGGGTCTGTGCCAGGTAGATCATGTCAAACCAATCTTGTGGAGTTCTACGAATGGCTAACATCAGAACTGGACAGGGGAAAGCCTGTGGATGTATTATTCTTGGACTTCAGCAAGGCATTTGACTCTGTCCCCCACAACGGTCTGGTAGAGAAACTGACGGGGTTGGGAGCAGGCCCTTTGATGGTCAGATGGATCCCTGGATGCACCCAGAGAGTAGTGGTCGGTGGGGAGCTCTCGAACCCTAGAGAGGTCGGTAGTGGGGTACTGCAGGGCTCGGTCCTTGGTCCGATCCTGTTTAATGCATACATATTGGACATCAGGGAGGGTATAGGGTGTGAAATGAGTCTCTTTGCTGACTACTCCAAGATGGGAGCAGTAGTTGAGGGGGAAGAGGGGAGGTTGGCCCTGCAAGGGGACCTGGACACCCTGGAAAGCTGGGCTCACACATGGAAATTAAATTTCAATATCACCAAGTGCAAGGTGTTACATCTTGGGTGGGGAAACCCTAAACACAGGTACACCCTGGGAGGGGAGGCACTGGAGGCCTCAACAGGGGAAAAAGACCTAGGAGTCACGGTGGATGCATGCATGAATAACTCTGAGCAGTACAGGAGGCGTAGCAAGGCAAATAGGATGTTGGGATGCATCGTGGGGGATCACCTCTAGGAGCAGAAGTGATTCTGCATGTACAATGGACTGGTTAGACCACACCTTGAGTACTGTGTACAGTACTGGAGACCACTCTGAAGATGGACATACAGCTCCTGGAGAGGGTACAGAGGAGGGCAACTAAGATGATACGAGGACTAGGGGATTTGACGTATGAGGACAGACTTGAGGAGCTCTGCCTGTTTTCATTGGAGGAGAGGAGAGACAGGGGGGACATGATTGAGGTCTTCAATTACCTCAAGGGAATAAATAGGGTAAACATGGAGAGGATCTTTAGACTAAAGCAAGAAGGTATCAACAGAGGGCATGGTTTGAAGTTGGAAGGTGGAAGGGTGATGGGGGAAAGAGGAGGAGATTTTTCACTGAGAGGGTGGTGGACCCTTGGAATGCACTGCCTGGCAAGCTGGTTCAGAGATCCATGGTGGAGGGCTTCAAGAGAGGGTGGGACAGACACAGAAAGCGGATGTACCAGATGATGGCCTGGCCCAGGGGGGTGGGGATGGATGACAGGGGTTTCTGGAACACAGGGGGGGAGGGCCTTGGTACCCAACTAGGGATCTGAGGTTCGAGCAGACTCGATAGACCGTAAGGCCTAATCTGCTGGCAATTAGTATGTTAGTATGTTAGTACTGCTCCTCCTCTGCTCGGGGTAATGTGGAACTTAACCATAGCCCGATATCCTCTGACTCCCCAACTGATTTCGCAACTGCCCCAGGATTTAAGATGGTGTTAATTAACGTCCTTAGTTTGACCGATAAATTTGACCAGCTCCTAGTCTTGGCTGCACAAATTGTACCAGACCTCATTATAATTACAGTCATGGCTTAAAAAATTCAACACTGACCAGCAAATTTCCATTCCTGGCTATAAGCTATATAGGGCTGATAGGGGTTCCAGAGGGGGATGGGGTGGTCATATACTCCAAAAATAAGTACAACATTAGTGACATCCATTGTATGTCTAAACCCAAGGAATATGAAATGGTATCCATGGTGCTCCACCTCCCCTCCACGAAAAGCATCTCTATTATTGGCTGCTACAGGCCCCCCACTGGTGGTACTGACCTACTTAACAGCCTTAAAAGAATTAGTTACCTCGGCTAAAAATGAAATCATTATTCTTGGGGATTTAAATATGGACTGGTTTACCTCTAAATCAAGCACCCTCAAATCTCTGTGTGATGAGCTAGGCCTATCCTACGCTGTTAACGAATCTACCAGGATAAATACTGCAAACAACACCAATAGTACCCTCCTCGATGTTATACTAACTACTCACTCACACAAAATTCTGCACTCTGCCATCTATCACGACAACATGAGTAACCATGGGATCATGCTTTGTACACGAGCACAGGTTATGAGTCACCAACAGCCCAAGCTTATAACAAAACAATAATTCCGTAAGTTCAACCCTGCAAACTACCTGGCAGATTTGGGTAATACAAAGTGGCAAAACCTGTACCTAGCCAAAACGGTTGATGAGCCAGTCACTATCCTGAATAACAATCTCTCTGCCTTGGCCAACAAGCATGCCCTATTCATAAAATCAAGAGTGCACAAAACCTCTCATCCCTGGTTTACTCCAGACTGCAAATCAGCGCTCATACACCATGATAAATTCTGGTCGCAGGCCAGGCGAACCAAGTGTCCATCTGACTGGCAGGCCTTCTGCTCAGCAAGGAATGCATGTGTTAATCGCGTACATGCTGCCAAGTCTCACTGCTATATCACCACTTTAGAACAGGCCAATGGTAACACATACAAAATTTGCAGGACCCTTAAGGCAGTCGAAGGACGTCAAGCTGCCCCCTCTATCCCAGCCAAGTTACATGTCAATGGTAAGACAATCGATAACAACAAATCCTTGAAGAGCTTAACTTGCACTTTGCTACTGCCGGACTGACCTTCGATTCCTTAACGTATGCTGGCCTTGTGAGCAGTACTCGGCATAGAATTAATCCCGAAACCCCTACTCCACCTTGCCCCTTTCAACTACAGCAGGTCTCTTTCAAAGAACTTGAAGACCTGCTCATTAAGCTGGACACCAAAAAAAGTGGCAGTGAGGATGGGCTGGAACCAATCTTTATAAAGTTAAGCTACCATCACCTCACAGCCCCCATAATTCATATCTTTAATCCTTCTATCGACACAGCCACAGTACCTTCCTGCCAGAAATCTGCACATGTCTTTCCCCTGTTTAAATCAGGTGACCCATTCAACTTAAGCAATTACAGGCCTATCTCTATCCTGCCTGTCCTTTCTAAAATCTTCGAGAAACTGATTCACTCTCAACTTAAACACCATCTTGAGACATTCTCCCTCCTTGACTAAGCTCAATCCGGATTCCGTCCCAATCATAGTACCATATCTGCCCTCGTCAAAGGAACAAATGACTGGATTACAGCCCTAAACTCCAAAATGATCATTGGTGCAGTCTTCCTAGACCTAAGTGAGGCGTTGACACTGTCGATCACAACCTAGTTACTAGTAGCCTTGTTAGTATAGGAGCTACTGCCCAGTGGTTTACCAGCTATCTGACAGGGAGGTTCCAGAAAGTTAAGGATGATGGACTATTCTCAGCCTCTGTACCAGTCACTAGAGGTGTCCCACAAGGCTCCATCTTAGGCCCTATCCTCTTTTCACTCTATATTAACAACCCTGACTACAATATAATTCATTCCAAATTACATTTCTTTACCAATGATACAGTTCTGTATGCCTGTAGCTAAACCCTATCTGAAGTAAAAGATGCACTACAAGCAGACTTTGCCCACCTTGAATTGGACTTTATTAATGCTAAACTCCTTCTTAATGCCAAAAAAAAAAGGCCATGATCTTTACCCTTAATAACTCTCCCTGTTCCACACCAATTCCACCTAATGACTTTACTGTCACTGCGCTAGGTGAATCCCTTGAGGTTGTGCCCAAACTAAAATACCTAGGTGTATGGCTAGACAACAAACTTAACTTCAGTGCACATACAGATAATCTGACCAGTAAGCTAAAGTCTAGAATAGGCTTCTTCTTCAGGAATAGGTCTCTATTTACATTCGAAATCAGAACCAGGCTTGTACAGACCACATTACTGTCTTTACTTGATTGTGTTGACACAATTTACAATTCATCTTCAGCCATATATCTGAATAAACTGGATGTACTTTACCATTGTGCCCTTCAGTTCATCACCAGCTCCCCCTTTCGTACCCACCACCGTGACCTTTATGCAGGTGCCGGCTGGACGTCACTTACCACCAGACACTTAATTCACTCTGGGACCTGGACACTAAAACTTCTTCTGAACAAGCTCCCGGGCTATATCTCTTCCCTTGTTCATATTTTCCACAGCTCCTACTCACTTAGGAAGTCTGATCTTATCATTCTAGATTTGCCTAGGACTCATACCTCCTTTGGTAAACGTGCCATCTCCTACGCTCTTCCAGCTGCCTGGAACAGGAGCAAGTCAGCACTTAAAACTCTCCTGCCTAGTCTCTGTTAATTTATTTAAAACCTTTGCCACTACTAACTTGAAAAGTGCTTGCAGTTGTCACTAGCCTCTACCTTGACATGTGACTCCTATTCCAGCAACTCCTCTCTATGACATTTATTGTATTGCCTCATTATTGTTGTGTTGAGCATTGTATACCAAACATCCACTATATTACAATGTTATCAATCAATCAATCAATCAAATCTTTATTTATTCAGGCGAACATCATTGAGCACAGCTCATTTGCAAGATGGACCTGATAAGGTCAAGGTTCAATAATTGGTACATGTATAGGAAGATTTAAAACACGTATATACCTATATACAGTAATCAAGGTTCAATAATTGGTATATGTACATGAATAATTAAAACACTTATATACAGAAATCAAGAACAGAAATTGTTTAAACATAACAGGATATGGTAGGAACATATGAGATGCACTCTAGGTAAACCAGTATATACATATCAACATTGGCAGTAAACATGGCATACATTCAACATGATATACCCAAGATTCCAAAGATCCAAGGAAGTCAATGTGGACAAAGAGAAATAGTGATTGGATGACTGAAAGAGGTGGTCATAGACTGAGACAAGTGACATGGTAGGAAGGGGTACGCATGACTAGAGCAGGGCTGGTGCTAGAACTGGGAGGTGAAAGGCAGTGACAAGGGCTAAGGTAGGAGCCTGGAGTTAATGGGAGAAGATTATAGCCAGGGGGTGAGGTATCTGTGGAGATGAATTCTAGGGAAGTGAATTGCCATGATATGATGGCAGCCTGAGAGGGGGAAGGAAAGAACTGCGAATAAACTAGAACTTGTGGAAGCAATTGCATTTTTCAGGGAAGAGACTTAGGTATAGATGCTTGAAGGATGCTAAGGATACCCAGTTGATCAGCTTCAAGGACTTTTGAATCGTGTTCCATGATATAGCTAGATTATAGCTGATAGCAGATCTCCCGTGCGGGTGTTGACTTTAGGCACTTTGAGCATAATGAAATTGTAGCTTCTTAGGGCGTAGGTGCCAGCTGTGGCCTGTGCGAAGCAGTCTAATATATAGTTTGGAAGCATCTAGTCAAAATTTGTATGTCCACACTGCAGCATTTCTGTTTCTTCTGAGATGTGAGATGTCCAACCGACTGCTGCATAGAGAGCAATGGTGAGTGTTAAATGGTAGATCTGTTATGAACCTCAGAGCTCTGTGGTATAGTGTATCCAATTTGCATAGGTAGGAGATAGGGCAGTGACTATAGAGAAGTCTGCATAGTCAATTACTGAGAGAAATGTGGCCTGGACCAACCTCATTTTGGAATCTCTGTTTTAGAAAGTGCCTTATTCTAAAAATAGACCAAGTCTCTGCGAAGCTTTTAAAAGTTCTTCAATATGAACTGTGTAGTCAAGTTTGCTATCTATCCATCCACACCCCAAATACTTGAATTTTCTACATAATCAAGGCTTTCACCAAGGATAGTGGATAGCTGGGGGAGGTTGTTTAGTAATGAGGGATTTGTATGGCTTTGGGTGGAGAAAAACATTGCTTTTGTTTTCTTTGCATTTAAAAGAAGCTTTTTTTCCAATAATTGATGTTGTAGTATAGAGAATTCTGTTTGTAGAACTTTACAAGCTGTAGCAGGCGATGAGTTGCTGACATATAAAACAGTGTCATCTGCGAACAAGTGTACAGTGGCTTTGGTAAGATTCGAATCAATATTGTTAATATAAATGGTGAAAAGGATAGGGCCCAGGATAGATCCTTGTGGAACTCCTCTTAGAAGTGGTTTTAGTGGAGATAGGTCTCCTTCAGCTTTCACTTGCTGTGTTCTTCCTGTTAGGTAACACCTGAACCATGTAAGGGAGGATGGATCCAAGCCTATGGAGTGCAAGGAAGAGAGTAGCAGCTCATGGTCCACCGTATCAAATGCCTTGCTTAGATCAAGGAATACAGCACAAACGCTATTCTTTTTATCCAGTTCGGTTTGCCAATCGCTTGTAACTTTAGCCAGTGCAGAAATAGTACTATGCTTAGACCGAAACCGGATTGTGCTGGATTTAAAAGATTAGATTCTTCAAGGTAATCTCTTAATTGGATGCTTACCAGTTTTCTAGCAGCTTAGATAGTACTGGAAGGATAGAGATTGGCCTATAGTTGTTAAGGTCCATGGGTCCCCTGATTTCAGTAGAGGAAAACTTGGGCTGTTTCCAAGTTGCAGGAATAGAACCAGATTTAGGACAAGTTAAAAGGTGTGTTAAAGGAACTGCAAGTGCTGCATTGCAATCTTTAGAAAGTAGGGGTCAAGGGAGTCAGCACCTGCACTTTTTTTTATATCCATCTGCGAGATTAGATCCTCCACTTGTTTCAACAGAATCGGTTTGAAGAAGGAGGATTCAGCTAACTGAGATCCTGTATACTGGGAGCTTAACTGAGCACGTAGCAGATTGGCTGGAGAGGTATCAAATGCAAGGCCAGCGGTTGTAAAATGATTATTGAATGCATCCAGTATTTCCATTCTGTCCAAGATTGTCACCTTGTTGTGGTGCATTTGAGCTGGTAGTGAAGTGCTAGGATCTTGTCCCATTATGCCCTTAATAGTGCTCCAGAACCTGGCAGGATTGTGGTATGAGGAGTCGAGTTCAGCCATGTAGTAGGCAGCCTTAGCATCCCGTACTTTCTTGGTACAGCTATTCCTGGCTTTCTTAAATATCAACCAGTCATTTGGGTTCTTAGTCTTCCTTGCCTTTTCCAAAGCTTATCTCTGTCAAGCAGGGCTGATTTAAGGTCAGGTGAAACCAACGACAAGATTTGTTTTAATTGAACTCTAGTAATTGGTGCATGAGTGTTAAGGGCATCTAGTATTATGCTATTTAACACCTGATGAGCTTTTTCCACTGAGTCTGCTAGGTAGAACTCTTGCCATCTTGTAGAGTGATTTAGATCATGAAGATATGCCTCAGAGTTGAAAGTTTTCTTGGATCTCCTCAGTAGGAATTTAGCTGGGGGTGTTAGTTTACCGGATGACCTTATTCCAGCAATAAGGCAGTGGTCACTTATGTCACTGAATTATGTACACTACACTCAGCTAAGCACTGATGACCTACCCCATACCCCTCTTATATGTACTGTAGTCCACCTTGTCGTCTCTGCCTTGAAAATCGTGTTCTGCCTGCATCTCTCTGTAAATTTCCTTTTCCTTCTTCCATTCTGCCCTCCACAATTTTTCGTTCCCACCTTCCATTCTTCCTTTCTTTACTCCAATCACTTTAAATCTTGAATATCTATGTTACACTAATGGCTACCAATTACTATTGTGTCACCTTACCATCTAGTGCTACATACTGTTGCCAAGTTATTATATGTGTTCCAGTATTACCAACTGTCACCAGCTGTTGCCAAACTGCTATAGGTGTCTTCATATCTACTATAGTTAACTGTTGCGTTGTTAGCCAATGCGATCCACCTGTAATCCCTCCTGCTACCATTGTATGCAAGTAAGCAAACTGTATTCCAACATTGTAACATTCCTCTGTTCCCTACCCCCCAAGTCGCACCGGGAGATGAGCTACTTGTTGCTCAGCGTGTCTTCCTGGTGAAACATTTCAATAAATAATATCCTTATACTACCACGTATTATGTTTTATGTATACTATTTGCCTTTGTTTTAGCTGCCTATATACGCTCCTGATATTTGTCTCTACTGAATTTCTTGTATTGCCTTATATTAATTTTGTGTGTGTGTGTGCGTGTGTTGAGCACTGTATACCAAACATCCCGTATATTACAATGTTAGGTCCTTATGCCACTATGTACTATGTTACTGTATTATGTTTTATGTATACTAGTTGCCTACATTTGTATATGCTTGTACATGTTCCTGTTATATGCCTTCAGAACCTCCTTGTGAATGAGCTTGCTCAATGGAGTTACTCCTACAATAAACTTGAAACTTGAATTTGAACTTAAAACTTGTCAGTGCTCCAGTTCACCCAGTTACAGAAATAGGTAAAAGTTGGACTTAACTGCAAACAAGATGTTGCAACTCAACCAGGCTCTCCTGGGGAAAAAAAAAAGGGGGGGGATCCAGGTGAGTCAAACATCATAGTTAGGCAAGGTACGAAGGGTAGGTAAAAAAAAGTGTGTGTGCATGTAGTGCTGTTTGTATCTATATATAGTGCTGTGTGTTTGTGTTTAGTGTTACACATGTGTACGTCTGTGTATGCAGTGCTGTGTGTGTGTGTGTGTGCAGCTGTATGTAGTACTGTGCTGTGTGTGCATCTGTGTACATAGGACTTTGTGTATGCACACTTCTGTATGTAATCCGTGTGTGTGTACGCAGCTGTATGTAGTACTGTGTTGTGCATGCATGCATCTGTGTACATAGGGCTTTGTGTGTGTGTGTGTATGCAGATGCATGTAGTGCTGTGTTGTGTGTGCATCTGTGTACATGGGGCTTTGTATGTGCACACGTCTGTTGTAATCCATGTTTTTGTGTGTGTGTATATGTGTCAGCGCAGCTGTATGTAGTACTGTGTTGTGCATACATCTGTGTACATTGTGTGTGTGTGTGTGTCTCTGTGTGTCTGTCAGTCTGTGTGGTGTGGTATGTGTGTCAATATGTAATTTTGTGTGGGTCTCTCTCTGTATGTAGTGTTGTGTTTGTGTACATGTGTGTGCAATATAGAGGATAATGTATAGGACGCTATCTGTAACAAGGATGTAAACTCTTTGAGAGGTCGTCATGGCGATGTTTCGAACCTCGAGAGCGAAGCTCGAGAAGTTCCGTCGCCATGACAACCTCAAGAAGAGTTTTCAAACTTGTTACAGATAGCGTCCTATACATTTTCTTTTATAGTGTATGGGCTGCTATCTATAGTCATAATTTACGAATATGTGGAGTCTGAAGCTGTACGCCTATCGGAAACCACAGCGTGATCTGCAAACGGAACAAAAATATATTTGAGCCAAAGGTCACAGGAAGAAAATTATGGGGTTTACAAGAGTGGTTTACTCACCGTTTTAGCTGGGAGTGACATTGCAGTTAGCCCACTGTCCGCCTGCAAGGTAATTGATGATTTTTACATTAATAGTCCCTTGCTGGAAAAAATAGTTTCCTGGATAAACCTCTCACGATTGGATAGCTACCGAGAGAAAACAGCAGTCGACATAGTTTTTTATGGGACTCACATTTTGAAATTACAACATGATTAACTGTATGATGGTGCTGTCCATTGCGGTTTGAGAATGCAGCTTGAGCTATCAGATCTCAGTTCAGGGTTCTAAGTTGTTATGCTGCAGTAGCTACGTATCTAGTGCAGCATAACAGCAAGCTACTGCAGCATAACAACTTTTTGTCAGGGATAGATTTTTATGCATAACAACGTTCTACCATACATTATACTAGTCCTGTGTGTACTTCTTTATGCAGTGCTGTGTGTAAGTCCGTATATGTAGGACTGTGTGTGGGCATGTCTGTATGTAGTAGTCGTGTTCCTGTCTATGTACTGTATATAGTGCTATGTGTATGTACGCGTGTGTCTGTGCGCATCTGTGTATACAGTGCTGTATATGTTGCTGTGTACGCAGTCTTGTGTGTGTCAATGTACTGCAGGTGTGTGTGCGGGCACGCATGTTTTTGTGTATCAAATGACACTTACTCACTGTGATATTATTGTGTTACTTTTTTGCCCCAACATCTGTTTCTCTAGCCTCCTGGGGAGTAGGAAGGGATGATAAGGGAGAAAACATGGGATGAAACCCCATGTACCAGCCAAAAGACAGACAGGTTTCCTGGCTCCCCAGGACCCTTTATTTATTTTGTTTTATTTCATTTATTTATTTATTACTAGGATTACAAATATCTTTGAACCAAGGGTTCTTTTACAAAGATTCCGCGACAGCAATGGTGCAAGCAAAACTGGTAAGATACAATACAGGGTCAGGAGATTAACATAGAAGTAAGCAGAGGTAAGATACCATATGGGTCAGGAGGTTAACTTAGTAGTAAAAGACAGTACATGTATAGACTAGCACAGTAGCAAACAGTCAGTGGCAAATATCAATGCACAATTAACAATATGGGTGTGTATATATAGCAAGACACAAATACAAATAAAAATAATCCTGGGGTGACATAAGTGGAACATGGGGTGGGGGATAAGAGAGGGAAGGGTGGGAAAAAGGGGGGTAGGCAGTCAAGGATTTGACACCGTCATAAGTGCAAGAACAGAAAGTTAAGTGTTAGGTAATCTGGGATGGAGCAACAAGAGATAGGGTGATAGGGAGGGGGAGACAGGAGGAGAGGAGCGAGAGGGGTGGAATGGTAGGTGGGAGGTGAGAGGGATAGAATGGTAGGTGGGGGTGGGAGAGAGACAGGGAGTAGCAGGGGATGGAGGGGTGGAGAGAAGTGGGGAGGGTAGCAAGGGAGGAGAGAAGAGGAGGGAGAGGTGAAACAAAGCCGCAAGCCTAAGCAGAGCAGTCACAGCTGCTGAGGTCAGTGAGGTGCTGGCGGAGTTTACATTTGAATTGGCCAAGCTTGTTTTCAAATCCTAGTAGCTCAAACACTGGATCCTGTCCACCTAGTGGACTGCCTCGGGGGAAGGATATCCAGTACCTCCTCCCCCACCCTTCCTGATAGCGTGCTGTTTGGGAAACCAAGCCCTGCACAAACCCAGAGCCAGGTTGTTGCTGCAAGACAGCAGGAGACTAATAAGTCATCCATGTGTATGTTCCCAGTCTGTGGGGGAAGGAGGGATGAACAGCCCGTTCTGTCACTGCCCGTAACATTCCTGTGGGGAAGCGAGAGCAGGGCACTCAGAATGGGTCAGATGGCATCATCCCCATGTTGGCAAGCATGCTCTTGGGGGCCCTGATCAATGTCCTTAATTTTGCCACAGAAATGTCCTCAGTTTCTCCTTAATTCGGCATTTCTCTAACTGAAGAGTGGGGATTTGAATCACAAATAAATGGCCAACATCCATACTGCTGTCTTGTTTTCTATTAGAAGGTTCTTCACAATCAGCCATACATTGTAACAGTTTCTTGAGCTGCTGTTACCATTTTCAATATGTGTCCCTGATTTTGACAATTTGTATCTGTTTATTTTATTTTTAAGTATGTGTACTTGCAACACTGTTGAACCTTTAAGGGAGGAATTAAAATAAAGAAAATGTTAGTCCAGAAAATGCAGTCAAACACAGTACTTGCAGAGCTTACACTGATGCCTGAGCTTGGCTGATGAAGTGCTAGCAATTAGTGCGAAACTGGCTCGGGCAATTTTCGGGCTGGCTCAGGCATCAGTGTTGTACACTATGGAAGAATTGTTTTGGCTGCATTTTCTGCAGAAAAATTAACTCACTGTGGATTCCTGCCTTGGCAGTTCTTCAGTGTGGTAAGTGCACCTCTTTCTTGTTTCTACTTGATGTGATGGTGCACTCTGCATTCTAAAAAAATAACTTTTTAAAGGACACTTGAAGCCATTTGGTAATGCATAAATCAGTCATATAAACACATATTGTAGTAGGCAAGAACGCAGCATGCTACAGTGATTCCAGATATTTACAGTTTCTGAACCCTATAAATGCTGTTTCACCACATCTGGGGCCCGGATATTCAAAAAGTGCAAAGTGTAGCACAAATGTTTGCACTGTGCTTTGCTATTGCCCACGGGTCCCAGGATGCTATATTCAGTCGGGCGCTATGCAACCGAATATAGGGCCATGTCAGCACAGCGCTAAGTCAGGTAGCACCGCCCTAACATGGCTCCCAAAGTTATCCTCACGAGTTGATAGCGCTCCCGTAATTAGCAATTTTCAAAGGGACCCATGCAGATGAGCATATTGGGTCATGCAAGACACTAGGGGGCCATCTGCATTCCCATTATGGGCCCATTTGCATGGGTAGCAGAGGCAGGTAGTGCAGCACCAGCCCCCTCCCCGGCCAGGACAGCCATAGATATCCCTGGTGCTAGTGGTCCTGTCCCTCCGATCCCAGCTGCATTATAATATTTAATATCCCTGGTGCTAGTGGTCCCCTTCCTCTCTCCCATCCCAGCCCTGTTATAATATTTCATATTTCTGGTGCTAGTGGTCTCCTCTCTCCCACCCCAGCCCCGTTATAATATTTCATATCCCTGGTGCTAGTGGTCCCTTCCCTCCCTCCCTCCGATTCCAGCCCTGATACAAAATGTTTTTTCCCTGGTGGTAGTGGTTCCACCTCACCCCTGACTGCCAGCCCAGAAATAAAAACAACCCCTCCTTGGCATCCAGTGTTCCCCCCATTGCACCGCCCCCCCTGCCCTGATCGGTATCCATGGTGCCGCGCGTGAATATGGCAATGGACACAGCTCTCTTCACATCTACTCAGCCAGCCGCCATATGTCCTGGGAGGGAGCATGCTTCTTATTTATAGGACAGGGTGATGCACCCTGTTCTGTAGATAAGAGGCACACTCTCTATCAGGACATATGGTGCATGGCTGACGAGATGTGAGGAGGGCGTTGCTGGCCACTGTATGCACCTGTGGTACTGCAGATACCGATCAGGGCAGTGGGGGGTACCAGTGTAGTGGGAAGGAGACACTTGATGCTAAAGGGCTGTTTTACTTCCATGTTGGTGACTGGGGGCACTACCACATTTTATGCTGGGGCTGGGATCGGAGTGGAGGGACCATTAGCACAATTACATGAAATATTATAACCAGGCTGGGATCAGAGGGAAGGAAGGGAGCACTAGCAGCAGGGATAATAAATATTGTAACAGGGCTGGCATCGGAGAGGGAGGGAGGGAGGGGACAACTACAACCAGGGACTTAAATTTATAATACAGGACTGGCAATCAGAGGGGGGGCCATGGACCACAGGGATGAATATGCTCCCCCAGTGGCCAACTGGCTGGTTGGCTGCATTACCTCCTGCAGCCACTAGGGTTCTAGGAAAAAGTGCTACTCCAGTCAACCTTAAGTTCTCACAGAAGTTCAAATGACCACTTGAATATGATAAAGCAAATGTTGCTTTATTTTGTTAAACAAAACTTAAATTCAGCAGTGTAGATAAATTCACCTACTCAGCCATACGCACTAGCCCCAGCACTTCAGCTCCAGGCCTTCTTCAGGGACCATGGCTAAGAGTGTACCTTCCTTCATTTTATACGTTAACGTCTATGACATTACTGTGCTAATGAATCTCATTAATCTGTTTTAGCCTTGTGACTTTTAAAGCTACATCACTTAATTTCTGGTACTGAATTATTCCAACCATATTTGTATATTTTAAACAGAATTAAGTTATTATATGGGGTAGAGACAAGTAAATTAATGCTATAAAAATGTAATACAAAACTAGCATAACAATATAAACCTCCATTCCTTAATCTAACTAATACAGCAGCATCTTAAACTAGATTTTGGTAATTACATAATAAACTTGAGATGGAGTATATCCTAAATCTCCTTATTAGAATACATTCTTAAAGTTATAAATTTCAGAAACTGGATTCCAAACTCAGATTAATGAGATTCATTGGAATAATGACGTTGTAGACCTTAACATATAAAATCAATCAACCAATCAAAAATCAAGCCAGCCACCCCAGACAATGAAATCAATATCCCAAATTATTTACTCTTCCGAGCGGATAGGGAATCAAGAGAAAGTGGGGTGGCAATTTATGTAAGGAACAAATACTCAGCCGCATGCATAGAAGCATCATCCTCCCCCAAAGAATTTGAGTGCTTGACCCTAAAGATCGAACTTTCTCCTTCCAATGCACTCTGTGTAATAGGCTGCCACAGGCCCCCTTCTGCCGGGCCGCATTTCATATCTCACCTCAGTTCCGTACTGGGGCTCAGTTCCTTGGAAACCATTATTCCTGGCAACCTGAACTACGATTGGCAATCAAGTGCATCAGCTCCCTTGAAATCCTTTTGTGACACTCTAGGGCTGGTGAAACTCATTGGTGAGCCTACTCTCCCAAATAAAAAGAACCTTAACAACAGCTCCCTCTTAGATGTAATTTTGGTTAACAAGCCACACCTGTTCTCTCATGTCAGAACATTTTTCTCAGACATTAGCGATCATTGTATAATCACCACCATTAGATCCGTGCACAACCCACAGTTTGTGGCAAAGTTCTCTATCAAGAGGTGCAAACGCAACTTTGATTTGTTTGCTTATGTCCATAACTTGAAACATTCACCGCGATGGCAGGAATTCTACCTAGCAAAAACAGTTAACAGGGCATATACTGTTTTTTACGATATTTTAAGTGAGGCTTTAAATAAGCATGCACCCTTAGTTAAGGTGCAGGTCAGGAGCAGCACCTGCCGTTGGTTCTCACCTGAGCTCAAAGCTTCTCTGTTAGAAATGGATACTTTATGGAAAAAAGCCAGAAGAAGCAAGAATGACTCGGATTGGTATCTTTTTAAGAGCGTACGTAATGAGTGCATCAAGTTCGTCAGAGCAGCCAAGGCTGCCTACTATCGTTCGGAGCTAGCCTCTGCCTCAAGAAATCCTACAAAGCTCTGGAAAACATTAAAAGACATGTCTGGATATGCACCTGGTAATTCCATTCCAGCAAAAATTAAGTCTGGTGGCAGCGTTATCTCTAACCGATCGGAGACATTGGAAGCCCTTAATAACCATTTTGCAATGGCCGGGCTAGCATTTGATACTTCTCCTGCCAATGACCTCTGCACAGCTCAGGGCCCACCAACCCATGAGTCCTCCTCTACCGAGGAGGCCTTCTCCCTCCTGCCTGTCTGTCTAAAAGAGGTGGAAGACCTACTGCTGCAACTGGACACAAGGAAGGGAGCAGGCTCTGACTTCATAGAGCCATACCATCTGAAATGTGCCTACCATGTGCTTGCGGTGCCCATCACCCACCTATTCAACATGTCACTCTCCCAGGGTAGCCTCCCCCCTCAATGGAAAATAGCCCATTTCATCCATCTATTAAAAGCAAGTGTGACCCCTGCGATCTAAATAATTACAGACCAATCTCCCTCCTCCCCATCCTGTCTTAATTACTAGAAAAAATAGTGTGTGGCCAGCTAGGGGTATACTTAGAATCCAGAAGTCTATTAAACCCTGTTCAGTCTGGATTCAGAGCAAAGCAAAGCACCATAACAGCCCTAGCTAAGGTGACCAATGACTGGCTCCTAGACCTTGACAACAAGAAGCATGTCTGTGCCGTTTTCTTCGATTTTAGTAAGGCATTCGACATAGTCGATCACAGCCTGCTTCCTTCCTCCCTAAGCACCTTAGGACTGGACCATAAATCTATGTGCTGGCTTGCAGACTACCTCGGAGAATGGAAACAGCAGGTTAAAGCTGAAGGTGATCTTTCTCCATTAAAACCTATGCTGAGGGGAGTGCCCCAGGGCTCTATCTTTGGTCCCCTTCTATTTGCAGTCTACATTAACAACATCAATGACCCCATCAAAAAGCCAACATCCACTTATTAGGATGACACTGTACTGTACTTGAGTGGTCCCACACGGAGGAAGCAACCTGGGAAGACCTCAAGCTGAATTAACCTTCTACAATACCAGCTCATAAACAAAAGCTTTTTGCTCAATGCGAAAAGACAAAAAGCCATGCTCTTCTCCCCCTCCTTGCATGCGGCAATTCCTGCTGGTGGGGGAGCTATCCCACAAATTGCCACTGATCTTGGAGAAACACTAGAGTATGTAGCTAAATTCAAATATCTAGGAGTTTGGCTCGATCATAAACTTTCCTTCGTTGACCATCTCAAAGAACTACAGAAGAAACTAAGGCAAAGATTAGGACTATTCTACAGAATTAACCACCTGATCACAAAGGAGGCCAAGATTCAACTGGTTCAAGCTACCTTCCTATCTTTAATAGATTACGCGGACCTGCTCTACAGCCACTACTGCCTCTGCACTGGCTAAGCTGGACACCCTCTACCACAGAGCTATCAGGTTCATTACTGGCCTTCCACTTTCACACACCACTGCTCTCTGTACTCATCGTTAGGCTAGACTTCCCTTCACTAAAGAAGGAACAGAAATGCCGCCCTATGGGCCTTCAGAGTGGTGACCAACAAGATCCCCTCATATGTCTCAGATTGTATTCCCAAGTGTGTTGAGGCACCTACGCTGTAAGGAGCTATTCCCTAATTGCCCTCCAAGTTCCAAGGGTCAAAACTCGTTTCAGCAAAAGCTGTTCTAAGCTTTCTTACCCACATTGTGGAACGGTTTACAAAGGAACTTGAAGCTGAGCTGCCCTGTTAGACTGAATATCTTCACAGGTGCTCTACGATCGCTACATGAAAGCACCTTGCAAATATTTCCTCACCGCTAGCCCACTAATTCCGCGAACTCCCCTTTCCATCCTGGCGCTTGTCATGTTTCTACCCTGGCTCTCACTTTTCCTATTAACTCTTCCTGCTGCACCCACCCTTCCCTGTCCACTCCAGCCTGGCTAAAGTCCCACCCCATCCATAGTAGTGTCCCAGTTATCTACCCCTCCTCCGTCATTATCATAATAAACAAGTACAGCCATCATCACTTTCTGTGGTTTTAGCTAAAGTTTTCCCCCAGTCGTCGGTAATATATCCCTCCTCTTCTTTACCTCTCTAACCTGCCACCCCATACACAGCCTCTTTCCCCTATATGTGTAGTTGCCGGCTGCCTCACTCAAAAGATCTCTGCTTATAACCCCTGTATGCCTATGGTTGATTGTACATCTGCTAACTTCTTCAATTGTAAAATAATGCTGTTTTTTTTTTTATTTATTTCAACCTTGTACTCGTACTGTATACACTGTATATACTTTTTCTTTCTTGTATATTATTGCTTTTTTGCCAATATTCCTGTCCTTGCCTCCTATTTGCATACCCCAAGTTAGGCTTGCGCAAGTACTACCCCTGTTTGCTGGTGCAACACAGTCCTTTGAATACTGAATATTTGCACAGGCAAACACCGGTTAGTGCCCATGCCCATGCACACTTCTGAATATTGGGCCCCTGAAGTGTAAACAAATGAGTTTTTTTTTAAACCCTGCACTCAAAGACAACATCACTGCCTTATGTCAGTGAAGCGAAAGCCCTCCATCTGTATTACTGTACCCCTAAGGTACAGTGTAATTATTAATGGCCTATTTCCCCATTTTGTTTCTCATCACAAAAAAATATACTTAAGTGTGTATTACGGTATAACACAAAACTGTTTGTGATAATATCGGAGGATTTCAATTACATTTTGCATTCCACTTTTACTCGTATTTTCTCAGGGCTGATAATAAATTGATGCAGACCACCATGCCACTGTTTGTTAGAGTTCAGAGTGTTGCCACTTGCATTGTTTGGTAGCCAGAACTACTCGGCTTCACTTTATGGTTCTCTCGCCTGAAGAACAAGCTCGGAACCACTCTTTGAAGCATTTAGAGTGTTCTGGCATTCTTCTGCCCCATTATAGTTAGGGTTGAGACATCATTTCTATATCAAAATCCAATTTTTGTAACTTAATACTGCAGCCATCCTGGATAGAATAATCAGCAATTTAGCATTAGCATTCTCAGGTCCAGTGTCACTGAAAATTGAAAATATGGCAAGAATCAAGGCACAGGTCCAAGCAGATAGCTGGGCAAATGGGCAGACTTGGCGGGCCTAGTTTGGTCCTTTTCTGCCACCACACTTCTATGAATCTATGAATCATTGCAGAGGTTTAAACATTCTAGGAGGATAAAAATGTGAAAAGGTATGGGTTGGAAGATATTTTTTGCTCAGATAGCAAAAAATGGCAGGATTTGAAACCTGAAACACTAGTGCTGCATATCAAGATTATTCAAACCCTGAGAAAGACTGCGCCTCAAATTCTGCAAGACTCAGGTGATATCTTAGCCTACTATCATAATATGTAATGTCACATGATTAGTCAAGCCTGAGGAAGACCACAACCTCAAATTCATTGGGACTTAGGAACTGTTTTATGCTAACACTGCATTTCCTTGCTTTTTTGGCTTTGCACTTCAACCTTAACGGATACATTAACTTAGATTTCTGAATTAATTAAAATACATCTTCTAATAGCAACTAACACATGTACCCTCTAATAGCAAGTACATGATTTATCCATCCCCATGTACCTACTAATAGCAGCTACCCTAAGTACCACTAATAGTAGCTATCTCAAAAACCCACTAATAGTAGCTACTGTACCCTACATACCACTAATAGTAGCTGCCCCATATAGCCACTAATAGTAGCTACCCCACTTACCCACTAATAGTAGCTACCCCACATACACATTAATAGTAGATGCCCCAAAAACCCACTAATAGTAGCTACCCTATGTACCACTAATAGTTGCTACCCCAAAAACCCACTACTTGCAGCTGCCCCACATACTCACTAAAAGTAGCTATCCACATACCCATTAATAGTAGCTACCCTATGTACCACTAATAGTAGCTATCCCAAAAACCCACTAATAGTAGCTACTGTACCCTACATACCACTAATAGTAGCTGCCCCATATAGCCACTAATAGTAGCTACCCCACTTACCCACTAATAGTAGCTGCCCCACATACCCACTAATAGAAGCTACCCCACATACCCACTAATAGTAGCTGCCCCACATACCCACTAATAGTAACTACCCCACATACCCACTAATAGTAGCTACCCCACTTGTCCACTAATAGTAACTACCCCACACACCTACTAATAGTAGCTTCCCCCACATACCCACTAATAATAGCTACCTCACATATCCACTAATAGTAGCTACCCCAAATACCCACTAATAGTAGCTACCCCACATATCCACTAATAGTAGCTACCCCACATACCCACTAATAGTAGCTGCCCCATATACCCATTAATAGTAGCTGCCCCACATACCCAGTAATAGTAGTTACCCCACTTACCCACTAATAGTAGCTACCCGACATACCCACTAATAGAAGCTACCCCACATACCCACTAATAGTAGCTGTCCCACATACCCACTAATAGTAGCTGCCCTACATACCCACTAATAGTAGCTACCCCACATACCCACTAACAGTAGCTGCCCCACATATCCACTAATAGTAGCTACCCCACATACCCACTAATAGAAGCTGCCCCACATACCCACTAATAGTAGCTGGCCCACATACCCACTTATAGTAGCTGCCCCTCATATCCACTAATAGTACCTACCCCACATACCCACTAATAGTAGCTACCCCACTTACCCACTAATAGTAGCTACCTCACATACTCACTAATAGTAGCTGCCCCATATATCCACTAATAGTAGCCACCCCACATACCCACTAATAGAAGCTGCCCCATATATCCACTAATAGTAGCTGCCCCACTTACCCACTAATAGTAACTACCCCACATACCCACTAACAGAATCTACCCCACATACCCACTAATAGTAGATGCCCCACTTACCCACGAATAGTAGCTGCCCCATATACCTATTAATAGTAGCTGCCCCACATACCCACTTATAGTAGCCGCCCCACGTATCCACTAATAGTAGCTGCCCCACATACCCACTAATAGTAGCTACCCACATATCCACTAATAGTAGCTGCCCCACATACACATTAATAGTAGCTGCCCCACATACCCATTAATAGTAGCTGCCCCACATACCCACTAATAGTAGCCGCCCCACATACCAACTAATAGTAGCTACCCCACATATCCACTAATAGTAGCTGCCCCACATACCCACTAATAGTAGCTACCCACGTATCCACTAATAGTAGCTACCCACGTATCCACTAATAGTAGCTACCCCACATACCTGCTAAGCTGCCCCACATACCTGCTAATAGTAGCTACCTCACATATTTTTTATTCTCTTGGTAACTGAGTGAGTCCCACTAGGCACAGGTGCCTGCTTTCAGGGGTGACCTGGGAGCACTAGGGAGGTAAAGTGACTTGCTCAGAGTCATACAGTATGAAACTGAAGGTTGTGGGAATCAAACCCAGGTTTGTCTGCTGGAAGTACCAAGCTCATTCACAGCTCATTACGTTAACTTCTAGGCTATACTGCCAGCCCCAAATTTTCATGCTAAAAAAATCATTCTTGTCAGCAGCTTTGTTTATTTATCACTTGCTGCACCAACCCGCCTGTCACTGTCGTAAACAGTTTCTGCAGCCAGCATGACAGTGCAACTGTAGTAATCCTCCCACTCTTCTTCTGTGCGCGGTCATGATAAGCGGCAGTCTTGTTCTGGGGGAACGGTATCATTTTCTATTACCTGGTGTCCAGTGGCCCCCCTCCCTCCACCAGCAATCACCAGTACATATTCTCCTGATGTATCCCCTTTCTCTGCATTCCATGTTGTCCTGTGCCCCCCTCCCTCCACCAGCAATCACTCATACATATTCTCTCAGTGCATCCCCTCCTCCCACTTCCCTGGTGTCCAGTGCCCCCGCCCCATCAGTTAGCACAAAGGCCACTAGAATCCCCACACAAGAGTGATTACTAACTGGTTATTGGACCATAAAATCCCCACTGCTCACCACTTCAGCTGGCTGCCATAAGAAAGACTGTGAGGGAACGAGAATTCATTGTCATTCTTACAGCGGGCAGCCAGCTGTGGTGGTAAGCAGCAGAGATTTGCCAGTTGCTATCTAATAACCAGTTCATGGTAATCACCCTTTCGTGGGGATGGTAGTCGCATTTGTGTAAATCGATGGGGGGGGCGCCAATGGACAACAGGGAAGGCGGAGCAAGGGGATATATCGGAAGAATATGTACAGGTGATTGCTGGTGGAGGGTGGCCACTGGACACCAGGGAATGCAGAGTAAGGGGATACATTGGGAGAATGTGTATGGTTGATTGCTAGTGGGGGGGGGGCCACTGGACACCAGGGAATGGAAAATAAAACCAACAGTACTAACACTGGAAGATCTTGACTGTGCTGCACAGGGCTAAATGGAAGTAAACAAAAGAGCTGCAGTAACATGAAGGGAGAGTGCAGCTGTAAATACAGCACCTGCCATCTTTACTGTGGATCCACAACACTGATAATGTCTATTATTAAATAAAAACAAAAATAAGCCTCAGTTGCAAATTACATTGCCAAATCCATAAACTGGAACCAAAGTTGCACAATTTATTTATTTAAGAGTTTAACCAGGACATACATACTGAGCAGATAACAGCTTGATGCCAGATGAGTCCTGGGAGAGAGGGGAAGGGGAGATATTTAACAATAATAATAAGATAAATACAAATAAGTAATACAAGCAGAATCAAGAACGTAAGGCAAAAAGTAAACAAAATAAACTAGAGAATTAAAACACTCTCAATATGTACAGAAAGAAAACAAAAAAAATGGAACCGCAAGAGAGGGCAGGACTAGAGAATAGAGAAAGGAAGAGGGGATCAAAAGCAGTTGCAAGTAGGACAACAAAAGTCAGAGAGAAGAGACTTTTGGGAGGAGGAAGAAGAGGCAGAACGAATAGAAAGGAGAAGGGAGGCCCAAAGTTTAGGAAAGTGGTAAGAAAAAGCAGATTGACCAACAGTAGATTTTCTAGGAGGAATATTAACAGAATGGAAAGTATTGTTGCAGAAAGGGTAGGAGGAAGAAAGATGAGGGGAAAGAAGGGTTTTGAGATTAAAAGAGAAGGGTGCCAATGCCAAACCAGAATTTAGACAAAAAAAAAAGAGACACAGTGGGAGAGGTGCCGAGCAAAAAGAGAAGAGAAGGAAAGAAAGCTGAGTAGAGAGAGCAGTGGTGAGTACAATAGAGGCGATCTAAAGCAAAGCAGCTGAAAGAATGAACAAGCATTTGTCAATGCTGAACGCTTGCTGCTTGTTAAACAATTTGTTTTTTACAATTCTGACCAAAACATTTTGAAGATACTTGTTTCAGGATTCAACTTTTGACATGACGTGCCATTTATAGTATACTGCCCAAAATGTAATTTCACACTAGAGGTGCGAAAACACATCTCGTCCAGGATTTTAAAAATGACACCTATCACATTTATGAGGTGGTGTGGAAAAATGGCTATGTTGAAAGGTTGGAGTCAAAATATTGAAAAAGAGTGAAGTTATAAGTGAATGTTGAAATGGTGTAACGTTCAATCATAACCTGGGCATTTTATTGTCTTTGTACACCAAATGTTCAGCATAGCTTTCCTATTAGTGCACAAAATGAGCTAAATGCAATATTGGAGACAGTCATGATGCAGTGCATGGGGCCCAGCAGACCCCAGCACACATTTCGATACCTTGTGGGTGAGGTTCCCTGACCCCCCACAGGGTGTGGCATCTGCGCCAAAACACTGCTGTGTCCCTACCCAGGCTGTGACTTGTGCTGCATGCTGCAGCACCTTCCCCATCAGCCACGTCCCATTAAACTGGCTCACTGAGTTCGCACCTGAACTTAGCTCACTGGCACGGTAAGGCAGCGTATTCCCCAGTGGTGCACATCCTGGCAACCATCGTTACTTAATAAATTCCTGGTTTTTAACATTTTGATCCCAAACTTTCAATGTAGTCTTCTTATGACCCCACCTCATAAACCCTGCAGGTAAAAATTTTCAAATCCGTGCTGAAACACCATTCCATGCCACATGTGCAAAAACACATTTTGGACAGGATGTGACAAATGACAGGTGTAGTGCTCATGAGGTGGTGTGAAAAAATGGCTATGTTGAAACTTTGGAGTCAAAATATTGAAAATCAGTTCTGCACATGCGTAGAAAAATATCAACAAACGCTCATAACTCAACCATTTTTAGGAAGTTTTTCCCCAAATTTTCAACAAGGACTTTTTGGGACCCCACCTCATGAACACTGGTGGTGAAATTTTATTTGGTCCTGAAAGGTGATTTCACACAGCAACTGAGAAATCTACCTTCCGGGCCCAATTAACAAAATGACAGTGACAGTGTTCATGAGGTGGGGTCCCAAAAAGGTTATGTTGAAAATTTGGTGAAAAAAATTCCTTAAAATGGCAAAATTATGAACACAAGTTCAAAATGCCATTGAAATACATTATATGGCACTTACCTTGATTCCTCAGTTCATAGTTCAGCTTTGAACATATGAATCTGCCAGCAGAAACAGGCCCCATGGCCTATCAAGTCTGCTTGAATGTGCAGCTAGCATCCCTACACTGCAGCTGCCCCTGACCCCTCACATTTACCCCCCTATCCTATCCCATCCCATCCCCTTTTAAAACTGCCCACCATCAGGGACTGACAAATTTCAAAATGGCATGCTAGTCCAGGACAAGTGGCCTAGTCAAAAGTGGTAGTCCCAGAGTTCCGAGTGGTAGTCCAATACATTTAAATGAAAATTTTAAACCCACTTATGTAGAAATAAATTACATGGTGTGGCTGGGGTCGTACTGTAGTTTTATGTTATAGGAAGGATGTCGATGTAGAAGAACTGCGTAAATCAGGAAAAAAAGAACAATACGTTTCCATCCAATTCCTATACTTTCTTTTCTGACTATAATACAGCAGGCCCAGGGTATGTTTGGCTGTGGGCACTAGTGGGCAGGCTGAAGTCTGTTTTAGAAGAGATTGGATAAATGTTTCAGAATGAATTTGAACTGAAGGCGATTAACAAGCCGGCTGTGAATGCAGCATGACTGTCATCAAGGGGTAGACTGACCAGACTGAGGACAGGAAGAAGATGATGGAGCAGGAGTACTTGCATCAGGATCATCAGGAGAAGAAGCAGCGGCACCAGCAGCAGACTTAGCAGCAGCAAGAGCATGCCCACAAACATGTCTAGTTCCTGGACCAGAGAGCAGCCAGTGGTTAATTGCAGGATTAGGATCAAATCCATGCAGTTCTGGAACTTCTGCCACTATCCGCAGGAGAGACTATAGTGTGCCATCAGCAAGCCGTGTCCTTATTTTTGTTTTGATTAGGTTCTGAATAGAAAAAACCTTTTCACACTTTGCAGTTGAGACACTCATAGTTATTAGTATTTCGACTAAGTCAAGAATAATGTGCCCAATCTGTGGTGGTTTTTCTTTTAGTAATCTTGCATAGACCTAGAAATAGGGCTTGTCAGCTGAAGATTTAAGCAGCATTTTAAATGCAGCATACTCAGACTTTATATGTTCCTGCTGCTCTTCCATGAAAAAATCTAAATATTCAAAAAGGTTTACCAGTTCAGAGGTCCCAAACACCGCTAACTGATCTCTTGGCAGCTTGAACTACTTGAAATCTAAATAGCTGAACCATTTGAGAGGCACCTGTGAGAAATTTTTAAACTTCTCGTCTATACACGTTATCGCTGCATCTATTAAATTCTGCAGTTGTGTATCTCTTACAAAATTGACTTCTGGGCAGTTGCCTCTGAATGGAAAAGGAACAGTCCTCTCCTTCCCTCCCATTTGACACAACATACTCCATACATTTCTGTTTGGGTTTGTAATGGCTAAGGAAAGCTGCCATGTATTTCCATGGTGATGTCTTCAGCTCCGTAAGCTGGAGTAGGAAAGGTCTCAACAAGTTGTGGAACTTCCAGTATTACTATAGGTGCTTTTACACACAGGTTTCTAAAATGGAATCAGCGTTACCTGTGTGGCACCGTTGTACTCTGTTACGTTCTGGCTCCTTTCTACACGCTGCGAGTATTGCGACAACCCCCGCCTGCATTTGTTTCGGCTCCCCCAGAGTTTGCTGCTCTACAATGTAGTTTTCTGGCTTTCTACCGGAATGGCCATTTTACACAGCCCGATGAAACGGAGCACAACGGTGCAAACCGCGAAAAGCAGAAATTGCAGTTTGGACGAACGTTCGCCTAAGGAACGAAAAAGATGCACTTTACACACAAGGGATGTAACGGAATACTGTTTCAGTAACAGTTATTCCGTTACATAAACCTGTGTGTAAAAGCACTTCATGTCATCCCTTTGAAACTGGAGTGACAGGTTTTTTAGTATTGGTAAGAAATCTTGTAGTATATAAAGGGATTTTACAAACTGCGCACTCTGTACTTCTTGTAAGAGGACCTTTATTCTAGAACCTTCATCATCAGCAGCAGAAGATGCATGTTCTAGGTGTTGCACAACACTGGGTAGGTTAGCCTGAGCTGCATGAACTGATCGTGACCTACTGGCAAGCCATCCTGCTTGTTTTATAGCACTAAAGTGAGCAAGATCAGTATCCATGACATTAACAATTTCTTTAAGCTGTCTCATTTTTGGGACTGTAATGATAAAACTTAAATATTCCATTGAGAGTACTTTCAAGCTTTGATAAAAATGAATTTTTTTTAACACATCGGGAACTGTCAGGTGTAACTTATGGGCAACACAGTGCATCGCAATTATTTGAGGACAGTGTTCCCGCAACTTTGCTATGGTTCCTCCTCTTTCGCCCATCATGATTTGCTGAAATAAGGAGCGGCCCTGGATTGTGAACATTTTGTAGGTTACTTGGGGGAAGAGTTACTGACTCCAGTGCAGTCGTTATTCCATGAAATACACCTTCTGCATGTGCATGCTCCAGTGGCACAGCTTGGATAAGCAATGTACGCACCCGGTTTGAGTTTGGGTCAACAAACCGTAGGAGAACATTTTCCCACTCGGTTATACTAGAATCCGTACTGCTGTCAACAAGAACTGTCACACATTTAACATCAGTAGGAGTCTGTATCTGGGTTTGGGATATAGCTGCTGATATAGCACCACAGAAGTCCCTGGCTCGCTTATCATTGGTACAATGAGAACCAAGCGTTATCCCATTCTTTTCCTGCAGTTCACAGAGCCACTCCATGTCCGAGAAAGGGTGCAGATTTTTGGCAATGGAATATGCTGTGTTGAACAGGTGTCGCATCTTGCCCTTAGTGCCCTCATCCAACTGCGTAAATGCTTGATACAGTGGGGACTCCGTGATATCAAAATGTAGCGAACGCTGACCACTGTCTCCAATATGTTGATTCATACACAGCACATGTGGATTGGACTTGTCATGTGCACGTAGTGACTCTATCCTAAAATTATTTGAGCCAGTGGCAAACACGTTCGGTTTCTTTGAAAAGGCTGGTACTGCAATAGTTGGGTATTTTTTGCACACTGTGCAATACATCCGTTCTTTTTTTTTCATCATATCTCAGCCACTGATAAATGGTTAACCAATGCCTTTGAAACAATCTGGCCCTTTTCTCCTGATCATATTTCTTATCTTTATTTGCCCTCTCTGGCCTCTCATCCTGCTCATCGAGCACTGAAGTTTGTTTCTTAGGGAGTGGAGGTGAACTTTTAGTTAAGGCTTCATTGCTTAATTCAACACACTGATCAGCAGTTCTGTCCCCTGCCATAGATAAAGGCTCATTTTCATTGTTATTAATACTCTTATCTGCACTAGACTCAGAGGTGGATTATGTTTCTGTTTCAGGTGGTGTCTTGCTACTGCTAGAGAATGCTGTCGCTGCTGCTGGTACTCGTGAGGCTACTGACCAGAGAGAGAACAGAGCCTGCTGTTTACCACTCCTCTTCTGCATATTGTTGCACTTGATGATAATATATATTTTACCAGTTGTGTGGTGTGTGAGTTTCTTGGGGCGCCGGGGCTTGGTGGAGACTGGGTGGGGTCAATCGTCAATCTGGGCGGAGTTGTAATAGTAATGATGTGTTAATATTTGCTTAGCCTTTTCAATAAACTGTAGCGCTTTATTTGAAATGTCTTTAAAGTTCTGATTGTGCAAACAAGGGTAGGCAGTCATCTAAGCACACAGACACTCAAGACTAGGGCACTGAGTGAGGGGGGGATGAGAGATAACTGAAAAACTGATAGCATGTACCACACTTACACTATACAACTAGCAGTTAAGAGAGGTCCAGCAGGTCACCGTCACAGGTCACCCTTCTTTATTCTTATTTTTTTTGTTTTATTTTACAACAATCCTGAACTCACGCTGTTTTTTTCTGCCTTCTTAATTATTTTTCCTTCTTGCTCACTAATAGCAACTGTTGTACAAATGTGCACAGAATTAGTACACACACACACACACACACACACACTAGGTTGGCCCACACTGCAGGTGCAGCCCAACAGTGCAATCAATGTGTGGGATATTATTCCCCTTGGCACTTCTTGTTTTTCTTGCCTTTTTTAACTATCTTTTTCCTCTTTACTTTTCTCTCCCGTTGGTGGCCAAGAAACACACACACACACACACACACACACACACACCTCCCTCTAAGGCTGCCTGCCCAGCTTGCTCCCTCAGGTAGCTGACTGGCACATAGCAGTTCTTAGTTCTCAGTTTTTATTTATTCGGGCAATTAGGTACACTTGCCTTCTGCCGTTTTATTTTCTACTTGGTGGCAATAACAATTCCCAAACCACTAGTAAGTCTTGCTCTTGACTTCTCATCTTTTCATTTTTCTTACTATCTATTCTTTTAGTTATTTCTTTTTATTTATTTGGATAAGTAACTGTTACACTAGCAGTCACTTGTGTCCTTGGAATTGCTCAGATACTCTCACTCAGCTTCTTTTTCTGCAGTTTCTGTTCTTATTTATTTCCTTTTATTTACTTAGGCAAATGGGGGCAATTGGCAATTAGTTACACATGCACACGCCTGCCCTTTACTTTCTGCCAGGTGGTAAAACAGCACGTTTGGCAGCACAGAAACTTTAGCGCAACAGCCTCTATTACTGCTCAGTGCTAGCTACTGTTCTCCTCCTCCTCCTTTCTTAGTTTCTGATCAGGGACACTGGTTTACTGGGATTGAGAAAGGGCATATTCCATTTTGCACATTGTAAAAAACGATATTGTCACCGGTGTCTGCTAAGCCAAAATCTGGTTTTACCGGTGTTTGATTTTGTGTACTTTATTTAACAATTTTTAACTCTGCTAACATGCATTTTAGCAATGTTGACCTCCACTATTGTACATCCTTCCATCCTTGAACCCATTTAAAGTTATTTTAGGTACAAGATGTGATGGCAGCAGCAACACTACAGTCCCATCCCTAAGGTGTGATGGAAGCACCAACACAGCACTACGGCCCCCATCCCTCTGGTGTGATAGCAGCAGCCAAAACACTACGATCTCCCTCCCTCAGGTGTGACAGAAGCAGCAGCACCGTGGCCCCCATCCCTTAGGTGTGATGGCAGCAGTACTACGTTCACCATTCCTCAAGTGTGATGGCAGTATCAGCACTATGGCCGCCATCCCTCAGGTGGGACAGCAGCAGTACTACATTTCCCATCCACCAGTGGTGATGGCAGAAGCTCTGCAGCTCCCACCCCTTCGGTGTGATGGCAGTAGCAACAATGCAGTCCACATCCCTCTTGGGTGATGGCAGTAATGACAGCACTATGATCCCCTTTCTTCAACACCCACATCCCACATGCACAAGTTACAAATGACTTGGTCTCTTTGCTTGTTAGAATTCAGATGTGAATTAATCTGAACCATCACCGCTAAGGTGGACTACCTTTGTTTTTTCCTATGTATAATTTAACTGCCTGAATTGGATTTCTGCCTGTGACATCGCTGACCAGGTTTAGGGAACAAACTTGGGTGTTGGAGGGCCAGCTGGTGGGTGAAGGCTTGAGTGCCCAACAACCACTCACCTTCTCCTGGGAGGGAGGGTGGGTTCATGGCTCAGCATTTGCTGGCCTGTGGTGGAGGCCAGAGGCACAACATGTCAGCCCTCACTGCAGGAGGGAGCGTGATGGACGTCAGCTTGTGTCTTGACATCATGTGGCCTGTCACACTCCCAAGAAAATGGAAAAACACCCGCTGACCAACTGAAGGACAGCTGTTGGTCCCTCCTTAAGCAGGAAGCCCCAGACATGTGTCCGTTCTGACCCCTGCCATGCCCAGGATACACAGAAAGCTCTTTGGGGCAATTCTCCTCCCCTGGTAGCCTCCCACATGGGTAGGGGCCCACTCAATGAATGGTTACTTTGGGTTACCTGGTAGCACAGCAGTAAGGGGCAATGGATGGTGGTCGGGACTCAGCAGTGGTGGTAGGGAGCCTTGGCAGGCCTGAAGGAGTGAAGTGCCAGGGGGTAGGAGGAGCAAAAAAACCTGCTTGAATTTGCTTCTTTGAAATAAAGTGTCTTCACCTAAAAAATCCACAAGTGATTAGTGGAGGACCATCAAATGGATTCATGCATCTCCCAGACATGTGGATGCTTTTTTTTTACTTGGTGTCCATGAAAAGGGAGTCTCCCAGTTTTCATGTCTTTGTTCAGATGTGAATTGAGCACTACTCTGCCCACCAGCATCATACAGCCCCTGGGGTCTTACCTTCTGTATGTCATTGAATGTGCTTTCAAAATCCACTGGCCAAACATAAGTACACTTAAATACTTAAAATTTGCTTTTTGTTGAAACAGTTTATCAGAAAACTTTCTGTTGTCACAGAGACTGAAACAGCAGGTGGGAGAAAAGGTGCAAATTATCCAATTCACCTAAATGGGGTGCTAACTGCGAAGTCTTTTCATAAGTAGTAAAGCAGTTTCTTCTTTGTGAACATAATTCATTCAGACTAGTTTTCATTCAAACAACTGAGGATTTTGGATGGCCCTACTGATTATAAACTTGAATAAGCTAGTTGGTAACAGTGATCCTGCATTTAGCAATCCACAACCTAGATGCTTATTTGCAAAGAATACAATAAAAACCTGACTAAAATCTAAAATAAACTATAAAACACATAAAATGTATCTGAACATTTATCTTTACCTATACAAAATAATTTCAGCCCAAGTAAAACCTAGGTAAATTACATGGTACCCTGACTACTATTCTATGATGTAGTAAACATATATTGGTATTTTTTTATACATTCTTTGTAAAGCAGGTAAGGCCCACTAGGCAGAACTGTCTGTTTTCAGGAGTGACCTAGAAGCACTGGGAAGGTTAAGTGACTTGGTTGGAGTCACACAGTATGCAAGTGGTGGTTGTGGGACTCAAACCAAAGTCTGCTGGATGTACCCAGTTCATTCACTGTTTGTTACTCTAACCACTAGGCATGGGTGGTTAAACTGAATGGCTGATTACAACAAAGCAGTGCGGGTGATTTCCTTACTGACTCTATATGCAGCAAAGCAGAAAGAATGCAAAGCACAGCAGCATTCATTTTAAGATGCTGAAATCTGGGTCAGCCCGCTGGCGCTGCAGTAGCACTATTGCTTGCAATGCCAGCGACCAGGGTCAGAAGTGAACTCGGGTTGCTGGAGGTCTGGCCAGGGAAGTAGGATCGAGCACCTGGGGGACTGCTCTCCTCCTCCCTCGGGGAGGGTGGGCTGCAGGTCCTGCTGCCTTACCACCACCTGTGTGACCACTGGTGGTGGTGCAATGGTGCAGCAGAGTGATCAGGAGGGGAGGATGCTAGCCAGGATCTGGAGCAGTGGCATGTCTCTATGTGACCTACCCCCTTGGATCTCCTCTAGTGCCGGTGCCCTCAGAGACAGAGACCAGAATACCAGGAACAATCACCCCACATTGGCCACTGGCAAAAGGGACCCAGGTGCCCCAGACTTCATAACCAGGCTCCATGAGGGACCCACTGAGCTGCCTGACACACACTAAGGGAGTGTGGATGGGTCCTGGGGTCACCTCCCTTCCCACCTGGGGGAACACAATCTAGGCAGGATAGGGGCAGGACCACAGGAGCTCATGAGCGGTACCTGGGGGTGAAGCTAAGGGATACCCAGTCTAGGGATCTCTGAAAAGTGGAGACTGATGTTGTGAGAAGGGGACATAGAAAGAGAAAATTAAAACAAATTAAAAAAAGATGCTGAAATCTTAGAGATTCTGTGCAGTGATATGCAATTTCCGTGAGGCACCGGTACAAGAATTCAAAATCCGCAAACCAAGCAGGATTCCGTGATTGTTACCGGTGTTACCGGTTAAAATGGAAAACCAGGGTCCCCGTTTCTGATGTATGCTGCAGCCAGTTACAATTGCCCAATACTTTTCTCTCTCTTTCTGGGCAACAAGTTTAGCCTTCTCCCTTCTTCTTGCTTATTTATATTTTTTTAGCCCCCTTGCTTTCTTCCTCCTTACTATTTTCTTTATGCAGCTAATTACATTTCTGGTTCTGAGACTCTCTAGCCAGTCCCAAACAAACTGCCCTGAGAAGTGAAATACCAGTTGTTCACACTACAGTACTGCCTGCCTTAGTTTGCTTTTTGCCCTGATTAATACTAACACACTAAAATGCCAGCTGAATAGACCTAACAGTCTTTTGTGTCTGCTCGTTTGGTCAGCCCCCACCCTGGGAGCTGACCTTGCTGCCCCCCCCCCGGCTTCTCCCTCCCAGTCCCAGATATTCTCGCTGCACTGGTTTTTGCTTCCAGAACCCTTCCCCTGTACCTGTCCCACCCCCTCTTGAACTCCTCCACTGTTTCTGCCTCCACCAGCCCCCTGGGCAGTGCATTCCATGGCTCCACCACCCTCTCAGTGAAGTAGCACCTCCTCCTTTCTCCCCTGAATCTCCCCCCTCCAGCTTCCACCCGTGCCCTCTAGTTGCCCCCCTTCCTTCGGAGCACCCTGACTGCTCCTCCCTTATTTATCCCCTTCATGAATCTGAAGACCTCTATCATGTCCCCCGGTCCCTTCTCTCTTCCAATGTGTACATATTTGGCTCTTTGAGCCTCTCCCCATAAGTCCTATCCCCCATGCCTCAAATCATTTTGGTTGCCCTCCTCTGGATCCTCTCCAGGAGTTCAATGCCCCTCTTTAAATGTGGCCTCCAAAACTGCATGCAGTACTCGAGGTGCGGCCTCACCAAGCAGTTATACAGTCGGAGTATCACTTCCCTCCTGCTGGAGGTGAGCCCCCTAGTGATGCATCCAAGCATCCTGTTGGCCTTTGCCGCTACCCTCCTACAAGCCTCCGAGTTGTTCATCTTGACATCCACCAACACCCCAGGTCCCTCTCTGCCATCGAGACTTGTAGCATTTCCCCCCCAGGGTGTACACTTGGCCTGGGTTTCTGGCTCCCAGGTGCAGTACCCTGAATTTCCCTGCATTGAACCTCAGCTTCCGCTTTCCAGACCACCTTTCCAGAGCCTCCAGATCCCCCTGTAGGGCCACCCTTCCCTCCTCCCCATCCACCACCGCCCCCAGTTTTGAGTAATCTGCAAAGAGACTCATCTCACTCCTGATACCGTTTCTTATATCAGAGACGTAGGCATTGAACAGGAGGGGCCCAAGGACCGATCCCTGAGGGACTCCACTAATGACCCTCCTTGGGGATGAGACTATCCCACCAACCACGACCCTCTGGGTCCGGTTCTGGAGCCAAGTGCCTATCCATCTGATCATCTGGTTCCCCACCCCCATTTCTCCCAGAGTATCCAACAGGCCCCCATGAGGAACAGAGTCAAACACTTTGCTGAAGTCAAGAAAGAGGACGTCCGCTGGTTTACCCAGGTCCAAGGCACTCGTCACCCAGTCACAGAACTCCACAAGGTTTGTCTGACACGATTTTCCCGGGACGAATCCATGCTGTTTATCATCCAGGCACCCCAACTTTTCCAGGTCCCCTCCAGTCTTTCCTTGACAATGCCCTCCATCACCTTGCCCACCACCGATGTCAAGCTGACGGGTCTGTAGTTCCCTGCCTCCTCCCTTGATTCCCCCTTGTGGATAGGCACTATATGCGCCACCTTCCAGTCCTGGGGCACCCAGCCTGTCCTCAGAGAGATGC
This sequence comes from Neoceratodus forsteri, assembly GCA_016271365.2. Classification (NCBI taxonomy): domain Eukaryota; kingdom Metazoa; phylum Chordata; order Ceratodontiformes; family Ceratodontidae; genus Neoceratodus; species Neoceratodus forsteri. The sequence goes on from JADMNL010000025.1 coordinate 247,909,979, forward strand.
TGAAGAGCTCTGCCAGGGGTTTCGCTAGGACATCCGCCAGTTCCTTCAGCACTCTGGGATGTAATTTATCCAGCCCTGGTGCTTTCTTCATCTTAAGGGACCTGAGGGCTTCCCTCACTCTCTCTCTGCATGATATCCACTTCCGCTACCTCGTCCCCCTGCTCTGTCTTTCCCCCACCTGCCAGTGATGCCCCCCCTCCCCAGACCTGCCGATCAGTAAGGGCCCCCCTCCCCCAGTTTCACTGTCTCCTCCCATGTATGGTGCAGCCCCTCCCATTTTCTTGGTGAAAAAAAGAAGCTAAGTACTCATTTAGCACCTCAGCCTGCTCCCCTGGGTCTTGTGCCCATCCCTCCCCTGTTTTAATTCTGCTAAGCTGTCCCTTCACCCTTAATTTTCCCCAATGCATCTAAAGAACCCCTTGTTCCCTCTCCAAATTTCCCTGGCCAGGTTCTGCTCCTTCCTTGCCTTAGCTGCCCTCACCACCCTAGTGGCCCTTCTGGCCGTCAGCTCGTACACCCATTGGTCCCTTTCACTCCTTGAGCACTTGAATTGCCTATAGGCCGCCTTTTTTCCCCTCACCACCTCCTGAACCTCCCTGGTCCACCAGCAGGGTTTTCGGGCCCTACTACATTTTTGTCTTACTCTTGCGCAGGTGCTGGTAGCATCCTGCAACCCCCTCCTGATGATTTCCTACCTACTGTCAGCGTCCATGTCTGGCCCAATCCCATCCAAGTGCTCCTTAAGGATCCTTCCCATTTCCTTGAAATCCGCCCCCCTGAAGTCAGTTACCTCCGTCTTTATGCAGCCTTCTGCCCCTCCTAGGTTCAGGCAGAACCATACCGTGGCATGGTCACTCCCCGCCAACGGGTCCCTTACCTCCAGGCCCCCAATCTGGTCACTGTCTGCCAGGACCACATCCACTATCCGCTCCTCCCTGGTCAGTTCTCCCACCTGCTGAGTTAGGAACGTGTCCTGAAAGACATCCAACAACCTCCGTTCCCTGGCCACTGAGGATGTCATAGTCTCCCAGTCTGTTCCTGGCATGTTTAAGTCCCCCAACACCACCACCCTTCCCCTTCCCAATCTGCAGTGTCTCCAACATCTGCACCAGACTCTCCTCCAGCTCCTCCACCAGCGCAGGGGGTCTATACACCACTCCTATTTTACTCTCTTGCCCCCCTTGTTATCAAGGTGGCTTCATCGCCTCCCGCAGTTCCTCCGCCTCCTCAGTCCTCCTATGGCAATACAGTTTTGACTATTATTGCTACCTCCTCCCTCCCTCCCCCGCCCTTCCTGAACATGGTGTAACCTCCAGGTTCAGGTCCTAATCGTCCTGTGGTGGCTCAGGTCTCAGTGACCGCTGCCACATCCACCTCTCCCTCAGTTAGCATCACCTGGAGCTCAGGCATTTTATTGCCCAAGCTCCTGGCATTTAGCAGGACTACCTTCTACCCTTTCCCTATACTTCCATTTCCCCTGCTCGTGTTCCCATGGGGATTCTGTCTTCCCCTGGCCCGCACCTTACCAGTCGGCCTTTTCCTGCAATCCTCCAGCTCCCCAGGGGGGTGGAGACAGAGTCCCTCCTTTATTGGACATCCCAACAGCCTTTCATCCCATCCCTTCCCCTTCACAAGTTTAAACCCTACCTTTCACCAATGAACCCCTCTATTTTCAACTTAAGGATTTCCTTCCCCTCTGAATTGGGATGGAGGCTATCTCTAGCATACAGCCCCTTATCCTCCCAGGTCTCCCCCCAGTCCCCCATCAACCCATACCCTCTGGCCCTACACCATTCCCTGAGCCACTGGTTTATCACCCTAATCTTCCTCTTGTGTTCCCCACTAGTCCTTGGTACCAGCAGAATTTCCGAGAAGAAAATTGCGCATCCTATATCATGACAGACCCTGGCAAGCTCCCTGAACCTTGCCTATATCTCTAGTTCACTATTTCCCTCAATGTCATTGGTACCCAGGTGGACCAGTATGTCCGCGGAACCTCCACAATCCTTTGCCAGCTGATATACCTCACGCTGGGCCCTGTGCACCGTTACTCCAGGGAAGCATTTTGTTCTAACAAGGCAGGCTTCTCCCTCCCTATCCCATTTGATCCCCCTGATCATGGAATCACCCAACAGAAGCACTCTGGCTGCCCCTTTTCCTCCATCCCCCCCTTCCATGTCCCTCATCCTTTCTACCAGCCCCTCCCCCCAGCCAGCTCCTTGCTCCTCCCCTATCTGGGTGCTACCTGCCATCCCCATCTTATTTACCCTGGCCATCCCCTCCCCTTCGATCCTATGCCTTTCATCCTCCTGAGTATCCCTCTGTACCTCGCTACCCCCACCGTTACTGCTCGTGACTGGTCCTTCCCCCCATCTGCTAAACTAGACTGGCTCATCCTCCCTTCCTTCCCGTCTCTGTTCAGCCCCTCCTTGCTTGTCGTGCTCCCCCGGCCTAAACCCTCAGCTCCCTTTACTGTATCCTCCTTGTACTTCTGGTCCTTCTCCTTGCCCTTTCCTTCCAACTGGTCCTTTTCCTTGCACTTTCCTCCCTCTACCCCCTCATCCTCCTGCTCTGATCCCCTGCTCCCCCATTTTCCCACATTCCAAGCTCCCCGTTCCTCCTGCTATCCAGCTGCCGCCTCCTGCCCCCTTCTCCGTTTCCATCTCTAACCACCCCTGTCATGGCTACATCACCCCCCTCATCCTCAAGCAGAAGAAGAGAATTTAAGTGGTTACTGAGCTTAAGGTCTGATCCACCTCCCCCCATTGCTTCCTTCTGTCCAGCCCCAGCCATCTGCCTACTTCCCTGAGAATGTCCTTCCTTTGGCCCCCTCATCTGTGAGGGTCCTCAGTGACCTGCCTGCTTCCTTTGTAGTATCCTCCTGTTGGGTCCCATCTGCCAGGGTCCCTATGCAACCCCAGAGTACTCTCCTGCACTCCTTTCCCTGTGCCCCCGCCTCTAGTGCTTGGTGTAACCCCGTGGGAGAGCCCCTGCCCTATTCCCCAACCATATCTCCCCCTTCCCCCCAGCTGTCTCCTAATCCCCTCAACCTCCTCCCTAAGCTGTGCCAGCTGGTAGCAGACTGGGCAACCACCGAACATCCAAGCCCAGTCCAGGATCATGGCTGCCCCACACCCTGTGCACCCCACCATCCTCCCAAAGATGCCGGCCCTAATGACATGTGGTCCCATCCCCCTCCAAGTAGGTTTCCTTGGGTAAGCCACCAGGTTCCCCACTAGTCCAAGACTTTTAAACATGCAACACTTGAGTGGCTGAACTTTTCCCCACCTGACTATTAGCCTTAAGAGTTTGCTCACAGGGGAAGTTTGCAACTCCCTAAACTCCTCCCTCACAGCCTTTAAGCTCAACCCCCAGTGGCTCTTCTGTATTTAAGTTCTTAATGAGTTAGGCCAATTTTAAAACACAACTTACAAACAATAACAACGTACAGAAACTTATGACAAAGTTAGCTTTCCAGAGCCTCACCCCATTTTCAAACTTCAACTGCTACCTCTGCCCCAGCAAGAAGACTTAAAATGCCTCAGTGAGAATTTTAAACAGAGATTAACTGAAATGCAAACAACCTTGATTGGCTGGCTGTGTTACTGGCCAAAGACCCTCCCCCACAAGAACAGTCTCCAGCTAGCACAGAAAGATTTAAGGATTTGTGTCCCTCTATTCCAGCTCCCTGCACTGGTGGCCTTGATGGAAGAGGGATGCCTGGATATTGTGGCAGACACAGAGACATAGTACACAGAGAACCATGACTGGGATGTCAAAATACCAGGAAACACAACCTACAGGAGGGACAGGGAGGGTAGAAGAAGAGGAGGAGGAGTAGCTGTAAATGTAAGGGAAGGGATCAAAGCAATGGAACTAAAGAGTAAACAGGGAAGAGAGGAGGCACTGTGGGTCACCCTGGAGACTGGAAATGGCACAACAATCTGCACAGGGGTTGTATACAGACCCCCCACGTCTCATGGGAAGGAAATGGACAAGAAAATGACAGAAGGCATCCTTAGGATGGCAGAGAAAGGGCAGATATTGCTGATGGGGACTTGAATATGCCAGATGTGATTCCGCTTTTTTCAAGTCAGGGACTATATAAAAAATATTAAGAAGGAAAGTTGGGAAAGATTCCCTACACCCAAGATAGTAGAAATACTTCAGAAAACATTAGAGGGTAATGCAGAACTGCAACATATAATATCTTATCTTTATGTGGCTATAAGAGAGATGGGAGGTGACTTGGTAGATTCCATTAGGAGGGCCTGGGAGACAGACTTAAATGTCATAATAACGAGAGATAAATGGAAGAGCTATATTTCATATATTCATAAATGTACTTCAGCACCGGGGTGGAAAGAATATGCATGGAAAAATGCTGCCAGATTTTTCAGAACCCCAGCAATCCAAAGACATTTTAATAAAAGGCAAGATGGGGAATGCTGGAAGAAGTGTGGAGAAAATCAGGCAACTCATGGACACATATTTTGGGGATGTCCCGATGTACAGCCTTTCCTGAGAGAGGTACAGGAGACAATTAAAATTATAATCTCACCATCTATAAAATTGGATATATCACTGTATCTTCTATTGGATTTCCCTGAGGGAAACAGTGATAACAGCACAAAGAAGCTTTTGATGATTTTAATAATAGCTATCAAAAAAACCATAACTAAAAACTGGTTAACACCAAAATTACCTCAATTAAGACAATGGCAAAATATAGTGATATTTATCAGATGGAAAAACTGACAGCATGGGTAAATAAAAGATATGTACAATTTGAAATACTTTGGAGAAGATGGATAATGTCTATTATCTCCGAGAGACAAGACTTTATACCCTGAAAAGGAAGACAGAAATGTCTAAAAGACAATAGAAGCCATAGATTCACGAAAGACATAATAGATTAAATGGAATTACTGAATAAGGAAATAACATGATAGTTCCAGACAAACAGAATGTGCAAGGTATTCTATGGATTGAATTGTAATATCTGGATAAGATAGAGATCATTCGAATAAGCACAGATATAAATAATGTACTTAGAAGTATGTGATGTAAGCTAAAATGTAAAGACCTGAAAATAAAAAAAGTTTTAAAAAAAGAATATGCCAGATGTTAACTGCAGCACCTTTGCTGCAGCCACATCCAAGAGTAGGGTTATTCTCGATGTCCTACAGAGGGCATGCCTCAGACAGCTAGTGTTGGAACCCACTCAGAAGGGAGCAATCTTAGACCTGGTACTCTCAAATGGGGACAGAGAGAGAATCTCAGATCTAGAAGTGAGTAGTCATCTGGGAACAATTGACCACCAAACAGTGTGGTTCACGATATACTCAGCTGTAGAGTCAAGCCATACAAAAGTGAAGGCTCTGGACTTCAGGAGGGCTGATTTTGTCAAAATGGGAGAGTGCCTCAGAAAAGCACTAGCAAACAGGCAAGAAGGAGGGGTGGTGCAACAATGAGGAAACATCAAACCTGCCATCACAGAGGCAACAAGCCTTTGTGTGAAGCAAATAAATCAAAACAAAAGAAAAAAACACAATGGTTCTCAAAAGAAGTGATCGGGAAGGTCAGGGAGAAAAAGATAGCATTTAGGAAGTATAAGGAAACACAGAAGGAGCAGGACAGAGAACTGTACCAGTTAAAGCAGAAGGAAGTGGGGAAGGCAGTCAGAATAGCAAAGGCCCAAACCGAGAAAAAGATAGCCAACTCAGTTAAGAAGGGGGATAAAATCTTTTACAGGTACATTAGGGAGCAAACAAAGACAAAGGGAGGGATACCAAGGCTAAATAAAGAGGATGGTGGGTGGGCTGAGCGGGACAGTGAAAAATCAGGGATACTGAATGAATACTTCTGCTCAGTATTCACAAAAGAAGAGAAGGGGGAGGTACATAATCCAGTCAATAGAAGCACTCTGGATGGGTGGGGGTTGATATCAATCCTTTCACAGAAGAAAGGGTTCTGAAAGAACTCCTAAAACTGAAGGTGGACAAAGCAATGGGGCCTGATGGGATTCACCCCAGAGTTCTAAAGGAACTAAGGGGAGAACTAGTAACACCACTGACTACCCTTTTTAACAAATCACGGGAGGATGGTGTAGTATCTGAGGATTAGAGGAGGGTGGATGTGATTCCCCTTCACAAAACTGGGAGCAAGACAGAGGCAGAAAACTACAGACCTGTCAGTTTGACCTCAGTGGCAGGGAAAATGATGGAATCACTTCTGAAGGAAAGAACTGTTGAGTACCTAGAGGCCAGTGGGGCACAGGACCCAAGGCAGCATGGATTCACGGTGGGAAGGTCATGTCAGATGAATCTAATTGATTTCTTTGATTGGGTGACCAAAGTAGTAGACCGGAGGGGCTATGGACATAGCCTACTTAGACTTTAGCAAGGCATTTGACACACTCCCACACAAAAGATTAATAAACAAATTAGCCAGCCTGGGAATGGGTCCCAGGGTGGTAGCCTGGGTAAAACATTGGTTGGACAACAGGACACAGAGGGTAAAAGTAAACGGAGTCCATAGTGAAGAAAGGGGGGTTACTAGTGGGGTATCGCAGGGTTCAATACTGGGTCCGGTCCTTTTTAATGTCTTTATAAGTGACATTGCAGAGGGACTGGAAGGAATAGTATGTCTGTTTGCAGAAGAAACAAAGATCTGCAACAGGGTTGATACACAAGGTGGGGTAGAAAGGATGAGAAGGGACTTGGCAAGCTTGGAGAAATGATCAAATGTATGGCAGCTTAGATTCAATGCAAAGAAGTGCAAAGTAATGCACCTGGGAAACAAAAACCCAGGGGAAGAGTACACAATGGGGGGGGGGTGAGATACTGACAACAGCAACAATGGAAAGGGACCTGGAGGTAGTTATATCAGATGACCTAAAGGTGGGCAAGCAATGTGAGAAGGCAGGAATGAGGGCTGGGGGGATACTGTGATGCATAGGGAGAGGCATCACCAGCAGAAAACAGGAAGTTATTATCCCTCTGTACAGGCAGTTGGTGAGACCCCATCTGGAGTACTGCTTGCAGTTCTGGAGACCCCATCTCCACAAAGACATAGACAGGGTGGAGGCTGTCCAGAGAAGGGCAACCAAAATGATGCAGGGTCTGCACCAGAAGACATATGAAGCAGACTAAAGGGCTTAATATGTATACCCTCGAGGAAGCGAGAGAGAAGGATAATGAGAAACTTTCAAGTACCTCAAGGAATCAACAAAGTCCAAGAGGGTAGCATTTTCAGAAAACAGATGTGCAAGAACAAGGGGCATAATTTGAAGATAGAGGGGATGGCTCAGAGGTAATGTGAGGAAGTATTTTTCACGGAGAGGGTTGTGGATGCATGGAACAGCCTTCCTGAAGAGGTTGTGGAGTCAAAAACAGTGGGGAATTCAAGAATGCATGGGACAGACATAAGGCAATTCTAGTGGGGGGTAGGAGGAAGTAGGCTGTTGGTTAACTAGGATCTGCAGCTTATCCATTAGGTAGGGAAATGGGCAGACTAGGTGGGCCAAGCAGTCCTTATCTGCCATCAAATTCTATGTTTCTATGTTTCATGCAGCCTTCCCTAATAGGGTTTGTCCTCCGATCCTTGGATCATTTTTGTTGCTCTGCACTGTACCCCTTCCAGTAATCTGACATCCTTTTTCAGGTATGTGCACCAGTACTGCATGCAGTACTCCAGGTGTGGCCTGACCAGTGACCTGTACAGAGGCAGGATCACCTCCTTGCTCTTGGAGGAGATTCCTCTTGCAATGCACTCCAGCATCCTGTTGCCTTTAGCGGTTGCCTTCCTGCACTGTGCTGTGTTGTTCACATTCCCTGTTATAACCACCCCTAGATCTTTTTCCTCCTTGATGGTTCCTAATTGAACCCCTCCCAAATGGTAGCTCCTCCCCGGGATCCTTGCTCTGAAGTGCAGTACCTTGCACTTCTTAGCACTGACCCCCAGCTGCCACATTTCCAACCACTCCTCCAGTTTAGTCAGATCTTCCTGTAGCCCCTGCTACCCTACTATGTCATCCACCACTGCACCCATCTTGGTATCATCAGCGAACAGACTGATCTTACTTCTGATGCTATGTGATATATCTGTTATGAATATCCCAAACAGCATTGGGCCCAGAACCGAGCCCTGTGATAACCCCCCTCATCACAACCCTTGGAAATGAGAGTTACCCCCCTGCACCACCCTTTGCTACCTCCTGTTCAGCCAGTTGACGATCCAGTTCACCAACTTTGTCCCTGCCCACATGTACTTCAACTTTTCCCCCAAACTGCCCATGAGGCACTAAATTAAAAGCCTTGCTGAAGTCCAAATATAAGACATCTACTGCATGGCCCTTGTCCAGTTCCCTCTTCACCCATTCATAACATTCAATTAGGTTGGTCTGGCAGGATCTTTCTGAGACAAACCCATGTTGCTGATCGTCCTGGAGTCCGTTGACTTCCAGAAAGGCCACCAGCCTCTCCTTCAGGATTGTTTCCATTAGTTTCCCCCACAGTAGATGTGAGGCTTACTGGTCTATAATTGTCTGGTTCATCCTTTGGGCTACCTTTGTGGATTGACACCACATGAGCCATCTTCCAGTCCTGTAGTACACATCGTGTGTCCAGGGAAGTATTGAACAGATCTGCCAGTGGCCCCGCCAGGACCTCCTCCAGTTCTTTCAGCACCCTGGGGTGAATTCCGTCTGGTCCTGGTGCCTTATCCATCCTCAGTGCCTTTAGTCCTTCTAATACCCTGTCCTCTGTGATTACCTCATCTGTCACTCCCTCCTCGCCCTTGACCACCTTTCCCATCCCCTGAGGTAGTTGCCCAGCCTTCTCCTTCGTAAATACAGAACGGAAGTACTCATTTAGTTCTTCTGCCTGCTCCACCCCCTTCTTGACCCCCCCTTCCTAATCCTATCTGGTCCTTGCAGCACCTTTTCTCCATTATGTACCTGAAGAAGTCCCCCGTCCTTGATGCACTGTGCCAGCCTCAGCTCTCTGGAAGCCTTGGCCGCCCTGACTACTCTGGTTACCTGTCGGGACTTCTTCACATACTCTTCCCTGTCCAACCCCCTCCCAGGTTTCCTGAACCTCCTAAACGCTGCTTTTTTTTTTGCCCCTACCCCTTCCAAGACCTCTCTGTTCAACCAGCTTGGTTTCTTGGCACTTCCCTTCTTGCTCTGTGTTTTTGTACAGGACCCCATGGCCTCCAAATCCCCAGTTTGATGATTTCCCATTTTTGGTTTGCATCCAATCATGGATGAATTCCTGCCAGGTGACTCTCCCAAATTTCCCCCATTCTGTCAAAGTCAGCATGTCTGAAGTCAACCACCCTGGCTTCTATTCCTACAGCTTCCTTGCCCATGTTGAGCATGAACCACACCGAATGGTGGTCACTTTCTGACAGTGGGTGTTCCACTCCCAGCTCCCTTATAGTTTCCCCGTTAGTTAGTACTAGATCCTGAGTTTTTCCCAACCTAGTCGGCTTGTTAACTATCTGTGTTAGGAAGCTGTCCTGGAATGCTTCCAGGAGGATCTGCTCCCTTGCACTCAAGGTGACTGGGGTGCTCCAATTCACTCCTGGTAGACTGAAGTCCTCCACAATCATGGTGTTGCCCTTCCCACAGACCCTCCTAATCTGCTCTGCAAATTCTCTGTCCAAGTCCTCTAGGCGCTGGTGGCCTGTACACCACTCGCATCCTAAGTGTTCTATCTTTTGAATCCTGGAATTGCATCCATAATGCCTCTGTTCTACCTTCCTCCCCCTCTTCCCTTGCACACCTTATCCCCTCCCGCACATAAATCGCCAACTCTCCCCCTTTTCCCTGTACCCTGGGATTACCAGATCCAAGTCCTGGTATTGGGTGGTCCATGTTTCAGTGATGGCAGCAATGTCCACCACCCCAACTGCCAAGAGAGTCTGTAGTTCAGTGGATTTGTTCCTCAGGTTTCTTGCATTCAGGGAGACAACCCTCCGCATTGTTCCTATCCCTTCCTTAACCTGTTTCCCACCATTTTTAACCCTCCCATGTGACCTAGCCCTGTTTCCATCCCTGCTTGTATGGTGGGTAGGCTTGTCCAGTTCCTCTCTTGGGAGACTCTGCATTCCTGCTGCCCACTCACTTCCCCCCTCCACCGAGTTTAAATCCACCTTCGTTGCTATGTATTCTCCCAGCCTCTTGTTTTCATACCCCCTGCCCCTCCTTACTCAAATGTAACCTGTCCCCTGCAAACAGTCCACTATTATTTCAGATGTTGCCCCAGCCTCCCACTAGTCTGTACCCTTTCGTTCAACACCATGCTCCCAGCCAAGTGTTGAACTCCTCTATCCTTCCTTTCCTCGCTGTTCTTGCTCTGGGTACTGGGAGCACTTCTGAGAAGGCCACTGATCTCCCTGTCTCCTCACACAACTTCCCCAGCTCTTCAAACTTCTCCCTTAAAAAGATGACCGTACTGCCCCCCCAAGTCATTCATACCCAAGTGCACCACAACATGCAGTTTCTCTCTTTCTCTCCTTGCATACTGAAGAATAGACTGTCCCGCCCTACCCGCTGTCAGTCCAGGTACTGATTCCACCCATATGCTACTATGCTGCTCCCCTTTACTTCTCTATCTGATCCCTTTTAGTATTGAGTCTCCCAACACTAAGACCCCACCTCTTCTTACTTTTGTGCCCCCTCCCTATCCTATTCTTGCACCCACTTTGAAAAACTACCCCATCCTGCCTATTTGCGATTTGATCTGTCCCCTCTGCTATACCTCCAGCCTCTACTCTAGTCCTGTCTCTCCCCTCCCTTATCTGACTTGCCCCTCTCCCCCAATGCTCTCCCTGCATTATCACCTTTCGTCCTTGCCTCGCTGGGCCCTTTCTTACTTCTCTCTCCTCTGCCTTATCCCCTTTGCCCTCTCTTTTACCCCTTCCCCATCCCCTTACTCACCATATCCTTGTCACCCTCCTTTAGCTGAGAGTAGCCCCCTGGACTTTCACTACCCCCTTTACTCCTGCCCCCCCTCCCGGAGAGCCCCTCCCTCATCATCTTCCATTGAAGCCTGCACAGCAAACCTATTGCCTGACCCCGCAATAATGCTGTTCATCGTTCCCCTCGTGCTGCCCCGAGACGCCTCCTTTCTGCTAGCCCCTCTGTAATTTCTTACCCTGTACTCTTCCTCTCCACTGGTTCTGTACTCCTGGTTCCCCGGGGAGGTGGCCATGCTGTTTCAGTTACCTCACCTCCCAATCCTCACTATCTCCCTTCCTAGCCACTGCACCTCTGTCTCCAGTCCCCTCAGCCTGTGACATATTGGACATCCTCCTAGCTTCTATAATTTGTCCATCCAAATAGCTGCCCACACCCATTACAACCCACTATTCTTCCCATCCTTGTTTGTCTATGGTCCTCCTGCCCCCTGTACCATTCTCCTTTCTCCTTACCCCAACCCCTCCCTTGATGTCCTATGCCCCCCCAATGTAACCTTCATTAGCATGCCTCATCTATGACACACAACAGCTTAATCTGGTTCAAGGTCAGTTAGCATTCATCTGTATCCCTCTCCCCGGGTCGTGCCTGAAAATAGGCAGGATTTGTCTAGTGCACCTACCCGGTCGACAAAAACGAAATAAATAAAATAAATAAACATTGGTATTCTTATATTCCACACACGGTTGTTCCTAAGTTCCGTGTATGACCCCCCCTACCCCACAATGTACCTAATATATTAACTGAGGAGTCCCTTAGGTCTAAATCAACAATGAATGAACAATGAATCAATGAAGAGTGCAGACATGTCCCAGTCCACAGAAGATGACAGTCTACAACCTCCAGAGGTGAGTATAGGGTAAAGGTGTGTGTGGGGTTGTGGGTGCTCAGTGGGAGGGTTGAGATTGGGGGAAGGGGACGGCGGTGGCAGCGAGGGACCATTTTCTTTAATTCAGGTTTAAAAAAAAAACATTGGATTTTCTGTGGGGGGCAGGAGTGCAAACATATAAAGCTATTTCAGGATACTGGGGGTGGGCTCCCCAGTGTCCCACACTGCTGTGGTGGGGGAGAAGATCTTTTAAATGTCAACACAGGTTGGGGCCCCAATGTCAGCAACTAATAATCAAACAAGGGGCTAGGGGGGGTCCAACACTGGGGGTGGGCATCCCGGTGTCGGATCATGCAAAAATAAATAAATAAATACACTGCCACCAGGGATTGCCCCTCCCCCCCGGTGTGAAGATAAAGCGTGTTAAAGCTAAGCATGGTCAGCACACGGTGGTGCCCTTTTCAGTGCAGGCAGAGATCTCACTCCTTTTGAAGGACTTCTCTACAGAGAGTATATAAATAAAAGGAAAAAAAACTATGAAATGGGGACACTGGGGGAACTGGGCACCACCCAGTGTCAGTGTTATGTCTGGGGTGGTGGATGCCGAGAGGGAGAGTCAGGTGCGGGGCAGTTATGGGGGGGGGCAGAAACAGACATCCATGGGAATGTTTTTTTTTTGTAACAAGACTAAAGCTTGCAGGCTCCTTTGAAAGCCGCTCAGCTGCTGCTGACCAGCTTCATGCAAATGAAAGGACCGAAGCCCTCTCTGAATAGAGCAGCTCGGTCCATTGAAATGCACAAAGTTTCAGCCCACCAAGCAGAGAGTGATGTCAAGACCGCAGCCCGTGGTCATTGGTGTAGACTCCTGAGCCCTTGCTTTTGTGAACTGCAATGGGCTCAGCAGTGACCCCCTCCCCCTGAAATCCCTATCACTGCCACAAAACGTTGGGTGCGCAAGCGTAGCCATAAAAAGGGGGTCCAATCTGGCAAGGGAAGTTTATGGGGTACTACAGTAGACTAAGTCACCATAGTCAAAAATTGGAAGGATCATTTTTAGAACAATTTCTCAGCGGGCAGGGAGCGGAATATACACTTTATTCCTGTACAAAGCACCAAGGATAGGATGAAGCTTATGGTGAATTGCATCAATGTGCACAGAAATATGAAGATGCTGGTCAAGGTAGACCCCGCGGTACTTAAAGGAGGAGACATCTTCAAGTATAAAACCTTCAAGGGTATTAAATAGGGGAGGAGAAGTAAGTCTGGCAAGCCTCTGATGGGTACCAAAAGTCATAGAGACTGTTTTTTGGCATTAAGAGACAGTTGGTTTAACCTGAATCAACGCTGAATGTTGTCAAAATCCAACTGAAGGTTGGAGGTAAGGTCATGGGGAGAGGAGCCAGAAGCAAAAAGAACTGTGTCATCAGTGTAAATGTGAATGGACGTGAAAGAACAGACAGAGGGTAGGTCACTTAGGAATACTGAGAAGAGGATAAGACCCAGGACAGACCCATGAGGGACACCTGAGCTAATGGGGAGAGTAGGTGAAATAGATGTACCTATCTGGACAGCTTAAGAGCTGCATTTAAGGTATAAACAAAACCAGCTGACTGAAGAGTCTACTACAACTACATCAAGAGATCAGGTAGGCGAAAATCACTTCCTGATTAATTAGTACTGCTGCCAAGTAGTTATTTTAATACTTCAGGGTTCCAGTTTAGATAAGTCAAGGTCACCGCTCAACTAACAAAGGTCTTGTTAATTGAGCAGCGACCATGACTTATCCAAATCAGAACCCTGTAGTATTAAAATAATGAAACCAACTTCTATAGTAGTATATGGAGTGCACCCCCACACTCTCCACAGAATTACATCACATAACGTGCTAGTGCGGGGGTGGCATGCAGGGCAGGGAAGTGGAAGGGATTGGTGGCTCTGCTTTAAGGAGTCAAAATACAATCCCTTCCTTCCCAAAAATCATAGATCAAAAAATTACATATCTAGGAACTCAGGAGGAGGTAATGGTTCACCCTTTGTTTTATGGTTCATTTCAAAAAAGGACAGGAAAGGTGCTCTTTTTTTTTGTTATTACTTTTTAACCCCTTGCGGTCTGCCCACATCCGGCCGGCGTCCTGGTGCAACCGGCTCCCATTAAGGCCCTCACCCCCAGATATACCCCCACGGCTTGCCCCCATGGTGTGGTGACGACAAGCTTCCCTTACTCACCTCCAAGTCCGGATCCAGTTTTCTGGGAGTGACACCTCCAGAGCCGAGTGTGTCCTGGGACGGCCATCAAGCCGCATGATTGCATTTTTCCCTATTTCCTTGTTCCCCTCGGGGGTGGGGCATGCAATGATGCCTGCAAAGGCAACAAGCATGCTCCCGTGTGCACTCCTCCAGGTGTCTGCCCCATCCCCAACCTACCTTGTCAGCATCGGCGTGCTGCCCCCCAGCCTCCGCTAGGAGCCAGGCATATGCCGACTACTGGTGCCCCCCTCTCCAGACAAGGAGAGTAGTCCCTGGGATGCTTGATCCTTCTCCTTCCCTGCAAACCCCTGGTGGCCCATGCTTGTTCCCGAACACGGGTGGCTGGCATGGCACAAGGTGTGGCGTCCAATGCCTCAACCCTCAGCACCACTGGGCCAGCTGAAAAGTGCTCTTTAAGGATACTGTACCTGCCCTGCCACTTCTACCAGCAATCTGTTCCACAGCTCCACCACCCTTTTGGTGGAAAATGTCCTCACATCTCTCCTGAACTTACCCCCCACTAACTTTCAATCAGGCAACCTCATGACTGAATCCCTATTTACATAAAACAGAGCTTCACTGTTCACTCTGTGTATACTCCTTAGGAAACTTACAGGTCTCTACCATGTTCCCCCTTTCCCATCTGACCCACAGTGAGTACAGATTTTGAGCCTCCAGCCATTCCTCATAGAATCTGTCCTGCTGACCCTGAATGATTTTGGTGACCCTTCACTGTACTGAATCTAGCCTATCTAAGTCATTTCTCAGGTGAGGACTCCAGAAATGAAGGTTATGTATTTATAATAACTGGCCATCAGTTTTTTCAATGGAAGCCAGTCATTATTTTTTGTAATAACCGGCCAGTTATTATGACTTCCACACGCTCACTCTCAAGCTATAGCACGAGACATTCTCTCAAATGAGCGGTGTCAACTTTTCAAAACGTTGGACTGACAGAAGTGTCTGCACTTAAAAAGCCTCTCTTTGCCTCACCTAAATCAAATAACTTGACAAAAGCAAGCCTCCTTGGCAGACAAGCTCGAGAGTATTCGCTTGCTGACAGTGAGAAAGAGCGGCAGAGGTGAGGCAGAGCTGAAAATGTAAGACGTACAAACTGTGAAAGTGAGTACAACTAATTTCAAATGGGGAAAAAAACTTTAGCTCCTTTTTTATCCAATTAGTTTCCTGGCTGTCATTAATTCAGTGCACTTGTGCTTCGTTACACACCATAGTAGGGGAACGTCAGTGAGTGACAGGGGGTGAGGACAAAACGCAGCTATAAACAGCAAGAATAAAAATTGATGGCCAGAAATTATATAAATTAAGGCACGAGGTGGTGTGCTACTCAAATTTAATGCTCACCCTCAGTGTGTGATGCTTTTATAAACTCCATGACCTTCACGCTCAGGGTTCATGTAGCATCCCACACCTCGGGTGTGCATTAAATTCTTGTAAGGCACACCATCCCATGCATTGTTCTCTATATCATAACTGATGATCTTCCTTAATATCTTCTCCTTAGATTACCACTAACGGGTTTGAGCCAGAGGCATCAGGACCTTGCAGAAGCCAGAACTTTTCTTGTGGGAGCTGATGGCATAAGATGGCCCCACTCGTGCATCGCTGGATGTGCCCACTGTTGTTCAGTGGCAACAGCCCCCAACAGCCACAGTACCTTTTTTTAACAAGGAAGTGAGCAGCATGAACCAAATGAGTACCCAGTGCACTAACTATGGGCATAAGACAACCCTGAGAGAAGGGCCACCAATTCCAGTCACACAGTGTCTTCACAGCCCAAAGCAAGAGAAAAGGGGGAAGACAATAGCACAACAATACTGGAGTGAGTCTGGGGGATGGTAGGTGGGTGTCGTAATCTATGGATAAGACATTCAGGAGGATCAACAGTTACAGTAAGTATGTAATTGTCATATCTTCCAAGAATCAAACTTCTCCATAGATTCCCACTAATGGGTCAGACTACCAAGCTCACAGAAAGTCCTCTGGACTAGAAAGGCTAGAGCTCAGTATGACAGGGTTGGGTAAGACACTTCCCCATCTGTAATGCAAAGATAGTTAAATGCAGGGATCTATTTTGTCCTCTTCTATTCTGCCACTTGTCTGTCTCTTGCCTGTCTGATTATGCCATTATATTTTCCTTGTGGCACCTAGGAATTAGCCTCTCCAATTGTCCCATAATTTCTCCCTGTTATCTCCCCTCCTTCACTTACATACTAACATACTAAAATGCCAGCAGAATAGGCCTAACGGTCTTTCGTGTCTGCTCGTTTGGTCAGTCCCCAACCTGGGTGCTGACCTTGCTGTCCCCCTCGCCTTCTCTGGCTTCTCCCTTCCCAGTTCCGGATATTCTTGCTGCATTGGATTTTGCTTCCAGAACCCTTCCCCTGTACCTGTCCCACCCCCTCTTGAACCCCTCCACTGTCTCTGCCTCCACCAGCCCCCTAGGCCGTGCATTCCATGGCTCCACCACCCTCTCAGTGAAGTAGCACCTCCTCCTTTCTCCCCTGAATCTTCCCCCCTCCAGCTTCCAGCCATGCCCTCTAGTGGCCCCTTCCTCCTTCCTTCGAAGCACCCCAACTGTTCCTCCCCTATTTACCCTCTTCATGTACCTAAAGACCTCTATCATGTCCCCCCGGTCCCTTCTCTCTTCCAATGTGTACATATTTAGCTCTTCGAGCCTCTCCTTATAGGTCCTGTCCCCCAAGCCCCAAATCATTTTGGTTGCCCTCCTCTGGACCCTCTCCAGGAGGTTAATGTCCTGCTTTAAGTGTGGCCTCCAAAACTGCATGCAGTACTCAAGGTGCGGCCTCACCAAGCAGTTATACAGAGGGAGTATCACTTCCCTCCTTCTGGAGGTGATCCCCCTAGCCATGCATCCCAGCATACTGTTGGCCTTGGCTGCTGCCCTCCTACAAGTCTCTGAGTTGTTCATCTTGACATCCACCACCACCCCCAGGTCCCTCTCAGCCATCGAGACTTGTAGCATTTCCCCCCCCAGGGTGTACACTTGACCTGGGTTTCTGGCCCCCAGGTGGAGTACCTTGCATTTCCCTGCATTGAACCTCAGCTTCCACTTTCTAGACCATCTTTCCAGAGCCTCGAGGTCCCCCTGTAGGGCCACCCTTCCCTCCTCCCCATCCACCACCGCCCCCAGTTTCGAGTCATCTGCAAAGAGACTCATCTCCTCCTGATTCCTGTCCTTATGTCAGATCGTGAGCGTTGAACAGAAGGGCCCAGGACTGATCCCTGTGGGACCCCACTAATGACCCTCCTTGGGGATGAGACTATCCCACCAACTACGACCCTCTGGGTCCGGTCCTGGAGCCAATTGCCTATCCATCTGATCATCTGGTTCCCACCCCATTTCTCCCAGCTTATCCAACAGGCCCACGTGAGGAACAGAGTCAAATGCCTTGCTGAAGTCCAGAAAGAGGACATCCACTGGTCTACCCAGGTCCAAGGCACTTGTCACCCAGTCATAGAACTCACCAGGTTTGTCTGACACGATTTCCAGGATGAATCCATGCTGTCTATCGTCCAGGCACCCTGACTTATCCAGGTCCCCCTAGCCTCTCCTTGACAATGCCTCCATCACCTTGCCCACCACCGAGGTGAGGCTGACAGGCCTGTAGTTCCCTGCCACCTCCCTTGATCCCCCCTTGTGGATAGGCACTATATGCACCACCTTCCAGTCTTGGGGCACCCACCCTGTCCTCAGAGAGATGGTGAAAAGCTCTGCCAGGGGTTTTGCCAGGACATCTGCAAGTTCCTTCAGCACTCTGGGATGTAATTGTTGTTTCGATTCTTTCCTTTTTCCTTTGCTTCTCTGTGGTTAAAAAAATATATGTGAATCCTTATGTAAAACTGGGATTCCTTGGATTACAAATGTAAACGTAAATCATATATGACCTCGATAAATATGCAGCTTCCATTATTGATTCATCCACAGCACCAAGGGAGTTTGAATGCTTAATGTTAAAGCTCTCCTTCTCCTCCAATGAGTCATCATTACTCATTATAAGTTGCTATAGACCCCCTGCAGGGGGATTCGAACTGTTGCCTCACCTCCACACCCTCATGGATGCTTACACTTTAGAAACCATTATCTTAGGTGACTTTAATCTTGACTGGTATAACCTGATTTCAAAACCATTGAAAGAGCTATTTGACGCACTAGGTCCCACACAGCCCATTCCTGAACTCACTCGACAAAACCTCAAAAACCCAGGTAATAAAAGTCTCCTAGAACTAATACTCATAAATAAATATTACACAGTCTCCCATATCAGGGTGTTTTATAATGACATTAGCGACCACCTGACCACTGCATGTGTGAGGGCCTCACCAAAACAGGTATCAGCTTCTAGCTTTAGATACGAAAGGAACCTCCACAAGTTCAACTGCACTGACTTCCTGTCCAAGCTAAGCTTCATAAGATGGCCAGAATTCTACCACCGTCTACAGTTACTGAGGCCTGTATTGACTCCTTTAAAAAGATTCATAATTGTCCGGCCCGGTATCATTGAGGGTGGGCGGCTGGACATCTTACATGCGCTACACCGGCGACTCAGGTTCGGGAACAACCTCGGGTCATTGGGCATGCTGGCGCATAGTGGTGAGGGAGGAGCAAGACTGAGCAAGCCAACAGGCTGTTCTCCTCTCCTGGGGGTGGTGGGGTGGGTTGTCGCTCCCCTTAGTGCCACTTCCACTGGGCGGATGTCCGGTGGGTAGTGTAAGTGGGAGGGGGTGGCACTGTTACAGGTGGGCGGAAGGGGCTGAACTGGCACCATGGTGTGCATGCCTGGGGCCTCGGGCCGGAAAGCAGGAGAAAATACCTAAAATACCATAAAAAGCTATATAGAAAGAAAAAAAAAGATTCCGAAAGTGGTGAATAAACATGCCTCTTTAATGAAAATGCATACAAGGAAAAAGACCTGCCCTTGGTTTACCAGAGAACTAAAAACAGACCTACAGGCCAGTGACAGACTTTGAAATAAGGCACGGAAGACTAAGCTTGCAACTGACTGGACAGCATTCCAGGGATTTATTTAACTCTAAAAATTGATTAGCGTTTTGCTCATAAAACTGCTAAATCTTTGTGAAAATGCATAGCTCTTGCCTCTCTGTGTTTAATAAACATAGCACTTCTAGAAAATCTATATAAATACTTTCTGTACAATTAGTATAGTCCCAAGAAAAAAACTGCTAATCAATTATTTAAAACCCTGCATTCAGGGTAGCAAGGAATTACTGCACCACACTTACAAGGTCTGCCAATGTGGAATACTTCCAAAATGCATTAGACTCCTCCAAAAACAATACCAAAAAATTCTGGTAAATCCTAAGGGAGATCGAAGGCCATAGCTCAGCTCCCTCCCTGCCCACCAAGACTGACTATCATGGAGACACCTTCACAAATAAGCACCACATCTTAGAGGAGTTAAATAATCATTCTGCTACTGCAGGGCTTGCATTTGATATGTCCCTAGCCAACCACTTTCATATGTTGCCCCCACTCACCAACCTTTCTCCAACTGACACCTTGAGCAACCAGCCACATTCCGAGTTTAGTTTCAACCCTATTTCATTTAAATAGGTTGAGGATCTTTTTATAGCTCTAGAGATCAAGAAAAGTGCTGGTCAGCTTGAACTCCTCTGCCCAAAACTGAACCATCCTTACCTTATGGCACCCATTACTCATCTCTTCCATTTATCGCTTGCATAGGGGGCCCTTCCCGCACCTTGGAAAACAGCACATATAATCCCCCTCTTCAAGTCAGCTGACCCCTTCGACATCAACTATTATCATCCCATATCACTTCTACCTGTATTATCCAAATTACTCAAAAATTAGTTAATATGCAGCTAAGGCAACACCTAGACTCCACCAGCCTCCTCAACCCTTTACAGTCCAGCTTCAGGCCCAAACACAGCACCGTATCGGCCTTGGAAAAAGTCACCAGCGACTGGCAATCCACTCTGGATATTAAACATCATGTCAGTGAAGTCTATCTTGACCTGAGCAAGGCCTTCAATACCATGGATCATAGCATACTCCTTTATATACTAAAAGACATCAGCCTACAGTAGATGTTAACGCTATGTGTTGGCTCTCCTGTTACCTCACAGACAGCAGCAAGTGAATGTGCAAGGCAACTACTCCCCACTCAGAACTCTGCTCAGAGGTGTACCCCAGGGGTCCACACTTGGACCCTTACTATTCGTAATTTATATAAATAACATCAACACTAATGTTAGTAAAGCTAATGTGCATCTCTTTGCCGATCACACAGTTTTATGTCTCCCAGCCCTCCCTTGAGCATGCCTGCAGAAACTCGAGGATATCAGTGAAAGGTTGAATCAAATAAACCCTATCAAATCCCCTGGACCAGACGGATTCCATCCAAGGCTTATAAAAGAGTTGACAAATGAGCTAGCACCCCCTGTGGCTTTCATGTGTCAGCACGCCTTAAAAACAGGTGTAGTTGCAGACAAATGAAAAGAAGCATCAGTCATACCACTTTTTAAGAAAGGCAGCAAATCAGATCCAGCCAATTATCACCCAGTTAGCCTAACCTTGGTCATATGCAAAACTTTAGAGGGCATTATTAAGGAGTGGATTTCTTACAGGTGAACAATTTGAATGAAACACCCAACATGGCTTTACTAGGGGCAGATCATGCCAAACAAATCTGTTCGAGTTTTATGATAAGGCTAGTAGGTTGCTGGATAAGGGAAAGGCAGTAGATGTTATATTTTCTGATTTTACCAAGGCTTTTGATAAACTACCTCATCTGGAATTGTTAAACGTTCTACAGCAAATAGGTATCCATGAGAGTATTATATCATGGATTGACTCATGGCTGACAGAAAGGAGCAGAGGGTCAGCGTTGGGGGGTACTATCAGACTGGACAGCGGCTACGAGGGGGATGCCCCAGGAATCTGTGGCGGGCCTATGCCTTTTTAATATCTATGTATCATCCCTTCAATATGAACATCAGCGTGAATGGTTGACAAAGTTTGCAGATGATTGTAGAGTCGGGGGAAGCATTCAAAATGCTGCAGATGTAACAATACTTCAAGACACACTAAACCACATTGATGGATGGTGTAATAAACATAAATTGCACCTAAACACCAAAAAATGTGCAATAATGCATTTAATAATAATATTCTTTATTTTTAATGCGCTTTTCAAAAAATCAAAGCGCAGAACAAGTTATAAGATCACATCATAATAAAACATTACAATACAAATTACAATAAAAATTATTAAGACATTACATCAAACAGCATGAGACAATAATAAAATCAAACCAAATCAGTCAGTCTCTTCCCCATAAGCCTTAATCCATAAGAAGGATTTTAAGGTTTGTTTAAAACCCCCCACTGTCGCACACTCTCTAATCCGACATGGTAGAGAGTTCCAGAGGGTCAGAGCCACAAACGCAAAGGCCTGGGCACCCGATGATTTCAAAATAACTCTCGGAATCTCCAGCAACCCCTCGCCGGCCAAGCGGAGCAGTCGCTCTGGGAGATAGGGAATCAGGAGCTCTTTCAGGTAGTCAGGGCCCAAACCATGCAGGGCTTTGTAGGTCAACAGACCAACTTTAAAGGTGATCTGCCACTGAACCAGCAGCCAGTGCAGTTTCCGCAGCACTGGTGTAACATGGGAAAAATGAGAAGTCCCAGTTCACAAAGGGGCTGCAGAGTTCTGCACCAGCTGCAAGTGGCGGATGTCAACCCCAGGAAGCCCAAAGTAAAGGGAGTTGCAGTAGTCCAGGCACGAGGTCACAAAGGCGTGGATCAGCGTAGGTAGGTCCCCGGACGAAACAAGGTGCTTGATCCTAGCGATGTTCCTAAGATGGTAAAAGGAAACTTTAACGACAGCCGACACTTGATCACGTAGTGTCAGACGATCATCAAGAATCACCCCTAGGTTCCACACCCATTCAGAGGTTGGGAGCTCCACACCCCCCAGGAATAAACCTGAGGGATGGTTTATCCCCCCCCCATCCGGTGACCAGGATCCACAACCATCACCTCCGTCTTCCCGGGATTTAACTTCAACCAGCTGGACCTCATCCAACCTTGGATTTCACCAAGGCAACTATTAAACACAGAGAGTGCTCTATTCTGGTCAGGTGCAAAAGACAGGTAGAGCTGGGTATCATCGGCATAACAATGAAACTCCAGCCCATACCATCTTACAATGTCTCCGAGGGGAAGCATGTACACCGCAAACAACATGGGAGACAGCACAGAGCCCTGAGGCACCCCATATGACAGAGAGACAGGATTGGAAGAAAACACTCCCGATACCACCCTCTGAGTTCTACCGGTGAAGAAAGATATAAACCATCTGAGGACTAAACCTGAAAGCCCACAGATGATTCTCAGACGCTCAAGCAGAACCCCATGGTCTACAGTGTCGAATGCTGATGACAGGTCCAAAAGGACCAAAATGGACCATTTTTTCTGGTCTCTCGCCATCAGGAGATCATTGAGCACCAGAACCAGCGCAGTCTCGGTGCTGTGCCTCTTTCAAAAACCCGATTGAAGGGGATCGTAGATGCTATGGACAGTCAAGTGGTTGTCTAACTGGGTAGCCACTACTTTCTCAATTATCTTCCCAACAAAGGGAAGGTTTGAGATAGGCTGGTAGTTACCGAGGAAGTCAGGGTCCAAAGAAGCCTTCTTCAACACTGGTGTCACCACTGCCTCCTTCAGGGAGCAAGGATATTCACCAGAGTCTAAGGAGCACCAGACTGTCCTTGTCAGAACCGAGAAGATAATCTCCCCACGGCCATTAACTAAGGCTGTGGGGCCCGGATCTAAACTACAGGACGTAGTGTGCATACCACGGACAATCCTCATAACATCCTCGATTTCCGGCCTCTTGAAGAAACTCCAGGAAAAAAGAGGGCATGTGACCGGGGCCAGGTCCACGGCCATTCCCATAGAGAGTGTCGTGCAGGTCTCCGCCCTGATGTATTCCACCTTATCTGCAAAGAACCGAGCGAGCTCCTCGTACTGAAATTGCCAAAAAGCTCTACGAACCTGCAGACAGGCTGGGTTGCACAGTCTGTCTACGGTTCGAAAGAGCTGAGCCGGTCGGTTCTGAGCAGCAACAATTTCCCCAGACAGGAATACTGTCTTCTTACGGGCGATTGCTGACTGGTAGAGTTGATAATGCTCTAGCAGTCTAAGGTGGTCGGCATCTTAGGCAAAAATAATTTAAGGCACAAATACTACCTGGGAAATAATACTCTTAAACAAGTGACTGAGGAAAAGGACTTGGGAATTACCATACCTGATGACTTGCAGTTTAAGGTACACTGTAGAAACGTTCGCCAAAAGGCTAATAAGGTGTTACATTGTATCCTAAAGCATATTTCTAGTAGATACTGGGAGGTAATTATGCCCTTGTATGGGTCTTTGGTTCGACCATTACTGGAGTACAGAGTGCAGGTTTGGTCACCATACATAGCGATGGAAAAGGACATGTTGGAGAGCGTTCAAAGCCACACGTGCCCTAGAGGGACAAAGTGGTAAAGACTACCAAGCTAGATTATTAGACTTGGGCCTATTTTTGCTGGAGCACAGAAGGGCTAGAGGAGATATGTGTATGCTTTTTAAGGCATTTACTGATCATAACCTATGGGACAGACAGGTTTAAGATTAAGAGAGCAAACGTACAACACTAGAGCTCATCCATTATAGTTAGGACAGCAGTGCAAAACCATAACTGGTTTACCCAGAGACTGATACTATCCTGGAATGGTCTACCACTTGAGACAGTAGGAAGTACATCCATTGATAACTTTAAATTAAAATTGGATAGTCTACATAAACAGGTATATTTTACCTTCTAGTCAAAAGCGAACATTATGGACAAAAGTCTATCTAGCTCTGAATCACCTATGAAACCTGCAACATGATTTCAACCAGCTCCAACACAATCTCTTCCGACTCAAGTTGTTGCTCAACACAAAAAAAAAAAAAGGTTATGCAGTGCACCCTCTATTATCCATCCACTTTGGTACAAGACAAAAGTTGGCGGATAATCGAGGGTAGTGGATAATCGAGGTTGGTGGATAATGAGGGGCAATGGCAAAATGAGAAATTGGTATGAGACAAACGTGGGCGAATAATCGAGGGTGGTGGATAATGGAAGGGCCGATAAAAGAGAGAGCGCTGTGCTTCCCCCCAACGCCCAAACCATCAGCACCCCTTCTCCCCACTCCGCCCACCCCCCCAGATAGCGGCCCTCCTAGGTGACTCGTTTGAGGTGGTAGACAAGTTTAAATATTTGGGTTTCTGGATTGACTACAGGCTGTCATTCATAGTACATATCAAGGAGCTCTTTAAGAAGCTAAATTCTTAGAATCAAGCACCTTCTTACTTATGAAGCTAAGAAGAGGCTCGTCCAGACCACCTTTCTTCCCCTCATCAACTACGCAGATTTTATCTACAGTCATTGTTCCAAATCAGCCCTTGATAAATTAGAACTACTGGTAACCTGTGAGGTGGGTGCATGAGGAAGGGCACCATCCATAATGGTGACTCCTTTCCAGCACCAACCCTCTCAGCGATGGGAGGGTAGGGCGACCGGATGAGGCGGTGGGCGAACTGGGCGACAGGATGTGGGTATGTGTATGCGTGCGGGGGCGAGGCACAGCGAGTGTGGGCTGGGAGGGGCAGAGGGCTGTAGGGGTGGTGCTGCAGTGGATGGCCGAGCTGCATCGTAGGCGTCGGGGCTGGCTAGTGGTTGGGGTGGGTGAGAATACAGGTTCGGGTCCGGCGCTGGTGCGATTTTATTGCACCCAGCCCAAACCTTTATTTTTTAATGCTTTCACCCCCCAACATGCACTGCCCTGGAGTTGAGAATCCTAAGTAGGGGTGCAGGGCGAAACCCTCCGTGATAGGTGTGGGGTGCAGCACCCCACAGAAAGCATTAAAAACTGTCCTCGGTCGTTGTCATGTAAGGCTGGTTGTCAGAGTCAAAAATGTTTTCGGCACTCTGACTATGCGACAATGGTGATCGCCTTTAGGCATTCACCGTTATCACATAGACCCAGAACTACTTTATCACAGACCCCTAAGTTTCATTACTACTGCCCTGTTTAGAACCCACCATTGCGCTCTATATGGTCAACTTGACTGGTCCTCACTTGCCAATAGAAGGCTACAAAATGCCTTACCATGGACCTACAGAGCCATCCTGAACAAACTCCCTCCCTCCCTACATCACATACCTCTTGAAGTGTACACCCTGCAGCTACTCATGGGGGAGTCATTCTTACATACTAGTTGTTGTACCTAGGGTAGTGTCCCGCTACAGTGAATCTGCGATTAGCCATGCTCTTCTGGCCTTATGAAATAATCTCCAACACTCCTTATAACTTACTAACACCATCTGCCTACAGGCCTTCAAAACCCTATTAGACCTTCTTACCGAGGAGAATTGTAATTGTTATTCATAACATGTATTACGCCTCCCTCTACTTCATAGCACTCATGGCTCTCTCCTTGAGATGCCTGTTTTGTGTATCGACACCTGCACAGCACTTGTATTCTTGCTTCCTTTGGTTGCAGTATTTCCTGTATTATTATCTCAAAAAGTAGATATGCATACATCTCGAACATCTTCAAACGGGCTAAAGGTTCCTATGGCCTGAGACACTTCTCCTTAATCTGCTTCCAGATTCCTTGAGTGAAAACTACCCTTGGTTCAGCAGCAATTAACTTCTCATTTCCATCACTTTGGAACACTATGCAAGACTCATTAAAATTATCCTACCTTCCAAGCATTTTCACATTCAAAGCTCTATTAACGGATTATCCGAAGGAATCATGCAACTGTTTCAGATGCCGATGACCCCTAAGCCTCGGGTGCCACTCTCAAATCCTACACCTAAGTATCTCATCCACCCCACATTCCTAACAACAGAAACCTAGGACCTACAAGCCTAGTTCCCTTACTCCAAGATGACCCTGCCTATTCTCTACCTTTTACCTATTCTGGCCTCCCTTTTGGCAGCCTACTCTTTCACCCCAATTTCTACCCTATTCCTTAATACCTCCTTATTTTTTATCATTTAGGTATGAGCTCTTACTCAGCAGAGACTATATGGGATTGTTGTCTCTTCTCATTTCAGTAAAGCTCATCATTATGTACCTTTGCATGTTAATTATGTTGACCGGTACGTATAGGCCCATATTGACCGGCACCTTCACAATGTTTTTCTCTCTTTTTTTTTTTTTGCACCATTGTCCACCGTAATTGTAATCTTATGAAGTGTACTGTATTGTATTTATGCCCAGGACCACCTTGAAAATAAGCTTGCTCAATGGTGTTTATGCCTGGTTAAATAAAGTGATTGATTGATTGATATGCGTCATTGTATTGTCTCTGTATTGCGTGTTCTACATATGCCTACTTCTGGATGTACAGCATTGTGTATTTTTACATTGTAAGTACTGTATTTATTATAAATTGTTGTACATTGTAAGTATTGTACATATTGTAAATCGCTGAGTCCATCCAGGACCACTTTGAAAATGAGCTTGCTCAATGGTGCCATTCCTGGTAAAATAAAATTAATTGAATCAAATATATAAAGATATGGTTGCAATGACTGCAGAAAGCTATTTGGGTTTCTTAAAAAAATAACAATCGGGGGGTCGATCTTGAGATGTAGTTTGACCTCCACAAGCTTGTTTATAGAATTGTCAACAGGAGACCAGCTCTGAGACAGAATGTATTTTTCTTGTTGCACTTGTTGGGACTGGATGTGTTCTTCAGGTTGAACTTGGGAAAGAAATTGACAAAGTTCTGGCACATTTTGTGAGAAACAGGAAAGGCAACCAACAAAATCAGAATGCAGATTTTAAATTGCCAGGAAAAGGCTTCTTATGAAAAGAGAGTAATATTATGTAAAGAACAATGTTTTGTTTAGGGGGCATAGAGAGATTGAGATTTAAACTGAGAGAGACTCTCATATGTAGGACTTTCTTTGTTTGTACTGCCCGTATGAAGAGTTATCCTGTACCATTAAATTTTTTTATATTATAGCTATTGATAATAATAAAAACGCTACTTGCAAATGTTATAACTTCTTCTGGTCTGCCTATGCTTCTTCACCTATGCCTTACAACACTCAGGACTCACTCAGTATAGCAACCCGTTCAGAATGGTCCTGCCAAGGGTAGCATGTTGCCCATATGGGCCTCCAGGGCATAGTGCTTGGTAATGGTGTGCGCTGTGCTCCAAGTTGCAGCCTTGCAGATCTCTTTAATCAGCACAGAGCATACCTCTGCCAAACAAATGGTTACTGCTCTGGTACAGTAGGTATGCACTTTGCCTTCTAGCTTTACCCCTGCCACGGTATAGCAGTGGTGAAGGCAATTCACAATCCAAGAGGAAATGCACTTAATTGTGACAGGCTGTCCCTTTTGACTGTGGTTGAACAAGACAAAAAACTGTTTTGCTTTTCTGTGGTATTTGGTTCTAGCCAGGTAAAACCTAAAAACTCTTTTCATGTCGAGGGAATGCAGAGTTCTTTCTCCCCCTCATTCTGAAAATTGGCAAAGTAGGCAGGCAGAATCAGGGCCTGGTTCAAGCCGAACTCCAGCACTAACTTGGGTAGAAACGAGGAGTGTGTACAGAGTATTACCTTGTCTTTATAGAAAACAGTATTCGGAGGATATGTGACAAAAGCATGGATTTCAGACACTTGGGGCATAGAGACAGTGATCCAGATTATACTTTAGACGGGGATGTATTTACTGCTAACTTCATCCACTTGGTAGTATTTTCATCTAAATGGTAGTAATACCATCCATTAACCTGTCTCAGACTTTCTCCTACCCCACTTATAAATGAAGTTTCAAGCTTCCTGAGTGCCTGCAGTCACCGACTCTCTTTGTCTAAAACTGCTGTGGTCTCTTCACATACAGTACTTCCCTACTTACTGCAATGTAGTGCTGTGACCTTATTTTGAACATTTTTCTGTGCTGCAACTGCCCTTCTAGCCAGCAGAGGACACACTTCTGAAATGGTCTCATGCATTCTACAGAACTAATGCTGATGCTGTTTCTGTCACCACCTCTACTACTTACACTCTGTGAGTATGTGAATACATAGCTGGTAGCATTGTATTGTACTGCCAAATGTGAACATATACCAACATACTGTAATTTGCAGGGTGGGAAACAAATTCCTAAAATCTGAAAGTGGGAGTAAATCATGCAAAAATTGGGGTAAAATACTCCTTCACTCCCTTTATCTGTTTCACTGCGTAGAGGTGATGGCCAGTAGAAATGCTGCATTCTAAATCAGATATTTCGTCTCACAAGTTGCAAGGTGTGCCACCAGTGCAGTGAAACCATTACAGCGACGGCAATATGGGTGCTGCAATCCATGTGACAGTCATTCCAACGAGTGGGATTTTGCAGTGCCCAGTATCATTGTCGCCCCAGGGGAGCTGCGCCATCCCCCCAACCCCACCTCTGACCCAGAGGTGATTATTTTTCAGGGTTGCGGGGGAGGGGCATAGGGCAAACCCAAGATGCGCCCCGGTGGTTTGGTCATGACGGCGGTCAGGTGGCACAACTGCGGCATCACGTCAGCACAGAAAAACACTTTGTCCCGACGGGAGCAATGCTGACTGTTGGCATTGCTCCCATCACTGTGCAGGATGTCAACAACATTGTTATCGATATTCTGCCATGGAACCGCACAATTGCCAAGCGACATGGTCGCCAACGGCACTTGGATGTCACTGTAATGTCGGTCATTGTTTGTGATTTTGAACCGATGTGGTGGAACCCAAATTGCAATAGGGTCAAATGGCTTGCAAGTGAGCATATCCAACACAGGATTAAGGTCCCAAGGGAGCCATCTGCTTTCTAAAGGGGGTCATCATGTGCAAGATTCCCCTGAGGAACCTCTGAACAGTAGCAGCTGTGCCAGATAAAGTGTGACTACAGGTCTGTGGTATGCTAATATAGTGGACAGATGAATACTGTAGTCCTGCATCAGAAGGGTCCAGAAGGTATTCCACAACCTTTTCAGCTGGACTCTTAAAAGGGTCCATAGGGGTTTTGCAGCACCAAAAGGAAAAGCGTTTCCATTTGGCTATGTATGCTTTCCTGCTGGAAGGTTTATGAGCAGCCAAAAGTATTTCTGAGATTCTATGAGATACCATGAATCTGTTCACTTCTACTTCTTCAGAAGCCAAGCCTGTTGATGAAGGGAGTGCAGGCTGGGATGGACTAGCTGGCTTTCAGATTGGAACAGTAGGTCCATCCAGAGTTGCAAAGCCCTTGGTTTGCTAACTGAAAGTTAATTCAATAGAGAAAACCATATCTGCTGAGGCCAGCAGGGAAAGACTAGAATCACCTTGCCCCCATGTGCCTCCAGTTTGAATAGTACTCTCTGCATGACAGAAATTGGAGGGAATGCATATAGAAACAGGATTGTGCCACTGCAATCTGACTGAATCCTGACAGAAAATGCCAGATCCTGGATTTCTGGAGCAGAATCGAGGTAGTTTGGTGTTGAGTGCTGACACAAAAAAAGGTCCATGTCTGGGGTTCCCCACTTGTCAAACAGCGATCTCACAGTGTATGGTGCTAGTGACCACTCATGAAGGTCAGCATTTTGTTTAACTTAGTTCGTCTGCCAGAGTGTTATGGACCTCTGGCAGATAAATAGTCCGCAGCAGGGTCCCCTGTTCCAGGCACCATTCCCACATTCTCACTGCCTCCCTGCAGAGAGGATGAGAGTGTGCTCCTCCCTATCAGTTGACAAATACATGACAGATTTGTTGTCCATCTGGAGGAGGACTGTCTTTTCACTTACTAAGTTTGCTAGGCCTTGAAGGATGGTAAGAATGGCATGCATCTCCAGTGCTTTTATGTGGAGATGCATTTCTAAGCAATCTTGTAACGTGGGGAAGAGAAAGGGTTGCGGAGGATTGGTCCAACAGCATCAGGTGACCATGCATCAATTC
Source organism: Neoceratodus forsteri (assembly GCA_016271365.2). Classification (NCBI taxonomy): domain Eukaryota; kingdom Metazoa; phylum Chordata; order Ceratodontiformes; family Ceratodontidae; genus Neoceratodus; species Neoceratodus forsteri. Next base: position 247,940,077 of record JADMNL010000025.1, read on the forward strand.
TCAAGTAATCCATGGTTGCTTCAGAATTAATGCATGGCACAGTCCCCACAAATTGTCTTCCCCATGTCACAATATCCTGGACATGTTGAGAAAAACAGAAGCAGTACCAGGAGTGGCCACCACAGATGTTATGGTAGCCATGCGTTGCTCCTTATACTCTGGCCACATTGACATCTGTGCTTAATTTCTTGTCCCCTCCCCTTTTTTTTTACATTTTTTTAACTTTAAGTCCCATTTTCTCCACTGTATATGTTGGACATATTACAGCACTGTAGAGAGTGCTGTGCACTGCATGCCATACTGCACATGGAGCTAATCACGTAGGGTATACATCACTTGCAAGTCTTGCGAACATGTACTGAAAATGACCGTGTTCTCATATGAGAAACATATCGCCCTGCATGAAGTGCGGTTTGAGGAAAGGGAGCACTGTTTAACCAGGAGTAGCACACTAAGCTGAAGCTTGTTTCCAGATGCGACCTGGGAGCACAAGGAAGTTAAGTGACTTGCTCAGGAGCACACAGTATGCACGTAGGCGGCTGTGGGACTCAAACCCAGGTCTCCAGATCTGCAGCTCAGAGCCTTAACCCACTATGCTATACTGCCCCCTTGTAATACCGTCAGTATCCAAATCAGCCTCTGTCTGCCACAGTCCTCCACCACTGGATGGACCAGAAGTAAGGTTCTGAGCCACGGAGTATGCCAGGTGGAGGTAACTTTTGTAGCCGATGAATACAGTTTTAAGTACCATTAAGCAGCATGATTTCAGCATCAGAAATGGCTACCTGACAATAACAGCAGTACGTTAACATTCATAACTTCTGAAACTGCTTACTACAATATTTGTGTCGTTTTCATCGACTTCCTACATCAATTAAATGTCCTGCGCACCTCCATTGGCCCAACGATAGGAGAAGAGAAGTCCAACTAGAAAAAAGTTAAGCACTGAACTGTCAGCCCGATGGGTCGCTACCATCGCCCCACTGCAGCTTTTCACTGTCACCCCGCTTCAGCTTTTCACTATCTGTAACATGGGGAGGCAAAATAAGGAACAATGGAGCCGAACCCTTTCTCTTCCCCTTGTTACAAGTGAATTAACCGACTCCAGAGCATCTGTCTACTTGGGAATTAATACACGGCTGGGGGGTTGGAACCACCCCCCAACCGTGGATTGATTCCCAAGTAGACCCACACTCTGTTGTGGGTTAATCCTTACTTAGACCCCTAATGCCTGATTCACAAAGCTCCCCTGAATGGTGCAAGGAGCTTGCACCACAAGGAATGGGTATATACAAAAAACTTATAGAACAAATAAATAAAATGTAACAATAAAAAACACTGATTAAAACTCCTATCAGTTCAAACCTCAAACTGCTTGTCACATTAAATTTATTTCTCAGACCCCAAAGCCCTGTTGGAAGAGGAAAGATTTTAAATTCCTCTTAAATATCTCCATAGAGGATGCCTCCCAGAGGTACCCCAGCAAAGAATTCCACAGGACTGGGGGCAGCCACTTCAAATGCCAGATCCCTGGGAGAGTTTAGCCTTGTTCTGGGGACCTCCAGGACAGCTTCCCCCACAGATCGGAGACAGCAACTCGGGGTGTAGAGATGCAGAAGCTCCTTCAGGTAACCCGGACCCAGCCCGTGCAGGGCATTATAGGTCAAGAGACCTATTTTAAAGGTGATGCGTCAGTGCACTGGCAGCCAGCGCAGTTCGCCCAGCACTGGCGTAATATGACTGGACCTCAGAAGGCCCATCACTAGCCGGGCCGCAGTGTTCTGCAGCAGCTGCAGGCACCGCATCACACCTCCTCGTACCCAGAGGTAGAGTGCATTATAGTAGTCAAGCCTCGAGGTGACAAATGCTTGTACTAATGTGGCCAGATGACCAGAGGGTATTAGGGATCTAATTTGGGCAATATTATGGAGATGGTATAAACCAACCCAGACAGCAGCCGACACCTGAGCATCAAGTGTCAGCTCACTGTCCAGAACAACACCCAAATTCATCACCTTAAGGGAGGCCTCTAGTTTCGGTCGAACCGATAAAAAACCCTAAACCTTCCCCTGAGGTCTCCACTCCACCCCCCGCTTCGACCCAGCTCAACCACCAATACTTCAGTCTTCCCCAGGCTGAGTCCCAACCAATTCAACATGTCCATGTCCAGATCTCTGACAAGCACTTGCTCAACACGTCGACCAAATCAGATCTTCCCAGTGTCAAAAGACAGGTAGAGCTGAGTATTATCAGCGTAGCAATGAAAGCCCAGCCCATACTGTCTTATGACCTCACCCAGGGGTAGCATGTGCACTGCAAATAACATGGGGGAGAGGGCAGAACCTTGAGGTACTCCACAGGAAAGGGCCATCGGGCCTGAGGAATAATTCCCCAACACCACCACCCTCCAGGACATGTCCTAGAGAAAGGACTTGAACTAGCTGATGACTTTGCCAGTGAGTCCAACATATTCCCTTAGCCTGTCCAACAACACCCCATGATCCACAGTGTCAAATGCTGATGAGAGATCGAGAAGGACGAGAATCGATCACTCTCCTCTGCCCCTCGCGCTGAGCAAGTCATTCAACATTTCTACTAAGCAGTCTCTGTGCTGTGCATAGCCGTAAACCTGGACTGGAATGGCTCGTAGATCTGGAATTCCATGAGGCGACACTCGAGCTGCTCTGTGACCACCTTCTCAAGAACCTTCCCTAAAAAGGGAAGGTTTGAGATAGGGCAGTAATTTATTTATTTGTTTCATTTATTTATTGAAAGAATCAGAATTACAACCTTTGAGTCATAGACTCCTTTGAAAGGCTCCATGTCAGTAGGAAAGAAAAAAGAAAATACACAAGCATCATTTAAATATTACAAATCAAAACATTCAGCACAGTATACATTGTAAGGGTACATCAGCAGGGATCTTAAAAGAAGGTCCTGGGTCAGCATTATGCACATATGACAGTATATAGTTTCGGAGGGTCTTAAAAATAGGCCCAGAGTCATAATTATTTACAATGAGTTTGAGAAGCCTCAGCATGGGAGAAGAAAGATGAAGTCCCTATGCCAGGGGCTACCTCACTGCACTAGAGAAGGAACCTGCTTATAATATGATTCAGTTTGAGAGTCAGAAAGGGAGGTGAAATCCGAAAGGGGGGTTGAGTCATATACAGTCACAGGTTGCAGAGTTAAGGAGAAAGGACTTGAGACTTACTTTAAATTGGCCCAGACTGGATGCAAGGGAGACAGTGGACGACAGGTTGTTTAGCCACAAGGGGGCATGATATCGGAAGGACCGTTGACCAAGGGAGGTTCTACAGTGAGGTACTTGAAGGGAGGTGTTTGCAGAGTGCCTTGGTGCCCTCCTGTGTGTAACTGTATGGATAAGGGGGTGGAGGCCAATTGGTGCATGTTTGTTAGTATCTTTTTTGCAAGGAGGCAGGTGTGATACTTAAGTCTATCTTGGAAGTTTAGCCAGCCAGTACATTTGTAAAGCTCACAAGTATGGGTTAACCTGTCACAGTTAGAGACCAGAAGGCAGGCTTTATTGAGGGTGAGGTGATGCTGCGTAGGGCAGTGTAATGTCAAATATAATGCAACATAATATTGAGCCATGTAATGCAACATAATATTGAACCATGTAATGAAAGATACAATGCAAGGTAATATCAAGCTATTGCTAAGGCAAGTTTGGGCAGAGATTTGTATGCTGATGTTTACTAGTATGCCCCAGGCAAAAGGTGATTAGAGTGTGGTGTGGGACAGAAAACAATGTCATAAATGTCTAGATGGTCTTTTGAAGACTGGACAGAAAACAATGTCATAAATGCCCAGATGGTCTTTTGAAGACTGGACAGAAAACAAGGTAATAAATGTCCAGATGGTCTTTTGAACACTGGTCATAACAAAATAAGATAACACTGGTCAGAACAAAGTAAGATAACAAACCTGTTTCCACTGTAACCAAAATTCTTGTCATACCACAGCTTATGTGATCAAAGGGCGCAGCTTCAAGCTTTCTGTATAAAAGGCTGTCACAGTGAACTGTTTGTTGAATATATTCCTGGATGCATGCATATATATATATATTTGTAACTATAACGATGAAATAAAATCACATATATAAGACATATGTGTGAGGTGCCTTATGTTACAATTTGGTGCTGTGACTCGGATACCGATCTCCGCATACTCCTGTTGTTGCTGTTGGTATTTCGTGGTTGAGGCTGCTGCAGACGAATTGCTTCAGAAGAAAAGTGGTATAGTTAGCTCTGCTATCACTGGACTGATCACCCAGGATAGAGGGGGGCTGTAAAACGGCTCGGTAAAGAAATGACTCCGGATAAAGCTGGGAAGGACGATTTCACCAGACCAGGAGTAAGTATGGAAATTATACTAAGAAATTTCCTAGAAAAACATTTAAAGGAGGGTCCCTTTCAGGCTCCTGAAAAGGGGAAATAGCGGGAAAATGTTTAAAGGCACAGTGTGAGGAAAGAAATGAAAAGTGTAAAGTGGACAAAACAAAATTAGCTAATATTTGTCAAATGTTTCTACAGTATCAAGTAGAAGTAGAACAACTTGTAGAATTAATGTGTCAAATTAAACAGGAAGATGAGGCAGAAAAGAAACAATTAAAGGAACAACTAAGAGAAGTGCAGGAATTAGTAAAACAAAAAGAGAGTCAAAATGACAATCTTCAGGGAGAAAAGTGTCTCCTTTTGCAAGAGCAGTCTCGTCTTAGTGAACTGTCAAAATATCAATATAAATAGTCAACAGACTCAAACTAATTTGAACCAGGAAATTATGTTATTACAAAATAAGGTTGCTAAGTTGGGGGAAGAACATGCCCATAATCTTTTGTTAAAAGAAGAAGAAATGGCAAGACTAAAGGACCATTATGAGGAGAAGATGCATCAGCAAAGTCAGGAACATGTCCAAGAGTCAGGTTATAAACAACAGCAAATCATTCATTTGCAGACTGAGGTGCAGTTGCATACCCAAATTTCCTTAGAACTGTGACAGCAGTTAAGCGAGGTCAGGGAGACTGTACGGAAAAAAATTAAGAAAAAGTGTAAGGCTGCTACAGTCAAAGAGCCCACCTTAGAATCTTCCTTGACTTCTATGTCCTCCAAAACAGAGGATGATCTCGCTTCATCTGACGAAGCTGGGCATCGCAAGTCTAAATATAAGTCAAAGAGGATGACCCCATACGTCCGAAAGACGGTGACGGTGGGACCAGCAGTCAAACACAAACAAAAGCTTAGAAAATTGTCCCATAAACTTAGGGAAAAACTTATGTCCGATATGATGGACACCTTAAAAAAGGTTGATAAGTTACAGGACTAATTGAGACGAAATCCAAAAATGGAAACACCTAGAGTGAAAAAGATTGAAGCCCAAATAGCAGAGATGCAGGAGGAGGTTAAGAAAATGCAACAGAGAATAGAAGATGATGAAAAGGCTAGAGAAGCAAGCAAGCCTAAGTCAGATGAAGAGCTAGAAGTGGAGGTTAGGCAAAAGGTGTCCCAAAAGGAGCTAACCATCCAGGAAGCCATGGCTCTAGGGGAAAGATTAGGTAAATGGGAGCCGGGTCAGAACCCAGCCCCCTTTTGCAGCAAGTTAAAAAATCCAATAAAAAGTTTTAACCTGACAAATCAGGATGCATGTAAAATTTTGACTTTGGCATTGCCTTCAGTGCTTTTGGGGAGTTTAACAGACAATACTGTGGGCCTGCAAGAAGATGTAGATGATTCTGACAGCTGGGCATCAATCCCAGACATACTCACCGCTCTGCAGGGTATGTCTGGTGTTACCCAAGCAGATTGGGGAAAGGTGTATGAAGTGCAATGGCAGCCGGGAGAGTCTCCCATAATGTTTGTAAACTATGCTGCATATGCCACTTATGGGGGGATGGCTAGACTGTCCAAAGAGGACCCTATCTTCCCAGGGATTGACAGACAGGCAAGCCACGCAGATTCCTGCCTCTGTTTGGGCAGTGCCGGAGCTGGAGTCATGTGCAGCCAAGGAAGAAATTCACTGACTGGTGGAGAATGCAGCAAGATGATGTGGAAGGCAGTGTCCGGGACAGGGAAAAAGGAAAAAGATAGCTACCATGGTATGCAATGAGGGCAAGGTAAAAGTGACATGTCATAACTGCAATAAGGAAGGTCACTTTAGGAGGGACTGTTGGGCTAAGGGAGGAGGAATGGAAGGCAGGAGAAATCAAGTCCTCCAAAAAAGGAGTGACAATGTGTCAGGAAACAACACAAATAGTGATCTAACAGTGGTCCTAGAAACCCTGACCTAACTGTTAAAAACTAAGAGCATCTCAGCCATTAAGTCATCCGCCCCTGAACAGGGCGGGGGCAGCGACTGAAGGTCGCAGGCCCCCCAGATGCATAGAGTGGCACTCCTCGGGGAAGACGGGGAGGGTATCTGCTTTGGTAGGGGGCCGCCAAACTTCTGTGTTAATAGACACCGGAGCTACCGTCAGCATCACAAATTTAGCATTGCCCATACGAAAGAAAAAGACTAAGGTTATCACTTTACAGGGACTGACAGGGAGGGAACAGGGGCATGGCTCACAGAGCCTTGTCAGGTGGTTATTGAGCAAACCACCAAATATTGTCCCTTCAGGACCTGTAAGAGTCATGAGGGTACTATTTTGGGAATGGACCTGCTGTCCAAATGGAAATGGGTGGTGGACCTGAGTAACATGACACTCTGGGTGTGTGACAGTAAAGTGGTTAAACCAAAAGTAACGGATACCCACTCCGTCTTTACTGTCAAAGGTTTTGTTTTAAACAATCCTGCCTATGATCTTGACCGGCTGGTCAGAGATCTCCCTGAGGAACTAAAAGTGGTTGTGACAAATCGATCCCAAGTCTGGGCTAAACAGTCAAATGACTGCGGGAGAGTCAATAATCAGACAGTAAAAATAGAGGGACCTGATCCACCCCCACAGCGACAATATTCCTTCCCCAAGGAGACGAGGGAACCCATTAAACAGGTCATCGACCAACTTTTAAGCCAAGAAGTGATTCGCCCCATATGCTCCATGGTAAATTCACCAGTTTGGCCAGTTTTAAAGCCCAGTGGAGCATGGCGACTGACCATTGACTATCGGGTCCTTAACAAGGTTACCCCGTTGATAACCCCGGTGGTTGTACATCTCCCAGACCTAACAGTTAGATTGTCACCATCAGCAACCATTTATACAGTGCTGGACATATCTAATGGATTTTGGTCAGTCCCTGAGCACTCCGACTCTCAATACAAATTTGCCTTCACCTTTGAGGATAAGCAATATACTTTCACATGCATACCTCAAGGTTTCCACTCATCGCCCACTCTGTTCCATCAGTGTCTGGCTGAGATCCTTACTGGTTTCTCTGAGCCAGGTCAGATAATACAATACGTGGATGATATATTCGTACAGTCCCATTCAATGTCAGATCATGTTCAGCACTTGGCGGAGATCCTCTCGCTGCTACTTTCTGCTGGGTTGAAACTGAACCCAAGAAAGGCTCAAATTGCCCAATCAAAAGTTCTGTTTTTAGGCGTTCAAATAGATAAGGGAGGGCTACTGTGGACCCTCACAAAAATAAAGTTATCCAGCAGTTGCCACGCCCTAAGACCAAAACTGCACTCCGGCAGTTTCTGGGCATGGTAGGGTTCTGTAGAGATTTCATAGAAACCTTTGCAGTCAAGGCTAAACCGTTGTATGATCTCCTTAAAGGGACGCCAATGACAATCTTCCATGGGATGCCTGACACCAAGTTGCTTTTACAGAATTAAAATAGGTTATGATGAGGGCATCCGCCCTTATCAACCCTTTGCCCCAACCAGGATTTTTGTTACAGGTTTGGCCCACCCCGAGGCGCCAATGTGCCCTATTACAGGAATGGCATGACCAATCATGCACCAGTGGGGTATTTTTCAAGAGTGCTTCCCAGTGGAGCAGACATCTGAAAAGTGTGCTTGCCATCTCTGGGGTATATTGGGGTACAGGTTACAGAACACATTGTGGGTTTCTCCCATGTTATCTTACAAAGCCCCATTCCCCCTTAAAATTTTTGTTGGAAAATGAAGTAAAGGGTGTCTCCTCACAGCGTTTGGTGAGATGGACCTTGGCTTTGCGAGACCGAAATCTGATGGTGCAATGGTGCATGACACTATTGCTGGTAGATATGCTACAGTGGGTGGGGGAGGATCATGACTGTGGACACGTCCCACTCCAAACCCTGCAACCGATATTTGCCTGTTCCCCCTCTATGTCAGTGGTCCATCTCTATGTGGATGGCTCCCGCTATTGGGAGGATGGGCACTTTCACACAGGCTATGCCGTGTGGGCTCTTGAGACAGAGCATCAGATCACGGTGATGTGCCCATCCTCTTTTTCGGCACCCCGTGCCAAGCTTGAAGCCGTTAGGGAAGCAGTTCTAATGTCTGGGCACTGCGTGGTTAACATTTTTACCGACTGTGCCTTTGTGGCTAATGCTCTGACAGAGCACCTGCAGGGGTATGCAAAAGGCATCAGATGAACTCGTGGTATTCGCTTCCGAACTTCAACACATCTGGCAGTTGGGTCAGGACAAACCCATACAGATTGCCATTTGTAAAGTCAAAGCCCACCAGCGGCACACCACTGATGTGCATCAAATCAACAATAACATTGTCGATCAATTGGCCAATAAAGTGGCCCAACATGGTAAATGGTGGACAAATTCTCTCCCAGACACTGAGGATACTTCTCAGTTATGGGAGATCCATGACTTTGATCAGCACCACCAAAGGTGGATTGCCTCTCTGTGTACTCTTCCAGGTCTAAAAGATATTCAGCAAACAGACCCATTCTTAGTCACTTGTCGTTAGCAGGTTGAACGAGGGTACCAGTTCGAGGACCCTCGTCGGCACCTTAAGGTCCAAAATGACACTCTCATTTGGGAAAGACAGGAGGGTTTCCCTTAGTGGGCTTCCCCTCTCAAGCTCCGCCAAGACATTATTATGGAGAACCACCACCTTGGATGTCATTGTGGGCTGCATAAGACCTGCCAATTAGTCACCTCCAAATATTGGTGGTCTACCATGGGCAGGCAAATTAAGATGTAACTGCAATCTCATCTCATTTGTGCTCAAATGAACCCCCGTCCCAAAGGCAAACGCGTTTTGTTGGGCAGGATGCCACTCGCAGATGGTCCCTGAGCCAATCTACAAATTGATTTAGTGGGTCCCCTGCCACCAGCAAAGGGAGGGTATCAGTATATGCTGGTCATTCTGGACACTTTCTCCAAATGGGCCGAGGCACACCCTCTCCATGCTGATACAGCAGTGGCGACAGCCAAGGTCCTATGGGAACAAGTGTTCTTCCGTTGAGGCTTTCCTGTGCACTGGAAAGTGACAGAGGAACACATTTCACCTCTCAAATTATCTCAGCATTGTGTGGCATTTTGGGCATCGAACAACGACTGCATGTCCCCTACCACCCCCAGTCCTCGGGTATGGTGGAACGCATGAATCGGACCCTCAAACGGCCCTCAAAAGGCAGTCATGGACACAGGTAAGGACTGGGTCACTAACTTACCTGGAATCCCTAGGGCATCAGAGGGACCACCAGCCAGAGCACTGGATTTACATCCTATCAGTTAATGACAGGGAGGGACATGCGAATTTACTACCCTCAGATCCGCACTCTGTCCACCCCAGTAAAAGACCGATTGGGATGATCGGTTCTTGCAGCAATTACAGGCACAACTGAACACGTACCTGACACAGGCTGCACAAACAATGGGTAGGGCACATTGGAAGAACAAACAAAGAGTAGAAAAAGACCCACTCCTACCAATTGTCTTGGGTTATCAGGTAATGGTCAAAAACTTTGCCCAAAAATGGCCTTGGGAAGCAAACTGGATGGGGCCACTCCAGGTGGCTCAATTATTAGGATCATGGATAGTGCAAATTGAAAGGGTTAAAGGAAAAACAAAACAATTACAATGGGTACATGTAGATCATTGTAAGCTGTATCGGCCTTTAATCTGATAAAACCTGATGCTGCATTTTTTTGTTTCTGTTGTAGATAAATATATGGGTGCTGTTTGGTCTGTGTCTGTGAATTTTAAGTGTACAAACAGCGACATACTCATGGAACTGGACAACGCTGGTTACTAGCCAAAGTCATAGTCATGAGGGACAATGGGACATGAACTTGTATATAATATATAGTAACTTTTCTTCCGCGTACAATGAAAAGCAATTTGTTGCCCAATACTTCACCAAAGCAGGCAACTATGGATGGCCTGAAAAGGCAATGTGTGTGCAGAACAAAGATGGGACTATTATTAAATATGTTGAAGCTTGGCCAAAAACAAAAGCGCTTGCTTACCATGGAGGAGGAGCCACATTAAGAAATCGATCCTACTGGTGGAACTGCCAAGCTAAGGCTTCAAATGCTGCTTACACTATCGGATTTGTACAGTTGACATTGTTATTACCTTATGATGTTACTTTTAATAATGTTGTTGTATCTGTAATGCCAGGACACGTAGGCACAAAGTGTGACCCAAAATGGCTGCATAATCAAACCCGTACCCTTGCTGTGTTTAATCAGAATAGTGTGCACAAAAGAAAATTTTCCCCTCCTACTAATGGTTTAATTTTGACCCAGAATATATACCCATTGTATTATTGTATTATTCCTGTCGTTTAGAATATTATAACCTGTTGTTACATGTCCCCTTGCCCAAACTGCCCCCTATCTGTGACACCACACAATCTGTGCTGGTGTGGAAAAACTATTATAATGAAACTCTGAGACACTACCATGCTCGTCATAGTGACTGGTTAGTGTCTGTTGACTCTCCTCCAAAGGAGCCTCCCTTGTCACGAAGAAGGCGTGACATTTCCGATGCAGCTGCCTGGGCGGGGGCTGGCATGGGGCTCACCAACGGTATTGATGTGGCTGTTCTCAAAGGGCATATTAGATCCCTGGAGGTCACCCTCAGGAGTCTCATGACCGGACCCCTGGCTCAAACAGCTCAGTTATCTGGGAAAAATGAATATTTAGATTGGTTAGCGTTTAGGGATACTCTTACTAATTTTAAATTGATTGCTAATATGGTTCATATGCTTAATTTCTCTTGTTAAAAATGTAAATGTTACTTTCTGGAGCTTGCTTGTGCTCAAATTGCCTCAGAGGCTCACAACAATTTACGTGGTGAACTTAACCGCATTGAAACTAATAGACTGCCACTGGGAATATCCAAAGGTAATATTTCTACCCTATTAAGTAGAAAAGATGTGGTACTTCCAAATCTAGATTTAATAAAGGTGTGGCCCACACCTAATGAGTACCATCATGTACAAACAAATATAATCCCTGTCCTGTTGGTCATTCCTGTCTGCTTTGAACCACCCACCATCTCCTGGCAAATACACAATCTAGGTGTCTTGATGCAAGATCAGATTATGCGACTGCAGTCAGCTGGCGACACAGTTTTTGCCAAACAAAGACAATATTATGTCCTCAAACAGGATTGCTGCTTAAAGCAGGATCATTCTCTTTTATGTGTTGAGGAGACCCCGGTCTAACCCTGGGTCCTGCACCAATACCCCTTTACTTTAACTAGTGCCAATTGGTACCGTGAGGCAGTGCAGTGGAATCAATCATGGTGTGTCCTGGCTGGACAACCGTGGAAGGTGTGGGAATGCAGTGATGAGACCTGGCAGGTGGCTAATTGGACACTCTTCAAGAGGCCAGCCTACTCACGGGTTAATATCACTCACTTGAATGATGCTTCCCTAAAAATTACTGGGCTTTTCCAGTTAGCGGTTCCACCACATATGACATGGCCTGCCTTCATGCCTTTACAGTTGGCAGCGCTGCAGCAGAGACAGCAGACAAGGGACCTGGTCTTGAAACAACAACACACTAGTCAACAGTTTGCACAAAATGCCCAATATTTGCCAGTTATCTCCTGGTGGGATTGGGGCTCGGCTGTTTTAGGAACCAGTCCAACCCTGGTGATGGTACTGATGTTTGTTGCCCTCCAATTTGCACTTTTTATATTCTCATGCTGCCTTTATGCTAAAATTAAAAGGCTAAGGAGACAACTGCATTATCTACAGTGGCAACAGCAACCTATATTATGAGACCGTAGGTTTCTTTTGTTTTAATGGTCTCAAATGGGGGGGTTGTAATGTAAAATATAATGCAACATAATATTGAACCATGTAATGAAAGATACAATGCAAGGTAATATCAAGCTATTGCTAAGGCAAGTTTGGGCAGAGGAATGTATGCTGATGTTTACTAGTATGCCGCAGGCAAAAGGTGATTAGAATGTGGTGTGGGACAGAAAACGATATCATAAATGTCCAGATGGTCTTTTGAAGACTGGTCAGAACAGAATAAGATAACACTGGTCAGAACTAAGTAAGATAACAAACCTGTTTCAACTGTAACCAAAATTCTTTTCATACCACAGCTTATGTGATCAAAGGGTGCAGCTTCAAGCTTTCTGTATAAAAGGCTGTCACAGTGAACTGTTTGTTGAATATATTCCTGGATGCATGCATATATATATTTGTAACTATACCGATGAAATAAAATCACATATATAAGACATAAGTGTGAGGTGCCTTATGTTACAGGCAGTATGGTCAGCAGACCCATAAATAACTATGCCATAGTCCACCAAGAGGGATAACTGAGGAAGACACTGCTAGATGCATCGCCTGCGGTGGAATGCAGTGTCTATGTCTATACAGGATTCCCAGCCTGGAGTTAACAGAGGAGGAGACTTGTTGTACATGTGTGTGTGGTAGGTGAGGGAGGTGTCCAACATGACTCCCAGGTATCTGAAGCAGTACACCTGCTCTAGTGCAATGCCAAGGGAGTTTGTCACCATTAGAGGTATGTTACTGATCGGGTTCTGGCGGTGGGCAAAGATCATAGATTTTGTCTTCTTGTAGTTAAGTATAAGGTGGTGTTCAGAGAACCAGGTTTCCAGCTCTCCAAAGAAACCCTGCAGGGCAAATTGTAGAACACTGGGATGGGGGTGTTTCCAAAAAACTACAGCATCATCTGCGCAAAGCAGTAGCGTCCCACTGCAGGATTGAGGGAGGGAGTTCAGAAAGAGGGTAAATAGTAATGGGCCTAGAATGGACCCTTGTGGGACACCTGTTAGAACTGGCTTACTGGAGGATAAGGTTGTATTAATTCTTACCTGCTGGGTCCGGTCAGAGAGATAGTCTTTGAGCCAGGAGGTAGCCTCTGGGGAGATATTCAGGGATGGTAGGGTGTGGAGAAGAAGCACGTGACTGACTGTATCAAAGGCGTTGGTCAGACCAACAGAGAGCCCCTACCACTGAGCCCTGTTCAATGGCCTCATGTACATATGAAGTAAATTCGACAAGGGCAGTGGAGGTGCTGTGACCCCTCCGGAAACCATGTTGTTTCTGACAGAGCAGACTGTATTTGGTCAGGTAGTCTGTGAGCTGGTCAGCCACAATTTTTTCAAGGGCTTTTGAGACGGGGGGGGTGCAGGATAGATATTGGCCTATAGTTGCTAGTGGAAGTGAGGTCACCACTCTTCATGATGGGAGTTATGACTGCTCTTTTCCAAGATGTGGGGAATTGGCTGAGGCATAAGAATAAGTTAAGGATTTTGGTGAGATGGGGTAGGGTCACATACATCGTAAGCTGGATGAGTTTGAGGTTCAAGGAGTCACTACAATAGCGAGAGTTCGCCAGAGCTTTGTTGAGATAGCATTTTGCCTCACTGCAGGAGATGATTCGTAGCCAAAAAGGTGTATGGTTGAAGGTGGCACAAGTGTTAATGGGGTTGCTACTGATCGGGTCAAAGAAGTTAGGAGGGAGGATATGACTGAGATCAGTGAAAGATGTATTGAGGGCATCGGTGATAGATTTTGGGTCCTGGGAGATAACCCCATCTATTAGGAACTGCACTGGGGTAAAGGATACAATTTGCCAAGATGTCAAGGTTCAAGGATGTTTTTTTTCAACAAAGGCTTCACCACAGCCTGTTTAAGAAACTCAGGAAAGACCCCCATCGCTAAGGAACACCCAACAATCTCAGCAAAAACCAGACCCAGGACTCCAACGCACTCAACAAGTAATCGCGCTGGGCATGGATCCAGGTCACAAAAAGTTGGTTTCATTCCCGAGATCACCACACAGACTTCCACTGTTGTCACTAGTCGAAACTCTCCCCAGGGGGGGACTGAATCTGCCCATCCACTTGAGGCCCAACCCTGTAGGATGATGGTATTCCACCTGGAGAAATTCCAGCCCTAACAGAGGACACTTTGTCTGAGAAGAACCGAGCAAATGCCTCACATTTTTTGAGCTGAAAATGCTCTAATGGGTTCCAGACAGGCCAAGTGTAACAGCCTGTTTACAACCTGAAAGAGCTGAGCTGGTCGATCCTTCCCAGCTGCAATCATCTTAGACATAAATGCTGCCTTTTTGTGGGTAATTGCATTCCGATACTCATTATAATGAGTCATCAGAATCAGCCTGTCCTCCTAGGTCCTGGTCTTCCTCCAATGCCTCTCTAACATACGAACATACGAAATTTGCCAGCAGATAAAGGCCTAGAGGTCTATCAAGTCTGCGCGAATGTGCAGCTAGCACCCCTTATTCTGCAGCTGCCCCTCCCTTCCACCCTTCCCCTTGTCCTGTCCCATCCCCTTTTGAAGCAGTCCACTGTTCTACTGCATACCACTTCTGCAGGTAACGCATTCCACCCAGCCACCACCCTCTCTGTAAAAAAGTGTCTCCTCATCTCCCTCCTGAACCTTCCTCCTCCAGTCTCATATCATGGCCCCTGGTGGCCCTCCCCTTCCTTACTTTGAACAGCCCTCTGTACCCGTCTTGTTTATTCCTTTCATGTATTTAAAGGTTTCAATCATGTCACCCTGTCCTCCTCTCCTCCAGTGAGTACATGTTCAACTCCTTCAACCTCCTCTCGTATGATAAGTCCCCAGCCCCTTGATCATCTTTGTCGCCGCTGCGCTGTACCCTCCAGTAACTTAATGTCCCTCTTCAGATATGTGGCCAGTACTGCACGCAGTACTCAGGTATGGTCTAACTAATGACCTATACAGTGGCAGAATCACCTCCTCCCTCCTCGAGGATATACCCTTGCAATACAACCCAGCATTTTGTTGGCCTTTGCAGCTGCCTTCCACATTGTGCTAAGTTGTTCATTGACCCTGTAATGAGCACACCCAGATCCTTCTCCTCCTCTGTCTGGGCTAGCTGCACTCCCCAGCTGGTAACTCCTCCTTGATTCTTCATCCCAAAATGCAGCACCTTGCACTTTTTGGCATTAAACCCCAGTTGCCAGGTGTCTGACCATGTTTCAAGCTTTGCCAGATCATCCTGCAACCCCTGCCATCCCCTAGGTCATCCACCACCGCGCCTACCTTGGTATCATCAGCAAACAGACTGATCTTGCTCTTGATGTCCCATGATATGTCTGCAATGAATATCCCAAACAACACTGGTCCCAACACCGAGCCCTGTGGAACACCGCTTGTCACTGCCCTTGGGTGTGAGAGCTCCCCACCCACCACCACCCTCTGTTGCCTTCCCTGAAGCCAGTTCCCTACCCAGCTCACCAGCTTTGCACCCACCCCTGTGCCTACTAACTTCCTTCCCAGCCTTCCATGCGGCACCGAGTCGAATGCCCTACTGAAGTCCAGATACAGGACATCCACTGCATGGCCCCTGTCCAGTTGCCTAGTTACCCAGTTATAGAACTCCACCAGGTTGGTTTGGCAGGATCTGCCACGTATGAAGCCATGCTGTCTGCTGTCCTGTAGTCCTTTGGCCTCTAGGAGGGCCACCAGCCCTCCTTCAGGATAGTCTCCATTAGCTTACCCACAATGGATGTGAGGCTCACTGGTCTGTATTTTCCCGGTTCATCCTTGGGGCCACTCCTGTGGAGGGGAACCACATGAGCCATCCTCCAGTCCTGAGGTACACACCCCGAATGCAGTGAGGCATTAAATAGGTCTGCCAAAGGTCTTGCAAGGACCTCTGCCAGCTCCTTCAGTACCCTGGGGTGGATGCCATCTGGGCCTGGTGCCTTGTCCACCCTCAGTGCCTTCAAACCCTCTCAAACTCTGCCCTCCATGATTTCCCCATCTGTCACCACTTCCCCCCCTGCTTCTGCCATTTCTCCCACCTTGGGTGTCACCCCCCCTCTTCTGTTTAGTAAATACCTCTGCTCCCTGGTTTTCAGTGCCCTCAGCTCACCATCAAATTAAGGTGAGTCAAGATGCAAAACCAGTGGGTGTTCACGTACCGGCACCAGATGGTCCAAGGCCACTGTGACAGCCCTATTATAGGCTGCCAAGGCCTCCCTCGGACCCTCCATGCACGTCTCCAGCACAGATGAAATGTCCAACTCCACTAGCAGTCCCTCCAGCTGTAACATTTTAAAGGGTGGAAATGTACCATTTCCACAGGAAAGGGACATTGGTGGGGGGCGGGGGGCTCTGATGCTGAACCTGATGATGCAATGATCTGACCAAGCGACCGGATCAATCTTGAAGGTGCTAATCTCAAGCCCCAGGGAGAACACCAGGTTGAGTGCATGCCGGAGTGGTGGGTCCCAGCTGTGGTTTCAATAGGGTAAGACCAAAGGCCTCCATATTGGACAGGAAGTCCCTGGCACCAGACAAAGCCTCATCATTCACCCAGGTGTTGAAATCGCCAAGAATAAGCCATCTCAGCGATTCCAACACCCTCTCGGTGACAAAGGTTGTCACCTCCTGTAAGAAACTCCTGTCCCAACCAGGTGGATGGTAGACAAGGAGAATCCTAAAATCCACTCCAGGACCACCACACATGCAAAAGAACTGGTGTCCCCCCACTGGGTTCACCATCAGTCCCAGCTCCAAGTTAAAACAAGTGCCCCCCCCCCTCACTGTGTTCCTTCCTCAGGCAGTGAACCACAGAGAAACCGGCCTGGACAGATGCCTCCTACAAGGGCCAGATGCATCCCCTAATCAGGTCTCTGTGATGCACGCCAGGTCAACTGATGCCACAAGCCCTAATTATGGTGGTCTTGCTTGCCATTGACCTAGCATTGCACAACACTGCCCGAAGAGGATGAAAGGTGAAGAGGATGAAAGGTGAAGGCTGGTTCCTCAGCTACCTGCCCATTGGTCCAGAGAGCACCCTGGTCAGAGAGACAAGGCACGGGGAACCCGTTACATCTGTCTTCTCATCCCATGGCGTCTCCTGGTCGCCTGGATGTGCCTGGAGCAATTCACAAAAGCAGCCTGCAACAAATGTAGGCTGTGTGCACCAAAGGGGGTTTGCGCCAGACTTGAGCCATGAAATGGGCTGCAGCATGGTGCTATGGGGTTTGCATCAGATGCAAGCTGTCATATCTCCTAAATCAGGATTCACAAAACCCTCCCAGAGGGCAAAATTCTAAGTACCGTTAGACCAGCCAGGGCTAGTCTAAGGGTACATAGAGTGTGTCCTCTAGGAGGGTTGGAGACCATGTGCCACCCATGGTGCCCTCCCTGGATGGGAGAGAACTTGTGCCCCCATTCCCCCAATCCCCAATCCCCTGTTTAGGAACAGTACACATGTCCCTGATGATCTAGTGGCCCCCCCCCCGATGTCCCCCATTAAAATTCATATATCTTACCCTGGTGGTCTAGCAGACCCCCGATCCACAATGTTCCCTCATTCCCTGGTGGCGTACCCTCGAGCCCTGATGTCCCCCATAAATATTTAAATATCATTCCCTGGTGGTCTAGTGGACCACCCATCTCTATCCCCGATCTCCTTCATAACCACTTATATATCTTTCCCTGGTGGTTTAGTGGACCCCCCACCCTGGTAGACAGTGCCCCACCACCCTGCTCCCCTCGTTCCATCCCCAAGCTGGTGACTGGCACAGCCCTTCACTCTCTACCACGGCTGAGTGAGCTGTCAAGGAGCGCATAATGTATACAGTACGCACTCATCGATTGACAGCCCCATCGTAGGGAACTGTGCATGCTTGAGACTGCAGTGGCTGTGCTCATGTCAAGGGGTGGAGGGAGAGATCAGGGCAAAAAACAGAAAAATTCCCAGATGGAGGGCTAAAGACTGATGGCTGATGGTGCTCCAGGTTAATCCCTATGGGTACAACAGCTGGGGAGTGACTGATGGGGCTAGGAGGTTACGGGTCCAAGGGGCCGAACAGAAAGTAAGCAGGATGCACCTGGGGCAAAAAAAAAAAAAAGGGAAAAAAAGGCTCAGACAACCACCTGTGCCGACTCTAACTACAGGAAATATGACAGCAGGTGAGCTTTCGTCTACACCAAGCCAAATAGTTGGAACACTTTACTGAACCTACAAAAGACAACCTTACACATGGTCCTCTTTAGATCCTTGAGCCCAAGCCACCTCACATACACCTGCCAATGTATGAACCTGAACACCTAATTTAGATGTTGATAAAGGTCTGTAGTCCCATAGTTCCTGAATCACATTACTGGCTTTCTCTTGAACTCCTATTAAGTGTGTAAACAATGCTGTACTCAAATTGTAAATGTAGTCTGTAATAGTAACAACTTTTCACTTTGTGACTGTCAATCCTGAACAAAAAATTGAGACTTTAAATGAATCTGCTTCATAAGCAATAACACACGACAGGGTGTGCATCAAACAGATTTTACTGCATCCCCAGGAATGTGACGAGGCACGAGACTACATGCCAAGTGCCTTCAGTCCCTGGAAGTGCAGTAACATAGAAACAGAAACAGACTTTGACGGCAGATAAGGACCGCTTGGCCCACCTAGTCTGCCCATTTTCCTGCCTTCAGGATAAGCTGCAGATCCTAGTTAACCAACAGCCTATTTCTTCCTACCCCCACAAGAATTGCCTTATGTCTGTCCCATGCATTCTTGAATTCTCCCACAGTTTTAGACCCCACAACCTCCTCAGGAAGGCTGTTCCATGTGTCCACCACCCTCTCTGTGAAAAATACTTCTCACATTGCCCCTGAGCCGTCCCCTCTATCTTCAGATTGTGTCCCTTGTTCTTGCACATCTCTTTTCAGAAAGATGCTACCCTCTTAGACTTTGTTGATTCCACTGAGGTACTTAAAAGTTTCTATCATGTCCCCCCTCTCCCTCCTTTCCTCAAGGGTATACATATTAAGCTCCTTTAGTCTCTCCTCATATGGCTTCTCCTGCAGACCCTGCACCATGTTAGTTGCCCTCCTCTGGACTGCCTCCATCTGTCTATGTTCTTGCAGAGATGGGGTCTCCAGAACTGTATGCAGTACTCCAGATGAGGTCTCACCAACTGTCTGTACAGAGGGATAACAACTTCCTGTTTTCTGCTGGTGATGCCTCTCCCTATACATCCCAGTATCCCCCCAGCCCTCCCTACTGCCTTCTCACATTGCTTGCAAACCTTAAGGTCATCTGATATGATTACCCCCAGGTCCCTTTCCATTTCTGTTGTTGTTACTACCCCCAATTGTGTAGTCTTCCCTGGTTTTTGTTTCCCAGGTGCATTATTTTGCTACTTTTGCACTGAATACAAGCTGCCATACATTTGACCATTCCTCCAACCTTACCAAGTCCCTTCTCATCCTTTCCATGCCTCCTTGTGTATCAACCCTGTTGCAGATCTTTGTGTCATCTGCAAAGAGGCATACTTTTCCTTCCAGTCCCTCTGCAATGTCACTTATAAAGACATTAAAAAGGACTGGACCCAGTACTGAACCCTGCGGAACCCCACTAATAACCCCCCCTTTCTTCAGAGTGGACTCCGTTTACAATTACCTTCTGTGTCCTGTTGTCCAGCCAATGTTTTACCCAGGCTACCACCCTGGGACCCATTCCCAGGCTGGTTAATTTGTCTATTAATCTTTTGTGTGGGACTGTGTCAAATGCCTTGCTAAAGTCTAGGTAGGCCATATCCACAGACCCTCCCTGGTCTACTACTTTGGTCACCCAGTCAAAAAAATCAATTAGATTCATCTGATATGACCTTCCCGCTGTGAACCCATGCTGTCTTGGGTCCTGTGCCCCCCCTAGCCTCTAGGTACTCAACAATTATTTCTTTCAGAAGTGATTCCATCACTTTCCCTACCACAGAGGTCAAACTGACAGGTCTGTAGTTTTCTGCCTCCGTCTTGGTCCCACTTTTGTGAAGGGGAACCACATCCACCTTCTTCCAGTCCTCAGATACCACATCATCCTCCCATGATCTGTTAAAAAGGGTAGTCAGTGGTGTCACTAGTTCTCCCCTTAATTCTTTTAGAATTCTGGGGTGAATCTCATCAGGCCCCATTGCTTTGTCCACCTTCAGTTTTAGGAGTTCTTTCAGAACCCTTTCTTCTGTGAAAGGACTGGGATCAACCCCCCATCTCCAGAGTGCTTCTGTTAATTGGATTAGGCACCTCCCCCACTTCCTCTTTTGTGAATACTGAACAGAAGTATTCATTCAGTATCTCTGCTTTATCACTGTCACTCTCTGCCCACTCATCATCCATTCTATTCAGCCTCACTATCCCTCCCTTTGTCTTTCTATGGTCCCTGATATACCTATAAAAGGTTTTATCCCCCTTCTTAACCGAGTTAGCTATCTTTTCCTCAGTTTGTGCCTTTGCTATTCTGACTACCCTTCCTGCTTCCTTCTGCCTTAACTGGTACAGTTCTCTGTCCTGCTCCTTCTGTGTTTCCTTATACTTCTTAAATGCTATCTTTTTCTGCCTAACCTTCACCGCCACCTCTTTTGAGAACCATAGTGGCTTTTTCTTTCGTTTTGATTTGTTTATTTGCTTCACACAAAAGCTTGTTGCCTCTGTGATGGCAGTTTTGATATTTTCCCATTGTTGCTCCACCCCTCCTTCTAGTCTGTTTGCTAGTGCTTTTCTAAGGCACTCTCCCATCTTGCCAAAGTCAGCCCTCCTGAAGTCCAGAACCCTCACTTTTGTATGGCTTGACTCTGTAGCTGAGTTTATCGTGAACCACACTGTTTGGTGGTCACTTGTTCCCAAATGGCTACCCACTTCTAGATCTGAGATCCTCTCACTGTCCCCATTTGAGAGTATGAGGTCTAAGATTGCTCCCTCAAGAGTGGGTTCCAAAACTTGCTGTTTGAGGCATGCCACCTGAAGGGCATCAAGAATGGCCCTGCTTTTGGATGTGGCTGCCGCAAAGGTGCTCCAGTTAACATCTGGCACGTTAAGGTTCCCCATCAACAGTATCTCTCCTTTCTCTGCCATTCTAAGTATGCCTTCTATCATATCATAGAGGTTTTACATCTTGGAATGTGGAGGGGAGCTTGGTCATTGGATCTAAGCTCACAGGAGATGGTCTGTGGATGCAGCATGGAGGCAAGGGATTGGGGGAGACCTGATCTGGCAATACCATCAATGAGAGATCCAAAGGACGGGAGTCGATAGGCAGTAGGGGAGGGCCATTTTAGATCAGCATAAAGCTGACTCATGCTTGTAGCGAGGGGATGCAGAGGTATAGCGGCAGATATTATTATAGGTGATATCCCACTTGTGGAGAGTAGCTTTTGATACTCCTAGGCAGGTGACTGAGCCATAGGCTAGTACCAGAAGCAGAATGCCTTGTGTAATAGCAAGTCTAGCTGATGGGGTAAGGGCATAGCTTGTCCGGTAGGCGCTCCCAAGTTTGGCATTTATGGACTTACAGGTAGCAGTAATGTGTTGATCAAAGTTCAGGGATTCATCAAGCAAGATGCCCAGAAACTTAAAAGAGCTAGTATTGACCAATGGTAAGCCATCAGTGCATAGGATATTGAGAGGGTTCTGGTTTATTCTGAGTCTGGCAGGGGAGCCGAAGAGCATGGAGTGCATTTTACCCACATTAAGAACGAGGTTGTTTTCAGTCAGCCATGATTGAATGTGGAGGAAAGAGAGTGATTAAATACTGTAGAACAGGAAATATTAACTCAAAACCCTGTGTTCTGAGACATGAAACAAGAAAATATGCCCACTAGTCATCACAGATAATTACATTGATAAATTCAAGCTGTTTGCTTAAAATGTCAGTTACTATACTGGAGCTAAGCTGCCTACTCTGAGACACAGGAAAATGAAAATAACATTCAGATACATCCTTGGCTTTTCTTTGACAAGACACAATTATCTAGACGAAGAAAAATCATACAGATAGGCTGAGCCATAATTTAATAAACAAATACTAAAATGGAGATGAATGAGAAATACAACTTTGCCTAATGATTCATTTAAACTCATTTTTTTTACCCAGTAGTCTACTACTATGCTCAGGTTTTTTTTTTCAAAGGGAACATAAATCCTGTTGTTAATATTTTTTATATCATTTGACATTTTTTGGCATGTGTGAAGTCTGTTTAATAACACCAGCTTATTGCTTTGTGTTTTTGTTTTGAAATAGTTCTATTTTTTCAGTCAGCAGGAAAGTTGAGAGCACTCACCCCTCTTAAAGGAGACACGGGAAGCTGCTTCTTAATGGAAAGTCCTTTTATTCAGCCAGATATACAACAAACAAAATAACAGCAGAATCAGAAGTCCGGTGGTGGCATACCACCACCTCCTTACATTTCACCCCCTTCACCCCTTTCAATGATCCTCTGACGAAGCCCCCAATTGAAGGGGTTGAAATGTAAAAGAGGGGTGAGTGCTCTCCACTTTCCTGTTGACTGATAATTACTTTTGAGTAGCACTACCAGCCAAGTGCTCGCTACCCTTGCTTGACAGTCCTATTTTTTCCTTATTTAGGGCTCCTTGTTAAATTCTGCCTTTTTTCCGGCCTAATTTTAAGTTTTTTAATTACTTAGACGTTCTGGAACTCAGTGACATCAGGTGAGCAGAAGCTCTGTATGCAAAACTTCATTGAAGGGTTCCACTCAAATGTTTTCACTGGGTTCCAGAACTCATAAATCATACAATAAATAAACATGAATATCGGGTGAGAGAAAAGCAGTAGTATTAACAAGGGACCCTAAAACAGCCGGAGGTAGCTCTACCGCTCACAACACTGGTGACCCGGGTTCAGGAATGAGCCTGGGACGTTGAAGGGATGGTCAGTAGGGTTGCCACCTATCCAGTTTTAGACTAGATAATCCAGTTTTTAGGGTTCTTACTGGTCATCTGATTTTGATTAAATGTAGTCTGTTTTTGGGTCATTTTGAGTGTTGATATACTCTTAAAACTGATGTATCAAATCATCCACTGTTTTGGCTGCATTACATGTCCAGGTTACAAAGTTCTGATGTCATTCAGACCTGCCTTTGTTTGTAAAACCAGTTTACCTGGGAAGTGTAAAGTATGGCCATTAAGACCATTAGCAGTAAATTAACCTAATCTTATCCACTCTGAATTGGTACTTTACTGCTATGACAGGAAACTTTTGTTTGCCCTATATTCTGGTATGTTTTAACCCCATTTTTGTTAAATTAATAAACTAATTTTCATTCCCTTTATCACTACATTGATCACTTCTCTCCTGAGTCCTCAGCAGCTATTGCTCTCATTTTTTGTATTACCCGAACATCCCATGACATTAGCTACACTTTAATAGGACATTCAGATAAACAGCATGGAATGGTGTGTCTGAAATTGTGGCATATCTTAGAAGTATGAAAAGAAACAGCAGTAGCTGCTAAGGTAAAGGGAACACAATGCAGTACTGAGGGTACCACAAGCATTGATAATTAACTCTAAGGCTGCTGACAGAATTAGAATGCTTAGGAATTTTGGATTGATATACCAGTGTGCGGCCCTGCAACGGTTATCAAAAATTGGTCAAAGCATATCAAAATACATGACGGACATGGAAAGGAAAATGGGAGAGTGTTCAACAGAGGTTTGAGCAATAAGCTGTGAATGAGCTTGGCACATCCAGAAGACCTGAGTGTGATTCCCACAGCCTTCACTTGCATACTGTGTGACCCTGAGCAAGTCACTTAACCTTCCCGTGCTCCTGGGTCACTCCTGTAAAATGGACTATATGACCTATAAGAGTTAACCTGGTTGCCAAAGAATAAAAATAAATAAATAAAATAACAGTATAAAAATTATTTCCTATCACTATTAATGTCTGTTCTGACAAATGGCTTTGGAGAAGTAGTGATATACTCGTCAGTCATAAAAAAGGGGTGGAGCTAGGGGCGGAGTTTGGGGTGTGGTTTAGCATCCGGTTTTTACCTCGTCCAAAGATGGTGACCCTAATGGTCGGCCAGGGGGTAGGATGGTTGAGCATCCCAGCGGACAAACAGCTGTAGGCTTCTGTGTGTTTTGTATTTTGTGCTTGCACTGTTATTGTATTTTCCTGTAAAATTTCAATAAAGTATGTTGAATTATAAAAACAAAACAACTCCTCGGAAGAAGGAGGTTTCCTGGTCTTCATCGTAGTACCACCAGCTGAGTGATCATGGGTGTCAGTGCAGGTTGGAGCCAGTGGTTAGGGAGAGGAACTCTGTCACTCTGATGCATCCCGTGTCACAGGTACCATCTCCCCAACATTTGAGGACAGGGAGAAAAAGCAGAAAAAAAATTCCAACCGCATGGAATGCCATCCGCCTGCAGGTCTTGCATCGCCAACTGGGCTCTCGTTCCCACACTGGTAACTTAAAAAATATCTTGAACCCTTTCAAGTGGAGGGCTCTAAGCTGGTATGTGGGGCAACTGCCCTCAGTGGAAATGGTCAGGTGGGTGGGGAACTGGCTGGGGAAAGGCAACAGGATAGTAGTAAATGGGGGCAAATCTGGGGATGGGAGGTCATAAGCATTGTGCCTCTGGGGTCAATCCTGGGACCTGTCCTATTCAGTGGTTTCATCACATCAAGGAGGCCGTATAGCACAGTTGTTTACGGCTCTGAGCTGTAAACTTGGAGAACTGGGTTTGAATCCCGCAGCCCCTACCTCCATACTGTGTGATCCTGAACAAGTCACTTAATTTCCTGTGCTCCCAGGTCACACCTGGAAACAAACTTTGACTTAGTGTGCCTTTCCTGGTAAAACAATTTCCCTTTTCCCTTTCATCAATGGCAAATGGAAAGGTATCCAGGGAAAGGTCTGTCTCTTTGCTATTGATACAAAGGTTTGTGGCAGGGTGAGCAGCAAGATAGCCATGAGGGAGCTTCAGAAGAATATGGAAGAACTGGAGAGATGACCAAAGAGTTGGCAGTTGAGATTTAATGCCAAGAAGTGCAAGGTGATGCACTTAGTGAAAGGAACCCACATACAGAGTATTGGATTGGGGGGCAGGCTTGCCACTACAGCAGAGGAGAGGGATCTGGGGATCATCATAAGTGACTCCCTCTATCAAACCGACTATTGATATAAGGCTTATAGACCAGAATGGCACTGAGGATACTAGGTTGTATTAGAAGGGGTTTGGAGGTGCTCATGAGCCACTGAACGTGACGGATGCAAACCTCCTCAGCTCCGTGCCACAAGCAATAAAATTAAACATTTTTAGCGTGTCTTGGAGAAAATTCTATTTTTACAGCAACTCAATACCCACTGGAACAATGGAGGAATACCTAGTTCCCACGAAACCCGCCCACCAGGTGACAAAAATGAACAAAAAAATGGCAGACTCTGAGAATGCTTCGGTGGGAGGCCTTGGGCCAATTTCTCTATCAGCCACCGAGATTGCATTGATTAGCAAAGCCATTATGGAGCAAGTGCTGGAGGGCCTGAAATCACTTTGGGACCAGTTCCGAGACCAAGTTGCAGAAATTACAGCAGAACTGAATAGCCACATTAAATGTCCAGAAGAAGTGGAGCAGCGCATCTCTGATTTGGGTGATGCTACCAAACTAGTCCCAAATACAATGGCGCAGCTCCAAAAAGAACTGGAGAAGCTCTGGGAAGCCTTTGATTACCAGGAAAACTATGGCAGATGGAATAATCTACCGCTCAGAGGACTTCTTGAGGGGGCCGCAAGGGGAAATCTTATGGAGTTCTGCTCAGTTACTCTGCCAAAGTTATTAGGTCTCGACGTGAAAAATGGCAGGTTGAAGGTGGAGCAGGCTCATAGGGCATTGATGCCGTAGCCTTCGGCTGACCAATCACTGAGGCAGGTGATTTTTAGGCTACATAATTTCCCCGATTGGCAGGCCCTGATGTCGGCCTACAAGAAAAAACAGGAGCTTGTGTATAAGAGCCATAGACTTACATTGCATCAAGATCTATCAGCTCGAGCTCAAAAGAGACACCAGCAGTTTAACCTGGCTATGAACATGTTGTAGCGTTGGCTGGAATTCATTATGGCCTATCCAGCTACAGTCAAAGTTTGAATGGAGGGAGCGACCTATTCATTTTAGGAGCCTGCAAAATTGAAAACCTTTATTGACAAGGTTACACTATGCTGCGGAAACAAGAAATTTGTCGACCATCGGCACAGTGACAGCACAATACTGCCAATTCGTGTTGTGCCGTTGCTTGGGGAACAAGTTTTTTCTGTGGTGGGCTTCGCCCCACCCTCATGCGGGGGGCTCTGCTCCCTGCAACCCCTGCACTTTAGGTTACTAACGCCAGTTGGAGTTAGTTCAGGGAAGGGAGAAACACCCCACCAGCAACAGTGTCAGGAACATGGAGACCATCACAGCAAACCGTCAAAAATGTTGCTGTGATGGTCTTCGCTGTATTCCCCGTCACTGTGCAGTCAGTATACCTATTGATGAATGGTATGTTAAACATAAGGAATGCTGATAGACCTGTACAAGTACTGTGCATCTGTTTCAGAATTCTTTTTTCCTGGGCACGCTTTAGAGGATTAAGCTTGCCCGGCCTGTGGGACTCCATCTCTTGACCCTCTCTGTCTGATCCCTAAAAGTTTGGGATGTTAATGTGTCTCCTGCGATGTAATGGACCTGCCTTTCTCATGGATCTCACTTCTGAGGATTGCTGTTGCATTATGAAGAAACTATGGCGATGTGGACTGGTCATTTATGGGCCACATGGTTTTGGTGGATGCCTTGATCAGGGTGTCACCAGATATAAGCACTTGCACCTCCATGGATTAACATTTGAATGAACGTTTCCAGCAAGTGGATATATTGGGCCATCTGGTCCAGAAGATCATCTTTTAGAAGTCACCTATTTTGCTGTGATAGGGGAATCCACAGTCTGGAGCTTCAAGTTTGCCAAAGGCATCCACAGAAGACTGCAGTGACCTTCCCTGGGTGTTGCTACAGGTCAGTGGAGCTCAGGGGGTAGTCTTGCATGTGGATTGTAGGGTGCAGGCTGCCTCCCCTCTCTGGCTCTGAGTCCTTACATTGGGATTCATGTCCCTTCCTTCTTTGTTTAGCGATGTCAGATTACTGGGGAGACTCTAAAATGGTGGGAGGAGGGACACTGATGTTGGTCTGAAAAGGGTAGATGTTTCTGTGATGGGATCTGGGGAGGTTTAAATCATTGACATGGAAGGAGGGGTATACTATATGATGGTTTTAGAAGAAAGGGATGGAGGGGGAATTTCCTTGAGATGGAGAATCTGTGCAGGTGGATGGGGCCTAATGAGGGGGAGGGTTGCTTGGTTTCAAAGCCCTAATCCCCGGTAGGTGTATTTGGGGCTGGGGAGGGGTGGCTTAGAAGGCCATGGGTTTACCTTCATTAATACAGTTTCCTGGGATTTGAGGGGATGTTTTGCTGGTTCCTTCCATGCATATTGTATGCGCTTACCATATAGCTGTTGATTTAGAGTATTATATTATATATACATAGATACATAGACAGTGTTGGCAGATAAGGGCCTATGGCCCACCCAGTCTGCCCATTTGAGCTTGTAAGTTCAGTTTGTTTTCCTAGAAGTCTGTTGCCCCTTACCCTTGACCTCCAGAATTCCTTTATGTCTATCCCATGCATTCTTAAATCCCGTGATTGTTTCAGCCCCCACCACTTCCTCTGGCAGGGTGTTCCACTTGTCCACCACCCGCTCTGTGAAGAAATTCTTTCTCATGTTTCCTCTGAATCGCCCTCCCTCCAATTTCATCCCATGCCCTCTAGTCCTGGAACATCTTTTTGCTTAAAATAGTGTTTTCCTGCACCCTGTTCCTCCCTGTAAGATACTTGTATGTCTCTATCATATCCTCTCTCCTCCTCTCCTCCAGGGAGTACATGTTCAGTTCCTTCAACCTGTCTTCATAGGACTTGTGATGCAATCCATGCACCATCTTTGTTGCCCTCCTCTGAACCTTCTCTACCCTGTCTATGTCCTTACGTAGGTATGGTCTCCAGAACTGTACACTGTACTCCAGGTGGGGCCTCACTAGTGTCTTGTATAGCGGAATTATGACCTCCCTTTTCCTGCTGGTGATGCCCCTGCCTATACATCCCAACATCCTATTTGCTTTACCTGCTGCCTTGTCACACTGTTTCCTACCTTGAGGTCATCAGAGATGATAACCCCAAGATCCTTTTCCTGCTTGGTGCATGCTATATCCTCACCCCAACTGATATATTGTGCCAGGGTTTTGTGCCCTATATGCATTATCTTGCACTTCTTTGCATTGAATTTCAACTGCCAAACCCCTGACCATTCTTCAAGTTTCTGCAGGTCGCTTCATTCTGTCTACACCTCTGGTGTGTCTACTCTGTTACAGAGCTTTGTGTCATCAGCAAACAGTGAAATTCTGCTTTCTAGGTCCTGCGCCATATCACTGATGAAGATGTTGAATAGGACCGGTCCCAGCACTGATCCCTGTGGTACCCCACTGGTCACTCTTCCCTCTGTGGAGTGACAGCCATTTACCACCACCCTCTGTGTCCTGCCACCCAACCAGTTACCTACCCACCACACTACTGTCCTGCCCACACCCATATTCCCCAGTTTGTGTAATAGTCTTCTATGTGGCACAGTGTCAAAGGCCCATATGCACTGTTTATGATGGTTTACTGAACGATGGCGCAGATGGAGGGGGGCGGGGTAATTATATGACTTTTTTGAAATTTTTAGGCGTGGTTAATACTTATTAACAAACTTGTTACATGGTTATAGATTGGGGGAGGGGTTGTTTTGGGTTTCCAGATATGTGTTTTATGTTGTGGGATGATGCTGCGGGTAGGGGGGTGAGGGTGGGGGGCCTTTATGGCAAGGGGTTGATGTTACTAACACTGCAATTGTTGTTATGCATTGTTTTATGTCCATTTCTACTCTGACTGTAATCCATCTGTATATTGCCCCTTGGTTTGTGGGGTGTTTACTCTTGTGGGTGCCTCTATGTGAGGTAAAGAACTGGGCTAAAGGGTTACATTACAATCTCCATGGCTGCAGATATACAAACTCATGTAGTGTCATGGAATGTTAAGGGTTTCACCTCCCCTGTTAAGCGCTCTAAAGTACTGCTGGCCTTGAAGAGAACAGGGGGCACAGGTGGCTTTGCTCCAAGAGACTCATTTGACTCGAAGGGAGCATGACAAGTTGGTGGGGGGCTGGGTAGGTAATTGTTATGCATCTTCATACAATGCTCATAAGAGAGGAGTGGCAATCTTAATGCATAGGAATTTCACATTTGTGCTACACAGAATAGTTAAGGACCCTGCAGAGGGCTGCTTTATTTTTGTAGTGGGGGAGGTTTACAGTAGCTAGATAACGTTTGGCAGCATATATGCCCCTTCCATGTTTGAATCCCACTTTTATTAGAAGTTCATGGAGATCCTAACTAGAGAACAATTCCCTCATCTCATAATGGGCAGTGATTTTAATTGTACAGCTGACCCAAAGTTTGACTATTCTTGAGTCCGACCCAGAGCAAATAAGGCAACACATCAGTGGACAGTGGACACTGGGCTTGTTGGATCTCGAATTGGTAGATGCTTGGAGGGCTTGTAATCCTGGAGCTAGAGAAAACACGTTCTTTTCGCACCCCCATGCAACAAGGTCAAGGATGGACTACATATATTTACAGCGTGATCTATATGACTGTGTACGTAGTGTCAGGCATAGACCAGTATTTCTCTCTGATCATGCCATGGTCCAGTTGGAAATATGTTTGACGAAACAGGAGGGGAGGGGAGGGGAGGTGAGGAATGTGGCGATTTCCCACTTACTTGCTGGTGAAATGGGAGTTTAGAGATTTTCTAAAAGCCCAGTGGAAACTGTTTGCTGAACAAAATCAAGGATCAGTGGACTTGGTTGGGATTTTTTAGGAGGCTGATAAAGCCTTTATGATGGGAGTAATTATAGGTTTTATGGCTAAACTAAAGAAAGAGAAACAAAAGAAGCTGGCAGAACTGGAGCAAAAGGTGCAAGACTTGGAGTACAAAGCAATAAGGGAGGGTGGTGAGGAGGTACTGAGGGCAGTAACGACAGCTAGACAGGCCTGAACATGAGTCTCACAGAAGAGGCCCGAGCGAGACTCCTTTTCACATGGCAGAGATTATATGAGTGGGGAAATAAACTGGGACTGTTGCTGGTGAGGCTGATGAGGGAGAGTAAGACTGCAAAAAGAATCATGAATGTTAGAGACAGAACTGGGGTGGTGGTTCGGGAAGATGAACGGATCAGGGAATGTTTTAGGCTTTTTTACGAAAAGCTATATAAGACTGAATGTCAGGGTACTGACCGCTTAGTTGAGGAATTCTTTGAGGGTTTAAATGTTCCCGCCCTCACTGAAGCACAAAAAACAGTTTGGGGTAGACGATAACGAAAGAGGCGGTATTGAAGGCTATCGGTACCCTTAAACATGGAAAGGTGGGAAGCTCTGATGGGTTTGGGGCTAAATACTATAAGGAGTTGAAAGAGGAATTAGCAGGCTCCATTAGTGGTGTCATGGAGGAGACTGGGGAGAGGGGACTCCCTAAGACTGTGCTGTGAGGTTAATATTTGTGTGATACCGAAACCAGGAAAAGATCCTGGTGGACTGTGCGCCGTATAGACCCATCTCCCTTCTGAATTACGATTGTAAGATCATGACTAAAGTCCTTGCTTTAAGATTGAAAAAGGTTCTCCCACACGTCATATATTCTGATCAAACAGGGTTTGTGCAGGAGAGACAGTCTTACCATAATGTCCATAGACTGTTAAATGTGATCTGGTAGGGTTCTCAGTATTCTGGGCGAGCCTGTGTGCTGTCCATGGATGCTGAGAAGGCTTTTGATAGAATAGAGTGGCCTTATATGTTTAGTGCCCTTTGCAGGTTTGGACTGGGAGATAGGTTTATACGACTGGTGAGTGCCTTCTATAGGGCCCCCCTGGCATGGGTGCTGGTGAATGGTTCCCTGTCGGAAGAATTCTGGTTGAGCAGAGGCACACGGTAGGGATGTCCCCTCTCCTATTTGCTACTGCCATTGAGCCCCTAGCTCTCAAAATTTGGAGTCATCGGGAATTCATGGGGATCTGAGCAGAGGAGGTGGGCAGCATGCGATAACCCTATATCCTGATGACCTTTTGTCATTCATTGCTAATCTGGAGGAATCTGTGCCAGCCCTCCTTCAGGTGATTACTAATTTCCATAGAGTCGCACTAATGGATCTGAGCCAGAGGCAATAAGACTCTAAAGGAGCCAGAATTTTTCTGGTGGAAGCTGGTGGCTCGAGTAGGCCCTATGTACGTGTCGCTGCATACACCCCCTAGTATACAGTGGCATCAGCCCCCAACTTCTTCAGTTCCTTTTTTCCCCCACCAAATGCTCTGCATCTCTTTTGCTCTCCTTGTCAGGGTCAGAAGTGCCCTGGCCTCTAATGCCTCAGTATGGTGAGGTCCAGGAGGACCCTGTGCTTCTATGGAACCAAAGATCACAGAAAGAGGCTCAGGGGAAGGGTTGAAAGACCTAGCCTTGGCCACATGCATGCAATGCCTGCCTCCAAAGGTGGGAACTGGATGACCAAACCTCAACTCTAAGTTATGGTGGTCCTTCAAGAAACAGGCATCCATATCGTGCTCTGGGCCAAGGCAGGTTACACAGCGCTGATGCCTGTCCAGAGCAGCCACTAATTACCCACAAGGGCACCAATGCATAATGGGAGGCTGTCAGACTTTTCTTGACAATTTAGACCCCTACTTTTCAGACTGAGATGAGTGAGGCAGCCGGCAACAGTTATTGTCTGGGGCATGACGCCACATGGGAGTGCGCAAGCGCCATGCTCAGTAGCCGTGGCCGGTTCCCTCCCTGCAAAACGTTTGCTCCTATGGGGTCCTGGTGTCTCTGGCTCCAGACCGTTAAGTGGGAATCAGTGGTAAAGACTGATTCTTAGAAGACCAAAAGCACCACATACATATATTTGTGATATCATCTAGAACTGCCAGCTACTTAAGGACTTACGTGTTCTTCAATCATAACATTGGAGGATTTCAGCAGAGATTAGAGCTAATTTTCATTCACCACTTGAGCCTTCAACTGTTAGCATAAACTAGACTTTCTAGCCTGTATTTGGATGGACAGATACTAAACAGGGGGCAGAATCCCTTACACGAATCTGCAACTTTTTTTTTAACTCTTTATCTCTCTTGTTCAGGTGGGGGATAAACCCCCTGTTCAGCCTCTGGGCTAACCCATCTGGCATCCTCCCCAAGCTGCCCAGACTTGGTGGCCCGCAGAGTGTTCAAAAAACAAACAGGAACATTGATGAAAACCTGGAATGAGCCATTTTAAAAGGAGCACTCCTTTCATTATCTCAAATGTAACAAAAAAGAGCAAAATAAAACTCAGAAACAAGGTATCATACAAGATGAGGTAAGTGGCAATCTAAAATAGAATTAAAAAAAAAAGTAATGGTAAAAATTTCCACCGCTAGCATGCACTGCTGCTTTAATATCATATATGTTTCAATGTGTATATACCCTAAAGATTTGTGTCACATTCTGGCATGTACAGATGCCTTGCTTTCTTAAATGTTATTATTACTCACCCCCATAGTATTTTCAAAAGTGTTCCTGCTGTCCCCTACCCAGATGATAGGAGCAGCCATGACTGCACCCTTCCTCTGGTCAGGAGGGTGAGTGAGCTCCTGCATTCACCATTCACGGACAACACTAAAGCCACTCCATGGTTGTAAGTCAGGGGCATGCAAATGCCAAGTGTCCTTAAATGCTTCTTTCCTGGGAACTTAGCACCTCATCTCCGTAATGTGCATAGCCCTCTCAGCATGGATTTCTGGGACAAACATGTGGACCCCAGACTCCCTGGGGAAGCACAACACGTTGTTGTTGTATCACTGGGCCAGCTATACAGACACCTTCTTGACATAAATTGTAAGTCAGGCCATGATTACTGGTGGCCAACATGAACAAATCTTTTTCTTTAATCAGAAAATTAAGTTTTAAAAATAAATAAAAAAGCTGGGGAATGTTTATAGTTTAAAACTCAAAGTGCCAAAGATACTACTGTAAAAAAGCACCAAACTTTTCATACACAGTAACTTTTACATCAAAGTGCATCAAAATCCCATAGGCTTATTCAGTTTAAAAAATAAGAAGCTTTTATAGCTGACCAGCACTGCACGGTGACTGTGCATTGCAAATCCTGTTTGCGCTGCTTAAATACTGGAACCAAATAGTTATATTCAGTTGAAGTTTTGGTAGGTAACATACAGTGCCCGTTTCTGTATCTATTTTCATTTTGTAGCCTATGGAAACACTCAAGGTTCATACTAATATACTAACACACTAAAAACGTCAGCAGAGTAGGCCTCACGGTCTATCGAGTCTGCTTGGGCCTCAGCACCCTGATTGGGTTCTGTAGATATCTTCCAGGTTCCTTTCATGCTTACCCTCCTCCCCATCCCACCCCCTTCCCCTATCCCGCCCCCCAGCAAGCCATCCTCTGCTTCACCCTTTGCCTATACCTGTCCCATCTCTTCTCGAACCCTTCCACCGTAGCTACCTGTACCAGCTCCCTGGGCAGCTCATTCCATGGTCCCACCACTCTCTCGGTGAAGTACCGCCTCCTTCTCCTTTCCCTGCCTAAACCGTCCCCCCTCAGTCTTCCAACTGTGCCATCTGGTGACTCCATCCTTCTTCAGCCAAAGGATCCTATCATGGTTTACCTTATTTACTCCCTTGAGGTATTTGAAAACCTCAATCATATCCCCCCATCCTTCCTCTCCTCCAGCGAGAACAGGTTGAGCTCCTCCAGTCTTTCCTCATATGTCATATCTCCCAATCCCCTGATCATTTGGGTTACACTCCTCTGAACCCTCTCCAGGAGCTGGATGTCCCTCCTTAGGTGCAGTCGCCAGAACTGCACACAGTACTCAAGGTGTGGTCTAACCAGACCGTTATACAGTGTCAAAATCACCTCCCTGTTCCTCGAGGTAATCCCCCTGGCAATGCAGCCCAGCATTCTATTTGCCCTGACCGTGGCCCTCCTGCACTGCTCCGAATTATTCATGTTGACATCCACATGGACTCCCAGGTCTTTTTCCCCTGCCGAAGTCTGCAACACATCCCCTCCTCCCAGTGTGTACTCATACTCGGGGTTCCCTCGCCCTAGGTGTAGCACCTTGCACTAGGAGGAGTTAAATTTCCATCTCCAGGTGCATGACTACCTTTCACAGTATCCAGATCCCCTTGCAGGGCCAACCTCCCCTCCTCCACCTCCACCACTGCCCCAGCTTAGAGTCGTCCACAAAAAGACTCATTTCACACCCAATACCTTCCCTGATATCGGAGATGTAGGCATTAAACAGGAGCGGCTACAGAACAGATCCCTGTGGGATCCCACTAATGACTTCCCCAGGAGGCGAGACCTCCCCACCACCACCACTACCCTCTGGGTGTGCTCAGAAAGGCAGTTTCCAAGCCACCTAACCATCAGTGGTCCTACCCCCCATTCTCCTCAGCTTCTCCAGTAGGCCCATGTGAGGTACCGAATCAAATGCTTTGCTGAAGTCCAGAAATAGTACATCCACCAGTCTCCTCTGATCGAGTGTTGATGTCACCCACTCGTAGAACTCTACAAGGTTAGTCTGACATGATCTACCTGGCACAAACTCATGCTGCCGGTCATCCAGGTATCCCTTTTCTACCAGGAACCCCTCCAGTCTCTCCTTAAGTATGTCTTCCATTATCTTTCCCACCACCGACGTCATACTGACGGGTCTATAGTTCCCTGGCTCCTCCCTCAAACTCCCTTTATGGATGGGTACAACGGGTGCCTACCTCCAGTCCCTGGGTACCCTCCCCGACTGCAGCGACATTTTATAAAGGTCCGCCAGTGGTGCAGCCAAAACATCAGCCAAATCCCACAGTACTCTGGAATGGATAGCATCAGGACCTGGAGATGTGTCCTTTTTAGGGACTTGAGGGCTTTCCACACCCAGCCGATAGGGATAGCAGCATTCCAGTACTTTTGTTTGTAGCACCAGGATCTCTGATTGTGTGCACTAGTGAAGCCAGTTTTGATACTGATCTTTCCTGTTGTTTTTGTACCTGCTGTCACATTCACAGAGACACACTCACACATACTACAATCATACTATCCCACAGTGCCTGCATGCACATGCACACCAGTCATACACAACCACAGTGCGCACACACATACAACACAGAAAACACACACCAGTTACACACAGAGCACAATCCAACATACACATACAGCATAATCACACACAGAACAATTATGCAAACCCACACACATATAGGGCACAATCACACCCATTACAGACATAGGGATATCCCACTCTGCAGAATCACACGTCACACACTCCACATACAAAGAACAATCACCCAATTACACACAGAACAACCATATATGTACAACACAATGCATACACACACTCAGCACAACCATGTGTATATATTTATATATAGATACACATACACACACTCATGCTAAAGTGCAAACCACACAAACACACACACACACACCCGCATGCAGATGTATACATAGCACAATCATGCACACATACCTCACACACATACTGTATGTCACAAGGTGCAGACACACATGAAAGTACAGTCATGTTAGAACTTACTGTAACAGTAGATCTTCGAGAGAAGCTCTTACAGCAGGTATTACCAATAGGACTAAGGCTGTCAGGCACTAGGACGCCATGGAAAAATCTTCTAGCTAGCAGTCTGTAGCGGGGGGACCACCTCTGATGTTGGCTCCGCCAGACGTGGTATAAAGGGGGCAGTCCCCCGGCGCCATCTCAGTTCTCCTGCCGGAGACCCAGCTGACCAACAGAATGGAGAACCGAGGAGGGTCTCCCCTATCCAAAGAGAAGGACAATTACTTGTCCCTGGGGGCTGGAGGGTGGTAAAGCCACCTGCTGCAAGCGCTCCTCTCGAAGATCTACTGTTATGGTAAGGTCTTATATAACTGTACTATCTCACCTCAAGGGGGAGCTCTTGCAGTAGGTATTACCAATAGGACTGAGTCCCAAGCAGTACCCAAAGATAGGCCCAGGTCAGAAGGGGGGGGGGGGACAAAACAGGTAACTGATAATCTGGACAAGATGGAGTTTAGGGAGAGGAGGCCCTGAAGGAGTGCTTGTCAGAGTCCTGCTCTCCTCCTAGAGGCAATGTCCAGACTGTAGTGCCTGATAAAAGTATGGACTGAGCTCCAGGTGGCGGCAGTGCAAAGGTCTGCCAAAGAAACATTCCACAGAGAGGCAAATGAAGTTGCCACAGCTCTGATGGAATGACCCTTCACCGATCCTGGTAAGGGCCTATTGTGGTGCTAATAGCAAAAGGTGATACAGTGCACCAACCATCTGGTTAGTGTTTGCTTAGAGACAGGAGCCTCTGTCTGCCTATGAGCAAAGGAAACAAAGAACTGATCCATCTGCTGAATGGAACTAGTTCTGCTGAGGTAATACCCGAGTATCCTATGTACATTCAGGGTACGCAACAGGGCCTCCCCCTTGTTAGAGTACTCTGGACAATAAACCAGAAGCTGGATGTCCTGATTCAGAGTCAGTTCGGACACCACCTTTGGCAAAAGCTTAGGGTTAGTACGCAGTGCCACCCTGTCCCTATGAAAAACAAGATAAGGCTCTTTACACGTCAGAGCCTGTAGCTCAGAAACTCTCTGAGCAGACATAATGGCAACTAAAAGTAACGCTTTCCAAGAGAGAAAGTGAAGCTCGCATGTTGTGGCTGGCTCAAGGGGGGGGGGCGAGTTTCTCTAAAACAAAAAGAAGATTCCATGAAGGGACAAGATTCCTTCATGGGGGTCTGATATGCAAGATTCCCCTCAAGAAGGTCTTGGACATGTCAAGTTGTGGCAGAGTCCTTCCATTCATAGGTGCATGGTAGGCTGACAGAGCACAAAGGTGCACCTTAATCAGGGCCCCAATTTTTCTGTGGCACATCGGAGCAAAGTTCTGCAGCAGGGTTCTCATTTGCCGAAGAACTTCTGCGGCACTCAGCACCAATTTCTGCGGCAATTCTGCGGCACATTTTTACCCTTAATTTTTTTCCTTTTTTTTTTTTCAAATCTGACACAATGCACGCTTGTAACACAGTCATTTTAAGGGCGTTTGTCACCAAATTTCAACATAGCTAGTTTAAGACCTCTGCTCATGAACAGTATCACTGTGATTTTCTTAATCTGTCCGGAACATTGATTTCGCACACCGACCGCGCCATTGTGTGCTACATGTGCGGAAACACATTTTGGGTGAAATGTGAAAAATGACAGTTATACTGTTCATAAGGAGGTGTGGTAAAATGGCAATACTGAACATCTGGAGTGAAAATATTGAAAATGCTCAGAGTTACGAACATGCGTAGGAACTGCGCAACGCACACTCGTAAAACAGTCGTTTGGGAATAATTTCACCAAATTTTCAACATAGGGTTTTAGGAGCTTACTCATGAACTGTGACACTATCATTTTGTTAATATTCCGAAAGGCGGTTCTGCGCAGTGACTGCGGAACCACCTTCGGGACCAATGTGAAATAACAGTGTCACAGTTCATGAGGTAGGGTCCCAAAACCCCATGTTGAAAATTTGGTGAAAAATCCCAGAAATGGCTGAGATATGCACTAAATTTGAAAAAAATCCATTTATGCCATTATACAGCTTACCGGCATTTCTTCAGTTCGCGGTCAGCTTTGAAGAGTGCAGACGTGTTCCCGGTCCACAGAAGATCATCGCACTGGGCTCCAGAGGTAAGTATGGGTTGAGGTGGGGGTGAGATGGGGTGTGGGGAGATGGGTACGCAGAGGGTGGGTGCAGGTTGGGGAGGGCAAAGAATCACATTTGGAAGTTTTTTTGTTTCAGGATTCTTCTGCATTCTCCACACAAGTAGGGACTTTTGCCGCTGGGTGGGCTCCCAGCGTGGCACCAGGCAACAGAGTCGATGAAAACCGGCGGGGATTGGGCACCCCGTGGCAAAGTTTGCCACACTGGGGTGGGCTCCCAGTGTGGCACAGAAACATTTGGGGGCAATGAACCGACGGGGATTGGGCACCCCTGCCGGCAATGAGGCATTTGCCCCAGCTGCAGCAACAGACAGCTTGGGGTCGATGAAGCCGATGGGGATTGGCACCCTGCTGGCAAAGGAGTTTTGCCACGCTGGGTGCCCCAGCATGGCACAGAAACATTTGGGGGCAGTGAACCGACGGGGATTGGGCACCCCATCAGCAAAGAGCATTGCCATGCTGGGTGGGCTCCCCAGCATGGCATACTAACATTTCAGAGGGGGCACGTTTGTTCCGTGGGCGGCCGTGAATTCCACGGGTGACGGCAAATTCCGCGGATATTTCCGCGGTTTGCCGCACCCGAGGAATTGCGGAAAACTCGGGGCCCTGACCTTAATGGACAAGTAGCTAAGGCTCAAGTCCAAAAGATGAAGGAGGTACTCCAGCACATAGTTTACTGGACAATCCAGAAGGTCCAGGGAATGGGGTGCTGCCCATAAACAAAAATGCTACCACTTCATGGCATAGGTTGCACTGGTGGAAGGCTTTCTTGCTGCTACTAAGATCTCTTCCACTCTGCTCGACACCCCCAATCTCTCTCTTCCGCTTGGATTGCAGGAGCCAGGCATGCAAATGTAGAGGTTGCAGAGCTGGATGGATGAGCATTCCCCGGTCTTGGAAGAGCAAATGAGAGGAAAGGGGCAACTGCACGGGGGGCTCCATGGCTAGTTGCTGCAGCAGTGGATACCAGATTTGACAAGGCCAGAGAGGAGCTACCAGGATCATCTTGGCTTCCTCTGCCTGCAATTTGAGCAGGACTCTCTGAAGAAGAGGGAAGGGAGGGAAGGCATACAGAAACCTCCCTGCCCAGGAGAGGGACAATGCATCTCACCAGAAAACACCAGGCCAAGGATCTAGCGAGCAGAAACTTGGCAGTTTGGCATTGCATGGGGATGCAAACAGGTCCAACTCCAGTTGAGGCCATTTTTCAAAGAGGTCTTCTGCCACCTCTTGATGCAACTCCCACTCATGGTTCAGAGATCAAAAGCGACTTAGGCTGTTGGCCAGAACATTCTGGATCCCTGGTACGTGAATCACCGTGATGTCCAGACCATGTTCTGCTGCCCAGCACCATACTTTCATGGCCTCTCTGCAAAGGAGACAGGAGTAAGTACTCCCTTGTTTGTTTAGGTGGAACACTACTGGGGTATTGCCTGACTGGATCAGGAGTGGACCCCAGTAGAGCTGGTCTTGGAAAGCCTGAAGGGCATACAGAATGGCTCTCATCTACAGAATATTGATGTGAAGAAACCGTTCTGTTATATTCCAAGAACCTTTCATTCAGTGTACATCCAGATGGGCTCCCCAGCCTAGACCTGAAGCATCTGTCATAAGGATCTGCATCAGGTTCAGCTTCAGGAAGGGAACTCCCAGCTCGAGGCTGACTGCATTTAACCACCACAGAAGAGAGCGACGGACCACCTCGGAAATTCGGATAGGGTGGTCCAGTTCGTCTATGCCTTGGTCCCACTGATCTCTGAGGTGCCACTGAACAGTCCTCATGTTCAATCTTGCCAAGGGAACCATGGCTACGGTGGCTGCCATGTGCCCTAGTAGCTGCAGGATAACTTTCGCTGTGACTTGGTCCAAGGTCTGCACTCTACGAGAAACTCCTCTTAGCCATTCTGCTCTGTCCGCTGGTAGAAAGGCCTTACCCTGAATGGTGTCTAGGACCGCCCCAATATATTGAAGCCTTTGGGAGGGCCAGGGGTGTGACTTTGACCAATTCAGGGTGATGCCCAGGGACTGGAACATTGAGACTGTTTCCTGCAAGGCATTGGTCAGCTAGTCTTCTGACTGAGCAGAAATGAACCAGTAGTCCAGGTAAGGGTAGACAAAGTGGCCTTTCCTTCTCAGGGTCACTGCTACTACTGCCAGACATTTGGTGAAGACTCTTGGTGCTGACAAGAAGCGAAATGGAAGTACCCTGAATTGACAGTGTTGACCTTGAAAAAGGAAGCGTAGGAACTTCCTGTGTGAGGGCAGGATCTTGATGTACATGTACGCATCCTGAATATCTAGGCAGCATAGCCAGTCTCCTCTATGTATCATGGGCAAGAGGCTTGCCAGGTCACCATTCTGAATCTCCTGTACTGGATACATTGATTCAGCTGACTGAGATCCAGTATAGGGCGGAGGTCTCCCATTTTGTTGGGAACCAGAAAAAAATGTGAGTAGAAGCCTTTTGCCCTGCTGGGTAGGTGGAATCACCTGGATGGCCTTCTTCTGTAGAAGGGCTTGGATTTCTGCTTTCACAAGAAGAGTGTGGCTGGCCGAACAATAGGACCAAATGGGAGGATTGTCTGGAGGGCAGCTTAGAAACTCTAGGGAGTAGCCCCTATGTATTGTCTGAAGGACCCACTGGTCTGAGGTGATATTGGACCACCCTGACAGGTAGAGGGAGAATCTCCTGCCTACTGTCTCCCCCAATGGAATCTGAGGGTGGGGAAGGGACAGCAGGGAATCATGCTGTGTTTGTGGGGTTGGGCAAGGGAGTTTGAGGCACTTGAGATGTTTGGGGCCCTGGGCCCTGGTCCCCAGTAGGGACAGGGTGGCTGCATCGTTTGAAGGCTCCTTTATTCTGAGGTTACCTTTTTTCTTGCTGTCCTTGGTTCTTATGAAAATGAAGACGATGGGAGGCAGGCGGTTCTGACTTGTACATCCTGTGTACCTCAGCTACCGCCTTGCCAGAGTCCAGAGGCCCCAGGATAACTTTCTCCACTTCCTGCTCAAAGAGAACGGAGCCCTGGAAGGGGGCGTCCAGTATGGTATCCTGCAGGTCCTGGCAGAACCCCGACACTCTAAGCCAGGCATGCCTCCACATGCAGATGCCCGAGGCCACAGCCCTGGCTGCTATATAAGCTGAGTCATAGGTGCACCTGAGCATGTGCTTATCTACATCCATGCCCAACTGAATGTAAGCCATGAGCTCATTCTTGTTGGAATCTGGCTGAGCCTTCACTAGGTCCATGGTTTTCTCCCATAGGGACATCTGGTAAGTCACCATGTAGGCTAAGAAATTTAGGGAGCAAATTGCTACAGTGGCAGAAGTAATGACTTTTCATCCCATGTGGTCCAGCTTTTTGGATTCGGGGTCTGGAGGCTGGACACTCATGTGTTTGGGTTGCTGATCTCTTCCATGAGCTGCTGTGAGCACCATGGAGTCTGCCTTGGGGTTCTCCCCCCAAAACGGCTCCTCTTTTGGAGTCCTGTACAGCCTGACCACCTTTCTGGGCACAGCAGGCATTGTGGAGGGGTGTGGCCAGGTGAGACTGGTTACGTCCTGAAAAGGCTCAACCAAGGGTGGGATGACCAAGGATTTTGGGTCTTTGGATCCTAAAAACTTAGCCAAATAGCACCTCTCAGGATCGAGCTGCTCGGTGTCCCACTGGTAAACTGTCTGAATATGCCTCCTTTTGGGGGGGACCTAGGGGAGCCCCTCGGACTAGGGGAAGGTAGTGGCAGGTCTTCCCCGGAAGGATAA
The DNA here is from genome assembly GCA_016271365.2 of Neoceratodus forsteri. Taxonomy (NCBI): domain Eukaryota; kingdom Metazoa; phylum Chordata; order Ceratodontiformes; family Ceratodontidae; genus Neoceratodus; species Neoceratodus forsteri. The sequence goes on from JADMNL010000025.1 coordinate 247,981,944, forward strand.
TTTGATGAAGAGTCCTCCGCATCCTCTCTAGAGGATGATGGCAGATGACCGCTCAAAGACGGCACAGATGACGGGTGCCCTCTTCTTCTTCTGGGCTGGGCGGCGGATGAAACCCCTCATCAGGCGCCTGACCATCAGCAGGGAAAGGAGGCGTTGCAGGAGTTTCCTTTGAGGAAGGCTCCAGAGGCCTGTACAGCAGATCCCCTTTTACTGTGTTCCACCAGGAGGTGAACAAGGCACCGACGTTCACTAACGGGATGACCGGAGGTGCGGAAGTCGAATTTGAAGGGACAGGTGTTGGACCTTTAGGGACTTTGGGTGTGGGCATCTGGTCTGGGGACCCTTCTACTTTGGTATTGGGCTGCTGGTCTGGCTCAGTATCAGGGGCAGACCTGTTGTCTGATCTGGCGTCTGATTTCAACTGAGAGTCATCAGATAAATGATTCCCTGGAGTAGGGGCAGATGCCTGATCCGTGGCACTTGACAGCCTCTTATCGGCTGATGGGGCCTGGGCCTGGTCCTGGCCCGAAGATGAGCTAGTCCAGCTAATGGGATGTTTGACACCCAAGACAGGCTTCCCCTTAGCAGGGGGCTGAGGTGCCTGGTGTCGGACGGTCTCCTGGTGCCTGGTGGAGTCGTCCAAGTGCTTGGGTTTGTTGGATGAACCACTGGACTTACAGCCCAAGTCTGAAGGCCTGCCCAAAGATGCCTTTGCCTCTTGGGTCGACCCTTAAGGACTGTAGGGTCGGTGAGCCAAGGGGAGCTGGGCGGACGCACGCCCAGAAGAAGACTCCTTACCTTTGTCCTGTGCTGAAGAGGAGGAAGACTTCTTTTGAATGGTCCCAGTGGCAGCCGGAGGGACTGACCCTGACCTCCTGCCAGAGGCCAAGGAAGAAGAGGCCCCATGAGGGGATTTAGGGTGAGACTCCCACCTGGCCCTATCTTTCTCCCAGTTATGATGATGCCCCGATGACTTCTTAGGGGAGATTCTCTAGCAGAGGATGAGGAACTGCATCCAGATGGAGACTTCTGCATGACTGCCACCTGCTTTTCGAGAAGATAAGCCTTCAGGGAGTTGGCTCGTCTGATGTGGGTCTTGTTAGTGAATTTTTGACAGCGCAGGCAATCGTCATGCTGGTGGTCTGGGCCTAAACAGATCAGGCAGGCTGCGTGGCCGTCTTTGGCCAGGATCTGCTTTCCGCACTGGTACTTCGACTTGCGCCGCATTGCGGAAGGCGAAGACATGCAAAGATTATTGAATAATGTAGAAAAAACTGGAATATATGAGTTGAAATGTCAAGAATAAAACACTGTCGATCATGAAGACCAGGTGTCTGTGGAGCTGAGGTAAGCGAGTCGATGGCGGGAAAAAAACTGAGATGGCGCGTGGGGACAGCCCCTTTGTACCATGTCTGATGTCAGGCGGAGCCAACATCGGGGGCGGTCCCGCACCACAAACTGCTAGCTAGAAGATTCTTCTGTGGGATACTAATGCCTGGCGGCCTTAGTCCTATTGGTAATACCTGCTGCATGAGCTCCCCCTTGAAGTGAGATCACCCAGTGCTCTATCATGCACTCACAGTAACATGCTCACACAGAGCATAATCACGCACAGGCGGGCATGCTCACCAGGCACACATATACTCAAACCAGGCACACACCATGTGCATGCCCACACATAGCCAACTGCTGGGAGTGACATGTGTCAACTAAATGTTAACTCTACATCCTGTGAAATTACTTTAATATAGTGCATGATGAGTCTGTTTCAGCGGTGGCTCTGAAACTTGTATTTAACATTCCAAAGAAATATTTCACATTCTACAACATGAATTATTTCTTCGCACAGCTGCAGTAATGAGCTCCATTCAGCACCGAGTCACCATCAAACATGAGCTCATTACCACAGCTACTATCAAGCAGTCATCATGAGCACTTCCCGCACAGCTCTGCACGAGCACTTAGTAAGCCCCACACACAGTACTGAAAAGCACCTCAGGGAATACCATGCAAATGGACAGTGAAGCTACAAAGAACTAATACTGAAGATGCATGTTTCTGAAACAGGTTCCTCTTTCACTATACACAATGAGGTACCCCCCAACTGTGAGGTACAAGCTGAATTCCACGCCTCACTAGTGTGGTGACATCTTAAAGGCACTCAAGCTTTGCTATCATGCCTATGATGTCACCACGCTAACTCAGTGCAGAACAACAGCTTGCACCTCAAAGCTGGGGGTACATTATGCTCTATTTGTGATTCTGCAACTGGTGAAAGCAGAATAATATAATTTGCCCATGCAGACTAATCTCTCTGTGGGCTAGAGCATGATATTAGTGTAACAAAGTCCAGAGACTGTGGAGGCACCCAACAGTTCATTCTGGAATCACTGTTGCTGCTGTTTGTATTCTGCCACAGTGGAAAGCTTCTCAGGTTTTAAGAATCAAGAAGCCCCTACGGAAATATAGACATACACACACTTCCTTTGGGCAGTCTCCTGATCATACAATCCAGCAATGCAGCTTGTTTAATTACACTGTGATTACCATTTAAACAATAATGCTAGATACATTTGTCAGAAATCAGGACCCAGGAAACTGCCACTCATCTCCTCTCCCGACCTCTTGAACTTTAGCAGGGGAGGGTTTTGTTGAAAGTTCCATCACTGAGGAGTCTCTGCTCCTGCCCCTTCACTACCCGGGACACAGCTGGTGAAGTTCACTACAAGGAGGCAATTTCCTACAATAAATGCTTAAAAGAAGACTACAAGCTTTCTCTCTTTTTCTTTCCTGATGGTGTTTTAATATGCAGCTAGGAGTTATCTTGAGCTCATAAATTTATGTGAACTGAATGCGCATCTTTTATTTCTACTTTGAACTCGTCTAGAGCTATATCAGGAATACAGTTCTGTACTGAGACGTGCTAATTATATGAACCAATGAATACATCTGTCTCCAAGTTAATTGATGACATAAATGTTTTTGTTTTTTTCTATACAGAATTAGGAGGTTGGCAGAAAGCACGGTTTGCTGGCTGCTCTCCCTGTCCTGGGCATAGGGCTTCAGGAAACTCCCTTGAGTACGTAACCCTCCCTACTGCCACCTTCCCTGTGACTCGGTACAGTATGTGAAACTGGGATCCCTTGGTCTGCAAATGTACATAGGTATATTGCTGAAAAGAATAGCAGAAAGCTGTTTTTTTTTTTTATAGAAAAGATAGCAAGCTGGAACACAGGGGATTGACCTTGAGAAAAACTATGACCTTCCACAAGCTTGTTTGCAGACCTGTCAGCAGGAAAACCAGCTCTGGCCAGAATGTCCTTATTGGCTGCACCGGTCGCAGGAAAGAAATTGACGTTTGGTACATTGTGGAAAACAAGAGATACAGCTTAACAAGAACAGGATGCAGAATTTAAATGCAAGGATGAAAACATCTTATATAAGACAGCAATGTTTGTTTAGAGGGGGTGAGAGAGAGCGAGAGCGAGAGCGAGCGAGAGAGAGAGAGAGAGAGAGAGAGACATTTAGATTTAGAGATACCCTCAGATGAATGATCTTGTTTTTTTGATCTGCCTGTATAAGACCTATCCAGTACAATTTTAATTTTTAATTTTATTATTGATAATAATAAAATGCTGCTTGTGAATTTTATGACTTCTCTTGTTTTTTTATGCTTCTTGACCTGTGCCTCGATGACATTCTGCAAGAGTCAGTCAGTATGTCATGCCATGATGTAGAAGGTTTTTTTATCCGTCATTATGATTCAATTCGGTCTTCTTACTTGGAAGCTAAACATTTGCCTGTGTTTTACCCTACATACCTTTAATCATATCTTGTAACACGGCTCACTGCAGACCACCAGAATGGAGCCTCCGGATTCGCCAAAGTGGCACAGCTGACTGAAACCGAGCAGGTATTAACCCACAGGTAACGCCCGCTCGGTCAGTACCAGCTGTGGCCATGGAGGCACCAGAGGGTAGCCGCCCACTCCGTCACCACCGCGAGCCCCCACCGGCCGCACTGCAAAGCTGCATATTACCTGTAGCGGTAGCACCAGTTTACTTTCACTTGACTAACCTGATATAGCCAGCAGAATGTCCCATGTTGTTCAGTGGCACATTGCTGAATCGGGCAAAGTGTTAATGCTGGCGGTAGTTTTCTTGAATACAGCGCATTGTAAAGGTAGCTGCCTGTGTTAGGGTAAATGGCGGTTGCCGACTAAATCAGTTTAACTAGCGGCGTGGGCTGAGGACAGGGCAAGGTTTGGCGCTTCGCAGACAAGGGTTGGAATTGGGGGCATTTCTGACATTCAGTCGTGTCGCTCAACTGCTGTGCATTTCTCACTGTGCTTTGTATTTTACACTCAAATGTACCCTTTCTCGGCAAAGATACAGTGATGTTCCTCATCAAGTTAGAGCTATTTCTGGACATCTAAACCTCTGTGTTTATACTGAACATGTAGTGCACTCTATTATTAAACTGTTTGTATGTTAAGAAAGTGCTGCACTTTCCGGCCATTTGCTGGTGAAACATGAGTGAGAGACGCAGAGTAAATACAGTAGCAAATGTACAAGTGGGTTCCCGTCTAGTTTATCTCCCGTGTCCATACTGCTCACGGAGTGATGCGATAACATAAACCAAATCGTCATAGCGACCTATATTTAAAGTGCATTAATCACCTTCAGTGTTGACTCTGCCGAGGGGATTAATGCCGCTGGGCGGTTGACCGGCCGCGCCTCGAGGCACAAACCCCCAACAGGCATTACTCCACTGGCAGAGCCCTCCTCTGGTGGTGATTAATGCTTACATAGAAACATAGAATTGACGGCAGATAAGGACCTCTTGGCCCACCTAGTCTGCCCATTTCCCCACCTGTTTCATGTACCACAGATCCTAAATGATCTGAAGTTTACCCTCCCTCCCTCCCAGAGGCAGTATAGCACAGTGGTCTAAGGCTCTGAGCTGCAAATCTAGTGACATCCAGCAGACCAGACCTGGGTTTGAATCCCACAACTTCCACTTGTATACTGTGTGACACTGAGCAAGTCACTTAACTTTCTTGTGCTCCCAGGTCACACCTGGAAACAAGCTCCGGCTTAGTGTGGCTTTCCTGGTTAAACAATTTTCCCTTTCTTTCCCATTGTTAAGGGTCCTTTATGTCTGTCCCATGCATGTTCAAATTCCCTTACTGTTTTTGCCCCCACAACCTCTGCAGGGAGGTTGTTCCATGCATCCATCCACCACCCTTTCCATGAAAAAAAAACATTCTCATGTAACCCCTAGGTGGCGCTACTCCTAGTGTTACACCCCTGCCTACTACCTATGAGCTAGGGTGAGGGGTTTGGGTTCTTAAACTTACATTAGGTTCAAACAATTGCGCAGTGCCTCCACTCAGAGTTTACCTTCAACGTGGACTAGCTGTTACCTGGTATAACCCACTGAGATGTTATACCACCCACAATTACCATTTGCCATCCCCAGAACTTGACCCATTAGCATTTCCCTACATTTCAGCATTTTGGAATTAAAGACTCTCTCTGATAATATGCTCATGCACCATGATTTGCAAAAACAGTAATAACAATATTTATTTGGGGGACATAGGAGTTCAGATGGGGAAACAGGAGGAACAGAGGTTATGCAGCAATTCTAGTATTTACAAATGTATAACCATTGGATCGTTTGTGCTGGTGAACCCTCCGGCTGGGTGGCTATCAAATTAACAGAAAGAGAATCACAGTTCACCAACCAGAAATGATACCCAAAACCCTGGCTATCTAAGCTGATGACTAATCAGATGTTACACAGTAATTTTCCCCAGCACTGGCACCAGTCCCCAGTTACATGTGAAACCCCACAATCTCGCACTATACCCTGGGTACATAGATACCAAAGTCCTGGAAGGTTGCAGGCCTGGTGGATGTTGCAGCTGGTTGTGTTGACTGGCTTTGATTTAAGAGGAAGGGGCTAACTTGGAAGGCAAATTAACAACAACTACTGTAGATCTTAGAAAGTGCAGGGGTTGCCCTTCTTGTCGAAGGAGAGCAGGGATTGCCCTGTTTGTCACAGGCTGACCAGTTCAGAAGATGGTAACCATCTGGGTTACCTTAGCTAGGTCTTGGATTCGAATCCTGAATATTCAGCACATATATATATTGTAGTCACATCCAGTACATTCATATACCAATACATCTATAGGCAGATGGAAAAACTGTCATTTCCAGATTTTTAGCACAGTCTTAATTGGACTCTGAGGTCTCATGTCCCTTGGTGTGGCAATGCAGCTATGGCTGGCAGCTCCACATGACAGTCTTGACCAGATAGTGGACACAGGTGCATTTTCAGCACATTTATATGATTTTTTTCCTAGTCAAATGCTGTTTGGGCTCTCTTGGGTACCCCCATCAACAGCTGCAATCTACAAAACACAGTTCCAGAGTTCCACCCACGCTGGGCCAGACAGCGAATTGAAGAACTACTCAATTAAAACAGTCACTTTGGGCAAGGTGGTCCATACTGATTTATCTTGCTTTCTCTCACTTGAACAATAACTGGGGCATGTTGGCCTATATTTCTTAACTTGCTTTCTCTGCATTTGAACAGTTACAGGGGCATGATGACCCATATTTCTTAACTTGCTTCTTCTCCCTTTCACCAGGGAGTACAAGGGTATTTACTCAGATCCCTCACGGATGATCCCCGCTATAGAAGGCTCCTGATGGTCTTCAGTCCTCTCTCAACTGAGTTTCTTTTCAGCACCCTGACCACTGCTTGATGCAACAATCTGTACTATATGTAGGTATGTTGTATGTCTGAAGTGTACGTATACACTAGTATACCTTGTTAGCTGTCTATTTAACCAGTGCTGTAACCAAGCACTTCCATGTTACTCTGTACTTCTCTTTAATGTATCTCTATTGTGATAACCTGTGTGTTAACCTCTCCACTGTACACCCTCCTCCAGGTCGCACCGGGAGACGAGCATCGTTTTGCTCAGTGTGCCTTTCCTGGTGACTCAAGTAAGTAATAAGCCACGACAGGGTGTGCATTAAAGGATTTTAATGCACGCCTCAGGGGTGTGCGCTGAGGCACGAGGCCAAAGGCCGAGTGTCCTTATGCCCCTGGGAAGTGCATTAAAATCCTTCAGTGCACACCCTTGAGTGGCTTATCACACTTACAAAATGGGCCACCATTATAAAATAATTAGTTTGATTTACTCTGATAGGGATTAAATCATATTTACTATTTTCAAGAGTGTACAATACATTACCTCTAAAACATCTAAAAATGGAAAAAGTAGTCCCTATTAATGCATAAAATAGCATATCTCAGCAATAGGTTAACTGTTGCAGTTAAAGTATTTATTAGCAGAGTTGGTTGAAAATAAATATTTTCTATGAGACATGTAAATTTTATGATATAAATACACTGTAATATCTGTAAATTTGTAAAACATAAGCAGTGTTTAAAACTTAATTTTCATTACACTGTAGTTATATAGCTTCATTGAAGGCAGCCTTCTCTTTATTTTTGTTTTTCGCTTATGTGTTATGGTCCAGTACATAAAAAGAAAACTGCTATAGGATTCAGGTGAAAGGTTAGTAAGAAAAAAACTTTAAACCTGCCAAGCTGCCTTTTTGTTTTGGTGGGGAAGGGGGTACATATCACCTGAACACACCGCTATATGGTTCAAATGTATGTGCTTTTATTAACATCAGCAATGTATTTGAGCAGTTTGAGTCTGCCTCTGCCTATGTACAGTGTGTTTCCCACCTTTTCTCTTTGTTTATAAAGTATTACTGTATTGTCTACTTTCTTCATCCTGTTTTTTTTCCTCTGTGTTTCTCCACATTCAAGACATAGTGGCCCGGATATACAAACTGCGCCAGGCTGTGGCGCAAGCCTGGGTGCAGCTCAACTTGGTTGCACAGGGGTGTGGCCTGGGCGATATTCAACGGAGCTGCGCTATGGCGCAGCAGCTTTGAATATTGCACCCTGGCCAGCCCCACTATGCATGGCGCAGTGGCACTGCGCCAGCGCAAGTGGCCAGAGTGGAGCATGGAGATGCGCTAGCGCAAGTGCCATTGCAACAAGGCACAGCACCTGCGATATTCAAAAGGGGACATGCAAATGGGGCCATAATTCATGCAAGGTGCACATGGGGCCATTTGCATGTCATTGTGGCCCCATTTGCATCCCATTAGCATGCAGGTGCGCCGATCCCAGACGACTTGCACCTGCCGCCCTGACAGACAGCAGCCGTCGGGGACTGATGCCCCTGCAGCCCAATCACAGGCATTTGTCTCCAAAACACATCCCCGTCCAATATCCCTGGTGGTCCAGTGGACCGCACTCTGCCCGATCGCGGGCATCTGTAAAACATAACAAAGTCCTATTACCCTGGTGGTCTAGTCTACCCTTCTCCCCACCCGCCCACTGAGCCCCACCACCCTCCGTCAGCCGGGTACCCTACCCGCCTGCCGCCCGACAGTTCGGTAGGGCTGCACGCCCACTGGTTCACAGCGTGAGCCAATAGGTGTGCAGCCCATACCGTTCTACTCAGTCCAGATATGTGAATGATTCATTTTACAGTGTAAAGGTAGCAGCCATGTTTGTGATGGAAGATCAGTTCTGGTTGCAGAGGGACTGATGGAAGATAGTTCCGGCTGTAGGAGGACTGATTTGTTCATTGTGTGATGTGGTTTAGGACCAGGATAACTGTACGTATAAAGAGATTTAATGTACAGTCAGCTGATGTCTCTTGGCCAATGAGATTTCTAGATTTTTTCTTGCCATTATATAATTTCAATAAATAAATAAATGTCATCTGGTTTCGGTCCACATCTTCCCCTGACATGGAAGGGAGGGCTAGCACCTGGAAGACATTCTGGCAACCTCCAGACTAGCAGTTCAACAAACTACATTACTTTAACGAAATAAAGATGGTAAACCCTCTCCAGGTTAGAGAGGATTAACTGTATCTCCAAGCTTAACAAGATGGCTGGGGCCTGAGCCCCTACCCCCGAGGGAGCTCCTGCTTGAATCTACAGTTTCAAAATCTCCTTCTCAAATCTAGCAAAATGCTGGAAAACACTGTCTTTTATAGGGCTTTCCCGAGGTTCCTGATTGGCTGTGGATTTTGGTTGCAAGGTCTCTGATTAGCTGCAGAGCCTGTCAATCACAGAAGTGAATAATGCATGAACCTCACTTGATGCACTGTTGGCCTGCTGTTTTGGTGCCTAGAATTAGGTCCCTGCAAGTCCCCCATGAGCACCTGGCATTTACCCATGAGCTGATGTGAATGTCCCACAAGTCCTGGTTTTGTTTTCCTGGATTTCCTATTGGCTGTGGCTGCTTTTGCAATGTCTGCTTAACCCACTGTCCCTTAGCAGATTAGATACAGTCCCAAATCACAGTTCTGGTGCAACAAGAAATAAGTAAATATTTGTCCCAATGCCCCACAGTCCATTAGCCCAGGTTGAGTACTTGCTGTCACTACCCAGGGAAAGGAATTTGCTCAGTCCATTTTCCTGTCCCCGCTGCCAATGGTTAATGTCCCTCAAATGCAGCAGAAGACAGGCTGACATTTTTCTGAGTCCCACAGTTGCCTGGTGTAGCCAGAAGCAGTAATTTTAATGTTTAAACACTTCCTCCTACCACACTTTTCCCTAACATTTCAGGCAGCAGTTACAATATTTATTTAAAAAAGAAAATATTTATTTTCCTTTTCAGCCACAGCCAAAATACAGCTGCCCCAAGGGCAGACAGGTCCCATGAATATTTATATGCGATCAGGGTTCTGGCTCACGAATATTAATGAGTCCTGATCGAACTCCTATGCGAATCTCCTTTACTTTCTCCAGGGAGTGGCCGCTCAGTGGGCTGTCTGTGGTCACCGGGTCCCCCTTAGCTGGTGGGGATCCCGGGACCAATGGAACACTCCCTGGTTTGACCGTAAATTAGCGCAGTCACCGATCAAAGTCGCCGGTCATGCCTGCATGATCCCCGCTGCATTGAGGGTAGACATTTAAGCGGATGATTGCGGTTACATTTCTTGAGCCCCTGAGGGCTGGATTAGGGCTAACAAGCTGGATGGGGCACCAGATGAGGCAGGAAAGACCTGGGGACAAAAAAAAAAAATATGCAGGCTGGATCGGGAGGTGCCCAGGAGAGCAGGAGGAGATACAGCTACATGGTGGCAGGTAAGCCCTCATTTAGCAGGGGGGGTTACACTCACATTACCCCTGAGTCTAGCCCCCTCTATTTTCATTTCATGGCCCCTTGTTCTTGAACACCTTTTTTATGAAAGATGCTACCCTCTTGTACCTTATTTATACCCTCAAGATATTTAAAAGTTTCAAAAATATCCCCCCGGCTCTCCTTTCTTCCTGGGAATACATATTGAAATCCTCTAGTCGCCCCTCATGTGACTCCTGGTGCAGCCCCTGCACCATTTTTGTTGCCCTTTTCTGAACTGCTTCTACTCTTTCTGGAAATGTGGCCTCCAGAACCGAACACAGTACTCTAGATGAGGTCTCACCAATGTTCTGTACAGTAGCATTACCACTTCCTTCCTTCTGCTGCTGCTACCTCTCCCTATGCATTGTAGTGTAACCCCCCTACAAATGGGGGTCCCTGTAAATGTCTGCCTGGGCTTACCTTAATCAGACCACTCTGTTTCCTTCTGCTCTTCCCAGGCTTCTCCCGATCCTGCCAGCAATTTCTTTTGGTTTCCCATGTCCTTTTCTGCCCCTCTGGTGCCCCCAAATGCAGCCCAAGTAATAATCCAGCCCTGTGGGGCTCATAAAGTCCAAACTGCGATCTCCCACTGTAGTTCTGTCCTCAGGGCAGTGGGAATCGCGCAGATGTGAGCAGCACCTTTCATTTTCAACCGCTCGAACTAGCGGTTAATTTGGAGAGTGTTCTGTCGGTCCTGGGATCCCCCTCAACTAATTGGCATCCGGTGACCACGGACAGGCCGCTGAGAGGCCGTGCCTTCAAAAAATAAAGAAGTTGTGTGAGGTGTTAGATCGGGGCTCATTTAAATATTCATGAGCTGAGCCCCGATCATATTTAAATATTAATGAGTGCCTGTCTGCCCTCAGGGCAGCTGTATCTCGGCTGTGGCCAAGAAAAAGAAAAGAACAAGTTTTTATTAAATTGTAATTGCTGCTGCATGTGGGGAGAAGTGTTTAAAAAGGGGGGAAGTGTTTACATTAAATAAGTGCTTTGCTCCTGGTTGCACCAGACTATTTTGGGACTCAAAGTGTCAGCCTGTCTGCTGCTGCAAGGTGTCTTAAACATTGGCGGCAGTGACAGGAAAACGAACAGAGCAACATTCTTCATCTATGTAGCGACAGCAAGTATTCAACCTGGGCTAAAGAACTGTGGGGCACTGGGGCAAATATCTTTTTATCCTTGGCTGCACCAGAACTTTTATTCAGGGCTATGCTAATTTTGCTAAAGGGATAGTGGGTTAAGCAGCCATTGCCAGCAGTTACAGCCAATCGGAAAGCCAGGAACACAAAGCCAGGACTTGTGGGACATTCACAGAAGCTCATAGGTAAATGGCAAGCACTCATGGGGACTTACAGGGACCTACTTCTAGGCACCAAAACACCAGACCAACAGTGCACTGAGTAAAGTTCATGCATTATTCATTTCTGTGATTGACAGGTCCTCTAGCCAATCAGAGGCCAATCACCCCATCTCTACATCCAATCAGGAACCTTGGGAAAGCCCTACAAGAGAAAGTGTCTGCCAGCATTTTGCCAGATTCTACAGATTCGAAGAGACTCCAGCCTGCACATTCGAGGGGGAGCCCCCCAACAGGGGTGGAGGCTCAGGCCCCTGCCAAGCTTCTGGGCCTGGGCAGTCCAGCCAAGTCCCTCCATCCTGTAGGGGGTGTTGTTGTTATATTTAAGTTAAAAGTAAACTAGTTAAGTTTGCAACTGCTAGCCTGGGGGTTGCCAGATTTGTCCTCCAGGTGCTAGCCCTCCCTCCCATGTCAGGGAAAGATGTGGACCAAAGACAGACCAGATGACATCAAGCAACGGTGAGAGCATTGACCTGAACCTCAGTCGTGAGAGGACTGAAGATGCCAAGATGCCTTCTATAGTGGATAACCACCCGTGGAGGACTTGTGTGAGTAACGGCTGGCCGTGTGCAGCCCCATAAGTCAATTTTACCTACCCCCACCCCCAATCCACAAGTAGCAGTGGCAATACTAGTGATATCAGAAGGTGGACAAGACAATGGGGCCGGATGGGGTGCATCCCAAAGTATTAAGAGAACTCAGGGAAGTGCTGGCAGTGCCACTGACAGCCATGTTCAACAGATCACTGGAAACAGGCGAAGCACCAAAGACTGGAGGAGGGCGAATGTAGACCCTCTCCACAAAAGTGGTAGCAGGAAGAAGGCTGGCAATTACAGGCCAGTTAGCCTGACCTCAGTGGTGGGGAAACTAATGGAATCACTGCTAAAAGAAAGGCTTGTGATATATCTAGAATCCAGTGGCGCATGGTACCCGAGGCAGCAAGGATTCACACCTGGAAGATCATGTCAAACAAATCTGATAGATTTCTTTGACTGGGTGACAAAGGAAGTGGATCAGGGAAGGGCAGTCGACATGGTCTACCTGGATTTCAGCAAGGCCTTTAAAACCATCCCACATAGGAGACTTATAAACAAGCTGGGCAGCCTGAGAGTGGGTTTCAAGGTGGTAAACTGAGTCTAAAACTAGCTGTGGGATAGGACACAGAGGGTGGTGGTGAACAGAGTTAAATCTGAAGAGAGAAGGGTGACCAGCAGGGTCCCACAGGGATGAGTGCTTGGACCAGTCCTTTTTAATGTCTTCATAAGTCACACTGCAGAAGGGCTGGAAGGGAAGGTATGTCTCTTTGCAGCCAACACGAAGATCTGCAACAGGGTTGATAATCCATGAGGGATACAGAAAATGAGAAGGGACCTAAGCAAGCTTGAGGAGTGGTGAAGGGTGTGGCAGCTATGATTCGCTGCAAAGAAGTGGAAGATCATGCACTTGGGACACAGAAATGCACGTGAGGAGTACATGATGGGGGGGGGATGTACTGATGGCCACCGAACAGGAACGGGACCTGGGGATAATCATATCTAATTACCTAAAAGTTGGTAAGCAATGTGAGAAGGCTGTGAAGAGAGCCAGTGGAATGCTAATGTAACCCCTAGGCGGCGCTACTCCTACTGTTACACCCTTGCATACTACACCTAGGAGCTAGGCTGAGGGGTTTGGGTTCGTTAACTTATAGCAAGTCTAAACAATGTGCAGTGTCTCCACTCAGAGTATACTTTTACGTGGGCTAGCTGTTATAGGGTATAACCCCTTGAGATGTTATACCACCCACAACTACCAGTTACCACCCCCAAACATGACCCAAAAGACATTTCCCCACATTTCAACATTTTGCAATTAATGACTCTAATAATATGCTCACACACGATGATTTTCAAAAACAGTAACAACAAGATTTATTTGGGGGACATATGAGTTAGGGTGGGGAAACAGGAGGAATAGAGGTTATGCTGATTGCTATTTACAAAACGTAGCTAGTTTTGGATTGGTTTGTGCTGGTGAACCCTCCAGCTGGGTGGCTACTAAATTACAGAAAAGGCAAATCACAGTGCAAACGACCAAACATGATACCCAGCGCCCTTACTATCTAAGCTGCTGACTAAAAATCAGATGTTACATAATAATTATTCCCACCACTGGTACCAGTCCCAGATACAGCTGAAACCCCGCAATCTCACACTATACACTGGGTACCCAGAAACCAAAGTCCTGGATGTTGCAGGCCTGATGGGTGTTGCAGCGGGTTGAGTTGGCCAGCTTTGATTAGAAGGAAGGGGGAAAACTTGGAAAGCAACGTTCAACAATGGCTGTTGATTTTTTATCAAGGAGGCAGGGATTGCCCTTGGCAGAGTAGCAGGGGTGACCGTGCATTTGGCAGAACTGAACATTTCAAAAGAAGGTAACTTGGCTAGATCTTGGATTCACGAATCCTGAACATTCAGCACAATGCAAATTGGAGTCACATCCAATACCTAGGCATCACGTTCGATACTTCCCTCTCTTTCCACACCCACATTAATGCCCTGTCAGCCACCATTAACTCTCGGATTGGCCTGATATACCGGCACAGGGGCTGCCTGCCTCAGGTTGCCCTTAGGCTGGCCATCACCTCCTCCGTCTTGTCCCTTGTGGACTATGGCTTGCCCATCTACGCCGCAGCTGACAACACTGCCCTCTCCAAAGTCCAACTCTCCATCAATAAGGTCTGTAGGCTCCTGAACGGTACCCCCAGCCACACTCACATCTGCCTTCTCTATACTACCACCAATCTGCTCAATTTTGAGGAGCGACTGCTCTACCAGACCTGCCTTCTCGCTAACAAATCACTGCTAGGACTCTCCCCCCTTGGGGTTTCCACCTCCCTACATCAGTCATCATCGTCTGTCACCACCCATAGCTCTGTTAAGGCCACTTTCAAGGTGCCCAGAACCAAGACCTCTCTTGCCCAGAGATCCTTCCTCTACTGAGCCCCCACCTGGTTCAATTCCCTCCCTAGCTGCATCTCCAACTTGCCAAAAATTGGCTCCTTCAAAATAGCCCTTCGGAACCATATCTTTAATACCCACTGTTGTAGGTGCAACTAACCCCCTGTTGTAACCTGTGGTACCCACCTGCCTTGCCCCCTGGCTCGACAACGTCCACTGGACAGCCTCTCCCTCCCCCAGACCCACTCTTTCCCTGCTAGGTCCAAACAGGGATGTAACCCGCTGTCTTCTCCGAGGACCTACTATATCCATGAGTGTAACTCACAATTTTGTAACACTATGCAACCTAAGTAACATACAAACTACTACATTATTTAACCTTAGTGTATCTATGTTAAATGTTCCTTTTACTGCACCTGTAATGTTATCCTCTGTTTTAATCTGCACTGTAATAACTGTCTTGATGTCTGCCCCCCCTGCGACGAGGTGCCTTTGTAAATGAGTCTCTGACTCAAAGGTTGTAAACCTGATTTGTAATGAATAAATAAAGAATAAATACATAAAGAATTCATATACCAATACTTTTCTCAAGCATCTTTACTATCAGAATGAAGTCACATCCAGTACATTTAGATACCAGTACTTTTTCAAGCATCTCTACTCTCAGACAAAGTCAAGCAATGCGGAAATATGTAATTTCTAGATGAGTAACTCAGACACAGCAAAACTCAAGGGCCTCAGGTCCTCGCTGAAATGGCAACGTGACTATGGCAGGCAGCTCCAACAGGGCAGTCTTGACCCATACAGGGTACAGATAGATATCAGCACATTTATATGATTCAACAACAGAGAATTCAAGACACCTGCCTGGGCCACTTGAGCAGCAGGCAAGGTACAAACAAGATAAGTACTAGTGGCCACAGTCTCTTCAGGCAACTCGGCCCAGAATATTAATTTTACTGTTTCTCACAGTTCAGAAGATAAAGAGCATGTCGGCCCCTAGGTTACTTATTTCGGTTATTTGGCATAAACAATTACAAGGGCCAGCAGACCCACAGATTTACTTTCAGAACTTCTCCCTTGCACCAGGGGGTACAAAGATACTCATGCAAGTCCTTCACAGGTGGTCATGTGCTATAGAAGGCATCCTGGCGTCTTTAGTCCTCTCACGACTGAGGCTCTGGTCAGCGCTCTCACCGCTGCATGAGGTCATCTGGTCTTTGGTCCACATCATTCCCTGACATGGGAGGGAGGGCTAGCACCTGAAGGACATCTCTGGCAACCTCCAGGCCAGCAGGTGAAACAAAACTAAAGTACTTTATTTTAACTTTAATTTAAATAAAATAACAAACACCCCTCCAGGCTGGAGGGGCTTAACTGGAATGCCCAGGCCCAGAAGCATAGCAGGTCCCGAGCCTCCGCCCCTGTGGGGGGGCTCCCTGCAGGCTGAAATCTGCTTTTACTCTCCTTCAATCTCGCAAAATGCTGGCTTACACTGTCTCTTATAGAGCTTTCCCTAGACTCCTGATTGGTTGCAGTGATGGGGTGATTGGCCTCCAATTGGCTGGAGGACCTGTCACTCAAATAAATTAATAATGCATGAATCTTACTCGATGCACTGTTGGTCTGCTGTTTTGGCACCCAGAATTAGGTTCCAGTAAGTCCCCCATGAGCACTTGGCATTTACCCATGAGTTTTAGGTGAAAACCCCACAAGTCCTGACTTTATTTTTCTGACTTTCCAATTGGCTGCGGCGGCTTGCAATGGCTGCTTAATCCACTGTACCTTTCGCAGAATGAGCACAGTGCTGAATAATAGTTCTGGTGCAGCCAAGAGAAACAAGTTATTTGCCCCAATGCCCCACAGTTCTTTAGCCCAGGATGTGTACTTGCTGTCGCTGCACAGAGTGGCTGAATTGCTCTGTTTAAGCTCCCCTGCAGCAGCAGACAGGCTGACAATCTGAGTCCCAATAAAGTTCTGGTTCAGCCAGGGTAAAGCATTTATTTATTTATACATTTTTCCCCTGTAACACACTTTCCTCAACACATACAGCAGCAGTTACAAATTTAAAACATTTCTTTTTCTTGTCAGTCATAGCCAGGATACATGCAGCCCTGGGGGGCAGACAGGTGCTAATGAATATTCACAGGACCGGGGCTCAGCCCATAAATATTCAAATGAGCCCCGGTTGAACACTTCTGTGAAACTCCCTTTAATTTTAGGGGAGCAGCCTCTCAGTGGCCTGTCTGTGGTCACCGGGTCCCAATTAGGTAAGGGGACCCCGGGACCAATGGAACACTCCCAAAACAACCACAAAATGAAGCTGTTTAAAGATCAAAGGCGCCTTTCGCACCTACATGATTCCCACTGCCCTGGGGGCAGATGCTACAGCGGGAGATCGCGATCAGACATTTGAGAGCCCAGAGGAGCAGGATTAGGACTTGGGCTGCAGGCTGGGGCATCAGAGGGGCAGAACAACACCTGAGGGCTACACACAAAAGTACAGGCTGGTCCTGAAGGTGCTGAGGAGTGCAGGAGAAGACAAGAGTGGCAATGGCTAAGGTAAGCCCAGGCAAGCTTTCAAGGAACCCCCATTTGCAGAAGGGTTACACTTGTACTCTCTTTTTGCACACTCCATCAATTACAAAGCACTGTAGGACCACATTCTTAGACCAATGTTGGAAACAATGTGGGGGGCAGGGATCTCACATCCATAATTTCAGGAGTTGCCCAAAAATGACATCTTACTGGGAACAGGTGCATGATGGAATTCAGAAGGTCATGGGGAGATCAATTCTACTTACATTCACAGATACGGGTTCAGGGATTGCTCATACCAGGGTCTTTGGGAAAGGCCTCACATGGTTTATTGTTAATACTTTTGGCTGCAGCTGAAAAACATAACACATAATACAATGACTGTCTGATATCACTCCTCAGTTGAAATGCTGGAAGACGAAAGTCGGCACCGTTCAAGAAATGAAAGGAATTACAGCATGCCTGCAACTGTGACCTGACGTATTTCAGACTTTCTGGTAGCCATGGAGCATTTTCATGGGACTACTTAAAGACAGGGTCTAGTAATGAATTATGACTCCTAAGAGGCTGAGCTGGGGGGGGGGGCAAGGATCTTGGTCATCCTTGCTAATGGAGTTGTGCTAAGTGTCAGAAAAGTATGAATTTATAACTACGGTATTTCATAAATTAGGCTTTTCAGGTAATTGTAAGGGCTATCTTTAAGCCTTTCAGTGTTACTTTATTGTTGTATTCATGGTTAGTGTATTGTATATTTTGAACAAGACTGAATAAAAAAACCCACACTAAAATTAAAAGCATGAGCAAGTATAAGCATTCCCTGTCATTCATACAGAAGTAGGAACACAAATGCTGACATGCCACCTGCAGCGGGAAGAGCAATCTGCTATCAAACAAGTTTTGGATAAACAAATAATTGCAAGGTGCACAAGAAATGATAGTTAAGAAAGAAAACACATATTTTGCTAATAAAATATTTTAGCAATCAAACTCACTCATGTTTTGTATTTACTATCTTCATGGCACAGTTCATTACTGAAAACTCCTGGTCAAACCTGGACCTGGTCCTGGAAGCCCAGGACAAACCCTACCCCTCTACCTTCACCTTCTTTTTACTCTGTGCACACCCACCCCCCAAATCTCTAGCCCTCCTCCCCTTCCCCCAGATGGCTCCCCTTTACTGGCCTCCCTTGATCTTTCATAGAATGTAAATGACCCTGAATGCTCTCCATGGGTCCCTCTCCTACCCACCCAAGGGGCTTGTATCTCTCATCTAGTCCCTTCCCCCACCATCTTAAAGGGGGTCTCTCTGGGACACTGCCTTATCCCCTTCTCTCTGGTCCCCCTAGTCCCCTTGCAGGGTTCCTCGCATCCTGAAGGGTCTCCAGCCACATGACTCTTCCCCTCCTCCACCTCACCCCTCCCACCTCTTTCCCCCTTTTCTTTCACATAAGCACTTGTTTACTTATTAACCCGGCACTTATTATTGTCCACTCTTTCTACATGTTATGCACAACACTGTTGTAACAGTTTGTAACACCTGCTTTACAACTTTATGTTAATGTTGATCTTGTAACTTGAATGTTTAATGTCTCAATACAGTTGTACCCCTTCCCCCCAGGTTGCACTGGGAGACGAGTGACTTGTTGCTCAGTGTGCCTTCCTCGTGAAACATTTCAATAAATAAATAAATAAAACTGTCCCTTGGACCAGTGTGCCTACCCGGTTGCCAACTAAATCAATAAATAAAAGCCAGCATAGTGATTTTTTTCCCCACAAGAATCATTTGTGGAGAGAGAAAGACAACCTATTTGGGCTAGAATTCTCAGACCAGATGAAGTGACAAAGAATTTTGCATGACAGTACAGATAAAAGGCTACAGATGAGACTAAATAGCCATTTAGCACTTTCACAACTTGGACATGAAACATTTTACCTGTCACTACTCTTTTTAATTCTGGGTTGCATTGCATCATTGTGTACTTTGTGCTTGTCTGCAAAGTCCAGCTATAAACTGTCATCAGGCACCGTTTCCTCTATGACCTGAACCTCACCCAGCTGAATGAGAGAGACAGAATGGGTGGAAAGTTTAATTCCGTACATCAGTCTGTACCGCTAAAAGGTGAAGACCAGGGAACTGATATTCAAACATTTGCCCAGGCGCAAATCCTGGTTTGCATGCGAAAACTGGGCTTTGCACAGATTTCCTGTATTCAAAAGCAGGGTTTGTGCCAGGGCAAACTGTGGAGCGGGGCACAATGCAAATGGAGGGGCGGGAATCAGAGTATTGGCAAAGTGCAATATTCAGAGCATCTGCACTGCGCAAGGTTGTTTTGCACAGTCCCCTTGCGCGGCGTAAACTCCGCTGATAGAGACCACGACTTACTCCCGTGCAACCCTAGCAGTTAGCAGAGGAAGTTTGGTGCCCATCCGTACAAGTCCCAAGCCACCAAAACAGTGTTCCTGGTGTCCACTGGTCCCTCCACCCACCCGCACCCATGTCCACCATCCACACACAATGCCCCTGGCATCTAGCAGTCCCTCCCCCCACCCACACCTATGCCCGATTTTTCCATACACAATGAACCTGGCATCTAGTGGTCCCTCCACCCACTCACACCTATGCTCGATGTCCATACACAATGTCCCTGGTGTCTAGCAGTTTCCTCCCCACCCGCTCTTACCCGATGTAACAGAACATTTACCACGGTGTCTAGTGGTCTCCCCCCCTCACCCGATGCCCGCCCAATTAATAAAAGAAGATTTTCCCTGGTGTCCAGCAATCCCTCCCCTCATCCGATCCCTGTCCCCGTACTGGTGAAAGGCCACCCTGGTTGGACAATCTCCTTGACGATCGCCGTCCTGCAACTAACGTGAAGGATGCCTGTGGCAAGTAATGACCCCCCCAACAACACAGCTCTGGCCCTGTTCCCAAATAGTGATATTCTGAACCCCCACAGACCATGTCTTGATGGTGTCTAGTGGCCCCCCTCCTTCTCGTGGCACTGAAAACCTACCCCCCCGGTCACCCTTACCAGAATCTCAGTGCTGCGGTAAAGTGATGGCGAGTGACACAGCCCTCCACACACCACCTCAGCAGGTAGTACGCTGCTATTTGCCCTATAAATAAGCAGCATGCTCATTGCTTCTGTCAGATGGCGGGCAGCCAAGGTAGTGTGCGGAGGGCTGTGTCGCTCGCCATCACTTCAACACAACAGAGATTAAGGTAAGGGTGACTGGGCGGTGGGTTCTTGATGCCACGGGAGGGAGGGGGGTGCCACCAGACACCAACAAGACCCGGGCTAGGAGGGGGTTCAGAATACCACTATTCGGGAACTGGGCCGGAGCTGTGTTGTTGGGGGGGGGTGGCATTACTTGCCACAGGCCTCCCACACGTTAGCAGCGGGCTGGCGATCACAGGGGGTGGAGGAATTTTTCAAACCAGGGTGGGGTTCCATCAGTATGGGAACGGGGATCAGACGGGGGGGAGGGACTACTGGACACCAGGAGAATCATCTTTATTAATCAGGCAAGACATCGGGTGGGGGGGCCACTAGACAGCAGGGTAATGTTCTGTTACATTGGGTAGAGGTGCGGGTGGGGGAGGACCACTAGACGACAGGGAAATTGTGTGTGGACATCGGGCATGGGTGCGGGTGGGAGGAGGGACCGCTGGACACCAGGGAAATTGTGTGCATGTGCTGGGTGAGGGATCCGGTGTGGGGGGGGGACCACTAACGCCAGGGATAGCTCCGCATCTGGGACCAGGTGATTGGGGGCAGTGCTGTGCTAAACTGCTTGGTTACCCATGCAAATCAACCCATAATGGGCATGCAAATGGCCCCTTAGCCTCTTGCATGCCCAATGGGCTCATTTGCATGGGTTCCTTTCAATATTGCAAATAGCACTTCGGCGTAATCCACTGTGGTGGCGTACGTCGGGAGCCATGTCAGGGCAGCGCTAAGTGGCTTAGCGCTGGACCAACATTGCCCAATATTCAGTCGAATAGCGCCGGTGTGCTATTCCACTGAATATAGCATCTTTGGTCACCCAGGCTATTGCAAAGCAGAGTGCAAATTGTTGTGCTCTGCGTTGCACAATTTTGAATATTGGACGTGAGATGTAACTGGTAGTTTCTTCAAAGACAACTCTCAGAGGCTGAAACACATCGCTTGTGGCATTTTAAATCAAACACACCCATATTCTCCCTGTCTCAATTTCTCTCCCCAATCCTGCTACTGCCTGCCCCAAGACTCCTGCCATATTTCTCAGTGCCTGTTTCTCTGCCTTGCTCCCCTGATCCAGACTAGAGGACACTTTATTTGTGCAAATAATGCAATTGCAGGAACCTGACAAACACCCAAGGCTTACAAAGCATCCCACTGTGATGCCAAAAGTTGGATGTTTTTTGGATTCCTGTGTTTTTACTATTTATAAAAAAACAAAGTGTTAGCCAATTAAGGTCAGGGGAACGGGGCGTCGCAATAGGCAGTGAGAAATGGGGTGGAAAGCACCATGGCAGGTAGTAGCAGGATTGGGATAAGAAAAGCAGACTGGAACAGTGAGGAAGAGAGCAGAGGTCAGCCAAGGAACAGAGACCCAGGAAAGACTCTGAGAATAAAATAGTTCTGGATTCTCTATTTAAAATATTTGTTGGCCCGTTGGCACAGCGGTTGGATTTCTGCTTGCGATGCCGGCGACCCAGGTTTGGGAATGGACCCAGGTCACTGGAGGGCTGGCCGGGGGGAGAAGTATATAGCATCCCACAGACTGCTCTCCTTCTCTGGGGGAGGGTGGGGTAAGTGTCTGGCGCTAGACGGACCCTGGTGGAGGCCAGGAGTCAGGCAGCCACCAGCGCTTGCATGTACTGGAGGCGGGGCGGACGCCGGACATCACTGCATCCCCGCCTCCCGGAGGAAAACTGAAAAGGGAGGGGTGGGTCCTCCATCTAAATGAAGCCCTCCCTGAGCTTCAAATAGCCACCGTCGCCAGCAGTACTCCCAACTAGATACTGGTTCCGCGACACTGGAATTAGGGGAACCAGTGCCGTGGCCCCACCCTCTGGGGGGTAAGCCAGGGGGTGATAAGGAGACAAGCTGGCAATTGACGGTTGGTGGAAGCCCGGGGGCCGTGACCAGGGCAGAATGCCGACGGAGGACCTGCCAGGAAAAAAGAAAAAAAATGCTATGCATTTTTCAAGAAGAGGAACATAAGAAAACATGGATAAAAACAAAATTAACAGCTTAACAGCCATATGCAATAAAAGATTAGCTCAAAAGGTCCAAATCTATTCAAGGTGTAGCAGTCTATGACGTATACAGATATGTCACAAAGTTGTACTTTCAGGGCTATAGGGAAAAGGGCAAATATTGTTAACCTGTCAGAAATTCAAGATTGTAGGTAGTACATCCACAATAGCTTTAATCTAGGACATTCTATAGCTGAGCAATGTCTGTCAAGTCTCTGAGCAGCAAGTAAAAAGAAAAGATAGAAAGGGAAACAAGAACCGGGTGGGGGTTGGGGGCCTCCTAAGGCACAAAGTCTGGATCTGCTTGCATCTAGTGCCAGACCCATCGTCTCCAGTGCAGATCGAAAGTAGGGGTTTGATGGTGGAGATAATATGTTAATCTCTCTAAAGCATATATTTCGGCTACAATGGTCCACCAGTTTTCTACAGTGGGGATTTTAGTGGTTAACCTAGTCTGGTTATCATCTTTTTGGTGACTTATATCAGAGTGAGAAGAAGTTGTGAGGTCTGACCCCAAAAAGCACCTCCTTGGGGTGAGATAGCTAGAAGTATCAGCGAGGGAGTAATTGCTCCATGGGCATTAAAGATTACTTCTAAGTCCTGTATCACCACCATCCAGAACGGTTGCAACAAGCGGCAAGACCAACAAATGTGGGTGTGGTTCACTGGGCTAGTTCCACAGTTTCTCCAGCACATCGCCTGACTTGGACTGGTATACTTAGTGACCACGTCTGGTGATCTGAAAAAGCAAGATCTACATTTCCAAGAAAATTCACACCACACCATGGCTGCAGTCAACCGGTGGGATGAAAGAGCATATTTATCACAAATTTGGATGGTAATAGTTTCGTTAAGCTCAGAGTTCCATTTCTGCAAGATATATTCGGTCATTGTGTGGTGGAGCTCCTGTAGAGCTTTCACTAGTTGACTAATTAATTGCGGAACCGGATCCCCTTGGACATGACTGATGACAAGTTGCATCAATAAAGGTAGAGGTTCAGAAAGAGCTAAGTGCGATTTTGCCTTGCTCTGTATAAAAGAATGGAGTTGTAAACATGGAAATGGCCTGAGGATGGTAAAAGGTACTAAAAATAGTTTCAGATTCTCAAGTTAACAAACACTACCATATCACTCTGACACAGTTAAGTATTACACTTCCCAACTGTACCACCTGAACAAAGTGAACAGTGATGCTTACCACAGAATTCAAACTGATGAAAAAAAGTTTGGGTCATGACAATAGGCTCCAGACTTTGTTTTGTACATAATAATAGATCGAGGGAGCTCTCTCAACCAGTTGGAGTACTCCTTGGCCCTGCGTGTGAGCCACTTACACTGTAAAGAATGTTTCACATGCAGGTGCCCTGGAAACAAGCATGTTTGGGAGAGCGTCTCTGAATTTTTATCATATTAATATTAGAAACATAGAAAAGGTGATGGCAGAAGGAGACTGATGGTCCATCTAGTCTACCCATTGAGGTTTCTGGAAGCCCTAGTGGTTCCAGGGACTAGCACATCAGTTACTGTTGCATAAGGCTACCCCCTCCCTCCCTCCTTCCCTCCCATTGGTGTGTCTGAATACTCTATCCCACCCATGTTTGAAGGCAGTGGCCGTATTGGCCTCAATCACCTCCTGGGGTAATCTGTTCCATCGTTCAATTACCTGCTCTGTAAAGAAATGTTTCCTGAGTTCTTGTTTGAAATTCCCTCCCGAGTTTCCATTCATGAAAAGATCTGAGAAGTGTACTTTGTTAATGCCTGTTATATACTTGTATATCTCTATCATGTATCCCCTCTCTCTCCTAGTTTCCAGCAAGAACATATTGAGTTCTTCCAAACGGTTGTCGTATGATAGCTCATTCTACCTGTAATCATCTTAGTAGCTCTCCTCTGCACTGTCTCCAGTCTATTTATATCCTTCTTCAGGTGCGGGTTCCAAAACTGGACACAATACTCCAAGTGGGGTCTTACCAGGGATCTGTAGAGAGGAAGGATGATGCTCCTGTTCCTACTATCAAAACTTCTGCTGATACATCCCAACATTCTGCTGGCCGTACTATATGTCGAATTGCACTGACTGGATACCTTTAGGTCACTTAAGTTCTACACCCCAAGGTCCCTTTCCTCGGATGATGTGCTGATTTGGACGCCGTTCAGCCAATATTCTGTTCTAGGGTTGTTTCTTCTGAGGTGCATTACCTTCCATTTTTTGGCATTAAAGCAAATATTTGCTCTTGAGCAATAATATATTATGATTGCAAGAGTAGTCTCCTATTTTTGTGGCATCAGAACCACTCACCTTTGCTTCCCAGTTCTCATATCCGAAGAATGCATGTGAGACCACTCTTACAACCATCTCATACACACTTCCAACTACCTGGAACCAGCTCCAGCCTGTACTGAAACTCTCTAGCATTGTTTCTGTCAATCTCTTTAAAACCTTCGCTACGACCAAATTAAAAAATATCTGCAGCTGTTCCTAGTCCTTACTTGACCGTTGACTTTTATATCAACAACTCGGTTCCCCTCCCTAATTCTTCTACTTTCCAATTCTACTCACTTCTCCTTTTCCTTCCCCACCCACCCTTTACTCTTTATTTCCTATTCCTCTGCACTTTTCCTCCTTTTCCCTCCCCCTCCTCCCTCACAAGATGCTCCCTCTCTTCTCCCTCTCCACTCCCCTTTGCACCTGTCTTATACTCTCCCTTCACCTTATGCATCCTGTTGCTCTTGTTCCAACTATTTTGGCTGTAGTTTCTCTACTTCTAATGATTTCTCCAGGTTATGTTTATAAATATTACGTTTTTATGTTTTATTTTGAGCACTGTGACTCCATGTACCATATACTGTTATGTACCAAGATTTTATGTATGTAATTTCCTTTGTCTATATATGTTCCTCAGGACCTCCTCGTGAATGAGCTTGCTCAATAGAGTTTTCCTGCAATAAACTTGAAACGTGAAAGAGTAGTCTCAGATGATGCATTACCGTGCAATGTTGTCTGTTTAAAATTCAGAAATAACTGTACAGGAATTGCCCTGATAGCCTATTAATGTGATAAGTGCATCTGCTTGCCATGCAGGGGATACATTTTCATGTCCCTGAGTTCCAGCCAGGAAAACCGAGACACACTCTGGGTGACGCACACTGTATATGGTGGAGAGAGAAATAAACAGAAAAATTGAAAAAGGCTGGAGGATAAAAATTTTTTTTTACATTACTAATAGCTGATTTTGTGGCTTAAAGTAGCTGCATGATCACCTGCAACCTGCAAATATAAGTGTGACAGACTAACACCTTGGGGACCTTTAACGCTTCTGAAAATCCAGCTACATACTGCATTGGACAGACTGTACAGTACAAAATCAGTGCTCATAGTTGGGTACAGAATGATGACCCAGGTGCATCACTTAGACCCATTGTTGTATTTGTTCCTCCTTATCTAACAGGTCAGGTTCTATGTCAGCCTGTACTCAAGTCCTTGAACCCTTGCCTACTAAGACAGTCATCAGTTCATCACTGGCTCCCACATGCTCTCTTATTCTGTCCTGGATTTATCTATCCACTGACTTTTCCAACCATGGGAAGAGGGGAGAGCACAGGTCCACGTGCCACAACTGGGCAAAGAGCAAGAGAGTGGCAATGTCATCTGCCTGAACAGCACCGTTGTTTCCACCTGTTACCGCACAGCCCGAGATGTGAGGCCATTCTGGCCAATCTGAAGT
Source organism: Neoceratodus forsteri (assembly GCA_016271365.2). Classification (NCBI taxonomy): domain Eukaryota; kingdom Metazoa; phylum Chordata; order Ceratodontiformes; family Ceratodontidae; genus Neoceratodus; species Neoceratodus forsteri. The sequence goes on from JADMNL010000025.1 coordinate 248,007,987, forward strand.
GGGCTAGGACAGCCATCTGTTGGCGCAGTGGCAGGGCACTGCACTACCATGTGGGTGACTCACATTCAGGCACAAGGCCAGGAAGTCTGTGAGTGGGTGACCAAGGTCGGCAAGTGCTGCAGCCAGCAGTGCATCACCAACAAAAGGTAGTCACCATGTAGTTTTTTTGTCAGCAATAATGATTTTCTGGGCTGGCCCGGTGGTGCTGAGGGTTGAGGCACTGGACGCCACACCTCGTGCCATGCCAGTGATCTGTGTTCAGGAGCGGATGCGGGTCACCAGGGGTCAGCTGGGGAGGAGCAGGATCGAACATCCGGAGGACTACTCTTCTCTCCTGGGGAGGGTGGGTTGTGAGCCATGCAGCTCTCGTGGCTCCCAGTGGAGGCTGGGGGCATTGCAGCTGGCGGGGCTACATTGAGGGGTAGGGAGGAGTCGGCAGACATCCAGCGGCAGGGGCGGGCTCGCTCCCGACATGCAACGGACGTCATTGCACGTCCAATCCTCCAGGACCAGGAAAAAGGACCCTGGCACCCGGACAGGCGAAGGTGGGTCCAGTGGATGACCCCCACACCCTCAGCTGGATCCGTCCCAACTGGTCTCCGTGTCTCCTCCATTCCCAGGCCGCCCTTCTAGAGTCTAGATAGAGTGCCAGAGAAGTTAGGGTGGTCCCACCCTGGAGGGTTCAGAGCCAGGGGACCGGGCGGTAGGTGGACGTGGAAGAGGGCTCCCGGGAAACGGAGACCAGATTAGGTGGGATCTCAGGCAGGGTGGAATAAGGTAGAGCCAAGGGACCTCACTGGAAAGAGGTGTAAGGGGTCAGTGCAGGAGCATAAATAGAGTTGACAAAAAAAAAAAAAATGATTTTCTGGCACTAGCATCAAAATACCCATACTTCTTTTCATTTTCTTTCATTCTTAAACTAAGATATGGGATTTTGAAGTCTTTAAACGTTCTCGTTCCTATGCCATATCTGCAATGAAAAAAAATAATATTTTGGTATGTACCACTGAGATAGAGTGGGACTCCAATCCACAAAAACACCTTCCAAAACTAAAAAAAAAAATACACGATCAAACTGAAACAATGTGGATTACAATTACAAACTGCACTTCGGACCCCTTATACTTGGTCTTTGTTACCGACCACCTGACTCCACAACAGAAACTACTACTGAAAACCGTTACTAAAATAGAAAAGGCATGTGATACAGAAACATGGAAACCGAAAATGATGGCAGAAAAAGACCATTGGTCCATCCAGTCTGCTCATAAAAGCAAACCCTGGACCTATAGCAGATATAGTATTCATAAGTGACATTAATCTTGGGGCTATAGGCAGGTGCAACAAAACAGTGCAATATACAGTGGGTAAACATTTAGTAAATATAACAGAACAACTGCACTGATTACAACACATGTCCAAACTGACCAGAGGAAACAAACTGCTAGATATCATCCTTGCCTCTGAGAATGTAAGCATTAGAGACTGCAATAGGGGCTCCACTGTGCAACAGAGACCAACATTTGATATACTTCCACACACTTTTTTACGGAGAGGGTGGTAATTGGGTGGAATGCGTTACCGGCAGAAGTGGTATCGAGTAGAACAGTGGAGTGATTCAAAAGGGTCTGGGACAGGGCAAGGGGGAGGGTCAAGGGAGGGAAGGGTGGGAGGGAGGAGCAGCTGAGAGAATAAGGGGTACTAGCTGCACATTCGAGCAGACTTGATAGACCACTAGACCTTTATCTGCAGGCAAATTTTGTATGTTTATATGTTCATACAGTACCCATTCCAATGAGATACAGTGTGTGGAATCACTGAGATATTCTTGTATAATAAAGCTGATTTAAATAATATAACTAAAGAATTTGGGCAGCGCAACCCAGGTTGCACCATGCAAACCAGGAAAAGCACCAGCTGTCAGGGGGCGTGCCCATATTCAAAGGGCACATATGTGTAGTGCACCTCTGACAGTGCCAATGTGCACAACAGTGTGCTGCGCCTATGCAAATGAGGGCTCCTCCATGTACACGCAGTGCAGCACAGTACTGAAACACATCAGAAGTGCAAAACTACCTCCAGCAGCAGCGCAGATTTACGCTTCTGACACCCAGCCCTAAACAATGCGCAGACCCATCTGCCCACTGTTAAGGGCTGGGTACCCTGGCAGACCTGCAGTCCCTCCCTACCCCCGATTGATGTTATGATAATACAATACCTCCCCTCTCATTCCCCTTTTCCCTGGTAGTCTAGTGACCACCCCCAGACCCGATCAATGTTATGATAATAAAATACCCCCCGTTCCCCCTTTCCCTGGCAGTCTGGTGGTCCCCCTCCCCAGCCCGATCGATATTATGATAATAAAATACCCCGTTCCCCGTTTACCTGGTAGTCTAGTGGTTCCCCTCCCTGAGCCCCTACCCATATAATAATAGAAACAACCCAGGTCCCTGGTAGTCAAGTGGGCCCCCCCACAACCACCACATTAGGCAGTGACCCACCACCCCACTCTCCTCCAACCCTACAGGAGCTGGTGACTGGCACAGCCCACCCACACCACCATGGCCAGCCACCGACTGATCTGAACAGGAGCGCATACAGTATACAGTACACACCCATTGGTTGATCGATCAACCAATGGGCATGTACTGTATATTGCACGCACTCCTGTTCAGTTTAATTGGTGGCTGGCTGTAGTGGTATAGGTGGGCTGTGCCAGTTGCTGGCTCCTGTCGGGTTGGGGGGGTCAGAGTGGTGGGTCACTGCCTAATGGGTGGGCCACTTGACTACCAGGGACCAGGGCCATTTCTATTATTATAATACGAATCGGGACTCTGGGAGGGGGAACCACTAGAATACCAGGAGAATGAGGAGGTATTTTATTATCATAACATCAATTGGGGCTGAAGAGGGGGGACCACTAGACTACCAGGGAAACAGGGAATGGGGGGTATTTTATTATCATAACATTGATCGGAGCTGGGGAATGGGGACCATTAGACTACCAGGGACACTGGGTGGGATGTTTATGTCAAGGAGGATCGGAGCTGGGGGAATGGTCCGGCGTACTCCCCGGCAGTGCTTGTATGCAGATGAGCCCATAATGGACATGGAAATGGCTCCATTGCACTGTGCATGCCCAATGGGCTCCTCGGCATGCTTGGGCTGAATATCACCCATGGGGGCCATGGTGCAAACCAGTGTGCGCCGCACTGTACCCCTATAGGCATTCCTCAGCACCGCACTCTGCTCCCGCTGCGCCAAACATGGTGACCCCCTGCTGTGCGCTGCATGACCAGGGTCCGATATACAAACTGACTACCCGGTAAATTCGGATCATGCATTCTGAATATGGTGCCAGAGCCGGCTGGCCTAATTTTTTTATGGGGCCCTAAGACATCATAGATTAAAAAAAGCCACACTTTAAAGCACAATGTAGAAAAGATGTGGGAAATCATAAAAAAAACAGTATAGGTAACATCAGTCTGACATATATCCCAACATTTAAAAAAAATACAACATAGGGATAAGGTCAAAATGGCTTACAATAATAGTCAAACGGGGGCAGAGCCTGCAGGCATGTTTTCCTCAGCTCTCCCTGTGAAAGTTTCACAATTGTCATTAAACTTCTTTCCCACAATAACTAACTTCGTAGACTGCTTGTGTTTACCGTAGTACTTTCCCTGGAGAAATTTGGTGTAGCTGACAGCAAGAAAACTGATCCTGACTGTGGCAAAGGGAAGAAAGGGCCTGCAGCAGCTGGCCCAAGCATAACAGGCAGATGTGCAACCACGGATGGGGGAGGGGGGGCCAAAGCCCACCCTCCAGAACATTATGCAAGCAATCCAGGCCATGCCAGAGTGGTGGCTTTGGACCAAAAAGTAGCTGATTTTAAGTTAAGGCTGCTTACCTGTGAATCTCAGCCCCAAGTGGCGCACTTGGAAGTTTGTGAGGCCACTGGATCAGCTCTCCAAGCAGCTGCGCAGGGCTGATAAAAGAGAACAAGACTCTAAGATAATCATCTCAAGTCACTAGAAGACATCACAAGAGCTGTAAACTTGTGAGTGCTGGGGTTGCCAGAATCTGTGGAACAGGAGTACCCAGTTTCTTTTCTGACACATTGGCTAAAAGAATTGCTCAGTTTATGTAACCCCGCTGCAAATGGGGGTTCCCAAAAGTCTTCCAGGAGCTTGCCTGAATGCTCCAAGTCTGAGCGGTGTTCGGCGTCTGAGCTGTTTAAATGTGGTTCCAAGTGAGTGCTATTTGAGCCTCCACGTACTGTCTCTTTAAGAGCTGTCTGCTTGCAGACTTAATTAGTTTGTATGGAGGGGACTGTGTATTTAATGCTCGAATCCCACCCGAGCTGCTGTCAATTTGCTCCGTCTCTGTCGTCGCTACATGTGCAGAGGGAGCCTTGTTGAAAGACATAACTGTTTGTTAGAAATCATTTAGAGTGACTGATAAAATGTAGTTTGTCTAACTTGTCTTCATTTCAGCACAAACTGTTTCAGTGTAGCTTTTTTCATTTTGGTCCTGAATAGCTGACTTGGACCAATCAGGATGATAGGGAGACCCTAAAATGGAGCCTGTGGATGAATCGGAACTTGGACTCTCAAATTTGAGCCAGCCACGAGGGGATTGTATGGGCAGTGACTCTGGGAAATGTAGTTTTAACCTTGGCGCCTTTTTCCACCAACAGAGGGAGTCTTATTGTGAGTGACAGCCAAACCAGCCAACAGAATGGTGTGGAGCTAAAGGAAATGCCTTGCTCTGTGACTGGAAAGATTAGATCTGTTGTGACTGTGAAGAGAGAAGGAGCTCTGTGCTTCTGCGGTGTGTAGTTTCGCGCGGGAAGCGTGTGTGAGGCCCTGAGTTTCGGTCTGCAGTCTTTGTGAGTGCCAGCTTGGACTGAATCTGAGTTGTGAGGAGAAAGAAGCACTAGAAGTGTGGAAACCAGGCTCACGCTGTAGAAGACTGGAGAAATTGCTGAATCGTGCTCGGTCTGTCAGGGACTGAAGCTGCTGTGTGTGCTCCCGGGTATTCTGCAGTAATTGCGATCGGGATCGAGGAGCAGCCTGTCTGGTATAGAACTTTCCTTTTACATATGAATGTGCGTAGTGTTTGTGGGGAATCGCTATTTCCAATCCCCCGTGCTGTGTGTTGAAGCGGGAAGCAAACCCCAGCTTGTCTCAGACTAAATCCAGTTGCTATCAACTGCAGTGGGGTCCAGTCACAAGGACCTTGTCTCCATGCCCTGTTGTTCTGGCAATCCAGAAGAACATCCACCATCCGGTCCTCAGCTTGGGTATTGTGAGTACAAATCAGGGTATTTCCCTGCAGCCTGTTTTCAATCACAAGTGTGTCATCTAATTCTTGTTGTTTCACTGCTTCATGGACTGAGCCATCCGGCTCCGGACTACAATTGGGTATTGTGCATATATTAACTCCGGTGTACTGTGTGAGCCACTAGAGGGAATAAAAGGCGGTCTCAGTGTCCCAGAGGGCTGTGACCAAGCTAGTATAACCACTACAAACCCTGACCTCTGGGTAGAGGCACCCGCCATAGGACCTAGGCCTCTCAACCTGTCCGTAGTCAAACAGGCAGGGGTAGTAGCCCTTGGGATAGCATCACCTAGGGGTTACATTTGGATAAGGACATTGGTATAACTCGAGCATACACAATCACTTCAAGAAAGTGGAAGGAGGACCTCTTGTACCGCAGAACACATATGTTTGTGTTTTCCAGTAGCACTGACAGAGACCTAGTGTCGGGCCCAACAAAAAGAAAAGGACTGCTATCTGTAGAAGACAATATTAAAATCTTCCTATACCTAGACCTACGTTTTGCAGCAAGAGACAGGTGTAAGGGCTTTGATGCCCTTGGAGCAACACTCAGGTCCCTTGGTGTCTCCCACACTGTACAATATCCAGCTTGGCTAAGGATCATATATTCAGGTAAGCAATACATCTTCACAGACCTGAGCAAGGCTTGAACTTTGCCCACTGAAGAACAGGACTTGACTGAACAATAATGTTTGTTTTATAAGCTTCTCTTTCACCCTAAGTCTCTGCCAGGTAAAGCCGGCCCAGTGGCATGGAGGGCTGAGGCATCATGCCTACCTCCTGGGATGCCGGCAACCCATGTTCATGGTGTGAGCGGGCCGCCGGGGGTTGGCTGGGTAGGGAGAGGATTGAGCGTCCTGAGGACAGCTCTCCTCTCCTGGGGAGGGGGTGGGATGGAGTCCACTGCATGCCTGACCCCTAGTGGAAGCTGGGGGCCGACACTGGTGGCTGTACGTAGGGGCCGGTTAAGGGGCAGACGCCCAGCATGTCGCATGTGGGAGCATGTGCGGTGCGGCCATTGGCATCATTGCGCTGCCGTGCTGCACTTGGGAGAAAAATGGAAACTGGCTCCTTGGCAAGATGAATGTCGGTCATGAGGCCCCGCTCCTGACTGGCAGAAACCGCACTGGATCTGTTCCAGCACATTGAGGGGTCCCTGCTGCCCCACTGGGGGCAGCCATGGAGGAGAGGAGGAGGTAAGCTGCAGTGGGAGACGGGGCGCCGTAGGGGAAGTAGGAAGAAAATAGATTAACAGCAAAAAAAAGTCTCTTCCAGGGTATTGGGGGGGGAAGGGGTGTTGGAGGTGCACAGGTGGCTCTGAAATTGGGTGCTATATGCACAGCTTGGATATATCCTCTATTGGGCATATATAGTTATCATAATTCAAGCTGTTCTCACAAGATGGCACCAGTCACATGGTGAGCAGTGTCCAACCTTCCAGAACCCAAAACCTCAAGCAGATAGTAGCAATTCTGTGTGAGCTGGAGAAGTATCTTATAGTCTCTTCCAGTTCATGTTAAGTCTCTGCAATTTAGCAATAAAAAAATGCCCTCTGTTTGATCCATTGGTTACTAAGGGGAGAGGTGTAGGGGCTGGAGTGTCCCCTCCTCCGGTTTAGCAACAGTAAGCAGTGTTTGTTCATTCCAGGTTGTAAGGCAATCCTTTTTGTATTTTACCCTTAAGCTGTTCAGGATTTTTTTTTTAATTACCTGAAGCATGTTTGTTGCTAGATCACTTATAATACTGTAAACTGTGTTTGTTTCTCAAGTTTAAGCAACCACAAAGTTAGCCGAAATTTATCTAAATATGAGGTATTACTTGTTGCACTTGCTCAGTGTGATGATTGCTGGGGGAAACGGGGTGTAATGAGGGTAAGCATATGAACATATGATGAGATTTTAAAGTCATGGCAATTGCAACTGATCCCATTGTGACATATGAAATATGTTAGACTGGTCTACTAATGTTGTGATCTTTGGGGCCAGTTCATATCCACTGTGCTGTATTCTCACCCTATTTGTTTTACCACCCTCATGATGTTAAATTCTGGGTAGTACTGTGAAGTTCCCTAAGATAAGTATATATATATATATATATATATATACATATATGTATTACTGCTATGTACTTATTGTGATTTATTTTAAATAATGTAATATAATTTTGTTTTTTTGCTACTCAATTTTTATTGATGCACAGAAAATACACCAAATTGACATGACATCAATTAGTCTGTTACAACTCCAATTATAATTATAGTTAATGCTAATAATCCTATACTATTAGAGGAGCTCTGATAGTGTCCCTTCTCTGTGTGTTGTGCACAGGGTCCCCATTTGGGACATGAAATGTCCATGTTCATATAGTCCATATATGTTCTTTAGTTCATTTTCCTCTGTTCACTTACAGCTGACCTCTGTTTAGCTCTCTTCCTAAACAATGCTCCTCTATCTGTGACAAAAACCTCACAGTTTAAGAACTATGTACACATTGAATAACGCATAACAAAAAAACATAAAAAGACCAAAGATGCGTATATAAATAAATAAAAAGTGGTATGTGTGTGATGAGTTCATCCACAACTTACCACCCCCCTTCCCATTAGTATTTCTTTTCTTTTCTTTTCCCTAACAGTATGTCCTTTCCTCGCACTGCTGGCCAGAAGGGTCATCGAAACAAATACTAAATTAGAGAGTAACCCAGCACAAATGACGACTGGAGGATAGATCGATTCGTGGACTTTTCCTACCTCCCCCTGCACACTTCCTGTTAGTCCAAGCAAGGGGAGGTGGTACTCACCTATCTTGTCTTAATTTCAGGCAGAATCCCCCTAATCTGTACCTCTGTACCTTGGCTAAAAACCGGGTCCATATCTCCCCCTTTTGGGTTGTCAGGTGGAAAACCCTTTGTAATATAATTTTAAAGCTAATAAAAAGATTTTACAAAGAAAGTCAAACAGTTAATTACCAAGAAAAATAAGAGATGCAAACAATACATGAACAAAAAGAACAATGAAATGTATGAAATATAAATATGACCTAAAAAATAGAAATATGCAATTAAAAAGGCAAAAAAAAATATGTGGGGTTAAGTCTTGCAAAGAATGCAAATAAAATGAACAAAAAAGCCACCTTTGAGTAAATTAAGTCATTAATGTCATGGAAAAATCAGATAGGTCCTATCATTATCAATAACAAAACTACAAGCGAGCCAAAGGAAATGGCAAATGTTTTTAATGACTACATTTGTTTGGTTCCCCTTAAGAAAATGGATTCTAATGCCACAGACCCACAAATTCAACATAAACACACAGTTATCATGGAACAAATAAAAGATAGAATTAAGAGATTAAAACCTGACTCATCTCCTGGTCCAGACAAAACCACAAGTAAGGTACTCAAAATCATGTCAAATCAAATTGTGTTACCATTAAAATAAATAAAAAAAATGTGTATGTAGATAGATAGATAGAAAACAAATCACTTAGTTCAGAAGAAGTACCAAATGACTGGAAAATGGCTGATGCGATATCGATATTTAAACAAGCATTTGTCAGTGCCGAATGTTGGCTTGCTGGCATTGGCACTGGTAGTGCAGGAGTTAGAGAGATGCATAATAGGAATGGCAGTGAAGCATTGAAGTGATGTCAACCCCACCCTGTACAACCTGACAGGTGCTGGGGGTGTGCCTTTGGGTCATCAGCTGTAATGTTCATGCCATTTCACCTCACCTAACCCTGCAGACGCCAACAGGTGTTGCAGTGTGCCTTGGGGCTTTGGGCCTTACGCTCACCCCATTCCATAAGGAAATATGCTGAGATGGGTACAGTATAGGAGAATGGGGTGAACTTTGGGGCTGAAGATTCCAAGGCATACCACAATGCCAGTCACTGGCTGGAGGGTGGAGGTGGAACAGCGTGAGCATTACAGCCGACGATCCCAAGTCACAAACCCGACACCTGTCAGTCTCTACAGGGTGGGGTGTTACAGTTGGAAATCCTAACGCCCCGGGCATTTGTTAGTATTTTCACTCCACATTTTCAACATGGGCTTTTTGTGACCCCACCTCATAAACAGTTTGTTAGCTGAAAGGTGATTTTGCACAGCGACTGCTCCATTTGGCGCCACAGGTGCGAAAACATATTTTGAGCAGGATGTGAAAAATGACAGCTGTACTGTTCATGAGGAAGTGTAAAAAATGGCAATATTTAAAATCTGGAGTGTAAATATGAAAAATTGGTGACGTCATGAGCGTGTGTAGAAAGTGCACAACGCACGCCCGTAACGCAATAATTTTTTGGATTTTTTTTTACCAAATTTCCAACATAGGCATTTTGGGACCTCCCCTCATGAACACTGGCACTGTGATTTTGTTAATCTATCCAGAAAGTTGATTTCCCACAGCGACCGCGCCACACTACAGGTGTGAAAACACACTTTGAGCAGGATGCAAAAAATTACAGCTGTAGTGTGCATAAGGAAGTGTAAAAAAATGCCGATGTTGAAAATCTGGAGTGAAAATATTAAAAATTGGCAAAGTTACGAGCGTGTGTGCAAACTGCACAACACACGTTTGTAATGCAGTCATGTTTTAGAATTTTTTCACTAAAGTTGCAATATGGGTTTTTTGGGACCCCACCTCATGAACAGTGGCACTGTCGTTTCGTTAATCGGTCGCGAGAGGTGATTCCGTGCAGTGACCGCGAAATCACCTTTCAGGACGGAGTAATGAAATGACAGTCACATGTTTGTGAGGTGGGGTCCCAAGAACCTCATGTTGAAAATTTGGAGCCAAAATTCCAAAAAGTGGCTCAGATATCCACCTAAGTTGAAACCCCTCATTGATGCCATTATAAAGCTTACTACATTTTGTTCAGTTCACGGTCAGCTTTTGAAGAGTTCAGATGTGTCCTGCTCCATCGAAGATCGCAGCGCCAGACCTCCAGAGGTAATTATGGGATGGGGGGTGCGGGGAGGTGAGGTGCGCAGAGGGTGGATGCGGGTTGGGGAGGGGCAGCGGATTTATTTAGGGACCGTTTTCTTTTTTACAGGGACAAAACAAAAACAGGATGTCAGTGTGGAGGGGTTGTGGGATAACAGATGGACCAGACATCATACTTCAGGTTCAACACACAGTCTCTGTGTGATGTTTATTCAAAATGCAGCAGATAACCTTCAGCAATGGCATATCCCTTCTCCGGTGCATCAGTCTGCAGCAAGAAACTATGCATGTCCTTTCTCTGCACTTAGCCAGCACCTACTGACACTGATCTCTGATCTAACTGCTTTTTAGTGAAAACCCTTCATCCCTATGTGGGCCCCGTTTGCTTGGCTAGTGGCGGCTCAAAAAGAAAAAAAAAAAAAAAACAAGCTAGAAACAAAGAACCTCAGTGCAGAATCGCTGAAAAAAGGGTTTCGCCAAAAGGCATTGGCAACAAATCAAGATTCAAAGAAATACAACATCATACATACTTCCATAATGCAAAGTATCATGGGATATATGTAAATCATCATGAAATTTCAGACTTGTTCAGTTTACAGCAATTTACATACATTTTAAATAGCACAACTAACTTAATTTCTATAATAGTCATCTAGTACTTTTTACCATTATCAAAAACACCTAGTGCCATGATATTTTCAACATTTACTGGTTTCATAAACATAAGGTATATACATCAAGGCATTTTATGACATAGTGCTATTACATACTAAATCCAACAACGATAAACACAACCTGTTTTACATACATTTGGAAGCCACCACAATAACCTCCCTGCACGAGGACCTGAGAGGGAAAAGGAAAATTAAAGAGGACACTATAGCATAGTCAAGAAAGGGAAGGGGGTGCCCATAGGCGGCCAACCTTATGGACTAGAAATTGTAACAGATAGACTAGGCTAATAAATAGAAGAACTGTTGCAACAGATTTAAGAAAAGGTTGGTCCTCAAGCATGGCAGGAGCTCCCTGTCACAGTCAGGGGAAGGTTTTCTTTATTTACAGGTTTAAAAAATATTTTTGGAACATTGGGGTGGGCTCCCAGTGTGCCACATGAGTTTGGGGCGGGGGGGGACTGATGCCAACGGGGATTGGGCACCCCCATCAACAAACAAAGTGAGGGGGGGCTTGATGCCGATGGGGATTGGGCACCCGTCGGCAAAGAAACTGAAGTGGGGGGGGACATGCCGACATGTGGACTGGGCACCCTGAAGTCAGCTTTCTGGGGATTGTGTGGCGGACGGCAGAAGCTAGCATATTTATCGAAATGTTTCACCAGGAAAGGCACGTAACGGAGGTTTGTCATCTGACGCTCCAATGAAGAAACTGCACTTCATTGGAGCGGCAGATTTCTTTCAACTTTCTGGATCTCTTTTAAACTGCTGTCATCAGCAGCATGCTCGCTAATTGGTGCTGAGGGACGTACTCACTAAAGCATTGCACGCGTAACCCAACATAAAAAGGTGATTAACAGTACCCGAATAAGTACAGACATGTAAATCTGAAATCAGTATCAGGGAAAATACTTGCAGGAATTATTAAAGACATCATAATAACTCAAATACCAAATATAGATGTAAACCAGCTTGGCTTAACCGCAGGAAGATTGTGCACAGCAAACATGCTGTGCTTGTATGAAAAAATTAGCAATGCACTCAATAACAAAACTCTGTGTGATATTTTATACCTGGACTTCAGTAAGGTATTCGACCTGGCTCCCCATTGGACCATAACAAAGAAAATGGAAATGGCAGACAGCGACCACAGGTTAATTAGATGGACCACCACACAGTTATCAGACAGATCCCAGAAAGTCATAATAAATGGTTACTCCTCACAAGGCATAAGCGTTACAAGCAGAGCTCCACAAGGATCTGTGTTAGGTCTGCAAATTTTTCAAATTTTCATTTCTGACTGAACAAAGGGACTACACAGCTGGTCAATTAAGTAAGCAGATGACATCAAAATTGACGGCACATGCGGAACTATATAACAGTGTTCTAAAATACAAGATGATCCGTACTGTATAAATAAATTTCTTGACAAATGTAATGTTATGCATCTGGGCAATCAGAACGTCTGTCAAACATATGCTCCATGCAGAAATGCCTTAGTCACAACAACAAATGAACGAGATCTAGGAGTAACAAAAACGAATTACTTCGATCACTCAACACAAACTAATGAAGCAATAGCTAGGCGAATAAAGTCATGTGGGCAATAAAACATATTACACTGAGAGACAGGCGTGACATATTTCCCTTCTATAGGGCCCATGTCCGGCCACACCTTGATTTTGCCACCCAGTTCTGGTGCCCATATAAGAAACGGGACATAATTCAAATAGAAAAAGTTCAGAGAAAAGCAACCAAAATAATCGTGGTTCTAAAGAATAAACCTTATAACACCAGACTGGATGAACTGAAGAGCACCAATCATGCTCATTTCAGTAGTACTCTGGAAGCGGCCCCACCAGCAGGTTACCTGCACCGGAGTGTAACTAAGCCTGTTTTACAATTTATTTCTTTAGAGTTTGAGAAGGGGAAAGATTGTAAGTAATAGCTGGCTGCCCGATCCCTTTTCATTCCTGGTTCTGATTTAGTCCAGCACCACCCCGTACTGCCCCTTCGTTCCCATCCTCCCTTGGGGCACGGGTCCGTTCTTTTCCTTAGTAAAGAGCAACAATATTCGTTTAACACCTTCATCTTCTCTTTACTTCCTTCTGCACACTACTCCCCCCTTTTTAGCTTCAGTATGCCTATGCACTATGCACTATGCCTACCTTCAGAGCCCTCTTCTCATTGATGTACCTGAAGAAGGCCTTCTCTCCCTCCTTAATCCCTTCAGCAAATTGCAGCTCCTGCCTAGCTTTGGCCTGTCTATAACCCTATGAGCCTCCCTAGCCTTCTTCAAGTAGACCCTCTCATCCTTATCCTTTCGGGGACTTCTTATACTTTCTGTCCATGGCCCTCTTGTCTCTCACTGCCTGGCTCACCTCCCCATTGAACCAACTTGGTCTCCTGGCTTTGGAGTGTTTCCACTTCTGCTTAAGGCAGGTGTTAATGGCTGCCCTGATCCCTTCTCTGATCACTGTCCACCTTTGGTCTGCTCCCATATCTTCTTCAAGGCTAGCTAGATGTCCCCTCAGTTTCTCACCCATCTTATCATAGTCCGCCTTACTGAAATCTAGCATTCTGATGTTTGTGCTTGATTTTTCCTTCCCCGTATCGACTCGGAGCCACACCATTCGGTGGACACTGCTGCCCAAGGGCTCCTCCATCTTGATGTCCTGATGTGATCCCCATTAATACCAGGTCCAGGATGGCTTGTGTCAGTTTCAGTCACCCTCTGCACCAGGAACCCGTCCTGAATTGTGTCCAGGACAACAGGCTCTTGGCAAAGGCAATGAAAGGAATATCCCAATCCACCATAGGCAAACTGAAGTCCCCTATTACCTCCACTTTAACGCTTTCTGCACCCATCCTGATCATGTTACACAATCCCTATCCTTGTCTTCATCCGATTAGGTGGCCTGTAAATTACATCCAGCCTCAATTTCCTTTCTGCTAGCATTTGGGTCTGTACCCACAGCACTTCTAATTTCCCTTCCCTCATTTCCTCTCTAGTGGAGCTGTCACCCCCGCTGTTTAACCTGAGCAGCTGCAACTGCTTACCCAGTTCCCTTTCCTTATCCTCCTCCACCCTCTTCTTCCTCCTTTCCCTCTTACTCCCCAGTGAGCCCTATATTTATCCCCTTTTTACTCTTTGATGCACTTATTTCCATCCATACATCTCTCCTCCCTCCCTGTCCCTTCCTGTACTTTGATAATGACATGTTATTCTGCTTAGTAATTTAAGTACTGCAGCTCTCTCGCATTGTATACAGCCCTATACTCACCTGAATTATTAACTGTTTAAGATCTTCACTGTACTTATATTTTTGTATGGTCCCATTTTTTGAAATTCAAGTACTGTCGTATGTTTCTGTTTGAACTGACTGTAATTTGTTATTTTCTACTGATGTGGAACCTTTGTAAACGAGCTTCCAGCTCACAGGTGTACTCCAAGATCTCAATAATCAATAAATAAATGCCACCCTGATGTACAGTGCCTCCCCCGTGCCTTTCTCCCTGTCCTACCTATACAGAGTATACGCTGGAATGGAGAGGTCCCAGTCATAGTTCAGGGTAGCCCAGGTCTCTGTGACTGCCAGCAGATTCACCTTCCTCTCTGCCATCATGGCCTGCAGGTCCTCCATTTTGTTCCAATGCTTCTAGTGTTCAGACACTATCCTCTACTGCTCCTGATTCCCTCCTTTCTCGGTCAAATGCCTTCCTCCTCTGCTTGGCTGTCTACCCCTTCCTTCTTCCTTCCTTCCTTAGTCCTCCCCCTTTCTTCACTTGCTCAAAGCCCCCTTCTATTCCTCTCACTCTCCCCCTTAACTGACCCCCTCCCATTTTTTTGCCTGAAGAGGTGATTGCTCCCTCCTCTAGAAAACCCCACTACAAGCCCTCTTCTATTCTCCTAAATCTCACTGACAACCATGTTTTTTTACCTGAGGGGGTCAGGCTGCCCCCTTCTCCCGAAAACCTGGGTACTGCAACCCTTGCTACCCACCCCCTTCAGTTTAAATGTAAACTACTGCTTATATATTTCCCAATCTATTTCCCAATGTGTTCACAGAGTAACCTAGTTCCCCCTCCTGTTTAGGTGTAATTTATTAGGTACATAGAGGTTTTTATCATCCCAGGCTGCCTACTAGAACCTACATATCCAAATCCCTTCTCCTTGTACCGTTCCCACAGCCAGCCATTGAACTCCTCAAACATGTGTTTCCTAGCTGTGCTGGCTCTAGACACTGGCAGCACTTTGGAAAAGGCTACCATCTAGCCTTCCCCCTACAAACCGGCCCCACCACTCTGAACCTCTCCTGCACTGTCCCTGCCTCACACCCACCTAGGTCATTAGTACCTACAGTAGGTGAACTATTACAAGTTGCTTCCCACATTCCCCTCTGTGAGTGGGTGCCTCATCAGGCATATTGGTTCTGTTGTGTTAAAAGATGGATCTACAGTGTATTACTGAAGAATGCATACAGTTGACATCTTGATCAAAGTTATACAGTATATGGGGAACTTTTTTTTTCCCATTTTTCCTCCTCTCTATCAGGCCTAGCCCTTCAGATCTGGAACCTCCCAGACTCAGCAGTCTCCCTAACCCGGGTCAGGATGACTCCCACGGCTTATCCCTTGCAGTTGGACCTCCCCTGTTGAACTCATTCAGTGTCCTTCCCCAGCAGGAAGCATGAAGCCAGAGAATGTCAGTTTTCACTCCACCAACATTAAACACATTTTTCTCTTCTGATGTTATTAGCATGACATCTTTGGATGCACGCAAGGGTGAGGACACACCAATGCCACCCCCTCCACCCCTACTGGGAGTGTCTTACTGCTCCCCTGGGCCACCAAGCTGATCCTCCCTTTAACCCCCTGGAGGCAGACAGCATCCAAACAGACTCTTCACCAGCCTTCTGTCAGCCCACGGTGTGTCCCGGGCTTGGGACATGAACCTGAGTCTCCAGCATGGCAAGCTGCTCTCAAGCCACTGCGCTATCAGACCTTCTGTTTACAGAATATTACAGGAAAAATCCTCCCATGATCACAAGGTAATTTCTAACTCAACTTTCTGCTTTCAGAATGCAGTCAGAACAAGTCTTATTTTCCATGCAACAGCAATCCCAGCTCTTAGTAGTGACTGAGACATTGCTGGCCAAAGGGGGAACACTCTTTCTCAGGTACTATAGTGACCATAGGGTGCAGATAAGCGTAGAAGGGGGCATCAGTGGACACTAAAAATGTACTTCTGGGGGGATCTGCATTGGTAACAAGGAATATCTGTATTTGTACTAGGAGATACAGCATTGAATGACTGGGGGACGGCACTGAGTGATCAGGAGCTTTGATTAGATGATGAAGAGGAAGGCGATAAACACAATGGAGTGTTTGGAACATGATGTAGGGGTGCTACTTGACAAAAGGGAATGTTTGGAACATGACAGGGGTGGGGTCACAGATGCAACAGTACAGTGTAATGTTGTGACATGAGGCAGGAGTTCCTCCAATATCTGCAACCACAACTAACACCAACAAGATGAAACTCAATTGGGACTGACATGTGTTAAAATATGTACGGGCCTAGTCACCCTCCTGTATCTAGGGGTATATGATGTCATCTTGTACAGGACAGCACTTACCTTCCTCCATAAATACCAGTTCTGCGCCAATACCAGTCACCTTGCCTTCATGGATCAGGGGCGATGGGGACAATGATCAGCTTAAACCGTACTCTGCGGCACAAATAACAGGAGACCACACACAGACTATAATGTCCATACTGGAGCTGGAATCAAGCTTGATGGTATTATTATTATTATCTGCCAGATGGTACACAGTTCTCCGGGCAGTCCCTGGCCAGAATCCTTTAAGATGGTACCTGCACACACTGTATTTCGATATTTCATGGGCCATACTCTACACGATTCTTTCAAAACTCTCCCGGGGCTCTACATAACTTCCACCTCTACTGTGGTGTACATTAGAACTGCTGTTTCTAAACACTGGTCTGATGGTACCCAGCTTGCTTGTGGGGTCTACTGCCCACCTGATGTCCATCCTCATTTCTAGGTCCACCCCCGGAACTAACAGGACATAGTTACATTTTGTATAAAGTACCAGGTCTCTTTCAGTCCTACAGATCACTAACATCCCCTTCCGTGTCCTTGGAGCCCTAGTGCTCCCAAGACCAGTTGTGTAGTGGCACTCTCCCCAGGCAGATCTAGCACTACCCTGGGGAAAATCTGTGCTGGCGCATATATCAAAATGCCCAGAAGGACAATGAATAGAAAAGAGTATTAGCATATGATATCTCTACTAAGTACATGAAGCATGACTTGTCTGGCCATGTGCGCCTCCCTTCGGCACTACACTGATAGCCTGACTCCCATGTCTGGCCCTTCACACAGGGACTTGCTGATCCCAGCACTTGCCAGGCCCCCTCCTACTTCCCATTTATTCGTCTACCTGCCAAGGGTTTCTATTCAAACTGTCTAGGACTTTTTACATCAAAAGAGCATTTCATTTAGCATGGTAAATATACAGTTTGCTGTAAACACTGACTTACTTCTATTCTCTCCTACTGCCAGTGGGAGTGAACCGGCAAGGGTTACAGTGACCTTCCTTGAGGGGTGGACCACCACTCACTCAATATGCCTTTCGGGTACTGATGGTCTCCACTCTTCTTGAAATGAGTTCCTTGGGCCTCCAACCCTCCTGATTTTATTCTTCCCTGGAGACCAGGCATGAAGGGAATAGTGTCACGAAATCCCAGGGACCCTGCCACCATCCCTAGGATCACAGGCCCCCCTCAGCCTAGTCACAGCCAGAGAGGCTGGACTTTTCCTCTCTAACCCCAATGCTCTGGTGCCTTCCCCCTTATATAATTTTTTGAGGGAGGTACAGAAAAATGCATATACATGCTCCAGTTTCCCCATTCTTAGTTAAGTCAGGCCACTCACAGCATGTGTAACCCCCCCTACAAATGGGGGTTCCTAAAAGCCTCCTAGGAGCTTGCATAAGTGTTCCCCTGCCTGCTGGCGTTCGGCGTTTAAGCCATTTGAATGGCACTGCGAGTGCTTGTAGGGCCTCCACATACTCTCTCTTTAAGAGCTGTCTGCTTCAGACATAATTAATACTTATGGGGGGGGGAACTGGTGTTTCCCTGCTTGAATCCTGCCTGAGCTGCAGTGTAATTGCTCCATTTTGCAGTCACTGAAAGCGCAAAAGGGAGCCTATCCAAAAGATGTAACTGCTTGCCTGTAATCATTTAAAGCATTAGTGAAATTGCAGTTTGTCTAACCTGCCTTTATTGTAGCTAGGACTCTGTGTGTGTTGCCCCTCCATTTTGGACTTGAACTGCTGTGCTGGGCCAACTGGGTTTAGGGGAGCCCTAAAATGGAGACAGCTTGGGCCAACCAGAATTTGGACTCTCACTGGAGCCAGCTTACAAGGGGAATGTATAGCTAGTGCTTATGGGAATTGTAGTTTGGACCTTGGCACCTTTTTTGCACCAACAGAGGGAGCCCTGCAGTGACTGACAGCCAAATCCACCAACTGGACCTGTTGGAACCTAAGGGAAATGCCCTCAATTGAAGCTGGAGAGCCAGATCATTGTTGGCAGTGAAAGGAGTAGGAGCTCTGTATTTTCTGTGGTGTACAGTTCGCGCAGGAAGCGCGTGAGAGGCCTTGAAGTCGGCCTGGAGCCGTTGTAAGTGACAGTCGGACTGAATCTGAGTTTCTGAGGAGAAGGAAGGCTGAAGAGTGGAAATCAGGCTCACCCTGTAGAAGACTGCAGATATTACTGAATCGCACTCAGTCTGTCAGGAACTGAAGCTGCTGTGCGTGCTCCCGGGTATTCTGCAGTAATTGCGATCGGGATCGAGGAACAGCCTGCCTGGTATGGTACTTTCCTTTTACATATGAATGTGCGTAGTCCTTGTGTGGAATCATTATTTCCTGTCCCCTGTACTGTGTGCTGTGTGTTGAAGCTGGAAGCAAACCCCAGCTTGTCTCGGACTAAATCCGTTTGCTATCAACTGCCTTGGGGTCCAGTCACAAGGACCTTGTCTCCACGCCCTGTTGTTTTTGGCAATCCAGAAGAACATCCACCATCCGGTTCTCAGCTTGGGTATTGTGAGTACAAATCAGGGTATTCCCCTGCAGCCTGTTATCAATTACAAGTGTGTTATTTAATTCTTGTTGTTTCACTTCTTCATGGACTGAGCCATCCGGCTCCGGATTACAATTGGGTGTTGTGCATATATTTTCTTCTACAGGGCCCCATCCATCTGCACCTGCCAGCAAACCCCCGGGCAACGGACCTGGCTAGCTCCCCCCCCCAACCTGGGTACCCACAGTGTGACTTTTCAGACCCTGTATGTGTGCACAGTACTGTGATTTGAATACTGCCAATTAACCTGATTTCCCCCCT
This sequence comes from Neoceratodus forsteri, assembly GCA_016271365.2. NCBI lineage: Eukaryota > Metazoa > Chordata > Ceratodontiformes > Ceratodontidae > Neoceratodus > Neoceratodus forsteri. The sequence goes on from JADMNL010000025.1 coordinate 248,027,373, forward strand.
CCCATGTTCCATTCCCCTAAATAAACCAGATTTGATGTTATTGAACTTTACACTGTCTGAAGTGTCAGTACCTATAGAACAAGCATTGTATTGGGTTGTGGATGTTGATTAACCTTGTTTTACAGGGGGTCCTCAGAGATGTGCTGCTGAATCAGTCTCGAGGGTAAGTGGTACCTTATGAGTGAACAGGGTGTATATGTGGGGTATTGGGACTGTAACTCCTGTGTACTGTGTGAGCCACTAGAGGGAATAAAAGAGGGGGTCACGGTGTTCCAGAGGGCTGTGACCTGACTAGTCTAACCACTATAAACCCTGACCTCTGGGTGGAAGCATCCGTCATAGAACCTAGGCCCCTTAACCTGTCAGTAGTCAAGCAGGCAGGGGTAGTAGCCCTTGGGATAGCACCACCTGGGGGTTACACATGAACAGCCAGACATCCTGTTTGTGGGCAACTCCCCCCCCAGGGTCTGACTTAACCCTTTGACTGCTCTCTGGTAACTTGCGATGAGAAGGCAAAGGAGAAAGAGACTGGTTACACATATTTAAGAAATAAGTGGTTTCAACCGTAATCCAACCCATACTCACATAAACTGGGGGTGGGGTGAATATACCAAGCCTTAAAAGCTTGGTTTGAGCTCAAATCGCAAATCACATATCACATCTCTGAACTCACAGCCCTGGAGCACAATACAAAGGCAGTAGTATAGTATAGTACAGTACTATGATCCTTGTGACAGTAGGGATGGGAATAGGCAGATCTACACACAGCATGCATTAGTGGGAGACAGGGGTACCCAGGAAAGGAGAGTGGGGAAACCTGACCCACTCCAACCCCCTAACCAACAGTCACTACCTGGTGGGGTGGGGGGGGGTGACATATGCCCATATTGGGGAGCTCAGAGTAAGTAAGGGCCTCACTCAAGATGAGGGGCACTGCAAGAGAAAAAACAGGTCTTATATAATAGAGAAAAGCACTCATAATTTTTACATGATTTTTAATCTCTGATGCATTTAAATCTTTGAAAAGCTACTCTGAATTGCTAATGAGTTCAGTTTCCTCTGGATGAAGAGAAGAGTAAGCCTTTTTTTTATCTCTTGCAAGATTTGCATGATTGGTACAGTATTGAGCCCTGTATCAACAGTCCTTGCTCACATATAAACTGTAGCCCTGTTGTGAGGAAGGGGGGGAAGGGATTGGATTTTCGCTGGAGAAAAAAAATATCCAGAACCTTGCCTGAGCTCCTCAGAATAAAGGCCAAGCGTGCACAGTAACAGAGTGAAAGGTTGAAATATAAGGATCTGGCTTGGGAGAGGGTAGGGAGTGTTAAATGCAGACATTAACAGCTGGGGTAGCTGATGGCCAGCTGAAGCAAAGCATTGCCACCTGAAAGATCCATTTCCAGTTATTTTTCCTTCAATTCTTCATTTATCGATTTGCACTCTCCATCTCTAGGCTCCTGGACATTGCTACCAATACGTAGGCACTTGCTAGGTGATCCCAGGGCTGCCGCAGCCGCAGGCTTCCTCACACCCTGTCACTCCACTAACATGTAGCCAGCAACCTTTGGATTTCAGTTCACAAGGGAAAAGACATCACATAACAGCAGATACCAATCAATGCCAGAATTAACCCTTCTTAAGCCACGAGAGGGCAGTCCTTAAACTGTGATATTTTTACAGCTGTCATTGTCTCCATAACAATAACATCAGAAAGCTTTACTTCACACAGCAGGTTGTCAGCATGTGGAATAACCTACCCAGTGAAGTATCATAGTGGAAGCTAGTACTGTTCTGGTTTTCAAAGGAGGACTAGACATATTCCTGTGGAGAACAGCACTGAGATTTACACAGCATGAGTACGAGTAGCATTTAGCAGTTCAGCTTGGCTGTATAACAATACACAATTATACAATGGCAAGAAGGAATCTTGTGCTCTGATTGGTCAGTATGGTACTGGACCCATGGTGTTATCCTGGCATAACACCACGGATCTAGTCCCATTACACAAGTGACAGCATGTAAAGAAAAAAAAGACATTGCTCCGCTGCCTATGAACAGCTTCAACGGTCCCCGCTTAGCCGCTCTGCTCCCAATTCCTCACAAAGAAGGAGCGCACACAGTGAGAGACATTGAACAAAATGACACCCACCCACAACCCTTTTACAAAAGAACCACAGATGTTCCTCTCATAAAAAAAGAAAGAACTAATACAAATTCATGGGTAGCAACAACACCGAGATGGCGAGACAGACAGGCGTATTCAGTCCCTGCAAGGCTCTTACTCACTCGCTCCGTAATTTACTTTCTTTCTCACTCAGCTCCCAAAGTAACAACCACGCAACCATCCCACATAAAAAATAAAAAAAAAACAGAAAGCTTCTACTGAAAACACAAATGTCCACATTCGGGCAGTGGCACTAACGAAAACCGATTCATCTTCAAACCATCATAGTGTTAGCGCCAAGGCCTCCTAAACTCACTATCTCACTAAAACAAGTAAAATGACCTGAAAACTTTCTGTACCTCAAATCTTTCATCTTCTCAGCAGCGGTTGGTGTCTTGGGGGGTGAAGGAGTGAGACAACCTTACCAAAACACACAGCTCCACCTATTGACTAAACAAGAAATCTGCACTATTTAATATGTAATCCTACCCATGCCTAAAAATGACAAAAGAAACCCTAATTCTAAAGTATTTTTCTCTTTTTGTTTTCTTCTTTACAAATGAGCCATTGTATGATGGGAATCAATCAATCAATCAATCAATCAATCAAAATCTTTATTTATTCAGGCGAACATCATTGAGCAAAGCTCATTTACAAGATGGACCTGAGTGGTCATACAAATGAGGATACAAATATTATTACATAGACAAGAATAGCATAAATAACAATAAAATGGCAAGAAATGAATGTATACAACAATTTACATATATACAAGGAGCAGTAGAACCATTTTGCCTGCAAGAAAAATGTGGGCAAAGGGTATAGCAGGAATAAAATATAAAATTATAGGGTCTAACTAGCTTTTGTGAGAATAGATAGGTGAGTCGGAAGATAGAACATGAAACAATATAATGGACGGAAAAAGAAAGGTGGGTCAGGTAGGGTTGGGGATTATGGTTTATAAAAGCAATTGCAGAGCTCTGGAAAAGGAGGAGAACAGTCTTTTGAAGGATGTCAGAGGTAGAAAGCTATCTAGCTTCATGGATTTTGGAGAGAGTTCCATGCAACTGCTGAAGTATAGCTGAAAGCAGCCCTCCCATACGGGTGCAGGCAATGGGGACCTGTAACATGATAAGTTTACTGATCCTTAAAGTGTATGGCCTAGTTGTAATTTGGGTAAAGCAATCAATGATATAGGTAGGTAGTTTGCCTGTTAACGCTTTGAATGTCCAGATAACAGCATTCCTAGTCCTTCTGTGCTGTAATGATGTCCAATTGACTGCCATATAAAGGGAGCAATGATGGGTGCTGGGGGGAAGGTCAGTAATAAATCTTATGGCCCTGTGATACAGGGTGTCCAGTTTTATAGAGATGACCTGGACAATGGCAGTATAGAAAATCAGCATAATCAATGAGGATAGGAATGAGGCCTAATTAACCTTTTTGGAGTCACTGTTTAGGTAATGCTTTATTCTAAAGAATAGTCCAAGCCTCTGTCTTAGCTTTTAAGCAGTTCTTCAATATGGACTGAATAGTCAAGCCTGTTATCTATCCAGACTCCAAGATATTTGAAATTATCAACAAATTCAAGTTTTCTCCAAGTAAGGTGGATAAATGTAGGGTGGTGGATGCTAGGGTATGGGTAGAGCAACTCTTTGTGGCAAAGAACATGGCTTTTGTCTTTTGCATTTAAAGTAGTTTTTGTCAAGTAGGTTTAGCTGCAGAATGGAGAATTGGATTGTAACAGATCACAGGCTTTGGAAGGTGAGGATTGCTGACATATAATACAGTATCATCAGCAAACAGATGAATGTTAGATTGAGTGAGGTTGGCATCAATATTGTTTATATAAATAGCAAAGAGGATAGGGCCAAGAATAGAACCTTGTGGTAGCCCCTTAGCAGTGGTTTTGAGGTGGATAGGTAATTTCCATTTTAACCAGTTGTGACCTATTTGAAAGGTAATCCTTAAACCAGTTGGTGACAGGGAATCCAGGCCTATTGAGTTAAGGAGGTGATTAATAAGTCGTGATCCACAGTGTCAAAGGCTTTACTCAAATCCAGAAACACAGCACAGGTACAATTTTTCTTATCCAAGGTAGTCTGCCAATCGTTGGTTACCTTAGCTAAGGCAGTAATGGTGCTATGTTTGATCTAAATCCAGATTGTGCAGAGTTTAGAAGGTTGTTGTTATCCAAATAGTCCCTTAACTGAGGTTTACTAGTTTTCGAGCAACTTGGATAAAACTGGTAGAATGGAGATAGGTCTGTAATTGTTGAGATCTCTAGTATCACCAGATTTGAGTAATGGAACCACTTGAGCTGTTTTCCAAGTAGAGGAATGGATCCAGTAGTTAGGGAAAGATTGAAGAGATGAGTGAGGGGACAGATAAGACATGTGAAGCAATTTTCAGGAAATAGGGATCCAGGGGTCTGCACCTGCACTCTTATTAGTGTCTAAATTAGAGGAGATCTTCCACTTCTTTCACGGATATTGGGATGAAGGAAAAGTTGAAGTGGCCATTTGCCCACAGTAGTTTGCAGGTTCAAGGAAGATCTCAGGATATTTGCTGGTGAAGAGTCAAATGCTAGGCCAGCTGTGGTGAAGTGAGCATTGAAGGTATTTAAGATTTCTTGTTTACCTGTAATTTCTGTATCATTTAGTATCAGTTTGGAGGTTAAGGCAGGAGTAGACTTTTGGCCCAGAGTCCTTTTATTGTACCCCAGAGTCTGGATGGGTTATTGAGGAGGCATCAATTCAGCTGTATAGTAGGCAGTTTTGGCAGTTCTTATTTTTTGTACATGAATTCCTTGCTTTTCTGAAATTTAGCCAATCTCTGATGTCCTTTGTTTTCTTGCCTTTTTCCACAGTTTGTCTCTGGTTCTCAAGGCTGCTTTAAGCTCAGAGGTGAACCAAGGACAGGATTTTACTAGTTCTGATACTGGTGATAGGTGCATGAATATTGAGGGCATTATTGATAATATCCTTTAAAGTCTGGATAGCTGTTTCAACAGAGGTTGTAAGATAGAAATCTTGCCAATGTATTGTATAACTCAGGTCATGGAGGTAGCCTGAGATATCAAAGTTCTTTTGACCTTTTGAGGACAAATTCTGCAGGATTTGGTAGTTTGGGTGTGGATCTTATGCGGCTATAGGGTAATGGTCACTCACATCACTTCGGCAGTACACCTGCATGTGAATATAATTGAGGTTTGTTTACCAACATAATATCCAAAGTGAGCTATTGCGAATTTCTTAGGTTGATCCTAGTTGGGTCTTTAATCAGCTGTGTGAATCCATAGGTGTCACAAAGGTTATCAGAGGTGCAGATACATTAGACAGCCAGTTTAAATTCAAATCACCAAGGATAATGGTATCTTCAGGGCCTAGGTTGAGAATTGACCCTAGGTGAGAAAGCAGTTTAAGGCCTGCAGAGGGAGGTCTATAGCATCCAATGAGTTTAAATGAAGATGAATTAGGAAGGGATAATTTGATTGATAGACATTCAAATTCATTTGGCTCGGATGTGCTGATGAGGCAGGTTGCAGAGAAGGTGTCCTTAATGTATATGGCCACCCACCACCCCTGGATGGGCGATCTGCTCTGAAGAGCTGATAATTAGGAAGGTTTACAACACTGTCTTCTGTTGTAGGCCTGAGCCAAGATTCAGAAATGACCAGGAAATCTGGAAGAGTATGTGCCACCCAAGCCTGTATTAAGGTGAACTTTTAGGAGGCTGCAAGCATTAAAGTGTATGAAGCTTAGGCCTTTATGGAGGTCAGATCAGCAGGGAAGATAAACTTACAATGGGGCCAGGATTAATCTCTATAGTGCCAATGCAGAAAAGGAGGTAAAAGATTAATTTGAGAAGGGCACCAAGGGAAAGGGATGAGAGAGTGACCAGAACGTTTCCTCTTAATCCTAGGTGCCCACTGTGTAATGAGAGATGGTCCTGTTATATGGGTGTGTCTTTTATCATAAAATAGGAGTCTGATGGACAGGCATAGCGGGTTATTATAAAGCCAGGATACATGTAAGTGGCGGAGTGCTGGATTGTTAGAGAGACTTTATGTGGGATACCCCAGGGTTGCAGTGTAAGAGTGGTTCAAAGGCGAATAAGGAGTAGGTGGTTGTGCATTTTGGATGGCAGAGGAGAACAGCACATACTCATTAAATTATTACGTCATGACAGGGGTATGGAATGATTATCATAATGAATTGGGGGAGATGAGAGGCTAAGGAGCAAAAGGAAACAAGTTAGCATTGTACAGGGTAGATATGGGTTAAAGAAGAAGGAAAAAGGATGTGGGCGTGGATTAGAGAATTGGCGGGAAGGAGTGTATAAATAAAATCAACCAAGAGGGGAGGGCGGGCAATTAGGTTTTGCAGCAGCCGTGCCTTTCTCACTGCTTCTCCCGGCCTCCTGGATCTCTGGTTCGGCTGGAAGTCGCCGCCCGCCCGCTGACGGCTCGGAGCCCCTTCTGTGGCTGGAGCTGGAGGGCTGTGTCGGCTGCAAGGCAGGGGACAGAGGAGAAGGCAGTGAGAAGGCTACTTTATTGCAGGCAATCTGCAATTAGGTGCTAGGATCAAGAATCTGCACGACAAAAGACTGGGAGGGTTGGGGGGTTAGGCGCCTAAGCGTCTAGCCCACACAGATCACCAGAAAGGCTGAATCACTAGCAAACATCACATCAATACAATGTTTAAATAGCCCACAATTTTTAAGTCAGAACAGCTCTTTTTAAGATTAATTAAACAAGTTTACAGTTAAGCAGCAAAATCCCATCCAGAATAGTGTTGCAGAGTCCCAGCTAAAGTCAATGGGAAAGGCGCACCAATCGGAAGCAGGCAGAGACTGAGGTCGTTTCCCGATTGGTTGCGGCTTTGCCCGTACCTTTCTCACTGCTTCTCCCGGCCTCCTGGATCTCTGGTTCGGCTGGGGGTCGCCGCCGGCCCGCTGGCGGCTCGGAGCCCCTTCTGTGGCTGGAGCTGGAGGGCTGTGTCGGCTGCAAGGCAGGGGACAGAGGAGAAGGCAGTGAGAAGGCTACTTTATTGCAGGCAATCTGCAATTAGGTGCTAGGATCAAGAATCTGCACGACAAAAGACTGGGAGGGTGGGGGGGTTAGGCGCCTAAGCGTCTAGCCCACACAGATCACCAGAAAGGCTGAATCACTAGCAAACATCACATCAATACAATGTTTAAATAGCCCACAATTTTAAGTCAGAACAGCTCTTTTAAGATTAATTAAACAAGTTTACAGTTAAGCAGCAAAATCCCATCCAGAATAGTGTTGCAGAGTCCCAGCTAAAGTCAATGGGAAAGGCGCACCAATCGGAAGCAGGCAGAGACTGAGGTCGTTTCCCGATTGGTTGCGGCTTGCCGTACCTTTCTCACTGCTTCTCGGCCTCCTGGATCTCTGGTTCGGCTGGGGGTGCGCCGCGACCGCTGGCGGCCTCGAGCCTCTCTGTGGCTGGAGCTGGAGGGCTGTGTCGGCTGCAAGGCAGGGGACAGAGGAGAAGGCAGTGAAAGCTACTGTGCAGGCAATCTGCAATTGGGTGCTAGGATCAAGAATCTGCACGACAAAGACTGGGAGGGTTGGGGGGTTAGGCGCCTAGCGTCCTAGCCCACACAGATCACCAGAAAGGCTGAATCACTAGCAAACATCACATCAATACAATGTTTAAATAGCCCACAATTTTTAAGTCAGAACAGCTCTTTTTAAGATTAATTAAACAAGTTTACAGCTAAGCAGCAAAATCCCATCCAGAATAGTGTTCAGAGTCCCAGCTAAAGTCAATGGGAAAGGCGCACCAATCGGAAGCAGGCAGAGACTGAGGTCGTTTCCCGATTAGTTGCGTGCTTTGCCGATACCTTTCTCACTGCTTCTCGGCCTCCTGGATCTCTGGTTATTGTGGGGGTCGCTGACGTGACGCTGGAGCCCCTTCTGTGGCTGGAGCTGGAGGGCTGTGTGCTGCAAGGCAGGGGACAGAGGAGAAGGCAGTGAGAAGGCTACTATTGCAGGCAATCTGCAATTAGGTGCTAGGATCAAGAATCTGCACGACAAAAGACTGGGAGGGTTGGGGGGTTAGGCGCCAAGCGTCTAGCCACACAGATCACCAGAAAGGCTGAATCACTAGCAAACATCACATCAATACAATGTTTAAATAGCCCACAATTTTTAAGTCAGAACAGCTTTTTAAGATTAATTAACAAGTTTACAGTTAAGCAGCAAAATCCCATCCAGAATAGTGTTGCAGAGTCCCAGCTAAAGTCAATGGGAAAGGCGCACAATCGGAAGCAGGCAGAGCTGAGGTCGTTCCCGATTGGTTGCGGCTTTGCCCATACCTTTCTCACTGCTTCTCCGGCCTCCGGATCTCTGGTTGGTTGGGGGTCGCTGGCCACCACTGCCTGAGCTCCCCTTCTGTGGCTGGAGCTGGAGGGCTGTGTCGGCTACAGGCAGGGGACAGAGGAGAAGGCAGTGAGAAGGCTACTGTGCAGGCAATCTGCAATTGGGTGCTAGGATCAAGAATCTGCACGACAAAAGACTGGGAGGGTTGGGGGGTTAGGCGCTAAGCGTCTAGCCCACAATCACCAGAAAGGCTGAATCACTAGCAAACATCACATCAATACAATGTTTAAATAGCCCACAATTTTAAGTCAGAACAGCTCTTTTTAAGATTAATTAAACAAGTTTACAGTTAAGCAGCAAAATCCATCAGAATAGTGTTGCAGAGTCCCAGCTAAAGTCAATGGGAAAGGCGCACCAATGGAAGCAGGCAGAGACTGAGGTCGTTTCCGATTGGTTGCGGCTTTGCCTCACCTCTCTCACTGCTTCTCGGCCTCCTGGATCTCTGGTTCAAGCTAGTCGCCGCTGCCGGCTGGCGGCTCGAGCCCTTCTGTGGCTGGAGCTGGAGGGCTGTGTCGGCTGCAAGGCAGGGGACAGAGGAGAAGGCAGTGAGAAGGCTACCTATTGCAGGCAATCTGCAATTAGGGTGCTAGGATCAAGAATCTGCACGACAAAAGACTGGGAGGGTTGGGGGGTTAGGCGCCTGGCGTCTAGCCACAGATCACCAGAAAGGCTGAATCACTAGCAAACATCACATCAATACAATGTTTAAATAGCCCACAATTTTTAAGTCAGAACAGCTCTTTTAAGATTAATTAAACAAGTTTACAGTTAAGCAGCAAAATCCCATCCAGAATAGTGTTGCAGAGTCCCAGCTAAAGTCAATGGGAAAGGCGCACCAATCGGAAGCAGGCAGAGACTGAGGTCGTTTCCCGATTGGTTGCGGCTTTGCCCGTACCTTTCTCACTGCTTCTCCCGGCCTCCTGGATCTCTGGTTCGGCTGGGGGTCGCCGCCGGCCCGCTGGCGGCTCGGAGCCCCTTCTGTGGCTGGAGCTGGAGGGCTGTGTCGGCTTTCTCACTGCTTCTCTGTTCATTCTCTGGTCATTGGCCGCACTCGGCCTGCGGCCTTGTGCCCAACCACCCTAGGCGTGGCGTTATCCCAGCACGACACACACCCTGTCGTGCATTATTCCTTTAATAACAAACTGGGGTATAAATTAGTCACTCTCATGCAACAGGAGGGGCAGACAAGATCCCTAAGCCCTTTACGATGCCATGGTACTATGGTGCTATGTGTATTAAAAAGGTATATAGTCTTATATAATGGGTGGTGAAAATCCTGCCCTGTGACACTTCTTTTAACCTTTTTATTTAAAAAGAAATAAAAGAAGTCCAAGTATACCCACCTTATAAATGCAATAAAACACTCAAGGTTTATGGACTGTGCTCCAGCAAACCCACTCATAGGCTGCTGAAAAGCACCCGTTTCATTACTTTATACAAACTCAACACAATCCCTTCTTGTATGCTAGTGCTTACCTGTTATGTTAGCAATACCCCACAACAGGGTATGGAGTTAAAGGCATTAATCCATGCCTGGGATGTGTTGTGGGGCACAGAGCCGCAGGTTGAGTGTCCTCACAGCACCACAGACGTGGATTAAATACCTATAACCCCATACCCTGGAGTTGGTTATTGCGTTTATAACATGAGTTATATTTAAAAACCCACAACAATTACAGAAAGGTGTTTTTTTCCCACATTCAATGGGTACAAAGTAACAGTATCCAGCCAACTAGAAAAATAGTACACATAAGTCTAGATGTCCTCTATTTTATAAATATACAAATGCCAGTAATACCATGCTGAAATGCATTCTGACATTTGTTGTCCATAAAATAAGGTGTTAAGCTGTTTTCTCCACACTTTCAATGGGAACAAACTGCTGCTTTGCTCGGTGCCGGTCCCTCACTCTCTCCCCCCATTATCTGGGAATGTGCTGTGTCTGTATCTCTCTGTAAAGTCAAGTCAGTGGTGAAAAACATAATCATTATTAGCACATCCATAATTAAGAGAAGGGATTTCTTTATGCACTGGACTGTAAATAATGCTGATAGTCCTTATTTCCACATTACAATAAATGAACCAGGTCCAGCACCAAGAGACAGGACTTCAGATACGCTGACAAACGGCAAAACCAGCAACCCACTCTCACAAGTTCCAAAAGCAACAGGGGATGGATAGCTTTGTTCTTATTACTTGAAATGTTATATTTATTGCTGCTAATGCTGTTTTATACCTCCTGATCACTGTCGCTGTCACTGTCTCCATCTCTCTCTCTCTCTCTCATTCTCCCGCTCCCTGCTTGCTTACTGTGCGTGTGTGTCTCTATTTCTCTCATGCTAGGATGTGGCAGCATAAAAGAGGGTACAGTGTGTATTGTCTGGGGGAGATATGAGTACCAGATAGTGAGCTGATCGACACTGTTACTGGCACAGTGGTAGGACAGAAAAGTCAGAGAGGCGTCCTGATCTCGCTGTCCCTCTGTCCCTCAGCCACAATGTATGAATGTTGGGGGGTGCTATCCATTCAGGACTGTCAGCTAACCGCCGTACAGTGAGCCAGGCGGGGGGGAGGTACAAGCAGCGCATTGGGACATGGCATGTAAAGTGACAAGAGACACTGTGAACACAGAGAAAGACACCCTGGATGTTCCAAGCTTGCTGTCACTGGGTCTCTCTGTCACTAACCGATAAGCTGCAGGTGGTCATGCTCTGCAAGATTGCATCTCTCACTCCCTCCCCCCTCTCACTTTGCTGCAGGTTTTAATGGCTACCTTGACAACTCAAGTTTCCAACACGTAACAAGTGCTACTCTGCCCATGGATATTGCTTCAGGGCCATCTCATACCAACTGTGGATTAAATAGTGAATTTAATCCACAGTCAGGTGATGGTGTTTGCCTAGTTAGCTTTCTCCCTGTCTTCTACCCATGTTATAATTTTTATTTATTTAGTAAACTCTAGGATTACAAGTACCTTTGAGCACAGACTGCTCATTTACAAAGGTTCCACATCAAAGGAAGTAGGGTAACGACAATACAAAGGAAACAATAGATACATATATTACACTCAAGGTTGACTAAGCATGAGATATACACTGGTTTGCAGAGAGAGATTCAGTAATTGCCAGCATGAGTAGATTTTGAAGGGGAACAGCAAATGGAGAGGAGAAAGGCAGAAAGGAGTGAGCAGGCAATGGCCATTGTCAGATAGTAGGAGCGGGTGGCAAGAGAATTAGTGATGGTGGCTCGGGCCTAGTGTCAGCTGCTAGGGGAGGGGTGGGTAAAGGAAGGAGTGCAGGGGGGTGAGCAAACGAGGATAAAGGAGGCAGTAAATCCAGCGCACCACTGTCACCGGTACAAGGTGGAGACCATAGCTAAGGAGTGGCAGTCACACTGCGTGGTTGAGGCAATGGAGCGTCGAAATTCCTTTTTAAAGGGACCTAATGTCGCAGCCGTAAGTAATTCAATTTATCAAATGGGTAAAACATTTTCTGTGTCCTGATTTGTCAAAACCCATGTCCCTATAGGACAACAACCCTAAAGGTGGCACTTTTTGTGGTCAAACTGGACGCAGCGCAGCCCACATATCCATGCCTGCCAGAAACATCTGAAAAATTTCTGACAGCCATGTTAGCAAAGTAAGCAACCTTAGGCCCCATTACTTGCCATAACCAAGTAACTTACATTTCCACACATTTTAATAAAAACCCATCCCAACCCAAAACCTTATTAACACACCCAAAAATAAAAAAACGAAAGTGTAGCAGCATTAACTAACCTGTGTTTGCATTTAATTCCCAGTTTTCTTTTCAGCCCTGTAATCTACAGCCGAGTTTCTGCCCTGTCCCCAGCTGTTATTTTCTTCCCATGGGTGCTCCCATGTCACCCGCCCATCCCACAAACATCAATCCATGCCAACAAGTACTGTCTCCAACAAATGGCAAAAATATTCTCTTGTGTGGCTCAAGTGAAATATATAATCTACACCATTAAATCCAAACAGTAGGCAGACTTGGGATTTCTCAACGTTCTCTAGACTGCCCCACACACAAGCAGACCTAGTTACTATGGAGCAGGTGACTTCCACGAAATGGGCCCACTCCACTGCACACCACGCACACTGGTTTTCTTTAACAATAAAAACAAATGTATTTTACAGGTTGATTGTCAGCCGCAGCACTCAGGACAAAGCATTATTGTGAAAGCACTACTACCTATGGCAGCAGCAAGGGGAAATGGTGGCTCCACATGATGAAAACAAGTCTGCCTGACTATCTCTAAGACACACTTAACAAAAAATCATTGTGTGTGTTGGGTGGGACAGACACCATACATATCTGCACTAACATTTTTATTTATTTATTTAGATCTCGGATTACAAATACCTTGGAGCTTAGAGCTCTTTTACAAAGGTTCCACGTCAGCAGCATAACACAACAGGTTAACAGAACAAAAAGTATGGGAAAACAGTATACATAGAGAAAGGAGATAAACAGGTTTACAGACTAAACAGGGTATGGTAAAATAACTGTAAATAAGAAAAGAAAGCAATAGCTGACATTCACAGTGAATTAAAGAATTGAAACGAGTAACGCTAAGCAGTTTCATGCACAGGAATGCATAAAGTAAATTGAAAATCAGCTAAAACAAGCTTTGTCAGTTACTGGTAAAATCATAAGGCAAGTTGAAATCAGCCAACAGGCCTTGTAAGGACAGACAAACATGAGAACTACTTTATGGAAAAAAACACATAAAACATGTTTTAAAATTCATTTTATTCACTTTACTAAAAGGTTTGCTGGCAAAGGCACCTAGCTTCACCTGAGCTCTTTTCATCTAGGTTGCTTGAAAGGACAGAGCAAAGAACCTTACCAGAGCAAGGAAAAGGATTAAGGCTTCTTTTGACTAGGCAGATTGACTGTGTGTTATTACTTTCTTTTGTACTCACAGAGATTGTTACTGTTTGTTGCTAACATTGCTTGATTTTTTGCTGATTCAAATTGTTGTTGCTGGGTATACCTTCTGCTGCATTATTACAGGGTGTGCCTACAGGTGTGTGCTTACAGATTACTGCTGTAATCTTCTGATTCAGACTGTCTTTTGCAAGGTATACCTTCTGTTATTGCTTTATTTTTCTCTGTAGCAAAGTGTTTCTTACAGGTTATATCTTCTGTGAAATTATTACAGGTGGTGCTTTACAGGTTGTACAGTTTTATCTATTATTAGGATAAGCTTTCAGGGCTACTGCATTTGCTGCTGGCTGATTGTTTCTGCTCTTACCTCCTTGTTTCTTTTGTCCATGGTTCTTCTTTTTCGTCAAGGGAAGGGCCCAGCCACCCACCCCCATCCCCAACCACCCTACACTATACTCCTTTTATATTGTAGCACAGGCGTGACATTTCCTGTAGCAAAGCAGGAAGGGGGGGTCAGAGGGGTATCCACACAGTGACCTCATTTACAGGGGCACAAGTAATTTAACTTGTTATAACAAGTTATACAATAACAAATAAAACACAAAATCAAACTTTTGCTTTAATTTCCTCCTTCTAATTACTCTGAACAGGATATAAACCCAGCAACTTATCTGGAAGGAATATTAACTGCAGGTACTGCGGGACACTTTTCAGAAGGGCAGATTTACAGGATTTAGGACAGTGTCCTACATGCTGGGCCACTGGAGATCTAAGGGCTCATTTCCAGGCAGCATGGGTAGAGACTGCACACCTCAAATCGCATATTCAGGAGGAATTATAAGAACCACCTGCCATTTCCCCAACATCCAAAAGGAGCACCTCGACTGCAGAGGGCAGTTGGTCCGGGAGGTTGGCAGGTGGTTAAGAGGGGCAAATTGGGTGCCTCATCACTTGGTGCTCTCCAACATATCACCTCCACAAACCATATAAAAACTACAAACAGGTATGTACCTCTATCTCCAAAATCAAACAAAGGGGCAGAGGACACTGCAGAACAGGACACTGCAGCTCAGGATCTAGCGTAACAAAACTCGCCCAAAACAGGAACCAAAACAAAAAAAGCAAAATGGAAATCCCAAAAACTTCTGATCATAGCAGACTCCATGATTCGGGGAGTTGATACCTATCTTCAGCTAAGGGTAATGGTCAGATGTCTCCCAGGTACATCCGCATGGAGAGACACTGACCGCATTGCTAAAACTATACAGGAAGCAGGAGAAACCATTGATGTCCTGGTACACATAGGGATCTCGCCAGCCGGTCAGTTGTGGAGACCAAGGAACACCTGACCAGGCTGGGTGACAAACTATCACCCATTTCATCCGGCATCTCCTTCTCTGAGATCCTGCCAGTCTGGGAGAGGGGGACAGATGGACAGAATGTCAGAAAAGGGGAGATAGGGGAGCTAAACATGTGACTCAAGGGCTGATGCCAGGAAAAAGGACACAAATTTGTAGGGCACTGGCAACAGTTTTCAGAGCTAAAGTTCTTTAAATTTGATGGCCTGCATCTGACTAAGGAGGGGGTCAGTGCATTGGGGCACAAGTTTGACATCTTTGCAGAATATTTAAACCAGCAAATGGGGAGAGGGGTGCAGCACCCGATACGTTGAATGGGAAGAACACCCCTCCCCCTCAGCTAGTGGTCAAACAGGAGTTCAGCATGTTTGTAGTTCATTTGCATCACCAGGTAAGGAAAAAGGTCTGGCTCCCCATACGATGCACAGAGAAAACGCCAGACCTCACCCAACAACTAACACACTGAAATTTGGCCAATGGAAAATCATGTACACAAATGCTCGCAGTCTGGGAAACAAGATCCCAGACCTGCAGGCAATAATGACAGAGGCTAAACTGGACATAGTAATCAGTAGCAAGACATGGTTTACCAGTAACCACATTTGGGAGAATTCAGTACCTGGCTATGTACTGTGCAGAAGAGACCAAGGTGCTAAGGGGGGGGGGGGTGGAGTGGCCCTTTATGTCAATGAAAATATCAAAGCTACAGAAATTCAGAATACACATAAGGAACCAGAAGAACTGTGGGTCACCCTGGAAACAGGAACTGGGACAACCATACAAACTGGGGTTGTCTACAGGCCTCCAGACCAGGAGGAGGACACAGACACATTACTGTTAGAAGATATACAAAACATGACAGCTAAAGGGGAGTTTCTGATAATGGGAGACTTCAAAATGCCAGATACAGATTGGTCGATACCAGCAGAAACATCTGCCACAACTAGACACACAGTGGATTCCCTGCGGGGGGGAGGGCTTCAAACAACTGGTACAACAACCCACAAGAGACAAGGCAACCCTAGATCTAGTACTAACAGGGAAAGGATCACAGATCTCCAGGCAGAAGGTCACCTGTGGGCCAGTGACCATCACATGGTATGTTCAATATGGCCACTAGAACTAAATCATCCCATTCCAAGGCAAAAATATGGGACTTCAGAGGAGTGACTTTGATAAGATGGCCAACAGAGTTAAGCTAGCCCTGGCAAGAAGAAATACAGGTGAGGGGGTACAGGCAAAGTGGGCAAACATTAAGGATGCAATACTTGAAGCAACATCCCATTGTGTTAGAGAGAAAAGGAAGTGCAAAAGAAGAAGGAAACCACTGTGGTTCTCAAAAACAGTAGCAGAAAAGGTCACAGCCAAAAGACTGGCTTCAGGAAATATAAGGGAATGCAGCGGGATAAAGATAGGGAGGCATACCAAACTTCCCAAAGGGAAGCAAGGAAGGCAGTAAGGCAGGCAATGGCCCAAACCGAGGAAACACTAGCAAAAACAGTAAAAGAAAGTGACAAGATTTTCTATAGATACATTAGTGAAAGGAGAAAGTCCAGAGGAGGTATTGCTAAGATCAAAGGGGATAAGGGGGCGTTTGAGGAGGAGGACCATGTAAAAGCATCTATCCTAAATAGATACTTCTAATCAGTATTTACTGAAGAGAAGGTAGGGCAGGGCCCACAGCTCAGCATCATGGACACAGAGGGGAGGGAGGTGTGCACTAGTCCCTTCACAAAAGAAAGGGTCCTATAAGAGCTTGATATGCTCAGGGTGGACAAGGCAATGGGACCTGATGGCATATATCCCAGGGTACTAAAGGAGCTAAGGGTGGAACTAGCAGAGCTATTATCAGAACTGTTTAGTGAGTCTCTGAGCACAGAAGAGGTCCCAGAAGACTGGAGAAGGAATCATGTGATTCCACCCCACAAGAGTGGTAGTAGGGAGGAGGCAGGGAACTACAGACCGGTCAGTCTTACCTCAATAGTGAGCAAGATTATGGAGGCACTCCTTAAGAAAAGGATAGTGCAACATCTGGAATCCATAGGAGCACAGGATCCAAGACAGCATGGGTTTACAACAGGAAGGTCCTGTCAAACTAATCTCATAGATTTCTTTCACTAGGTAACCAGAGTGATGGACCAAGGGGGAGCAGTTGGAGTCGTCTATCTTGACTTCAACAAAGCTTTCAATACTGTTCCACATAGAAGATTGATTAATAAGCTGGGTAGGCTTGGGGTGGGTCAGAAGTTGGTCAACTGGGTGGCAAACTGGTTGACAGGCAGAAAACAGAGAGTGGTGGTAAACGGCATACAGTCAGAAGAGATGCAAGTCACAAGTGGAGTACCTCAGGGATCAGTCCTGGGGCCAGTCCTCTTCAATATCTTCATCAGTGACACTGCAGATGGACTGGAGGGTAAGGTTTGTCTGTTTGCAGATGACACCAAGATCTGCAACAGAGTAGATGATCCAGATGAGGTGGTCAGAATGAGAAGAGTTCTGGATAAACTGGCAAAATGGTCGGAAGAGTGGCAACTGGGGATTAATGCAAAGAAGTGCAAGATCATGCACATAGGGAAGAGAAACCCTTAAGCCACCTATAGGCTGGGAGGGGAGCTGCTGGCTGTCAAAAGGGAAGAAAGAGACTTGGGCATCATCATCACAGATGACCTGAAATCATCCAAGCAGACCACTAAAGCAGTAGGTAAGGCTAGTGGGATGTTGGGGTGTATTGGTATCACAAGTCGTAAGAGGGAGGTGATAATCCTTCTTTACAAGACACTGGTTAGGCCCCATCTGGAGTACTGCATGCAGTACTAGGGCCACACCTTCACAAAGACATTAACCAAACTGAGGCAGTCCAGAGAAGGGCAAACAAAGTGGTGCAGGGACTGCATCAGAAAACATATGGGGACAGATTAATGGAGCTCAATATGTATACCCTAGAGCAAAGGAGGGAGACAGGTGATATGATTGAAACATTCAAACACCTTAAGGGCATTAACAAGGTGAAAGAGTCTAACATGTTTCAATATAAGAAAAACAGCAGGACAAGAGGACACAGCATGAGATTAGAGGAAGGCCGATTAAGGGGTAATGTGAGGAAGTTCTTTTTCACAGAAAGGGTGGTGGATGCATGGAATGGCCTACCTCAGGAAGTGGTGGATATGAATACAGTGCAGGGCTTCAAACAGGCATGGGATAGGCATAAGGGAGCAATACAGATGAGTATGAATGGATAGGTCATTGACAGAGCAAAGGCCGATGGCACGTTCATAAGGTAGAAAAAAGAAATGGGCAGACTGGATAGGCCTTGCGGTCCTTATCTGCCGTCAGCTTCTGTGTTTCCAGTTTTTTAATCATGGGATTCATTTTATAGAGCAATAAGACACTCCTGGGGTGTGGGGTTTTGCTTGATAAGAGTACTTCCCAGGTGCTGAAGGCAATCAGCGCAAGTACCTCGTGCCTCACTACGAATGTGGGACATGCTCTTATCAGGCAACAGCCCACACCCTATTGTGTTTTATTGCTTTCATATTTTATGAGAACTCCCTTAAATAATTTTGGGGATTTTTTCCAGGGCTTGATGGGTATAGTTTAAAGAGCCAGTGTACTGCCTAAAACTAATATTAGATTTTAAAAGCAGCCAACCATTACCTTTTATATCTGAGGTACTTTTGTTTCTCCCTTTGTTTAATTAGAACAACAGTTCTCAAACTTTGTCATAGTGAGCCTCCCCTAAGCCATGGAAAAGATTGTGAGCCTCCCCCAAAATACTGAAATATTTTTCGGCCTCCCCATAGAAAAATAGCCTACTTTTCACAGGTACATCAGGAATAAATTGAAACCTCTTTGCATAGCTGGCTCTCATGCTATTAAGCTTATTGTAACCCCCCTCCCCCCCAACAGGACAACCTACTTGCTCCAATATTTTGATTCTCGAACCACTGTTACCCCTTACTGCCATACTTTCATGGGTCAGGCTGCTTTTCTGTTTCCCCTCTATCTGGAATAACCTTCCTGCCGACCTCTGCCTCTCCCCCTCTCCCCTGCTCTTAAGCAACTTCTCATGGATCATTTTGCTCCCTCCTGCTCTTATTCCTAGTACCTGTATGGTTAACTCTTGTGTTTGGACAGTTCTGCTGCCGGTCTATTTGATCAATTGTCCCTCGCATTGTTAGTTTATTATTCGTAATTTGTTTGCACTTTTATTCATTTTGTATTGCTTGAGTGTTTTGCAGTTACATTTTGAATTGTATTCTCTCACTACCCTTCCCTGGGTACACCTGAAATAAGCCACAGCTCGGTGTACAGTACCTTCCCTGGTCACAGACTTGTGAATAAATTCATAAACTCACCTACTATTATCCTCTTTCAGTTTGCCTTATTTATCCCTTCACACAAAATCTATAAAGTTCAAAACTGAAATACAGTACTTTTTCAAGATTTCCTTGAGCCTCCCCCGGAACAGGTTGGGGCCCCCCCAAGGAGGCTGACCTCACCATTTGAGAACCCCTGAACTAGAATACTGTTTACCTGATGTTAGAAGGTGTGATGTGTGGAACAGATCTAAGCCTGGCAGATGACCTATCTTGCTCTACTGCCCCACACTATATCATCACCATTATGACCTCACTGACTGTGACATCTCTGCTACTTAGGAACAGCAAGTGAGTGACTGCCAGATCATTCACCTGTGATGTCGCAGTCGGTGAGATCATAATGCTGATGATATAGTATGGGACAGTACAGTTAAATATGTCATCTACAAAAGAATCCCAGAGCAAATGCAATGGGGCATGGGTTATCCCAAAGGATTTTTGCCATACAGCCAAATTTTAAAGAAAACAAATTACATATACCCCAATAATGCAAAGCATCATGGGAAGCATATACAAATGCTTGCGAATTAATTTGGACTGGCTCAACTTTAAGCAAAATTGCATGGTGCCAGAAGGCCTCACAGTGCGATCAGCAAAAGTTGAGAACAGCAGACACAGACGTGTTTTGTCCTCATTTGGACTCTTCAGTATGCTATATCTGTATCTCAGCCCAGTGAGAGAGAGCCAGCCTATAGGGGATCTTATTTGTTTGGGTTGTGGGTAGCCCAAAGTAGACAGAGAAGAGAACTACAAAAGAACCCCAGAGCAAATGAAATGGGGCATTAGTTATCCCGGAGGATACTGGCCATATAGCCACTCCTCTGCTGCATGGGTCCACAGTACTGTCACTGGTATGCCACAACCAGACCATTGTGGATGTCAGCCACCCATCACCCATGTGTGGCATGGTGGCGGGTGTGTTGACTGGTTATACCTTCACTGTGTACAGTAAGCAACACCTGCATTTTTATCCTGTGTGCACAGCTGGCTGAGTTCACTTTCCTTCTGTCCACAGGTGCCTGGAGAAGGACTGGCTATCATGGCCATCCCAATGACTGTGAAGGGAGGGACGACCTGCTGTGCAAAATTGTCCACCAGCACCGGATTCTTCTCCACTGGGTGGCAGACCACGCGGGACCCAGCAGCAGTCCACTGGGAGCAACAGCCACTACCACCACCACCTCCATCAGTGGCAAGGGTTCCCGTGAGGATGTAGCTTTATGAGAGGAGTGTCTGTTTTCCATGTGGGTTTTCGTTCCCCCCGCCCTTTTCTGGACATTTGCACCCATTGTTTTTTCCCACCCCGATTTGTTTATTGTTGATGTGTTTTGTTCTCTTTGTACGGCCTGTTGCCATTCTGTCGTCTATTTTTGATACTGAAACAGCTGTATTGTGTGAGTGTTACTGGTGCCCTCCTCACTCACCCACAGCCACCTCCAGTGTGCAGATCTGTACCCGATACTCTGGTCAAGGCTGCATCACTACATGCTCCTTTTGTAGTCCATGCTATCCGTGGTGCTATATCTAGGGCTGCACCACTGCACTGTGCTGCACACTCACCTGCCATTTATGCAGCGTGCAGTAGCCTGTTGTTGGCACAATGCACAATCACCCATTCTCTGCGCAGCACACAATCCACCCTATATTCAGAGGGTTTAGTGCAGCCATAATGCCTCTGAATGTGTGAGGATAAGGGACCGATGCAAGTGCAGGCACAGTGCAAACATTGCGCTAGTGCACAGTTTTGAATATCTGGCCCCTGGTGCAGTGTCAGGATCATGTTACTTCTGTGATGTCTGGATACACTTGTAACCTCTACGGTACAGTGTTGAGTGAGTGTCTAATAGCAACAAATAGCTGTGATGTTAAACTGGGCTCGGGGAAATATGCTTATCTGACTTGCAAGTCATGCTTCATTGATTATGGCAGTCGACAGATAAGTGCTAGTTATTTTGTTGTTCCTTTAGGTATTATTAAGAAAAGACAGGAATAAAAAACAAGTCTGAGAAAGGAGTTTTCAGTACCATACCCATTTGGGACAGGTCTGATTTAAAACACTCTTCTTTCTGGCTATATATGTTGGCCTTGGGAATGCAACAGGGCATAGTAATCTTCTAAACTGAACTTGCTATTTTTGTTTCAATGCCAAGTACAAAATATTCTGAGCTTAAAACACTAAGTAAAATACAGTTTTTTTTTGCTAGAAACAGTGGCCATTTTGGGTGCTCTCTAATATTTACTTACAACAAATCTGAGACACATGGCATTAATGTGCAATGTTTAAAACAGTTCTGGTGTTTTTTCTTTATGTTTTAATTTTAATAGTAACTGAAAGCCATGATGAAGAGGAACAACTCCTCAAAACATTAGCTGAGGTTTGGTTGTTCTAACTGTAACTGTACCGTTTGGGCAATAAATATGTTGTACCTATCCTGGTAAGTGAGTAATTTCTCCAACTGGCAGTTTCAAGAGATTTGACCAGCTGCTCCTTTGGGATATACCATGCACCTATTCAACAACTGGCACAGATTGTTACCCTCTGCTAAGGGGAAAAGAGAGAAAGATCTACAAATACAGACACCCCACATTGCAGGAACCTCAAAAAATCTGCCTTGTCAAACTGAAATTTGTCCGTCAGCTAACTGAATGAGCATGGAAAGTCTTGGCCTAGGCCTATACTATTTTTGATACGGCAGTTGCCCTTCCATTTCCAAATCCACCATGTGCCTGGCCTGCCCTTAATTTTAACATCTGGGTTGCCCGGCAGATATGTGAGGTCCATGGGCAATCTTGGGGGCTTAATGACAGGGGCTAGTGCCTTTAGTCCCTTTATCCAGGATTTACAAGTTGCTTAGATGGTGGGATAAGCCAGAGGTGCAGTTGGTGAAGCCCAACCCAACACAAGCCAAACAAGCATTTGTCAATGCCAAATGTTCGCTTGTTGGTATTAGCATTGGCAATGCAGGAGTTAGACAGATGCAGAGTAGGAATGACAGAGAAGTATTTAATTTCATGCCAACCCCACCTCCAGTCTGCAGAAACAGACAGGCATTGGAGTATGTGTTGGGGTTGTCGCCCATAACATTCATGCCATTTCACCTCACCCTATCCTGCAAACACTGACAAGTGTTGAGGTGTTCTTTGGAGTGTTCGGCTTTACAGTCACCCCACTCTATAAGGACATATGCTGAAATGGGTGTAATATAGGAGAATGGAGTGAACTCTGGGGCCGAAGAGTCCAAGGCACACCTCGATGCCTGTCACTGGCTGCAGGGTGGGGGGGGGGTGGAACGGCATGAGCATTACAGTCAGCAATCCAAAGGCACACCCCTGATGCCTGTCAGTCTGTACAGGCTAGGACGTTATGGTTAGTAACCCTAACGCCACTTGTGTTTGTTAGTATTTGCTCTAAAAATTTTCAACATGGCCTTTTTGTGACTCCTACCTCATGAGAGCATTTGGGACCTCTTCTCATGAACAGCGGCACTGTGAGTTTGTCAATGTGTCCTGAACTTTGAGTACTCACAGCGACCGTGCCATTGTGCACCAGATGTATGAAAACACAGATCGGACAGGATGTGAAGAATGACAGCTGCACCATTCATAGGGAGGTGTGAAGAGATGGCAATGTTGAAAATCACTACAATGCTAGAACTTCCAAGCATACATGGAAACTGCCCAACGCATGCGCATAACACAGTCATTTAGTGGAAATATTTCACCAGATTTTCAACATAGGCATTTTGTGACCTCTGCTCATTAACACCGTCAGTATGATTTTCTTAATCTGTCCCGAATATTGATTTCCCACAGCAACCGTGCTATTCTGCACCAGATGTGTAAACGCAAATTTCAGGCAGGATGTAAAAAATGACAGCTGTACTGTTCATAAGGAGGTCTAAAAAAATTCCAATGTTGGAAATCTGGAGTGACAGTACTACAAATTTGCGAAGTTACGAGGGTGCATGGAAACTGCACAATGTACACTTGTAACACAGTTATTTTATGGACATTTGTCACCAAATTTTCAACACAGGCATTTTAGGACCTCTGCTTGTGAACAGAGTCACTGTGGTTTTACATATGAACATACCTATGAACATATGAATCTGCCAGCAGAACAGACCAATCGATCTATCTAAATCTGCCAAGTGTGCAGCTAGCATCCTAGACTGCAGCTGCCCCAGCCTCCTCCCCTTCAGTTCCTCCCCCGCTTGTCCCAGCCCCTGCCCCCTTGACTCTTCCTCTTGCGTTATCCCAGTCCTTCTTAAAGCTATTGACTGTCCTACATGTTACCACTGCTTCTGGTAGCACATTCCAACTAGACACCACCCTCTCAGTGAAGTAGTGCCTTCTCATTTCCCTCTTGAAACGTCCCCCTTCCAACCTTAGTCCGTGCCTCCTCATCTCTCTTCCACTCCTCAGTTTGAACACCCCCTTGGTGCGTGCTAAGTTTATTTACCCCCCTCAGGTATTTAAACGCTTGAATGATATCCCCCCATCCCTCCTCTCCTCCAGTGTGTACATGTTCAGCTCATTCAGCCTAACTTCATATTCCTTTCCGTCCATCCCCTTTAACATTTTTGTTGCCCTCCTTTGCACCTTTGCACCCCCCCACTAACTTTATATCTCTTCTCAGGTATGGCCTCCAGTATTGCACACAGTACTCTAGATGCGGTCTGACCAATGATCTGTAGAGAGATAGGATCACATCCCTGTGTCTGGATGAGAACCCGTTTGCGATGCACCCCAGCATCCTGTTTGCATTCACTGCTGCTCTCCAACACTGGGCTGAGTTGTTCATGCTCCCAGTTACCAACACACCTAGGTCCTTCTCCTCCTCCTCTGTGATCCCCAACCTCACCCCCCCAACCAATAGTCCCTCTTCTGGTTCTTAGGCCTGAAGTGCATCACATTACACTTGTTTGCATTGAATCCTAGCTGCCACTCCACCGACCATGTCTCTAGTTTGGTTACAACCCCCTGCAGTTTTTCTCATCCGTCCTCTTTGTCCACCACTGCCCCCAATTTGGTATCATCTGTGAAGAGACTAACCCTGCTCCCTACTCTGTGTGCTATATCAAAGATAAAGAGCCCAAACAGCACTGGGCCCAGCACTGACCCCTGCAGCACCCCGCTTGTCATTGCTCTAGGTGCCGAGAGCTCCCCCACCACCACCCCTCTCTGCACCCTCTCCTGTAACCAGGTCTCCATCTATTTAGTCAGCTTTTTCCCCCACCCACACTGCCATCACCTTCCCCCTCCCCAGTCTCCCATGAGGCACTGTATCAAAGGCCTTACTGAAGTCCAAGTACAGGACATGTACCGCATGGCCCCTGTTCAACTCCCTTGTCACCCAGTCATAATACTCTATTAGGCTGGTTTGACAAGACCTCCCTGAGATGAACCCATATTGCCGCCGATCTTGGAGGTCATTACACTCCAGGAATGCCACCAGCCTCTGTTTCAGTATCGCCTCCATAAGCGTACCCACTATGGATGTGAGACTGACCATCCAATAATTTCCTGGCTCCTCCCTAGACATACTCTTGTGTATGGGCACCACATGGGCCACCTTCCAGTCCTGGGGCACACACCCCATTTCCAGGAAGGTGTTGAACAGATCTGCCAGTGGCTCAGCCAACAGCTCCGCCATCTCTGTCAGCACCCTGGGGTGGATGTCATCAGGACCTGGTGCCTTGTCCACTGTTACTGCCCTGAGCCCCTGTAGCACCCTAGTCCCTGTGATCACTTTGTCTGCCACCCCCCCCTTTCCCCACCCCACCCCAGCCCATGCTGGTAGTGGACAATCCTCTCCTCAGTGAAAGCAGACAGAACTACTTATTTAGAATTTCCACTTGTTCCTCCCCCTTTTCCACCCAATCCGCTCCCTGCTTTATCCTCACAATATGTACCTTGCACTTCCTCTTTTCCCTGACATACCTTAAAAAGTCCTTTTCCCCTCCCTTTATGCCCTGTGCTAACCTTAATTCCCTGGAGGCCTTAGCTTTTTTCACCCTCCTGGCCACCTCCCTTGACCAACTCCCATAAGCCTCCTTATCCTCTCCCTTTCCTGTTATCCTGTACTACCAGTATGCAGCCCTCTATGCCCTCATCCCTTGCAGCACTTCTTTGTTCAGCCAGCATGGTTTCTTGGCTCTTCTCTTCTTACTCCTGGCCCTGCTGCAGGTTACTGTGGCCTCTGTTAGCCCAGTCTTTATGACTCCCCAATTTTGTTCCGCATCCATCCCCGGTCTTATATCCTGGAGTCTCCCTCACAGTATTGCTCCCATCCTCCCAAAGTCCACCCTACCAAAGTCCACCACCTTAGTGCCTGTGCCTTCTGTCTTCCTGCCCAGTGTGAGAATGAGCCACACTGTTTGGTGTTTGCTACCCGCTATTGCGTCCTCCACCCTTACCTCCCTCACCGCCTCCCCATTTGCCAGTACTAGGTCCAGAGTGCTACCAAGCCTTGTAGACCCACTTACCAATTGCATCAGAAGGCCGTCCTGGAATGCATCAATGAGCACCTGCTCCCTGGTACTGCTAGTGGTTGGGGTGCTCCAGTCAACCCCTGGTAGGTTAAAATCCCCCACTGTCGCCACACTACCCCTTCTACAGATTGTCATTATCTGCTCTGCCAACTCCCCATCCAGTTCCCCGGGCTGGGTTGGTGGTCTATACACCACTCCCAGCCTCAGCTTTCTGCCCTTGGAGTCCAGGAGTTGCACCCAAAGCACCTCTATCCTCTCCTCTTCTCCCTCATCCATTATGCATTTGATCCCCTCCCTCACACAGAGTGCAACCCCCCCCTTCCAATCCCCCGGTCCCTGCTGTATACAGTATCCTGTATCCCAGGATTGCCGAGTCCCAATCATGGTACTCTGTGGCCCAAGTCTCTGTCACTGCAGCAGTGCCCACCTTCCTGTCTAAGGCCCTGTCCACACTTATGATCGCGGAAGCCTAACGATTTTGGTACTGGTTTAGTGCTTACCGTTACAGCCTGTCCACACTATCCAGAAACTGTGTTTCGACCTGGTGTGCTCCCGCTCATCTTGCATCCACATTCCACCACTCCAACACGTTTCGTGAAGGCCACCACGATTCGAATTCAGTGAAGTGATGTACACAATCCCAGAATGTAGCGCTTTACCTCACAATGTATCCCTGCATGCTGTTGCTTGTTTCCATGGGCACAGTGCACAGAAATGAGCATGGGGCTCCAGGGATGCTCTTTGCCCATAGTCAGTTAGTCACCATTTAATTTAACTTTTATGAACTCTCTTCATGTTGCATTTTCCCTATCACTAATTTCTCTCTTCCATCTGGCCTTATGCAATGCACACTTAGCGTGTATATGCATTTCCCGTGCTCCCTCATGGGATGCATGGTGGGGCCATGGAGGACCAGCCGTTACTGTAGGAGCAGTCTCCCATCTGCACTGGTGAGTTTAACGTGTTGGGCACAGGTTTAGCAGCTAACCATTTCTGCTACCAATCTCGAGACTACCTTCCAACAGATCTCGAGATCGTAAGCAAAAATGCATCGGGTACCGTTACCAGTGTGGACACAAATAGTTTTTAGCATGTTCCACAATGGCTGCAACCCACGGTAACAGTACTCACAGACGAGTGTGGAGAGGGCCTTAAAGGAGTGTCTGAAGCTCTCCAATTTTGTTCCCCAGGCTTCTTGCATTGAGAGAGACCACCTTCCACCCGTACCCCTCCTTCTCCTCACTCTTCTCCTTGGCCTGTGTCCCTCCTCCCGGTAGTCTGTACCCTTTCTCCTCATTATTCTTATCAGGTGGTGGTGCCTTCTGCATTACACTCAGACCACTCTGCCTGCCCCCTTCCAGGGTTACTGCGCCTCTGCCTTTACCTATATCTAGGGGAGTGAGCTCATTAGGCTCCCCTGTCCGGACCTTTCTACCAACCTCAGTCTTTTGGCCACCTCCACCCACTAGTTTAAATGCATCTTAGTAGAGATATATCCCTCTAATCCCGCCTTTAATACTCCCATCCCCTCCCCTCCCTGCTCAAGTGTAGCCTGTCCCCCGTGTACAAGTCACTATTCCCCCAGACCCTACCCCAGTTAATCACTAACCCATAATTTTTGGTGTGGCACCAATCCCTCAGCCACTCATTGAAGTCCTTGATCCTTCCCTTCCTCCCCATGCTTGCACATGGTACTGGAAGTACCTCTGAGAATGCCACCGACTCCCCCACGCTCTCACACTGCCTGCCCAACTCCTAGAACCTCCCCCTCACTACTTCCACAGTCTCCCCCAAGTCATTTATATAAACATGCAGCAGTAAATGATGCTTCTTCCTCCCCCCTCGCTGCACATTTGAGCAGTGCCTGCCCTTCCTGCAGTCAACCTAGAGATAACTTCAACCCAAATACGGATGTGCTTTTCCCCCTTCTGTCCCATCTCACCCCTTTCAGTATAGAATCCCCAGGACAAGGATCCCCATCCCCTACCCCCTTTCTCTTCTAATGCCCCTTCCACCACCCCGGTATTCATTCTTCCCTGCCCCTTACCCCCGCCAGCTGCACCCACTGTGACTTCTGTATCTGCACCCCCTACTTCTGCCTCAACCCTTTTCCTCTGCCTTATTCCTCCCAACCCCCTTGAACCCCTTCCCAGCCTGACTACTTCCTACTTGGCTTCCCATGCTGACCTCCCCTCCGCCCCTGCTAATTTCCATCCCCTCTCCTATCACCATTGTTGTCAATTAAGAGCCCCCATTCCCTTCGACCCCGATAGTGATGCGCCTCCCATCCTTCCCCTTCCCAAAGCCTTCTCTCCTCCAGTCAGACCCCCTCCTTCCTTACTAGCCCCCCTTCTACTCTTTCATCCTCGCTATCTCTTCCCCTACCTGTTGCCATCCCTCTCATGCCCCGCTTGTCCTCCCCCTTCAGTATGTTCCTGCCCCCCCATAGCAGAGGCTCGATCTATTCTAGTCGATACCCTCCTACATCTCTTCCCTATCGGTTCCCCCCTACTTGTTCCCTCCGTGCCCCCTGGTCCCACCCTGGTCCTTCCCTACCCAGAGCCATCTGCTCGCTCTCCCCGGTACTGCTCGTGGTCTCTTCCTCCCCCATCAGGAGGCCCCCTCCCTCACCCTGGGCACCACCTCCCTTCTCCTCTCTTTTCTGCTAGTGTCTCTGATACTGGGGTCAGTTTCAGTCCCTAGTTGTTCTTCCCCCGTCCCCCTTGCCATTCCCTATCCCCGCCAGCCAGGATGCCTACCATACTCATCTGCCCTGCCACTTAGACTCCTCCCTAATCTCCAGTTCCTCCCTCAAACTAATCAATTGTCTACAGAGCATATACCCCCCATCCTCCAAGCCCAGTCCAGGATCATGGCGGACCCACACCCTTTACATCCCACCACCCTTCCAAAGATGCCTGCCCTATTGACATGCGGCATCTGCACCTTTTTGGCCCCCATCTTATGTTACGGGCTCTTACTCCTGATTTCTGTATCCTACTACAACTGTTAGGGCCCTATTAACTCAAATTCTTGTTCCCCCCACCAAACTAGTTCCCCTACTGCCCCCTTGCCAACTGGGCTAATTCAGTCTCAGATCTCATCCATTAGATACTGTATTACTGTAACAATCCTAAGGCCTCTTTGTCCATTTTTCACCCCTTAGCTACCATACTTTTTGTTCTCAGTCCTCATAGTTTCACTTAGCCCAGTTAGAAATCACATTGCACTCCAAGTATTACTCAACTCAATTAGAGAAATAAACAGAACAAATAAATATGTATTATTACAGCAATCCTAATAGTATAACTTGGTACTTAGCTCAGTTAGAGAAATAAACAGAACAACTAAATCTGTATTATTACAGCAATCCTAAAAGTATCCAATCACTGTTTTGTCTCCACCCCAGAGACCCTGCTGTAATATAGGACCACACAGGACCCTGGGCAGGTGGGTGGGCAACTCTAAAGTCCTGACAGAGCTCTGCTGAGCTCGCTTACTCCCCCTCTCTCACTCACTCGTTCTGCTTCTCCCGGCATTGGAGGCTGCCCTTTTGTATTGTGCTTCTGTCTGCGTTGGTGCTTTTTCTGCCCACAAAGAAATCCGTAGTAGTCCCGATAGACCTCCACTGAGCTTGCTCACTCCCCCTCTCTCACTCGCTCGTTCTGTTTCTCCCGGCGCTGCAGGCTTCCCTTTTGTATTGGGCTCCTGCCTGCATTGGCGCCTTTTTCTGCCCACAAAGAAATCTGCAGCAGCCCCAACAGAGCTCCGTTGAGATTGCTCACTCCCCTTCTCTCACTCGTTTGTTCTGTTTCTCCCAGCACTGCAGGCTGCCCTTTTGTACTGGGCTCCTGCCTGCATTAGCGCCTTTTTCTGCCCACAAAGAAATCTGCAGCATTCCCGACAGAGCTCCGTTGAGCTCGTTCACTCCCTCTCTCTCACTCACTCGTTCTGTTTCTCCTGGTGCTGCAGGCTGCCCTTTTGTACTGGGCTCCTGCTTGCATTGACGCCTTTTTCTGCCCACAAAGAAATCCGCAGCAGTCCTGACAGAGTTCCGTTGAGCTCGCTCACTCCTCTTCTCTCATTCACTTGTTCTGTTTCTCCCAGCGCTGCAGGCTGCCCTTTTGTACTGGGCTCCTGCCTGCGTTGGCGCCTTTTTCTGCCCACAAAGAAATCTGTAGCAGTTCAAACAGAGCTCCATTGAGCTCGCTCACTCCCCCTCTCTCACTCGCTCGTTTTGTTTCTCCCAGCGCTGCAGGGTGCCATTTTGTACTGGGCTCCTGCCTGCATTGGTGCTATTTTCTGCCCACAAAGAAATCTGCAGCAGTCCCAACAGAGCTCTGTTGAGCTCGCTCACTCCCCCTCTCTCACTCGCTTGTTGTTAATCTGTCTCAAACACTGATTTCCCACTGCAACCATACTATTCTGCGCTGTAAGTGTGATAACACATTTTGGCCAGGATGTGAAAAATGACAGCTGTACTGTTCATAAGAAGGTGTGAAAAAATGCCAGTGTTGAAAATCTGGCATGGAAATATTGCAACTTTGTAAAGTTACAAGGGTGTGTGTAAACTGCGAAACGCATGCTTGTAACACAGTAATTTTATGAACTTGCGTCACCAAATTTTCCACATAGGCATTTTAGGACCTCTACTCATGAACAGTATCAGTGTAATTTTCTTAATCTGTCCCTAAAACTGATTTCCCACAGCAACTGTGCTATTCTGCGCCGGAAGTGCGAAAACACATTTCGGCCAGGATATGTAAAATGACAGCTGTACTGTTCATAAGGAGGTGTGGAAAATGCCAGTGTTGAAAATCTGGAGTGACAATAATACAAATTCATGAAATTCTGGCGGAAAGCTTCGTAATGCAGGCTACGTGAAAACAGTCACTTTTGGATTTCTTTCACTAAATGTGCAACATAGGCTTTTTGAGAGCCCACCTCATAAACAGTGGCACTGTTGTTTTGTTAATCTGTCCCAAAAGGTGATTCCATGCAGTGACTGCGAAATCACCTTTCGGGATGGAATAATGCCATGACAGTGACTGAATTCATGAGGAGGGGTCCCAATAACCCCACATTGAAAATTTGGTGACAGAATTCCCAAAAATGCCTGAGATATACACCAAAGTTGAGAAAACTCTATTTATGCGATTATACAGCTTACCGGCATTTCTTCCATTCGAGCTCGGCTTTGAAGAGTGCAGACGTGTTCCCGGTCCACTGAAGATCATCGTGCCAGGCTCCGGAGGTAAGTATGGGGTATGGGGGGTGTGTGGGGAGGCAGGGTACACAGACGGTGGGCACAGGTTGGGGGAAGGGGCAAGAGAGACCGTGAGGGACCGTTTTGTTTTACAGGTAAACAAACAAACAAAAAAAGAGACTACACGGGTCGGTTTTCTTCTTTTGCAGGTGTTGTTTGGTACACTGAGGTGGTCTCCCAGTGTACCACCTGCATTTGTGGGGAGGGGGACCGAAGCCCACAGGGACTGGGCCCTTCATCGGCACAGCAACGGGTGGGGGGCATGATGCCGAGGGGGACTGGGCACCCCGGCATACAGCAGAAATGGGGTGGGTGGGGACATTATGCCAACGGGGAGTGAGCTCCCCTGTCAGCAAATTGAACTGGGAAGGGGAGAAACCAGTCGATGGGGATTGGGCCCCCCGTCGGCAAATGTTGGGGGGAAGCATGATGCTGAGGGGATTGGGCACCCACTCGGCACACAACATAAACTTGGGGGTGGGAACATTATGTCGACGGGGACTGGGCTCCCCATCAGCAAATGAAGGGGATCGGGGACATGCCAACAGGGGGATTGGGTACCCCCCATCGACTCTGAGGTGGCTGCATAGAGCTGCCATGTTCCTGGTACTGTTATACCAGGTGAGGTACTGCCCTGCAATGATGGGTCTCTCCCTCATTGCAGCGGAATTGCTGATGCTGCAATGACGAGGCGGCCCCTCATAGCAGTGGCCAAATCATTTCAAGCTGGTGGCACTTCTGCAGAACCAGTGTCATCAGTACACTGGGCCTGCATTGGGTGCACACCACCAAGCCCACAAATGCAGTGCTGGCATTGGCTGCCACACTGCCACACCTCCACAACCTGCTTCTCTCGTAAGCTGTCACATAATGTTTCTTGCGCATGCACGCAAGCAAACATAAAAAGCAATATTGGCCTACAGCATGTTTAATATGTACCCACCGGGGGCCTCAACAGTGAGTGGGTTAAGTTATTTAAGAAACTGCTTGATCTGGAACACTATGGAATAACCCCTAAGTTATTGTAATCCTCAGCCCCCTCTTGTCCAGTGTGCCTGCATTTTTTTCTCTTACTGTATTGGGGGGGCGGCCTTCCTTCCAAAGGTATTGATTCACTATGCAATCTATTTAATGGAACTTCTTCACATCCAAATATGAAAGAACTTGGGAAAAGAGAACATTTTTATGGCTTCTATCTTTCCTGCCACAGGTAGCCGATGTTTTTGTCACCTCCAGCAGTTCATCTCTATGTTACCAATCAGGGGGCCCACATTAACAGTTACCACTGTGTCAACATTAGGTGTGACGTGAATCCCTAAGTAGTTTAATCATTCACCACCCCAGTGCATCCCAGTGGTCACACAGCAGATTTAGGTATATTGCTGATTTAGTGGCATACCTTAAGTATGGTTTTGCTCCAGCTGACTTCTAGACCAGAGCACAAGGAGAAGAGATTTAATGCAGTCATACTGTAAGTTAGGGTAAAGAAGTTTCTGAATGGGAAATAGTGAGGAGAAGGTAATCTGCATATAGATTTATTTTATTACTCAACTCCATCAATTTGATACAGAAATGCCTTGATGATACATGAAGACTTGTGTATGAGGCTGTAGCGCTATCAGCAAGACCAAAGGTGACAGAGGGCACCCTGGTCTGGTTTCCTTTTGATGCCTAGAAGGGTAGAATAAGTAACCTGTTTGTCCTGATGCTTGCTGAAGGGATTGCATATGAGAGTTTAATCCAATCAGTGAACCTCGGTCCAAAGCCCATAGCTTGCAACACCTGCCATAGGTATGCCCATTCAAATAACTCAAATGCTTTGCAGAATACAACAGCTATAGCCACTCTGAGGGAGGCAGAGGATTTGGACATCCAGAGGAGATCACTTAAGGAGCAGAGACTGCCTACTCCTGCATGCCCTTTCATGAAGCCTGCTTGTGTCTGATGGATGTGGATGGGAGCACTTTCTCTCGGCGTGTGGCCAGGGCTTTCACAAGAATCTTGGCAACAGTGGATATTATGGCTATAGGGCAATAACTTGTATAATCTAAATGGTCTTTCCACTTTTTGGGGAGCACTGTTAAAAGGGCTTCCTTCAAGGTATGGGCCTATGAATTCTTCTTGTAGCAACTCATTAAAAATAGTCAGAAGGGTAGGAAAAACTTGCTCTGGCATAACCCGATACATGTCCATTGTGCAGCCATTCTTTCCTGGTGCTTCCTCAAAGTTCTGCCTCCAGTATCTGTTTCCACCAAGAAGGCACCTGCGGAACTGCAATGTGATAGAGGCATTGTTGGAGACAATAAGGGATTTATGGGTTTGGCATGCAAATGGGGGAGGAGGAATACGGAACACATTTGAAGTATACAGGATGAATTAGGCCTAAACACTCTAATTTCCTATGGGCTCAAGGAACTATCAGTAGTTACTTAAAAAAGATCTGGCCGGCCTATCGGTGCAGATGTAGTGCTATCGCTCATGCTGCTGGCCCTGAGTTTGGGAACGAGCTCGAGTCAGCAGCGGCTGGAGGACTGAGCGTACCCTGATGATGCCTTCCTCCTCCTCCAGGGAGGGAGGGATGTTATCTTCCTTTCTATTTGGCCAACTGGGTGACCACAGGTGGCAGTGTACTAAGTAAGTAAGTAAGTAAGTAAGGGTTTGAGACTCACCGGGGTCTTCTTGTAATAAACTTTTGCTGCTACTTTATCTGGCATTTTGTTTTCATGTGCCCCTATTTTTGTATTCGGTGCAGGCAGTGTGGTCTGTTTGCTTTCTCTAGTAAGTAAGCATATAGGGTGGGAGGACATCGGCCAAGCACCGCACAGCATGCCTGCGTGCATGTGCTTTGGGCTTCTGCATCCCGACATTCTCAGAAGTGGGAAGGCCGGAAACGGGATAATCCCTGGAGTGAGCAGGATGATCCCAGGCATGTTCATGCCCTGCCTTCTGCCGCTAGCCAACCTCCGCATCTGAGATTCTCCTACCTCTATCCCCCCCCTTCCCCTGAGGCAGGCGGTGTGCCCAGCTCAGCCAGGCCTCACCATGATGGGCTCATGGGGTTGAGGGTTAAGTGCTAGGGGAATGGAAAGATGAAGCTGGGCCTGATCCAGGGGATAGGGGTCGTACTAGAAACAAGCAAAAATATAATTAAAAAAAAAGTATTTTGTGGTGGCCAAGTGGAGCAGGGAAAGCACTGCCATCTGTGTGACCACGGTTCATGCATGAGCCCCAAAATCTCACACTAAGACAAGCTAGGGGCCAGACTCGTTAAGAAGGTGAGGCACTCATGTCCCAAGGAGGGAAGGTGCTGGCCACCCAACTTTCACGCATCGCCTGCTTGGCAGGCCCAGTCTCCCAAACAAGATGTGGCACGGGTTTTGGCTATGAAGGCAGTTGCTTTATGACCTTTTCAGCCAGAAGAACAGTGCAGCCATGGCAACCTCCAACATCATGGTGAGGGACTGAGAAATCAAGGGGAAAAATAGAAAAAAAAAAACAAGGAAAATTGATGTCATAAAATACTGCTAACAACTGGGCAGCACTGATATTGCCTTTAAGCATGTAATAACACGATAACCACATATTAAACAGCAGGTTTCTACTTAAGGATGTTCTCCCCCCCCCCATAACTGATGTGGTAGCTTACCCTCTGGTTTACTGATCCTTTTGAGGGTGTAATTTTCTGAGCAGTATGTTTCTTGCATTAATACTCGTAAAAACAGATCCATGGACCCGCAACCAAAATGCTCTGACTTCCTGTACTGGAGGCACGCCCTTACGCTGGCATGTTTCATGATGTCAGTACTGGAATTGCGTGGGGCGCTCCATAGGCTACAATGGGGCCATTTTTTATATGCATTTTTAAATACTTTTAAGTGCCAGTTTTGATAAAACAAGGCCACCGCTCAACTAACAAGGTGGCCTTCTTTTATCAAAACCGACACTTAAAAGTATTTAAAATGCATGCAAAAACTGGCTCCATTGTAGTCTATGGAGCACGCCCCCGCGCAATTCCAGTACTGACATCACGTAAACGTGACAGCATGGGGGTAGCAGTCTCCAGTACAGGAAGTCGGGGTGTTTCGCTGCGGGTCCGGGGATAGTTTTTTATGAGTATTAATGCAAGAAATATACTGCTCAGAAAATTACACCTCCAGAAGCACTGGTAAACCGGAGGGTAAGCTACCAAATCGGTTAAGGAGGGAGAGAACATCTGTAAGTAGAAACCTGCTCTTTAAAGTTA
The DNA here is from genome assembly GCA_016271365.2 of Neoceratodus forsteri. Classification (NCBI taxonomy): domain Eukaryota; kingdom Metazoa; phylum Chordata; order Ceratodontiformes; family Ceratodontidae; genus Neoceratodus; species Neoceratodus forsteri. Next base: position 248,062,599 of record JADMNL010000025.1, read on the forward strand.
GGAATCCTTACAAATTAGTACATGTCTGCACAGCACATTTATTCATTCATTATTATGAAGTGGGATGGGAGTGATGGACATAGAGTTCCTTCCAACCTTAAATATTCATAGTTCTCTGTTGCTGTGTTAAAGCTAATATGTTAAATACTACCTATTGTTTCCTGCAAATGTATTGTCATTGCTGAAGATTTTGTATAGCTGTACTGTGACTGATATCTAGCCTGTTTTCCGTACCGATTCTTGTTCACTTGACTTTTCCTTGTATTTACTGCTGTAACCTCCTGGGTTGTACCTGAAAATAGGCAGCCAGTGCTGTCTAGTGTGCCTACCCGGTCAACAAAAACTAACTAAATAAATAAATAATTCAAATGCCATCACCCAGAGCCCATATTTCAATCCAGCTATCACTGTCCCTTACAAGTAACTCATAGTGTTTTAAACCCAGGTTGTCACACGTGCAGGCAGTGCTGAACAGTATATCCACCTCAGATTTGTCCTGTCTCAGGGAGGGTGGGTGGCTCCTGCCTTTACAAACTTGACCGCTGGTGGCCAAGGGAAGGGAACTCTGGGCTGGAATACACGGCTGTAGACAGGTGGTGGAATCCTACTGCTGTTGTGATGCAAGGATGCAGACAAATGATGCAGTGGAGTCTCATGTTAAGTCTTGTATCAGCCTGTGTCAAGAGTGTGGTGGGAAGCCTGGTCCCAGCTGACTTCTGTATTGCCAAAAAGGCCTCCCGTGTCAACCCATACTCCACTGGGATAAGGTAGGACAAGGGGACTGACAAATAAGTGGAAACAATGGCAGTGCTCATGCAGATGCTACTACTTTGCTCTTACCATTTAGCTGCGGTGGCTGGATCTCTGGCTTCTTGCCCACCCCACTTGGGAACACTTCAGACATCGCTTCCTCCCAACAGCCCCACCCAGAGGGGTACATCCAGGACAGTATATAAGGGGACAGGCTGTAGGTATCTGTAGTCAGCTGGGTGAACTAAAGCACTGGGAGGTGAACATATTTATTCAGGGCCAAACAGAGAGGAGGTGGCTGTGGTGAGACTTAAACCTGAGTCTCCTGGTTCACAAACCTGTACTCAAGCCACTGGAACATTCTGCCTTCCATTTTCTGAGGACTGCCCCATACCACTTAAGTGTCCTAGATTAAAAGCAGAGACCCTTTGTCACAAACAAAGAGGGTATTGTCCGATACTGTACTGCAGGATTTATACCTCATAGCTGTCCTACATCAACACTCAGAATTCCATCTGTCCCACATTGAAAGGGTGATGTCCATCACTGTGCACTGCAATTCATACCTCTCAACTATCCCACCTCACTGAAGTTCCCTCTGTCCCACATAGACAGGGTGCTATACAACACTGTACAGTGAGATTCTTATTGTCTACTACCCCACATAACCACTCAGAGCTCCCTCTCTGTCCCGCATGGAGAGGGTAGTACCTCACACTATACACTGAGATCAGAGCAACATTCATAGTAATCTTTGTTGCTCAGAGAAGTGCAAATTTTAAGAACATGAACATGTATATTGTGTGTATATGTTATTGTGATGGGTCATGTGTGTAATGTATGTGTATTGGTGTGGTGTGTGCACACTGCTGCATGGATAGACAAATACATCTTCATGTGTCCTCAGAGTCTATGCATCTATGGAGAAAATACAGCTTTCCCAGTGTTTCCATCTTCTCTCTCCACGACATGATGGTGTGTTCCACATTTCTGTGATAAAATGTAAAGCAGTATGGCTAGGCAAGGTGAGAGCCAAAATGTCATTTTCAGTGGGGTCTGGTTCTGTACAAATTTACAGCTGGGAGAAACTGAAGCACAGGGAGGTCCAATTATTTCCATGTCACAGAGTGACTCAGAGACTTGGTTTCATCTGAACCTGGTACTTCCTTATTATCAGCTCAGTACTCAAATCAGCATACTACTCTGTCATCAACTTCTTCAGAGTAAAGTGAAAATGTTCTGTAGACTCAGTCATTTTCAGTGGAAAACCCACACATTCAACACACATATAAACACAACTCATCAAAATACTCCACAAAAACTGAACCCATGCAAACATGTCATGCCAACATATATTCCTTCACCATACAAACATATATGTACACACCAGTGCATACCTATCACACATATGCACTCTACACCAACACATATTCACACTGCATCAGCACATATGCATACACAATTGAGCAGCACACATACAACATACCAACACATATACATACATACATACATACATACAGGAAATATTTCATGGCAGCACATACATTACACCAGCACAAATACCACAGCATGTCACACTGCATACAACATAATGTGTGCACACCACACCAACCCATATATAAAGGAATACATTAACAAAACTCCTACCTCATCACACAAACACAGTGTGGTGTTGTGGACAGAGCACTGACGGAACCGGAGGTCACAGGTACAAAGCTACTGTACTTAATGTCTCGTCCTTTGTAGTATGCCCTCCAGCTTGTCTCTGTATATTTTTTATCCTCATTACATTGTATGTACATTTTATTAATTTTCCGGGTCACGCCTGAAAATGGGCATTTTTGTCTAGTGTGCTTACCAGGGCAACAAAACCTAAATAAATAAATAAACAAACACTGCTACAGTTAAATACTCACCCTGTGATGTAGGGCAAGTGTTTTAACCTCTCAGTTCACCCAGCTGTGGAAATGGCTAGAAATAGGACTTCACTGAAAATGAGATGTTGCATGACATCTGGGCTATCCTGGGTAAATATGTTGTTAAGAAACACACACATCCACAAGCATACCACATAAACAACACACACTAAAAATGCATCAGCAAGCAGCACAGCAATGCACACACACTGCTCCAACACTCAAATCACATTAATATATATGCATGCAGAAACACCACACTAGTCACACAAAATCTCACAGCAACCCACACATATCAAAACACACTAATGTACTATGCAGCACCAAAACAAAGAAACACTTTTTTTTGTTGAAGGATGAAACAAAGACACAATTCCTTGCATCAGTCTGGTGCTGTTCTGGTAGAAAACTGAAAGCCTTAATCAGTTCTGCACGCTACAGCTACAGAGTTATGAAGAGACCAGTTAATAAAGCCCCTCACCCCAATGTTTGCTTGTGATATTTAAGTGTAATACTCCTCCTGTTGCTTATTCAGACAAGGAAGAGAAACCTAAGATACACACACATCTAGTGACACACTGCCTTTTGCACTGTGTGTGGATACCTTTCTCTTATTAAGTCTGCCACCCACCTTCCTTCCTACCTACCCACCCACCCCCTGTTTTATTTTCACAGTACTGGCATCTGTGTACCTGGATTCTGAGATGTTACAGTAGCTGCCGCTCCTCCTGGAGTCCCGACTTGAAGACCGAAACTCCTCTCTGGATTTCCGAAGGCTGAAATATTCTGTAAGTTTCCCAAACGCCGACATAGCTCAGGTGTGCTGCTTCTGCTATTGCACGCGTATCTCTCTTCCCCACAAACCCATTAGCAGGGAGATGCAGGGTCTCAGTATTGAGTGCTTTTTTTAATTAAATGAGTCACTCCTATTCTGAGTGATTCTTTTATTCTCACACTTACACAGTCACACACACACACACACACATACGCACACTGAAATCTAAAGACCCCCCTTAGTCTCTGCCACTATACTATTTAAAATAAAAACACACACACAAACGGAGTTCTAAAAGGAGGTCAGCTGACTTTCACTGCAGCTGCTGCAGAAATGAATTAAAATCCCTCTGGAAAGCAGCACACATTACAGCCGGATTGTCTCAATGCTCCTGTCGCTTTTCTCTGTTCCCGTGAGTCATGCTACCTCCAAAAAGATAGTTGCCCCCAAAAACTGGCAGACAGGAAGTCTGTTTCACATTTTTCCAAACAACAAATTAAGGGAACAAGGAGTAATAATAATAATAAAACAAGATGATACACAAACCATTCTTTCCCCCCTGACAAGTTTTAGCTCTGTAAAGGAAAGACATTTTTTTTTAAACTATGAACAGGAATCACCTTAATTTGGGGGGGGGGCAGAACAGATCTCCAGGGTTGTCTCTATTTTGATGCACATAATTGCTTGGGAGTAATTTTGTTTCTTTTCTGACTTCACACAGATCAAGTTAGTTAAGATTATGAAAATCCGGGGCCAGCACAGTCCTGTAGGACAGGCCAAGCTTGTCTTGCTCCAACTAGGGTATGTCTGGTTTGCTGTGCCTTTGGGGCCAGTGCACTCAGGGAACAATGCAAAGGCATCACTTTCAGACTTTGGGGGTCCAGCACCCCGTGCAGCAGTGATTCCTATGGACGATGTGATATGGCGTTAGAGGTTACAGCTAACCCCTCTCCAGACCATCGCTACAGGAGCATCTGGCAGCATAGCATTAAGGTGAAAAGGACATCATTGTTGGGAGACACCCAGCCTGTCTATCGCCACTCTGCTTGCATGGCCACCTGTGGTCACCCAGGTGGCAGTACTGCAGTGGAGAATGCAGAGCCTCCCCCCCCCCACCTCTCCTGAGAAGGAGAGCATCCTCTGTGATGCTCGATCCCCCTCCCCCAGGCTGTCCCCCAACAACTTGGGCTGGCTTCTGAAGCCAGATCAATGGCGTCACGAGCGGTAGCGCTACTGCTGAGCCGATAGGCCAACTTAACTTCAACCTTTTGTTCTTTTGCTTGAAACACTTGTCTGAGTACTATCTGTTTTAGAGTATAAGTGCATACTTTGTGGGGACTGTCTATCACTGTAGTGTGTTGGTTCATATATGGGGTGATTTAGTTGAGAGGCACTGCTTACCGGGGGTTTTACTATACTTACACCTGGCCCACCTTAAATTTTCTATGGGCGGGGGCACATACTCATTTCTATCCAACCCCTGGATACGAACCCTGCAACAAGGAGATTAAGGGACCCAGGGTCCTCAAACTAGTTGAGCCCACAGGGCAGGGGTAGCCAGTGAAGCATCATTGGCGATCCAGTGGCTTTGTAAGACCAGAGTGCCTGTAGATCCTCAGGTCACATCGAGTCACCCAGGGCCCCTTTTACATGAAAGAAAGATAGGTATATAGAAACATCTAAACATCACTGAATGAACAGAAAATAAAACTGACCCCTTTCTCAGCAAAACTAAGGGTGTTTCTTAAGGAGGGGGAAACTTTCATTCCAGGATGTGGTACTACTTCTAAAAGAACAAGCATGTGTCACTGCAGAATGTTTGCTTGCAGTCTAAGCCTTAAAGGGAGCATAAACAATATATAATTTCACCCTTAGGCTGCTGACAGAATTAGAACATATAGGAATCCTGGACTGATGCATCAGTCCACGGCACAGCAAGGGTTAAATCAACTATTTATGTTGTTTGTTGTTCATTATTGACATGCTGTTAACATATTTGATGCTACTATATTTGTAAAAAAACTGAAAACGAGGACCAGGAGGAGAAATGGGCATACTGCAAAACGCAGCCACCCCGAATGTCCCAAGCACTCAGAAATTAGCTGTCAAGCTCCCCCGCACCACCAAAGAGTACAGCACCTCTATAGCCCCTCGGGACTTCAGCATTTCCTTCACACCACCTAAGTACACACAAGTACATAGCTCCTCCAAGCTCTCTCTCTCTCTCTCTCTCTACCCCAGACAACAGCACACCAAGTTCCTCAAGTAGCACCTTCAAGCATCCAGGCCCTACCCCCACAGCAGCATCTCCTTGTAAGCCCCCTCAAACCACAACACCTCCAAGCCTCCTCCCTATCAAATGCAGTACCTCCAAGCCTCCCTCCTCAAACAGCAGCACCTCCAAGCCCCCATCCATCCCAGACAGCATCATCACGAAACCCCCCAGATATCACCTCAAAACCCCTCCACCTTTGACAACAGCACCACCAAGCCCCCAGGCACTACCACCACAGTAGCATCTCCTTTTAAGTGCTGCTGGACAGCAGCACCTCCGAGCCCCCATCCATCCCAGACAGCATCATCACCAAACCCCAGACAGCATCACATCAAAGTCCCTTCACCCCTGACAGCAGCACCACCAAGCCCCCAGGCACTACCACCACAGCAGCATCTCCTCTTAAGCTCCCCCAGACAGCAGCTCCTCCAAGCCTCCCATATGGACAGCAATACCTACACGCTCCTGTCCTTCCCAGAAAGCAGCACCTTCAAGCCCAAGCTACCCAGACAGCAGCATCTCCAAGCTCACCCTCCACAGACAGCATTGCATCCATGCTCCAAACCTTCCCATACAGCATCACCACCACCACGCCCCACACGGTATCACCTCAAAGCCCCCATCCTTCCCCAACAGCACCACCTCCAAGCCTTCACTAGACAGCATCACCATCAAGTTCTTCCACCCCTGACAACAGCACCTCCAAGCCTTTACTAGACAGCATCACCACCAAGCTCCTGCTCCCCTGACAACAGCATCTCTAAGCTGCTACCACTACAGCAGCATCTACTTCTAACCTCTCCTGGACAGCAGCCCCTCCAAGCCTCCTCCTCCCTACAGAAGTACATTTAAGCCCCCTGTCCTTCCCAGACAGCATCATTTCCAAACCCCAGTCCTTCCCAGACAGCATCACCACCAAGCCCCACAGAAAGCTTCACCTCCAAGCCCCCCAACAGCAGCAACTCCAAGCCCCCACCCTTGACAGTAGCACCCCCAAGCCCCATCCCTCCCAGACAGCATCACCACCAAGCCCCCAAGTCCTTACCAGACTGCATCACCTCCAAGCCCCTCCAGACAGCATCACTTACAAATCCTCCACCACTGCAGTCTTAGAAATCTGCTTCCTTAGTGAATAAATTCTGCCAGAGTAAACACACACACACACACACACACACACACACACTTTGACAAAACTAATTACTAACTAAGGAAACAGAGTAGAGACCAGGAGTCATTGTTGTGGCTGTGGCTGAGCCAGGTCTCTAACAGAGACTCTCACAGATAAAAAAAGTGCTGCACAGTCCTACACTGCCTTTTGCTCCCTTCCGCTTGACTCCAACCTGGTGCTGCACTGCACTGCCAAGTCTCTGGTCTGCCACTGAGCCCACTCCACACACTCTTCTTGCTGCACTACTGAGTCTCTGGTCTGCCACTTGGGCTGCCCCATATGCTCCCCCTGCTACCACCACTGGTTCTGGTTGGTGGACTTGATTCGCACGATGAAACGGTCAGTCAGCCTCTGTTAGTGACTCCTCCAAACTAGTAGTCTGATGATTCCTGGTGGCATCACACCCTCTACAACCTTCCGCATGGCAAAATCTGACCTCCCCATGTTTTTGCCAACATCAATGGCAGCCTGTGCTATGCCAGCACACAGTCAGCTCCCTTACCATCGGCGCTCAGAAGTGTGTGTTGTCTGTTGGCAACACATGAGCTGGAGGGGCACCTCCAGGCCTGTCACATCATTCAGCTGCCCAATATCAGACATGCCATGCTGGGAACAGAGGTGGGGGAGGAGTATGAGAGCATGGAAAAGAAAGAAACACATTTTTTAACTATTGTTTTTTACTAAAATGTTGAAGGGGCTGGAGCAGGCTGATCATGATGCTATTCAGCTGGCTGCTGCATGGTGACCTGTAAATAAAAGGATTCATCCACACTGTGATAGGTGCTTCTAGATCCTTTCAGCTACACAACGTTTCCATATATCAGCCAGGCTGATCACCATCACTATCAGCCTACTCCTCACTGGGCTGTATGTGGTGAGCCTCCTGAAGCTGGACTGCATTGGTGCTACACAGGCACACCTCTGCAGCTGCTACTCTCCCATGTAGCCACAACATGTTCACTTCACATATGCACACAGGCAAACGTAAAAACAGATCAAACTACAAGAAAATAAGTAGTCTAAAATGGTGGCAGAAACAGGAGAAAAAGGGTACTCAGCAAAAAAGACAAGAATGAAAAGAAGAGGGTGGGAAAACAAGCAGAGGTGACTACAATGGGGCAGGTATTGTCAATGCTACAGTCCTTCCAGAAGGAAGATGCTGGCAAGGTCACAGAGTTTGGAGAAGTCCTAAGCAGGTAAGACAGTTTTGACTCCTGAACCCACAGACTTGAAACAGGTAACATTTATGACTTGCTTGACATGGGGAAGGAAAGTGGGAGAAACATTTTTAAAAAGGCAAATACACTGCATTCTCATCTATTGTAGCCAGGGGTCTAATATGGGAGAGACAGATATAAGGAACGAGCTGCAGTCTGCATGGGGATTCTCAGCAAAATAGGTAAATGATTTTGGCAAGAGTGAGCCCCTGAAGAAGGTACATAGATGGCATAATAAGCCAAAAACCTCACAGTGAGTGTAGACTGCAGTTAAGAGCCACAGAGTGGGAGGGTTAAGATGCCCAAGTATAGCAGATAAAAGAACCAGATATTTGTGCTTGGTTGGAGCACTGGGACATTAGGTTTGTTTGTATCAGTCCACATACACTTGACCGCAATTCCAGGAATGTAATTAGCGAATGCATTTATAAGCGCAATATATGCACAAATATTTCCAAAATTATGGCCGGAGAGCTCATTAATATAAGCATCGCTTGGGGTTGGGAAGAGGCTGTGCGTTTGTGTGTGTGGGGGGGATACAAGGAAACACACAAAGGACTGATCATGACAATTATAATGAGAAAGCTTTGAAAATATGTAGACTGTGTGTGTGTGTTGGGGGGGGGACAAGGTGAGCTTGACCAATAGACTCGAGGGACATACTGTGACAACCCTTTCCCAGGAATAGGGTGGTAGTCACTATAATGTCTATCAAAGCACTATGGACCAGTGTCCCAATTGCTTTGCCCTTTAGGAACAGGGATGAAGTCCTAAGGCAGAAGGATATAGGAGTTTTTTGGTGGGAGGAAGTTAGTTCCCTGGAGGTGATAGAGTTTCCCAGCAGCTATGGGGTTAGAAACGCAAGGGGAGTGGACAACGCTGGTGCCAGAGCCATCATGCAGGTACTGGTCCTGGGTGCACCACATACAGAGTGTCCCTGGTGGGTGTGTGCTGCATTGACTGATGTGGATAAACACAAGTTGGCTAGCACTGACCTCCAGTACAGTGAGTTGGAGCATGCTCCAGTGGGAGAAGGAGGGACTCAGAACAAGGGGAAAATGACTGCCTTGGTTAGCCAGATAACAGTCCCCCCAAGTCCCCCAGGCCACTTGACTGACCAGTGTACGAGGATGGTCACTCCAGCCAGCACCACAGACAGAGAGGTCCATCCTCTTCCCTAGCTGGAAATAGAGAGAGCCCCTGGAGTAGGGTAACTCCAGTCCTGAGACACTGAAGGATCTGGAGATAGGAAACAGTGGCTCGCAGTGAGGGGTGAGTCCAGCAAGCAGCACAACTGAAAAGAATGTGGCATTGAAGAGTATGGAGGGGCTGCAAAAAAGAAATTGATTACACCCAGTTGTGTTCTAGTTCTCGTAGAGTACCAATGTTCTATGCCCACAGACCTTATGGGCAAAGTATTACAAAATCCATAGCAGGTGTACTCAAGAGATAGACAAAAGAGGTAAATGTAATCAGTGATATCATATAATATAAATGGCCTAAATAACCCAGTAACCCATCTAAAAAGATGATGTATCATGAATTACCTTTTCAGTTATGTTCAAATACCATGTTTAAGTTTCAGAAAACATCATTGTGATCATGACTAACAGCGAATAAATACGAAAGTTACACAGCTGCCAATCAAAAAACATAATTTTATGGAAATGGTGATTGTGATTAAGGATCTCATATCACCATGATTATTCATGATTGCCATGGTCAATATAACTCCAATAAATTTAAAAAAATGAAATATCTTTTTTCTATTGTAACCCCCCTACAAATGGGTGTTCCCGAAAAGTCTTCCTTGATTGCTTAAATGCTCACTGCCAGGCTTGTGTTCTGCATTTTAGCAGATTAAATGTACTACCAGAGAGTGCCTGTATAGCCTCTGTGTACTGTCTCCTTAAGAGCTGTCTGGATTGCAGTCTTAATTAATCTAAAAGGGAGCTCTGTGAGAAGATGTGCTTGTTTACTGATCATTTGTTAGAGTAGTAATAAATAATACTGCACTTCGTTCTAACCTGCCTTCTTTGCAGCAAGGACTGTTCTGTTTATCTCCACCAACTTGGCCTGGGACTGTCAGAATGAGCTTGCCTACAGGGGCTTGGTGGGGTCAAAACATGTAGAAATTGTAGTTTCTGCATGTTGGCGCCTAAAATAACCTGGAGGGGGAGCCCTTGTTGTGACTGACAGACAGATCAACCAACCGAACCTTTTGGATCTTGGGGAAATTCCCAAACTGCTTGCAGCTAGTTTCAGTTCTGAGTTGGGAAGTGAAGAGATAACAGCTTGAATGATTCAAGCAGCAGCCCCGGCATAGATTCACATGGGAGAATTGTGGAAAGGCCTGCTTGCCTGCCTGCTGTCCCTGAGAGGGAACTTGTGCCTTTTTCGGACTGAATCCGAACTTGAAGAGCGAAGTAAGCCACTGAATTGTGACCAGGCTCCTACCTGAAGAAGATCGAAGATGTGCTGAATGCAATCAGCCTGTCTGGACTTCCAGCCACCTCTGAACTCCCGGATTGTGCAGAGACTCTGTAATTGCGACTGGAGAGCCTTTTGCCTGGTACAAAGGAATTTCCTTACATGTGATTGTATTGTGTGCTTATAGTGGGTCATGATTTGGTTCCCCACTGTGGTTTGAACTGTATTCTGCTTGCTGGAAGCTGCATCCAGCCCCATGGACTGAATCCAAACTCATCTCCATTGGGCCTGGGCCTTGCCACACTGGCCCAGCCTAACTACCCACTGCACAGAGAAAACCATCGACGAGAGACCGGCCTGGGGATCAGCCCCCTGCTCAACACATGACAAGGAACAATGACTTGGTAATTCGTGTGGGCCCTGCTTCTCCGGCACTCCAGCTCAACAACCTGCAGTCTCGATTTTGTCCTGCCTGTATCCAGTATTGGGCATCGTGAGTAAACATCAGGGTAGCTCCTTGCAACAACAGCTAAATCTAAAGTGTTGTCATCAGATTGTCTGGTTGCTTTTTCTTTCATGAACTGAGCCCTTCGGCTCCGGATTACAAATAGTGTGTGTCGTGCATGTTGCTTTCTTCCATCACAGGGCCCCAATCAGCTGCAACGTTCCTGGCTAGCCCATTGTCTCCCTACCTGGGTACCCAGAGGTGTGACTGTGTGGGGACTTAAAGCACATGCATAACTGTTTGATTAATATAGTCTTTAAGCCAACCAAACTGATTATACCCCTTCCTGTTTCAAGTCCCCTGAATAAATCAGATCTGACTTTTTTGCTGCATTTAACCTGACTGTGGTTCCAGTTTGTGCTAAGAGCACTGTACTGTTGCTATTTACTGTGCATAACCTTGTTTTACAGGGGGTCCACAGGGTCGAGCCAGAGGAACCAGCCCTGGTGGTAAGTGCAAACAGTGTGGGTACCAGTATGGTGTACAAGGGGTACTGCGAAAGTGATTATCGTATATTGCTCAGGCCACTAGAAAGGAAAGAGGAGGGTTACAGTCCTACCAGGACTCATCAGTATGCCTCATCTGTTTGACACCCCAGTGGAATGAACCAGCTACCCTAAGACAGTGTGTCTTGGTTATGTTGTGGTGAACCCATTAAAATAAAAAACTATTTAAAAGACAAAGAACCTCTGTGCGCAAACACTGAAGCAAGGGTTACCCCAAAGGGCATTTGGCTGGGAAGCCTTAAAGTTGAACCAGCATAACATTCTGTGGTGATTTGCATATGCAGCCCATGATGCTTTGCATTGTATGGGCATGTGTGATTTTGTATTTTCTTGAAACTTGGCTTCCCAGCCAAATGCCCTTTTGGGTAACCCTTGCTTCAGTGTTTGCGCACAGAGGTTCTTTGTCTTGTGAATGGTATTCCTACTCGGGCTGTTCTTGACAGTGGGTTGCAAGTGACCATTGTGTTTCAGGACTGGTATGACAAACACTTATCTGATGTGCCCTTACAATCCCTGGAAGGCCTGCATGTGTAGGGGCTGAGCGACAAGTCTTATCCAATATCTAGGATATGCCTGCCTCTGGTTGTCTTTTCCTGCAACTGTCACTGGCGTAGAGGAGCAAGTAGAGACACTGGCCCTAGTGTGCACCCCCACTGGACTGTATGATGCAGTTCCCCTGTTAATTGGAACAAACGCCCACATGTCTGGGAGACTAGCTCAACTCTGCCATGAGAAACAAGGGCAGCTGACCGGACAGGCCCCAAGAATTCCAGTCTTAGTAAAAAAGGCTTAAGACTGGCAACAGAGACCCGATGAAGTGGACCCAGATGAGCCAGTGGGGATAGTGTGGAAAAAGGAACCTGACTCCTTGGTATTGGCCCCCAACACCCAGTGCACAATCCATGGAGAAGTACACCTAATGAAAAACATAAAGAACAAAATATTAATCTTGGATGCACCAGGAGATGGAAAGTTGCCAGAGGGATTATTGGGCAAACCCAGCATCTTGCCTGCTCTTGCCCAGAACTTTGCATGATGAGTGATGGTCCAGATTCAGAATGTGTCAGATTGGGAGATTCGGGTGAACAGAGGGTGCACCCTAGCTCCAGTACACTGTGCTGACACTGCCGTATTGCCCAGCAACAAGTGCTCTGGCCAGAAGGAGAGAGTGACCCCAGACTTCTTTGACTTTGGTGACTCTCCGTTGCCAGCTGAATGGAAGGCTAGAATTAGCAAGAAACTCGCTCAGAGGGACCAAGTGTTTTCATTAAAAGAATGGGACGTGGGGTGTGTCCAGGGTGCAGAGCATCACATACGCCTGCGTGATGACCAGCCATTTCGAGAGAAATTTCGACGTCTCGCCCCAGCAGAATAGATGATGTGAGGAGACACCTGCAGGAAATGCTCGCTGCTGGTTTGATACAAGAATCAAGAAGCCCATATGCCTCTCCCATTGTGGTGGTGCATAAGAAGAATAGGTCGGTAAGGATGTTTGTTGATTATTGAACCCTGAACCGGCTGACCATCCCCGATCAATATACCATGCCCCACATACAAGATGCCCTGGAGTGTTAGAATGGGAGCAAATGGTTTTCGGTATTGGATCTTCACAGCGGATACTACCAGATCCAGATGGCCCTGGAGGACTATGAGAAAACAGCCTTTATTTGTCCTTTGTGGTTCTACGAATTCCTGAGAATTCCACAGGGGATTTCAGGTGCCCTGGCCACCTTTCAGCAACTGATGGAATGTGCGGTGGGAGATATGAACTTGGTGGAATGTCCAGTGTACCTAGATGATGTCATTGTGTTTGGGCGCACAGTAGAGGAGCATGAGACCCAACTGTTTAAAGTCCTAGACTGATTGGAAGACTTCAGCCTCAAGCTGTCCATTGACAAGTACCAGTTTTTTCAAACCTCCATGAAGTATGTAGGGCACATAGTATCTGCAGAAGGGATAAAGACTGATCCCAGTAAGGTTGAATCACTGACTACTTGGCCCCAGCCCCATAATTTGAAAGAACTACAACGTTTCCTGGGGTTCTGTGGCTACTACTGCAGGTTCATAAAAGACTATTCAAAGGTGATTTGCCCACTCTTGAATCTTATACAGGGTTACCCTCTTACTAACCATAAATATAAAAAAGGGGCTGTCAAAGAACCAGAGGAAGTGCACTTCTGCACAGGTGAACTTTTTGGGCTCTGCTGGACACCCAAATGTGAAGCAGGCTTTCACAAAGTCATATACCAGCTCACCCATGCCCCCATCCTCGCCTATGCTGACCCCACCAAGCTCTATGTGCTGCATAAGGACGCCAGTCTGCAAGGTCTAGGAGCTGTGCTGTATCAAGCCCATGAGGATGGTTCGAGACTAGTGACCTTCGCCAGTAGGAGCTTGACCCCGTCGGAGCGAAACTACCTTGTGCACAAACTGGAGTTCCTTGTGCTAAAATGGGCCATTGTCAACCAGTTTCATGAATACCTCTATGGGGCAAAGATATTGGTGAAGACCGACAATAGCCCGTTAACCTATGTACAGACTTCAGCTAAGTCAGACACCACTGGGCACCGGTGGCTTTCCGCCTTATCAACCTATGATTATGCTGTTGAATACAGGCGGGGACTGAACCATATTGATGCTGACGCCTTGTCAGAAAAGCCAATTTCCAAAAGTGATTGGATCAGGCTGTCTGAACTTGACATCTGAGCCTTGTGCCAAAAATTTGACTGAGATGAACAGATGTCTGCGGACACAGTGGACTGCTTAGTGGATTGCTTGGGCCCTCCTGATACCTGCATACCGGCTGCCTATTGCCATTTTTCTGCTCTAGATATTAGTGCGCTACCTCAATTTGACAATGACAGCATTCAGTGGGCTCAATCCCAAGATCCTATGATTCAGCCCACACTTCATGCCCTGTGTGCAGGGAAAGATGTGTCCAAGTTGCGTTCCCCTGACTTGCAAACTGCTCTACTGTTTAAAGAAGGCCCCAGGTTGAAGCTACTCAATCAGTTGTTGTACAGAGAGACAGTGGATCATGGCGGTCAAGTGGACAGGCAGAAATTGGTCCTGCCCACGGCCTTTAAAGATCTGGTACTGAGGTCCCTCCACAATCACATGGGGAACCTCAGTATTGACAGAACTCTCGACCTGGTACAATCTCGATTCTACTGGCCCAAAATGGGGGCCGATGTTGAGCACCATGTAAAGACTTGCAATCATTGCCTGCAAAGGAAAGCCGTGCCTCAGAGAGCTACCCCCTTGTCAATATTACTACCAGCGCCCCCATGGAACTGGTCTGCATAGACTTTCTGTGTTTAGAACCTGCTCAGCGGAATACTGTCAAAGTGTTAGTGGTTACAAACCATTTCACACGGTATGCGCAAGCTTTTCTAACTAAAGATCAAAAGGCCTCTACCGTGGCCAAGGTGCTAGTGGAAAATGTCTTCGTCTACTATGGTGCCCCTCAGCGGACCCATTCTGACCAAGGCAGAGATTTTGAAAGTCGGCTAATCAAAAAAATGCTCTCTCTGTGGGGGTGCGGAAGTCAAGAACCACAGGGGCTCTCAGCCAGAATGTTTTAACCTCACCTTTCTAGACATGCTGGGCACCCTCCATCCCAAAGACAAGCATAAGTGGAGCCAGCAGATTAGCACCTTGGTCCACGCATACAATTGCACAAAAAATGATGCTACTGGGGTCTCCCCCTACCGCCTCATGTTCGGGAGGAAGGCCCGACTGTCCATTGATGTCTGCTTTGGGGTCTCTCCAGATGGGGTCTGAGCTGAAAATTACCTACAGTATGTACAGAAAAGGAAAGCTCAACTGAACTATGCCTATCAACTGGCCCAGACAATGGCCACCAAAAGAAATCTTGCCAACAAAGAGAGGCATGATAAAAAAGTTAAGGCTCAAGAGCTTTGGCCTGGAGACTGTGTGTTCTTACACAATTTGGGACTGCATGACAAACACAAAATTGCTGATAGGTGGCACCATCTTCCCCATGTAGTAGCTGGAAAGTTGAATGATTTGCCAGTGTACAAGGTATGCCCAGAGAATAACTCCAAAGCTGTCAAGACCATGCACCGTAACCACTTGCTACCTATCGGCCAAGTCATAACTGAGGCTGAACCATCAGAGATGGATTCCCCTGGGCCGGTTACTCATGCTGCTGCAAAAAAGAAGCAAGTCAACCTACCCCAGTAATTGCAGATTTAAGGTGTCCCCCACAGCAGGCCCAGAATGATAGTGACTGTCAGTCCACCTCTGATGAAAGTGAGTGTGACAATGCCTATTACCCCTCTTATGAATTGAGTCAGCTGTTTCAAGGTAACCCTATGACTAATTGTGGGGATGAAGCTGGGCTTTCTGGACTGCCTAACCCCCCCAGCTTTGTCCTTGGAGCCAATGCTCCCTGAAAGTGAAGTGCAAAGTGTTATGTATGAGATTGCAGACTCTGTGTTTTGTAGAACTGTGTGAATTGCCCAAAGAAGGGGCTGATTGTCTGAGTCTCTCTGGTGACACATCAGAACCTGAAGAACAATGTGAGAGTGTTGACAGCCCCACTTCAGTGCCACAAAGCCTAATTGTGCCAGAGCCATCTTATAATGAGCAACCTGGGCCTCCGTCAGAAGATAATGAGCAAAGTGTTGTGGAAACAGAGCCTACAGAGCAAGGAGCTGACAGTGCTCCAAGTTTGGACATTCCCATCCATGCAGAGGCATGCCTTACAAGTGACGAAAGCACCGAAGTTAGTGCTGAAAGTACAGAGACTGTGGCTGCTCCCCCCAGAAAGACTGGCTGAGCTGTCAAGCCAGTGCTACGCTTTAGTTATGATTCCCCTGGGAGGCCAGTGGATTTGCCTCTCAATGTGGTTCACAAAGGGGTTTATGTTTCACCAAGCTCACTGCCCAAATTGAGTTTGACGGCCAACTCCAGGTTACTTGTTCTTCCTTTTCACTATGGTGCCCCTGCCCCATCCAGCCCCAAGTTAGCTGACAGGGAAGGGCCCCCTCTTACATTGTTTAATGTGCAAGAAGTTATTAAATAAATCAGTATTACTTGTATGAAATCTGCATAAGTATTGTCGATATGCATGTAGTAATGTGAAGTATACTGAAATACACAGCAATGTAACAAGCTAATGACATATATGTCTCATTTATATCACATTTTTGATACTGTGATGGTACAGACTTGACACGGACACCAACACCCACCTACAAATGGGGTTCCTGAAAAGTCTTCCTTGAGCTTACCTAAATGCTCATTGCCAGGCTCGTGTGTGTGTTTTAGTAGATTAAATGTATTGCCAGAGAGTGCCTGCATAGCCTCTGTGTACTGTCTCTTTAACAGCTGCCTGGATTGCAGTCTTAATCTAAAAGAGATCTCTGTTAGAAGATATACTTGTTTGCTGATCATTTGTTAGAGTAATAATAATATTGCAGTTTGTTCTAACCTGCTTTCTTTGCAGCAAGGGCTGTTCTGTTTATCTCCACCAACTTGGCCCGGGACAGTCAGAACAGGACAATCAGTACTGTTGGGACTCTAAAATGGAGCCTGCCTACAGGGGCTTGGTGGGGTCAAAACTTGTAGGAATTGTAGTTTCTGCATGTTGGCGCCTAAAATAACCTGGAGGGGGAGCCTTTGTTGTGACTGACAGACAGATCAGCCAACCAAACCTTTTGGATCTTGGGGATATTCCCAAGCTTCTTGCAGCTAATTTCAGTTCTGAGTTGCGAAGTGAAGAGATAACAGCTTGAATGATTAAAGCAGCAGCCCTGGCATAGATTCACACGGGAGAACTGTGGAAAGGACTGGGTTTTGGCCTACATGCCTGCCTGCTGTCCCTGAGAGGGAACTTTTGCATTTTTCGGACTAAATCCGAACTTGGAGAGCGAAATAAGCCACTGAATTGTGACCAGGCTCCTACCTGAAGAAGACCGAAGATTTGCTGAATGTGATCAGCCTGTCTGGACTTCCAGCCACCTCTGAACTCCCGGATTGTGCAAAGACTCTGTAATTGCGACCAGAGAGCCTTTTGCCTGGTACAGTGGAATTTCCTTACATGTGAATGTGTTGTGTGCTTATAGTGGGTCGTGATTTGGTTACCCACTGTGGTTTGAATTGTGTTCTGCTTGTTGGAGGCTGCATTAGAATCTCTTATGTGTAAATGTGCTGTGTGCTGCTAGTAGGTCCCGATTTGGTTCCCCACTGTGGTGTGAACTGTATTCTGCTTGCTGAAAGCTGCATCCAGCCCCACGGACTGAATCCAAAATCATCTCCATTGGGCCTGGGCCTTTCCACACTGGCCGAGCCCATCTACCCGCTGCACAGAGAAAGCCATCGATGAGAGACCTGCCTGGGGATCAGCCCCCTGCTCAACACTTGAACAGGAACGACGCCTCAGTGATTCGTGTGGACCCTGCTTCTCCGGGCACTCCAGCTCAACAACCTGCAGTCTCGATTTTGTCCTGCCTGTTTCCAGTATTAGATATTATGAGTAAACATCAGGGTAGCTCCCTGCAACAACAACTAAATCTAAAGTGTCATCATCTGATTGTCTGGTTGCTTTTTCTTTCACGAACTGAGCCCTACTGCTCTGTATTACAAATAGTGTGTGTTGTACATGTTGCTTTCTTCCATCACAGGGTCCCAACCAGCTGCAACGTTCCTGGCTAGCCCATCGTCTCCCTACCTTGGTACCCAGAGGTGTGACTGTGTGGGGACTTAAGGCGCATGCATAACTGTTTGATTAATATAGCCTTTAAGCCAATCAACCTGATTGCGCCCCTTCCTTGTTCAAGTCCCCTGAATAAATTAGATATGACTTTTTTGCTGCATTTAACCTGACTGTGGTTCCAGTTTGTGCCAAGAGTACTGTACTGTTGCTATTTACTGTGCATAACCTTGTTTTACAGAGGGTCCCCTAGGGTCGTGCCAGAGGAACCAGCTTTGGTGGTAAGGCCAAACAGTGTGGGTACTGGTATGGTGTACAAGGGGTACTGAGAAAGTGATTATCGTATATTGCTCAGGCCACTAGAAGGGAAAAAAACGGGGTTACAGTGTCCCGGAGGGCTGTGCCCAGGTTAGTTTGACCACTACCAACCCTGCCCTCAGGGTGGAGGCACCCGTTTCAGAACTCATGCCCCTTAACCTGCTACTAGCTGCGCAGGCAGAGGTAGTAGCCCTTGGGATAGTGCCACCAATGGGTTACATCATACTTTTGGAATTTATCTCATCTTCCATTTAGACATATTTATTGAACTACTCAGTTATGATATTACTTCTATACAAACACACTGCTTTTAATTATACTTTGACATTTCGCTTCTTAGTAGTGTTATAAAGGTTCAAATTTATTTATATAGCTCCATTCACTGGTTCCCTTTATGGTTGTGTTGATTCTAAAAGCATCTGGTTTGTGCTCAGAACTTTTGTTAAGTCTGCAAACTAATATTGTCAAGGTCAAATTATTTTAAAAATGGAAATTACCATTGTTTTGGTCCATAAACTGCCTTTGAAATCTGCAAATCAGTTATGCAAAATTACATACTACAGTGCACTCCACTTATAGCGCCAGCGGATAATCCAGGCAGTCAGTTTTATCGGGCAAATTTGGAAAACCAAAAACCAACTACATTGAAATCAATAGAAAAAAACGCTGTTTATACCGATCTTTGCCCGCCTGCTACTTCGGGCAGATTTCGGCAGTTTGACACAGATGCCAGCAATAATCGGACCTTGTTTGCGGTAATTACAGTAGTAAAAATACACAACCCTCCCACTCAAATCAACCCCTTCCAGTGCCAGCAATAATCAAACCTTGTAAGCAGTGCTGTAATGTAGTAGTTTACCTGAGCAGGAGGTGCACAGAAAAGAGACCACAGTCTGTGGTTCGTGGCTTGCGTTGCAGAGGGATCATGTCGGGAGAAGACAAAGCTGGGTGACTGGGAATTAACTATGATATTGCATACTGTACTGGCTCACATGAGTGATCGTAGATATAAATGAAAACGTACCTGCAGAAGAGGGCACTGTTTGCTGGAGGAGTGATGTGGCTCGTGGCTTGAACTGCTTATGGACACCTGCAGGAGCAGGGATCATGTTAGCAGGGGTAGCGGGGGGGGTGAACACAAAAGAGACCACTGTCATGGACATAGAGTGATGTGGCTCGTGGCTTGCGCTGCAGAGGGATTATGTTGGGAGATGTCAAAGCTAGGTGACCGCGAATTAACTACGATATCGCATACTGCGTTTTTTTACTATAGCGCTAATGGTACTGTATTTTTCTGTCAAAATGGTTATAGCGCCCACTTGTTATAGCGGGCATAATTCAGCTGCACAAACATGCCCATTATAAGCGGTTTTGACTGTATACCTAACATTGCATGTACTCTTCCTAAAGAGAGTAAAACTTGATTTCACGTGATTTACAATACAATTAATTTGCTTTTGCTGATAGTCAGCATTCATATTTTCATATTAGTAACACATACAATTTTATTAATTATTACAAACAGGACTTACAATCTTACAATACGTGACTAAAATAATAATCGTCAATCATCCTCAATGATCATCACTTGATCATCCTCAAATCATCAAAACCATCTTGCTGATTTAGGCTTACAAAAATAATCAATGATCATCAGTTGGTGATCTGAAAGCTACATTTTGATGATTAAATCATGATCTAAATCATGATCTTAGATCATGATCACTTGGGATGATCACAGGGCAATATTTGATCATTAACAAAGATCAGTCATGACTGACCTTTAAAAGACATGACTGATGATTTACTGATTTGCCTGGAAGCAAACACAGATACTAACACAGGTCAGAAGGCAGAAACTGGGGATCATTTTCCTCCAAGAAATTAGTCGTACCAAACAGGAACATGAGGAATTCAATAAACCCGATTATGAAAATGTATACTATGCCTCATATACTTTAGAAATAGTAAAAAAGAAGGGTTATAACCCTTATTCCTAAACACAGGCCCGATGCGATATTTACTCTAGTTACTGGAGTGATACAGGATTGTTGATCACTAAAATATCAGAAACCCTGATAATGGGAGAGGACCTGAACCTCACATTAAATAAAAAAACAAACCCCAAAAGACAGTACTTCACAAATACCTAGAACAGAAAACAAGGTAGTGAATAGGTAAAAAATGTCTGGAAGGGCTGGGAAGAGCAGTAATAGTTGCCCGTGCATTTTTTCTTTTTAGTCGAACATTGAGAATATACAAAAATGGTGCAGTCAGTACATCAAATGGCAGGGTATTCCATATGGCAAGGGAACCATGGCAAAAGCCTGGTCACCAACAGACTTTAATCTAAAAGGTGGCACCCTTAAAAGCCCACACCCTGTGAACCTGACTGCTCTGGCAGGCGTGTGGGAGGGTCATTAACATGCTGAGATATTCAGATCCCAGCCCATTTAGAGAGCTATTTGTTAGTAAAAGGACCTTGTAGTCAGCTTGGTATCTGACTCTCAGCTCCCCAAAGAGATATGGAAGGATGCCACATGAGCCCTGATGCAGTGATATTAAAGTAATCAACAAATACCATTCAATGAGTTACACAGAACTTATTTTACACTGACGCTGGCCCACAAAATTGACCATGCCCGCACAGGCCTTTGTTCAAAATATAACATAGAAGAGGGCTCCTTTATCCATCTGGCATGGGAATGCCCACATGTAAATGATTATTGGAGGGAGATAGTCACTATCTTGTCCAAGACCGTGAACTATAAGTATCAGCCATCTCTGGAAACGGTCTTAATAGGCTGCACACAGTGGCCAAAACACCACAATACTTATTACAGGCACCCCTTATGGCTTCTAGGATTGGTGACTGGCAAAAAAGTCTTGGTTCAAATTTGGGTATCAGAATCACCCCCTGCTACAGCACAGTGGCGTAATACCCTACTGGAAAGTCTATGAATAGAAAAGACCCAATATACAGTCTCCAGCCAACAGGCCAAATACAGTCAGATATGGGCTCATCTGGAGCCATCACTAGAGGCAATGTGGTTTCCTATATAATCCGTTCTCTGTCATAGAGGTCTAGAGACACACTTTGTGATGAAGCACATGTGCGCTGAACACAAACAAGCAACATGCTGTGTCTTTTTATGTTAGACTTATAATGTGAATAATAAAATAGGTTTGAGTAATAATAAGTCAGGGGAGTAGTCAGGAACCACATGAATCAAGTTCTCTGCTATTCTAAGCCCATGCGTTTCTGCTTCATACATGTTTTTCTTTATCATCATGTGCTTCTCTTAAGGAATTCTGGTAGCTTACAGGCTCTGGTGACAACTGTACACCCTGCTGGAGTGCCTGCATACTGAACTGTTCAAAATATTATTATGTAAACATTTTGTAAAATGTACCAACCTAAGAAAAGTTGAAGTTGAAAATAAAGTTTTAAAAAAACCTGGCACCTGCAACCGGTCCGGTGGTGCTGGACGTTGAGGCCCTGGTCACTTCGCCTCATGCCACACTGGTGACCCAAGTTCAGTACAAGCCTGGATCGCCAGGGGTCAGCAGGGGCAAGAGAGTATTGAGCATCCAGAGGACTGATTTCCTCTCTCAGGGGAGGGAGGTCCTGTCATCCTCCTCATTGACTGCCCTCTGGCAGTGACTGGAGGGCAGTACGGGTTGGGAGGCATGTAACTGGAGTCCTTACGTTGGTGGGGAGGGGGGACGGGAGAAAATGTGAAAAGGGAGCTGGCAGGCTCCATGATGGCCCGACACATCCCTGCAGACGCCCCAACTTCTGGATTATGCTCTGATGATGGGGGGAGTCAACGCTCTCCTCAGTGGCTCTGTCGTGGGGGCAAGCCATGGGGGAATTACAGGGTTGGCCAGGCGGGGACGCTCGAGCATGGAGGATGAGTCCCTCCAAGGTAGGGCCACAGCCACCTGCCAGGCTCCAGGGGGGTAAAAATCTATATTGCGGGGGAGAACTGGCACCTGACTGGCAGCCAGACAAGAGTTTACAGCAAGGAAGTGATTTCATCAGACTTCTAAATGGATATCAGAAGCATCACTGCAGCATTCAGAACCCATTGCAGATGGCACAGCTGATCACAAGGTAAGCCCTAAGAATGCATTACAGTAGTCTACACGAGAAGAAACCAAGGCTTGCAACAATGTGTTGAGGTTGGCAGCATCCAGAAAGGGGTGAAGCCTGACAATATTATTTAAGTAAAAGCAGCCCCTGTCTACAAACACAACACCTGAGAGACAAATGTCAACTGATCATTGAGGAGCACTCTCAAACTTCATCTTCCCTCTCTGCCTTCAGCTAGGTAGATGTATTGAGATACTCATGTGGAAGCACAAAAATTATATGTAGTAGTGGTGCTATATTTACTAGGCTGGATTACTTCCTCACACAAAAGGAAAAAATCAGCAACGTAGCGGCTTGCTGGATGGATGGATAACCTTCAGCTTATCTAACTATGCACTTATCTTTTGGGAAACAGATCTGGAGGTAGTAAAAAAATTCAGGTTACTCACCTGTAACAGGAGTTCTAGGAATGGTACATGTTGTTCATCCACACTTATTGGCAGGTTCCTTGCTGCTTTAAATCTTGCCGGAAGGTCTTCAAGCTGGCTCCTACCACCCACCCGAGTGGTAAAACTCTCGGCTCTGCCCCATGACGCCAGATCTAGCCCGCTGGAAGCCAGGTTGGAAGGCCGGGGCCAGGAGGCTAGGAAATGTAGATGAACAACATATACCATTCCTAGAACTCCTGTTACAGGTGAGTAACCTGTATTTCTAGGGACATGGATATGTTGTTCATCCACACTTATTGGCAGACTCCTAGCAGTTCTCCGGGAGGAGGGAGGCAAGGCGCACACCCCCTACTTAGGTATAAAGACTGGAGAACCGAGGCCCGACCAACATCCCGGCGTGACCAAGGTTGATGAGGAAGGGGAAATCGGTATATGCCTGCTTCCAGGTAGGAGCCCTGTGGATATCCTGGACAGGAGTATCCTCGGAAGCAGCCACCGATGCAGTGGAAGGGCGGGTAAAATGAGCACTTATGCCTCTGGGAGGCTCCATGCCCGCCCACCTATAGCGGAGACCTATGCGGGAGGTGACCCACCCACTCATCGTCCGCTTGGCTGCAGGTCTGCCAGGTGCGGCTTCAGCGTAGATGACAAACCGCTGGCGAACCTCTTCCGAACTTCAGCCCTATGCTCCCTGGGTAGGCGAGTGTTAAATAGGGTCCCATGGAACCTATATACAGCCTCCGAGGCGTGAATGGGGTTGAACCCCGGCAGAGACAATACCCGGTTAGGGAAAAAGGACTCCGCCACCGCCTATGGAAGGAACTTCGGGTGAGGCGCAGGACAACCTTGTCCCTGTGGAAGACCAGATAGGGAGATTCAAGGAGTGCCTGAAACTCTCCCATCCTTCTGGATGGCATGGTAGCCCCAAGAAGGTGTTCTTCCACAACAGGAAGGGAAACTCACACCTGTGCAAAGGTTCGGATGGCTTGCCCGTGAGCTAAGCCCATACCAGCGGAGATCCCCCAGAAATGGGGATACTCTCCCTAGAGGGGAGGTGTGATCGAGGCCTAGGAGAACGCCAGACCACCTCTTCTGTGCCACTGACTGCCTTCCAGCCCATGCCCGGAGGACAGGGGTGACCAACAGAAGCACCTAGAGGGTCGTCGACCGAGGCCCTTGTTCAATAAAGAACGGACCGCAGATGGTCCGGAATGCTTGCCGAGGAACAGGAGAGGGGACCAGGCCCTATCCCAACACCAAATGGAGAACTCTTCCATTTGAAGGCGAGCATGTCTGGTCGACTCCTGGCAGGATGCCTCGAAAAGTCGAGGACCTTGCCGGAAGACCCAAGGCCTGGTCCCTAGCCGCATAGGGACCAGACGGTCAGGTGCAGGGATTAAAGGTCCGGATGGAATACCTTCCCCTGAAAACAGAGATCAGGACCGGGCGGGCTGGAAGCTGCCTCGGGAGCCTGGGGCTGAGACTGAGGAGAGCTGGATACCGGAGCTGGCAAACCAGTCTGGGACTACCAGCATCGCCTGCGCCTAGTCCCTCCTCGCCTTGCCTGTGGGGCAAGGGAAATGGGGGAGAGGCGTTGAAGAGGCCCGGGATCCGAGGCCTCCAAGGCATCCCCTACAGCAAACCTCGCTGAGGGGGCCGGCATGAGACAGTCTCGGCCTCGTATACTCCCTGGAGGGAAAAACGGACCACCCGAGGCATGACTGAGAGGGAGAAAGATCTTGTGCTACCTCCGGCAGGGAAGACCACTCGTGAGGCGCAGCCTTTATCCGGCTTAGGGCATCTGCCAGGGTGATGGAGGCTCCTGCCATCGAAATGGCTAGGAAACCGCCTCCTGGCTTCGTGAAAGACCCAATGCGGAGAACCTTCTTACGCAGAAGCAAGGGGCTTGTCCGAACCTGGCGGGACAGGTAGCACATGGTCATGGTGTTGTCCGCCTGGACTTAAACCACTAGACCCCCCACAGATGGAGCGAGCGGTGCAAGCTAAGCAGACCGCCTGGAGCTCCAGCAGGTAGGAAAGACATTGGGACTCCCGAGAGGACCAGAGGCGGAGCACTCTGTATTCCCCTTGATGGGCACCCCCACCCATCCAAGATGCATCGGTCGGAGAAGACCGCCGACTCGGGGTGGACGAACAGGATGTTCTCCTGCAAGAGCTGGAACGGTCCAAAGGAGAGCATTCCCTAACCCCTGGGCTGTTGTCATGGACTGGTCCGAAGGAATGCAGCACTGTGACTGCTGGCTGGCCCGCCCCCACTAGGGGGACGCATGAACCGGCGGGTCCAAACAGACCACGCTGGAGCAGGCCGCCGCGAGGCCCAGGAGGTGCAGGAGGTCCCGGGCAGGGCGCAACTGCCCAGTCAGACCTGACTAGGTAAGGGAGGAAGAACCTCAGCCCTGTCCGCCAGGAGCCGAGCTCGGACTCAAGAGTCGAGCCTCGTCCTGAAGAAGGATCACCCGCTAAGACACGAGTTCCAACGTGGCTCTGGTAAAAGGAGACCAGTCTGAGAGCAACCTATAGGGACAGAACTCTGGACCGCCCCTCTTCCGCCTGGAAGGGTTGCAGTCAGGCCGCCATCCGGGTGGGGTTACGCCAGGACCCCTCAGTGCTGCAGGAATGCTGCTGAGCAGAGACCGAAAGGCCTGGCCTGGAACTCATAAAGAGATCCCCCACTTAAGAAATGGAGGGGTCTCCCAAGAAACAGATGGAACGGAGTGTAATTACGTCCTGGAAGTCCAGGAAATCGAGCCACACCCCTCATTCTGAGGATGGGATATCTGAGACAGGGAGACCATCCCGACGTGCGGCTAAAGAATGGGGCGCAAGCCCCCCGTCCGTTTGGGACCAGGATACCTGGACATGAACCCAGAGTCTGAAGGAGGATCCGCAACCTTCCTGATCACCTCTATTTAGAGGAGGCCAGGCAAGTCGGCTCAGAGGGCAGCGGGTTCCAGACTGGGCCCATGGGACAACGGCTCAAAGGGTGGTGCCTGCTCGCAACCCTGAGGCAGGACCTTCCCTTAGCACCTCCAACACCTAGAGGTCCAGGAAAATGGACCAGGTGGAGGAGAGGTGGAGCCGTCTTCCCACGGGGGAACCCAGGAAGGGGTGACGGGGCCAGGGACAGTGCCCCTCAGCCCATCACTGAGCAGGCTTGGAGGAGGGACTGGCCAAGGGAGCTCCTGGGCCTTTACCTCCCTGCTTCCTTTTAGAGGAAGACGCTGGCTTGGGGTCAGGACGCCCAGCGCAAGGCTGCTGGCCCTCATGCTGGAGTTGATGGGCCACTCGAGCCGCAGGGGCCGAAGGGCAAAGGGGCTTACGCAAAGGCTGGCAGCGGCCCTTGTCCCTCCGGGCCGGGGTGACCAAGTCCAGAGTGGCATCGGACTTCTCGGTCCCCTGGAGGTGTCCCTCCACTCCACGGCCGAAAAGGTCGGTCCCCAAGAAGGGGATATACGCCAACTTGTGCTGGGTTTCCGATGGGAAAGAGGATAACCTCAGCCACACCCTGCGGCATATGGCCACTGCGGCCGCCACCAATCTGGCACAGGAATCGCCTAAGTCCAGAGCAGTCTGAAGCTGCTGCTTCGCCACTGCCCTACTCTGGTCCCGCACCCGCTGGACCGTGATCTGCAGGTCGGCTGGGAGATGAGGGAGCACCTCGTCCAGGGAGCCCAAAAGGGCGTGGGAGAAATGTGCCATCAGTGCGGCCGAGCTGGCCTGTCGGAGGTCTAAGGAGGATGCAGCGTAAACCTTACGCCTGACATAGTCCATCCTTTTGGACTCTTTGTCGGGGAGTCTATCCACATCCGGCGTTCCCAGAACACTGGAAAACATTATGGTGACTAGCCCCTCAGCCGAGGTGCTCGCAGAAACCGAGCAAAGAACCGACAGGGACAGAGTACTTCCTGGCCATCCTGGCCGAGGGCGCAGGGCAGGAAGTAGGCCGCTGCCAGAGCTCCAAGGCCGGGCCGACAATGGCCTCGGTCACTGGGAAGGCCTTCGAGGGTGAAGCCTCTTGGTCTAGAATCTCCGTCAGGAGATAAGAAGCCCAATTGGACACGGGTTCAAGCTGCATTCCGGTGAATTCTGAGATGAGCTGAAGCAGACCCATAAAGGACGATGGGCTGTCATCCACAGAGCGTTCTGGAGAGGACCCCGGGTCCTCCCGACTGGGGAACATGGAGGGGTCTAAGTCGGACTCTGAAGGGTCTGCAAAAAGCTGCCTCAGGCCTGAGTCACTCTTCGTCCGCCGAGGGCAGGCGGGAGTGAAGGGAACAGAACCTGCGGGACAGGTCGTGACCCAACCGAGGTTCCACCGAAGATGGTGGGGTAGCGAGATTCGGACGAACAACCGGCCCTGGAGTGGGCACCTCGACTGCAGCGAGCGGTTGGGTCGGCTGATCGGGCGGCAGCTGCTTGCTGGACGGGGAATGAATCTGAGTCGATTGATTCCCGGACAATAACAACTGCTGCCACATGAACTCCTCGTAACATCGGCGCCATCTACACCGAAGCCACTCCTCATCCGAGGAGGGAGACGAGGAAGATCGGTAATGCCACTTAACTCGGTGCCCTGATCGAGATCGCCGAAATCGGCGGGAGCGGCTTGACCGAGAAGAGGACCGAGACCGAGACCCAAATCCTCGGGGAAACCGAGGGTGGGCCTGGGAAGGAGCGCGGAGCGCCCGCTCTTCCCTCGGCTCGGACGAAAGGACCGAGGCCTGTCGCCCTGAAGGTACGGGCAGAACCTCAGCCTCCGCCGCGGGGACCGGCGAAGGGATGGCGGCTCCAGCAGAAGACAGCCCAGATGATCGGTCGAGAGACTCGACAACGTCGACGGGAGTCCTGGCCAGCTGACCTGACAGGGACACCGTGAAGCCAGCAGCCTGAGCCGCACCCTCGACCGAAGTCGAAAGTCGGCCAGCAGGGGAAGGAGAGCTCTCCATCTCCCGCCAGCACTGACGATGGGACTTAGTCTGCCACTCCTTAGACCTGGGCCAAGAGGCAGGCCCCGACGGTCCCTCTCTCTTCGAGGAAAGGGACTGGCGAAGCTCCTTGAATGAAGCTGAATGAGGAGAACTCAAGGAGAGTGGGATAAGCGCCGCAATCGAGGAGAAGGGGGGAACAGCTGCCCCCCTCCATGGAGAAAGAAGATCGAGCTGCTCAGCCAAGACAGCGCAGCAGACACTGCCAGGCGAGTCTCAAGGATTTTTGTACAGGAAAAATTTCAGGTGCGTCCGAGCCCAGAACGACCGCACTATCCTCCAGGGCGCTGGTCGAAAGGGCACAGCAAAACGCAAACTTGGGATCATGATCCAAATCAAGGGCAGTAGCACGCGTGGAGTGCGGGTCTTTCCTGGAGGAATTAGCTGCGCCTACGGGCCGAAAACGCACGATCCATTGCAGCAGCGAGGGAAAAGATCAAAGTTTAGAAAACTTCCAACCAAATTGGAGAGACCGAAAAATCGGAACCAGTCGAAAGCGGGTGTTGGGGGGAACCTGAGCTTCCAAGCGGTAAGGAAGATCTGGCGTCATGGGGCAGAGCCGAGAGTTTTACCACCCGGGTGGGTGGGAAGAGCCAGCTTGAAGACCTTCCGGCAAGATTTAAAGCGGCAAGGAACCTGCCAATAAGTGTGGATGAACAACATATCCATGTCCCTAGAAAAAACCTTTTTAGAGGCTTAATGTCTCCTTACTTAATGATAAAGTAGTTAAGGAAATGATCCCTAAGGAAGCTATTAGTGTAACCCGTCCCCTGGATGCTGGGTACAACAGACCCTTCACATGGAGAGGAACTGGCGAGGACTCAAGAAAATTTTCAGGCACTGGGGCAACAAGCTGCAGATTCCCCAAGGGTATTACTTTTCCCAGCATGGGTATGACTAAAATATACAGGTTACTCACCTGTAACAGGAGTTCTAGGAATGGTATATGTTGTTCATCCACACTTATTGGCAGGTTCCTTGCCGCTTTAAATCTTGCCGGAAGGTCTTCAAGCTGGCTCCTCCCACCCACCCGGGTGGTAAAACTCTCGGCTCCGCCCCATGACGCCAGATCTAGCCCGCTGGAAGCCAGGTTGTGTGTCGAAGCCGGGAGGCCAGGTGGGTCGTAGGATGAACAACATATACCATTCCTAGAACTCCTGTTACAGGTGAGTAACCTGATTTCTAGGGACATGGATATGTTGTTCTTCCATACTATTGGCAGACTCCAGCAGTTCTCCGGGGAGGGAGGCAAAGCGACACCCTACTTAGGTATAAAGACTGGAGAACCGAGCCCCGACCAACATCCCGGCGTGACCCAAGGTCGATGTGGAAGGGGAACCGGTATAAGCCTGCTTCCAGGTAGGAGTCCTACGGATATCCCGGACAGGGGTATCCTTGGAAGCAGCCACCGATGCAGCGCAAGGGCAGGTAAAATGAGCACTTATCCCTCTGGGAGGCTCCATGCCCGCCCACCTAAAGTGGAGATCTATGCAGGAGGTGACCCACCCGCTCGTTGTCCGCTTGGCTGCAGGTCTGCCAGGTGTGGCTTTAGCGTAGATGACAAACAGCTGGCGAACCTCTCCCGAACTTCAGCCCTGTGCTCCCTGGGAAAGGCGAGCGTTAAATAGGGTCCCAATGGATCCTATATACGGCCTCCGAGGTGTGAAAGGGGTTGAACCCCGGCAGAGACAATACCCGGATAGGGAAAAAAGACTCCGCCACCGCCTACAGAAGGAACTCCGGGTGGGGCGTGGGACAACCTTGTCCCTGTGGAAGACCAGATAGGGAGATTCAAGGAGCGCCTGGAACTCTCCCGTCCTTCTGGTTGGCATGGTAGCCCCAAGAAGGTGTTCATCCACAACAGGTGGGGGAACTCACATCTGTGCGAAGATTCGAATGGCTTGCCCATAAGCTAAGCCCATACCAGCTTAAGATCCCACAGAAATGAGGATACTCTCCCCGGAGGGGAGGTGTGATCACTGCCTTAGAAGGCACCAGACCACCTTTCCTGCGCCACTGACCACCTTCTGGCCCGCGCCTGGAAGACAGGAATGGCTAACAGGAGCACCTTGAGGGTCGTCGACCGAAGCCCTGGTTCAAGAAAGAACGGACCGCAGATAGTCCGGTATGCTCACCAAGGAACAGGAGAGGGGACCAGGCCCCATCCCAACACCAAATGGAGAACTCTTCCATTTGAAGGCGAGTGTATCTGGTCGACTCCTGGCAATACACCTTGAAAACGTCGAGGACCTTGCCGGAAGACCCAAGGCCTGGCCACTAGCCGCACAGGGACCAGGCCGTCAGGTGTAGGGATTGAAGGTCCGGATGGAGTACCTTCCCCTAACAACGGAGATCAGGACCGGGTGGGCTGGAAGCTGCCTCGGGAGCCTGGGGCTGAGACTGAGGAGAGCTGGATACCAGAGCTGGCAAAACCAGTCTGGGGCTACCAGAATCACCTGCACCTAGTCCCTTCTCGCCTTGCCTGAGGGTCAAGGGAAATGGGGAGGCGTAGAAGAGGCCCGGGGTCCATGGCCTCAAGGGCATCCCCTACAGCAAACCGTGTTGAGGAGGCAGGCATGAGACAGTCTCGGCCTCGAATTCTCCCTGGAGGGAAAAACAAAGGTCCATCCGAGGTGTGACCTAGAGGGAGAAAGATCTTGTGCTACCTCTGGCAGGGAAACCACTCGTGAGGCTCAGCCCTTATCCGGCCTAGGGCAATGGCCAGGGTGATGGAGGCTCCTGCCATAGAAATGGCTAGGAAATTGCCTCCCGGCTGCTCGAAAGACCCAATGCGGAGAACCTCCTTACGCAGAGGCAAGGAGCTCGTCCGGTCCTGGTGGGATAGGTAGCACATGGTCGTGGTGTTGTCCGCCTGGACCTAAACCACAAGACCCCGCACAGACGGAGCGAGCGGTGCAAGCTAAGAGGATCGCCTGGAGCTCCAGCAGGTTGGAATGACCTCGGGACTCCTGAGAGGACCAGAGGCAGTGCACTCTGTATTCCCCTTGATAGGCACCCCCACCCATCAGAGATGCATCGGTCGGAGAAGACCGTCGACTCGGGGCAGACGAACCGGATGTTCTCCTGCAGATGAGCTGGAACGGTCCGAAGGAGAGCGCTCCCTAACCCCTGGGCTGTTGTCATGGACTGGTCCAAAGGATCGCAGCATTGTGACCGCTGACTGGCCCGCCCCCATTTAGGGGACGCATGGACCGGCGGGTCCAAACAGACCACGCTGGTGCAGGCCGCCGCAAGGCCCAGGAGGTGCAGGAAGTCCCGGTCAGGGCGCAAATTGCCCAGCCAGACCTGACTAGGTAAGGGAGGAAGAACCTCGGCCCTGTCCGCCAGGAGCAGAGCTCGGACTCAAGAGTCGAGCCTCATCCCGAAGAAGGATCACCCGCTAAGGCACGAGTTCCAACGTGGCTCCAATAAAAAGGAGACCAGTCCGAGAGCGACCTAGTGGGCCAGAGCTCTGGACCATCCCCCTCCACCTGGAGGGGTTGTCGTCAGACCGCCATCCGGGTAGGGTAACGCCCGGACCCATCAGTGCCGCAGGAATGCTGCTGGGCAGAGACCGAAGGGCCTGGCCTGGAACTCATAACGGGATCCCCTGCTTAAGAAACGGAGGGGTCTCCCAAGAAACTGACGGAACGAAGTGAAAGTACGTCCTGGAGGTCCCAGGAAGAGCCACACGCCTCGATCTGAGGATGGGATATCTGAGACAGAGAGACCATCCCGATGTGTGGATCGAGAATGGGGTGCAAGCCCCCCATCCGTTAGGGACCAGGAAGACCTGGACACGAACCCAGGGTCTGGAGGAGGGTCTGCAACCTTCCTGATCACCTCTAGATCGAGGGGCCAGGCAAGTCGGCTCGGAAGGCTGACAACGAGGTTGCAGACCCCAAGACCCCTGTGGGACAACGGCTTGAAAGGGTGGGACCTGTTCACAATCCCGAGGCAGGACCTTCCCCTAGCACCTCCGACACCCAGAGGTCCTGGAAAGCGGACCAGGTGGAGAAGGGGCGGAGCCGTCTCCCCACAGGGGACCCCGGGCAGGGTTGACGGGGCTGGGGACAGCGCCCCTCAGCCCGTCACTGAGCAGGCTTTGAGGAGAGAATGGCCAAGGAAGCTCCTGGGCCTTTACCTCCCTGCTTCCTTTTAGAGGAAGCCGCTGGCTTGGAGTCAGGACGCCCAGCACAAGCCTGCTGGCCCTCATGTTGGAGTTGATGGGCCAGTCGAGCCGCAGGAACCGAGGGGCTTACGCAAAGGCTGCCAGCGGCCCTTGTCCCTCTGGGCGGGGGTGACCGAGTCCGGAGTGGTATCAGACTCCTCAGTCTCCTGGAGGTGTCCCTCCACTCCAGGGCCGAAGAGGTCAGTCCCTAAGAAGGGGATGTCCGCCAACTTGTGCTGGGTTTCCGTTGAGAAAGAGGATAACCTCAGCCACGCCCTGTGGCGCATGGCCACTGCAGCCGCCATCGACCTGGCACAGGAATCACCTAAGTCCAGAGCAGTCTGAAGCTGCTGCTTCGCCACCGCCTCTACCCTGGTCCCGCACCCGCCGGACCGTTGTCCGCAGGTCGGCTGGGAGATGAGGGAGCACCTCATCCAGGGAGCCTAAAAGGGTGTGGGAGAAATGTGCCATCAGTGCAGCCGAGCTGGCCTGTCGGAGGCCTAGGGAGGATGCAGCGTAAACCTTGAGCCTGACACAGTCCATCCTTTTGCACTCTTTGTCGGGGGGCCTATCCACATCTCGAGCTTTCCCAGAACACTGGAAAACATTATCGGTAACTAACCCCTCGGCCTAGGGGTGCTCTGAAAAACCGGGCAAAGAACCAACAGGGACAGAGTACTTCCTGGCCATCCTGGCCGAGGGTGCAGGACAGGAAGTAGGCCGCCACCAGAGCTCTAAGGCCGGGCCGATGATGGCCTCGGCCACCGGAAAGGCCTCCGAGGGTGATCCCCCTCGGTCTAGAATCTCTGTCAGGGGATAAGGAACCCATTTTGACATGGGTTCAAGCTGCATCCCGGTGAACTCCGAGATGAGCTGAAGCAGACCCATAAAGGACGATGGGCTGTCGTCCACAGAGCGTTCCGGAGAGGACCCCCGGTCCTCCCGACCGGGGAACATAGAGGAGTCGACGTCTGACTCCGAAGGGTCTGCAAAGAGCTGCCTCAGGCCTGAGTCACTCTTCACCTGCCAAAGGTGGGTGGGAGTGAGGGGGACAGACAACCTGTGGGACAGGTCGTGACCCAACCGAGGT
Organism: Neoceratodus forsteri; assembly: GCA_016271365.2. Classification (NCBI taxonomy): domain Eukaryota; kingdom Metazoa; phylum Chordata; order Ceratodontiformes; family Ceratodontidae; genus Neoceratodus; species Neoceratodus forsteri. Next base: position 248,095,950 of record JADMNL010000025.1, read on the forward strand.
TCCACTGAAGACGGTGGGGCAGCAAGGTTCGGACGAACAACCGGTCCCGGAGCGGGCACCTCGACTACAGCGAGCAGTTGTTTCGGCCGATTGGGTGGCAGCTGCTTCCTGGATGAGGAATGAATCAGAGTTGATTGATTCCTGGACAATAACAACTGCTGCCACATGAACTCCTCGTAACGTCGACGCCATCTGCATCGAAGCCACTCCTCATCCGAGGAGGGAGACGAGGGAGAACGGTAATGCCACTTAACTCGGTGCCCTGACCGAGTTCACCGAAGTCGGCGTGAGCGGCTTGACCGAGAGGAGGACTGAGACCGAGACCGAGACCCAAATCCTCGGGGAAACCAAGGGTGGTCCTGGGAAGGAGCGGGGAGCACCCGCTCTTCCCTTGGCTCGGATGAAAGGACCGAGGCCTGTCGCACCGAAGGTACGGGCAGAACCTCAGCCTCTGCCGGGGAGACCGGCGAAGGGATGGGGGCTCCAGCAGAAGACAGCCCAGATGACGGGTTGAGAGACTCGACAATGTCGACGGGAGTCCTGGCCGGCTGCCCTGACGGGGACACCGTGAAGCCAGCGGCCTGAGTCGCATCCTCGACCGAAGTCAAAAGTCGGCCGGCAGGGGAAGGAGAGCTCTCCCGCTCCCGCCAGCGCCGACGTTGGGACTTAGCCTGTGACTCCTTAGACCTGGGCCAAGGGGCAGGTCCCGAAGGTCCCTCTCCCTTCGAGGAAAGGGACTGGCGAAGCTCCTTGAACGAAGCTGAATGAGGAGAACTCAAGGGGAGTGGGATAAGCGCCGCGACCAATGAGGAGGGGGGGAACAGCCGCCCCCTCCATGGAGGAAAGAAGATCGAGCTGCTCAGCCGAGACAGCCGATGCAGACACTGCCCGACGAGTCTCCAAGAATTTTTCTGGTGCGGAAAAAATTTCAGGTCGCCCGAGCCCCGAATTGGCCGCACGATCCTCCAGGGCGCTGATCGAAAGGGCACAGCAAAAATCGCAAACTTGCGGATCATGATCCAAATCAAGGCAGTAAACGCACGTGGAGTGCGGATCTTTCCTGGAGGAATTAGCTGGGCGCCTACGGGAGCCAGAAAACGAATGATCCATTGCAGCAGCGAGGGAAGAAGATCGAAGTTTAGAAAACTTCCAACTAAATTCGGAGAGACCGGAAAATTCAGGAACCAGTCGAAACCGCGGAGCGCTAAGGAGGGAACCTGAGCTTCCAAGCGGTAAGGAAGATCTGGCGTCATGGGGCGGAGCCGAGAGTTTTACCACCCGGGTGGGAGGAGCCAGCTTGAAGACCTTCCGGCAAGATTTAAAGCGGCAAGGAGCTTGCCAATAAGTGTGGATGAACAACATATCCATGTCCCTAGAAAACTCCATTCTCCACATCCAGTTTAAGAGTTAAGCAGTACATTATCTTATTAACAGAGGTGTCTCCCTTGGGAGACTGCCACAAAGACGTAACACACAACCTTTGGCATCAGGGCATATATCATTAGGGTTCCATGCCAGGGTATCCACCTTACACAGTACTTTTCCCTTCTGTCAAACATAACATAGACACACATATAAGGGGCATTATGCTATAGCTACCCTCTCCTCTAATGGTCAATCAAGGGTACCGATGGACTAACAAGGGTCTTGCTAGTCGATTGGTGCCCTTGATTGTTCACCAGTTGACCATTACAATACATAAAATCAATTGAAAAATAGTCCCCCATAGGCTAGAATGGAGCACGTCCCTGCGCTGTCACTGGCCTTGCATCATAACGTAGCTGTACGCGAGAGTGAAGCATGGGTGGTGCTATGTACTGGGAAGTCAGCAACACCTGGTAATTACAATTTTACGAGTGTTTTTACAAAAATATTACGGAGTTCGTTTTCATGCCATGTGCACCAGATGATTCACGCAAGGGTTAGGCATTATGGTGTGTGGTGCACATCTATATATTTTTTAATTGCTATATCTCTGTAAGTGGACACACAATAGGGAAAAGGAAGTCAGATAAATATGGAAGGAACTCGAGGACATATTAACTGTCTAATATAGAAATCAACTTATGTTTGCCAGGAAAGGGGCTAGGGAGGAGGGGGTCAGGGTCATGAAGATACTGACTTACAGACTTGAGAAACAGAAAGCCACAGCCACAGTCACAAGGTTAATCAAAGTACCAATGGTACTAAAGGCACCAAAGATGGTCTGTATGGAATAATAATGTGGCCAGAAAGAAGGCTGACAAGCTTCTGCTGGCAATGAAAAGAGAAATGGCTCAGGGGATGTTGTTTGATACACAGCATCAATGAACTGTAGTGAGAACAAAAAAAAATGTTTCACTCAGGGGATTGAATCCAGGCCCCCTACCCTCTACTGCACGACAATCTGCAGCTCAACACTGTACTAATCTTCCTAAATAGGAAACATATGCTGTGGCAAAGGGTATCCAGCACTGAATATAGACACCGCCCCCCCACACACACACACACGTGCAGTAACTTTTCATAACAAACAGTTTGTCCATTTGAAGTAATTTTCCCAAGCTGCATTTAAACCTCAAATTCTGAGCTAGGACTTCTCAAGTTATCAGCAATATAGAATGTCAAACCTTGCTGAAAGTTTATCACTAACTTCATCAATGATATCTAACAATTTCTCTCATACTACCTTAATTGTAGTGACAAAGAAAAAATGTTCTACCCTGGGGATTAAAACAAGCCCCTGACTCTCTACTGCTTGGAAGCCTGTAGCTCTACCTCTGTACTAAGGTTCCTCTACAGGAAAGGCATGCTGTGATAAAGGATATCCAGCAGTAAGTGCAGACCCCCCTTCACAGCTGCAGTGGGTGTTCTGAATTAACAGTCTGTCTATTTAAAGGAAAACAGTCATTATAGTAAATCTCCCATTCCGAAAGCTCTACTCCCGATTAAGCTTTTTGCATATCAAAAAAAAAAGTTTTCCTCCTGTTCACTTACTTAATTTTAATTTTGTAAAGTCCACGATCGCCAAATATGGCAGAAGCTGCACAGTTCCATTTCATCTAACAGTGCAGTGGCGCACCATTAGATGAAATAGAACCGCACAGCGTCCTCCATGTTTGGCAATCACAGACTTTACAAAATTAAATTTAAGTAAACAGGAGGGAACTTTTTTTTTTTGCTATGCGAAAAGCTTAATCGGGGTGATGGAGAGCTTTCGTGGATGGGAGATTTACTATAATGACTGGCTTCATTTAAAGCAGTGTTTCCCAAGTTGCATTTAAACTTTAAAGTCTGAGCTAGAACTTTTCAAGTTATTAGCAATATAATATAGCAAAGCTTGCTGAAAACCTATCACTAACATCAGCAATGACATCCAGCAATTTCCCTCCTACTACATACTGTAAATTGTAATGAGAAAGAAAAAGACTGTTGCACTCTAGGGATCAAACTCAGGCACCCTACCTTCTACTACTTGATAGCCTGTAACTCTACAAATGTACTAAGCTTCCTATACAAGAGATGCATGCTGTGGCAAAGGATATCAAGAAGTGAGTGTAGATCCCCCCATACAGCTGCAGTGGATGTTCATAATTAACAGTCTGTCTATATGAAGTAGTGTTTACCAAGTTGCATTGAACCCTCAAAGTCTGAACTGGAACCTTTGAAGTTATCAGCAATATAGAATGTAAAACCTTACAAAATGTCTATCAAAATCATCAGCAATAATATCTAACAATTTCTATTATACTACATAAAATGTAGTAAGAAATAAATCATGTACCACTCTGGGGATCAAGACATGGCCCCCAACTCTCTGCTGCTTGGTAGCCTGTAGCTCTATTGCTATACTAACCTTCATATACAAGAAAAGCATGCTGTGGTAAAAGACATCCAGTTTTCAATGCAGTACCCCCCCCCAACACACACACACACACACACACACACCTGCAGTGGATGTTCATAATTAACAGTCTATCTGAAGTAGTATTTACCAAGTTGCATTTAAACCTCAAAGTCCAAGTTGGAACTTTTTAAGTTATCAGCAATATAGAATGTCAAACCTTGCAAAAAGTCTATCACTAACATCAGCAATGACATCTAACAGTTTCTCTCATACTACATACATTGTACTGAGAAAGAAAAAAGATCCAGTCTGGGAAGCAAACCTGGGCTCTTTACTCTCTACTGCTTGGTAGCCTGCAGCTCTACTGCTATACTAAGCTTCCTATACAAGAAAAGCATGGTATGGTAAAGGACATCCAGCTTTGCATGCAGAACTCCCCTACACGGCTGCAGTAGGTATTTATAATAAACAGTCTGTCTATTTGAAGTAGCAGTTCCTAAGTTGAACTTAAACCTCAGAATCTGAGCTGGAACTTTTCAAGTGATCAGCACATAGAATGTCAAACCTTGCTAAAGGTCTATCACTAATATCAGCAATAACATCTAACAATTTATCTCATACTACATAAATCGTAGTGAGAAAGAACAAATGATCCACTTTGGGAATCAAACCTGGACTCCCAACTCTACTATTTGGTAGTCTGTAGCTCTACAGTTGTACTAAGTTTCCTATACATGAACAGCACGCTGTGGTAAAGGACATCCAGCTTTGAGTGCAGATCCCCCTAAACATCTGCAGTTGATGCTTGTAATTAACAGACTGTCTGGTTGTTGTTTTTTTGTGTTATTTCTTTCTACCCCTGCGTGCTGCACGGCAGCCACTCCGGGCTTACCAAGGCTGTTCTCCGACCCATCCGTCCTCCGAGATTCTGCCTCAAATCGCAGCCGACCCCCAGGGTGACCCGGCATAACCCTTCACTGGATGGGTCCCTCTCCTCTGAGGGGGAAGGCACCAGCCAAGGGGGAAGACCAGCGCACCACTTTTAGCCCCGGGGATGCTGCTGAGGCAGAGAGCTTGGTAGGATCTTGATGGCCTCAGAGCGTCAGGCAGCCATCATCCAGCTACCGTGAAGCGGGTATTTCTGCTTTTCTAGTTACTCCCTCCTTGTGTGCGTCAGCAGTGCTCCTGGTCTCCACCAGAGGCCGCTGCGGCGCGACGACAACCCACTACCCACCCCCAGGAAAGGAGAGCAGTCCTCCAGATGCTCAATCTTCTCCTGCCCCTGCCAGCCCCCGATGTCCCGAGTCCATTCCCGAACCTGGGTCACCGGCGTGGGATGAGGTAAGGCGCCAGCACCTCAACCCTCTGCGCCACTGGGCCGGCAGACTGTCTGTTTAAAGTAACATTTACCAAGTTGCATTTAAACTTCAAAATCAGAGCTGGAACTTTTCAAGTTATCAGCAATATAGTACTTCAAATCTTAATAATAATAATAATCTTTATTTATATTGCGCCTTTCTGAAATCAAGAGGCATTACAATAAAATAACATTGTGTTAAATCATCATAAAAAAATAAAATCAACAATAAAATCAACAGTATCAATCCATGTCAATGCCATCCCTGAATGCCTTTTTCCATAGAAAGGACTTCAGTCCTTGTTTAAAACCCCCCACAGTCATGCACTCTCTAATACAACAGGGTAGAGAATTCCAGAGGGTCGGCACCGCGAACATAAAAGCTCTTGCTGAAAGTCTGTCACTGTCATCAACCATGACATCTAATCATTTCTCTCATACTACATAAATTGTAGAGAGGGGAGAAGCAGGTTCCACTTTGGGGATTGGGCTCAGGCCCCTACCTTCTACTGCTTGGGAGCCTGCAACTCTACCACTGTGCTAAGCTTCCTATAAATAAGACATATGCTATGGCAAAAGATAGCAAGCAGTCAGTACAGACACCATACAACACAGCTATAGTGGATCTTCATAATTACCGGTCTATCTATTTGAAGTAATCTTTACCAATTTTCATTTAAACCTTAAAGTGCGAGATGAAACTTGTCAAGTTATTAGCAATATAGAATGCCAAATCTTGCTGAAAGTCTGTCATTAAAATCAGCAGTAACATTTAACAATTTCTCTCAAACTATATAAATTATAGTGAGAAAGAAAACATGTTCCACTCTGGGGATCAAACCCGGGCTCCCGACTCTATTGCTTGTTGACCTGTAGCTCTACCACTGTACTAAGTTTCCTATATAGGAACATCATGCTGTGTTAAGGACATCCAGCAGTGAGTTCAGAACCCCTGTGACAAACTGGTCTCTCCTAGACTCAGCCTGTCACTGTCATCAAGGCACAGGTCAGGAAGCATAGAAAAACCAGGAGAAGTTTCAAAATTTGCAAATAGCATTTTATTTTTCTCAATAACAGCAAAATACAAAAATAAAAAATGTGTTCAGTATAACTATTTACAAAGGCAGCAAAAACAGAGAAAACAAGTCCTCCATCTAAAGGGTTTCTTTTCCATTCCAAGTTTCCATCTCTCAGTCTCTCACTCTCCTTGTCTCTCTCTAGCAAAAACATTGCTGCTCCCTTTATTAGTCTTTGTCTGGGAACTTCTTAAGAGAGCCTGCTTCTCTCAGAATGTTCTTGTAAGTTTCATTCCTTGCAAGTGCAGCAAAAAGAACATAGTGACCCAGAATGACCTCTTGTTTACAGCTCTGTAAAGGGCTTAAAACCCATATCTCAGGTTAACCCCCTGAGTTCCAAATAGCTTTCTGCAATCATTTCAACAGTATAACTATATACAGTTTTAAACAAAGGGATCCTAGTATCAGTGACATTTCCACATAAAGATTCACATATATTGTTTATAACTACAGATATGCAAGGAGGAAGAAAAGACAGAAATAGCAAGGGAAGGCAGAGAAATAGCAAGAGGCGGAGAATTGAGAAACCATCGGAGTGATCAGTTCCTAGGTCTCACAAGAACATTTGGTTGCACAACCTGACAGACAAGAGACAGAAAAGGAGAGGATGGAATAGGCCCTTGTGTTTAAACTCCTTCTGCATAACAAATGGGGCAGGGCCTTATTCAGCCCTGTCACAGCGACTATTGCCAGTGTTCTCAAACCCTTCAGACATCTGCAAGGGTACTCAGTAGCTTCCACCACTCAGCATAGACACTCTCTCAGGGTACCTCCAGGTCCCAATCCCTCCATAGCCATTGCTTACACAGTACAGAGCTCCTCGCTCAAGGGCAAATCACCTACCCTCTCTGTCACATCTGAGAGCGACTTACTTTAGAAACAAAATATGTTAACTGTAGCCTTCTCTTCAGAGGCAGAAACACAGTTTTTGCCAGTTATAAATCAGCTATCTATATGTCAAAGGACTCAGCCACAGAAGCATGAAGTATATAAAAAACAATATTTTAATACTTCAAGATATTTACAAATAAAATACATGATACCACACAAAGACTATGTGGAACTGTTATTCTACAGAAATAAAAAGAAAATGTTTTGTACACAACAGAAAAAAGCACACAGAAAAATCTTACCGCACTTCCTAATTTCTCCAAAGTAGAAAGACTTATCTACACAGAATACCTTGGTGAAACAGGGCGCACACAAACCTTAGATGTTAAAGTAACAGTATTTGTTGGTCACCAAATAGTTTTTTTTTGTTTTGTTTTAGCAGTAATGTTTGTCTGGCAAAAATATCATGGTACCCCATTTTATTTTTGTTTTCTTTCATTCTTGAACAAACATATTGGAAATGAAAGAAATATATTGGTACAGTGTTGTGTTGTTCACCATCAAAAACATGTGGTAACACCACCCCAATCTATCCACATTATCAATCTAGCATGTACATTCAACAGGTAACCTTAACGGAAGAGATTTTTAAAAGTCATGCGTGGCAGCCATCTCTAATGATGTGAGTCATTAATTATAAAATTAGTTGTAAAAGCTATTTTGACAATATCTGAGAAAACTGAAAATAAACGAAGTATGAATCTAAGGATGTCAGAAATACATTTTTGCCAAAAAAAAATATATGATTAAAGTTTTTGCTAACAAATACTGCCTGATTCCTTTTTACACTGGCTGCGCTTGTGCACCCAACATTTTGTGACAAGGATAGGGGATTTTGGGGGGGGGGGGGCTATCACTGCCAAGCCTACTGCAGTACACAAAAGCAAGGGCTCGGCAATCTACACCAATGTCCACAGGCTGTGGTGCTGACATCACTCTCTGCTTGGTGGACTGAAACTCTGTGTATTTCAAAGGACCAAAGCAGCTTCAATCAGAGAGGGCTTCAGTCCTTTGATTTGCATGAAGCCGTCAACAAACAGCTGAGCGACTTTCAAAGGAGCCTGTCAGTCTTTGGTCTTGTTAAAAAAAAAAAGTCAATTGATGTCTGTTTCTTCCCCCCCCTAGTAACTGCCCCCTCACCCGACCCTCCCTCTCAGCACCCCCCCAAACATAACACTGACACTGGGGGTCCCAATTCCCATGTGTTGCCACCTCACAGTTTTCTTTTTTTATTTTTTATTTAACTATTGCCTGTAACAAAAACCATCTCTCCATGTCTGTAGCTGGTGCCCTGTAACTGCATCCCCACCCGACCCTTCCTCTGAGCACCCCCTAATAAACATAACACTGACACTGGGGTGCCTAACCCCAGTGTCATCCCTAATAGTTTTTTTTTTTGCGCCTCTTGCTCAATCTGGTGAGCACCTCCTTCGGGCCCTCAATGTGCCCTGTCTGTCTACCATCCCCACGACCTGCCTCAGCCCCAAACTGCAGCCCCCTGGAGGTAGCCCAGCGTAACCCTTCGCCGGGTGGGTCCCCTTCCTCCAAGAGGGAAGGCACCGGTGCGGGTCGTCCAGCGCACTGCGGCATCGGCTCCAGGTGCTGCTGGGGTGGGAGGTCGGGGGGCCGTGATGGCAGCGAGGGGACCGGAGAGCCATCATCTGGCTCGTCAGAGAGACATTTTCTGTTTTTTCTCCCCATGGAAAGTGATGTACCTGATGTCATGGCGACCGCCGACGTCCGTCACTCTCCCGGAAATTTGAGCCCCTAACACTCTGCCATGCTCCTGGCCTCTGCTGGGGCCAGCAGGTGCCCGGCTCACATCCCACCCTCTCCCCTGGAGAAGGCCAGCTATCTATGGATGCTCCAACCTCCTCCCCCGGCCGGCTCTCCGACGACCGAGTCCGTTCCCGAACCAGGGTCGCCCCGGTACGGCAATCCAGCCACTCAGTACCGACGAGCTGGCATAGTTTTTTTTTTTTTTTAACTGTTCTACCCCACCCGCCTTTCCCTCTAGGCACCCCCACCCCTCATAAATAATATTGACACTGGGGGTGCACAATCCCCCAGTGCCATCACCTGAAATATAGAAAACCACTCCTCATCATTTTGCTGTTGTTTTTAATTTTTTTGAAATCTGTAAAACAAAAAAACATCCATCGTTGTCTATTGCGCCATTAGTCCCCTCACTTGAACTTCCCACTCAGCACTCCCCACCCCACCCCAAGCCCTTACTTACCCAGCGGGGGTCCGACACTATGCTCTCCTCCAGACCACAAAGATGTCTTCACTCTTCAACGCTGCACAGCAAATTGAGGAAATCAGGTATGTGGTTCAATGTATTTCAATGGGGTATCATAGGCATCATAAGTTTTACAGAGCATTTGAAAGACAAAGTCCATTAAGCTCGCTATGAATTAGAGTAACCCTTCATACCCTTAATATAAAAAGATAATAAAGCTTTGTTTTAAATTCAGCCATTGTCTTGCTGTTCACAACTGTGCATGGGAGTATGTTCCAAATTTCTGTCACCCTAATATTAAACCATGTCTTTCTCTTTTTGTGGTATATTTACCCTTAAATAATTGAAAGGGATGCGCCATGCAGTGTTGTGTGGTTGAACCCTTAATACCAATCCCAATTGTTCCCACATTTGTGAGTCAGTTAGGGCCATATATCAAGCACATATTGCCCCTTAATCTATGGTATTACAATGTAAACATACCCAAGTGTTGAAGGTTCATAATTTAACTGTTTTGAACTTAGTAGCATAACTTGAGCATTTTCAATATTTTTGCCACATATTTTCAACATACCTTTTGGGACACCACCTAATGAACAATGCAAGTCAGGTTAGATAAATCTGTCCTAAAAGGTGATTTGTAGTTGCTAAAGAGAACCACCATTCGGCAGAGTTGAAAACTTCTCCACCATTTTTCATGAGATGGGGTCATAAGAAAGCTTTGTTGAAAATTTGGCATAAAAATATTAAAGAACATAAAGTTATGAGCCTATGTTGACGTTTGTGAACACAAGCTCGTAACGGTTGTAATTTTCAATATTTTGACCCCAAATTTTCAACATAGCCATTTCTTCACAGCATCTCATGAATAGGACAGCAGTCATTTTTCAAATCCGGGCCAAAATGTGTTTTCACATCCAGAAAGGTGATTTTGCAGTCGCTGCAGGAAATCACCTTTTGGGCATGAGTTGACAATTTTCTCCACTATTGTTCATGAGGTGGGTTCATAAGAAGGCTATGTTGAAAATTTGGGGCACAAATGTTAAAAATAATAAAATCATGAGCCTGTATTGGAATTTATGAATGCAGGCTCGAAACTTTGCTAATTTTCAATATTTTGACCCCAAACTTTCAACATAGCCATTTCTTCACAGCACCTCATGAATGTGGCAGCTATCATTTTTCAAATCCTGGCCAGAATGTGTTACACGTTCTGAAAGGTGATTTTGCAGTCGCTGTATGAAATCACCTTTCGGCAGGAGTTGAAAATTTTCCCCACTATTGTTCATGAGGCTTGAGTCATAAGAAGGCTATGTAGAAAATTTTGCATAAAAATATTTAAAAACAACCAAGTTATAAGCCTGCATTGGAGTTTGCGAACACAGCTTTGTAACTGGAAATTTTCAATATTTTGATCCCAAATTTTCAACATAGCCATTTCTTCACAGAACGTCATGAATGTGACAGCTGTCATTATTCAAACCCTGGCCAAAATGCGTTTTCGTACCTGTGGCACAAAATAACATTTTGTCAAGGATTTGAAAATTTTAACCTACTGTGTTCATTAGGTGGGCTAATAGGAAGGCAATGCTGAACATTTGGACCCTGATATTCAGAGTTGCACCCGGCAATGGCGCATGTGGTGGCACAGCACAACTATGTTGCGCTGATGAAACTCAGGGATATATTCAACAGAGATGAACAATGGCGCATCTCCTCTGAATATATCAGGTAATGTACACTACACAAATACGATGCCCTCGCGCATCCCCCCCCAGACAGGGCTGAATACCAGGAATGGGAATTGCACCAGCGCAACAGAGTTACACTGTGCGCAAATTCCTGATATTAAGCCGCCAATATGCAAATAGGGCCATAATGTATAACAAGGTGCAAATGGGGCCATTTGCATGTCATTATGGCCCCATTTGCATGAGTTGTGCAGAGGAGGCCAGAAAAATGCGCATGGCACCCTGAACAGCATGTGGTGCTGCCAGAGGGGGTCCAGTGGCACCCCCTTCCTCCCCGTAGTGGCAATTGCCATAAAATAACCCTGTAACTATTCCCTGGTAGTCTAGTGGCACCTCCTCTCTCCCTGTAATGGCGATCGCCATATAATATCTTCCAAATCATCCCTGGTAGTCTAGTGGCACCCCTCTACTGCCCCGTAGCCCGATCGCTGAAAAAAAATGAACATATATCCCTGGTAGTCCAGTGGTACCCCCCACCACTCCCAATGCTCCGAGTCCTTTAAATGTACAACACTATTATGCCATGGTAGTCTAGTGGTGCCCCCCTCCTGTAATCCCGCTCGCCAATCCTATGTTAAATCCCCCTCCCTGTTGGTCCAGTGGCACCCCCTACCCACACAGGACCCTGGTCCCATGCAGTTCCCCCCCATTAGCAGCGGGCAGCAGCATATCCACCCGCATACCTCTGCAGTTGCCTGCTAACTGACAACTACAGTATGGGCTGCAATCCCATTGGTCCACAGTGGGACCAATGGCCTTGCAGTGCATACTGTAATGGTCATTCACAAATATTTGTGAATGACTATAACAGTATGCACTGCAAGCCCACTGGTCCACACTGTGGACCAATGAGATTGCAGCCTACTATGCTGTCAGTCGAAAAGCAACCATGGAGGCATGCAGGTGGGTGCGGCGTCGCTGCTCACCACTGATGCGGGGAGTTGGTGTGTGGGCTGGGGTCCTGTGTGTGGGTGGGGGTGCCACTGGACCACCAGGGAAGGGCTTTAATGTGTGGATCGCGAGTGGGGTTATGGGAGGGGTGGGGGACCACTAAACTACCCATGGTATAACAGTGTTGTACATTTACGAGACTCGGAGCATCGGGAGGGGTGGAGGATACCACTGGACTACCAGAGATATATGTTCATTTTATTTTCAGCAATCAGGCTAGGGGGTGGGAGGTGAGTGCCACTAGACTACCAAGAAATAGTTACAGGGTTATTTTACAGTGATCTCTGCTATGGGGAGGAAGAAGGTGCCACTAGACTACCAGGGAATAGTTACAGGGTTATTTTATGGTGATCGTCGCTACATGGAGGGATGAGGTGCCACTAGACTACTGGGGTCGATTTGGAATATTATTATACGGCAATCAGGGCTACGGGGAGGTAGGGGTGGCACTAGACCACCAGGGATGGTATGGGTGCTTCTGCACATTGTACTGGGTGGGCAGGTAGCCACCCCACAGCTGGTGGCTGCTGTGTTGTGCCTTGCAGTATAGCAGCTTGCTTGTGGGTGGCTACCATTTAAGCCATTTTTTTTCAGGCTCAGCCTTGGGCATCAGTATGCGGCGCATCCCAGGGTTGTGCAGGCATATGCACTGCACATCCCAGGCTGAATATCGAGATGTGCCACATATGCATGGGAACACCCCCTGGGGATGCACCACATACATTATCTTTGTGCCCCAGTGCATCGGGACTTGCGCTGGGTAAGTCACTCTGTTGAATATTGCCCATGGGCGCATTTCTGGGGTTACGCTGGCACAACTCAGCTGTGCCAGGTACAACCCCTTTGAATAGCTAGCCTTTGGTGTACAAATACAATAAAATGCCCAGGTTATGATTGAATGTTACACCATTTCAACGTTCACTCATAACTTCAGTCATTTTCAGTATTTTGACTCCAACCTTTCAACATAGCCATTTTTTCCACACCACTTCACAAATGTGAGATGTGTCATTTTTAAAATCCTGGATAAGATGTGTTTTCATACCCCTGGTGCAAAATTACATTTTGGCCAATATACTATACATGGCACATGCCATGTCTATAGGGTAAATTATAAAACAAGTATCTTCAAAATTTGGGGTCAGAATTGCAAAAAAAAAAATTGTTTTAGAAGCAGCCAACGTTCAGCACTGACAAATGCTTGTCTACTTCTAGTACTATTGCTTCATTCATTAGCCAGGGCCCTTCATGAAACGTGAAAGGATTGTTTTTGCTTTCAGCACTCCCATTAAGTTGACTGGGGATCCTGCAGTACAGGCCAAATAGATTGTAATCATTCTCCAGAGCCATCTGGCAAGTTTCAGGCAACTAACTCATCAGATAGTTTTTATCTCAGCAGAAATACTTCCAATAGTCTAGTTGATAATAAAAATACACACAAAATCATAAGCAATGACATCTAACAATTTCCCTTATATTACATTAATTGCAGTAAGAAAGAAATGTACCCACTCTGGATCAACCCAAGCTCCCCATTACCTTCTACTGCTTGACAGCCTGCAATTCTACCGCTGTACTGAAGCTTCCGATACCGAGATTCATGATTTGGCAAGGGACATCAAACAGTCAGTGCAGACAATCCCACCCCCAGCACAGCTGCAGTGGATGCTCATAACTAACAGCCTGACTATTTAAAGTACTATTTACAAGCGTGACAAGACCACACTGCTGGATGCTGTACAACACCAAGTAGAACAGATCCCCAGACAGGCACTACTAGAATACAGGGATAAGACTGGGGCATTTAATGATGATGTTCTTTTTGTCACCAAGTTTGGTACAGACAGTGGAGTGGTCAGGGATACTCTACAAAAACATTGGCACATTTTAGAAACTGTACTAGCTTTGTCAGACATCATCTCTTAAAACCTGAAGGTGGTTTACAAGTGTGGTAAAAATCTTCGTGACTCCTTAGTGCACAGTTTTCTCCCTTTAGAAAAACCTGTTGGGACTGGATGGTTACCATCCAGACCAAGCGGGTGTTTCCCCTGTGGAAGATGTACACAATGCAGAGTAGTTGTTAAAACAAAAACATTTTCATCTGTAAATAATTCTAGAACTTTTGACATTAGACATTTTATTAATTGCAACACATCAAATGTGATATATATGGCCACATGCAAATGAGAGTTTTATGTTGGTTTGACAGGGAGGGCATTGAAAACAAGAATATGTGAACATTTGAGTTCTATTACACTGGGAGATGGCAAGAGTGCATTAAGTGTACACCTACAGGAAGTAGAGGAACCAGGCCTGCATAAATTTCCATTTGTGGGCATTGGCCATGCCAGTGCTATTTTGTCTGAAAAAGAATGTTTTTTGATTTATACGTTGGGGGCCCTAAGGTCGCCACGGCTGAATGATGAAATTGATCTTACGGTATATCTGCAAAAATGAGGTTCTATATACAGATGTTCAGATTGGCTCGGTTTCCCTGAGATTAATACTGCACTACTTCAGTACTTTGTATTGTCACCCCTCTCCTCCCTTTCCCCAGACTTTTCCCCTACCCCCCCAAAGACCAAGTGATATTAAGATTACCTGTGGTAGAGTGGGTTCTGGCACTTTTCATTTGAAGTAAGTACATATATATATATATATATATATACATATATATATATATATGCCTTAGTTTCTCCCTGCTCTAGGTCACACTTGTGTGTTCCTTTGAGTGATTTTATGTGGTTATATGCGTGTTCATTATTGGCCTTGGGAGCATTTGTGTACATGTGTTTGATATTGTATGATACTGATTTTCACAATAATGAATACATGGTTTCGGAACGATTCCTGTCACATATTTTTTCTCCCTCCATTTCTCCTTCCTTCTGTTTTGGAGTTGGATCCCCATTATCCTGCTCAAATATACTAGATTTTATTACTTTTGTGTATTGGCCCCTATGCATATTTAGGGTTTCATTTGCCCTTACGGAAACAAATAATAAAACAGTACATTAATAAACATAAGAACATTGTTTTTTGTCCCTCCACCTTATGTGCCCTGAAACAATGTGCATACTGATTTAGTTATTCCTTTTCCATTACTTCATTTCTTATTACTTATATTTATTAGGTGTTGGTGTATTTTGGTTCAATTCACTATTTTTATTTCGTTTTTGAATTTTGTTGATGTATAAGTCAGCACATATTTTACACTGTATGTATATTCAGGTTTAGAAATTGTGTGTTGTCACATTAAATGTGCTTAATATAAGGGTGCCACGATACAATTGTACCTCACTTCCTGATAAAGCCATAGGCGAAACCAGCTGAAGTTAGTGGGGCTCCATCTGTGTTTCCTCTGGTCTGTGCTTGAGCACATGTGAGGTTAGCACTTTGTTTTGCTTTATTTTGTTGCCAAATGTTTAATGAAATTGCCAAGTGGGTCACTATTTAGTGTGCTTTTGTTGCCTTGTTTGTGTTGGAGGGTGGTGCTGGACTGTTTTTGAGTTTGGACTGAGATCATCAATAACATCATGCAGCCGAATCACTCACACTAAATGTACCTTTGAACGTGACTAAATGCAAAAAAAGAATGCAAGACCACAATAGGCTCTTACAGGTAGGCTGTTAGCACCTATAAATGCTGACAATATGCCAGCAGGTAAAAAAAAAAAACAAAAAACAGAACAGGTAACAAAGACCTCTACTGCTTACTATGAAGAAGTACACAATAAACACAACAATAAACCAGTAGAACACATAGACAAGTTTCTTAATATTAAATCTTATGAAAGGTATGAAGGAATAGATAAGAATATACAGGAACAAAAAATTGATAATGTTATGAAACAGCAGAATTGAAATCACGAAGTGCCTGGAAGTGATTGTCATATGTCAGAAATTTTACAAAACATTTAGAAAATGAAATTTACGTAGCTTACTACAATTGTTAATCTTCCTGAATATCTGCTCCAAAGATTACCACTGTAGGGTCTTAGCTGGAGCCTCTAGGACCCAGCAGGAGCCAGAACTATTAGAGGGCTGGCTGCTGCAGGCACTGCATGCATGATGCCAAAGTGATGCTGTACCTGCACGCTAGCCTACAGTGGAGCTATCCTCCAACCACTTCAGTACCTTTTTTACCAAGGCGTGAGCAGCAAAAACAAGGGAGACCTATGCATTCACCTAAGGGTATAGATAGCACTGGTGGCCCAAGTGTAAGAAGGGCCATCAACCAGTAAACAGTGTCTTCACAGCCTAAAACAGCCAGAGTGCTGAAGACCAGGAATACTGGAGTGAGTCTGGGGTACAGTGGGTGGATGTGGTACTCGATGGAGAAGATATTCAGGAAGATCAACAGTTATATTAAAGTATACAACTTTCATATCTTACCAGACTCAATCTTCTTCATAGAGTCTCATTGTGGGTCTGAGTACCAAGCTCAAAGAAGTCCCCTGGACTACGGAGGTAGGAGGATAAAATCCATAAGACTGTTCTGCCCAAGAGGCATGCTGCATGGCATGGACAGTCAGGCTTTAGTGCCTAGAAAAAGTATACACTGTGCTCCAAGTTGTAGCTCTGCAGATGTCCTAATGGACACAGAGTAAATTCCTGCCAGGGAAGTAGCAACTGTCCTGGTGGAATGAGCATGGACCATGCCCTCCAATTTTACCTCTGCCATAGCATAGCAACAGCGATGGTATCCCAGAATTCATGTAGAATGTACTGATTTATAATAGCCTGGTACTATCAAATGGGGTTGAAAGACATGAAAAATTGGCTAGACCTCCCAAATTCCTTAGTTCTATACAGGCAGAATCTATGGACTCTTGACAGCCAATGAGTGAAGAGACCTCTCCATCACAGTGGAGTTGCACAGGAGGTAGGCAGCACCATAGGCTGATAAAAATTAAATTATGACACCACTAGGAAGGAACTTGGGGTGCATGTGGAGTCAGGGAGCTTTAAAGGCTACCTAAACACAATATTTATGGGGCATACTGTTCCGGAAACCCTCCCGTGGAAGCAGAGTAGACAGGGAGAGGTTTTGAATAATATAAGCATTTACCTTAAAATCTGCAGAGTAATACCTTTTCGGTGAGTTTTTTCAGAATGCCAATACCAGGAAACATTTTTACACCACCGTGCTGGTTGGAGCATAAGGCTGCTGGGAACGTGCAGCATTATGATGTCATCATAGCGTGTCAGATCATTCCTAGTATTCAGTCCCTATGGAGCCTTATGCACAATGTGTAACATTAGTGCTATATGTGTACCTTGTCATCTTTATCATTATTTCACATGTACAGTAGTGTTACACAAAGGCCCAGATATTCAAACTGCGCCCAAAATGTGTGCAACAGCAGGAGCAAGCACAAATCAATTGTGCATATGCGCAACAGACGCGATATTCAAACATGGAGCAGAACAAATTGCGCAAGCAGCCAACGTCTGAATATTGCACAAACTGCGCCATAGCGCAACCAGGAAGGAGAAGCTGAGCAGAAAGGTTGCGCTATAGGCGCAACCAGGACAACAACTGAGCAGCCCAGAGGTGCCATAAGCGCAAGCAGAGCCCCCGCAGAGAGCAATGGAACTGCACATCCAGGGAGGCAGGCTGGGGCCCACCGCAGCCATGCCACACATGGGAACAGGAATACACTGCAGAACCAACAAGACACCTGCACACCCCAAGCACAGCATCACTGGGGTGGGACGGATGATCCACTGGCCCTGGGGACAAGCCAACAAAAGCACAGCAGGGCCATGGCCCCTCAGACACAACCACTGGCAGGCTGAGACTGCCACACACAGGGGATGACAACCACAGTGCACATCAGCCCCCACATGCACAGCACACCTGCACCGTGACCCCAAGACACCAGCCATGTGCAGTGACTGACACTTCAGAAACACCATGCATCCCGCCTGGCACCGTCAACCCGTGCTTGCAGAGAAGCATCAGCCAGACCCACCCTGTGCACCCAGCAGTGGGGGCAGCAGATGGCAAGACCAACAGAAAGACACTGCCACACTGGAGACACCTCCCCATGCGCGCACGCACGCACGCACACGCACGCACACACACACACACACACACACACACCAGGACCACATACCACCCCAAGATGGCATGCACCACTGCAACTGAGCAACCATAGCCAGCTGCAAATCAAGACCACCACAGTATTCATAACAAAATATATATATTCGAGAAACAATAAAATACAACAACAAGAACAAGAACAAGAACAACTATATACAGTTATGTACAAGACAGGGGGTGGGGTACAAGGTAGGGGTGTG
Organism: Neoceratodus forsteri; assembly: GCA_016271365.2. Taxonomy (NCBI): domain Eukaryota; kingdom Metazoa; phylum Chordata; order Ceratodontiformes; family Ceratodontidae; genus Neoceratodus; species Neoceratodus forsteri. The sequence continues at coordinate 248,114,353 of JADMNL010000025.1, forward strand.
TGGGGTGAGGTGAACAACTGGGAGAGGAAGGCAGGGTGGGAGGGATTGTTGAAGTGGAAGGGAAGCACGAATCATGGCCTGGTAGGCTGGTCTGCGCTGCCTGCCGCCGTCGCTGTCCCTCCGCCATCTCCAGATCCCATGGCGGTACATGTCGTTTCAGGATCCCATGCGTTGCAATGGAGACCGTGTGATCCGATGAAGGCACGCTCCATCCATCTTAGGATGCTGAGACCTAGGAAAGGGAACACAGTCAATGGCTGTGACTGTTCAAAACCCTGAACACCACCCATCCTGCAAGGCATAAAGCCTAGTGCCCGCACCTGTGATAGTATGCACCCACCCACAGTGACCATGCACATGACACGCCCAACCAGGCAGCACCAGCTATGTGCACCACTGCACACACACACTGGCCATGTACATCACAGCACAAACAAGGCTGTCAAGTGACGTGGCAAGGTGGTGCGATGCCAGTCCCACAGCCATGTGCCCAGTGCATGCATGGACCACCAGTGATGCATACACAGACGTGCTGTGACACTGGACAGTGATGAATGTTGCCTGTGTCATGCATGGTTGTGTTGTGCATGGCTGGTGGTCATGGCCCCCCCCAGCATGCAATAGCATCCATGAAGTAATGATACTCACACTCCTCAAGCAGCTGTGGCTGCTGCTGCTGCTGGGGCGCACCACCCACAGCACCACCGCCCGGCACTGGGGCCTGCACGGCCCTCCTCACCCCGTGCCTGCATCCTCTCCGCCCGGCCTGTGGGAGACAAATGTTGAGAAAAACATCAGTGTGACTCCAAAGCAGACTGCCCCCTGCCCCAGTGAGAGTGCCTGCCCACACAGCCAGACCCATGCATCTCACACCTGCACACACTGACACAGCCAACCATGGCAGAGCCATCACCCATGCACAGCCACCAAAACACACTCACACCCCTACAGAGAATACAGGTGCATAGATGGTACACCCACCTGGCCTAGGCACCACGCCCCTCCTGGCACGTGACCGTAGCCGCTCAAGAAGCTGAGGATCCCTCCTGCGGAGGTCACTGTACCGGTGCCGGCATTGCTCAGCTGACCGGCATGGCCCAGTGACCCCCACCAGGTCACTGGCCACTTGCTGCCAGACCTGGGTCCTAGCAATGGTGAGGGGCACCTCACCATACAGTGCCCCATAGTGGGGCTCCACCAGGGCCACAAAGTTGGCCACTTCATGGGGCTCCATTGCACTGCCCTCCTGCGTGCCATGCTACCAACTTTACAGCAGGCAATATGGCGCCCCGCTGCGCCGTAACCCCACGTGGAGATGTTGCGCAATAGACCACCATAGGTTCCAATCGCGCTGTGTGAACAGCGCCGTCAGTTCACATAGCGCTGTCACCAGACAGCACAATAGGGCCGTACACATGGCAGCCGAACAGCACCAGGGGGCAAAGGTCGGACACCAGGTCATAGGGCAATGATGCAGGCCACGCTGGCGCCATCTGGCGTATCACGCATCCTGCGCGACCGACCACCTGCGTACCAGTGCCACAGTGGACTGTGTCGCAGTAGTGCCACAGCGCCATATAGTGCCCAGTGCTGTAGCGCCACTGGCACAATGGTGGCCATGGCCTGAATTGCCGATCGCGCACAGCACGTCAGCAGCGCTGCAGACGCCGCGCGCTATCTGGGCATGCAATGCAGTGTACCACACAGTCACAGATTCGCGCCATTGGCTCAGCCGACTCAACCATATGCAAAGCGAACATTCGCGGATATTCAGCCGACACATGCAAATCATCTGATCAGCCATTCAAAGGCGCAGTGGCGCGATTTGCATCTCATTATAGTTGCTCCACTCCTAATTTGCATGCATTGCGCTATAAATGTGCGACATTGGGCTGCGCTGGCCAGATTCGGGTACTGCAGGTGAGAGGTGAGTTGCATGCTGTGTGATGTTCTGGACAATGGTCATGGGAAAATGCTGTAGACTGCACAGTGACAGGTGTCCACTTCCCCCCATACAGATCGCCATGACCGAGCAGAGCCAAGGTGAGGGTGAGGATGGTGGGCGTAGGAGGCCCAACTTTACCCCAGCAGAGACAGAGGCCCTCTTCCAGGCCTACCTGGAGGAGGAGCCACTACTGAGTGGATGGGGGCACCCTCAGTCCCGCAAGCGGCTGCATGGGAGGGGTCGCCATGAACCTGCATGGAAGCCACCAGCTCCTGCAGGAATGCAAGAAGAAGATGGGGACAGACCGCAGGAGGTTGAAGGAGAAGGTGGCAGCCTTCAGGGCGGCACGTGCTGGCACTGGCGGGGCCAGCCAGCGGTGTTGGAGCTGACCCTGGCTGAGGAGACTGGCTGCATCAATGCAGTGAGCTGCTATTGAGGCGTGCATACCAGGAGGTGGATTCCAGACAGGTGGAAGCCCATCACTGCACGGTATGACATGGTGGTGGTGTTGGGGGAAGGTTGTTCATGCACTCACATGTACTCTCTTTCTGTTACAGATCCTGTTCGTCTTCAGGAGACAGTGGTGGTGGGTCCAGGCAGTGATGATGACCTGCTGGACATGGAGGAGGGTCCATCCACCTCTGTCACCAGCCAGCATGCACTGCAGCAGCATGCACGCTGGGCCGCCAACTCTGGTGTCGGTGATTCGGGTGTGGGGGTGCACAGCCTGTGTCTCAGCAGTCTGGCATGCAAGCATGCCAGCACGCTGTGACTGTGGCTGTAGCACGTACCTGCACCATTGATGATGCAAGGACTGCAATGGGCAGTGATATGTGTGTGTCCCATGACGGACACACAGCAGGCCAGCACGTGCCCCTGGGCCTTTCTGGTTCCAACTTGTGTACCAGCATGTTGGCACAGTCCCAGGCTGTGCCTGTCAGCACGGTGGGGCAGCACCGGTGGCTGTGCAGGTGTCTGGCACTGTTGCGGCCACAGCGGTGGAACGAGTGGACCCTGGGGCACAGCGGTTGGAGGGGCAGCAGCAGCAGTCACCCACCAGGTCTGGGACAGTGTCAAGTGTGCCTTTCCCTCTAGGCACCCCCACCCCTCATAAATAATATTGACACTGGGGGTGCACAATCCCCAGTGCCATCACCTGAAATATAGAAAACCACTCCTCATCATTTTGCTGTTGTTTTATTTTTTGAAATCTGTAAAACAAAAACATCCATCGTTGTCTATTGCCATTAGTCCCTCACTTGAACTTCCCACTCAGCACTCCCACCCCACCCCAAGCCCTTACTTACCCAGCGGGGGTCCGACACTATGCTCTCCTCCAGACCACAAAGATGTCTTCACTCTTCAACGCTGCACAGCAAATTGAGGAAATCAGGTATGTGGTTCAATGTATTTCAATGGGGTATCATAGGCATCATAAGTTTTACAGAGCATTTGAAAGACAAAGTCCATTAAGCTCGCTATGAATTAGGAGTAACCCTTCATACCCTTATTAATTAAAAAGATAATAAAGCTTTGTTTTAAATTCAGCCATTGTCTTGCTGTTCACAACTGTGCATGGGAGTATGTTCCAAATTTCTGTCACCCTAATATTAAACCATGTCTTTCTCTTTTTTGTGGTATATTTACCCTTAAATAATTGAAAGGGATGCGCACGAGTGTTGTGTGGTTGAACCCTTAATACCAATCCCAATTGTTCCCACATTTGTGAGTCAGTTAGGGCCCTATATATCAAGCACATATTGCCCCTTAATCTATGGTATTACAATGTAAACATACCCAAGTGTTGAAGGTTCATAATTTAACTGTTTTGAACTTAGTAGCATAACTTGAGCATTTTTCAATATTTTTGCCACATATTTTCAACATACCTTTTTTGGGACACCACCTAATGAACAATGCAAGTCAGGTTAGATAAATCTGTCCTAAAAGGTGATTTTGTAGTTGCTGTGCGAAACCACCATTCGGGCAGGAGTTGAAAAACTTCTCCACCATTTTTCATGAGATGGGGTCATAAGAAAGCTTTGTTGAAAATTTGGCATAAAAATATTAAAGAACATAAAGTTATGAGCCTATGTTGACGTTTGTGAACACAAGCTCGTAACGGTTGTAATTTTCAATATTTTGACCCCAAATTTCAACATAGCCATTTCTTCACAGCATCTCATGAATAGGACAGCAGTCATTTTCAAATCGGCCAAAATGTGTTTTCACATCCAGAAAGGTGATTTTGCAGTCGCTGCAGGAAATCACCTTTGGGCATGAGTTGACAATTTTCTCCACTATTGTTCATGAGGTGGGTTCATAAGAAGGCTATGTTGAAAATTTGGGGCACAAATGTTAAAAATAATAAAATCATGAGCCTGTATTGGAATTTATGAATGCAGGCTCGAAACTTTGCTAATTTTCAATATTTTGACCCCAAACTTTCAACATAGCCATTTCTTCACAGCACCTCATGAATGTGGCAGCTATCATTTTTCAAATCCTGGCCAGAATGTGTTTTCGCGTCCTGAAAGGTGATTTTGCAGTCGCTGCATGAAATCACCTTTCGGGCAGGAGTTGAAAATTTTCCCCACTATTGTTCATGAGGCGGAGTCATAAGAAGGCTATGTAGAAAATTTTGCATAAAAATATTTAAAAACAACCAAGTTATAAGCCTGCATTGGAGTTTGCGAACACAGCTTTGTAACTGGAAATTTTCAATATTTTGATCCCAAATTTTCAACATAGCCATTTCTTCACAGAGCGTCATGAATGTGACAGCTGTCATTATTCAAACCCTTGGCCAAAATCGTTTCATACTGTGGCACAAAATAACATTTGTCAAGGATTTGAAAATTTTAACCTACTGTGTTCATTAGGTGGGCTAATAGGAAGGCAATGCTGAACATTTGGACCCTGATATTCAGAGTTGCACCCGCAATGGCGATGTAGGGCACAGCACAACTATGTTGCGCTGATGAAACTCAGGGATATATTCAACAGAGATGAACAATGGCGATCTCCTCTGAATATATCAGGTAATGTACACTACACGTCACGATCTTCGCGCATCCCCGAGACAGGGCTGAATACCAGGAATGGGAATTGCACCAAGCGCAACAGAGTTACACTGTCGCCAAATTCCTGATATTAAGCAGCCAATATGCAAATAGGGCCATAATGTATAAGAAGAAAGCAAATGGGGGCCATTTGCATGTCATTATGGCCCCATTTGCAGCTGAGTTGTGCAGAGGAGGCCAGAAAAATGCGATGGCACCCTGAACAGCATGTGGTGCTGCCAGAGGGGGGTCCAGTGGCACCCCTTCCTCCCCAGGTGTAATGCCATAAAATAACCCTGTAACTATTCCCTGGTAGTCTAGTGGCACCTCCTCTCTCCCTGTAATGGCGATCGCCATATAATATCTTCCAAATCATCCCTGGTAGTCTAGTGGCACCCCTCTACTGCCCCGTAGCCCGATCGCTGAAAAAAAATGAACATATATCCCTGGTAGTCCAGTGGTACCCCCCACCACTCCCAATGCTCCGAGTCCTTTAAATGTACAACACTATTATGCCATGGTAGTCTAGTGGTGCCCCCCTCCTGTAATCCCCGCCAATCCTATGTTAAATCCCTCCTGTTGGTCCAGTGGCACCCCTACCCACACAGGACCCTGGTCCCATGCAGTTCCCCCCATTAGCAGCGGAGCAGCGCATATCCACCGCGATACCTCTGCAGTTGCCTGCTAACTGACAACTACAGTCATGGGCTGCAATCCCATTGGTCCACAGTGGGACCAATGGCCTTGCAGTGCATACTGTAATGGTCATTCACAAATATTTGTGAAATGACTATAACAGTATGCACTGCAAGCCCACTGGTCCACACTGTGGACCAATGAGATTGCAGCCCATACTGTAGCTGTCAGTCAGCAAGCAACCATGGAGGCATGCAGGTGGGTATGCTGCTGCTCACCACTGATGTGGGAGTTGTGTGGGCTGGGGGTCCTGTGTGGGTGGGGGGTGCCACTGGACCACCAGGGAAGGGCTTTAATGTAGGATCGGCGAGTGGGGGTTATGGGAGGGGTGGGGGGACCACTAAACTACCATGGTATAACAGTGTTGTACATTTACGAGACTCGGAGCATCGGGAGGGGTGGAGGATACCACTGGACTACCAGAGATATATGTTCATTTTATTTTCAGCAATCAGGCTAGGGGGTGGGAGGTGAGTGCCACTAGACTACCAAGAAATAGTTACAGGGTTATTTTACAGTGATCTCTGCTATGGGGAGGAAGAAGGTGCCACTAGACTACCAGGGAATAGTTACAGGGTTATTTTATGGTGATCGTCGCTACATGGAGGGATGAGGTGCCACTAGACTACTGGGGTCGATTTGGAATATTATTATACGGCAATCAGGGCTACGGGGAGGTAGGGGGTGGCACTAGACCACCAGGGATGGTATGGGTGCTTCTGCACATTGTACTGGGTGGGCAGGTAGCCACCCCACAGCTGGTGGCTGCTGTGTTGTGCCTTGCAGTATAGCAGCTTGCTTGTGGGTGGCTACCATTTAAGCCATTTTTTTTCAGGCTCAGCCTTGGGCATCAGTGATCGGCATCCCAGGGTTGTGCAGGCATATATGCACTGCACATCCCAGGCTGAAATCGAGATGTGCCACATATGCATGGGAACACCCCCTGGGGATGCACCACATACATTATCTTTGTGCCCCAGTGCATCGGGACTTGCGCTGGGTAAGTCACTCTGTTGAATATTGCCCATGGGCGCATTTCTGGGGTTACGCTGGCACAACTCAGCTGTGCCAGGTACAACCCCTTTGAATAGCTAGCCTTTGGTGTACAAATACAATAAAATGCCCAGGTTATGATTGAATGTTACACCATTTCAACGTTCACTCATAACTTCAGTCATTTTCAGTATTTTGACTCCAACCTTTCAACATAGCCATTTTTTCCACACCACTTCACAAATGTGAGATGTGTCATTTTAAAATCCTGGATAAGATGTGTTTCATACCCCTGGTGCAAAATTACATTTTGGCCAATATACTATACATGGCACATGCCATGTCTATAGGGTAAATTATAAAACAAGTATCTTCAAAATTTGGGGTCAGAATTGCAAAAAAAAAAAAAAAAATTGTTTTAGAAGCAGCCAACGTTCAGCACTGACAAATGCTTGTCTACTTCTAGTACTATTGCTTCATTCATTAGCCAGGGCCCTTCATGAAACGTGAAAGGATTGTTTTTGCTTTCAGCACTCCCATTAAGTTGACTGGGGATCCTGCAGTACAGGCCAAATAGATTGTAATCATTCTCCAGAGCCATCTGGCAAGTTTCAGGCAACTAACTTCATCAGATAGTTTTTATCTCAGCAGAAATACTTCCAATAGTCTAGTTGATAATAAAAATACACACAAAATCATAAGCAATGACATCTAACAATTTCCCTTATATTACATTAATTGCAGTAAGAAAGAAATGTTACCACTCTGGGATCAACCCAAGCTCCCCCGTACCTTCTACTGCTTGACAGCCTGCAATTCTACCGCTGTGCCAAGCTTCCGATACCGGAGATTCATGATTTGGCAAGGGACATCAAACAGTCAGTGCAGACAATCCCACCCCCCCAGCACAGCTGCAGTGGATGCTCATAACTAACAGCCTGACTATTTAAAGTACTATTTACAAGCGTACAAGACCACACTGCTGGATGCTGTACAACACCAAGTAGAACAGATCCCCAGACAGGCACTACTAGAATACAGGGATAAGACTGGGGCATTTAATGATGATGTTCTTTTTGTCACCAAGTTTGGTACAGACAGTGGAGTGGTCAGGGATACTCTACAAAAACATTGGCACATTTTAGAAACTGTACTAGCTTTGTCAGACATCATCTCTTAAAACCTGAAGGTGGTTTACAAGTGTGGTAAAAATCTTCGTGACTCCTTAGTGCACAGTTTTCTCCCTTTAGAAAAACCTGTTGGGACTGGATGGTTACCATCCAGACCAAGCGAGTGTTTCCCCTGTGGAAGATGTACACAATGCAGGTAGTTGTTAAAACAAAAACATTTTCATCTGTAAATAATTCTAGAACTTTTGACATTAGACATTTTATTAATTGCAACACATCAAATGTGATATATATGGCCACATGCAAATGAGAGTTTTATGTT